>CM041022.1:19721681-21132514 GCA_022984855.1 Dimocarpus longan
GAGCAACTGTGTGTTGCTGTATAAAAATGTTGATCTTCACTACCATGCTTCATTGTCTTGTAACTTAGTTTCCATCTTTTCAGATTCATATTACAGGAGATTTCCTCTATATCTGGCCATATTTATATTTTATTATTTTTACTTTTAGTGAACAAGAAAAGAGAAAGAGAGGAAACATGGTTACAGATCATGCTTTCTCACTTGATTTTAGCCAATGTTATTAGGCAGTTTATTTCTTATGTTTGTAGTCTATTCTTCTGTTCCAATTTCACGCTAACTTTGTAAAGTTTTCTGTGTACAGGATGGGAAGATAGATTCATTGGGATATAAGCAGGTGAAACATTGTTTATTTTATTTTTTAGTATTTGAATATGAATAGAAGAATCTGTATATTGTTGAAATTTGAAAAGCATTCTTGCATGGTATTGCCTAAGTGTGTAGTAACTTGTTTCAAGTATTGGAGTAAAAAGGAAAAGGAATTTGGTTTACTATTAGTTGTGTGTAAAAATAAGTTGAATTTGATTGCCTAGTTTGTGTGCTTGAGGATGTACTTACACTTCCTTTGGTTGACAGGATATAACCAATATTGGCATGTACTACCTGTGTAGCTTTGTCGATGGAAAGAAAGCAAAATTGCCTGAAAATTTACAGGTTGGAAATAGTGCTGTTTATTTTTAGTTTGTTGTACATTTATGAGTTACTTTAATTCTCTGTTGACTTACAGGCTCATAGTAATTTCAAATAAATATTTCTCTGTGGTTGAATCTGGTCAGCATTTTACATGTTTGATATAATAACATCATATCTTGGGTGTCTTGCCATTGATTTATAGCATGCTCATTTTGTCTGGTTATGAGAGGGGCAGAGGGCTTTTGTGAAGCAACCCTAAACCAAAACAATTGGGTATAGAAGTTGTGGTTCTAATAGACAATGTGATTACTGATCCTTCTCATCAGAAAAATATCCAATTTGGTATTGTGGTTCAGTAATATTAAATAATAAAATCATATAATTAGCCTCTAAAAAATTGAAAATGTTTTCAATAGGAACTCATTATACAAAGTTGGTCTTTTCCTCGCAAAATTTCAAATCCAACTCTATACTAGAAATTTTACCTAACCAACCTAGTATTTATTAGAAGATTGATCCAGAACTACATTATAACCAGTTTTTCAGTCTTCGAAATGCCAACAAGTTTATGCTGTGGTTTTGCCCTGACAGTATCTCCTCTAGATGAATATAACGTTTGTTTTTGCTTATTTACATTGTTATACATTAGAATGCTGTCAAGCATTTACTTCCTTACTAACTAGCATGTAATCTCAACTGCAACAACTATCTTGTATAGATGTAGCTAATTGATGTAACTGTTCAATTTATTTTTCTTTCAGGGTCAGCTTAAACTTGGTGACAAGGCTTGTCGTCTACTCAAAGCTCCAAGTCCAATGGTATCTTCTAAATTTCAAGTGATTCATTTTAACTGCTATATGAGTATTCTCTGTTATACCTCGCATTTTAAATGGTGCCAACATGTTTTGAGGGTTTACTCGACCCAATCCGTGTTTCATTTCTTACAGTTTTT
Organism: Dimocarpus longan; assembly: GCA_022984855.1. Classification (NCBI taxonomy): domain Eukaryota; kingdom Viridiplantae; phylum Streptophyta; class Magnoliopsida; order Sapindales; family Sapindaceae; genus Dimocarpus; species Dimocarpus longan. The sequence goes on from CM041022.1 coordinate 19,723,264, forward strand.
AGTTTAAAATCTTCAATTCCTATTTTTTGTTTTCAAGGTTTCAGACATTATTTGTAGATGTCAATCATAGGAATCTTAATCTTTGAACTTTAAAGCACTAAGTACTTGTGGCTTTATGATTTTGAGAAGGTTAAATAGAAAAAATTTAGGTAATAACTTGAAGTTCAGCTGTCGATCTGCAAGGATTAATTCAATTCGGTTACAGGACTAATGATTTAAAAATATAGATAAAGACAGGATATGAGTTCCAAAAGATGCTTATGATTTTTGTTTCCAATAAGTATAAAGGGTTCTCAGTTTTGTGGTTAATTGCAACGGGTAAATCTGTGAAAGGTTATCACAATGACTTCTCAGAGCCAAACATGATGTCAACCGAGTCAAGTGCAAAGTTTAGCTTGTAAGGCCTTTGTGATGACCATTAAATCTCTTGCTTAAACACATTCGGTTAAAATCTCTGAAGTTTAATTACTTCCTAGTGCACGATAGATAAAACACAAAGCTGTTTAGTATGCTTTTGGAAATTATAAAACACCAAGCCTGAACCAGACTCATCTGCTCCCCCTGTTGCAGCACAATTGATTGATATTTTTATGTTGCTTCCATCTCTTCAGGGTCTTAAGGAGATTACAGATACTTTAACTGGAACTATCAGTCAGCGAGGGACAGATGTTACTCAGCAAGATGGTATCACTAATTTGGACGACCAGCCAAGAGTACTCCTGAGGTCTGAACCGTAAAAATTTTCTTTATCTGAATGTCCCCACACTCATCACCAAATTTGGTTGCTGTAATTTGGTTGTGTAGTATATGTTTGCTGTATAATCTTGTGACTTGTATTGGGGATTCATGAGAGCTTATCATCCTGGTCCTGGATTCCACATAATATTAGTTTAATTGCTCAATGTCATGTCACCTGTTCTTTTTTTTTTTTTTTTTTTTTTAAATAATTACATGACAGTAGACTCAAATATAAACCAAACACTGTGACCCTCCCACCGGGTAGGTGGCAGGGATATGATCCAGGGTTTGAATTCCACCTACTACTAATTCGTTGTCCCTCGTTATATCACCTGTTCTTCTTTCCTCCTATTTTCCTCCTTTATTTTGTGTTTATTTTTATAGATTACTTGTTTGACTTGCTTTTATAAAGCATCATAATTTTGTTTGCACCAACATTCATGTGGTGGTGAATCAATGGTGCTGTTTGTCAGTTTGTTGACAAAATTTCATAAATGCAGGGCCGCTTCAGCACTTAATTGATCGGACTGGTGTAATCGAAGTGGACATATAGACTTTATTCAGCAAGCATGCTTGGAGATAATTATTTTTTGTACAATAAGGAGTCGTCTGATAGGAGTTGATTAAGGTATTCCATTTTAAATGTCGTGGACTTTCTTGTTCCATGTTATTGTCAAATCTCAGAGTTACCGCAAATAACCCTAGATCTGCTATTTGTAGATATGTTCAAGTTGTATACAGCTCTGCCTTTCCTTTGGGGTTGCTAGTTTATTATATCTGTTTTCTGCCCCAAGCAGTTTTTTTGTCCTCGACATTTGATCTGTTGTATTTTTTTGTTTTTCCTCAGCAATAAAAATACACCATCGTAGAAATAGACAAGAAAATTTGAACAAAAAAACTAATGATAGGTCCTTGTTCAAGCAAACTCCTCAATCATCCGGTGTGTCATGCGTTCTTTGACTTAATAATAGTAACGGTGTTATACTGTCAAGCTTGGAACAATACTCGTGCTGCTCCATTTTCCATTGAATATTTATGTATACTAGTAGTTCTAATAGTATGAAAGCCTTGTCTGACGTTGAATCCTAAAACGTTTCTAAAAGCTTCAGAGATTGGTCTCCTGAGGCTCTGCTTCACTAGAGGTTGGTGGGTTTAAATAAAGCATGTCTGCGTACATAACTTGAAGTGCGAACATTGGCAGTCAGAAACAAAGGGTTTCAATTGATTTGAAATGGAAAAGAAAAGAATTTGTGGGGGATGGTTGCTGCCGAATGTAAGTAAAATTTTATTCTGCAAATTCAGATCCTTAGTCTGAAAGTTCTATTTCTCACTTTATTTCATATTTACTGAGAGCATTTATGGTACAGAACCAAGGGCTAGTTGATATCAACTTCCTCCATGTCAAGCAGAAAAAAGAAAATAAAATCAAAAACCAAAAAAACAAAAACTCGACTGAGATGTTTGCTTCAATTAACCAGTAAAGTCTAGAGTAGAAACAGTTGGGTTAAGGCACCATTACACAGGGACTATGCTATTTTATTTTACCATGGGGAAGTGATTTCCTTGAAGGCTAAATCAAACAACACATCTTGTTGGAAGGGCACATGTATTCGACAGGGCCGACGCCAACCGCATCGTTGAACATGCCTCCAACTTCATTATTGTTGCCCACTTGTGGTGGATTAACATTGGTTATGTTATTATTGTCTTGATCAGCTTCTTTGTTACGGTTATCTAAATTCTTCTCCACCAGCTCTTTAAATATAGAAGACCTGAGGAGGAGGCTGAGTGCAGTTGGTGAAGATGACCTGGTGCAGGCATTGATGGGTGTCTTTGTTTGAAACAGGTCTTCATTTCTAGGGGTGTTTAAGGGTTCTATTATGAAAGGATTCGAATTGAAGATGGACAATTCGGTTGTTTGATCTCTTGGAAAGTGGCTGGGGAAGCTCGTCATGGGCTGTGGTTCCACCAGAGCTGAATTTGGCTCTTGAAATGATGGAAGAAGAGGAGGGTTGGCTCTTGGTTTTGACCATCTTATATATGTACTCAAGTCAAAGTTGGTCACTGCATTGATTCCTCTGTATTCAATTGCTGCGATATCATAAGCATGAGCTGCCTCCTCCTGAGTACCTATCAATAAATTGAATATGTCCCTTAGAACGACTTGTATATATGATGACTGCAAAACAATGTAAATGTAACAGGAGCTACCAAACAACTCCATTGAAGTAGTAATATATCTAAGTTGACATTAGCATGTCATATAGTCCAAGTATACAGTGACCTTATTATTTATATATAGTTGTGTTATGATTTGTATGTCATGATGAAGTAGTTTAAGTTAAAAAGAGGAAAAACTCACTGTAAGTGCCGAGGTAGAGATATTTGTTTCCAAACACCCTGCCAATTCTAGCCTCCCATCTGCCATTATGATGGTGCCTGCACGCAACATTCAAAACTCCAACCTCATGAGTTCCAATTCCTTCCCTGTTTTTAATACCAAATTTTAAAAAGAGAGTAGAAACGTTAGATTATCAAGCTGAGATGTGTTCTTCAATTACCTTGCAACTCCTCTATACTTGGACACACCCCTTGAGAAACCACTGCTTCTCCTAAAAATTAATTAGCAAGGAAAACACGTACAAGTTCTCAGTACTTATATAAGAAGCAATTTATTAATATAATAAATTAATAATCACCTTCTTAAAGAAGCTAAGTATTCCTCTTTTGTTACAGATTTCATTATCTCAATTTCTTGTTCATAGTCAGAAACCTGCATAAATGAACATTACTAGGTGTAACCACTGATCTCATAAACTGTACAATAATTAAAATGTAGGAGGACGGAGGACTTCCTGGGCAAGGGTGGGCTCAAGCCTACTCTTGTCCATCTTGAAAAAAAAATTACATATTATATTTTAGTTATTCAAGTACTAAAATACATACATATATTTTTTCAATTAATTACATATTTTTTATTTATATTTAATTTTTTATTAAAATATTGTGTTCATAAAAACTTTAATTTGATACATTAATATGAAATTTCATATAATTTCTCTACTATATAATATTGGCTGCATATTATATTACTTAAATTTAATATCTTCTGCTAATTGGTGTCGTTTACCTAATGTACTCTTTAATCTAAATTATAGCAGTAATTTATAATTATTAAAATATAAATTGTCTATATTATTGATGCTATAATTAATAAATTTGATCATTTAAATGTCTTAATATTAGCCTTGATTGATATTTGATTATACTTGCATTTAATAGTTTTTTCATACTTTATTGGGTTTTTTTTTTTTTTAATTTTCTGTTTTAGTTAATATATTTATTTACAATGTAAATTTTAAAAGATAAAACTCGATATACATATACTTTAAGTACACACATATGTTTCAATTTATAATTTTTTTTAAAAAAATAATTGAAGTTTATTTAAAAAACTTATACCAGCCCGCCTGACAGATAATGCTGGCTACATCCTTGCGTAGGTGTAAGAGACTTGATTAGATATTAATACATTAACATTCCATATTTCAGCTGAATCCCACAAAAAAAAAACTTTGGTAGTAGAATATAAGAGAGCTTACAGGAAAATTTGTGAAAGTAGATGTGCCCCAATACTTGAGAGCAGCCAAATCATAGGCTCTAGCTGCAGATTCTTCCTCATCATAAGCACCTGGTGATCATTAATTAATGAATCCTAAACTTCGGTTTCTCTCTAAGTTGAGCAGATTAATCTGAGCAAAATTGGTTTTAAATTGAAGAGAGATAGTAAGTACTACTCACCAAGATACACTGCTCCATATCAAACCAGCAATCATTTTCAGTACATGAATGAGGGACATGACAATTCACAACAGAGAAAACAAAAACAGCAATTAGAAAAGCAAAATACAAAGTACGTAAAATAACAGCAGTGGGAAAATTTGTAAAAGTAATCAGCTACCTTGTTTTCCCTTCTTTCTCTGAGTTGGATTCCAAGACCCTTTATCCCACAAATGAGCTTCATATCTTCCGGTCCATCGATGTCTAGATATGGCATATTATACATTATCAGTTTCACTTACTTCTCAGCCAAACAAGTCAAATAAATTAAAAAAAAAAAAACCATGTAAATATTCAGTTTCTGTCATTTATAATATTAACCTGCTAACCCCACGAAACTTGGAACTTCTTTTGACAGTAGCAGCCGTAGTTTGATGATCAGCCTGTAACTGCTGCTTCTGTTCACCTAGCTGCTGGTTGTTGGAAACTGCTCTCCTCCTTCTCTTAACGCACACAGTCTCCACACTGCCACCTTCTGCCATGCACAAGCGACGCCTTCCCGGGCTTATTTCAGGAACTGCATTTGTATTCATTTCCATTTTTTTTTCTTCAATTCTGATTCTCCTTAGATATTAACAGCTTTGCTTGCTTGTATGAGTAGTAACTGAATGACATACACAGGATTGTATATATATACACAAGTATAATATGTAGTTTGTTTTGCTGTTGGATTTGTCTTTTTTGTTGCTACAATGACTTCATTAGTGTTGAGACAAGTACCGTCGATGAATACGGTACATCGATTGGAGACAAAAAATATTCAAAGTGACTCTACACTCTACTATCCAGCCAAATAAGTAACCAAAGTGAGAGACTTCTGGTTCATCAATAAAGTTTAATTATCCACCTTCACGTAAGAGTCAAAATGGCACAACAATCCATCGGTGTTTTCAAGGGTACCCTTGTCTTGATAAAACATATATATAATTTGGTGATTAACTAATTGAAGTTAATCCATTACACATCAATCCCCTTATCATTAATTTTTTTGGCTTTTACTTATACAACATACAATTTTTGAAACTCAAAATTACTTGTATTAAGTGAACTAATCAAGTCACGATATAATCTATTAAAATCCATAAAAGTTTTAATTTAGATTATGTAGTATTATTGTTATTAACAATATTTTTCGAAATAATCTCAATATTAATAGTTTAGAATATAAAAATAATAAAAAATAATAAAACGGAACGGTGTCTGGTAATTTTTGTTGGATCCAAGAAGTAATTAACAGTAGCGTACATGCAATTCGCCGATTCTCAGGTGGAGAATGAAACTAGTCGTGTAGTATATTGGAGGAAGAGGAATCATGCAACCTGACAAATCACGAAATTGCATGCAGAGACAAACCCAACTTTGTTTTCTTGGATAAGAGACATAAAAATGAACCTACCATTCCCAGGTCTCTAATTAACAAGACAAAACCGTTGTGTCTTGTACCATTATCTGTGCTTAGAGTTGTTCGTCGTCAGTTTTGACTCTTCTGTCAGATTCCAACTTAACTGTGGATAACTACTGTGGAGGCAAAGAGGAGGGAGAAATTGCTTCAGCTACCAACCTCTCTATCGATGTTTTCTATGGAATTTTTACTTATAATATTCTTTTAGATTGTTTATTTGATCATATCTAATTAATGTTGTATTTAGTCCACAATATTGCTATAAAACATAAGGTTAAGATAACATATATAATTTTATCAAAAGATTGATTATTTTTACTATTATCAAAAACAATCTTCATAAAATATATGTTTTAGTATTTAGGATTGAATTCGACTATAACATTATACTGAATTGATATAATTGATTGAAATTAAAGGATTTAATAAACAACTTAAGTAAAACGGATTCTTTGAAAGATAATTTATTTGGTTATTATTAATTAAGTCAATCCCATCCAAATTAAATTCTGTAAAAAAAATTAATTAATTCGCGTATGATTTAAGGAATTAAACCAGCAAAGAATTTATATGAGAATAAATGACAACAACAAATATTAGAAAGCAACTGCTCGCGCTATAATTGTGTGAAAATTATAGAAATTAAAAAGTGTTGATGTCTATAAAAAGAGCAGCACAAAAATCTAACAAGGAAAGCCCTTTTTGCATCTGAGAGTACCAGCATAGCGAGTGATTGAAGTGACCATTCGTCCCGGCTGGGCTGTGATCAGACCTTCCTTGACTTTAGGGTTATAATTTGGGTTTCCAGATTGGACGAAGATGGCTCCATTAAGCAACAAATCTCCCTCTGATCTCCAAGTCCATTTGCTCCATTCAGATTCTGGGCAATACTCTCTCTTGGTCACCTCTTTAGCACTCAAATTTGGTGGTGCAATAAAGCGATTTCCCTGGCTAATAATGGTGGGGTTACCGCTACCACCTATAGCATACATGAGCCAGTGAGTGTAATCATTGTTAACTACGTGGATAAATCCAAGTCTGCATCTGGGCATCCTCTGAACCAACCCCTTTCCAAAGTGGTTAAAGGCGACTGTAATTTGCATAAATTTATCTTGGACGTGGTTTTCATTTGCTCCAAACAACATCACCTGTCATCATCAACGCACATTAATTCATATCACATATATATTATCTTATGATCACATTGTTAATTAATTAAAAATTACATCATTGTGGTCGGTGAAGTGGCTGTTGGAGATGGTAATGGCGGTTGAGCCCATGATGGCATCAATTAGACCATCAGTGCATTTGTACATAGAAGCATGGTCGATCCAAACGTTTGAGGCTCCAAAAAGTGAGATACCATCACCATCACTCTCCGTTCTCAAACCAATATGATCTACTGAATCCCTGATCATCCCACCAGCTCCACTGACAATGTCATGGATGTGGATGTTATGGATGATAACGTTTTGGACATAGTGTAACGTGATACCAGCACCAAAAGCGATGTGCACATTGGAACCTCTTCCATCGATGGTCTTGTTGCATGTCACCATCAGCTCCTCCTTTAGTGTAATTATCATACTCCTTGCAAATGTGATCCAAAGTGGTTTCGGTTGGATCACTGCATGGCGTAGGGTTCCGGGTTTAGGGTCCATAACATCATCTGAAGTATCATTTACGATGTAGAACTTTCCATGCTTCCCGCCAACTGTGTTCCTGCCGAAACCAATCGCACAACCGGCCAATTTCTTCCTGTTCTTGGCCCAGTTTTTGTCACACCTCCAGCACTGGTCAATGGGATTTGTTGCCTTGCATGGCTCATCATGTTTATTCAACAAGTGCCTTCTCGTTCCATTATTACCACTTAAGCTCGATATGAACCTGTGTAAACATATCAAATATGATTTATACCCATTTTCACGTCTAGAACGCTTTAGCTATCGGATCATGCTCTCCTGATAATGTAAGGCTTTCTAACACATCCGTCACCTGTCAGACAGACTTAAATACAGATATAACTAATAAAAAAAACTACGTAAACAGACTGCATGTGAACGAAATTCAAAACTAGAAATTCTTGGATGAACCTAACTCTCATAGATTTGACTAATCAATAGATCCAAAAGTTTAAGCTAAGGTCCATCAAATGATAGAGAGTATTTTTGACAGTAGATCACATAATTACCCTTATTCTTGTAAACATAAAATATAATGCACGTAAATGTGTTGAACTTACTGGCCCACTTTTTGGTTGACACTTTCGGTGACTTCCTCAGGTTTTGGATGATAAGCACGCTTGGCTTCGTTAAAGGCTTCCTTTGCTCGCGCCTTCCAGTATTCATCCATTTTAGGCTCGTGCTCAGCATGTAAAGCTGGTAGAAACGCAGCTACAGCCAACGAAAAGACTAGGACCTGGAAGAAACGCCGGTTGATTAACGACGCCATTATAGGTCCTTCTCTCTCTCTTTTTTTTTTTTTTAAATTAATTTACACAAATCTGTGTTTGTTCTTCCTCAACACAGCATGCAGGGGTTGGTGTTTGATGAATATGAACACAAATCCACCCGATGCAACAACCCAACAAGCGAAATTATTCGCTTGTGAAGGTGTTGGAGCATTGAAACATTAATGATAGAGTTTTGTTTATATACGAGACGGCTGCTCTAAAACTACATTAGAATTTGAGACAAATATGACGCGAGAATTTGAGACAAATATGCCACTTTTTGGGGATCCACTGGTACTCTTGAAATGGTCGTCAGCTAATGCATTACTGTCTCCTATTCAACAGCGGTTCTCGTGTCTCCATTCCAATTCCTTGTCCAATTGTATCTTTTTATTTCTATTTTTAACGAGATATTTTGATTCCTGAGTTGTCGATGGCTATTTTCATGTCCCAACTGAAATTACGTGGTCACGATATTTCCATTTTAGATTATGAGGAAGTCCATTTTTTATCAACCATGGAGATGAATCGAGTGATGGTGTATATAACAAAAGATTATAATATAAAGTAAATTAATTAAATTTTTTAATCTGATAATAATATACCATTGTCAAATGCCGAATTTTTAGAGCTGGTTTGTATTATCAGAATATCATTTTTTTTTCCCCGGATATCTTATTTAATTTTATTCTCCCGTTGCACTTGTATAAATTCCTAGTTATGCTCATGTAACTTCATTTACAGAGGAAAAAGTGACAGTGGCTTCACTGAAATATTGTGTATTGGTGCCTCTGGTCAGCACATAGGTTGAAGGTGAATTATTTAAAAAAAAAAAATTCCGCATTCCTATTGACACATATGAATGTATCTACATTATTCTTTGTTGAGATGGATTCTTCATATTGGCATCCTGCAGGTTTACAATATGTCGTGTGCAGATTGGGCGAGAATCTAATCACCCATGTTTTATTCATAATGGAAATATCATTTTCATCTCCTCGTGCATATTTTTCTTAACAAACATCAATATTATTTTGTTCAATGATATAAAGATTTTGATTAAACTTTCACGGTCTAGAATATCCGAAATGTCAATCAAGACATTAAAATCGGGAAGTTATGATTCAGGCTTTCCCCCAATTCACATCAAGATAAGATCAATATGGTATTAATCCTATAATTTCTATTGGATAATATACATTCATCCAATACAATTATCACACAAGGCATGATTTGTTTTCAGATAAATATACAAACATCTAAAGTGGACAAGTGTTTCTGACATTATTGACATGGATATTCCATGGCAGAAATGCAACTAATAAAAGCATTATAATTTATATGCGACTCCCTCAACATGTTCATGAAGGTCGAGACACCGCTAAAATACACGAGTCCAGTGGGCTAGCACATTTTCAACAAAACTAGACATTGCAGAGTATTAATATAAGTTTACCTTTTGTTTATTCTAGAATAGAAAAACAGTAGATTTGCAATGACTGATTGGTCTCAGTATCATACAATACTGCAGCAAGGTATACTGACACCCCGACTATCTATATTTAGACCCAATTCCACAAGATAGTAGAATGTATATATGGTGTACGAATAAACATACATATACTACACCGGGGCACATTCCCGGTTTCCACAAAAGCTAGCTGGGCCTGTACTTCTCCTTGATTCCCGTCCCTAAGTCAGGTCATTATTGACCTTTTATGCCAGGTAAAAAATTGGTAGTATGGTACACAACTTGAATTTCAGGCTCACAGCCGAACTGCCTTCTCAAAATATTCATAGTAGTATATTTTCATCCGGTGTACTCCGAATTTCATGGCAGACACTTCTCTAATCTGAGTTTATGATATACAGATAATATAATAGAGGTTATATTAGGATGCTTCCCAAACCTTGTAATCTCTTCCCTCAAGAACTGAAGACCAATTTTGGGGTCCACCCGGGGGATCGTAATGACCTGGTCCAATCTTCACTGCAACTCTTTTATCGATGATGGCTGCATATACGTCCCTTTCTGCCTTAGTAATTTGAATCTGAAATATGTAAACTGAGTCAAACGTTTAATATATTGATTGCTAATCTACTTCAACTGATTCTGAGTTGTGCGTGTAGAACAGTAGCCTCTCAGCTAATAAGTTAAGAGAAACACAAACGATATCAGAGCACTTAGTTGGCAAGAGAGAGAATAAAAGAAAATATGACATATTTTGTTCTTTTCGTTCACTTGTGTATAGGTTTACAAAGTCTCGTGTCCCAGACTGTGAATTTTTTTTTCTTGCTTTTCATTGATAAAACACTTTATGTAAGCTGGACGACATTAATCTTTTGTTTACTAATATAAAATTGAGCACATGTAAACTTTTTAACCCTCCCATAAAAAATTAATTAATCAAAAAATTAAAAATTCCATGTCTTAATGCCCAGTGTGCGTGGTTAAAGTTTTCATACTTACATTACTCCGACAATGGATTTTCTTCCTTGTTCTTAAAGAGAGAAGAGCTGCAATTTCCGATCGATAATGAGAAAAGATGTGATCATAGAACACTGATGGTGTTCCTGGATGAGTTAGGATGTAAGCATATCCTTGCATTTCCTTGCCTCCTGGAAATCTCCAATGACCCTTTAAGAAGAAAAACATAAGAGAATGTATGTGCAAGTTAGATGACATGCAATATATCTCAAAATTAGATCTAACAGAGTATTAATTCTCTCCTAAATAATTCTAGAAGATCCTCAACACTCTTTGTTTTAGCAAAGACAGTCATGTATAAAACCACTTCAACAAAAAAACTTGTTTTGGAACGAACAGACAGAAAAAAATATAATAATATAAACAGTGTTCAAATGAAATTTCAAGTTGTTAGAGCTTAAATACTAGTGTTTGAACGCTTACAGCAAGCTTAAACTTTCAGCTAGTGTGGTAACCAACAAAGTACAGTAAGTGTGCAACCAACAAAGTATCCGAACTAATTTTGTCAGTAGATTTTGGGTTTTGCGTTCTCCCACATGATTATATCTGTATGTGTTATGTAAAAATTGTTCTGCATCTGAATGACTATCTAAATTTGAGCTTAGACCATGAGACAAATCTATCAGTCTTTCACACAAGGAGGTGTGATTACTAGTAATACTATCCTTTGCACTCTTATATTTTAAATGCAAGTAACAAACAGATGTTTGTATCTAAAGAACAGAATTTTCAGCAGTTTTTCTACAAAAAATCATATATTTATATCCTTTCTTTTTTTATAATTTATAAATCCCCTAAAACCGCTTAGCAAATTCGAGTTCGAAATTGGAATCCCTGTTGAACCCAACAATCCTTAGTAAACGGTAAACTATAGTCTTTAACTATATAGATGTTCATAAGGGTTTGAACCTTAGATCTTGAGGGAGCAAACCCCAAGGTCCAACCATTCTTACTAACAAGTCATGAGTAAATCATATAATTACATCTCAACCATCAAAATGAATACTTCTTCAGCATAGCTTAAAGTTAAAAGCCAATAGACCATTAGCTTCAGCTGACTGCCGCTTTTGTAATTTTCCTCACATAAAGGAAAGATGTAAAGATACATATATTATATCCACAGATATGCACAAAGAGAGAGAGATGTCACTCTTAAAGTTCCTGAAACAAAAATTCAATACTATGTGCAAACTTCATATGAGAATCTTCTAATAGGGAAAGTAATTCTGCAATTTCAATTGTGCTTTATTTTACCAACATTTTATTATGGTCAATCTTACTACATAGTTTAGTATCTCATTTTTACCATCATGAAAAAGGGTATATAGAATTAAAAGTGAAAAATTAAAGAACTTCAAACCTGAGTAGAACCAGTGTCATGATTCTCTATGAAAGTAACAGCACGAGATGGCCACCATCCAACAACCCCGGGAGGCTTTCCCTTCTGATCTGATAATCGCCAGTATTCACATCTTTCCAGAGCCTATTAAGAATAGGAATTCGGTCAGTCTGAGCACTCCAACTTGCAGCTGTTCGAAACAAACTGTACAAAGTCCAAAGTGGAGGAAGTGCAGAACGAGCAGAAGATAGATTGAAAAAAAAAAAAAAAAAAAGGTATGCTGGCACAGAGAGGTTTAGAAAAATTGAAACAGAAAATGAAAGACTCTCAGTACAGACAATGCCATTGCCACACCCAGAAATTCCCCCAAAATAGCACAACATACCAAAGGATTGGCTGACATAATTAATCATATGAATGGAGTCTCTAACATGCATAAGCATAAATGCTCTTAGAATTGCCAACAAGATTCTTAGTTTGTAGGTGAATAGAGGGGCAATCAATCAAAAGTTCTGGCAAGCTGATATTTTGTGTTTATTCAGAAATGTGTTTCTGATTTGTAAGTGAATCTAGTTCATGCGAACCACCATAGCCAGAAACGTAGTTACAAGCAAAGATTGGAGATCACCGAAAACGTTAAGAGATCAGTAAATACAATTGATGCGTTTAATTTTCGATGCAATTTTCCAAACATGCAATGTAGGAATGCTTACTGCATGAAGAATCCCTTTTGTTGTGACATCAAAGGCACCAGCAGCTCCATTAGTAGCATTGATCCAGTCAACAATTCTCTGCCGATGTGCGTCTTGATTGTGATTCATTTCACCAAATGTATAATTGAGGGAATCCCAGTACTCTCCTACAACAAAGTAAGGTTCACTGGCATCCAAGTAGTCCTTGACATAACCACCCCAGAATCCTCTAACAAAATCAAGCCTCCATCCATCATATCCAATTTCAGTTCTGCAAGTCAGTCAAAACTCTAATGTGATATTTTCCCACCAAATAGAATCTCAGCACATTAGTATGGAAAGCAAAGTCCAGCTAAAAACCTAAAAGCACAATAGTGAAAATGGAATCATAAAATAATGAGGTAAGATAGATTGTACATATAAGAGGTCAGGAGCCAATTCAACATATTAACTTTTTGCAACTGTATTCAGTTCTGCAACCTAAACTTCTAATTTGAACAATCAGAATAAAATGGAAATGGAAGAGACACAGCTTCACTACAATATAATCCACATTTCCAGGCACATGCTCTTTCATAATGTGAAGAAATAGGAGCTCAATATAACTACTCTAACAATGCACCAAGAAAAGATGATATTTCGTAAATTTCCTGCGCTTCTGATGCCCTTTTACATCAAGCTATGTACTCTCTACCGAATTACATCAACAATCAGATGCTAATATATTAGCAGAAGCAGCCAGTGGATTGCCCAACACTGGTGGTCCTCCGCAAACTACCAAGTAAGCAAAAAATTCTATGAACTTCCAAAATTAGGTTCAGCATGTGAACAAGCACCAAATGAGAATTATTGAGTAAGCAAATTTAAACTGATCATCACCTATACACTGACATGAAAGATGGGGCAGATAGTTTATACCTTTAAACTAGGTAATCAATTATGAAACCCTCTCTCATGGAAAAATCACGCATTAGCTCTCCCTTTTAGAAAATGATACTACTACAACCAGAATACTTCAAAAGATTAGTTCCCAGACACCTTTCAAAAGTGCTGTCATACCCTGATGAGGTGGTGCCACCAGAAACCAATACTATTTTTCGTTTCACAATCACTCGAGCTTATTTGGGTATATCATGTGCCATGTATTAAGCAAGAAGTACATTATACAACACCATGGACAAGAATTCCAGCATGACATAAGAGAATTGATTAATTTGGTGAGCTGCACCACAGTGCCTGACTACAATGCCATGGACAATCTGTAGGTGTAAACAGATCAAAAGCTTTATATGCTAAAATCCAGTGATCTATTTTACCAGCATTTGAAATGTAAGACTTAGGGTGAGAGACTGAAATAGAGATAAGGTCTGCTTTGAGCCACTAAGAAACTATTCATATATGTCCCTCCTACACATGTAATTTTGTCTTCGCTGATATCAAAAGGAACTGAAATTACAAATAAATTCTCAAAACAAAACAAAATGGTTCAAAGAACAAACCTCAGCCAGCATAACCATTCTTTGATGTCCTTCCTAACAAAATCTTGTGAATGATCAATGTTTGGAGCAGCATGAAAGTTATCCCCACTACTTTTATTGCCCCTGCCCTGTTTGTGAAGGTAAAAAAAAAAAAATAGTATTTTATCTATCCTGAAATATATCATACACATAAATAGCACCATACAGTCAACCATGGATGTTAATTTGGAAGTAGGAAGGCATTCCTAAAGCGATCAAATTTTACCAGCTCTAAAATTTTAATAAGCACCGAATATTGACATAATCAAGATCAAGCCAGCCAAACAACTTTGTTCTGGTGCTACAAGTCTAAGACTCAACAAAACAAGGACTCATTCTGCTACTATAGCTCCCACCAAATTGAACAGTTCTAGGACATACATAACTGTTGGAAACAAAGTTGACCAAATCACATGATTTTAGCAAGAGATATTTTAGGAATTCAATACATAATTTTGCATTTCCATGTATAGAAATAGATTAGCTTAATTTGTATAATTAATAGATTAAATTCCTAAAATGTAGATGTTTGTTTTTCTATTTAAACAAGATTGTAAAACCTAGAAATGAAGAAATACAAGTTATTCATTCAGTTTCTGAGTGCTTTCATGGTATCAGAGCCTGGTTCTTAAATCTGAGACCTAAGCTCTTTCTTTCCCTTGTTTTTCCATCATGACAACAACCCCAGAAAACTCTTCCGATCAATCTGACCATCATACTGTCAAAATCTCCACTATAAAACTCAATGGAGATAATTTTCATCGCTGGTCCTTGTCTATCTGCATGTATATTGGTGGAAGGGGAAAAATAGGGTACTTGACTGGTGATAAGAAGAAACCCGACAAGAAAGATGCAGAATATGAAATCTGGGAGGTAGAGAACTCAATGGTGATGACATGGCTTACCAACTCTATGGAGGAAGATGTGAGTTCAACCTATCTTGGCTATTCGACGGCCAAAGAGATGTGAGACGACCTGAATGAGATGTACGCAGATCTGGGAAATCAATCCCAGATTTATGAGTTACAATTGAAGCTTGCAGAATTAAAGCAAGGCAATGAGACAGTGACAAAACATTTTTCAGCTCTAAAAAGACTATAGCAGGAACTTGACTTGTTTAAAGATTACACCTGGAAGGATCCTAGAGATGCTGCTCATTCTCTGAAGAAAATCGATAATTTAAGGGTATACTCCTTGGCAGGACTGAATGTGGAGTTTGATGATGTTAGGGGTCGTATCATAGGTAGATGTCCCTTGCCACCCCTAAATGACACATTTGCGGAAGTACGAAGAGAGAAGAGTAGACGAAATGTGATGCTGGGGAAAAAGGAGCCAATACCTAGTCCAGTTGAGACATCAGCCCTCATTTCACAAGAGAATACAACATTGAAGGCTACTGCTCGCAAATTTGAAGAGAGAAAAAAGGTCTGGTGTGACTATTGTCATCGTCTACGCCATACCAAGGAAATTTGCTGGAAATTGAATGGCAAACCAAATAACCGAAAGACTCGGGAGAACAGTACATCCCATGTAAACTCAACTGAACAGGTCACCCTTACCAAAGACCAAATACATCAGCTTCTTAAACTGGTGCAAAATTCATCAACCCCTAACTGTTCTCTTGTCTACACAGGTAACTTATCTACAAGTTTTTTAAGTCACATTAATCACACACCCTGGGTCATTGATTCAGGTGCATCCGACCACATGACAAGCATGTCATCTTTGTTCCAAAAATACAACCCTTGTCCTCGTAATAAGAAAGTTAGACTGGCTGATAGGAATCTATCTCTTATTGCAGGGATAGAAACTGTCAAAATATCTGACACTCTCACTCTAGAATCTGTTTTACATGTTCTCATTTGTCTTGTAACCTATTATCTGTTAATAAACTGTCAAAGGACTCTTAACTGCTCTGTCATTTTTACATCTCAAAATTGTGTTTCAGGACAGGAAGTTGGGGAAGGAAATTAGCAATGCTAGAAAAGACAAGGGACTATTATTTTGAAGACAACAAAAGACAGGCAGTAAGGTTGTCTTGTGATGTAAACTCTCTCTCAGTTAGAGAGCAAATAATGACTTGGTATTATAGGTTAGGTCATCCGAGTTTCCCTTATTTGAAGCATTTGTTTCCTGTTTTGTTTCAGAAATTGAAAAATCAGAATTTGCAATGTGATATTTGTTCATTCTCTAAGAAGACTAGACAATTATATCCTTCAAAACCATATGGAGCTTCAAAACCTTTTTACTTAATTCATAGTGATGTTTGGGGGCCCTGTAATACCAATTCTCTATCTAGTAAAAGATGGTTTGTGACGTTTATTGATGACCACACTAGACTATGTTGGGTGTATTTGATGAAACAAAAATCAGAAGCCCAAAATTTATTTAAAATATTTTATAATATGATTGAAACACAATTTCAAACTAGAATTAGTATTTTGCGAATTGATAATGGTAAAAAAATTTTCAATCAAAATTTGAGATAGTTTTCAAATGATGAGAGCATCCAACATCAGTCGACATGCAGTCGCACACCCCCACAAAATGGGGTTGCTGAAAGAAAAAACCATCATCTTCTTGAAGTTAGTAGAGCTCTCATGCTAGCTATGAATGTTATGGTCCTTACATCAATTAAATGTAAAGAATGTCTTCTTAAATGGCAATCTAGAGGAGGAAGTGTTCATGGAGCCTCGACCCGGGTTTGAAAATCTTGTTGGTAAGGGGAATGTGGGTAGACTAATCAAGGTTATATATGGATTAAAACAATCATCTAGAGCTTGGTTTGAGAGATTTGGGGAAGTTGTTAAAAAACTAGGCTTCAAGTAAAGCTAAGGAGATCACACCCTATTTGTAAAGCATTCTAGTGAAGGGAAACGTGCATTGTTAATTGTTTATGTGGATGATATTATTCTAACAGGGGATGATAACAGCGAAATAGATAAATAGTACAGTTTATTGGCCCTTGAGTTTGAAGTTAAATACTTAGGAGAGGCAAAGTATTTTCTTGGCATGGAGATTGCAAGGTCAAAACTGGGAATTTCCGTTTGTCAAATAAAATATGTGCTAGATCTTTTAGGAGAAATAGGCATGCTCGGATACAGACCTGCTGAAACCCCTATGGAACCTAATTTGAAATTAGAGGCAGCTACACCCGAAGAACAGGTGGATAGGGAGCAGTATCAGAAGCTTGTCGGGAAACTTATTTATCTAACACACACACGACCAGATATTACCTTTGCAGTTGGTGTTGTGAGTCAATTCATGCACTCACTAGGAAAGAAACATTATGAGGCAATGATGAGAATTATATAGTACCTAAAGGAGACACCTAATAAAGGCTTATTTTTTGCTAATAATGGACATTTTTAGGTTGAAATATACACAAATGCAGATTGAGCTGGGAACATAACAGATCAAAGATCAACATCTGGCTATTGTTCATTTGTGTGTGGGAACCTCATTACATGGCGAAGCAAGAAACAAAATGTAGTAGCTAGAAACAGTGCTGAAGCAGAATATAGAGTAGCAGCTCTAAGCATTTATGAAGGATTATGGATAAAAAGAATCTTCGAAGACCTAAATATCAAGTCAACCTCTCCCGTTAAACTATATTGCGACAACATACCTGTCATCGCAATAGCCCACAATCCTGTCCTACATGATAGGACCAAACATGTGAAGATTGATAAGCATTTTATTAAAGAAAAAATTGACAAAGGTCAGATATGCATGCCCTATCTGCCAACTACAGAACAAATAGCTGATATTCTCACAAAAAATCTCCATAGAATACAACTTGAGGAGTTGATGTCCAAGCTGGCGGTGACAGATATCTTTAAACCAGCTTGAGGGGGAGTGTTGGAAACAAAGTTGACCAAATTACATGATTTTAGGAAGAGATATTTTAGGAATTCAATGCATAATTTTGCATTTCCATGTATAGAAATATATTAGCTTAATTTGTGTAATTAATTGATTAGATTCCTAGAATGTAGATGTTTGTTTTTCTATTTAAACAAAATTGTAAAACCTAGAAATGAAGAAATACAGGTTATTCATTCAGTTTCTGAGTGTTTTCAATAACAAAGATGCATATCAGGCAACAGAGAGAGTTAACATTACTTGAAACTAATAGTACATTATCATGCACTCATGTCCCAAGACATATAGCACCATGAACAAAAATCCAGTATTCAAACATGAAATGATACAAATCTTGTATGAAACTTCTCACTTATGTTTAACTAGTCAATCTCAATATACATAGTTACACTATGGCTAGCACCTTTATCTCTTCTTCTCACAAACACATAATATTTTGTAACATACAAACAAAAAAGATGAGGTTAGATGCATAATAAGTAATCAGGTTCATCAAGTTAAAAATGGAGTACTTAGGAAATTATTTTTTAACTACCCCGCTGAACCCTTCCACCCCCCACCCAAAAAAATAAAAAAATAAAAACATAAAAAATAAAACCTATCTTGCTGAAGGCAGGCATGACAAAGACAACTTTAAAGAAATGGCAAGACAAATGAAAGCAACAACAGAACATAAGATAAGGTTAGCATAAGAGTGTTTCATAAAACTTCCTATCTTAGCATTTAAATTCAACAATGCAAGTTTTGATTCTGGGATATATCAGTAATTATCACTCATTTACAATGTTCCAATATTAGAATACAAGATGTCCTCTCTCAAAAGATATGTTATTGCATCATGACAAATGACAGCCGTCTTTTGCACTAAAAATAAACTGAGAGATTGCTAAATTCATCCGAACAGCACACCATTAGCTGGAAATGAACTTCTTGCCCTTTTACGTGATCCACATGCCAATTTGATCATAAACAGTATCACATGCATGTATGTGCAAATATGAACAAATATAGTTTATAATCTCTTTGTATGTTTTCAGGCATGTGCAAAGATGCAAAGTATAAAGAAGACTTCTTCTTAGTGTTCTTTATACTACACTATGACAAGAAGTCCAACATTATTTCAGGACAGTCCATCTTAATACCCGAGTTTCATATCATGAGATGTTTAGGTATTGGTATTAATTTCTGTATTTCACATAGCATGTACAGTCTACTGTAAGTCAGAGGTATTTTCCCAAATGGCACATTTATCATGAGTGGAGTATTCAAAACATGGTATACAGTCAAGGAGGAAAAAAAAAAGAAAAAAGTTATTAATATAGCATTTTCAAATGAAGAGTTTATCAAATATCCATGAAATTGTTTTGTGCATAACCAAACACTAATACGTGATATCCAGAAAAGCTACTTAAATCAAATTCTAATAACAACCAATAATTCTCAATTTTAAAAGTCACATTGAAATTAAATACCTGAAAATGTGGATCATCTGCAACAATTGCTCGATCATCCCAATTTAACCGACCACCGAAAATATTCCACACACCATTTTGATTTTGCTTATGTGCACACCGATGATTCAAAACAACATCTCCCAGAACTTTGATGCCAACTTCATGAAATTTCATCACAATTTCCTTCAGCTCATCAATATTTCCATATCTGAAAACATACCACAACAGATATCAATTCTATCCAAAGAACCTTCAATATGAAGATACTACCTATCTCATTTCATATGCAAAATTACGAACACAAAACCATACACACACGAAACTATCCAGGAAGTTAAAGATCTTAAACCATTCAACCAATTACTAACAATCCAATTTACTGGTTCTTGCTGAGCTAATCATTGTAATTTCTCAATGGCCAAATACATAGGATTGGTTCCAACTTCCAACCATAAATGCACAGACAATAGACATGCAACTAGACCAAAATTTCCCTTTTTTCTTAAGGATGTTAATCATATATCCTTATTTCAATAACACAATCATATTTACCTGGAATTTAAATTATATAAATCCTTGGGCATGTATCCTTCAGGTGACACAGATTCTGTTGGCGGTGGTAACCAGATTACAGTAAAACCAAGTGAAGACAATTCGGCGGCTTTTTCTTTGAGCTCCATGTACCATCTCCCGGATTTATGCGACTCCCAATTAAACCCTTGACACAATATTTCAAACCCTGTGCCTGTTCCAGGGCTTATCATGACAGAAGGCTTCAAGGCCTCAGGTTCTAAAACAGCTTCCTCCGAGAAAGTTGGAACAGAACGTCGGAAAATACTATAGGCTTCAGCAGCCAGTTTTTCAATTTCCTGAAGAATATTTTCTTGTGCTTCTCTAGTTTTTGTCCTTCGACTCATCTCAGAGGAAATATCACTCACCAAGGTCCTTATATCGTTTATGATTCCATCAGTGTATGCAGTTTGCTTCTTGGTTTGAGAAACTTCTTGGTTTGCTTCTTCAATCTTTTTAGGTGTTGTGGCATTCTCAGATCCTACTTGTCTTGAGAGTGGAATATAGAAATCATTTCCCTTGCAATTGAACCAAGTGTTTTCATTCAACTTCAGAACAAAAAGAAATCCCACAAATTCATCATCTAAGGTAAATAATCCCAAACGTCCATTTCCACCCTCTTTTTGCTGAGACACAACCAAGTAAAAAGCAAAATAAGAAAAGGAAAGATCATTCTTAATCATAATGAAAATATGTTCGATCCAATATATTCAGTGAGGGTTGGAAGATGGGTGCAAGTTAAACAAAGAAATATGAAATCTGATTGCAAGTGTAGTAATGCCATTAACCTGAGCCAACATAAAATAATGTGTTCATGTTTGTTTATTCATATGTGATTTGACTTTCGAGTTTAATTACCATTGCAGGCCTCTGTTCTGCAAGATAGAGCTTTAGGGACTATTCGATTCTTCAACATTCTATCAAGTTTTTTTTTTTTTTTTTTTAATCGAGACATCTTATGTTCAAATTGTTATAAGAATTATATTAACAAATTACAACACATCAAGATTAATGTGTTCAGAGCTATGTTACAAGCTCATCAACTTCAATCATGAAAATGAGTAGACACGTAGGATTTTTGACATCGTTTCTTCTTATATGCACAACTTCAGTATTAATAGTTATTCAATTGTAGATAATAAGTAAATACGTGAAATTGCACAAAAGTTCAAGGAGTAAAAAGCATATTTACAAACACAACATACACCATCTCTATTCAGCAGGCAAATTATAAGGCATTCCATACAAGCATAAACACTCCTATTCATCCAAAAATTCTTAACAATTCAGTGTATAGCCTTTGTTACAGTACTTTATAATGGAGATCGGTCGCTGGCATATTTAGGGACACTATTCATATGCGATTAGATATCATAATTTACACTCTTAGTCAATGGATTCTGGTCCCTAAATAGATATTCTCTAGCTATTTAGAAATAGTCTTTGGCAAAATCAACTGAAGATATCCAAATTATGATACATAATTTAACTACGTAAGCTTCAAGAAAGATTTTTAACAACTAGGATTTAAAAGGAAAATGCGAAAATGAAAAAGCACAATAACACTTTAATACTAATTTTAAAAATAAATTATTATTAGCAAGAATTCAACCAAGACAGAGGTAATAACAGCTCACTAAGTACATGATAATATTACATAGAATATAAATCAATTTCCAACCTGTAATAAAGTGCGCAAAGCCTTGTTCTTGAATAGAAATGTTTCTGGTGGATATGGAGCAGCTGGAACTTCCCATTTTTTAGTATCACCTCTGCAAACTCCCCAGTGAACAACAACATCTTCAGGTAGATCAGTTTCCAAATACAGAAGATTTTTAGCTGTCTCAGGACACTTCCTAACAGAAACAGTCACCGAATTACGAAAAACAACCTCTTTTGCAATAGGCTGCTCCTCGTAGAACCCTTCTAGGTGCTTTTTATCTTGTTTAGGCTCTCCAGCTTCGACGCTATCATGAACTTTAGAATGTGAAGCTTCTTTCTTGAGAAGTATGTTAGATAAAAGTCCCAAAGCTCCTAGATACAGGACGAGCAACAAAATCTGTCAGTTTATCATTTTACACAAAAGGGGGATGAGTTAAAAAATATTAGAAGGGGACTTGAAAATTATATTCCACACAACCCATGGGGTACCTCATACCCAAACCGAATTAGTAGTCATGCATGGGCTCTACAATGTAGCTGCATAGGTACAAGAACCCTGTTCAGCCAACTATATAGATGTATGAAGAATGAAACCTAAGGAACATTATTTTGGCTGTCTAGTCTGTTAACCCTTGTACATCCGAGTGAGACTAACCACTCTGTCAAAACTTTATGCCAAAGTACCATACTAAATTAGATAAACATAGTATTAAGACGTTTCTCCTAGTATCAAATCACTTCAAAACTTGGTTTAAAGCACAAAGTAATCAATATGGTTTGAAAATCTATGATGGTAAGAGATCCACCGCATCAAAATATAGAGATAATAGCAAGCAAAAGCATCATATGTAAAAGTTTCTGCACCTGGCCAGAAACCAAAGGCACTTTTTGTGCCGATTACATTGTCACCATCTTCAAGGTAGTCCACAAGCGGCACCTTAAAATCTCTCCCTCTATGTTGATACCAAGCTCCAGTTTCTTCATCCTGCACCACCAAGTAAAAAATTGAAAAGAATAAAAACCCATAAAAAATTCCAAATAATGACAATAAGCATGTATAGAGAAACTAGCTCGCCCAACTTTTAAAGAACAAGAAACCAAACCTTCAAAACAAAGTTTATAGCTGAAATGTCACTTTTCAGATCAAAACCAATATTCACTTGATGAAATGTGTCTTTTTCCGATTTTTTCTTCATCGGCGTCTCCATCGCATAGTCCTAAATTAACAAACATTTGGGAAAAAAAAAGTGTTACAATTTTCTACGAAACTTCACTCAAAAGGCACAACAAACTAAATGATACCCTGATAGGAACAGAACCAGGAGGCCTCATGTTCTCAGGAGGTTGATCCCATTCACTGCACAAAAAAGGAAAATTATATCAAACAATCAAAGATCTATAAATTTCACAAAATGATCACTGAAAGCGAAAATTACAGATCTAACCTTCCACTATCATGAATATAAGAAACTCCCCAATGAAGAATCCATTTCCCAGGTAGATTACATCCTACACTCAACTGCAATTTCTTCTTATCTTTTCCCTTTTCTAATCTCACGAATATCTTTCCCTCCAACTACCAAACACAATAAAAATAATAACAAAAATTTTTTAAAATATGAAAAAATAAAATAAAATCAAACTTTCATTAGCTAACGATATAACACGCAACACGCAACATAAAGGAAAGGAGTTACAAACCAGTTCGGTTCGGCGGAGCGGAAACGTCTCCTTGAAAAAAACGTCAGCGGATTCTGGAGTCTCGACGAGAGCTGCGTCTGCAGTGGAACTAGTCGCTTTGATTCTCTGAAGCTTCTTGAATCTGCAGCAGAGCCGGCCGCCATTGGAGACCGACTTCGACGAGCAATTCAAGCGGTTTCGCCTCAAGAACAGCTTCGTTTTTGGACGACACCACGGCCTCTCCCGCCCATAACAGCTGTGCAGAAGAGGCTCGATTGCAGTCACGCTCGACATGATTGCTTCTGATCGCTTTGACCAACGAACATGGAGATTCGAGGAACAGAGCGCGCGCGCGCGCGAGAAGGAGAGGAGTAGATTTTTCCAGATATTTATAACAGCTTAGTTTTTAATTTTATTCAATTTCTTTTTGTTTTCAATTTCGAGTTTGTTAAACGTTGTTTTCTTCAAACGATCATCGATGGTGAGTCGGTGATTTATCGACGTTCACACTGGGAAATTTGGACGATATAAAAAATTGCACTTTTTTTTTTCCCGAAATAACAACAGCCTTACATGCTTGGAAATTACTTAATAGAGACGTTTATATATTTGTTTTTTAAAAAAAAGAATTATATTTATAATCATTTTTGTTGGATCCAAGATCAATCTTCTATTTTTAACCAGTAGACGGGCCATATCATCGCCGAGATCAAACAACGGAACACTCGTAGCACGATTTAAAATGAAGTGATCAATCCACGTAAGGGTGATTGGACGACCCACATTTTGTGTGAGAATACATTGATCAATCTATTTACTACACATATTTATCCATAAATTTTTCAAAATTATTTATTATGGATTTGTTAGTAGAGTTTTGTTTTTAATTATTTGGTTTTAATAAATAAGTCTTTTTAAAGATTAATAATGAATATTAAAAGTAAGCAAAATTATTTTTTTAAAAAAAAAAGTTAGAAATAGTGTTCGAGGAAGGACGAAAAGCTTAACAAAAGTAGTAAGGTGACAAAAAGCAGAGGTACTGGAATTATTTTGTCCTCAAAGTTTGTCAGATTTGTGGATTTGGAAATCGTGCGTGAACTTCTTTACTTTTACGACTACAAAAGATTAGGGCGGCGGGAGGCGAGAGTCAACATTGAAAAATCCTGAAATAATTAAGAAAATTGAAATTAAAAATTAAAAAAAAAAAAAAAATTCGTGAACGTCAAGTGGAGAAGTGGGCAGCAAGGGGCAATTTGCCAATTTGCCTTCTAAGCAAATCCAAAGTGTTGTCATGGTTAGGACTATTAACCTTAATTTTACAACATCATATAAGATATTAGTGAGAAATTTTACTGAATTTTAATATTGGTACATATTTAGATAATAATAGAGACCAATTGAGATTCATATGACTCTCAATCACGATTTAAAAATCATTTTTCAATAATAGAAAAAAACAATTCACATCAAAAGGGGGTTTAAATTACAATATGTAAAAAAAAATTACCCACAAATGTGGAGCAAGTAAGATTGAACCCACAACCTTTGGACAAAGTGTGGGTGGGCAAGGTTTCCTCGACATACCAGGCCACGATTCTCAAGAACTGATGCTTTTGAAAGTTATAAAAATATACACATATAGGCTACGAAGAGATCATTTTATAATACAACCATTTTTCTTTTTATTAATGTGTTGGATTAGAAATCTATTAGAATTTATCTACACATATTGTCTAGAAAACAACGCTTATGCTCAGCCATACTCAGCCATTAAACCAATCGAAACAACCGACCATTCCTATAAAAAGTTTGAGTAAGATAATAGCAGGTTGAATCTGTATGTTCATTTACCTCCAAATCGGAGGTGCTTTCTATTCAGTCCGTAAACTACTCCGTGACTAGTCAATTCAATTGTGATATTTTTGCAGTTTCACATGTTCGTAGCGTACGCTATTTATTAATGATAAACCCTGATAGTCTACAGTTTTAATAAAGGGCCAAAAACAGTGTCAAACCTCTAACTTAATTATCTCCTTTTTGTTCACGGTCGATTTTTGTTTCCACTTGTACCGTACTATATCTGGAGACATCCACGGTCGATTTTTGCTTCCACTTGCACCGTTTTGTTTTGTATTTTCTTTGTAGAATTCCAAGTAGATATGAACACAGGACTCTTGTTCAAGTTTGTTATGATATGAGTGTTGAAAAGTAAATTATCATGACAGCTCGACCTTATAGAATAGAAAACAGCAGCAGTAATTAACAGTTAAATCATATTTTGATGAAAATTATATTCTTTTATCTCAAATTGAAAATTGAGGTTTGAATCTCACTTAATAGCCTCATATCGATGATGCCCCATTCCATTCTAATATACCTGATAACTAATTATACTCTTCTGTCTCTGTGGAAGTTGCCGATGAATATACATGCGCAGGAACAACAATTTTAAATTGGTCATCAATGTATCATAAGTGCAGCATTAAAGTAGGATATATATATTCTATTTGTTTCTTTTGAGGACCTTTTGCTTCTTTTCTTATGTGAGACGTGAATAGGATATAATTATCTGCAATTACAATGAGGATTTTACTAAAACCCGGTTCTAATTGTCAGCATAGTTGCTCATTTACTTTTTCCTGTTTTTGCAGAAGCTGAAGCTGCTATCAACCATATTTTTTGGTTGGAAAGTGCAGAAATATATGCTAAGTTGCTCCTCAAAATTTGTTTAAACTGGTTTAATGGCTGTTACGTTGCCCAATAGAGTGGAGCAAATCAATTGCATATGTAATGAGTTCATTGTGTTGTCGTGGCATTTAAATCCAACTCAACTTTTTCTTTTTCTTTTTACTTTCGGTTTACGTGGGAGTAGCCCAGTCTATGAATTGCTTTCATGAAGACCGGACAAAATTGATTGACCTATTAGAATATCTCCAATGCTCTCATAAATTATGAAAAAATTACATGTCACATAGAATGAATAGACATTGAGTTAAAATAAACTTTTCCAATGCAATTATCAGTTATCTTATCAATGTCAAGGTAAAGTGGCACAAGAAAAAAAAATAGTCAACATGACTATATATTTTCAGATGATATGTTTGATATCTATGTCCGTAAATTAATAATTATTTTTAAAAAAAATAAATGGACATTATAAATAATTATTTAATTCTAATTTTCAAATCTAATTAAAAGTCAGTAAAAAATGAAAACATTCAATGAAAAATATGAAAATATTAAATGAAAATACCTGAAGACATTAAATAGAAATACATAAAAGCTTTGGAGAACAAATTTAAATTTGATTGTCTATCAAATGATACATATATTATGTAATAAATAAATTTTTTGACATTGATAACGTGGTATTTTTTTTTCAAAACATAATCTATGAGAATATTGGAAATGATCTTAGGCCCGTGATTTGCGTCACATATGATTTGGCATTTGATTGCTTAAGGTTTTCCATTAATAAGATATTTTGAAAATTTACTAGTTCAAATCCTGCACATCAATAAAATTAAGATATAATGTTCGCGCAAGGTCTCCCATTGGTCTCACATTTGATTTGACATCAGATTGCGCAATATCAATTAAAGAACTAGGCCTCTCAACCATGTTAAGCTTGAAAGAACGGGTGTTGGAAAAAATGAATATCTTAGACTGAAAAATAAAAATAAAAATGGCGATTTTATCACACCTCAAAAGTTCATGTACAAATCTCTTTGTTTGTGCACCCCGTTAACTTAAAAAAAAAAAAAAAAAAACCGTTTTTTCAAGCACACTCCACTCTATGCCAAATATATCATTTCTATTAATTTAAAAAATGTATATATCATAAATAATTGTTTTGACAGCCCTCAAATTGAGGTAGAGAACAGGAGGCCCTCAAATTGAGGTAGAGAACAGGAGACCTGGTCTGCAAATTATTGTCATGAATCGTCGCAATACAGGTTCATAGAGCTATAGTTTACATGCTGCTGTTTACAGATATGTTTTTTATTTGTTTAGTCTTTACATTTTGTTTATTACAAGCAGATACTTTGGTGGAAAATCTATTGGGAGATTTTGAGTTTGAGACCCAGGTTCCTATGCGTTATATCGAAACGCATCCCAAGAAATAAATGGTATTTGGTTCTACAGCGCGTGTGAATGCGAAGAAGTTGCAAATTTATTTACTAAGAGTTCTTGAACAAAAAATGAGCCTGTAAATGACCATGTAGAGGCAAGTACCCTATTATATAATCTATTTGTGAAACTTGCTAATAATAAGCAAGCAGACGTTTTCGTATATCTCTTTTAACTTTTCCTTCGGCCTTTAAATTTATATCATCATCCTCGCCTCATGACAATGAATCAGAACTACATGAGCGAGAATAACGTGAAAATCTAGAATATAAAACAATAGTATTAAAAATATCTATAAAATAAAATAATAAAAGTAAATAAGAAAATAAAAATAAAATAAATAACAATTCATTCATCAAAATCATCTAGTCACGATTGATTAATAAAACCTTAAAAAATTCATTGTAAGTAAAACTAGCAAATAAACAAGCATGCATGATGGTTCCAATATTACATGATATCAACATAATGAAAACCAATGAAAGACAACTAGTTTTAAATTTAATTTTGCAAGTTTTGAATCCATGCAAGATGCTCTTTATCGTTGTCCATCTGCATCCATATTTTTGATATTCTCTTCTTTAGCATAAAACAATAGTTGCTATGAAATATAGTGGATCCTTATAATTTAGAATTCTTTTCAAAATTAAGAAACAATCCGTCATTGATAGTCCATTATTATCACTTTTCTTCAATAAGCTTATTATCTTGCTAATTTCTTCACAAGTTTCATTGATTTTTCTTTTCTTCTGTTTTTTCTCAATGTGTTTCTCCTCGAGTTGACTTGAGTGATATAAAGAGATGTATTCTGAAAGTGGAGTGTTTGGCATATTCTCACCCTCCTCTAGCAACCTAACATAATTGTCACGATAAATTGGAGATGATAAGGTAGGTATTGGGTTGCCCATTTCAGAAATTCCTTTCATACCATAACTCCAATTGTATGTCTCTGTAATCGATAAATAAAGTTTCAAATTCCTCAAAATTTGCTAATGGCTTAGAGTGAAATTGTTTGGCATCCGAATATTTTTGTTTTACAAAATAAAATTCTAATTAGCTAAATAGTCAATCAACTAGAATGTTTAATGAACAAAAAATAAAAATAAAAAAGTATTTATCATAATGTAATCGTCTCATCTTTCTATCAGCCAATCAAAGGTATGAGAGAGTTGTAACCGTATCATGTTTGGGATCTAGATATTTTTGTTTTACAAAATAACACGCTAATTAGCTATATATTCAATAAACTAAAACGTTCAATGAAAAGAAATTAAAAGAATATTTATCATAATATAATCGTCTCATCTTTCTGTCAACCAATCAACCAATCAAATGTATGAAAGAGTTGTAACCGTGTCCTGTGATTGTTATCAATTTTTTAAGTTGCTTTTAAGAAAACTTTTTTCTCAATTAAACTTTCCAATTTCTTGGCAATTCATTTCCAAGCACAAAGTTCTAAAGTTCCTCCTGATCAAAAGCCATTATTCACCTCATTGATACAAAGATCAATAAAATGCTTTCTTTGGTTAGGATCAGTCCAATTTGCCCCATAACTTTCGTTGTTTTGAGACATCTTTATACAAAATTAAAGTATAAATCATCATAAAAAATCAATGATATCGCAAATTAAACTATCAGCATGCATAATAATTTTGATAAAATAAACAAATCAAGAAATTAAAACCTATGGGGATATCATGTATCAATCAAAAATAAAATAAAAAATCAAGAAATTAAGAAATCAACATATTTTATAAGTTGGGAAGAAATATGTTGGACATTCTTATCCAATATATGAGCAACACATACGATGATATTCAATGATAGAGACTGTATGCACCGCTACCAATAATAATGAAAAAAAAAAATGAAACACAAGCAACACCAACAATAATAATCTAGACATAGACTTTGAGATCAGTAAAACCAACAACAGCAACACCAGAAACTTTCCTATTTATACCAAAACAAATAATCAATATATACGTCACCATTGTCATCAAATTATTTTAAAAGATAAAATAAAGATGAAACTTTGAAGATCACAAAACCGGCAACACAAACACTAGAAATCAAATTATTTTAAAGATAAAATACAAGCAAAAACTTTAAGGATAAATAAAACCAGCAACACCAACACCAGAAACTTGATCGGAGAAACAAATAAACGACAAACAGTTAAGATAAACAACACCAAAAATCAAATTATTTTAAAGATAAAATAAAAGCAGAAACTTTGAAAATCATTAAAACCAGCAGCGCCGACACTAGAAACTTGATCGGAGAAAGGGATAAACACAATATATCAAGTGAACAGTAAAGACCAACAAATCAGCACAATATATCGGGCAAACAGTGAAGATAAACAAACAAACACAATATAGACTACTTCATAAGTAGTTTAAATAAAAAATAAAAATGAAAATTCTTATCAGAATTTGATCGGAGAAATATATTGAGCTATTTATAAGAAAATTTGAGGATAGGATGTTTAGAGTTTTTATTTTTCAATTACGTTTGTTATAAAATAATCTATATAATATAAAATTAAGATAAATTTAAAAATATATTATTTCGGGAAAGTATACTTATAATAATATATTTAAAAAAATCATTAAGTGATTTAGTATTCGGTTAAAAGTTAAAAATTGTTATTTTTTTTTATTGATTTTTGGATAGTTTTAAGTGGTTTGACCACTTAAAAAAATAAAGAAACAAAAATAACTTTAATGGAGATTTTGAATATTAAATCACCAATGATCAAAGTAGAGATTCTTAACACCAAATCATTTAATTATCTTCAATCTCCATTAATGGATACTGGGATTTCGATTAAAGGAGATCACCAAAGATCTTTATTAAAAATAGCTGGCGATCTCTTTTAATGGAGATTCTAATCTCCATTATCTTCATTAATAGAAATTTGTTTTAGATCTTGTGAAAAATGGAGGACATTTGGGAACACTGTTTTATATTTCCTACTGAATTTTATCATTATAATTTTTTTATTGTTATTTATTTTAGGAAGAAGATAATGATGACGTAGAAACGAGACGAGATGATGAAGAAAAGAATTATATTTTTGTTATTAAACAAAACCTTAATGGGGTGTTTAATTCATGGATTGAGGAATAAAAATGGGGAATAAGATTAATCGATGATATTTACTTGCTTAAAATTCATTCCGTAATTGAAATAAAAGTGTTAATCCTACATCAATTTGAGGTTGTGGAATAGGAATCTCATTCCCCCCAACCCACATGAGAATCCTATTCATATTCATTTTGTGAAAATAAAAAATCTCGTATACTATTATTTTTTTTTTAAAAAAAAAAAATATTTTATTTGATGTTAAAGAAAAAAAGGCATATTGTAACAAAAAATTGCACACCTTTGGTTTTTCATCACCAATTTTTTAATTATCATAATGAACTAATAAAATAATATGTAATTTTTTTTATTAGAATATACAGGTTTTTATTTGATATAAAAAAAACAGTATATTATAATAAAAAATTACACATTATTATAATTAATACATAATTTTAATTAAGGACATTTTTGTAACTTACAATTAATTCATTCAAATTCCAAAGTAAAACAAACAACTCAATGATAATACTGCTGATTCCAATTATAATTCATGCAGTTGAAGTAAACAACTTATTCTAATTTCAATACTTCATTTCGATTTCAAGTCATTCCGATTCCAAATCATTCTGATTCCAAGTCATTCTGATTCCTTCAAGTGAAGTAAATGCATCATAAGTTTTAATTATATCATGATAAAGAAACAACAACAGTATCGAGGACTTCAATGTAAGGAGATAGCTATAAGAAATGAATTTTCCTTTTGTTATGGGTAATTTAATGATCAGATCATTCGGGTCCAAGAAAATTTACAATGCAGGTCCAATGGCTCAACGATCCGCCATTCTTCCAGTCCACCTTCCTGATAAGGGACCCGTTCGTCAGACCTACTCCCAATTTTTCAACATATCCCGAGTCCCCTTTATGATCATCAGTCTGTTCGTGAACAAGTATTGATATCCTGATCGCCATATCTGATCGTTCAGCCTGTTCGTCATATCTGTTCGCTGAATCTGTCCGTCAGTTCTGTTCGCTCTGGCTGATCGCCCTTTCTATGTATTTGATCGCTCAGGCTGTTCGCTGAATATGTCCGCCAGTCTGATCGCTCAGGCTGTTCGCCAGTCTGTTCGCCATATCTATTCGCTGAATCTGTCCGCCAGTCTGTTCGTCACATCTGTTCGCTGAATCTGTTCGCCGGTTCTGTTCGTTTAAGCTATTCACCAAAGGGGGCGACCATCAGACCTGTTTCGTCCGGACTTGTTCGTCCAAGATTATCCGTCTGGTTGTTCGGTGATTTCTAGGCGTGCCCGTTTACCTGCTCACTTACAAGATTGTCTGCCTATCATCATAACCAATCGCGGAAGTATTAATTCATAATTTGCCTTCCTAATTCTCAAGATGTCCGGTTCATCAGAGGCTCATTTGTTCGCCAGTCGAACTGGGTATTCTGTCTGCTGAAAAGTCCATCTCAGCCATGCTCCTCAGAATTACGAGTCAACAAGTCAAAAGTGTCATGCAAAATACAGCTCCAAGCGTGCCATGCACGCCATCTCTGCCAGAGACTATAGCCAAGATTTCGGTAGCCTCTCATGACTCGTACACATCAGCTACCTCAAATTTCGCTCGGGAAGAGCTCAGAAGTGACGGATTTAGCCGCATTAAATGTAAATTCGGCCGCATTTAATGCACTGTCAGCAGTATTAAATGAAATCTCGGCGCATTAAATGCGGCTCATCATTGTGTTCTCAGTTTACTGTACGCTTTTGTCTTATTTCATTTTACTGTAGCTCATCTCATTTCTCTATAAATAGAGGAGGATTTTCATTGTAAAGGGAGAGAATCTCTTAAGTGCTGTTATTCTATCGAAATAGTGAGAGAGTGAATAGTAGACGTATGCATCTTTTTGGGTCGAACCACTTTAAAATCTTCTGGTGTTTCTGCTCCTCGCCTCTGATCTCTTCTTCTTGTTCTTTTTGCTTTGCATGTACCATACTAACTACCCGAAATTGCAGTTTGGGCCAAAAACGAATCTCGTTGATTAAGGATCCAAATCCGGACGTTAACACCTTTTAAATATTCAATCTTTATATATATATATATACACATTTTTTAAATCTTCAATTTATGTAAATCCTCATATTCGAAGCCAATAGTTATTTTTCATTCTAACAATATTGTTGATTCCAAGAAGATAATAAAACCAATCATACTTTAAATTAATTTAATTTTTATTCACTTATACAATTTTTTTTTACATGTAAAAATATTTTACTTCTTCTTTCGAAAAAAAAAGAAAAAGCATACTTCTCAAGTGTCAAGGCTAAAACTATTTTAATGGTAACCATGTTGATGTAATTAATACCAAACTTATATAATTTGTGCACTTATGCAATATGTACAAGGTAATTAGTGTAATTCACTCTAAAAAAATCAAGTAAAATTGTTCCATAGACTCTAAGCATGTTTGTTTTGTATGCTCAAGTTATTGCCACTTAGACCAGCAAAACAACACAAAAAATGAACGCACATTAAAAAAATATAACTTGTCCAACAAGAACACGTTGTCGAAAAACAGAACCGAAAAGGCGAATATGCCAAAATACCCTTAGACCCCGATACTCACGTGCATACACAACGTAACAACCCACCCTCGCACGCCCTTTCTTTATATCAAAAATCAACGGTCCACATCAATTCTCATCCACGAACAATCGGACAACAAACACTAGGGTTTTGATTGTATCATTTTTTTTCTGTCTCTCACTAGACTAGAACCACCAAAACAAATTTTCTCTCATTTTCTCGGGAAAAATCATGGGAAAAGGCCCTGGTCTCTACACCGACATCGGCAAGAAAGCCCGAGGTAATCAATTGCAAACCACTCATTTCATCTGCGTTTATTTATGTATTTTTTTTTAAAAAACCTGTGATTATTTTTTGTTGTCTTCTAGATCTTCTCTACAAGGACTACCAGAGCGACCACAAGTTCACTGTCACTACCTACACTTCCACAGGAGTCGTGAGTGTCTTTTTTTTTTTTTTTTTTTGGAATTTTTTTGGAGAATCTATTGTGTATATAATGGCGTGATTACACGTGATTGATTAATGATGACGACGATGAGATGTGGTTGTCATGTGAACGCGTTACAGGCGATAACTTCGAGTGGGATCAAGAAAGGTGAGCTGTTCTTGGCCGATGTCAGCACTCAGTTGAAGAACAAGAACATCACTACTGATGTTAAAGTGGACACCAACTCTAATGTGAGTCTTTACCTGCTTGCTTGCGTTGTTTTGCGATTGTTCTCTTTGTGATTACTGCTGCTTCATTCATGTTTTGGTGGTAATATAATCGGATTCTCCAAGTTGTAGCTGTTTGTTATATAAAACATCAAACTTTGTATACATACATTTGATAGTTTCAAATTTTGATGTTTTCTGCATTCAACAAATATATTCATTTGGTTTTGTTAAGATTCAAATCCCAAAGGAAAAATGAATATTTGCTTCTTTTGGGATTTGAATTTTAATAAAACCAAATGAATATAATGAGACTGTATATTTACTGAATGCAGAAAACATCTAACTTTGAAGATGAAACGAGCATTCGGAGGAAGAAAAAAAATATTTGCTTCTTTTGGGATTTGAATCTTAACAAAACAAAATGAATGTAGTTGTTGAATGTAGAAAACATTAAACTTTGAAGATAAAATGAGTGTTAAGAACAAGAAATGAATATTTGCTTGGGTACCTACATGGTCAAAGTCATAGTTTACAGTTTTCCAAAGATTGTAGGGTTTAGCGGGGGCTCCAGTTTCGAACTCATATTCGCTAAGCGGTTTTGGAAGATTTCTGGATTATCAAAAAGAAAATATATATATCTTAACAAAACCTAATAAGTATATTTGCTCAATGCAAAAAACAACAAACTTTGAAACTATCAAATGTAAGTATACAAAGTTTGACCTTTTTTGCATTCGGCAAACATATTCATTTGGTTTTGTGAAGATTCAAATCCCAAAGTATACAAATATGCATTTTTTCTTCTTAACACTGATTTTATTTTCAAAGTTTGATGTTTGGTTTTCTTAAGATTCATTTGGTTTTGTTAAGATTCAAATGCCAAAAGAAGCAAATATTCATTTCCTCTTTTAAGATTTGAATCTTAACAAAATTAAATGAATATATTTGCTGAATGCTGAATGTTGAAAACATCAAACTTTGAGGATAAAATGATTGTTAAGAATGAGAAATTAATATTTGCTTGAGTACCTACATGGCTAAAGGTTATAGTTTACCGTTTCCCATAGGGTTTGGCGGGGGCTCTAGTTTTAAATTTGAATTGGCTAAGCGATTTCAATATATTTCTAGATTATAAAAAAAAAAAAAAAAAAAAAAAAAATCTTAACAAAACCTAGTAAATATATTTACTGAATACAGAAAACAACAAACTCCGAAACTATCAAATGTAAGTACATTAAAGTTTGATTTTTCTGTATTCAGCAAATATATTCATTTGGTTTTGTTAAAATTTAAATTCCAAAAGATACAAATATTCATTTCTTATTCTTAACACTTGTTTTACCTTTAAAGTTTGATGTTTGGTTTTCTTAAGATTCATTTGGTTTTGTTAAGATTTAAATCCCAAAAGAAACAAATATTCATTTCTTCTTTTGAGATTTGAATCTTAACAAAATCAAATGAATATATTTGCTGAATGTAGAAAACATCAAACTTTGAAACTATCAAATGTAAGTATACAAAGTTTGATGTTTTTTGCATTCAGCTAATGTATTTATTTGGTTTTCTTAAGATTCAAATCCTAAAAAAAGCAAATATTCATTTCTTCTTCTTAACACTCGTTTTACCCTTCAACTATCAATAGCTTAGCAATCTCAACTATTTGGCCAACTACTTTATTAATTGCTTTGAACTTGAACAAACCGTTACTAGTAATGGTGAGACTTAAAAGGAAAATCAATCACATGGAGTGATTTGCACAAGCTGCATAAAACAGTTTATGGATGAAACAGTCATCCTTTTTGGTCCGAATTTGATTCTACATTTTATATACACACGTATGGAATAAATGAATTCACTAGCTACATATACACACGTATGGAATAAATGAATTCACTGGCTACCTATGGGCTTCTACAAGAAGTTTGGATTATAGTGGCAAATTCATCATCCATACAGTAGCATCATTTTATTTAGTTAAATACCAAACATCATTTGGAGTGTTTCTTTTAACAGAAAAATGTTTTGAAAAGTTGATTTATGACAACTATATTGATTTTGGAATGAAATGCCATTGATATAATAAGTTACAAATGTTGCTCTTAGGTCATGAAATTGTAGTCCTGATTACTTTGTCCTAAATCTGTGTCGATGGTGCGTTGTGTTTGTGACCTGTTTTTTCGCTTGTTGTTTTGAATGTGGGTTTGGGATTTTATGTTATTTAGTAATGAATATGCATGTGATAGAAATTGCTTTTGCTTGTCAGATTCGTCTTAATATTGATGCTTGCAAGTTGCAATATGGCTGACTAAAAGCTGATTCCTTTTGGCAATTATTTCCTTCTACTTTAAAGTTGTGTGTATTTTGGTGCATATGTATTCAGATTGGTATCTAAATATCAATATAATGGAATTTATTTCTAATTATATGATTACTTGTTCATTTGTAGCTTTTTACAACTATCACTGTTGATGAACCTGCACCTGGGCTCAAGTCAATCTTCAGCTTTATTGTTCCTGATCAGAGATCTGGCAAGGTAAGAGACTTTCACTCCTTGCCTATGAAGTATGTTTTCTTTCTGTTATTATCCAATAGAACCGTCTGGTTTGAGGTCTGACTAATGAAGAAGTTTATGCGGTGCTTTACTAGTTTTAATAATCTGTTCGCTCCTTTAATGGTCACACTGATGTCGTCATGTGTTGATCTATGATCTGATTTCCGTATTGTGGTGACAGGTAGAACTGCAGTATCAGCATGAGTATGCTGGAATAAGCACTAGTATTGGATTGACTGCAAATCCCATTGTTAACTTCTCTGGTGTGATTGGAAATCCTACTGTCTCTGTTGGAACTGATCTATCATTTGACACTGCCTCTGGGAATTTCACTAAACTTAATGCTGGGTTGAGTTATACCAATACTGACCTCATTGCTGCCCTGACATTGTGAGTACTTAGTTCTGCATAAATGCTGTTATTTATTTATTTATTTTGTATGATTGGCACATATTGATTAATATTCTAAAGATGGATCCTTTTGCAGGAAAACAACTGCTTTTAATTGTTTATATGCTGTTCTGAGTAATGCTTTTAGTTTCAAGTACACTGATGATATCTTCCTCTGTATGGCAATAGTCAAGTTATCACTTGTTCTTTACATTTCAGCAATTTTAGCAGAGAAATAGTTTTGAGTATAAATATTAAAAACTGGGTGCTTTTAATTACTTCTCTATGAATTTGTATCATACTTTTGAAAACTTCATATGTCAAATTTTAGCTGTCTGCTTCTTTTGCATGAGTCCTCCTGCTGTCTATTTTCTGGGTTGTTGAATTAAAGGGTTGATTTCTGTTGATGAATACAGGAATGGCAAAGGTGACACCCTTAATGCATCCTACTACCACATTGTTAGCCCGCTGACCAATACCGCTGTTGGTGCTGAGCTGACCCATAGCTTTTCAAGCAATGAGAACACTCTGACGATTGGAACCCAGCATGCACTAGACCCTTTGACCACGCTGAAGGCCCGTGTAAACAACTATGGTCAAGCAAGTGCTCTCATCCAGCATGAGTGGCGTCCGAAATCACTCTTCACTATCTCTGGAGAGGTGGACACCAGGGCAATTGAAAAGAGTGCTAAGATTGGACTGGCCTTAGCACTCAAGCCCTAGATGAAGCAAATATTTTTTTGGAATGAGGGTATGGATGACTGTGGTGGATAACAATAATGTCCGGTAGAACGACTTTCAAGTCTCGTTTGTGAAGAACTTTGATCTCATCATGTGTTATTGGATTTCCCATATTTTGTGGCAATGAGTTGTAAAAATAATTGTAGCTAGTGTTGGAATCCACATCAATTTCTTCTTTAAAAATTTCATCCATGTACCCTTAATGTAGGGGGTATACTTGCTTTTGAGCAAAATATTTCACAGGGAATTTTTGTCCTACGCCTTGAATGCTGATTCATCTGAACTAAAGGTTGCTTTTGATTTTTCTGTTGCCTCGTATTCGTGACTTTAGAGAATTGCTTAAGAGTCCATCGCCATCTACTTCTACACTGATTTGTTAAACTACTAAGCTGTTTAAAGTTTTAGCATATTATGACTCATGATACATTTTTAAAATGTTCGGTGTCATTTGATGTGTCTTTTGAATTGTCTATATCTGTTGACACTTGTGTAAGTTAATGTTACATGTTGCCATAGAACTGGCCCATTAATTCATTAATAGAGTGGTTGCGCCTGAAGTTAGAACGCAAATCAGGTGTCTAATACATGTTCATGACAGGAGAAGAATAGCAGGTGATAGCATTATAGGATCGGTATTTCGCTTTAATGAGCTGCAGTTTCTTTTACACTTGGTGTTTAGTAAATGTGTTCCAATTTATGTAAGTTGCATGATTTACTCCTTAGTATTTAAACCCGAAGAGAGCTATTGCCTGTGAATTAGAATGTAGTTTTCGGCATAACTTCTATTAAATGTGTAGTCATGTGTTTCACCCTGTTGATCGTTTGTGTAGAGCCATTAGGCCATGATTGTTTAAATGAAGTAATCAGCGCTTGAATGCCGAGTCTTATCAGCAGACAGCAACATGTTCCTGGAGAGAAGTCAAGTGAACGTTGCTCCTCGCCCGAGAACTGTTTCATCATGTCTCGTATAACTCTTTAAGAATTGTATTACTACAGAAGACTCCATTTAAACAAAACTGTCCTCAAAGCCATTCAGTATGCAGTATCCGGCAAAATTCTCAAAATTATTTTTGAAAATCCAAGACAAAAGCAACTATTGCAGTTCAGCAGCTGGAATAAGTTGTGTAAAACACTATCAGAGCTTAGCATGCACGTATCATGCAGATATAGCCCGAGCATGGCTTTAATTATGTATTAATATAACCACGTTCTAACAATTTATAAAATAAGTTTATATATCACACAATTCATAAAATACCACTCAAGTTGACAACTGTACACATTAACAATAATATGCATTTCAGATAAAACCACTGGACATAACAGATAATTATTGTATAAAACCGAATTAACAGAAACTAAAAAGACATT
This sequence comes from Dimocarpus longan, assembly GCA_022984855.1. Classification (NCBI taxonomy): domain Eukaryota; kingdom Viridiplantae; phylum Streptophyta; class Magnoliopsida; order Sapindales; family Sapindaceae; genus Dimocarpus; species Dimocarpus longan. Next base: position 19,762,497 of record CM041022.1, read on the forward strand.
TCAGAATCGAAAAACTTGACACTACTGTGTAGCGTTGGCCTGGAGGAGCCCTTCCCTGATCTGTGATGCAATGTCTCTAACAGCTCCCGGTCCATGTGGAATGAAAACAGAGTTGGACTTTGAGGAAGCACCAATTTCTTTCATGGTATCGAAGTACTGAGTGACCAGAACCATGTCCATGACATCCTTTGATGTTGTCCCAGGTACATTCACTGAGAAGGCCAGTACACTGTCCCTCAGCCCATCAACAATGGCCTGGCGTTGACGAGCAATACCAAGTCCTGCCAGATACTTCGATTCAGCGTCTCCCTCAGCTCGCTTGATTTGCAATATCTTCTCCGCTTCTGCTTTCTCATTTGCAGCCACCCTCAATCTTGCAGCTAATTATTGCCCATTAAAAAAATGTCAATCTTCACAGATTATAGTTGAAAGAAATCCCTAAATCAAACACTCTGCAGAAATAATGGTTATACATGCTAAATAGATTTGAACATCACCCCTTGAAAGGGACAGAAGGGAAACAAAAACAGAATTTTGGTCCTCTGGTATGTGAGGACTAAAAGTAATGTTTGTCGTTCAAATTGACCGAGCGGATTAACTCTCTTTAATGTTTCAAATCAAAGCATTAAGGGTGATGTCAATTTAAGATGAAACATCATCTTTTGGACTGATCTTACATTTTTTTTTTTTTTTAATGGTGGGAGAGGGGAGATTAAATTTAGAAAAAAACTACTCATATTTTATATCTTAAGATAAAGGTAGAACTTGAACTCTTGAACTCTTGACCTCTTAGGTACAAAGGAAGTGCTCAATCACTCCTACTAAGCGGTGATGTGCACTGGTAGTACATATTATGAGTATATATCCTACAATTTCAACATCGTGTCCAATTACTAAATTGCTGTCTGGAGAGATTACACATCAGGTGTCTAATTACAAGGATACCTAATAACTCAAGTTAGATTTGAACAAAGACACCAGAATAACAAGAGTATAATTTATGGTTTCCACTAAAGAAACATGAATCTTACCTGCATTTATCTCATTCATTGCTCTCTTGACATGCTCATCCGGTTCAATATCCACAATAAGTGTTTGAACTATCTCAAATCCATAATGTGACATGGCCTACATATATAGATAGAAGATAAATAGCTCATCTCTGCACGGAAAATTCAAAATTAAATAACGCATACTGACAATTACCTTTTCAAGCTCCTCTTCCACAGCCTTGGCTATCTCATTCTTTTGTTCGAAAGTCGCATCCAGGTCCAACTTAGGAACACTTGCCCTAATAACTGTGCAAGAAATGTAGGCTTGTTAGTTCCTTACACAAATTTTGACCTAAAAATACAGAATAGAGACAGATATCTCCAAGGTATAAATTTGCTAGAACAAAGTTTGAACAAGTATAGCTACTAGCTCAAAGCAGGACTTCAACCTTCATCCCGATCTTTTTTATTATTTCTTACATTTCAGAAAATATAGTGCTTTAAGAAACTTACATACCAACCCAATGTCAGACAAGGAGAGAATGACTATTGCAACAATACAAAGAAGAATCAGATTAAGAACTCAACACCCAAAAAAAACAACTAAGAAGTATTCTTGAATACATAGATTAACTAGCTTCATTACACCATATCTAATGAATTTATTAACCTTTGAAAAGTCACAAGAAATAGTGAATCCAATTAAAACATAGGATTAGTTGTCCTATATTGATGAACAATTGCAATTCCAACTTCTCTACATTTAAATCTAAGAAAGCATGTTAGTTATGAATATAGACTGAATATGGAATATCAAAATGACTTTACAAATCCACAAAAAGTTAACATAAAAAATTTTAATATTCAAAGCATCAAGCCAACTTCACCCAAACAGATCCATTCCAATTTTTCAAGATAAACTTTGTAAGAAAACTGAAAGCTTAAAAATTATAGACAGCTCAAAAAATTTATGTACAACTCTCAGAGGGAAATCAAATGTTAACTGCAGAGAGTGCAAGAGAACACAAGAATCTGAAGCATAGTGCTATCATTCAAGACAGAAATAGAGCTACCAAGATGGATATTCAATCATGCAAAATAAAACATGAAACAACAAAAGGAATAGATCTGAACCATGTTATATATTCATACCATCAAAGACATAAGCTTGGATTTGTGATCTGGTATTGCTGAGCTTATAGAAAGCATCTTGAGCCTTTTCTGACAAAGCACGGTATTGAATGGATGCAACCACATTAACAAACACATTGTCCTGAGAAATACCAAATACCAGAATTGATGATCAAAGGATGTTGAAACCTATAGGCTTTACAATAGAAATAATCAGTGAAATAATAGACAAGAAATTGCGATTAGTTCTAACTTGAAACTGCAAAATTCTGACTCTATGAGCTATAATGATAAAAAATTATCATAGATTCAATGTGAAAAGAGTTCCTAGAGATTTTAAAATATATAATGTCATTCAGATCAAGTAGTAAAGCTTTTCATATGTGGATAAAAAAAGAACCAATGTTCTTAATACAAATCTCTTTAATTTATTACCCTGTTAAATGCATTATAAAAGGAAATTGAAAAATTCTACATCAATTATGCACTCTGATGCAATTGGGCATTCCAGTCAAAGTTTTAAGTAACATAGAGAAGTAATAAGCAATAATAGAATCAGAAAATAACAAAAGTAGTAATTAAGTTTTAAATTTTTTTGTAAGGATAAGATTAATTATGCAACAAACCTTGGTTTTTGTTTCACATCGAACATCCAGCTGCTGCACACGTAAAGAGAGATGTCCAGCTAACTGACTGCCCAAACACCAAGGCAAACAGTGACAACCAGGTTCAAGCACATCATCAAACTTCCCAAAGGTTTCTTTAATAGCAACAGTTGATTGGTCCACTTGAATACAACCCAAAGCTTGTCCCATTTCTTGATTCTACAAATTACAGAAACAGCTATGAAAATCAATAACAAATTATACGAGCAGTTCCTAGGAGCACCAGCAACAAAAACATAATAGATGGCCCATGTAAGAATAAAATATACAACCCTATTGGAAACTAGTAACTAATTGCTATATGCATTAAAAAGGCAATAAAATTATTTATTCGTGCATGCATTATGGCATCCTGATAGCATTAAGATGGTGAAATAAGCATTAAACAGCCATGAAAGTTAAGCATGACCTTTAGAGGATTCTCTTAAGAATGTCAAAAGAGCAAAATCATAATGAAAAAAATGTAAACCTGTTACCAAGTTGACCTCCTTTTTTTCAAACTAAAACCGAAAATCTCTCTGCTGTTAAATGATCCACAAACGTAGATACCCAATGAAATACCATTTAACTTTCAAAGAATCAAATAAGTAATGAAAACAAATAATAAATATATAGCTACTAACTCCTTCACTAAAATCTATAAAGAGCACCTTCAAATCAAACTATCTACATGCAAGGTCAACAAAAATAAGGTCACATCAGTGTGACTCCCATATAAAAACAGTAGTCAGCTGTCAGTTACACCATAAAAAATGCTTGCCCAAGTATTATCTTCCTCAGGACTACTATTTACACCATATCTACCACCCAACCCAGCAACTAGCAATATGATGGCCAATAAACTATATATATCAATCATTTTAAATTCATTTCTTCTGAAATTATAATACAACAGAGTATCCAAAAAACCGTGGACCATGAATTTAAGAACATACCTATAAATGAACTCAACATAAACTATACATATCAATCATTTTCAATTCATTTCTTCTGCAAATGTAATATAACAGAGTATCCAAAAAGACCGTTGACCATAATTTTAAGAACATACATAGATGAACTCAACAATCGGTATAAAAAACCTCACAAAAATAATCAGTATAAACAATATTAAAAAGTTTTGGGTACAAGGCTGTACGCAAGAGAAGTTGGGTTGGAATGGGATTATAAATTAATTACATATATAACATCTAAGTCAATATAATAGCCGTCCCCTGAAACCACCAAAACAGCCTGAAACAAAGCACCTTATATAGGAATATAAGAATATGCAAAGATGAATGCTTCTTGACAATCTCTAAATTCCATCGAAAAAGGCAACAACTGGCAAGGTTTGTAATGCGCACAATTGACTTTAGAGAGAGATACAAAATAAACAACTGGCAACGGATTTTTTCATTTCTCTTGTTGATTTTGACAAGTTCAAAGTTTATACAAGTACAAAAATGCAAATCAACAGTTCCCTGATCAATCATTCAACAAAAACAATTAAATATTAGAAGATAAGTTAAATAAATGATATCAATAAAGAGAATCACTGCTGAACTGTCAATAAAGTATATCTTCTTAAAATCACGCCACATTCATCTTTTAATAAAATTTTCATTATATACACAATAATTGACTAGCTTATACAGCTCATATAAAATACTAATTTTAAAATCACAATTACTGATACACTATAAAATCAACAAATCTACACCAGTTAATCAAAAAACAAATCAACTCATTGTTATCTGCACTCAAGATCTCACACCATAAAACAAAATTCACATACGAATTCATCAAAAAATTGCATCAATGGATTATATACATAAACAATTTTTATATTACAACAAAAACACAAAAAAAAAAGAGGGCAATGACAAATGAATTCTAAATGTCCGTTTCATTAACGCAAACCCTAATTTTCATACTCTTCAAGTAAAGAAGAATGGCAGCTCGAAAATTCCAAAACCTTGAGCAACAAGTAAACAGAAAAACACCAAAAATCGAAACCGCAGCCATTGAAATCACCGGAATTGAATCGCAAACTATTATTATGCAGAATTCTTTAAAAAAAACAAAAAACCACAAACGAGAAAACGATTTGGCTTACAAGAAACTGAGAATTTTGACGCTCTTGGTTTGAGAGAGAAGAGAGTAACAATAAAAGCGCGTAGGATTAAATGCGCGTATATGTGATACTAACGGATTAGAGAAACATTACGCTAAGTCGCCGCTGAAAGAGACAACCGCCAACAGGGAGCAAGACATTGCCAGGAAGTTGCGATAAATAGCTTACCTTTTCTGTGGTGGAAGGTGGACCCAACGAGAAGCGGACACATCAGTATAACAGAAACGTGTCACGCTACACTTTCTATACGTTAAATTATATCATTATTATAATTTATTGTTGAAGGTAGAAAACTCACCCTCGTAACCGCAGAAGGTCTCAAACTTGATGAATAAGCTGGAGGAATTCGAAGTGAAAAAAAATGTCGACTTCCGAGGGAACTCTTCCAATAGATCATTGACATACGTTCATTATACAGTGAACTTATATCAACATGAAGATGGTCCTACGATAAGTGTATGCATTATGGCACCTGAAAAATAAATTCTTATCTCTTTTATAAGCTCCACTAGTGAGTGAATGGGTTCTTAAAAATATACGCACTTATTAAGATAATTAAATAAAAGTTGCTTTTCAGTAACGTTCGAACCGCCTTTATGAAAGTTTTAATTTATTTTATAGGTGGTGTTGCAGGGGATAATTATTCCATGAGGGAAAACGTCATCCGAAAGTATTCGAAATTTTTTAATGACAATTCATCCTGCAGCACAGTTCTCTCCCTCTACCAGAAATATCTTTCTTTGTTTGTTTCCAATAATGTCATATATTGGTAAGTCATAAACTTTATATTATAAATTTATATGTAATAGAATTTAAAATTTATTATGGTCAACTTCAATTGGCGCTAATGTTAGTGGTTTTGAGGTCCCCTGCAGGCCTTCTCTTTCTATGAGAAATGGATATACAATGATTGATATAGACGATCTCTTGTTTATCTCCACATCACACCCTACCCCTTTTTATTTATTTATTTTATGGTTTCCTTTTTCATTTTTTATCCAACTTCAGCCCTTTGCAAGGAAGTTTCATTTATAAATAAATGACTAGATAAAAAGAACATATTTATCACTTTAAATTATTTAAAATTTTATAAATGTAATTTAGTGGTAGGTACTTACACTTATGCTGATAAAATTATAAATTTCAATCATACATTATAACTACGTTTTCTTTTTTCTTTTTTCTTTTTCTTTTTTTTTTTTTAAAAAAAAAAAACAGAGAGTGATTAGATATGAGTATTTCAAATTGTTTAAAGACATTTATTATTTCACGTCATTTGAAGAAGGAACTTAAAACTATTTTCACTAAATAGCCAAAATAAACATATTTATCTCTTTAAATTAGTTAAAATTTTATAAATGTGATTTAGTGGTAGATACTTACACTTATGCCGATAAAATTATAAATTTCAATCATACATTACAACTATAATTTAAAAAAAAAAAAAACAGATGAGATATGTGTATTTTAAATTGTTTAAAGGCATTCATTATTTCACTTCATTTGAAGTAGGAACTCAAAACTATTTTCACATACTACTGATTGATTTTGCTGGCCAAAATTTTATTTATCTATTGTATAATATTTCATTTGAGAATATGTTAAGTTTATATGGAAAAATTTTTATAATATATTTATATTTATTTTTTAAGATACATATTATTCCACATTAATTCATTGAAAAATTAATTAAAATAAATTTTTTATTATGCACCTTTAATTGAAAATACATCAATAAAACCTCACGTAAAAATTTTTTAGTACAGTTTTTACATATGCCCTTGTTAAGATATGATTTTGGTGCCAGCTCACATGAAAAACAATTTTAAAATTTTTATTAATAAACGCTTTCGTGATTCACGTTGTATTGCCTCGTTATTTATACATTTACAATTATTTTTCAGCCCAAGTATGATTGTTTGTTGCCATGCGCAAGGGCACGTTTAAGATGCACTGCAATATAGCATCTTATATTTGTAGCAAGTGAGCCACGCCCAGTGGCCACCATGTCGTTGGTAGGCCAGTTACATGTTCCTTTTTTTGAATGAAAAAGTTTATGACTTTAAATCCAATTAAATTAAATGTAGCTACAGTTCAATTATGTTTACAAGTTGATGAGAACACGTTTTTTCTTTTTGAAAAATTATAATTTGTTTAAAATATGTTGTAAATTTATTAAGAATTTTTAAATTAATAATAGATATGAACGTAACTTTCTCTCTCGTATTCGATAGGGTTTTTGTTTTTATTTATTTTAAGGTATCAAACTGTCACTTTATTAGAATAGTACTCGCAACAGTATTTTAAAATGATTAAATGGAATTTCGACATTCAAATTAATTTTGTTGATTGCATTTTTGTTTATATTGGATGCTTACAAAGAAATTGTGTGGATATGTTGAACCATTCGCACGAAATATAAAAAAAAACGAAAGCTGATAAAATTTGACCAATTATTGGTACAACGACCGATCGACCACCCAACGTAATGTCAATGAAGTAGATAAGATAGCTCGTGATGCCACACTGATGGTTCCTATTGACCCGCCAACATGACCTGATCTAGTCCATTGCTCTTATCTTGTCAAGTTGCACAATTTTTTATTTGCGAAATTTTTCTTAGTCTACCATATCAATGATATCATATGGTTTTGAAATTTATTATAATTTTTTCATAAACTGTTTGAGATTTATCATTACCTTATCCGGTAACAATCAAACATATCTACTTTAACATTCATTAAATTCAAGTCATACTATACTGTCCAAATTATTTATTCATCTAATGTATCATGTTATTCATATGATGTGGTTTGTAAATTGTAATTACAATATAAATAATTAAAAGATGAGTGAACAATACATTAATCACAATTTATTTGTCATATCATTTTGTATGATTTTAGATAAATAATTTGAACAATCTAACTTTAATTGGTCTGAAATGAATGACGTATACATATTTTCTAAATTAAATTTTCTTGTCGTATAGTGCTCAAGTAACGTATGCAAATTTGACTGTAAGTACCATAGCCAAATATGATTTAGTGATAGTAAAGAATGCACATCCAATCTAATAAAATCTCAGGTACAGGTTGCTATTTCTTAAAAAAATTATCCTAAGTTTCCATAAAAAAGTGAAAATAACACAAGATTTCGTATTGATCATAGAAATGGGTGTCAATTTTGAGGGCTCCATTCACGCACCCAACTATTGCTAAGCCCGGCCCATTGAATTATGAGCTTGGACATGAACAATATGCTATATTAAAGGGAGCCCATGACGCCTCTAGGATCGGATTATCATCGCCGCCAGCTATTCTATTGAAGTTTAATTAAAAACAAAAATACAACTATTCTATTGCAGAACCTAATCTCGTACCAATTTTTCTTTTTTTGACATATTACAAACTCGGATAATACTGTTGGGTTTGTTAGATAAAGCCAACTAAGACGTGGTTTGGAATACAAGCCTCTAGAAGTGAGATGAGAGATCCCAAGAGAAAATAGAGGAGAAGCCTACAAAAAGAAAACAATCGCCGATTGCTTTTTGAGTAGCACTTGACTCGAACCATGCACACCCTTTACTTGGTCAAGCAAAGGAAGTTTGCGCATTGTGCCTCATATCTATTATAAGATGCTATATCGATATTATTTTTTGTGGTGGTCCACAATTTTTAGTGTGAGTCTTGTTGTGAGTATTTTTAGGCCTACATAAATGAGTTGATAAAAGTCCAAGGCTTACCTAGTAAACTGACCCAATTGATGAAAGTTTACCTCGCTAATGACCCAACTCGCCAAATGACTAGCTCATCAAACGTAGAACACGCAAATAAGGGCACTCAGCTCCCACAATATTCAACTCGCAAAACCAAGTCTTCTGTTCACCGACCTCGAGCAATCCAACTCATGAAGCAAGCTCTCTAATTACTGTTGTAGCCCTCAGGTCATAGATCAACTGTAATCTGAGCTACTAAGTGAATTCCAACCTTTGACGTAACTTGCACGTTAATCTTTCAAAAGAAGTAGTAGTTTGATTTAAACAAAATCTCAACTACCCAATATAGGAGTAAAAGACAAGATCATATTTTTGTAAGAGTTAGCCATATTCTGATAGACGTCAGTCTTGGAAATGTAATTCATAATAATTTCTTATTTTAATTAAAAGTAATGTAGTCTCTCTATCTATAAATAGAGGCTAAAACCTTATTGTAAAAGGACAGACAGAACACACAAATATATAATATACTGCTCTTTCTGTCGAAATATTGAGAGAATAGTCGTGGAGGTAGGCAATTCATTGGCCGAACCACGTAAAAAAACTCTCCCAGCAGTGTTTTTCCTTTCCTTTTCTCCCATTTTCTCTTCTGTTTAACTTTATTTGCAGGTACTTAATTCATGAATCTGGGTCGACAGATTTTTAACGTCGACAAGTCTATATCAACCTTTTATTTTTATTTATTTGAACTAATTAGTATTACTATATATATATATTACAATAATTTAAAATTTGAACTTAAAAAAGTGATTTAAACATCCATCCATCAATTTTATTCAATGTAATCATGAAAAAAAAAAATCAAAATTAATAACAACACTTTGATTGAATAAAAATAAATTGATAGATATTGAAGTCATATTTATGAGTTAAAATTTTAACTCAATTTGACCTAACTCATATATATACATATAAACTAATTAGTACGACAGTTTTTTAATAAGATGAGATTAATATAATGATAAAATCTTTGTAGTTACATTTCGAAGATCATGAGTTCTAACCATTTTCTTTCTTCGAAGTTCAAGTTTTAATTTAATTATAATATTAAAAAAAACCTAATAGAACAATTTTAAGCGCATAAGACATTTTTGTAATAATAACTAAATATATATATTTTTGAACTTTGAAGACTACCACTCAAAAAAGAGAGAAGATACAAGCAGGCTTATATCCAAGCCAAGATCTTTCCTCATGAGAGGATAAGGCGAGGGAAGCTAGAGTATGAGCTGCCCTGTTACAAACCCAAGCCCCACTCAACCAAATCCACTCGGTGGCCATGTATGACATTGTTTCTATCAAGCCAAACTGCCCACAATAGCATGCAAAAAGATTCCTAAGCAGTTCCAAGAAATCTGTCCAATAGTACATAAAAAACCTCTATACGAAATAAGTTTTTAAATTCAACTAGGAATTCCAAAAAGAAAGTAGTTAGCCAAACATCCTTAGCTTAGTGGCACCAGAATAAAGCATATGGTCTAGATTCAGAATCGACTTGACATCTAGTGCAGGTATCACTTTGAAGAATTTTCCTATGTTTAAGATTAGTCAAAGAAGGGACTGCATCTAAACACACTCGCCACAAAAAAATTCAGACTTTAGGGGGAATGTTTAACAATGTTGTCATCCACTGATATAGTAGGCAACCTGTCAATCAAGTACACAACAGTATGAACTGCTTCTGCCCAAAAACACCTAGGCATTTTCTTCTCAGCTAATATACTTCTTGCCATCTCCATGATAGTCCTGTTCTTTCTTTCGAATACTCCATTTTGCTCAGGAGTATAGCTAACAGTAGGCTGATGTTGAATCCCCAAATCATGACAGAACTTATCGAATTAAGATAAGGTATACTCAGTGTCATTATCAGACCTTAGATTCTTCAATTTACACCCGCTTTCTCTTTCCACCATAGCCTTAAACATCTTAAAGATAGAAAACACTTGAGATTTATTACTAAGAAAGTAAACCCATGTCATCCTGGTGAAATCATCTATAAACAATAAGAAATACTTATTGTCATTCAAGGAGGCTGTTCTCATTGGTCCACATACATCAGTATGTACCAACTCTAGTATTTCTTTTGCTTTCCAAGACTTCACATTTGAAAAAGGATGTCTATGTAACTTTCCTAGCTGACATGACTCACAAACATCTTTATAAACTTCGATTTTTAGCACATCATGTATCATGCCTTTTGATTGCATAAATTTGAGTGAATTGAGGTTGTAGTGACCAAACCTCTTATGCCGTAACCAACTATTATTAGCTACAACACTAAAAGCACATTAATTAATTGAATTCCAATAAACAAGAAAGCTATTGTCAATCATACTAACTCTTGCAATCTCTACTCCCTTAGGATCACAAATTAAACACATCTTGTTTCTAAAGGAGAGTGAATAATTCTTATGCAACATTTGAGCCACACTTAAAAGATTTTGAGTTAAACTAGGAACATAAAGAACATCTGAGACCAGTTTTGTACTTTTGTCAGTATGGATTTTGATCAATCCCTTACCTTGAGCTTGAACCACTTCTTCATTACCCAACTTGACTTTACTTTTATCTTACTTGTCTAAAGAAACAAACAAGTCTTCATCTCTTACCATATGACTTGTGCAGCCACTATCAACATGTTAGGTGCTCTTTTCAGAAGTTTTGAGAGAGTGAGTGGCCATGAATAATCGATCTTCTACCTGAAATTCTTTTTGTTCATCTGTAAAATTAGCTTGCTGAGAAGACTGGTTAGATTGATTTTGTTTCAATCTACAATATCTCTCCAAGTGACCATACTTCTTGCAATATCTGCATTGAAATGGAGGCTTCCCTAACTTCTGCCAACAATCTTTTTCTAAGTGATTAGTTTTTTTGCAGGTACCACAAGGTGAAAATCTACCTTTCTTCATTGGTTCACTCGAGGTTTCTAGAAGTTTTCCCTTCCCAAATTTATCTACAGCAGACTTCTTGCCCTTTTTGGACTGCTTAGACTTCTGCTTTGCTTGAAAAGCCCTTTCAACAACTTCTTCAGATCTTATTGAAACCCTTTGCTCTTGTGCTTGTAGCTTAGAGATTAATTCTGCAATAGTGAGTGTCTTTAAGTCACAAGATTCTTCTATAGCTGAGATCTTAGACTTAAATTTATTAGGAAGACTTATCATTATCTTCTCCACAACCTTTTGATATGAAAAATCTTCACCATGCAGTTTAATCTGATTGACTATCTCCATAAGTTTTGTAGAGTAGTCTTTTACACCTTCTGTTTCCTTCATCTTTAGCAGTTCAAATTCCCTCTTCAAAGTTAAAAGCTTGACTGCCTTGACCTTATCACTTCCTTCAAATTCTTCTTTCAATTTATCCTAGGCCTCCTTTACTGTTTCACATATCATTATCCTTGTAAAAATAATTTCTGATACTACAGAATGAAGGCATGTAAGTGCCTTAGGACTTCTAGTAACCAACTCATCATACTTTTTGATTTCATTCAAAGTAGCATTTTCTCTCAAAGGTGGAACTTGTGCTCCTCCTTGCTCCACTACATCCCACAAGTTGAGAGCTTTAAAGTAGGCTTTCATTTTGATAACCTACATTTGATAATTCTCTCCAGTGAAAATAGGAGGACCTTCTGTAGGAAAACTTCCAGATGTCATACTCTCTCTCACACAAAGTGTTTGATCCCAAAGAACAAGGCAAAAAGACAAGAAATAAACTCATAACCCGCAAGAAATAAGCTCTGATACCACTGTTGTAAAATAGAAGGTTTGAAGACCAAAAAAACACAGAAAACTAGAACATAACTACCCCCTTATTAGAGGTACTGATATTTTCATTTATATAAGTATGAAAGTTACAAAAACTTACTTTACAAGTTAGTCCATATCTAACACTGACAACAAACCATACTGCTGCAAAACAAACTCCTTAAAACATGGATTATTACAAACTTTTCAACTAAACCAACTTTTACAAACAAAAATCAAGAACAGTCATTACAATCGTAACATAGCAAAAAATAAACTAGTTTCCAAGAGAAATCTCAATGCTGCTAACAAACGACTATAAGGATGTCTACCACCTATCTGTCGGACCTGAAGAGGAGGCATCAAAACTGTATTTGTCAGCATACGCAACTCAAAATGCATTTTTAACCATGTAGACTCCATGTTTATCAAAGTGCCAAATCAACTTATCTAACCAATTTTGGAGGCTGAGAGGAATTTGGAGAATTGCCTTATTGTCAACATCGCAAAATACAGCCTAAAGGGAATGAATGTTCCAAGAATAAGTACCTGTAGAGATGAATAAAGCCACTCTGAGACTGTCATCAAGAGGTGAAGTAACAGGCTTAAAAGTACTCTTTTTGGGTGGCCAAGGGTCACTGAAGGCCCTGATATTCTCACCATTCCTAACCCTCCATCTCAACCCTTTCACTAATAAATTCTTACCCCAAAGCAAGTTGCACCAAAGGTAAGAACATCCTAGTTTCAACTTCGCATCCAAGAAATTATCACATTTGAAATATTTTGCCTTAATAATAGCAGAAGCGAGTGACTCAGGATGTTGGGGTATTCGCCATGCTTTTTTCCCCAAGAGTACTTTATTAAAAATTGAGAGGTCTTCAAACCCCAAACCTCCTATAAACTTCGGGGAACATAAGTTGTGTGTTGAAATCCAAGCCAATTTCCTTCTTCCCTCCTTTTTTCCCCCCTAAAACCAAGTTGATTCCTCAAAGGAGTAGTTCTATCTCCTTTCAATCTAGTTTTGGAGAGAAAAACTAGAATGGGGGAATGTTGCCACACCACTTTTCGGAGTGCGAGGAACGCACGAGGATTCCCCAAGCCCCGGACGTTCCAGCATAAAGTACTCATGGCGGGCGACGAGCCTGAAACTCAGGCTCTGCCTCTGTGAAAAGTTGATGGCCTTTATGGGACTTGAGTTTCTTTCCATGTGGACTGTGAAAAGTGGTCTCAGACAATTTCCTCTTTCCCTCTGCAGCTACACCAGTGTGATTTTCAAAAGAGGTCAAAGGGGGATTGGACAAATTAGGATTGGCAGTAGATCGGCGGGCTAGCTTCTTCTGTTTCCTAGTTCCACTTTCCAGCTGAGACTGAATGATCTCACGGCACGTGCGCTATGTTCTGTGAATTGGATTCCCTGAGGTGGGGGCTGAATGACAAGTCCTCTGTCATCTCCGATTCTTCCATAACTACACCTGCTTCTAAATTTAAAACTGCGCCTGATTCATACATCTAATAACAAATCGAATCAATTCTGATACTGCAGGTGGACTTTCTAATATTACTATCATTTTATTAAATGGAAGCATTATCCGTTTACTTTAATAATATAAAGGTTTTCGCTGCCAACTGCCCACCTCCTTGGTGAATTTAGATATATTTTTATAATTTTTTTTTTTAAAAAAAAGAAGGAATTGAAAAACGAATTTAAATTAATTCAATTTAATATAATATGATATACCAGAATGGAACTCGGCTTTCAAAAATAGGACGAAAGCTGGCCAAAAACAAAAAACAAGAAACGGAAAATAGCCACGTGGAGAGAAGAGAGCGAAATACCAAATACGCAACTCGGACACGTAAATACTACTAGTACCAGCGAACCAAAAATTCGTGGGAGAAGAATTGATGATGGCGGCAAAAATGATGTCGACGACCTACTCGTCAACCCTCTACTCTTCGTTATTTGGTGTCCAAGTGAGATCCGGCAATTCCATTTTCATCAAACCCTCATCGTTTCGGCCCTATTCATCTGTCTCCTCCACCAACCGGAATCTGAGTGTTTTCTCCGCCTCCAAAACCGAGAAGGGTGCTGCTGCCGCCGCTTCTCAGGTGATTCTTGCTGACGTCATATATTATTCTTTTAAAAATTTTGATTACCGCCAAATCTAATATTTACATAGTTGATGCTTTTTTTTTTTTTTAACTTATTGAATATTGATATCATGTTTGGATTTTAGTTAACTAGATTGAATGAATTGTTGGATAGCGATGATGCCTTGTTTAGTGTTTTAATTAATTAATAGCGTTAATATCATGTTGTTGTTTGTGTTGCAGAAGAAAGTTGAATCATTTTTTAGGAGTGTGTTGGCAAGTATGGAAACTGTGTATTTAAACAGGAACCCAACAGCAAAAGCTGTGTTGGAGCTTGTCCAATCGGCTGGTGATGAAATTATATGCTATGATCACATTGCATTCAGGACTTTTGGGGTATATTTTTTCTTTATAATGGCTATTCTGTTGGCCTAGCTCTTTTCTGCTTCATAGTATGCTTGCAGAAAAGTATAAACCAACATAATTTCATTCGGAGAGTTCTTCACTTAAAATATATAGCTTGCATATGAGTCAATGATGGAGATTTGTAAATTTATTTGGAACTATATAGGTGCGCGGTTATGGAATAGATTCGCTTGCGAGTTTTTTTCTGGATTATGGGTATACACAAAAGGAGGAGCTTAGATTTCCTGCTAAAAAGCTGAAAGCACTGTGGTTTTCTCCTCCCAATATTCCCCATCCTGAAGGAGGCAGTGGTGTTAATGGGCCTTTGCCTAGGGTATTTATATCAGAGCTTCTTGTAGATCAAATGAGTCCACAAACTCAGGTGTGTGTTTTGGGGGCTATTTTGGTGGACATCATAATATGCAGTTTTGCAGTTTTGTGTGATAATTTTAATGTAAATTTATGAGTTGTTGTTCTTCGTGTGGGTTTGCTTGCTTGATGCATTTTGTTTTGACCTTTGTATGCATCCATCCTCTTACAGTTTTTCTAGACCTTATTACACTCAAGTTTGTTCGTTCCTGAATAAAGTTACAAAGGGGATAATCTAGCTGAAGTTTAGATTCAGCAATTTCATTTACATTTTCATATGTCAGACATTGCATATTCTTGTTGATGGAGAATCAAGGATATGTTGCTCTTAGATTTTTGAGGTTCATAAGACACTTTCATTTTAAATTCTGTTGAAGTTCTCATAGTCCTGTCTTATGGTGCCACTGGAACCGCCAGAAGTGGTAGGGCTGTTTTATGGTTCTAATTAGACATGGTAGGTAGTGCTGAAATTCCTGTGACCCATCATTCTTACTGACATCCAAATGAAGATATGATGTCAAATTTTCAATGCTTCTTGCCTAGGAATGTTACGAGAAATTGGGTTAAGTTATGATTTTGCTTACTTAATTGCACAACACTTGTAAGATAACATAGCAGTTAGTTCACTTATATTGCCATCTATATATATGTCACAATGTAGGCTTTTTTACAGGTTTTTTTACCATTTGGTATAAAAATGTATTGATGGCTTAGATTGAAATCGCTACATATATATTAAGTTTGTAATTTACTGATATAATCTATATTGTGAAGATATAATTAATAGCAGCAAGTCTTTCCAAAAAAAAAAAAAAAAAAGTAGCAACAAGTGACTTGTCATTGCAAGTCATAACCAAGTTCCATTATATTTTCACTATCTGATCTTTATGCATTTTTAAGTTTTATTTGTCATTTTGTTTATTCCTCTCAGTAATGCCTTAATTTGAACAATGCTTAATACTGTTGCTAGTTTACATTCAGGAAGTAATCAGAAAATATACTGAAACATCTGGTAGTGGAAATAAACATGCAGCTCTTGCAAGTGCTCTGGGATCTTTAACATGGGAGAAGCCTTCGCATTCTGAATTTCAGCAACTGGCAAGGTATCAATCTTGGTTGTTCTGGTGCATATGTCTGTATTGGTTTTACAAGAAAAACAAATCCAATTTTGTGTTGCAGTTATTGTTCAAGCTAACCATATCTTTCAGGCATCATATTGCTGCACCAATGGTTATTGTTCTGTTGTTTAAACTGATTGACTTAATCAACAATTTAAGGACCTAAACATTTATTTTAAAGGTTTATGTTAAATTTGTTATATTTAGGGAAAGTGAATATGCTGCCTGGACCCTTGTTAATGGCTATGCTCTCAACCATGTCACAATTTCTGCTCATCGGCTGAAATCTCACTTGAAAAATATCAAAAGCCTCAATGAGTTCATTGAAAAGAATGGGTTCAAATTGAATTCTGAAGGAGGAGTTCTGAAAGGTAAGCTACTAACTTTATAATTGTGTTTTCATTTTATTATTTCCTTAATTTATTTACCAATAAATTCTGCAAGGTTGTACTCATATATCTTGTTGGAAGGAGATTGAAAATTCTTCCAAGACAAAAATATCTATTCAAGAAAAAACATAAGCCAAAAAAAACAATGGGAACTATCTTGTATCAGTTTTCTTTTTTTTTTTTTTCTTAAACATAGAATTTATAGGAACAGATATTATCTCAATAAAATGTTAATCATGGGAGAATGAAGTGACCTTGGTTTTCAGTTACATAGATAAAAGCTGCATTGAACAAGTTTGCCGAAATGTTAACTAAAACCTCCTCAAAATGAATACTTTTTAATGCTAACTGAACAATGAAGTGCTAGGAAATGCTAGGAATTCATTGTTCAAATAGTGCATTTTCTGTTTGCTGTTGTGAGGCTATAATATTGTTGGCTTGATCCGGAATTTGTATAAAAGCTGGAGTGTTCGTTATTGTGACCTGCTTGACTCAAGCTGGTTCCTAAGCATGGGTAACACTTAATTGGTTGACTCAAGCTGGTTCCTAAGCATGGGTAACACTTAATTGGTCCAGATGATTAGAGACTATCTTGGGTTCTATAGCTTCTCTGGATTAGATGCCTTCTCCTATCAATATACAGAGATATTACATTTAATTGCAGGCTTCAGCTGCAATAAAAATCTTTCTCCTAAAACTTCAATATGCATTCAATATTCAAATAGGATCATTGTAGGACTAGGAGATGTACTTACAGTGGTAGGACCGCTTTGTGTTGCCCAGTAAGATCCCAATTGAAATTTTTTGTTAGATTACAGATTATTCATAAAAATACATTTTGTTGACTAATTTCAATGATATAGATGATTGATAATGTTATCATGCAAAATAGAATATTTTATTAATTTCTTTTAGAAGTCCATCACTTTCAACATTGGATCTAATTGCTATTCTATCTAAAATGGAAGTTAAAATCTGAAGATTTCATTTCCTCCATTTCAGTGAGTCCTGATAGTCTTTTGTTGCAAAGTTCAACTGTAGCAGATTCTATCCCTTTCTATTTTTCTGATGGTGTCACCGAACCGGTCTCCTGTTCATATATTGAGTTTGCTGAACGCCTCGTGCTGCCTCAATATAAGAATCTACCAGAGAGAGAGGTAGGCTCAACAACTTAGCTGTTGATTGAATTTAATTCAGGTGGATGGCTAACAATTTACACACACAGATATATAGATATATATATATATATATATATATCAATGTGAAAAAATTCGTCGTTTCATTGCACAATTGCTAACCATTTGTATTACTGACTTCACAGATTGAAGAGTTTCACAGGCGAGATGGATTTGAAGTTGGGAATGCTGACAAGATTTTCGAGAGCACGTCTAACGAACAGCTTACAAGGAGAGCTGCTTGAGATAGAAAACACATGCTTATTGAAGACAAAATAAAGTCAATAATAAACTTAAAAATAAAATTTGGACTAGGCAGCTGAGAGCTGCTTTTAGGTGTAAATAAGTATGTAACATGTTAACTAGCTTTACCTCTTTAACTAAAAGCAGAGAGGTGTATTACTTATTTGAATGGGTTGCATGAATAGCTTGCTATGTTGTCAAGAAAAATTCCCAAAATTGGGTAGGATAGAGCTGCATCAACTTGATTTCTGGCATAAATTTGAGATTTTAACTTTCAATCATCAATTTATTCTTATTCAATGGTTGAAAAGAACAAATAGAATAAAAGTAAACAACAATCACTGATACTTGTGTAATTATAGTGGAGAGGAATAATAGAACTCGAAAACATAAATTGAAGTAAAAGAATCGAGTTAGGAGAACTAGTATCTTGGGCAGCTCGGTTTATTGGCATGATAATTCAAGTGGTTTTTGTCGATAAGTTATCATACACGATTTTCTCATGTGTGGGCTGTGCTGGTAACATTTTAACTCATTAAATAAGTCTGCCCTGCGTATCCCCCTGCTTATCCACATTAATGCAAGTTCTTTGGCTGTGCTGGTTAAGTTGTCCAGCACATGTCGATCTAACCACACAATAACATCAACCTTGGCAATAGTATTAGTAAGGAACTCGTATTTATCAAGGAAAAAGAAGGATGGTGGTAAGAAGTGTTACAAATATTTTCAAATACATTAAAGCAACATAAGATTGACATACGGCATTTTGCTGCATAGGTTTCATCTGCTCGGATAGCATCCCCTTTCGGGCATCCAAGACTCTAAAACACATCAACAAAAGCATGTTTCTCTGTTGCTTTTCAGTTGTCCAAGAACAAATGCTTTGACAGAAATTACATCTATACTGAGTGAAAAAAGGTGGGCACCGAAATAAATATGTAGACGGGGGGTTGGAGAGCGGGAACAGATAATTTACCAAACCAATGTTATGGTTTACCATTTGGTTTTGGTGATTGATGGGGATATTGATAGTGATATGGAGAAGCATGAGAACCATTTGGAATAGAAAGGCTCCTGTGCCCATTTCTTGAGAAAGATCCAGCCTGAGATCGGATGCCATTTCTAGTATTTGGGCTCGACCCTACCCGATCAGCTTGCATGGTCTGGAAATAATATGATGAGCTAGCCATATCCTTGAGATTTGGCAGAGGCTTCAAGACTTCAACCACTTCACTCATTAGAGGCCTTGCCTTGGGATCCCGGCTGAGGCAATGAGCAGCCAATTGTGCAGCTTTTTGGGCACCTTTGATTGAAAAGTGACCTTCAAGCCGAGGGTCAATCAATCTGTAGAATCTTCTTCTCTCTCCTAGATGTGGCCGTGCCCATTCAACAAGATTATGTTCCCCATTAGGACGGTTTTTGTCCATAGACCTTCTGCCAGTCAGCATTTCAAGTAAGACAACTCCAAAACTGTAAACGTCACTCCTTGATGTAAGATGTCCTGGAACAGAAATAAATTAATCGAATTAGACCAAATAAAGGAATTAATATGTTATTAAGAAAGATAAGCATCAATCAGAACCCAAAATTTTGATCCAGAGAATGCTTCAAGCTTCCTAGCAACAAGAGGATATAAAAGCA
This sequence comes from Dimocarpus longan, assembly GCA_022984855.1. Classification (NCBI taxonomy): domain Eukaryota; kingdom Viridiplantae; phylum Streptophyta; class Magnoliopsida; order Sapindales; family Sapindaceae; genus Dimocarpus; species Dimocarpus longan. The sequence goes on from CM041022.1 coordinate 19,782,350, forward strand.
TTGACATATTTGTCTGAATATGGCAATCAGTGAGCTCAAACATTACATTGAACAAATACCAGCATCAGAACCAATTAGACTTGATATTGACATCTTTTGTTCACAGTCCATTTGAGAGACGTGGGAGGAGAATGGAAAGACCTTAACATGTAATGAGCAGAAGACGGAGCTTCTAAAATATAGTTAAATGTAAACTATCATGATAAATCACCATATTCAGAAATTATGAGTTCTTATTCAATTATTTGACCAAACAAAATATGTGCAGAATGCAATTCATGAAAGAAAACTACTACCAAGAACAACTTTACTGTTGTTTTTGAGCTAAAGTTATTGGAATAGCGGTGGTGCAGGCCAAAAGAGGTAAAACTCGAAGACGAATTCTTTTCAGTTACACCTACCAGTCATTACATATTCTGGGGCTGCATAGCCATAAGTGCCCATTACACGAGTTGAAACATGGGTTTTATCTCCCTCAGGACCATCTTTTGCAAGTCCAAAGTCAGAAAGCTTTGCATTGTAGTCCTGAAATAGCATATTATTAAAATGACAAACCATAATAGGAGGATTTTAAATTTTCGCAATAGTTTTTATCACATACTGCATCTAGTAAGATGTTGGAGGTTTTGAAATCACGATAAATCACCGGCCTTTCTGCTTCCTCGTGAAGAAACGCAAGACCCTTTGCCGCACCAAGTGCAATTTTCATTCTTATGGACCATGGCAGAGGTAGGGACCCTGCACATAATATAAACTATAAATACCACAAGTAAACATCAAATAACTGTAAAAAGTAAAGACAAATTCTCACCCGGAAGCAGAAACTAATAAACTACCAAAATCAAACCATTTCTAACGATAACAAAGAAAGATACTATTAATCAACATTAGTTTGACTGCTGGAAACAATACTCCACTGAGTGGCGTGTGTGTTTTATTATTATAATTTTGGTTATTTTGTGGGTGAAATAAAACAGTTAACAAACATAATTTGACATATATCTGAATTTGACAGTAATGTGACTGTAACTCTTTATCAGATTTTATACCTCACATTTTCAAGCAGAAACATAAGCATTATAAAGAGAATCGCTTCAGTCATTTCCATTATATAAAAGCAACAATAGTGAATTGGCCAAGTTCCACTGAGAGAGGGACCAGATGCGGTTAAAATGAAGTTTGCTCTAGAGATCAAGTTAAAACATCCCTACTCTCCCCTGTGCCCCTCACATCTTCCCACCACCAAGGCATCAACATACACACAACTCACACTGTACAAGTGCTCCATAAAAAAAATGAACCTTTTAAAGGGAGATGAAAAGGGCTACTTAAAAGACAAATAATACAGATACATACTTCTGAAGAGGTGGTTCTCCAAGCTTCCTCGAGGCATAAACTCATAAACTAGCAGCCTTTGATCATCTTCAATGCAGTACCCAATCAATTTAACAAGGTTAGGATGAACTAGATCACCAAGAAAATTAACTTCAGCCTGCCACATAAATGAGCAAAGATTCAAAAAAGGCTTAAGGCACAAAAAACAATATGAAAAAAAAAAAAAAAGGTCATGAAATTCATACAGAGGAAGTAAAACAGACTAGGTGGTTCCATACCAGCCATTCTTTATGACCTTGAAGACCATCGTGATTTAGGGTTTTAACGGCAACAGTAAGCCCCGTGCCAGGTTTAACTGGAGCAGTTCCATTTTCCTCTATCCACCCCTTGAAAACACAACCAAAACCACCTTCTCCAAGAAGACTCTCAGGCCTAAAATTTCGTGTTGCTAACTTAAGATCATTAAATGTGAATTTCCGTAGCCTAGATGCAACTTTAAGCTCCTCCTCAAGCTTAGAAGTGGATGAATTGCTCTCTGCATTACTAGTAGTTGTAGATGAAACTACTGCGGCTGCCGGTTGGTCTCTACTTGTGTCGTTTGTAGATTTACTTTCTGCTGATCAAAAACAGAACTAAATTAGAATGCAAGTCATGCAAAAATTCATATTATATTCGATTGCTAAGACGTGAGGGAGCAGTACATTCTTAGAAGCAAATAGAACAGCAATACACCATCCTCAATTCTATGGAAATTTCACACCAAGCGTGACTAAGCTTATCCCAGTAGAGTTACTTTGCAAGCTCAAATACAATGTTGGTATGATTAGAGGCTCACATTTGTCAAACCACTAAGATTAAGCTTTCGCAAGAAAAGGAAAAATCTTATGACAAGAAAATAGAGGGCTAACTCTAATCATATCTCCATCTTAATTATATTCCTTCATTTATCCATTTTCAAACCGAAAAATGGTTTCTCCAAACTCATAACCTGCATAAAAATGGATCCCTTGAAAGCAACTCCCATGCAATTGTTAAATAGTCCAGCAATTAAGGACCTGCAACCTTTCAGCTAGAATAAGTGTAATCTAGCAAATTCTAAGAATCTCTAAAATTTCATACCAATTAACAAGTACTAAACTCCATACAACTAAAATGTCCATAGATCAAGATCATGACAAAAAACAAACAAACTAAAAATAAAAAATGCAAACATCCCATAAAGACAAAAACTGGAAGTAAAAATCAAAACCTTGGTGTGACCACAAAATACATGTGAACAAGGAAAAACAAGAAACAAGAAGTGAAGTAGCAAGAAGACCAGGGAATTACCAAAATGGGTACTGGTGCCACTAACAGAGCTATCAACTTTGGATCTTGAAGAAATGCAGCTACCAATGAATCTAAACTTGACCCAACACCCAGTCTCCTCTTCCTCACCCTGCAAAACATCATCTTCAACTTTCTTCTTCTTCTTCCTTCCCTTTGATTTGCACACATCCCAAGAAGCCTTCACTTTCCCATTCTCACCATCAAACCCCATTTTGTAAACAAACCCTAAAATCACAAACCCAAAATACTCATCCAACCCCCACTTCCTCCTCAAACACCCACCTGTTCCTCTCCCACCCAGCAAACAAAAGAAAACCCACCAAAAAAGCTACAAAATTTAACAACTTTTCACTCCAACCGCATCGAAAAAGCTAAAACACATCCACCCCAGTTGAGAGAAGCAGAACTAGATCACATGAACCAGATCAAACAAACAAAAGCTGGAACAAAGATTGATCAACTTCTGTGGAGACAGCAGTTTGGTTTTAAACAGAGTATAAAGTAAAAATAAAAAGGAACAACAAATCTCTGTTAAACCCACAAAAATGTAATGGTAATAAAGATGCAACAAATCTCCACAAAAACTACTTAAAACCCATAAGCTGACCAGTTTAACAGGAACAAATATAAATATTAACAAAATGGCCAAAAATATCAATATTTAATTTTTTATATATATTATATATAAAGCTTTTATATTATCGATTCTATTTTTTTATTTTTTATTTTTTTTTAATAGAATCGAAGACCAGAAAAAGCGAAACGAGTTGCCCGGAGAAAACGGGCAGCCGGGGTGTTTTTGGCAGCGCGAAGTGCCCAAGGAAGGTGTCTCCGTAGTTACATTTTAGATTGAATTGAAACGAAGTAAAATAAATTAGATTTAATTGGAATGAAATAAAAAATTATTATATTATATTAGATAAAATTTAGGATTGAATTAAAAATATATTTTATTATGTTTGATATAGGTTGGGATTGGATTGAATTGAAATAAAATTAATTTAAATATTTTATTATATATTTAAAATTTAATTTTATAAAAAAAAAAAATTAAAAAAAAAAGAAAAATATTTTATTAATTTAAATCAGAAATTAATTTTAAATACTAAAATAATAATTAAAATTGAATTGAAATAAAATTAATTTAAATATTTTATTATATAACTTAACTTATACTATACATACACTTAATAATATTTGAAATACAATAAAACCTATAAATAGTTTTTTAAGAAGTTATATTAATTTTTTTTAGAATATATTATTTTAAATATGAGTAAATAAAGATTTATGGGATAGGTAAAAGAAAGAAAAATGATATTCTTATGACAATAAAATTAAATTTTTATTTTTAAATTGATATTTATAAATATAAAATTTGAGAATTTAAAATGTTTTAAATTTAAAACTTATCATGAATCTTATGTTTTAAATATGACCTACAAGTGTTTCGAGTGAAAAGTGGGTGACTGAGAGAATTGAGTATGGAATTTGTACATCGAAAATGGCGAAAAGGGTAAGGGGACGGGCAGGGCAGGCAGAGGGGCAGAGTGGAAACTTGGGGCAGGCCGGGCTGGAGAGATAACGGAAGCGGGTCCTACTTGATGGTGACGTGTCTCACTTCGGTGGGCGGACGCCAACGCGCGCGTCACATTGATCTCATGCTGCCTGTGCTATGTTTGTGGCTCCGTTCATGAATCTCAAAAAAAACAAAAAAAAACTGTTTTTGCTTGACAAATTGAGAAGATAACCGAAAAATTATTTATTTCGGGAACAAATTCATTTTAGTTGAAATAAAACGTTACTTATACTATAAAAATAAAAAGTTATTCCGAAATGAATTAAATTTCATTTAAAATTAAAAATAAATTTATAATTTATGTACTTTATATATTTTGTAGAATTAATATAGATTAAGTATGATCGAAGTTTGAAATTAAATCAAAGAATATTTTACATAAGATTTTTGGATTTTTTAATAATACCACTTTTTTAATATTTATTTGGTAGTTTCAATTTGTTTTTATTCTTGCTTTATTCTATATTTTGGTATAACTGCCCTTCTAATTTTTCCAGCTATATAATTGTTTTTTTTTTTTTTCTGGGTCATACATAACATAAGATTCAGGTATTTTACGCACAAAAATAGAATTATATTTGATATCCTAAAGTTTGTATAATAAGGTGCTTTAAAATTATAGGGAACAAGTACAACGTTGGTAATCAATCATTTGAATGTTGCACAGACAGTTATAATTTTTAAATGATGCAATAATATTTTTATATTTTACAAAACTATGCAGTGAGAAAGTTGAAGCTTTCAATTCGTTAGGGAACGTGGCGTGAAATGTTGGTTTACAGTCAACAATAAATGTTTCTTTAATAGGGTTTTTGAGACGGTCAGATTAAATTTTTAAACGCTAACAACTTATTTAATAATTTTAAAAATAAATTTTCAGACTTTGAAAAGATCATTTAAATTTGAGAAAAAGTTCAATTGTCAACTTGTAATGTTAGGGTTATACACTTATACTATTGTGCAGGAGTTATTTAGTTCCACTAAGTTACAATCTGTGGTTCAAATACATGAGAAGCTTTAACAATAAAAATTAAAAATTTTTGAAAAGTAATTGTACTGCCCTTACAACCACCCTATTTAAATATTGAAAGTTGAAACTATGCATCCAGCTAAACCCGGAATCTTTATACAACCATAACATTAAACCTTTAACCATGTTTCAAATCATAGTGTTAATGTGTGCCCTAATAGCACGGATTAACAACTAGTGAATTGTAGACAGACTCACAGACAACTAATGAATAAATAAATTCATGGTGAAAATAGTGGAAACTGTCATAAAAAATCACTTGACTAATAATTTCAGTTTTAATATCACTTAAAATAATGAATTATCGAAAATATCCTTAATAAAAGCTTTTAACATGTGGAGTTTTTTTTTTTTTTTTTGCCACTTTCTTCCGGTGACAACAAGACCAAAATGAAAATTAAAACCGACACGTTTTCAAAATTCTGGCTAGAGTTTTGGTTTGAGTCTAATCTGCTCCAATTCAACTCAATAAAGTCCCGAAATCAGCTTTCTTGCTTCTCGTTTCAGCACCCAGTTTTCTCCCAAAAGCTAGCCGAATTCTCGTCTGATTTTTCTCCTCCAAAAGCTGCTACTGCTGTCACCTTTCTTCTCCAAGAATTGTTATCGCTTGCTCTTCCTTTTCTCCTCTCCAAAACTATCGTTGTTTCTTGTTTTAGCTTCTCAAGAGCTGTCAGCATTTGTTTTGTGGTTACTGCCACTGTTGTTAGGTTGTTGTTTTTGCTATTCAATTCAATGGTGTTGCTTCTGTTGTTCGATATTGCAACTGATGTTATTAAAATCAGTTTTATCTCTATAATAGAAATATATATAAATAATTGTTTTTGTTTAGTGGTAGATCTTGTTTTGTCCCCCTTTATGAGTAAACCTCTTTACTTTTGTCATATTTAGGTGCATAATATTCAATTAATAAAATTTTATTGCGGCATGAAAAGTCACCTAAAAACTCAACCCACCCAAATATTAAGACTTGGCTCTGCCCCTATTAATGAGTCAACAATTGTAATTGACATCTTTAATGATGATTAAAACATCTATCAAAATTATGTGAAAATTTTTTAGGCTAAGTAGTATTACGCAATAAACAATTAATATTAAAAACTGTAAAATCATTCTTATACATGTTAATAACACTTTTAATTTGATAAAAAAACAAGTCATGAAGGTGTTGAAATCAAATCACCACCACTAGAATTCTTGAGAAAGTACATACATCTACCTATGCAACGAAGGGATGTGTTTAATGACTACATTTTAAAATTTATTTTTTTTAAAAGAACTACATTTTAATTCCTATACATATATATATATATTTTTTGTTGGAGACTCCTTTTTTTAATTCCAAATGAGTTCATACTTTTCATGGTCTCCTACATTTCAAATATTTATCATTTTAGACCAAAATTTTAATGATTAAAACTAATAAAAAAATGTATACTGATACCCTTAACCTAAAATTACCAAATTACTTTTTATGAAAATTAATAAAATTAAAAAACACTTCAAATCTCAACCATCTATCAAGTTGTGATATATGGTGGAGATTTAATTTGAAAATTAAACATTATATTTAAAAAATTAACCATCCATCAACCATTTTTAATCTTTGATTTTTGATTTTTTAATTTTTTTATATTTAATAATATATTTTCTAAAATGATCTCCAGTATCTAACACATCCTGATCGACGATGGAGATTACAATTCTTTTTTATTTTTTATTTTTAAGTTTTAATTTTTAAATTTATTAAAATGATGAAGATAACCCTCTCTCCATTATGGTTGACTAACAGTAGAGACTAAAATGATGAATATTTGAAATGTGATGGACCACGAGAGGTACAAACCATTCGCAATTAAAAATGAGAAGTTTTTTAAAAGTATAGGGACCAAAATAAAGTTCTTCCTTTTTTATGATGTATTTTAAAATTTAAATTTTTTTAGTGAAAAAATAAGCATGCAAATGGGCTATTCTTTATCTATCTGTTGACAAAAGTTATTGCCTAATAAATAATTTATTTGGTGTTTTAAAATTACGAGAGGCATATATGTAAACACATAAGAGTTGTTATGAATAATGATTTACAATAAAATAAATATATTATTGATAAATATCAGAGATAATAAATATGAATAAAATATGGGTTTGACACTATTGGAGAGCCGAAGCTGATGCATTTTAGGAGATGTCAGATAAGATGAAGGTAATTATTTTAAGAGCTTGTTTGGTAGTTCAAGGAATCGGGCTTGACTGTTCATTATCAGCAATGCAACATTAACAATGACTTTTCATCCTATCTAATCGTTTTCCATTTTTTAAAATTTCAGTTAAATATTATTTTTAGGAGATACTCTGATTTTCAGAGGGCATTATGGATGGACAACTGTGACAGATCTTCAATTTGCAGTGCAATAATGGATGCTCATCTTGAATGGATTGGAGTTTCATATAACACTAGCATTTTTTTTTTTTTTTTCCAATGCAATAATGGATGCTCATCTCCAATGGATAAGAAGTTCCATATAATACTTTTTTTTTTTTTTAATATTAACATCTTACGGATTAAAGTACTATAAGAATTTATTAAGATGAATCACCGATAAAGCGGCTCAGATCTGTTGAAATAGATTACTAATAGAACTCTTTGATGATTACTTCTACAATCTAGAAGATGACAATTCTTACCGAGAATAGATACATAACCTACACTTTGTGTTTTAAAGGTTAAGAGTGAGACGTGAACTTTAAACCTCTTAAAATTAAATATTCAATCACTTGTATTAAGGGGTGGTATGTATATAACACTTACTTTATATAATATGCTTCATCAATTACATATTTTGATGTTTAATTGCAAAATTTGTATTATCCAATCATCTTTTCATGTAAACAAAATATCAGTCATTCAACTAATTTTATAAAAAAAAAAAAAAAAAGGAACTTTGATTTTATAAAAGAGTTTATCCAATGCACATAATCGATAACCATATATTGTTGTAAAAAAAAAAATGTTATCTACTTTTAATATTTTTATAATTTTTTTAAACCATTAAATTTAATCTAATAAATTTGAATTACTTGTATACAATTACCGACTCAGTGTAGTATAATCCCTTTCATAAATAGTATAAAAAATTAATTATTTGATTGTGTTTTCATCAATCTCACATGAGAAATTCACCTTAATAATAATAAAAATAATTCAGTATATTTTAAAAATTATTGACAAATTTTAAATATTAAAAATGGCGTGAATGAACTTTGAAATCATTTACATCTATATATATTTAAATTATTACGAGAGAATATATTTGTTGATCCTAAAATCGTGTTCCCGTGGACCATGCGATATCAAATGTATTGACATCAAGAACAACATTGATTTTTAATTTGATTTATTTAAGACCAACATTCATCGTGGTCATATGCATCACCATTAATAAAATTCAATCATTATCAAAATCATCTAAAAAGCATAGGAGCATATAAAGAATATCCCCGTTAGTCAAGTTGGAAACAGCTTGTATGCTAGTTTTAAGGAATCCAGCTTATCATATCAAGCTTCTTGATCACATTCCTTTGTAAACGACTAGATAATTCCCTTTAATATGGAAGTTGTAGGGTATTTCTTTATGTGAAAGGGAATTATCTAATTTGTGTACCAAGTTTTTAAATAGTTTTTTATAAAGACCCATCAATATGCAATAGTATTTATTAAACCCCCGCTTATCTTAATTTACAAAATGATATACAACCACATCTGGCAAAGGAGTGGTGTTTATTTGGTTGCCAGTGTTTGTTATTAGTTAATCACTCTATCCTAAAATATTGATTATAATATATAATAAATTAATATTTATCTTAACATATATGTCAAAATCATACAGACAATTTATATAATGTAGATTTATTCTTTTAAGACATGAAAATAAAGCAACTTCTCAATATTTTTTAAAAAATATGAATCATTGAAAGTGCGATCTAGATAACTACTCTCACAATCGAATATAAAATAACTTCTACTAAGAAAAGATTTTTTGAAAAAATATAGATAATTGATAATGCAATTCAGACGACTACTCCCACAATCGAATATAGAATAACTTCTACTAAGAAGAGACTCACAACCCACACTTTTGTTTTCTTGTATAATTCTTAACATATGCCCCCGAATAATATTAATAATAATCCAGACGTTAGATGAAAGATGCAAAATTGTGCTAATTATAATATCTATGAAAGATTTAATTGAATCTTAACAAGCCAAAATGAGATTTCATCGCATTTAGGCGAAGATAACAAGGATTATTATGATTTCTTTGCGAGTATCTACTACAATTCACACAACTAGATTCATCTACAATAAGCATATCTTTCTGTTAGAAGGTATATAACAAATGCCATTCTCAAGATCATGGTTTACAAGACATGATATGAGGCTATATTTTTTAAACAAATCGACAAGACAATTCTCACACCACTCGAAACTAATATCACCTTGGTGCTAAATGTCTGGATAGAATAAGTCCGAAGCTGGATTACAAGTAATTCTTCAATTTCTTTCATGGTTTTGTATAAAAAAAATGTGGAAGGAAAGCAGGTACATCCTAAATTATCCCCGTGGAAATGCTGGAAGTCGCATTTATCTTCAATGAGTGCTCTGGAATATATGTGACACCTGTGAAGACCAGACAAGGGATTCCGCATAAGAACCTTGGTTTTATAATATAGCCTTCTGCACTGACATTTAAATACTATCAAACTGTATACACAGGACATGCAAGTGCTTTCCAACATAGAACCCTTCATCTAGATGATATGTAAAGAACTCCAGAAATCCAAAAGTAAGAAAAGACATCTTGCATCACATTAATGGCATAAATAATATGTTTTTTTGCCACAGCAATTCAAGCATGTCGGTAGAAAAGAACAAAAAGTACAGAACAAAGTAGATGGTACCTTTCTCCTTAACAGCAATCTGTAAAGTATCAAGTGTGATTATGCCATCAGTCAATGGGAGTAACTCCAACTTGATGGTAGCGGTAGAATGAGAAGGAATGCATCTAATGCAAGCACAGTAAATCATAATTAACTTTATACTCTTTCCAATGGAAAAAAAAAAAAAAGGTCATGGGGGTGGCAGATTACCCCAATGGAACTCTACTCTGCAGCCACAGATGTGTACAACCTAGACCAGTACTAGGTATGACATCAGATTTGGGAGACAGCTTGTTAAGGGAAACAGACCTAGCTCCACCATCACCATTATGTTTTTGATTCTCAGACACAAGAGGTACTGAGGTCAATCTGTGCATCGGGGTACCCTGTTGTTCTATATTAGCCCTTCCAGCAAAGTCCGACAAACCAACATACGGGCTCCTTGGTGATGTTGGAGAGGAACTCAAGGACACAACCGACGGTGGTGATGAAAATGAGGCTGGGGCCAAAACTGTCAAAGTTAGATCTTCAGATGTCAAATTTGATGCCTGAAGAGTTAAGACCTGACAATTTGAAACAGTTAGATGAGATAAACTATAAGACAGAGAAGAAGAGTGAGAATAAATTGTGTAAAACCTGAACTGGAAGCTGAGTTACTCTTTCATTAGGCATATAAGATTGTCCCGACATATCAGATGCAACAGATATCATGAGGTCTCTTGGGATACGTGGGCGCCAAGCTATTGGTTGCTTGAAAAACAATCTTGATTCTGCAGTTGAATTATAATATAGCAACAGAGAGAAATAATTATGAGAATAAGAACAATTAACTTATGAAAGTGTATCAGATGATATGGTAAACTAAAAGAGATATCTATATACATATATATATAAATATATATACCAGTGTAGTTGCATCGACAAGATACCACAATCGCATACTGATCAGCGGTTGAAGCACTCTTCTTTCCTTCAACGATCTTAGAAAGACGATGCAAACTTGATGGTTGAGAATTTCTTTCTCCATGAGCTTTGAGATCCTTGCACATTGCAGATGCTGGTTTTAAAATAAAAGAGTGCTCTTCACATCTCCTGAGATCAAAGATCCTCAATAAGTTCAAGGGAACATATAAATCAGTAGATCCAAAACTAAACTAAGATTATTTCCACATGCATAACTATACATTATTTTCAGTAAAAATGAATAGATCAACAGAATTGCCACCTGCGATGCTCCTGATTCACATTTCAATTGCCATCAGCATGCCATACCTCACAGATTATACGTTTTCAGGCAACAAGAAATTTTTGTCTGGCCTTTTAAATTAGGTAATCTGACTTGTGGATAATCAGCATGCCATACCTCACAGGTTATATGTTTTCAGGCAACAAGAAATTTTTGTCTGGCCTTTTAAATTAAGTAATCTGACTTGTGGATAATCAATAAATGACCCAACCAAGATCCACAACAGTAAAGGAATTCAAAAAATTTTTGGAATGCCCAAATGTGTTAAAAATGTCTCACAGTACCACTCCAAATATCACACAACAATCCACCTCTTTAGTCTTATCCTCTTCTCCTTTCTCAAAATGACAAAATAGGAGGTTTCCTAAGGTCCAGTCTTCTCTATTATCCAATTTCAAACACTTATTTTCTCTGATTAAAAGAGAATGAAGTAGCATTCCTTAGATGGAGTATGAGTATTAGCTTTCTCAACTGGCCACTGGTATGCTCATATGGAAAATATAAAGATGGAACCATGTTTAGTACATGTAATTCAAAAATCTAAAAGAATTTTAACTAAGGATAGATCACAAATTCACTCTCAATAACCCATCAACAGACAGAACAAGTTTCCGGTCAGTCTCATACAGAATGGCCATTGTTAAGCACATCAAAGCAACCTTCATGCTTATGGCTTGCCTATACAAACAATATTTGTGTTCCCCCCGTGTATCAACTACCAAAAAGCAAAAAGTAATGCAATTCATAAAGAAATGCAATGTAGAAACTAGCAAATGAAAGTAATTTAAGATATCTAGAGTGAAAAGCAACCTGAGGGCTAAATTTGGCAGACTGTGGTCATTTCCAGCTTCAATACATGCTATCGGTAATGATGAAAGTGGTCCACCTTTGGATGCCTCCTCAAAGACAATTGTTATAGCATCTATATATACCACAATATCTGGTGTATGTGCTGGAGCAACATTCTGCAAATAACTAGGGAAAATAAGACCAAATTGCAAGATAGGACCTATGAAGCAAATCCAAAATCTATCTATAGGGAAGAAAGCAGTAAGTGGCACATGGCCAATAAAAATCGTGAAACATACCTTTATCTGTACGCATAAAAGATCATCTGTATTGCAATCAGCAGCGAAAGAATGAATTTCAACAGGCTGAATTATTTCAAGTTTTCTTCTCCACCTTCTTCCTGGAACATAGATGCCCTCCAATCCACACCGAACAGAAAACCTTTCTCGCTCCAGTGTCACACCTCGAAAAGATAAAAGCGCTTCATTTCCAGTTCTTTCACCTTTCAACAATTTCTGAGCTGAGTATTGATCCCAATCTTCAATGTCAAAGGCTGGTTTAGAACTCTGGGCTTTAACAGGTACAAGGGGAGGTGCAGTATTTTGTGGAAGTGATGACATAGAGTAACTTCTAAAATGGCCAAAAGAGAAGAGCTGAGAGCCAGAACCAGAAGAACCAGACTTGACATTAGTGTTGCCAATTCCTGAACCAGGATTTAGGCGAGGAGGAGACAAAGAACGAGCCGGAGGGGGGACAGTGTTATCCAAAGGAAGCAACCATTTTAACAATTCTCCACCTTGGTCTGAATTTGTATTATCTAAGTTGTCCTGGTTCGCAGAAATTTTATTTTCTTTAAATTTCTCAAATTGAAGAATTTCAATGACAGGATCTCTCAAAGAATCAATACCAACATTCACTTGTAAAAGTACCTGCATCCTTCCAAACAAAGAAATGGAATAAGAATCAGTAGTCTGACTCTGACTAACAGGCTAACTCATAAGTGAGCATCAGGAATGTGAAGGTTCACTCCTGAGTTTTTACTAAATTTGGATTACCCACAAAGATTGAGAACTTAAACCTCTGGGAAAGGACAGAAGGTACAACCAGTCACCAACTGGAAATTCACACACCATGATCATTAGAAGAATAATTCCTATAACAAGTAACTTCAAAGTGTAGAGGCAACTAAAACCAACAAATATACATTAGGATCAGTGCAGCACATTCAACTTCGGACAGAAATACTCTAATGCAACTAATCCTCAATCATAAACTAGTAGGTGAGCCATACCAATGCATATCAGACTGAAATTTACACAGCATCCAGCTACCAGATGCTACATTAGTAGTTTAAGGATGTAAGAAGCCAAAAAACTCCTAAATCTGTCAGAGTATTAAACATATAAACTGAAAACTGATATACAAAATACTGGGCTCCAGTATCCGCAACAAAAACAAATAATTTATACAAGTAGTTCTGTGCCACATACCACTATGTCTCCATTAGAAAGAGAGCAGCACCTCACAGTATCTCTTGCCACTCCACCCGAGACATTAGCATCAAAATTTCCTCTATCAATAACTGCAGTAACACCAGATGTGGTTTTGGCAGTTATTTTGGCAGCGGATTTGTGATTATCTGTATTAGAAGGTTCAGTAGAAACCTCGGGAACACTTTTTTTAGACCAAAGTGACTCATCTGACTCCGAAATTCTGACAAAAAAGTGGGAGTTCTTAAATTTTTGCAATATTGTTTCAGTTTGCCTCCTGTGATCTTCCATTCTAAGTAAGGATTCACTGGCAGAAATTTCCATTTGTACATCGATCTTCTCTTCTGCAGACTTTTCACCATTCTGATTTATAGTTTGATCTACTGGATTTACTTCCCCTTCTCCAGCCACTGCATTCATCTTATCTTCCAGGTTTCCATTTTTTATGTCTGGGCTCTGTGCTCTGCTGCTTCTCATCACGGCAGCAACTTTAAATGGTGTAATAATTTCTGTATCCTGCTTACAAGCTGATAAGCATGCCAGGACATGTACTTGTTCACCTGGAATAACAAAAGAGTAAGGTATAGCAAAATATACCACATTTCTAACATGGGAAAGTAACTGATGTATGCTAAAAGTGAAAGGAACAAGTTCAAGAAAGATTTAAATACCAGGAAAAACAAATGGACGGTCTAGTGAGCTTAATGAATGTATATCTGGTGCATCATTCCAATTATCAGGAAGTTCCTCTACAAAAGTGCATCAAACATTAGACGTATCAGAAGAGACATCAAACGAAACGTAGGAAGAGCACAGTTAGCAAATAACTTTTATGTGCAAAGAGAAAACTTCAAGGAAACTAATGTACCAAAGGATCCAATCATAGACCAGTCAGATTCTAGGGAAAATAGGAGACTGAGCAGAGGATACAACACTTCACAATCACACACATACAGATTTATATTAAAATGTTAACTCTGGTTGCATGTCAACATTGTCTAACCGTATAGCATTTTTCTTATCCTGTATTGGTCATGAACACTAATCTGAAGAATTTTTCTAAGTTTATATTTGTAGTCTATACATTAGGGAGCGATATCTAAAGTCCAACATATCTCTAATACATTTTACAAGTATTAGAGGTATTGGACATGTATCTAAAATAATAATTATCTTCAAAGATTTAACGAGTTCAAGAAGTAGTTCAAACACATAAGGGAGGCGAAAAACATCACTGTCCGGTATCAATAAGGCTTTCCACAACATAAAGTATTTGATTACATGACACAAATCAATGTCTGCAAGTTATTAGAAATCAGAACGACAAGAACATAAATTAACTAACCTTGTGATGAATATTCTTTTTATTTATTAAAAGTCATGCAAGCAGGGATCCTTAATGTCCTGGCTTTCATGCAAAGAAACTGGCTTTGACCAACTTTTTGTACTATTTATATCAAAATGTACAAGTTTAACACAACAATCCAAGCCTAGAAATTAACCTCCTAAGAGACTCTTAAAACAATAGAAAATTTACATAAATAGATTTGATATGTCATGCAGAATATCGAATCAACTCCAAAAAAGAGAACTACATAGTCTCACCAGCTCATTAGGGTCAATATATCCACCATATAATCAGCAAGGTAGGACTTTTTCCCCTTACCAAGCCCTATAAAGATATTTCCATTACCTACGAGGTATTCACCAAGTCTCCAGTGTATACCAAAACGCTACTGACAAATACAAGCAGCACTTACTATTTATATAAGCAACAGCCAGCAGTCTCACCATTCTACACAAGATAGAGCAAGTTACAGATATTTTAATATGCTAAGCATCCCCATAACCACTTCCGCAAAGGTAAAATTTTTTTATCATATCATATACAGAAGTCTGAGTTCACATTCCAGTCCTCAGACAAACACAACTCATAACCTAAAAATTAAAGCCCCTCCTTGCACAATCAACAAAGAAGACAAGAATGACAAAAGAGAAAAACCATTTATCGTTTTATACTACGGAGGAAATATTAACAAACACAACCCTTCTTCCACTAAGGAAAAGTTACATCAGCTGGTAAAATCATCATAGGCAATAAGTTCCAAAAAAGACCCAAAATATCACAGTTGGCTTTTAACTCAGTGGTAAGTGAATGAAGCAGGATTAGGATAATTCATTGACTCAAACATTACCAAGCAGCACAACCATGCCACCCACTAAATCCACACCAAACAGCTAGCGAGACACTGAAAATCACCATCCACATATACTCCCAAGAATCCTTCACCATATCAATGACAAGTCTTGAGATTCTTTCACAATCCTAAAATTTTAAGCTTGCAATCAATAATTATCTCCTAGTTCAGAAGAATCTCCATCAACAGCCACAAAAAATCTCACCAAGGAACCTAAATATAATCCAAAAGCCCCCATACCACAATGCCATTAGCTATATCATACACATCATCGTTTTATTAAAACCTACTTGTTCGATACTAATCAAGTTAAAAGTAAAGAGCGGTAATAAGAAGTTACTGTAAGGAATAGTAATCCATCCTTCTTCCTCAGAAACATCGATGTGGTTATCCAAGACAGAAGAGTCGTTCTTTGTACTAAGACCGCCAATGCCGCCATTTTCACCTCCAATGCCATCAGTCTCCTGATCACGATCATCGCCAGAGGAATATCGCAACGAATCCTCCGCGATAAGACCTTCCAAAGTAGACGAAGATTTGTTGAACGGAGTTGCCTCGGCAGGAGGTGGTGGTTCTGTCACGTGAACCTGTTCTGCCACTACATGATGCGTAGACCGCAGTAGAAAATTCATTCTCTGCAAAAACGAAAACGAAAAAAATTGATTGCAAAGGTTAGACCTCTGTTTGATTGTGAACAAATTCGACTTCCTTAATTAGTGTCCAAAACAAGAGCAAGTGATTGATTTGGTTTAGAAATCTGTAATTTGATAAAAATGTTGCGGGTGTGTGAGGGTTACCTGATTGAAGATGAGAGGGATTCGATTAGTGGCTCAGAAATGGGAGATCCAATATGCAGAATAGAGCAGACACAGAGAGACAGAACCGAGTGTGTCCTCTGTTCTTCTCGGTTTCGATCTGGTTTTCCTCTCTTTTTTATTTTTACTTTTCGTAATTTCAAAATATCGAACCTACCGTTTAAAACTATTTAATTTTTCATACTCATATCTTTGACTAGATTGAGGTTTAGTCGTTTAGACAAGGTTACCGCTAAAATTCTCCGATAAAATTCTTAGGTTAATAATAAGATTACATGTATAGTGACTTTATACTACTCAAAATTTTACTCAAATTTATTATTTAAATAATAAATCAAATTTATGGATAACTATCACATCATCAATATATCATCTTATAATTAATATGGTTATTATAAATCTTCTTGTTACATAATTTTTAAAAAATAAAAATCATCTTACCATATTATTTGGATAAAAAAATTTGAAAATTTGTTTTGCGAAACCTAACATTATATGTATAGCATTACTTATATATATAATTGAAGATCTATAATATTTTAATACTTAATATTGATAATATGAACTAAGATAAATTTTGATTTAAGACAAAAACGAAAGTGAAAAACAAAATAAAATAAAAATATTAATAGCAACTAAGAAATCCGGATAAAAGTTGATTGAGTTTAGGTTTGCATATTTAGTATTGCCTATGATATGTTGCCATTTATATATAGGGTTGGGTAAGAAAACATAAACTAATCCAAACAGACTAAATCTGAGACGATTTTAGGTGATTAGGTTGGTTCATGTTAAAATATGTAGGGTGTTATGATCTTATATTGAGAAAACGACCCATAGTCGATTTCGATTTGGTTCCGAGTCTGTAGATCTGTGACTCGAACCAAAATCAATAACTTATATATATATATATTAAATTTATACATATACTCTTGAGGGTTATTTAAATTTTTGAATAGAATAACCCTTAAGGGCTCATACATAAACTTGCACATCGAACCCTAATTTGTACACACCAATTGGGCCAAACTCCATTTACTTTCAACTTTCATTTTTCATTTTTCTTCTTCATTGATAGCCTGACAACCCTATCTTGAATATATATTAAATTTATGCATATACGATTGAGAGTTATTCAAATTTTTGAATAAAATAACCCTTAAGGGATACATAAATTTGCACACCTAACCTCAATTTGTACACACCAATTGGCCCAAACCCCTTTTACTTTCAGCTTTCATTTTAATTTTTCTTCTTCGCTGATAGCCCGACACCCTTATTTGAGCTCCCTTCGTCGAGCCCTGTTGTGGATCGCTATCTTTGTTCTCTTGTCGACAATCCTATCTATTTTTTTCTTTGTCGACAACTCAACACCATTGTCTTGAGCTCTTTTCGCCAAACCCTATTACTGATTGCATCTTCTTCATCGACAACCTTGTCATTTTTCTTTTTCACCAATAGCCTAATACCTCTATCTTGAGCTCCTTTCGTCAAACCAACCTGAATCGAACCAATTTGATCCTATTTGGTTTAGGTTGATTTCAACATTCTAAATAAACATGTTCGGTTTTCAAATATGAAAACCAAGGATATCGATTTACGTTTGGTTTCTATTGGAACCAAACCGAATACTAAAATGCTCACCCCTACTTATATAAGCTTAGGTTTATTGTGATTTAAGAACTCAATATCTTGAAGTAAAAGAAGAAAATAAAATAATAAGTGGAAAATCTAACGTCGATTCAGTCGAATTGATTGAGTTTTGAATATTTAGCTAAACAAGTGTAATATTCGTACTTGAATGAATATTTATGATATTTTAACACCTAAAGTTGATAATATGAATTTCGGTCAAATGTGATATACAAAATTTCTAAAGTAAAAGAAGAAAATGAAAAATGGATGGAAAATCGAAACACGGCAGTCAGGTCAAATTTTGAACATTTAGCTAAAAAAAAGTATGATATTGATACTTGAATAACTATCTATGATATTTTAACATTTTGTTGGTAATATAAACTTAGTCTAACTATGCTTTGAGAAAAAATTCCAAAGTAAAAGAATAAATAGAAAAAGAGATAGGTAAAAACTTGAAAGTTGGTCAGGTGTATTCCATGGCTTAAAAACATATCTACATATAAGGAGATTCCATTGTAATGACACCATGAAAATTTTATTTAAGGACCATTACTTAGAATCATAAATTTTTAGTGGATCTCACTATTAAGGTGAGATTTACTACAAATGAGTGGTTATAATTTAAGATTTCGAAATAAAAATTTAAAGACGCTCTGATTTGATTGAAAATTTATTAATATACATATAATTACAAAATAATAGAAATTCTAAATTTTATCAAGTGTGTGACTCAAATATCTAATGATAAATTTATAGACACTAAATGTCAAACAATTATGAGTAGTGTGTAGTCGGTGAATCTACTGTTATTCCTATATGCATTAATAAATATCCATGATGGCGAAATTTATGAGTATACGGTTCAAAAATGTATTACATATCAAGGGGAAAAATTCACTCATACATACTTATAAAATACATATAATAGAAATCAAACTCACACCGTAAATGTGAAGGAAAAATACATTAATAACTTGAGTTATGAGTAGAATTTGTATAATGTTCATAGACTTATAATAATCATAAGATGGATTCAAATATTGTTAATATAAGATTGAAACATTTTAAAATAATTTTTGTAACATTTTTTATTATGTTTAAAACAAAATCTAAAATCACTATGTTATTTAAATAATGATTTAGAATGATTTTATTTCATTAACTCATAATTTAAAAGGATACTACAAAAAAATCATAATAATTTTTTAAAATAATAAAATGATTGGAGATCACACTGATAAGGGATTGTTTGTCGATCAATTAGTTTTTTATTGGGAAAGTGAAATTTCATCTTAGGACAGGGTCTTTGTACAATTTTCTGGAATCAAACCCATACCTAAAAGCAAATGCTCAATTATCGTGCACCGCCCATCTCGAGATAATATTGTTCTCCTCATCGGAGCCAATGATTAAGGCCGCAAAGAGTATTTGTGACAATAAGCTTCTTTTTAGTAAGATTTTTGCATATATATATATATGTAGAGAGAGAGAGAGAGAGAGATTTTTATATACATTATATATAAAGAGAAAAAGAGTTGGGCTATTAAATAAAAAGGTACTTTAAAATTGATAAGTAGATTCATAATATGTAAGGTACTTTTAAAGGTAATAAGTTGCTAAGAATGTCAGGTAAAAAGTATTTAAAAGGATATATGTTAGAATTTATGAAGTATAATAGAAATATTTAGAGGAACAATTAGGCTTACAGAGCATAAAAGATCATCACACAATCATCTTCTAAGGGACCTCAGCACAGGGAGTCACCATCTTGGAACCTCGTCTGTAGGAAGTCACTACCTGATGAGGTACCCTCACTATAAGGAATTAATTATCACGTCGGGTCCCTCAGCATAGGGAGTCACCACACAGGAAACCTTCTTTGTAAGGACTCACCAACTAAGGTACCTTCGCTTTATGGAGTCACCATATGAGATATTCTTTCCACAATGAATCACCTACCAGCGGAACCCTTTCTGTAAGGAGTCACCAACCGTGGAATCCTCTTCACAAAAGTCACTCATGTCTTAAGTGGTGAACTCATTGCTTTGTCGCTAAGTTCGACTCCTCGTGTGCTAAACAATTCGTAGTCATGAGACGGATAAACTTTTAAATTCAAACCAAACTCTGATCCTACTTGTTAGACTATTTTTTTTTTTTGTATAATAGACCATCGGAGATAAGGATACTCTATCAATATTGACATTGTGCTAATCTTTTTATAAGAACAATTTAAGTTTGAATGATGTATGAGAGAAAAAAAATCTATGAATTTTTATTATTCATTTTTTCAAATACTGATGTATTACTAGATTATCAAAAGATTAACAAGAAAAAATAACGGTGGAGAATCCTTACTCGATCATCAGACCACCTAAACACTACAGAAAACAAGTCAAACAAACGAAAATGGGAAACGTGAACTCATAAGAGCCAAGCAGAGGGGTTGTATCATGAACAATAACTAGTAAATAAGGTAGGTCATTCATTATTGGTCCAGGGACACTGTGCGGTGCTAAGGGTTTTCTCTCTATGATACTTCCTAAAAGTACTGAGAGCTGTCCAGAGCCTCCCAAAGCCAATTGTTGACGTTCGAAATTAGTCAACAAGATTCTTCCAAGCTCAACACTACAAAAACAATTAATACAGCACACAATAGCGAATAATATATGTAAAAGAAGGCAAAAGTAGAACACTAGACGAAAAAGTGTTTAGGTGGTTCGGCTAACTTTGCCTACATCCACTGTTCGGTCTCTCAATATCTGGACAGAGTAACAGCCAGTTTTTTCTAAGTGTCTCACTCTACTTTTACATTGAAAAGTCTCTCATATTTATAGAAGGGGAGATGCTACAGCGATGTGTAATGAGTTAAAACAAAATGATTACTATAGTTAATGCGCCTGACTTATATTTAATGCAGCCGGATTACATTAAATGTAGCCAGATTACATTAAATGCAGTGGATAGGTGTATGATTTATATGACTAACCCACGTGGGTTAGGTATGATTTTCTGTAATTTGAACAATAATCTCTGACAAGTTTAGCGTGCAAGGCAATTTACAATATGACCTGATATGGTTCTGGACGAACTGAAGTGCAGTAAGATAGTGGGTAATGACTAACAGCCTCAGCCAATCATAGCAATGCACGGTCTGGCTTTGAGCAGCCCTCACTTCTCGACGTGTGCTACGCGGACTCAACACCGTGCCTAGTTCTGAGCGAACTCCATGCCGCGAACTCCACACCGCAAATTCTATGAGGAACATTTGTAAATTTCCTCTGATAGATTGGTGGGAGTTAGGCCTGGCCCAATTGAACCAATTATTTGGGCTTTTTATCAGTTCGATTAAGCATTTCAGAAAATACCTATAACACCAATATTTACTAAACATTTTTTTCCCCTAGTTTATCTCGTTGACTTGAACATCGAATATTTTTAGTTTTTACCAATGAACCACTATAGGGACCTCTGACATCCCTTTTAGTTATTCCACAAGTAGGCGAAAAACTTGTACTCATATGAACTCCATTTAACTCCCTTAATGGTCAAACTTGTTTTGCATCTTAGAATACGAACATCCAAATCATCTCTTCGGAGACCTTCAAAAACCATTTATACTTGTTCGCCTGAAGGCGAAAATCATACATCAACAAAAAGTGTCTAAGATAATTTATCGTTTTTAAGAATGTCAAAAAGGTATTATTAGATAGGTCTAAAAATTTGAGTTGCACTGATAGGAGTATATTCAGTATTATAAAGTCATTCTTGAGTCCATGTATAATGCCAAACAACCAAATAAATTTCAATAGAGCTTTTCGCATTAAAAAATATATATATATCTTTTGACCGGTGGAATAGCCATTTATGTAATATATGGTTCATAAAGTGAGATGCTTCCTTTTCAATATATATATATTTAAATTAATCTGACTAACAGGTCAGAGAACTATCAATATCCATTAAAATTATACACAATTAGAATGATATGGTCTAGATAACTATTCTTAGAAATGGAAGACAAACTACTCTTACGATCAACGAAACAGAGGACTACCCACACTAGTAGACACAGTGAGATTATACGAAATTAGAATGATATGATCAGGATCATTATCCCTTAAAATGAGAGATAAATTACTCTCACAATCAACAAGAAAGAAGACTATATAAACTTATGTTAATATTTACTAGAGGATTGAACTTCCTACCTCTCATATATGAGGAAGGAGAGTACTCAACCGATTATATTAGTAGATAATCTGTTTTTTTTTTTTTTTAACTCAAAAAAGTATACGGTAAAAATTATCATTAAGTTACTTAACAAAAAAATAGTAAGTATTCCCGTTACTATATTAATCATATATGTTATTAGTAATCACGAGGAAAATAGTAAATTGTTTTGTTTTGTTTTTTATTATTATTATCTTTTTTGATAACGGAAAATAGTCCATTGTTGAAGGGGTTTAATTTGTCTGGATGTGAATATTGAAACGCCACCGGTAGTCGTTCGTTTAGACAAAAATCTAGCGAAGCCACTGTCTTGTGAGAGTGACAAAGTACCAACTGCAAATGAAGGTTGTATTTCGTCACATAGTCATTCTAAACTCGCACTTCATGGACATTTAAATTGGGGAGTCAAATCATGAAAATATGTAATTATAATATTAAAACATAAAAAAAGGGTTTTTCTTAATAATTATGTCTTAATACATTAAATTAAAATTTTGGATTTAAATTTGTAATGTTAATATCCCCAATTTGAAAGATGCCTCATTTGGTGGAAATCAAATATTAAAATTTCTTTTTCCAAGATAAATTACACGTTTAAACCTTTACATGTATATATATATATATACACACACACATATATATATAAGTGTTTTTACTTAAATCTAAAACCAAAACAAAAAATTCGTTTTTACCCGCTTTTTTTTATAAAAATTCATTTTTAGTTTTTCAAACAAAGTATTTTCATTTTATACCCAAGATTACCGAAATACACACAATTAAAAAAAAAAACCGATGACTTAAGTAAACTTAAAAATTGGTATAACTGAGTCATCATCTTCATACTGTATCTCATTAAAAATATCTATTTTTAAGTTAAATCTCATCAAATCTAACCCTAAACATCAATATTCAACATAAAAAAAAAAAAATCCAAAGGTTCACAAAAAAAAAAATCGAAAAATTTCAACTAAACTCAAACAATCAACATAGGAAATCAAAGATCCCATATCATAACCACGAGTAATGGAAGACGAGGACAAGGTATGCAAGGGTCATTTGTGTAATTTGGATATAAGTTGCAATTAATTTGTTTTAGGGGTTAAAAACAATTATTATTATTTTTTTTATAAAAAAGGTTAAAACGAATTTTCCTCTTTTAGAATAGTCATTTTTTATAATTTCCACACACGTGCATGCATGCGTGCAACCCCACTCCCCCTACAAACACTCACACGCAAATAACCTTACACATGCACGCATGAGCACACACATACATATATATATAGATAACCTTATATATGCGTGTGCACACAGACATACATATTCATATAAAAAATTTTATCCAATCAATAAAATAGTTAAACCTTAAAAAATAAATAAGATTCATACAACCTTATCTTGAGTAGTGGAGGTTGGTTGGCCTCCTCAGACTGAGACCTCAGTTACCTATCAATAGGTAAACATTTTTCTTGGTGTAACGACAATTTTTTTATTCCTTTTAAGCATTGTCAAATCCTAAAATTTAGTAACAATGATCTTTAGGTTTTTTTTTTTTTTTTTTTAAAAAAAAGCAATTACGGTAAAATGTGATACAATAATTGTTAGAAATAATAATTTTTAATAAAAAATTAAGGTAAAATGCAATACAATTCAGCAACACGGCGTCCTGAAAACAAAAGAAAGCAAATGGGCGAATCGGCAGCCATGCACATGGGTCTTTCGAACAAAGCGAATGCGTGAATTGGCATTCATGCACATGAGCCTTTCGAAGACATGTTTGGTCCATGGCTTGTACCCCTACGTCAACCAAGAGAAAGCATATGTGCTTCACAAGTTGACTTGTAAACATAATACACGCATTTATATAGCAAGTTCTCTTTATTTTTTCAATGTGAATTAAATACTATTTTCTTCTCTAATATATACATTTTTTAACTTCAATTTCTCATTCATCTAATACCATTTTGACCCTACAATATACTAATTCGATATCTTTACAAAAAAGAATACGAATCTACTTTAATCTTTTAAAATGGAGATAAAAAATATAATCAAAATTATTCATAAAAATATAATTTTGTGTCAGTTATTTTTTCAACAATAATATTAAGAAAAGTTGCGTTACCATAATTAAAATAATTCAATTCTCCAAACAATATCAAACAATCCAATTAAAAAAAGAAAAGAAAAAGAAAAATCATTGATAAACTATTGACTCTTCTCGCTGGCTCAATAAAAGATTGGATGAACCAAATATTTCTCTGTTAAGGACACATCACTTCTTAATATGGATATCTTTTTATTCATATATTTTGAAATTTACGTACACAGTTTTCTTACAATGTAATTGGAGTTATTTTCCATCATTTATAAAATATAATATGATTCATATAATTAATAAATGGAACTGATTCACTTAATTAATATTTTGATTTCAATAGTTCATGATAAAGCACCGATTCTAACTTTATAAAAAATTGAAGTCGTGGCCGAAACAGAACAAGCAGACTCATCACGAGACACGTGCAGACGCGGCGATGCGCAGTGCAGCTGTGCATATTTAAGTTTCAGAGGCACAGCACAGGGAGGATAGGCCCTCTATTTGGTATGTATTCTGTCTATAGAATTGATCAACACCGCATGGCTTGATTTACGTTGCCGCGTGGCGAAATTACTTTAATAGACAAAGAAAAGCGCGAGCCCACATGGTGCCTTGTTGTACCAGCATCACCGCGTGTATCAGATAATTGTAAATCCACGGAGCGATGACGCGGATGGATAAGCATCCAGCTTCCATTCAACTGTCCGTTTCCGCCTCCTATTTCTGCAGTTGTTTTCGTTTAGTTTCAGCCCTTAATCCCACTGACTGATCTCCTATCAAAACATTGACCAGGGTCCCACCCAGCAGCCAATTTGCTGCTCGCGCTTTCCGCAATCCTGGAGCCACTTGTAATTGACTCTCATTTCATTTGTTGTTTAGAACTAAACGTAATTTCTTTTATTATCGTGCAAATTACGCAAAACGCTCACGAAGTTGACTTAGACGTGTAAGCGAGCATATTTATCCTTTAATTATATTATTTTTTATATAATTAATTGATCAAAATTTTAAGCTAAATATTCATTTTATCTATTAATAAAATCAAAAAATTAAAAGAAAATATGGTGAAAAATCAGATTGAATCTCGAATACGGTGGAGATATAATAGTTTTAAAAAAATTTAAAAAAAGAAAAACAACTCATCTTTAATTTTAATCATACGAAGATGAAGACTCGTTTTGAAGCTAAGTCAAATCTTCAAAAGCATATTTATCTTCAAAACACACATCAAACAAACAATACCTATAAAACTATCTTCAAACCCAATATAATCTCAAGAAAGAAAACCACAAACCAAAAAAAAAAAAGATCGTTCATCATTAAAATCTTATCTCAAAAAGTTTTAAAACTCAGATCTGATTTGAGTTTTAAAACCCAAATCATGAAATGGGTTCATTCGACAATGAATGAATGAACCTAGGTTGCACCTAGGTTCATTGAAGATTTAATCCAGATTACTTAAATTTGTTCTAAGAAGACAAACGAATCCAATCATCTAGGTTCATTGAAGAACCCTTGCATGAGCTGACGATCCGGGTCCACTTGAAAGTTTTTCAAAAGAAAGTAGATTTTTAAAAAATAATAATATCTACAAGTGGTGATTTTTTTTTGAATCATTTGCAAGTGGTGATTTTTTTTAATCATTTATAAGCGGTGATTTTATTTTTTTTAATTATCATGTACAAGTGGTGTTGCAATAGTGTATCTTTTTTAATACTTCGATAAGGACAATTTAAAAATTGATAAATTGAATAAGTATTGGTATTTTAATAGTATTACCTTCATTTCAGATTATAGAATAGGTTTTTGAAATGTGCATGTGAGAAATAGTGGCTTGAATAATTTATCAATAAAATATCATCAATTGTGTAACAAAAAAGAAACGAAGTAGTTTTCATTCCTTTTTTTTTTTAAAAAAAACAAAGTCGTCTCCAATTTTCATAGCTTTTCATTATATTATAAAAATTTGGAATTATGTACTTATTTTAACATTTTAAATTGTAGCAAGTTAATAAAATTTATAAATTATTACTATAATTTTAAGTAAGTTAAAATATTTTCATTTTAGACAAATCAACTAAGAAAAATATCAATGTCCAATATCCACAAATGGGAGACAAGAAAACGGCAGTTTCCAACCAAGTATTGAAATTTAGAATAGGACTTGATGAGAGCTTGTGGCTTTTATAAGAAGATGTATTAATGGGGAAAAAAAATGATATCTAAGATGAAAAATAGTGGCTTGAATACAACGGGCATTATCAATAATTGAAATAGAAATGGGTCCCACCAATTTTTGTGGCAAATTGGTGCACAACTTTAGGACAGAAAATCCTGACACGGGCAGTTGATCCATGCGCTAAACACACAGCTTCTCTCAATCGACAAGGTTTGTTTGTTTGCTTCCAAATATATGTTTTTTTCAAAGAGAGAAACATTAAAATCTTCACATTCATATACATATACGTAATTTATAATTTTCTTTTATTATCACTATTATTAGTTTTTTGTGATTTTGCCAAGCTGTGGAGCGCGTACTGCTTCCATGGTCTTGCCTTGTGGTTTTCTCTTTAGATTCCAAAAACGATTGATGTGTATCGCTCAATCACAAAATTCACCCGAGATATTTCCAGTTCCTCACCTCTATAAATAAAAAAAATATAAAAAAAAGTCAAGAAAAAACAACAACAAATGTGTCGGTGTTATCTTAATCTTGCACTAAAGTTCCTGTTTGACGCTGCTCCTTTGTCCTCAGTTTTGTGGGTTGTGGTTTGTGGTGAAAGAGAAGAGCAACCAGCGTAGAGTGAAGTGACACATGGGATTGGGACTGATATTATCATCGTCGACGGAGAAGAAGAGAAACGAGAATGGACTCGCAGTTGAGTCAGATTGAAGAGTCTTTCAATAGCCGTTACTCGTCATGGGTACGTGAAGCGCTCGACGACTTGCCTGACAATTTCACGATAACTGACCCGTCAATATCCGGGCACCCGATCGTGTTCGCGAGCAGAGGGTT
This sequence comes from Dimocarpus longan, assembly GCA_022984855.1. Lineage (NCBI taxonomy): Eukaryota > Viridiplantae > Streptophyta > Magnoliopsida > Sapindales > Sapindaceae > Dimocarpus > Dimocarpus longan. The sequence continues at coordinate 19,810,081 of CM041022.1, forward strand.
CTTGAAAATGTGCGGGTACTCGAGGAAGGAAGTGATCGGCAGGAACGGGAGGGTGTTTCAGGGGGAGAGGACGAGTAGGAGGTCGGTTATGGAGATTCGAGAGGCGATTCGTGAGGAGAGGAGTGTGGAGGTCAGTTTGTTGAATTACAAGAAGGATGGGACTCCCTTTTGGCTGTTGTTTCGGATGACCCCGGTTTTTTGTAAAGAGGACGGGAGGGTGGCTCATTTTGTGGCGGTTCAGGTGCCTATTCTTTCCAAAAAACACAGGAGGAATAGTGGGGTCAGTTTTAATCAAGAGGGTGGTGGTGGCTCTGCAGGCTTGAGAGAGATTGTGTTTGGTTCTTGTAGGAGGGAGGTTTGCTCTGACTCTTTGTTGGATTTGGATCGTGTTTTGGCTCTTGATTCGGATACCAGAGGTTGTTGTTGTTGTTGATGATGATGATCTTTGTTTTAGTGCGACCATGTGTTTGATGTAGTTTTATTGGGTTTGTGTGATTGTGCTATTGTATTGTGTTGTGTGTCACATAGTTTGGTCCAGTTGATGTGTTGTTAGAGATTTATGAACTTGAAATTTGGATGAATTGAATTTACTAGGTCATGAATTTGATGTAATTGTGTTGAGCTTAGGTCACTATCTTAATGTTTGTGTTGATCTAGTGAACCAACTAATTTAATGCATCGTTGTTTTTAGTGGTTTTTAGCGTTCTTATAATTCATGTATGTTTAACCTGTTCTGATTCTTTGGTTTTCTAGTATTTTTCAATTTTATTTCTCACTTTGAAGAGCATTTTTTTTTTCCTTGTTTTTATGGGGTTCTCATTTGCTGATTGTCTGTCTACAGAATTAGAGGTTGAAGAGTCATGTGAAGCAAGTGATTTAGAGAAGCAAAGAGCTGCAACTGCCATCAATAACATCTTGTCTGTGCTAATACACTATAGTGAATCAACAGGCAGGTCGGTGTGTCGAAAACGATGCAACTTACCTGGGACAAGCTTCATCAGTTCGTCATTACATATATCTCTTGGTAGAATCAAACAAAGTTTTGTATTGTGAGTTGTTGCAAATTCCTAGTTTTCGACTTTGGAGTAGGCTTTTAGCTATGAAGATTTCTAATGTCTTTGTTTTGTACTTTCCAATTCCTTGCAGAACTGATCCACACTTAGATGACATGCCTATAGTTTATGCGAGTGATGCCTTCTTAAAGTTGACAGGTGCTCAAGCTCTATCAAATTCTAAATCATACTCATGTTCATTAACTAGATTTAGGATGTGAAGTTTATTCAGCTAGTCGACTGCTTGATTCCTATAGGTTATGATAGACATGAAGTGTTGGGGCACAATTGTAGGTTCTTGAATGGGGTGGATACTGATATCGCAACTCTCAGTCAGGTATCCACTAATTCTGAAATTTTTTTGCTGTGTTGATATGGTCACTTGAACCAGTGAAGTGGACTTCTGTTGAATAAATACTTAATTTCTCTCTAATTTTCCTCAGATAAAGGAAAGCATTCAAACAGAACGAGCATGCACAGTACGTATCTTAAATTACAGGTTGATTCTTGACAATACTTGCAGTGTTTAGAAGAACTGTACTATGTTTGTCAAATATAAAATTTTTGCTGCCTTTATTTCAGGAAGGATAAAAGTTCATTTTGGAATTTTCTTCATATATCACCAGTTCGTAATGCTTCTGGGAAGGTACTGTCATATGCATAAGCTTTAAGAAGTACAGTTGAACTTTACGAAATTTGTTGTTGGTATTCTTATCGTGAGATGGGTGTCAAGAACTTGTGGTGAGTCAATTAGTCTTCAGTGTAATTGAGAGGATAATATTGCATTTCTTTTAGTTTACACAAGTCAGCTGTATTGTATCGTATTGTCTAGTATCTAGATAAGCTAAAGATAGAAATTTGTTTGCATATAAACTTGAAATTCTTATTCTAATTGTTGACTGGACGAGTCTCTTTCATCATCAGAGATCAATAAATTAGGTACTTAGTTCTTGTGGAAATCGCTGAACTGTTTACTCTGTAATTTTACTTTGTAAAGAATAATTGCTTCATGTATATTCCATGTATTATAAAGTGTTGCAAACACCATATCGGTAGCAATACTTACTTTGAGAGATTGCATAATAGAGTAACTAGTATCTCAGTACCAGACGTGTCTCAGTTTGTGTTGCATGGTCAATGTTTTTTTTTCCTGAAATAGTGCTTTATTTTGTAAGCTCAATATGTTTTTGTTGTATTCTTGATCTGTTGTTTTTGGTTATATACATCTTTATGAGGTTACATCTGTAGTAGTTTGTTTCAATTGGCTGAAATAACAGAATAACTGAGTAAGTGATTTTAGGTCTTATTTTCTAGGTAACTGTTTACATGATTGCAATGCTTCGTCTTTCGACTTTGTAATGTGTATCCTGATGATTATGCTTTTCTTATATCATTAAAATTATTTCAAAAAGACTGATTAAGAGAGAGTTGTTGGAGCTAATTTGAGGTGATAAGTAAATTTACCGTGTTCAATGACAAGAAATTTCCTCATCAGTTGTTTGATATTGCAGATATTTTGAGAAGGATTAAACGTGAAAACCATCTCTGTTTTCATATGTTTGGGCCCTATTCTTTCAATGCATTAATTCCACAGGATATTATTTATCCCTTGTTGAGTCTGAAACGTGATATCATCAAATGATTTCTTCTACGTTGCCTTGCCTCACTTTGTTGAGTCTGAAACGTGATTATTATGTTGCTTTGAGCCTATTTCAAAACTTTAGCTTCTATCTAACACATAATCATGCATTCTTTTCTCCTCATGTGGCAAGCGCCTTCTACTGTATCTCCCACTCTCTGTCCGGTTGAGGTATCATGCGTTTAAAATGTCTTCCAAATCAATGTTGTGTATATATAACTTTGTTGTGCTCCAATATACATTGCTTTTAACAATTATAAGTGATGGCACCTAACGCTTTCTTTTTTGACATCTTGGAAACTGGTAATTGTACTGAGCTGAGCATTTTTCTGTCAGTTGAATAAGCATATGGTATGGCTCCCTACCTAAACTTGCTCTACTTGATTTGTGTAGTTAAAAGCGCTTGTCCTTTTTTTAAAATTTCCAAGTTTTCATAGCAAGTTCATGGAGCTCTAGCATTTTGATGCTTACAAGAGTGAATGCAGGGTACTCTAATTGGTAGGCAGTGATAAAATTGTATGTGGTCCTTTTATTGACACCATATGAGCCTCAATAACACGTTTGTTTCATGAGTTTTGTCTGATATGTAGGTCTGGCAACCAGTCCATGGTATGCAATAGAGGTAAATACTTGAGTGATTGAATCTATGAATTACTGGGGTGTGGTCCCCTTGGTTGCTTAAGTAGTTTTTGTTTTTTTGTCAAAAGTTATGTCCTAGGCTGTTTACGGTGATAAATATCAGCACTTTCATATAATGAGGGACATATTCATGTATTGTCTAAAGTGTTAGTAAAGACTGATTTTTATACTGGACATCCATAGATGTGAGCGTAGCAGGTGTAGAAGAATTTAAAGATTGAAAAATTATAACTTTTTGAGGATTTACCTTATCCATTTATTTATTTATCATATGTCATTTTGGTGTTATTTTGGTTAGCCTATTTCTTAAAAGATGATACTGGTGCATTTAGATTAAAAAATCTGTTGGTTATAATCGTAATTAATAATCATGCACTTCTGTGTAGAATATCCCCATTCATATTTTTTGTTTATTCGGCATTTCAGTAGCTTAATTGCCTACAAATAATGTATCTAGCAAGTGCCCAGTAAGATGGAGACTGCAGCCCTTTTAGATATGAAGCTATTAGTAGTTATTCGTAAGAATCTACTATGCCACTGAATTGCATTGAGCGTCAAGGTAGTGGAACTAGGAAATCAGTTGACAGAATCCGGCCACCATCAACAATGGTGAAGAAGATAAACCTCCCTTACTCCCCTTGAACTTGTCATGTAATAGTTGCTTGGCTTGATATTGCTGCTTTTTTTTTTTTTCGTTCTCTGATCAGCTATGGACTAAATATAAGAATAAATATGTGGTGAATTATGCATGATAGGTTAATCTTTGATTGCCTTATGCCTGTTAGTTTCGTGTTGATGAGGTGCTCACTTACTCTTGATTATGGCTGATCTGTCTGTTCAGGTAGCATACTTCGTCAGCGTTCAGATAGAAGAAGGATATAAGAACCAGGACAGACTTGGGTTGAGCCCGGAGATGAGGCAGCTCAGTGCTGTTGGTGCGGTCAAAGTTGCAGTAAGGAGTTCATCAATGAGTGCCGGTCCTTCTAAAACATAAATACTGTTCGTATTCTTTGCTGCAGAAACATATACGCGGTGAATCTGTGAGGTTCGTTACTAATTGTGTCAACCGGTGGTTGAAAAGCCTAACAAGCTAATAAAAAGAAAAGGGCATTGGTACACAGCAAATCCTTGTTAAATGTAAATTGATCGTATATGAACATATTTCAATTCAATGGACTGTTGTTTCCTTAAATTGGAATGGCTTCTTATATTGATGATCACTTCTTGTGATCAGACTAGCTGCAGAGTTGGTTATTATATGAAATGAAATAGTTGGAGGATCTTCTCAGTTAAAATACATTTTGATGACGTGCTGTCTACTGTGTCCAACATCAAACTCCAACCAACTTCAATGAACATTACCGGCAGTGAACTAGATTATGTAGTATGAGGAGATATGAATTTGGGTATAAATGTAAGATTTCTTAACTATGGCTACATATACTGCTCTTAAATGTGGCTGCATATGCTTGAATGGATAGACAATTGGCATAATTTTGGAGCCAGCAACAGCAAAAGCTGGATTGGCAGTCTCTAATAATGGGTGAGAGAGTGGCTGACTGGAGTGTGATGGGGGGATGGTTCACGAAGCCGTTGCTAAACATACACCACTTTTATTGTCAATAACTGCTGTGTCATCCTTCCGAGGCATGAATAAATGTAGTGGTTGTGTTATGTTAAGAGAATGGGGTGCGCTTAGCGGTGTCAGTGTCAAGAAAACTTATGATCAAGGGGGCCGGCTTATATAAAAGAGAGAGAGACCATTTGTGTATGTTGAGAAGCAGCCTATCATTAACAGCATGTTGTACAACTAACGGATTTCACTTCCCAAGACAACTGTGCTTTACGTGCGTACAATCAGAGCTATGGTCCTCACCTAGTTTTCTTTTAATCTCAGGACACATGTCACTATAAAAAGCAATAGATGAGGGTGGATTTCCATTAACACAACCACTGTTAGTAGTGTGAGGCGGTTGAACATCGGCCGCAAAACTGAAGCGCTTTCAAGTTTTAACTGACAAAGATTAATGACTTATTTCATAATGGTTGTCGTCTAGTATATAATTTTGAATATAGGTTGATTATGTATGATCGAAATTTTTGACAGATTGTTTCTGAAAAAAAAAAAAAAGAAAGAAAATTGACAGATTGTAGTTTTGTCCTATTTTAGGCAATAGTTTTCTTATCTTAATAATTAATACAATTTGTTTTATTTTGTTTTCTTTTTATCATTCGACAATTCCTCAAATTTATCTATGTATTTTTAAAAGTTTTCAAGATTTTTCTTTCTTTCGTATTTTTGTTTTCATTCGTGTTTTATTTTGTCATTTTTAGTGAAAATTCTTTTAACACGTCAATATTAACTCAATTTTGTCTCTGTTTGTTAAAATTAAAAGAAATGATTTAACAAAAATGAAAGGTCGTTTAAAAAAAAACAAAGAAAATTTGTCATCAAACGAAACTTGTAATCTTTTTTAATGACAACTTGTGAATTTGCCCCTAGTTTCTTTTTGAATTTACCATAAACTTGTTTATTCTTATGAGCTTTTGTTCTATTTAAACGTGCATGCAAAAAGGTGTATTATATTGTTATCTTTAACTAGGAGGTTCATTGTGGCCTTCTGTTGTGTTTTTCCATCCAGACCATCTCAGTCCCCTCACAACAGTCAAATTAAGTGTTCTCTTCTCTTAAAAACGAGAGACAAACCCTAGGGTTCTTCCCCCAAGAACTACCAAAAATGGCGACCAAGAACCAATCTTTCTCCACCGTAATCATCCGTTTAGTCACTCTATTATCTTCCCTGGCACTGACTCAGTCAAAGATGGAAATTTCAGGTGGCTACTGGGTTGTTCTCCAACCCAGCATAGGCATCTCCGCCATGCACATGCAGGTCCTCAGCAACGACATGGTCATCATGTTTGACCGCACCGACATGGGGCCTTCCAACCTCTCTCTCCCCAACGATTACAACTGCCGCAAAAATGATGACGTCCTCCAGCTCGACTGCACCGCCCACTCTGTCCTCTTCGACATCGCTACCAACACATTCCGTCCGCTCATGGTCCAAACAGACACCTGGTGCTCCTCCGGCACCGTCGACCGTGACGGAATCCTAGTCCAGACCGGCGGTTACCACGCCGGCGACCACATTATCCGCACATTCAGTCCTTGCCCGGATGACAGCTGCGACTGGGTCGAACTATCAAAACATCTCTGGGACCGGAGATGGTACGCTTCGAACCAGATTTTACCCGACAACCGGATCATCATCGTCGGCGGTAGAAACGTTTTCACGTACGAGTTCTACCCCAAGAACCATTCTTTACCGTCCAGTTACTACCTCCGTTTCTTGTCCGAGACCAGAGACCCTGGAGAAGAGAACAATCTCTACCCTTTTCTACATCTTTTACCGGACGGTAATCTTTTCATTTTCGCTAATAGAAGATCGATCTCGTTCGACTATGTTAAAAACAAGGTTATCAAGGAGTTTCCTGTGATCACTGGACATGATAAAAGGAACTACCCCAGTACTGGTTCTTCTATTCTGCTTCCTCTCCGGTTAACCGGAGAGAATGAAGACAGTGACATTACTGTGGAGGTAATGGTGTGCGGTGGTGCACCCGCTGGTGCTTTTATCAGGGCAGATATGAAGCAACTTCACGTTCCAGCTTCAAGAACTTGTGGGAGGCTCAAGGTGACAGACCCCAAACCATTCTGGTCTATGGAGGTCATGCCCATGCCGCGTGTCATGACTGATATGCTGATTTTGCCCACTGGAGATGTGATCCTTATCAATGGTGCAGCTCAGGGTACTGCTGGTTGGGAGAACGCTGCCAACCCGAACTTGAACCCTGTTTTGTACTTGCCTGATGAAGAACCGACCAGGAGATTCGTGGTTTTGGAGCCGTCGAGTATTCCTAGAATGTACCACTCAACAGCGGCGTTGTTGCCAGATGGAAGAATATTAGTGGGTGGGAGCAACCCGCACCGGACGTACAATTTCACAGCGTACCCGTACCCGACGGAGCTGAGTCTAGAGGCGTTTTATCCACATTACTTGGCCCCAGAGAGGGCACATCTGCGGCCGTCGATCTTATCGCTGGAGGCAATGGATAGAACGGTGTCGTATAACGAGGTGTTCACCGTTACGTTCATGCTACCATCATTCCGCCCAAACGGGGTCATCTCCGTTACGCTTATAACGCCGTCGTTTACAACGCACTCGTTTGCTATGAACCAACGCATGGTGGTTTTGAAGGTGGTCAGCGTGGCGCAGTTGTCCAAGTTCGCGTATAAAGTTATGGCAAATGGGCCCATAAATGACACGGTGGCGCCACCTGGGTATTACATGATGTTTGTTGTCCACGCTGGAACTCCTAGTCATGCTGTTTGGCTTAAGGTGATGTAAACTGTATATAAAGAGAGGTTAAGCTGCCAGGCAGTGTTGACTCTTGGGAATCTTCTTTATTATTATTATTTTTTTGATAATTTTAGGGAGAATCATGTAATAGGGTATTTGATAACCTCAGCTTGCTTTGAGATTGTTGTAATGTTGCATAATCCAATTGACGCAATTGTTAAATTATTTTTTGCTGGAAGTAAATATTAGATTTGGGAGAGATGTTTTGTCGTCTAACAACGCAGGACCAGCACTATTTTCTCTCTCTCTCTCTATATATATATATATTTTAATACCTTTTTTCTTTGTGTTAAACAACTAATATGACTTATTTACACGCTTGATGAAGTAAATAAAGATTGTTGTGTAAATGAACACAAAGGCACTGTCTGTATTAATGTAATGGAGTGATTAATTCTACACGCTCTTGTTTAAAAAGTTTGGCTGAAGTTGCAAACTAAATAATTTTATAAAACAAATGAAGAAATGGAGATGCGGGGTATCGATCCCCGTACCTCTCGCATGCTAAGCGAGCGCTCTACCATCTGAGCTACATCCCCCTGTGCGTGGGGCTTTCAAAGTAAACGTATGTGTAAACAACACGATCGTGTGAAACTACAGGTGGAGCCAAAGTTAGTCTAACCTGTCAAAATTATTAATAACTTACCTTAATTCTATTTGGTTTTTGCAAGACTAGTTCATTTGAGAGGTCACCACAATGCATAATAGATCATCACTTTCACTTTTGCGATGCTATTCTGCATGGATTTATGTGTCTTGTCTTGCATCATCTCTCAACTTATGAGGTTGGCCTTCATTTTGTGTTTTTATCAACCAATAAACTGGACATTTTAACTAAAGTACTTTAAAAGAGTTTTAGCTTTACAGTTTTCGAATATTTTTGTACATATTCAAACTGTTCTATTTTAATTTCTTTCTCTTGAGGAATGAACATTAATTAATTGATTTCTATAGCAATCTAAAATGTTGGCAAATTAATTTTTCATTACCTTTTAATAGTATGTGAAGCCATATGCATGAAATAATAAATTAGACAAAAATGCATGTGGGACACAATGCTTTGAGCAACAATAACTTTTTTTTTCTAGAGAATAACCAGTTTCTATTCATAGTACTACAACAACAAAACCAGCAAGCACAAGCAAAACAACCGTTCGTTTTGCTGTAAACCTATAACTGAAACCTAATCTGTTGGCAGACAATGACGATCCAGCAGCTGCCTCATATCATATGTATAACCAAAAAGGGTTTTCTGGCGCATAATCAATGACCATTTGTGTGTGGTACAGACTGGCCATTTCATCTACATGCTTCAAAAGCTTGTACATTTCACTGAGTAGCTCTTGTTGATCTATATTTGTACCTCGTGGCCCAGAAAAGGTAATGCAAGAAATTCAGTCCACTTAGCACGCACATGAGCCAATAGAATTTCTCGAGGTGATAGTGATTTATACTGCTACCAGAGAGCCACGGTTTGTGCCTCGAATTGCCCGTGACATTGTTAACTATGGATATAATCACTGAGCTGAGATAGTAACCCATAGCTAAAGAGGCCCAGGAAAGAGAAGTTGCCAATGACCTCATGCTAGTAGGTGCCTCTGTGAAGAAAAACTCCAGCAATCCAGCTAAGGTGAAAAGATCAGCTGACCCCAGGAACAAGTACTGAAGAGCAATCCAAAAGAATGTGATCGGTAATGGACTTGTTGAGTCAACAAGTCCTGAGTTTGAAACCACCCTCTTCCTCTTGATCTCCACTAGAGCTGCCACTGTCATGGCAACAATGGAAAGGACTAGACCAATTCCAATTCGTTGCAGATGAGTGATCCCCATTTCGGATTTGGTCACTTTCCGGGCAAATGGGACGATGAAGTGGTCATAAACTGGTGCAAGTATCATGATGAAGACTACTGGGAAAATGGGGAGGGAAGCTGGGGGGATTTTTAATGAACCAAGCTTGGTGTTCATGGTACTGGCTTGTTCGACTGAAAATGTGGAGAGCTGAGCCAGGCAGCAGTTCAGCATGATCGTGCATGCAAATATTGGGAGGATTTTGATCACAGTTTTGACTTCTTCCACTTGCTGCACCGTGCAATCTAGTGCTGGGTGGATTTGTTTGTTTACTAGTGCTCGGTTGAGAAATTTGAGACTTGTAGTTGGGGTTTTGTTGGACCCCCTTGCTTTAGCAGTTTCTTCTTGTGCTTCATTGCCTATTTGGGTTTGATGAGAAGGGCTTGTTGCAAGGTTTACGACGTCATTGCTTGGAGTTTTACTTGTGCAAGTGTTGATCACAACAGCAACCAGAACCTGTTGGAATCAAACTCAAAATTGTCAGTTCATGTTCAAGGCTGGATCTTGTGCATCATATTTGGTTCGTTAGAAAGTTGTTATGGTTTAATGATATGAAACTTTAGTGAATTTGCATGATCATGAACATTTTTCACTAGTCAAGGGAAATGTGAAAAATCTTCAAGTCCTCTTAAAAGAAAATTGAAGTATTGGTTGTTGTTTTGGATTCCCTATCCTGGACACAAAAAGGGATTATTCATGCGAAAAGGGTCCTGATTTTATCACCTGAGGCATCATACTAGATCCTCCAATGTGGGGCTATAAAATTGTAGAATAACTTTATGGTGAATCATGAATTTAAATACCACCAAAAACAAGCTTACCTTAAAAATGGTTGTAAGTGGGCTACCAGCAGGTATCTTGTTCTTGTAAATAACAGAGCCAAGTAGGAATATTGGTATTGACACCAATATTGCAATGGTAGAGATTCCAAAACCCCACTCCCATCCTTTATTGTCTTCAATCCACACCACTAGAGTCACTGCAATAAGGGCACCACACGAGAGGCAGAACACGAAGTAGTTGAAAAAAGTTGATCTTTGCTTTCTTCCCTGGGGAGTACTCTCATCCAATTGCTCCGCCCCGTGTGCTGGCAAGGACCCTTTGATCCCCCCAACACCAAGTGCCACCAGATACAGCCCCAAGAATAGCATTGCTGCTTTCCCACCCCCAACTTCCTCGCATGGAATATTAGGAGTTTCTAATGGGTCACATGTTGGTGGCTTCAGAGAAGCTGATTTAGCTTGCACAGTTAGCACAACTAAGCCCTGTTCAATTTATTGACCAAAATAAATTGTTAGAACATCATTTGATGACCAAGTCAATGGCAGCCCAAAAAACTCACTTCAGGCCCAAAGTGTCACACATTAAATGTGGTCGACCAAAGTGTTTTTTTTTTTCTTTTTTCTTTTTTTGAGAACGAACAAGGCGTTTTTCTAATAATGATAGGAAAACATTTGAGTGGAAGAGTGCAATGTGTGGCACCAAAAAAAGGGGACCCTTCACCACCTGTTGATCCCTACCAGCAATTTTTGGACAGTAGAGAAGAGATAGGGATTTTGTTGTATTTTTATTTTCATTTTTTTAAAATAAGTAAGCTTTCATTAAAGAACAGAAGCTATACAACAAGGCTCTGCGTCAAGCCAAATTCTTTCCTCTTTAGAGGAGAAAGCAAGGGAAGCTAGGGTGTGTACTACCCTATTACACGACCTGGGAATAGCACTCACAAGGATTTGATACGCTACATCAGCAGTATGTTTGCGACCACTGACCCTTTTAACATGAGTTTTCTCTATGAATGAATAAATCTTTAAATATTTCAATTTTTTTAAAAAAATGTTTTAATTGTGTTGCTATAGGATCTTGAAATATTATGCAAAAGCATATGCATTCGATCTGTGTTTGAAAATATTTTGTAAAATATATGTTTTTTACTGATTTTAAAATATTCTAAAAGAAAATTTGCAAAGTATTTGTTTAACAACAATTTAAAGTGTCGTAGTTGCAACACTCTCTAAACGAAACACAATCGTCAATTTCTCATCAATAAATGATTTGACAGTTAATTATACTTCCCAACTCCCGAGACATTTAATTTAATTCACAAAAACTTTGATTTAGTTATTTTTCATTCCCCAAAAGACAGAAGCAGACTACACGGCTGTTGGAATCAAGTCGTTATTCACTCAAATCAAAGTGCCTCGTTAACAGTACCTAGACTACTATGTTTCACATCACAGGGGGTCCTTTATTACAGCCCCGAACTTTTTTTAATGCTTTCACTCACAAGTCTCAAAGCCTGCATTTATTTCATGCAAACCCAGAAAGTGCCTACTTCTCACACATTTTACCATGTTGGAGAAGAAACAAATATAGAAGAAAATTTTGATTTGTTTTATGTTTAAAATTTGCAGCAATTTTTTACTGATTCTGTTTCAAAAGCCACGGATACCACAGATTCTATTGGAAAAACTAGTCTACTTCATGTAAAGTATGTATATGATAGCTTCTGAAGAAATTATAAACTAGAGTAATTGGCCATGAAAATCTGAAGAGAAAGAGAGGGAGGAAGAGAAACAAGTGTAATTTATTACCAGAAATTCAATCACTGCACTCATCAGGTAGATGAGATAAGTGGTGAAAAAAGCATCTGACAAGAAACCTCCAAGGAGAGCCAAAAGGAAAGAAGTTCCCATGAAATTTGTGACATTGTTAGCCGATTCTGATGGAGATAAGTGCATGTATTTCGATAAATACATCACCAAGTTGCTTGCATTTGCCAGATATGCAAGGTTCTCCAGTATTTCCACAACTGTACACACACAGAGAGAATCATCCAAGCATATATATAGGTGTTAGTATAGAGAGAGAGAACCTTTTTTGGTCTAGCCCCACTTGATATTTATCAAAAATGAGTAAGATTTTTATAGAGAAAAGATAAAAAAGAAGAGGTAGGTAATGAAAATTTGAACATTTGAACATACCTAGAACAAAAGAAGCAGCAAGTATACCACCATGGCGGCCCCTGAAAGTTGGTCTGTTCCTCCAATCCACATAGCCTTCCCATCTGGTTAACTGATGTGCTTCTTCCTGAAGAGGAGAAATTCATGAAGAATTTAATTTGGTTAGACAAGAAGTGAGAACACACAAGATAGGTTGGTTTGATTTTTGTCAATAAAGACAAGCCAAGAACATAATAAAATGGAGAAATTAAGCAAGAGGAACCCACCATGTTAATTCAAGTTGAGAGGTTGGATCTCTGGTGAGAGAGATCAAAGGTCAAGGAGAAAGTTGGATTAGAACAGAAGAGTGATGAGTGGAGTTAATACAACTTGAATATTCAAATCTACATTCATAGTAATTAAATCTGCAATTCCATTCTGCATTTAATATCTGCATTTATAATTTGCATCAGTTATTCAATTCAAAATCAAAGGCTTTAAATCACTTAAAAATTCTTCAAAATCAATAACCCTTAAAGTTGGTAATTAAATCAATATTTAATTATAATCTAAAAATTCAATAAAACTGTAAATTCATTCAATATATAATCTTATAATATGTGTATTTAAACCTCAACTTCTCATTTATGATCCTGACCCATGCCTCAAATGGATCGTTACTTTCCACCTCAAACCTACTTTGAATAGACTGAGTTTGGATTGGATCAAATATTTTTGTCATCCCTAATCTTGATCCATTTCAATTAAAATCTCTAATACAATGAAAACGCCTTTAAAATAGGTGTTTTGCCATTTTTTATAGCATAAGTAAATAAAGATTGTTGTGTAAATGAACACAAAGGCAGTGTCTAAAATAATGTAATTGAGTGATTAATTCTACTCACTTTTGATTAAAAAAGTTTAGCCGAAGTTGCAAACTCAAACAATTTAAAAAAGATTTTTTTAAAAAAAAAAACAATTTTATAGAACGGAGAGTATTTCCCCAAAAAAAAAATAAAGGTAGAGTAATGGAGGTGCAGGGCATCGAGCCCCGTACTTCTCGCATGCATGGAGCATTCGAAATAAACATATTTGAAAGTACTTAAGAAACACGATCTTCAATCTTGTACCAAAGAGGGACACAGAAATAGAGGTGGAGCCACTTCCGCTGGTTAATCTGTTAGTTTAACTTGACAAAATTACCAGTAACTTTAATTCTATTTGGTTATTGCTATTTGTACTGAGCCGTGAATTTACAAGACTGGCTCATTTGAGGTCACCACGACGCATGGTAGATCCTCCGCTTCCACTTTCGCACTGCTCTTCTACATCGATTTATGTGTCTTCCATCATCTCTCAACTTATGAGGTTGGCCCTTTATTTTGTGTTTTTATCAACCAAATGAACTCAAGATCTTATATAAAACTAGGTTTGGCTGCACCAGCAAAACATGCCCTTAAATTTATATATATATATATATATTTTTTAACCAAATAAAGTTTTAAGGTTAAAATAATTAAATATTATCATTTATAATTTAAATTGAGTGGATATTTAGATTTAACTACTGGATTAATAATATTTTTTTACTTAAATTATGATCATACATATATATAATATAACATAAAATAATTCTAAATTTAACTATAACTACAATATATTTAGTTTTATTAGGAGATAAAAAAAGAAGATTCAAAACATTTTTATCATATAGATTAATAAATTTTCAAGTGTTAGAAAAGAGGAATTACATAAATATACATAATGTATAACTGTATATATAATTAACATTCATAATGTTTAAAAGCATCTATATACATCATAGTTTTTTGGATTCTTAAACTTTAAAAAGAGTATTTAAAATATCCAAACAAAAGCCCAAATACCTATTGTTAAAGAACATGCTTTACTTGTACATAAACAAAATGAAATGTTTTTTGTCCTACCCTTCTTTTTTTTTTTTTGGGAAAGTCATGGTAGACACATTTAAACTAAAAGCAATGTTTGTAAACCCATCATATCTACTTGCCCTCTAAACAATGTTTGCATTAGAAGTATGTAAGTTACAACTCCCCAAAATAAACGGCACACATACATTATCAAGGGCTGTTTATTCTGGAGAAATTATCATATGAAAGCGCATAGGTGCAACCTTACAGTATCAAGTAAAGCAAGACGGAACCGCCATGCACATGTGAACAAATCAAATTAGACAGATTTGTTTTGCAAAACAAGATCTCACATACTCTCTTGCAGATAAAGCGCAGGAAGCTACATCATCAAATTTAACATTAAACGCTCCCAACACCATATATAGCTTTGAACCATGTGATCAACACGTATGGAGACACTATTGTTCACACCAACAAAGCAGTGACAAATAAGGAGAGCATAAAAAAACAAATTATGAGTACATATACATGACGATACAAGGCTATGTATCTGTGAAGAGCTTAGACCGCGGAGACAACATACTAAAAAATTGATATATCGTGGTTACGAAGTACAAGTTGAGCACATAATGACAAAACTCGGCTTCAGCTGGCATGTATAAAACGTGAATGGTAACTGGTAATGATAACAGTTTCACAGCCAGTTACCAATGAGCAGTAGATGCTGTAGAGAATTCACATTCACTGCTCTGGCGATCTTGGTACCATTAAACTTTTCAAGTTTCATCTACCATAGTAGAAATAGAAAACCATGTACTATGCTGCCTGTATATCAGACATTAGCGGTAGCAATTTGCCTTGTCTTTTCTAGAAGCATATATAAAAGGGATAAGTACAAAAATAACACATTAAATTAATGATTTAACATTTATGTCATTTTTTAAAAAATGTAACAATTGAATCATAAATCATATGTAAAAATATCAAAATATCCTTATAATAAATGCAACAATTTAGTCATTTTTCAAAAAATATAGCATTCTTACCAATTTTATCAACGATATTTGTGTAAAAAAAAATAAGGCTTGAGACTCAATTGTTAACTTTATTGAAATGGGACAAGATTATCAATCCAATATTTAAAAGTATCATTTAGTGACATTTTCTCTATAAAAAATTGGAAGTTTGTCTCAAAACTAAAAAATTTCCACCTCCTACAATTCATTTGTGATTTCATCAGAACTGCCATAAATGCTAATGGCACCAAATTAAAAAATTCAAGTTGATCATGCAGAATTAGAAGTCTCAACTCGTATTAGACAACAACAATCAACAAGTGAAACAAATTAACAATCAAGAAAGCATCAACATAAGAAGCTTTGCAATAAGTCAGAAGATAAGAGAACTTGCAACCATATCTTCGCTGTGTAGGTACACAGAAACCATTACTTACTCGAACATAGTTAATAAGAGGGACTGTCTTCTTCAACATCAAGCACACAACAACCTAGACATCAAATAGCATTTATCAAACAATAGAAAACCAAGGCTGAAGTGAGACAAAAATTGTGAATGGAACAGACTGCTTTAGCGCTTAAACAAAATCGCCCATGACACATTTCATAAATTCGGGCATACACAACACGGAACAAAAAACGAAGCCCTTACCTCTTCTTCCTCCACTAGGGTCTTAAGAATAACATCAATTTCACATGTGAATACCTCACATGCAATGAAAGGAAACCTAGCATCATTAAAATGACTCATCATAAGAAAGAAATCGTATAACGACTAATATCTTACCACAACAAGAAACATAAAGAACTCGAATTTATATCAAATCAAGCATTACAAACTTGAATGCGCATTTGCTTTCAACATTTTCCGGAGCTTCTTCAACTATAGACCCTTCACAACGTAAAATCTGAACTCGAACAAACAAAACAAACAAACAAACAAACATAACATAACCAATCCAAACCCCACCAAATAAATAAAAAACAAACACACCCCACAATCACATTCTCAAAAAAAAAAAAAAAAATCAATTCGCTTATTAAACCCAACTGCCACATCAAAAATAAATAAATAATCGAAAAGTAGAGAGATGGATAAAAAAGAAAAAAGGTATTTAATCAAAAAATTGAGGGATAGATAACTAAAAGAAAAAAATAATTAAAAAAAAAAAAAAAAGGTAAGGACCTTGAAAAGTGCGGTTGTTGAAGGAAGAATGGCGATCAAGAGGTGCAGACCTATTAACTCTCTCCAATGATCCCCCAGCTAATCGAGAAGACACCCTTGTCTTGAAATTTTTCCTTATTTTGCGGTTCTTCCTCTTTGAAAACCTCAATCTACCACCACCAAAACACCTTCTTAGAGTTTGACACACAAGCCCCCATATCCCTCTTTCTCTAAAGATAACAAAATCAATCACCGTATCTTCTTCACTACAATTATATTTGAAGAAACCCAGAAGCTCATTAAATAATACCACAGAGAAAACCAGCATTGGTTCCAAATCTCCTAAAACCCATAAGCCACCAACCCCACATCATCACCATACAACCGACCATACCGATTCATTCACTCTCTATTTAAGTCAGTTATCAATTATAATTGCTTCTCTACCATTTCCTTTTCAAACAACATCAAGGGTGAAAAAAAAAAAATCTTTTCAAACGCATTTCAGGGGTGTTGAATTTTGATAATATTCATGGTTCCTCACCACATTTTTTATATAATTAATAGATGCTCGAAAAGAGTTCTAGTTTTACAGTTTTCGAACATTTTTGTATATATTCAAACTGTTTTATTTTAATTTCTTTCTCTCAAGGAATGAACATTGATTGATTGATTTCTATGGCAATCTAAAATGTTGGCAAATTAAGTTTTCTTTGCTTTTTAATAGTATGTGAAGCCATATGAATAAAATAATAAAACACACTCTTCAAATTTTCAAAAAAAAAAAAAAAGTCCACTCTTAAAAATACATAACAATAAAGTACACCAAAAAGCATGTGGGACACCATGGCTTCGAACACCGATAACCTTTTTTTTTTTTTTTTTTAACAGAATAACCAGTTTCTATTCATAGTACTATGACAACAAAACCAGTAAGCACAAGTCGAACAGCGGTTTGTTTTGCTATAAGCCTATAACTGAGCAAATCACCTAAACTGTTGGCAGGCAATGGTGATCCAGCGGCTGGCTCATATGCACAACCAAGAAGGGTTTTCTGGCGCATAATCAATGACCATTTGTGTGTGGTAAAGTTGGCCATTTCATCTACATGCTTCAAAAGCCTTTTTTTTTTTTTTTCAATACACATGCTCCAAAAGCTTGTACATTTCACTGAGTAGCTCTCGTTGATCTATATTTGTACCTCATGGCCCAGAAAAGGTAATGCAAAAAATTCAGTCCACTTAGCACACACATGAGCCAATAGAATTTCTCAAGGTGATAGTGATTTATACTGCCACCAGAGAGCCACGGTTTATGCCTCGAATAGTCTGTGACATTGTTAACTATGGATACAATCACTGAGCTGAGATAGTACCCCATAGCTAAAGAGGCCCAGGAAAGAGATGTTGCCAATGACCTCATGCTTGTGGGTGCCTCTGTGAAGAAAAACTCCAGCAATCCAGCTAAGGTGAAAAGATCAGCTGACCCCAGGAACAAGTACTGAAGAGCAATCCAAAAGAATGTGATCGGTAATGGACTTGTTGAGTCAAGAAGTCCTGAGTTTGTAGCCACCCTCTTCCTCTTAATCTCCACTAGAGCTGCCACTGCCATGGCAACAATGGAAAGGACTAGACCAATTCCGATTCGTTGCAGATGAGTGATCCCCATTTCGGATTTGGTCACTTTCCGGGCAAATGGGACGATGAGGTGGTCATAAACTGGTGCAAGTATCATGATGAAGACTACTGGGAAAATGGGGAGGGAAGCTGGGGGGACTTTTAATGAACCAAGCTTGGTGTTCATGGTACTGGCTTGTTCGACTGAAAATGTGGAGAGTTGAGCCAGACAGCAGTTCAACATGATTGTGCATGCAAATATAGGGAGGATTTTGATCACAGTTTTGACTTCTTCTACTTGTTGGACCGTGCAATCTAGTGCTGGGTGGATTGGTTTGTTTACTAGTGCTCGGTTGAGCAATTTGAGACTTGCAGTTGGGGCTTGGTTGGACTCCCTTGTTTTAGCAGTTTCTTCTTCTGCTTCCTTGCCTGTTTGAGTTTGATAAGAAGGGCTTGTTGCATGAGTTACGATGGCATTGCTTGGAGCTTTACTTGTGCAAGCGTTGATGACAGCAGCAACCAAAACCTGTTGGAATCAAACTCAAAATTATCAGTTTATGTTCAAGGCTGGATCATGTGTATCATATTTGGTTTATTAGGAAGTTGTTATGGTTCAATGATATGAAACGTTAGTGAATTTGCGTGAACATGAACATTTTTCACTATTCAAGGAAGATGTGGAAAATTTTCATGCCTGTTAAAAGAAAATTAAAGTATTGGTTGTTGTCTTGGATTCCCTGTCTTGGACACAAATAGGGATTATTCATTCGAAAAGGATGTTGGCTATATCACCTGAGGCATCATATATACTGGGATCCTCCAATAAGGGCCTATAAAATTGTAGAATAACTTTATGGTGAATCCCAAACACAAGCATACCTTGCAAATGGTTGTAAGTGGGCTGCCGGAAGGTATCTTGTTCCTGTAAAAAGTAGAGCCAGCTAGGAATATTGGTATTGACACCAATATTGCAATGGTAGAGATTCCAAAACCCCACTCCCACCCTTTATTGTCTTCTATCCACACCACTAGAGTCACTGCAATAAGGGCACCACACGAGAGGCAGAACACAAAGTAGTTGAAAAAAGTTGATCTTTGCTTTCTTCCCTGTGGAGTACTGTCATCTAATTGCTCCGCCCCGTGTGCCGGCAATGACCCTTTGATCCCCCCAACACCAAGTGCAACCAGATACAGCCCCACGAACAGCATTGCTGCTTTCCCACCCCCAACTCGCTCGCATGGAATGTTCGGAGTTTTTAATGGGTCACATGCTGATGGCTTCAGAGAAGCTGACTTTGCTTGCACAGTTAGCACAACCAAGCCCTGTTCAATTCAATGACCAAAATAAATTGTTACAACATCATTTGATGGCCAAGCCAATGGCAGCCCAAATACTCACTTTAGGCCCAGAAAGTTTTACACATTAAATGTGGTTGAACAAAGTATTTATCTTTCATTTTTTTTGAAAAGGAACAAAGCGTTTTTGTAATAATGATAGGAAAACATTTGAGTGGAAGAGTGTAACGTGTGGCACCAAAAAAGGGGGACCCTTGACCACGTGTTGATCCCCACCAGCAATTTTTGGACTGTAGAGTAGAGATAGGGACTTTGTTGCATCTTATCAACTATAAAATGTCATTATAACGATGTTGGCCTTCAAGGGGAATGTGTATCAAATTATTTATGGGTATGGTTCAGTTTTAATAGACGTTTATTAGGGTGTATCAGAGTTGTAGCCACACACGTGGTTCATGAACCTGCTTAAAAAAAAGCTCCTGTTACTATAAATGGTTGTTTATTTCACTTTCAGGATCCATAATAAGAAATGTTCCGTGTAAATCGAATCTAGCAACACACACTTCTTTTCCTTATTAGCAGACCGAAATTACCATCCCTCAGACACGGACCATAAGAGAAGCTCGTGGCACACAGGTGTCCCTTATCACCAGTTGTTTGACGATCGGACATTGAGGAGGAACGTGTCGTCCTGTAGAGCCTACATATTGAATGATAACCAATTTGATTGGCTGACAATAACGAAACGTTATCGTGTAAAACTTTTTTTTTAAAAGAAAAAAGTCCGAGACAAAATTGACCGAACAACAAGACAAGACTGATATATCCCATATTGCTTTCAAGTTTCAAATAGAAATTATGAAAAAGGAAGTTTCTTTTGTCTGAACACAACATAAAAATATATATATTTTAAAAGTGGGCTCCTCATCTAGCACTCACAGGGATTTGATACGCTGCATGAGCAGTACGTGTGGGACCACTGACCCTTCTAACAGGAATTTTCTTGTGACTAAATAAATCTGCTAAGGATTTCTTTTTCTTTTTCTTTTTTTTTTTAAAAAAAAAGTTTTTTATATATTCTGTTGCTATAGGATCTTGAAATATTATGCAAGAGCCTATATATTCCATCTGTATTCGAAAATATTTTGTAAAATATGTTTTAATCTGTATTGGAAAATATTTTGTAAACTATATACTGTTAAATAGTAATGTTAAAATATTATAAAAAAAAAAAGTTACATAGTATTTGTTTAACAATAATTCGGAAGTGTTGTAGTTGCAAAATATCTAAACGAAATACAATCAACAATTGCTCATCAATAAATGACTTAATGGTTATTTATACTTCCTAACTCACGACACACTTGATTTGATTCACAAAAACTTTGATTTGGCTATTTTTCAGTCCCCAAAAAACAGAAGAATACTACACAGTTGTTGGAATCAAGTTGCTATTCACTCGAATCAAAGTGCCTCGTTAACAGTACCTAGACTACTATGTCTCACATCACAAGGGGACCTGTATTACAGCCCCCAACTTTTTTTATACCTAAACTCTCAACTCCCAAAACTTTCCTTTATTTCATGCAAACCCAGAAAGCCTACTTCTCACACATTTTGGAGAAACAAACAAGAAGAGAAACAAACAATATAGAAGAAAATTTTGATTTGTTTTATGCTTAAAGTATGCAGCATTTTTTTACAAGTGAGTAATTTTGATTCTGTTTCAAAAGCCATGTATACTATGGATTCTTTTGGAAAAACTGATCTAATTCATGTAAAGTATGTATATGATAGCTTTTGAAGAAATTATAAACTAGAGTAATTGGCCATGAAAATCTGAAGAGAAGGAGAGCGAGGAAGAGGCAAAAGTGTTTTTTATTACCAGAAATTCAATCACTGCACTTATCAGGTAGATGAGATAAGTGGTTAAAAAAGCATCTGATAAGAAACCACCAAGGAGAGCCAAAAGGAAAGCAGTTCCCATGAAATTTGTGACATTGTTAGCCGATTCTGATGGAGATAAGTGCATGTATTTCGATAAATACGTCACCAAGTTGCTTGCATTTGCCAGATATGCAAGGTTCTCCAGTATTTCCACAACTGCACACACACACACAGAGAATCATCCAAACATTTATGTGTTAGTATGGAGAGAGAGAGAGAGAGAGAGAGAACCTGTTTTGGTCTAACCACAATTGATATTTTTCAAAAAAGAGTAAGATTTTTATAGAGAAAAGGAAAAAAGAAGAGGCAGGCAATGAAAATTTGAACATTTGAACATACCTAGAACAAAAGAAGCAGCAAGCATGCCACCATGGCGGCCTCTGAAAGTTGGTCTGTTCCTCCAATCCACATAGCCTTCCCATCTGGTCAATTGATGTTCTTCTTCCTAAAGAGGAGAAATTCATGAAGAATTTAATTTGGTTAGATAAGAGGTGAGAACACACGAGAGGTTGGTTTAATTTTTGTCAATAAAGACAAGCCAAGAACATAAGACAAAAGAGAAAGCAAGAGGAACCCACCATGTTAATTCAAGTTGAGGGGTTGGATCTCTGGTGAGAGAGATCAAAGGTCAAGGAGAATTTTAATGTCTGATTAGAAAAGAAGAGTGATGAGTGGTGGGGAGATTTAAAGAGGGGGAGTGGGAGGAAAAGGTTCAACTTGGGGGAGAATTGTCCAGACACCCTAAAATGACTTTGAATCTCATTATAACATACACACAACCTTTGTGGTGCTACAAGGAATTTTTTAATTTGTAATTACAAAGATGTTCTGTTTAGGCCACTAATATCCAATATATAAACAAATATTGAAAACGAAGTGGTACGTTTTAATCCATGACATTGTTTGGTTCAAAAAGATGTGTATATATTTTCCGAAAGAAAGGGTGAAAAAGAGAGAGGAGAAAAAAACAGAGAGAGAAGAATCAAATCCCTCTTACACGGCATAGACCCACCAAAATTTAAATTAAAAAAAAGACAACCAAAATAGCTAGGGTACTCTACTCTTGTCTTGTTTGACCATAAAACAAAATATCAAATGTAAAGGTGTTGATGCCTCACAATCCTAGTCATGGCATGTTGGCTTGTACACTATGGCAATGTTAAAAGAAGCTCCAGATTTTTTTTAATTTTTCTAATTTTCTCCTCTCTCAGGCTGTCTCCTCCTCCTCTCAACTCCTATCTGTTACATTGTCAAATTAAATCTAATTAAGATAAGGCATAAATTCTTTAGTCCTTTGTACACGCGTAGCAACATCATCCTTCAAAAGCCAACTTGACTTATCAACTGGGGAATTCTTTTGTTGGGTTGATATTTGGTAAGGTTTAACTGCATTTTCTGATTTATTTTTGACCGTCTGATGGTGATACTTTTGTACAAATATTGCAAAGAATGGATTTGGTTGAAGAAATGGAAAAGTAAAGCATGCATGAAACGAAAGTGAGTCAAATTATAGCGTTTTTACGGGCATACCCACCACCCTCCACTAACCGTGCTAGTGGTACGTCCCAAGGACTTGCTCTTCTTTACGTTCTAGACTCAAAAGACTGTCAAATTCTAAGCTTTATTTGCTTTCCTTTTTGATTTTTTTAATAAAGACAAAGCCGTACTTAGTTGAGAAGCCAAATATTTTATTGTTGTGATACTCTTTGTTTGGTTTAGTCCGTGACACGTTAATTAGTTTCAGTATTAAACAGTGTTTTGTGATCTCGATATTGGACAAGACGGTTAAAGTACCGAAGTTAGCACCTAAGCCACCAACAATCTATCACATTAAAGTTTATATATTCCTATAATCTCCCGCCAAATTAATACTATTTAAATAAGGCTAACATACATTCAATTCATACGATTGATTTGTCTTCTTTCTATTATTTTTAATAAAGAAATGTGTCATTACGAAACAAGAAAACAACACATTTTGAACACAATCCATAGCTATATAAATTAAATATTGCTTTCTATTTCATTAATTTCATGTATCATGAAGTGTCAAGTAATCTCATGAAATCATGGTTGGATTCGATGAATTTTGTGTGCTTTATTGAATAATTTATTTATTATCCTATTTGTGTTATCGTATTAATTAGATCAACATGTGCAAACATGGAGAAAGACTCGCAATGTCGTCAAATTAGTCTTACCCCAAAATAAAAGCATGTTTTTAATTTCCTCTAATTAAAGTTCGATAGATGATGAACTGGGTTTAAAGGAACAACATGTTACTTACGTGTTACTTGTCGCACGCTAAGCACCATGGACTTTTCGAAGTCAATATGTCCGTGGTCCCTCTAAGTTCTTGATTTGCCAAAATTGCCGAATTAAATCACACCACGTGGCGTACAGGGTCCCCTAATAATCCTTCGCTAAAAGAGACAAAGCGGTGATAAAGCATGAGGAACACGGGGGCCGCCCCCGTCTGCAATAGATTTTGATAGTTCTTGTTCCACTTGCAGCCTATTATAAACTGCCACGTGGCGCCCACAGGAAGGTCGCTATTGAAATTTGGAAGGTTCTTTGGACGGATTGATCCTTGCAAGTGTGAATACCTTGTCCAAATCCGAGGTGACGGGATTCTCTGTTTTACAACTTTTATTCAAATACAGCCTCTGTTTTTATGTTTAATGGCCAAGCATTTCTATTTATTTTAAAAGGTTAAATTTCATTTTTATCCTAAAATATAAAGTATGAATAATTTTATCTTATCTTAAACCATAAGATATAGTAATTTTCTCTTAATTTAATATCTTTCTCTAAAAAAAAAATGCATGTATTTATATGTTACCAATTTATTATCTTCCAATAACAACCAATTGATGATCATAATTATAGTGTAATAATAATTATGCTTCTCAATAAGGTTGAATGGAAAATTTTGTAGTATCTCTCAATGATAACCAATTAATGATCATAATTATAGTCTAAAAATAATTATGCTTCTCAATAAGGTTGATAAAAAAAAGGTAACGAAGATGCAAGAGAGTAAAAACAAAAGCAGATAAATTTTTTTATCTATTTATTTGTGAAATTTACCTCATCTAAATAGATCTTCAAAAGATTAGCAAAATTCATATTAATACTATCCAAATCCTGATAATTTATAAAATATTTAATGATTCATTATATATATTAACATACTTCGAATGGATTGGGAATTTGGATTACATGACTAATAATAATATATATATATGTTGACGGTTGGAACCAGTTAATCTCAGAACGATTTGTATGGGGCCGACCTGCAAGGCACTGGCGCAGCTCGTGATGATAAGTAGACCCTCCTTTGGCCCCCGGAGGGGTAGCTTCTTCGGAGTCGAACCCTCAGCCCTTAAGGTTGTATCTTAGGTAAGACTTCTACCCATCAGACCCTTATACAAATCGTTCCACAGTTGATCGATTCCAACCATCAACATTGACCGGTTCTGATCGTCAATAATATATATATTCAAAATAGTTTGATATTGATGTTTCAGACAAATATAATAATAATAATAATAAGTATATAATATAAAAATTATAAATTCAAAAAATGAAGTGTTATGGGTATTTCCTAAAGTGTCCAATCGGGCTGATAAAAGCCCAAACGATTGGTCCAGCTTGACCAGGCCTAACTTCCGCCAGTCCATAAGAGGAAATTTTCAAGTCATGTTCCTCATAGACCTTGCGACGTGGAGTCCATTCAGAGCCAGCTACGGCATGGAATCCGCGTAGCACACCTTGCGAAGTGGAGTCTACTTAAAGCCAGACCGTGCATAGTTATTGTTAACTGAGACCGTCATTCATTACCTACTATATTTCCAGACTCCAATTCGCCCAGAACCGTGCTAGGTAGTTTTGTGCTTTACCGTGCACGTCAAACTTGTCAGAAATTACTGCATAGATTACAGAAATCATATCTAACCCACGTGGGTTAGTCATATAAATCCTACACCTATCCATTGCATTTAATGTAATCCGACTACATTTAATGTAATCCAACTGCATTAAAAATAAATCAGATGCATTAACTATAGTCATCATTTTGTTTTAACTCATTGTACATCGCTGTACCACCTCCCCTCCTATAAATATGGGAGACTTTTCAATGTAAACTAAAAGCGAAACACTTAGAAAAAATTGGCTGTTATTCTGTCCAAATATTGAGAGAACAAACAGTGAATGTAGGCAAAGTTAGCCGAACCACTTCAACACTTTTTATCTCGTGTTCTACCTTTGTCATTTTTTACATCTTTTACCCGTTTTTTGTGTGGTGTATTAACCTTTTTTGCAGTGTTGGGCTTGGAAGAATCTCGTTGATTAATTTCGAACGTCAACAGGAAGCAACCGTTGATCCTAACACTTAGTTATATTGCTTAATGTAGTTATATTGCCAAATGCGCCAAATAAATCAGATTAACAATAGACGTGATCTTTACTATAAATTTAACCAGCTCAAAATAGGTCCAAACATTTCATCGTTACCTTTTCAAACATAAGTAAATTAATTAAATAAACTTTGTTGCATAAACGTAAGTGATTTACAGGTCTTATCCGGGTTTGTTCTACCCTCTGTCTGGTCGCAAATGGAAACAATTACTCAGGACACAAGTATCGGTGGTTTGCACATGACTAAAATTAAACAGGTTGGTTAAGTTAAACAATGTATATAAAAGTTTCAAAAAAATTTTAAAATAATCTGAAGATTAAAATCAACATGATTCTTATCAATTTATTAGAAGGATTATAAGGCTGTTAAAAAATGACAATGTGATCAAGTATGTTTGACTAACTTCAAAGTACGTTAGTGCAGGGATGTCAACCAATTTACTTATCTTTTTAATAAAACAAATGTACTATTCAAATGACAGTCCACCAAAATATATGAGTAATATTTTTATTTAGTATAAATAGACCTTTATCACATCTAAAAACAATATTTCAAATTATAAGATAGAGTTATGTTTTAATTAGATTTTACCGATGATCGATTTAATGTTATGAAGTGAAAAAAAAAAAAAAAAAAAATTGACTAAAAATCTGAAATTCGACCTCGTCAAAAAAAAAAAAAAAAATCATGCAGGTCCCGGATAATATCTTCAGCAGTACACTGAACAAGGTCAAAATGGGACTGGCATGAAGCAAGTACATGCTAGTCACGACGAAAAGAGACTTCAACCACAATCAAATTTGCCTTTTTTTTTTTTTTTTTGTGGAAGTAAAATCAAATTTGCTTTTCCTCAAAAAAAAAAAAAAAAAAATCAAATTTGCTTTAGATAATATGTTAAAACGTGCATTATTGAAGTTGGAAGTGACAGGACAACTTTGAATCTTTGAATAGGAAATTAGAAAGTAGAAAGTGACCCAAAACCGAAAAACCAAGTCTACTCCTGTGCCTGCGTGCGCTGTGCATTTACTGTGTACTCACGCGTCACACAGTTGACAGGCTTGACAGCCATTATCTCAGTCTTATTAAAATAAATACAACAATTATTAAACTTATATAATATTGTACGGTATTGATTACAGTATACTGTTGCACGATCCAATCAATCAGAGCCGCCTGGTCGCTAATGCTG
Source organism: Dimocarpus longan (assembly GCA_022984855.1). Taxonomy (NCBI): domain Eukaryota; kingdom Viridiplantae; phylum Streptophyta; class Magnoliopsida; order Sapindales; family Sapindaceae; genus Dimocarpus; species Dimocarpus longan. The sequence goes on from CM041022.1 coordinate 19,837,163, forward strand.
ATGTTACCGTGGTCCAGACAAAGTGTGGTTTCTTTGATTATTTAACATATTAATATATATATACATATATATACACACATATTATATGATTTAAGCTGTTAGTAAAACTAGAGAAGCCATGTGAGGCGGCCGAGTGGGCGGCGCAATTACTGTTCAGTGGTCGAGAGACCCATCCTGGGGTGCCTTATGAATTAACTATGATGATGATCATCTCGACTGGCCTACACCAACATCGAAGCCCTTGGTCAACCTGAAAGGAGTCCACGGTCTTCGTCTTCGCTAATTATTGGCTTATATTTATGTATCTGCCATTACTTATATACACGCGCATTTTGATCATTGGACTTGAGCAACTCACCTATAAACCATATCAACATAACACTAATAGTAATTTATATACATACAAAATTGAGGACTGAAATGGTTGTAGTTAAGAATTAAGAAATATTATTAATCAGAAATCTAAAATAAAAATAAAAATAAAAGTTTGGTTGCTTAATCCTAGTTTAAATATAAAGAAAAGCAAAACCCTAAACTATACCTTTACAACTAAGGATAATAACATGAAACTATAGCACATTACCTCTTAATATGAAAATAAAGATATTTGAATATTTTCGCATTCACTAATATGTAGATAATATTCTCATCTTATTATAAGATTAATTGTCAATTATTTATAAGAATAGATATCTAGATTACATAAATATTATTTAATATGATCAGATCTTAATAAACGTTTGATCTGTATCAAATTAAAAAAAAAAAAAGAGTTGTAATCATTAAAAAAAAAAGAAAAAAAAAAAGCACAATTGACACAAACATATACAAACATAAAAAAGTCATAAAATTTTTATTTCAGAATAATTAATTATAATTATTATTTTTAGTGGATTTTATCATTGCCAGGGATGCATTGATGATCCTAAAATTTAGGTGGATCCATATATATATATATATACATAGAGAGAGAAATTTATTAGAGATTTTTTTTAAAAAATAAACATAAAAGTTGAAGAAGAAAAGAGGAGAGTACACTGGAGTTAATTAATTTGGGCTACGGGCTATCTCTTCGAAACCACTTACCGTCCTATATCAGCAGTATTTTAAGGTTCACTTGGCAATGATTTCGGTGATCATCCAAATAATTATTACTCTTCCAACCGAGATATTTTTGGTTCTACGTGATGAGGAATTATTGTTCAATATTGAATTTTTTTTTTGATACAAATTATTTAGTCCTTAAATTTTGAGTAAATAATAAAATTTTAACTATATTTTAAAAAAACTTTAAATAAACCCCAACTTTTCTAAAAATTATCATATTAATTTTTTTCATCAATCAACTAACGATAAAACCTAACCTATAGTACAGTAAATGAGGGTAAAATTTTCATTTTTAATATAATAATAATACTTTAATTTTATTTTTTCATTGGTTGAAATAAATTAGAAATGTCGTTTCTAATATATTGGATAATTTTTAAATAAAAATTAAAAAAAATTAAGAATTCCATGAGATATTGACATTTCAAAAAAATAAAAAAAAAAATTGAGAAAATAAAATATTAAAATTTAACAGATAAAAAAGAACCTTGAAAAACAAAAGTAAAAAGAAAATCTAGAAAGAAGAGTCCCCTTCCTTCTCATATTTGCAGTGTTGCTCATCTCCTTCGATTCTCCTTCCATCTCATCTCCACCTGTCGCTCATGAGCTTGGCTTGCACGGCATCAGCGCTACCTTGCTCTCACATATAACGTCACGGCAGATTTGGGTTCTATTGTAGCAAAATCTCCTTTTCTTCTCCTTATTTTCTTCGCCATCGCAATAAAATCTTCTCATCATGCTCCGCAGCTTTGAGTTGGTGACTGATGTTGAGGATTTCGCTGGATTGATGATAATTTTGTTAAAGATTAGGGGAAGGAGAGGTTGAAGATGATTTCCACTTGATGAATGTGTTGATTATTTGGTTTGAAGATTTTCTGATTTGATTGTGAAAATAATTTAGGTTAGATTTGATGTTGTTTGATCAAACATGGGTTTGAACCCAGATTTTATGACGTTCTAACCTAAATCTTTGAGAACTGGGTTCTTTCATCATGCATTACAACTCCAGATCCACCAAATGGAGTTCTTAATATTTTTTATTTTAATTTAAAATTTATTTTTTAATAAAGTAAAAAAAAGTTTTTTAATTACATATGTTAACAATTTTAAATAAAGTAAAAAAGAGGTTTTTTAATCACATATATTAATATTTGAATTTTAAAATGGTGATATGTCAATTGATAATGGGTGATATATTAATTGTTTATTTTTTTTATTTTAAATTTTATGACACTTATTATAATTTTATTAGTCAATCAGTTAGTGTAAAATAGTAATTTCAGGGTTAATTAATAATAGAGGGGTAAAATAGAGTTTTTATATTTTCTTTATGGTTGACCATTACTTCCTTAGTAAGAGGAATTAATTTGATATTTTTTCAAAAAATTAAAGTTCATTTAATGCTTTATTAAAATTAATATAGGTAAAAATTTATTTATTTATTAAAACTTAGTGACTAAAATTATTTTTATTCCTTTTTTTTTTTCCTCATTTTGCAGCTGGAAACTAATGTGAGGTATAACTTAGAAAAAATGCAACATATAAAATTTGAAATTTTCCAAAGAAAGGATAAACAACTAGAAACGTAGATATTCAGTATCTATCATTACAAAGAGGAAAGATGCCAGGACCAGGAGAGGCCCGGAACTTTAAGGTACTGAATTTATAAAATATCCTTAAATAGATGAGCAAAAATAAATTCGACATAAAAAAAAAAAATGCAGGCTCAGATAAATATCTATTATGACAATTAAAAGATATGGAATCATTCACATATATAGTTTATTTTTACTTTTTTAATTATTTTTTTCAGGCAGAACATTCACATATATAGTTATATTCTACATAGGTGGCTAATACAATCTAGCTTTTCCATTTTCATAAAAGTTACGATGGAGTGAAAACTCCACCAAAGACAATAGAACGCAATCCATAAATGTGTTTTTCCAGAGAAAATTCTTATTCTTTGATGGTTACGAAAAGAAAGAAAGAAAGTAAAAAAAAAGCATCTTTCGAGATGGGAATTGCATTTTAGAATTTTTGCAGCAGCCTTAGTTATCACCTATCCATCTTTGCTTTCACTGATGTTTACATGACCGTCTATAATTTTATTAGTTTTACTTTTGTCAACTTTATGTTCTCTTTTTGCTGTGAAAACGTAGGGACACAACTCATGTGTTGCACAAGTAGCCAGAAAAGTATCTAATTTATGTGATCATGATATAAGTATATCATAATCTCATGGTGCATATCATCTTTTAACACATATAGTTGGACATTTTCATATTCATTAAAGTGTTAGGGGTTTAATTCCCATCAAACATATTTTAATGCTTGTATGCATAGTTTTGTTCACTTATTGCAGAAATAGTTATCTCTTATTTATGAAAGTGAATATTCATATCGTGTCAACTAATTTTTAATCTTTGTATTTTTAGATGAAAATTTAATTCATTCATTATTGACATAAAAAAAAAAGGTCATGGTCCATTAGGTTTTTTTTTTTTTTATGACAAGTTAAGATGTACCGATGCAAATTGATGAGTATTGGCGCAAAACATGTTATACAGTAGTGCAATTCAATATGCACCGGTACATATATTGGACCACTGCTGATAAGAGAATGATCCTATATATACATAGTTTATTATTTTTTTTCTTGGTGCAGTGATTATCTGGTGTAAAGTACCCCAAATTTCTATGTTAGAGATTTAACCCAAACCTTTTATATAAAACACTTTATCAATTTGAACATTTGAGGTTAGAACATCATCAGATTGTATGAATATTTTATAACACTTAAAGACATGTTATATTACCTAAATTGGTGCCCAAATAATGCTACAACCTTAAAAATAGGAAGAATAACAAAATTGAATAGATGAATTAAAATTTGATTGATTAATGTTCTTATATTTTTAGGATATCACATCATATGAGCATCAATTTGGGTAAAGCAGCGTTATGAAATTATATCGGGTAGTGTTAAGAGACTTTATCGGTTCAATTAATAAAAAAAAATATGGTGGAAAATAATGTAGTGTGAAAATTTTCTACTAATAGAAAACTTTGAATTAAAAGAGAATTTAAAAATAATTGCAAATTAAATCCATGAGCAATATCTTAGTGGATTAAAGGAAACAACAAGCATTGGTCATCAAATTATAGTAGAGTAATGCTACACTATCAATAAATTTGTTCAAATTCATTATCTAAATGGTATGATAGACTTATATATAATTACTACATTATCAACATATCATTTAAAAATTATTATGATAGCTACGAATTAGGTTGTCATATCATTTAGGTAAATTTTTTGGAAATGTGACATTATTCCTAAAATAATGGGTAATAAAAATTAACTTTCATCTCATTCTCTTAGCGACCAACGCCCTAAACGTAAATTTTGATCCCAAATTCCACTTGTTAGACAATCACGGTTTCTTAAGTATAATTGATCACTCCATCTCCAGCTATCCATCCAGTGCTATTTTCTTTTAGAAATCTTCGAAGTTAGAGATTTTAAATTGGTTTAATCACACGTGAATTAAGAAGTCAAATTCATAAGAAGCATAAAAACACAATGGTAGATCCTTATCTATTCCATTTCCTTGACTTTAATTCACTCGGTTTTGTATATTCAAACTGAAGGAACCATGTTACGTCTGGCTAACATATAAAATTATAAAAGTTATAAAAAGTAGAAAAACAAACACTGTAGAAAAAAGAAGAAATAAAAATTAAATTCAAGATTGACACTAGACGTTGTGTTAAATGTCTCAATATTTCAATGGTCGGACGTATCAATTAGCATATGCAACCATTCTGCAACGATTTTCACGGTAATAAGATTATTGACTCAATAAAAAATATAAAAGGAGTTGGATTCCCTCATTGCACACTAGAATTTTTGTCTGAGATTGAAGAAATTTGATACAAGTATATTTATATAGAGAAGATGCCTAGGCAGCATGACACGAATTAGTGGATATATGTTTCAATTTGCAAAAGTCGTTGGAACATCTATTGATAGCTGCGTTTAACTGTTCTTTTATAATCAAAATTATGCCATTCCTATTCCGAACTGACTTTTGTCATTATATTATCCTTCAAGAGTTTCTATTCTGAACAAGACTAGTAGTAAAAAGGCAGCAGCATAATTTTGACATTACAGTTAATTCCCAACCAAATTCAATTGACGAAATATCTTCTTTTGATGTTGAAAAAGAAAAGCATGATTTGGTGAAAGATACGGTGCTCTCCACATGAATCAATTACCATAAGATAAAATGTTCGATTAAAATTTTTTTCAAAGCTGTAGCATCACTATTTTCTTTTAGACAAAGCAAAAGAATTATTTGTGTGAAACCTACAATATTTAATATCAAGGATACCTTCTTTTGATGTTGATAACCAAATGCATGATTTGGTAAAAGATGCGGTGCTTTTCACATGAATCAATTACCATAAGATAAAATCTCGATTAAAAAATTTTTCAAAACTGTGGCATCACTATTTTCTTTTAGACAAAGTTTAAGAATTATTTGTCTAAAACCTACGATGAAGTGCATTAGTCTTTATTCTTTGTTCATATTTAATAAAATAATTTAATATCAACGGATCCACCTTGTAAGATTCTACTAACTAAAGAAAAGTAAAGCCGCTTTCATAGTGTTGGTCAAAATTGCAGAAGTAAACGCCCCGTCCGGTACGCGTATAATACCACTATTGGACCAAGTTGTTATTTTTTAAACTTATTTTGAAACTTCTTCCACAATCGACGCAAATTAAATTTAAAAAGAGACGTGCAAGTATTATAGTCTTTTTACTTGGATTTAATTGGTGGAAACTTAGATGTAAGTAATAATGTGATGTTTAATAAGCTAAAACCATTGACTTTGTAGACATCCATAAGATTTTCTGCAGTTATTAATATTCTACACTAGAACCTAAATTTATCAATCTTTTCAGTAGATAACTATGTGTTTAAACTTAGCTCATTTTTCTTTTCTTTATCTTTAATAGGATAAACGGCACAGGTGTGCCAATGCCCGCCGGGCATCTTAATTTGTTAACCCTATCCTATCCAACCTCATACATTAACACATTTTAATAAATTACATTAAAAAAGGTTGGCCGGTTTATTTTCCACAGTAAGAAGCTTAATAATTGCCCTACTTTTCTAGTAAATTTTATTCGGCTACTCTTGAATAATAGCATTGCTTATGTTGAAAAGATATTTATAACTATTATAAAATTTCACATGTAAAACAGAAAGATTGACTGAATCTCATATTGAAAATATAAAAATCATACAAAGGGTATATATATGAATGAATATCACATTCCAATAGAATTTTTTTTGGTCATTTGGGTTATATGGTCATTCATCGATACATGTACCATTTCTTAAAATGTAAAAACGTATAAAAAGTCCAAGTATAGAAATTTATTACTAGCAAATTTGATAGAATATGTCCAGCTAAATTGTAAAACTCATGGGAAATTTCTGATAGAGTTTGAGATTATGTGGATTTATCCATAATTAGGTTATAATTAAGAGACGGTCAACAGAAATCTTTCTTAAATGTATAACATACTAAATTTAGGGGAGGGGAGAGTTACTGGTGCATGGGAGAGAGTACTGATGTTTCAACTAAAAAAGGTAATAGGATGGTAGTTATAGATACCTTAATACATTCTTGACTCAACCATATTTTTTATTTTTTTCAAATATAACATCATAATTACATTTGGATACCATCAAAAAATGAGGAAAAAACAAAACAACGAAGAATTGAATGATTGAAGATTGCGTATGGATAATAATAATTCAAAATATTCTTTGACAATGCAGTTAGGTAATAAGGGATTTTCATGGGACCCTATAACTGCAAAATTAAATAACTTTGAAAAAACGTAAGAAGTAATTGCACGAAACCCCCCTAAGGTTTGTCAAAAAACAGATAAAAACATACTTATCTTTTTATTACATCAAACCCCCATCTCATCCGTCAACTTTAACGGTTTGACCAAATTTTTAAGTTAATGTCTATAATACCCTCAGGATCTTAAAAAAACAAAGAAAAACTTAAAATTAAAAAAAAAAAAAAAATTAACAACCTTCGGCAGTTATTCTTAATCAAATGCATTTAAATCCAACTTCAACTTCAAGTTTACAACAATCTAGGTCCAGATCTTCAAGATTTGCCCAGATCTTACAAAAAAAAAATATCATCAACGCATCTGAATCAATGTCAGCAACACAACAATATCATCAACACAACAATATGAACAAATCAACAAATAATAACAACAGACAAACACCACAAAATCCAATCGTTGGAGATGGAAGAGAAGGACGAACTGAAGGAACCAGAAGCCAAATTCGTGCGACGGTGGACATGGAAGAGGACGGACTGGAGGAACGAACTGGAAGTGTGCGACGATGGAGACAGACGGACTGGAGGAACGACGATGGAGACCGACGGACTGGAGGAACGACGGTGGGGCTGTGCGACGATGGAGACGGACGGACTGGAGGAACGACGATGAAGACGGACGGACTGGAGGAACGACGGTGGGGTTGTGCGACGATGGAGACGGACGGACGGACTGGAGAAACGACGGTGGAGCTGTGCGACGATGGAGACGGACGGAGCTGTGCAGAGGAAAAAACTGAAGAAAGAGAAGGAGGAGAGGGACAGAGAAGAGACAGAGAGACTGAGAGGGTTGACAGTGAGAGAGACACGGTGAAAGGACCAAAATGTCCTTGGTTTAGTTAACGGTGACAAAAACTACTGTTAAGCATGGGGGTTCTGTGTAATTAATGGATAAATATATTTCCATCTGTTTTTTGACAAACCTCGGGGGAGTGTTATGCAATTCACTCAAAAACGTAAATAAAGGCTTCGAATTTCAAACAACCCTTTTTCAATGGTGTGAAATTATCATGCATGACCTGAGTATTATTCCAGAGGAATTGAATTCTATTGGATTGTCTTGAAATTATCATAAAAAATTGGTATTACTTGGTGAAGAAATTATGCTGAGAGGAAAGTAATTAATATTGTAGAAGGCATTTAATAAATAATTCAAATATAATTTCTTTGAAATAAAGATAGAAATTTTTTTTATAAAATTGTTTTGTTGTACTGTATTTAAAAACTCAAGTTAAAATTGAATTAAAAAATAGTAAGTGATCCTCTGTTTTTTGGTTCAAAAACTAGTTTCTAAAATCCAGATGCTACATCTCAAAACACATATTGTGAACACTAATAAAGACACCATAAATACTGTACGAAAATTTTGTTCAGATCACGAATCAAATGTTGCCTTTCAATTCTTATGTTTCAACCCTTTCGAAGTGGACCACTGCAGAGGATCCTATTTTCGGTTTGCCGTTGAATTTCTAGCTAGATACATTGGACGGGGGGGCCTTACACCAAAGGACAAACTGTTTGTCAAGCTGAAAATCACATTTGCAGCTTTCTTTTTGTTCTTTTATATAGAAGTTAGGCATCTGAGCCAATTCACCACACATATTCTCTTGATTTTCTTTCTTCGTTTTCATAGAAAGAAGTGTTTGCATAAAACAAGCAAATTAAATGTCTAACTTCAGCTCAGATAAGTACAACCTCATATAAATACAATCCGAGTTCCTATTTCAAAAATAAATAAATAAATAAAAGTACAATCTGAGTTCCGTTGTAAGAGAAGAAACAAACACCAAGAAACTGATGTGCCTTGGAGTTTAATTGTATAATTTACCATGGAGCATATGCTCCACAATGACCCCCGAAAAAAATTAAAACAATTTGATAAAGTCCATTGTTATGGGTTTTATCTAAGGATGGAGTTATACATATTAACTTAAATTTAAAACTTAAAATTTAATCATCCATTAACAGAAGTTGAATTATTCCTTGCTAAGTTCTTGCAGCATATCAATAAAAATGTGTATTTTAATCTTTTCTTTTCTCAACCCTCCAAGTCTATGGTGGCGTATTGACGATATTGACATCCATGAATATGATTTATACACTCATTTTATAAATACACTCATATCTAAACTTTAAAAATTAAATCATCATTATAAGCACCCAATTTACTGTCAATAATACCCTTATCGTTCACCCATAACTAAGAGTTATACATCCATTTATATATAATATAAAATTTGAAATTAAATCATCACTATAAATTACCAACTAATGTCAATAGTACCCTTATATTCACCATAAATTACTCATATTTTACCCCTTGTTTTCTCCCATCTCTCTCTCTCTCTCTCTCTCTCTCTCTCTCTCTCTCTCTTAAGTATGTATAAGACATGCTTGGGTTATATCTTGTCCATTTACTATTTAGAGATTATGCGTCCATGTATGCATATATTCTGCTCACAATTTCAATGAGATATTATAGTTGAAGAAAAGTCTTTATGGTTTGAAACAGGCACCGAGACAATGGTATAAGAAGTTTGAGTCAGTTATGGAAGAGCAAGGCTATAAGAAAACAACTTCTGACCATTGTGTATTTGTTCAAAAATTCTCTGATGATGACTTCATTATTTTACTGCTTTATGTTGATGACATATTGATTGTTGGCAGGAATATTTCAAGAATTGATAGGTTGAAGAAGAAATTGAGTCAGTCTTTTGCTATGAAGGACTTAGGGCCAGCAAAGAAAATTCTTGGCATACAAATTGATCGTGATAGAAAGTCCAAGAAGTTATATATGTCACAGGAGAAGTATGTTGAAAAAGTACTTCAGAGATTTAACATGGACAAAGCTAAAGCAGTTAGTACTCCACTTGGTGCACATTTCAAGTTGAGTATGAAGCAGTGTCCTCCTACAGATGCCCAAGAAAATGACATGGAAAAATTTCCATATGCTTCAGCAGTCGGAAGTTTGATGTATGCAATGGTATGTACTAGACCAGATATAGCTTATGCTGTTGGTGTTGTTAGCCGGTTCATGTCTAATCCTGGAAAAGAGCATTGGAATGCTGTCAAGTGGATCATGAGATATCTTCGAGGTACTTCCAGTTTCAGACTTGGTTTTGGTGGTGAGAAGCCACTGCTAGTTGGCTACACAGATGCAGATATGGCAGGAGATGTGGATTCTCGTAAGTCAACGTCTGGTTACTTGATTATTTTTGCAGGTGGTGCTGTAGCTTGGCAATCGAGATTGCAGAAATGTGTTGCTCTTTCTACCACAGAAACAGAATTCATTGCAGCAACTGAAGCTTGTAAAGAGTTGTTGTGGATGAAAAAGTTTGTAGTAGAACTTGGTTTCAAGCAACAGAGATATGTGTTATTATGTGATAGTCAGAGTGCTATTCACCTTGGGAAGAATTCAACCTTTCATGCAAGATCGAAGCATATCGACGTGAGATACCATTGGATCAGAGATGTGTTGAATGACAAATTGCTGGAACTTGACAAAGTTCATACAGACGATAATGGATCCGATATGTTTACAAAGGTATTACCAAGGGAGAAGCTTGAGGCCTGTAGGATGATCGCCGGAATGGCGAACCCCTCCACATAATCGGGAAGGGGGAGATTTGTTGGGTTGGGTTCCCTCATATGTAGAGGCCCAACAAGTCTTAACAAGATTGAGCCCATATGGAAGTCCTAATGTAATTAGGAATTGAAACCCTATTTCTTATATTGATCAATGAAATAAGAAATAGGGTTTCAATTCCTAATTACATTAGGACTTCCATATGGGCTCAATCTTGTTAAGACTTGTTGGGCCTCTACATATGAGGGAACCCAACCCAACAAATCTCCCCCTTCCCGATTATGTGGAGGGGTTCGCCATTCCGGCGATCATCCTACAGGCCTCAAGCTTCTCTCTTGGTAATACCTTTGTAAACATATCGGATCCATTATCGTCTGTATGAACTTTGTCAAGTTCCAGCAATTTGTCATTCAACACATCTCTGATCCAATGGTATCTCACGTCGATATGCTTCGATCTTGCATGAAAGGTTGAATTCTTCCCAAGGTGAATAGCACTCTGACTATCACATAATAACACATATCTCTGTTGCTTGAAACCAAGTTCTACTACAAACTTTTTCATCCACAACAACTCTTTACAAGCTTCAGTTGCTGCAATGAATTCTGCTTCTGTGGTAGAAAGAGCAACACATTTCTGCAATCTCGATTGCCAAGCTACAGCACCACCTGTAAAAATAATCAAGTAACCAGACATTGACTTACGAGAATCCACATCTCCTGCCATATCTGCATCTGTGTAGCCAACTAGCAGTGGCTTCTCACCACCAAAACCAAGTCTGAAACTGGAAGTACCTCGAAGATATCTCATGATCCACTTGACAGCATTCCAATGCTCTTTTCCAGGATTAGACATGAACCGGCTAACAACACCAACAGCATAAGCTATATCTGGTCTAGTACATACCATTGCATACATCAAACTTCCGACTGCTGAAGCATATGGAAATTTTTCCATGTCATTTTCTTGGGCATCTGTAGGAGGACACTGCTTCATACTCAACTTGAAATGTGCACCAAGTGGAGTACTAACTGCTTTAGCTTTGTCCATGTTAAATCTCTGAAGTACTTTTTCAACATACTTCTCCTGTGACATATATAACTTCTTGGACTTTCTATCACGATCAATTTGTATGCCAAGAATTTTCTTTGCTGGCCCTAAGTCCTTCATAGCAAAAGACTGACTCAATTTCTTCTTCAACCTATCAATTCTTGAAACATTCCTGCCAACAATCAATATGTCATCAACATAAAGCAGTAAAATAATGAAGTCATCATCAGAGAATTTTTGAACAAATACACAATGGTCAGAAGTTGTTTTCTTATAGCCTTGCTCTTCCATAACTGACTCAAACTTCTTATACCATTGTCTCGGTGCCTGTTTCAAACCATAAAGACTTTTCTTCAACTTGCACACATAATTCTCTTTTCCTTTTACAATGAAACCTTCTGGCTGTTCCATGTAAATCTCTTCCTCCAAATCACCATGGAGGAATGCAGTCTTCACGTCCATCTGCTCGATCTCTAAATCAAGACTGGCTGCTAAACCAAGCACAACACGGATGGATGACATCTTCACAACTGGAGAGAAAATTTCATCAAAATCAATGTCTTTCCTCTGGTTGAATCCTTTGACAACCAATCTGGCTTTGTATCGAGGTCGAGTACTAAGCTCATCATGCTTAATTCTATAAACCCATCTGTTCTTCAAAGCTCTTCTATCTTTAGGCAGCTTTACTAACTCGAAAGTATGATTTTGATGAAGTGACTGCATTTCATCTTGCATAGCCTCAAGCCATTCCTTCTTGTGCTCGTCTTCCAAGGCCTCTGTATAACACTCGGGTTCTCCCCCGTCAGTTAATAACACGTACTCACTTGTAGGATATCGATTTGAAGGATGTCGATCTCTGGTAGACCTCCTGAGTGGTACATCTAATGGAGCATCAGGATTTTGCACCTGTTCATCAGTTTCAATATCTTCCTCTACCTGTGAGGAACCACCTGTATCAACTGCAACCTGCTGATCATCAATCTGTGTTGGCAAACTTGTTGAAGAAGCTGAACTCAAATCGACCAAACCATTATTGTCATCGGACACTGAATTCCTATTCTCAATATCCCGTATAGTCTGGTTTTCCACAAATACTACATCTCTACTTCTCACAAGTTTCTTCTCAACCGGATCAAATAATCTATATCCGAACTCATCCTGACCATAACCGATGAAGATGCACTGTCGAGTTTTCACATCGAGCTTGGATCTCTCATCTTTGGGAATATGCACAAACGCCTTACACCCAAAAACACGTAAGTGATCATAAGAAACATCTCTACCACTCCAAGCTCTATCCGGTACATCAAACTGTAAAGGAACACACAGTGTGAGATTAAGAACATGAACAGCAGTACTCAAAGCCTCACCCCAGAAATATCCTGGTAACTGTGCCTGTGAAAGCAAACATCTCACTCTCTCTACTAGTGTCCTATTCATCCTCTCAGCTAAACCATTCAACTGAGGAGTCTTAGGAGGTGTCTTTTGATGTCGAATACCCTGCTGTCTACAATACTCATCAAAAGGACCTGTATACTCTCCCCCGTTATCAGTTCTGATGCATCTCAACTTTTTCCCAGTTTGTCTCTCAACCAGTGCCTGAAATTTCTTGAACACATCTAATACTTGATCTTTCGTCTTCAAGGTGTAAACCCAAGTCTTTCTCGAGTGATCATCTATGAAAGTCACAAAATATAGGGCTCCACCGAGTGATCTCGTCTTCATAAGGCCATAGAGATCTGAATGCACTAAATCAAGTATACCCGACTTCCTTGTAGGAGGAGAGCTGTGAAAGCTGACTCTGTTCTGCTTTCCTGCTAAACAATGAGAACATCTCTTCAACTGTATATTTTTCATGTCAGGTAGCTGCTTTTTCTTGGTTAAAACAATCAAGCCTTTCTCACTAATGTGTCCAAGCCTCTTGTGCCAAAGTTCTACATTGTCTTCATCTTGAACTGCATTGATGATGGATTTTGAAATTTTTGCCTGCAACAAATATAAGGTAGAACACTTTTTACCTTTGGCTACAACCATAGCACCCCTGGTGAGCTTCCACTGACCATTACTAAAGAAGTTGCAGTATCCCTCATCATCAAGTTTACCTGTAGAAATAATATTCACACGAATGTCAGGAATATGTTTTACATTTTTTAAAACTAACCTGGAGCCGTTATCTGTTTCCAGGTTCACATCTCCAATGCCAACAACTTTTGCCGTGCCATCATTCCCCATCTTTACACTCCCAAAATCACCATGTGTGTAAGATGTAAAGAAATCCTTCCGCGATGTAGCATGAATGGAAGCACCACTGTCAATCACCCAGCTAGTCTCATGGCATGCAAAATTAATGGAATCAGCATCATACATGAAAAGAAAGTCTTCCTGAATGGTGGTAGCAACTCTATCATCATTGCTATTATTTTCATTTTTCTTTTCTTTGCTTGTGTCATTTTTATTTTTCCTTTCCAACAGCTTGCAATTTTTCTTCATGTGTCCCTTTTTATGGCAGTAGAAACACTCAATATTTGCAAACTTATTGGATTTACTTCTGTGTTGACTTCTATTCTTCGGACCCCTACTTTTACTTCTCCCTCTGCTTTCAGTAACCAGAACTTCTGAAGATGAAGTAGACCCTTGTGCTTTTCTTCTTGTCTCTTCATTCAGAATATTACCCATGACCAAATCCATTGTCATCGTTCCATTCGGAGCAGAGTTTGACAAAGAAAATCTGAAAGTCTCCCATGAGTCCGGTAATGTACCAAGCAACCATAATGCTTGTACCTCATCATCAAACTTGATACCCATGCCAGCCAACTGATTTATAATCCCCTGATATGTATTCAAATGATCTGTCAGAGGAGCACCGTCATGATATCTCAAATACATCAATTGCTTCATCAGAAACAATTTATTATTCCCGGTTTTCCTGGCATACAATTCCTCAAGCTTGACCCACAAAGTCCGTGCATGTGTTTCCCCACTGATATGATTCAAAACATTATCACTCACCCATTGCCTAATGAAACCACATACTTGCCGATGAAGCAAAGTCCAATCTGCATCAGATTTATCACTAGGCTTTTCTGTAGCAAAAACAGGTAAGTGAAAATCTTTCACATATAAAAGATCCTCCATCTTTCCTTTCCAAATATGATAGTTCGAACCATTCAGAGTAATCATTCTACTTAAATTCAAATTGTTCTCCATATTCATCATTGTAAAATTCGGAACCTGGCTCTGATACCACTTTGATGGGAGAAAAACCAAATACAAACAAAATTATACAGCGGAACTTTTTCTCCCCCTGAATGAATCCTATGAAAAACCACTAAGTAATGCACAAATCCACCACGATATAATTATCACCAACGATCAAATAATGAGCAATTAAATCACCACCACATGCACAAATAACACAAGCCAATTTTTACGTGGAAAACCTCCCCAATGCGAGGAGTAAAAACCACGGGACCGTAGTCCACCCAAAAATCTCCACTAATAATCAAAGATGAGAGTAACAAACTGTTTTAACATCAACTAGGAACCAAAATCGAGCAACAATTATCTAGGTTCCCTAATAACACAAATTTAAGTTTAAATAACAAAGTGAAGAGAAAAATCACAAACTCAGCAGAACGTTCTGGACTGCGTCGCTCTCTACTGAGATCTCAAAATCCGATCTCCACCGTCCAGAATTTAGAATCACGAGTGCTGAGTATACTGTCCAAAGTTGAATTCGATCCAACGGTGAACGAAAAAGATATCGGTCTTACAAAACTGCTGCGCTGACAGTGACCGCAAAACGTGACAGCTCTGTTACGGGCTGTATATCTCACAAACGACAACTCCATTTCCGATCTTCACGGTTCAGAATCAAGATCCAGAAGAGATGAATGTGCTGTCCAAATTTCAGCACGATCCAACGGTTAACGAAGAAGATATCGCAACAAATCCGAAACTGCGTGGGTGAATTTCTGTGCAGAAAATTCACTGTTTTCTTTCCTCCTCTCTTCCACACGATTTTCTCTTTTCACACTTGATTTTGTGTTATTTTCTGCCTCCAAAAAACTCTAAACTCTCACCAGCCACCAAACCCTCTCATCTCTTATTTATATTGATCAATGAAATAAGAAATAGGGTTTCAATTCCTAATTACATTAGGACTTCCATATGGGCTCAATCTTGTTAAGACTTGTTGGGCCTCTACATATGAGGGAACCCAACCCAACAATTATCACCATCCTGCAATATTGCAACCCATAAATTGTTAATAGATGGAGAGTGTGTGTGTATATATATATATATTTGGTTGTGTGGCTTTGGCATGTAGGATACGGGGAGGCTGGTGGAAAAGTAAATTTTTTTTTTTTTTTTTTTTTCAAATTTCAAGTCTTTGCAATTTTTTTTTTTTAAGTTTAATGGTGAGGATTTTTTTTTTTTTTAATCTCACTAGAAACTTTGATATTAGAATAAAATTAGGGTTACTTTATGATTTATTTTATTGCTTCTTAAATAAAGGATTTTAATGGGTAAAGTTAATGGTTGTACATAGTATTTGATTTATTTTAATTAAAATAAATTGTCCTTATTAGTCATTTTTATATAGACGTTTTTATAATTGAAATTTTTATGAACATATGGGTGTATAAGTCATAAATATGAATGGCAATAATGGTACCTCAAAATTTAAAGCATTTCAATATATATATTTATATATATATATATAAATATATATAACGCTTAAGCCATACTTCTCATAGT
This sequence comes from Dimocarpus longan, assembly GCA_022984855.1. Classification (NCBI taxonomy): domain Eukaryota; kingdom Viridiplantae; phylum Streptophyta; class Magnoliopsida; order Sapindales; family Sapindaceae; genus Dimocarpus; species Dimocarpus longan. The sequence goes on from CM041022.1 coordinate 19,853,612, forward strand.
TTCATTTTCCTTTTTCTTTTTACTTGGTCATAGTTTCATTTTCTAAATATATAATTCTACTAATTTCTCTTCTAACTTGAAGTTAGTAGTGGATTTACTTTTGTAGTAACACTTTAATCAATCAATTTAATACATATCTAATTGACAAAGCAATATCTAGAAACATAAACTTTCCGAATAATTTCAACTTCTAACTTAAAAAGCAAGATCAATTGACTTGGGCAAAGAATTTGGTGGCCACAATAGCTTCTGTTATGATATAGATCAGAATAAAAGTCTGGCATTAGAAATATCTCTGGCTGATGATAAAAGCAAATGAACGGATAGAAACACTGCTTGATGGAAACAAATAATTTGTTTTGGCTTTAACACCTGAGGAAGATCAAGATAATGTATCTTATTAGTTTAAGTCCATGCGGCAACAAAATGACTTAAATGTCGACGTTGTCAGCGTTCAAGCATGGTGCCTCACTAAAGCAGCAACCCAATCTTCTGAAATGGTAACGCATTGATGACGATGAGTGTCGGTGCCTACAAAATGGGTTCACTACCCAACAGTCTCCGGCGTTACTCTCACTATTTTTATCAACGCTTCTATTATATTTTGTTGGTTATTTTGTCTTTGGCTGGCGATATTACCTCCCAAAAAGTTGTTACACCCAATTTCTTTTTACACGTATATTAAAAATTTTAAATTAATTTTTTATCTTTTATATAGATCAAGATATCAAAATTATTCTCATATGTGAGTAACTAAAATAGTGCAGCCGTAGTTGTCTTTCCACCGTGGTCTTGATTATCTTTTGGATTAATCGTAGTAATTTTTTTTTTTTTTTAAAAAAAAAAAGGTGCAGCCCTAACATGAAAAAGAAATAAAATAAATAAATTACACTAGCTTTTCAATTATAAAAACAAATAGAGTTTGAGATCATGTGGATTTATCCATAATTAGGTTATAATTAAGAGACGGTCAACAGAAATCTTTCTTAAATGTATAAAGTACTAAATTTAAGGGAGGGGAGTCGGGAGAGTTACTGGTGCATGGGAGAGAGTACTGATGTTTCAACTAAAAAAGCTAATAGGATGGTAGTTATAGATACCTTAATATATTCTTGACTCAACCATATTTTTTATTTTTTTCAAATATAACATCATAATTACATTTGGATACCATCAAAAAAATGAGGAAAAAAAAAACAATGAAGAATTGAATGATTGAAGATTGCGTATGGATAATAATAATTCAAAATATTCTTTGACAATGAAGTTCGGTAATAAGGGATTTTCATGGGACCCTATAACTACAAAATTAAATAACTTTGAGAAAACGTAAATAAAGGCTTCGAATTTCAAACAACCCTTTTTCAATGGTGTGAAAATTATCATGCATGACCTGAGTATTATTCCAGAGGAATTGAATTCTATTGGATTGTCATGAAATTATCATAAAAAAATTGGTATTACTTGGTGAAGAAATTATGCTGAGAGGAAAGTAATTAATATTGTAGAAGGCATTTAATATATAATTTCTTTGAAATAAAGATAGAAATTTTTTTTATAAAATTGTTTTGTTGTACTGTATTTAAAAACTCAAGTTAAAATTGAATTAAAAAATAGTAAGTGATCCTCTGTTTTTTGGTTCAAAAACTAGTTTCTAAAATCCAGATGCTACATCTCAAAACACTTCTTGTGAACACTAATAAAGACACCGTAAATACTATACGAAAATTTTGTTCAGATCACGAATCAAATGTTGCCTTTCAATTCTTATGTTTCAACCCTTTCGAAGTGGACCACTGCAGAGGATCCTATTTTTGGTTTGCCGTTGAATTTCTAGCTAGATACATTGGACGGGGCCTTACACCAAAGGACAAACTGTTTGCCAAGCTGAAAATCACATTGCAGCTTTCTTTTTGTTCTTTTATATAGAAGTTAGGCATCTGAGCCAATTTACCACACATATTTTCTTGATTTTCTTTCTTCGTTTTCATAGAAAGAAGTGTTTGCATATAACAAGCAAATTAAATATCTAACTTCAACTCAGATAAATACAACCTCATATAAATACAATCCGAGTTCCTATTTCAAAAATAAATAAATAAATAAAAGTACAATCTGAATTCCATTGTAAGAGAAGGAACAAACACCAAGAAACTGACGTGCCTTGGAGTTTAATTGTATAATTTACCATGGAGCATATGCTTCACAATGACCCCCGAAAAAAATTAAAACAATTTGATAAAGTCCATTGTTATGGGTTTTATCTAAGGATGGAGTTATACATATTAACTTAAATTTAAAACTTAAAATTTAATCATCCATTAACAGAAGTTGAATTATTCCTTGCTAAGCTCTTGCAGCATATCTATAAAAATGTGTATTTTCATCTTTTCTTTTCTCAACCCTCCAAATCTACGGTGGCGTATTGACGATATTGACATCCATGAATATGATTTATACACTCATTTTATAAATACACTCATATCTAAACTTTAAAAATTAAATCATCATTATAAGCACCCAATTTACTGTCAATAATACCCTTATCATCCACCCATAACTAAGAGTTACACATCCATTTATATATAATATAAAATTTGAAATTAAACCATCACTATAAATTACCAACTAATGTCAATAGTACCCTTATATTCACCATAAATTACTCATATTTTACCCCTTGTTTTCTCCCATCTCTCTCTCTCTCTCTCTCTCTCTCTTTTTTAAGTATGTATAAGACATGCTTGGGTTATATCTTGTCCATTTACTATTTAGAGATTATGCATCGATGAATGCATACATTCTCCTCCCAATTTCAATGAGATATTATCACCATCCTACAATATTGCAACCCATAAATTGTTAATAGATGGAGAGTGTGTGTGTATATATATATATTTGGTTGAGTAGTTTTGGCATGTAGGATACGGGGAGGCTGGTGGAAAAGTAAAACTTTTTTTTTTTTTTTCAAATTTCAAGTGTTTGCAATGGTTTTTTTTTTTTTTTTACCTCACTAGAAACTTTGATGTTAGAATAAAATTAGGGTTACTTTATGATTTATTTTATTGCTTTTTAAATAAAGGATTTTAAGGGGTAAAGTTATTGGTTGTACATAGTATTTGATTTATTTTAGTCCTTTTTATATAGACGTTTTTATAATTGAAATTTTTATGAACATATGGGTGTATAAATCATAAATATGAATGGCAATAATGGTACCTCAAAATTTAAAGCATTTCAATATATATATATATATATATATATATATATATATATAACGCTTAAGCCATACTTCTCATAGTTTCATTTTCCTTTTCCTTTTTTCTTTTTCTTTTTACTTGGTCATAGTTTCATTTTCTAAATATATAATTCTACTAATTTCTCTTCTAACTTGAAGTTAGTAGTGGATTTACTTTTGTAGTAACACTTTAATCAATCAATTTAATACATATCTAATTGACAAGCAATATCTAGAAACATAAACTTTCCGAATAATTTCAACTTCTAACTTAAAAAGCAAGATCAATTGACTTGGGCAAAGAATTTGGTGGCCACAATATAATAGCTTCTGTTATGATATAGATCAGAATAAAAGTCTGGCATTGGAAATATCTCTGGCTGATGATAAAAGCAAATGAACGGATAGAAACACTGCTTGATGGAAACAAATAATTTGTTTTGGCTTTAACACCTGAGGAAGATCAAGATAATGTATCTTATTTGTTTAAGTCCATGCGGCAACAAAATGACTTAAATGTCGACGTTGTCAGCGTTCAAGCATGGTGCCTCACTAAAGCAGCAACCCAATCTTCTGAAATGGTAACGCATTGATGACGATGAGTGTCGGTGCCTACAAAATGGGTTCACTACCCAACAGTCTCCGGCGTTACTCTCACTATTTTTATCAACGCTTCTTCTATTTTTTTTGTTGGTTATTTTGTCTTTGGCTGGCGATATTACCACCCAAATAGTTGTTACACCCAATTTCTTCTTACACGTATATTAAAAATTTAAAATTAATTTTTTACCGTTTATATAGATCAAGATATCAAAATTATTCTCATATGTGAGTAACTAAAATAGTGCAGCCGTAGCTGTTTAGTGTGGTCCTGATTATCTTTTGGATTAATTATAGTAATTTAAAAAAAAAAAAAAAAAAAAGTGCAGCCCTAACATGAGAAAGAAATAAAATAAATAAATTGCACTAGTTTTTCAATTTTCACAAACATATATTACCCAAATTCCGAATTATGAAACAAAGTCCAAATTCAAATTGTTTTTTTTTTTTTTTTTAATCTAACTAAGAACCATTTATTACCCAAATTATAGTAACTCCTTTTACAGAAAAAATCTTGGATTTAATATTGGCTAATTTTATATTTTAAATTTTAAAATTAACACTAAAAAATTAAGTTTAATACGAATTTATGGATATACTTTCACAAATTAATAATAATTCCTCGATATACGCTTGTCAACTAGTAATTTTGTCTCTTGGTTGCTGGCGTCGTTGCTTGGCACAAGCAACCACCCATGCCTCCTTTGTCAGAGGCATGGGTTCGACACCCCATTCCCTCAATATCCAAATTCTAATATAATTTCTATTATGATAATACTTGTACATATACCACTATTCGATCTCCTATCATTATATATGAGTTGATCTCTCACCTTCGTGTGGGTTTCCTCTCGCCTTCGTGTGGGTGATTCCCTTTCTATTGGGAGTGGTCATCCGGACCGTGTCATTAATATCCTATATCGGTTGGTCTCAATCAATCCTGGATTCGTCTCAGTTACAGTCATGTAATAAAAAAAAAAAAAACTAGTAATTCTTACAAAAATTCAATTAAATTTTTAATATTAATTTTAAAATTAGTACATTTTTTTAATTTTTTTATTGGGACTTTTTTAGCTATTGGATCCTCATAAAAAGGGATTTGATGGTTTAAAGTTAAGAAGGTTTGCTTTTGTCGCGTCGTAGCATTCCATTGTAGCATGGCCCCTCAAAAATGCTAAATATTTATGGGAAAATGAGACCCATCCAATCCTATACATAATTTCCATCAACAGGAAAAACAATATTCATTTGTATCTCATCAGCTTTAATTTTTCTCTTTTATTTGTTTAAACCAACAAACGCTTGCCTGTGTTTCTTTTTTCCTTTTTATTGCTCTTTCGGTCTTTATGGTAGTTTATTTTTAGCACTTGTCAATGAGTCCGAATTGAATCCGTTAAATTATTTTTATTTTTTTTAAATAGTTAAACCACTTAAAGCAACTCAAAAATTACCGAAAAAAAATAATAATTTTTTATTTTTTATTTTATTTGAATACCAAATCACTTAATATTTTTTAAATATATTATTTTAAGTCTATCATCCAAAAATAACATATTTTCAATTTTATCCTAATTTTATATTATACAGATTCCTTTTAATGTTATAACAAATATCTTTGAAAAATAAAAACCCTAAACAATTCATTCTCAAATTTTCTTATAGTTCGATTACTATATTTCTCTGATCAAATTCCGGTAAGAATCGTTATTTATTTTCTTTATTAAACTTTCATTGCAATATTAGTAATTTAACTTAAAACCATTTTATTTTTTTTTAAATACACAAATTTAATTTACTCTAATATAATAATCAATCGTATTTTAATTGTGAATAAAAATATTATTAATATATACATAAGAGTATTTTAGTATTTATTAAATAATGCATAATTTTTTATATTATAATAAATGACATTATATAACAGCTAATAGTAAAAGGGTATAAATATCAAATTACTAATTTTTTGATAATTTTAATTTTAAAAAACAAAAAAGATTACTGTATATTCAAAAATTAAAAAAGAAAAATGATTTAAATTTCAGATTCAGTCACTTTTAAATCATCAATAATTTTCAGCATTATTCTTTTTTTTTTAAAAAAAAAAAGCCGCTTGTTTGAGATCTAATTGGAATTATAAATATTAAAAAGTAACTATTTTCACCAAATCAATTTTATTAATGAAGCATATGTATGACTTTAATGTTAACTAGGAGTAGGAATTATCCATGGATTATAAATTTAAAAGAACGAAAATACGAAATGAATAAAATATTCAAAAAAATGAATGAAATATAGGGAGAGAATGTAGCTATCGGCTGGAAGAAGCCATTGATTTTGAAGGGGAAAGCAAACAATTTTGGTTCAATTCATTTGGCGATGAATTGAAAATTAGGCATGACAAGACGTAGAATAATTATGATACTAAGAATGATTATTTTTTGTAGTTAATCATATCTTCAAGATAATGATCCGATTTAAAACGTGGATTCGCACGGCAAGTGGGCAATCAAATTGTTTTTGAAATTTATGTGACTTGATAGTTTTCTGTGACACTACTTTGATGATTAATTTGGCCATGACTTGTGCTTCTTTATGTGCAAATATTCATATTAAAACTGTCCCCATTTATCATCTCACATGTTCATATACGTATATGTGTGCAAGAGCTCGTCAGTATAAAATAGACAAATCCATTTTTCCCTCTAAGCCGAACTTTTTTCCTTAAAATGATCTTGCTATATCAAAGAATTTGCAAGACAGGATTCAAAGCTAAGATTCAATATAAAAAGTAAATAAATAAAAATTTCCATTTTGGGATTTTTTACAATGAGTTGAAGAACGTTAAAGTAAAATCATCATATTCATTGTTGCTGGTCTTAAAAACCAAAGAAAATATCCCAAAAAGATATTGATTTGAAAGTGAAAGCATTTAAAACTTAGTAGTTTAGCCCATTGGTAGGCAAAAGGTATAAGACAAATGGGTTGTTGGTAAGTGAGACATGTTATTGAAGCAATTAAATTTAAATGAAAATGACCAAAACGTGTTTGCAATAACTAGATTATGGTCCATTTGTTTGCCACTAGAAACGTAATCAATATTAACGTTAGGAAATGTTAGAAAACTTTTTCTGAAGTGAATAGGGATGTTGGAAAAGGAAATTAGTAATTGAAAAATAAAATTACAACTATAAAAAAATATATAACAATAAAATTACAACTGTAAAAAATATATATATATATATATATATATATATAACAAGTATCACTTCTTAATATAGATATTCTAATTGTATATATTAATTAAAAAAATAAAATTTAAATATGCATTCATAAAGAAACATTTCGAGATTTATCCTTCAAAATGTATATTGTAGTTAAATAAATTAACTAAAAGAAAATATTGACGATAATTTTTTCATTAAAATGGTATTTCTTCTTTGCATCATGATTCATATAAATTATAACTAAATAATTAAGTCATAAAAGGTACCAAAAGATGTTAATTTAATTTATACCGCAAGAATCATAAAAGATTGCTAGCCAAAGATTCATTTTCAAGAAAAATAAATACAACTAATTAAGAGTTCAATTTTAACTTTAAGCCGATTTGATAATCGAAGAATAAAGAAATAAAATTGAATAAACAATAATTTCATAGTTTATCATATTTTACAACTATATAGTCATAAAAGATACTAAAAGATGTTAAATTAAGCAATATATAGCTGACATTTGATCCATACAAGGTGGAGGGTGAAAAAATTAAGTAAAAGTTGACGCATGATTTGTCAAGTGGAGACTTCATTATACAATATTTGAACAAACAGGCACAAACATCTATCTTCTATTTCTGCACACATCTGTTTAAACACAAAATTTCAACGTACAGATTTTGATGTTATTTCTCGGATCTAATAGTTTCAAACTTTCAATGTTTATAATTTAAGTTCCAACCAAATTAAACATTAACGAGTCAACAAGGTAAAATCAACTAAATTCTTCCTATCTTAATGCATAGACCAAGCCAAAATAACACCTATACGTTCTTCAATAAACAAACAGTATGTCACATAGTTGAATTTTCATTCATATAATATTGTATTCAATTTTTGTGTCGTTACACTATAACTTTTGAAATAAAATTAATCATAAAATTTCAAAATAAAATAAACTATTCAAATCCATATAATTCACAAATTATACACAAATTATAATTCACAAAGACTAATATGTTTATTATATTTTGTGTTGACAAAGAAATAGAGTCAAATTTTGATAAAATTAGCATTCAAAAACAATATTTTGGTAAATTCCTCTACAAAAGTAATTTTGCAACCATCTAAAAATTTTCAAGATGGGCTTAGGTGGGCTTATAACTTTCGAAAAACATATCTTTAGTTTAGGCTCAGAATCTCCCTAGTCCAGGTCCGCTCATGACTCGTAGCATACCGCTACCATAAATTTAACTGAATATGATCGGTTCAAATGACGGGTCATGGTATCATAAATTCGAGTACTGAAAGAACAAAGAAGGATTTGAATGAACTACATAGAACATAACCAGACTATCAACAGTTCTATTGAACAAGGTAACTCAAAAACGGTTGTTTTGGAAGCAAAGCACTTAGAGCTAACAACATTGCATTGTAGGTTTAAGAGGCACTAAATGAGGCATCACATGATAAAGATTACAATATTATAGATACCAAAATGTACTAGCATTTGGAGGAAAATTGTTTGATTTTGATTCTCCAAATATGAAACCCTTTCACCAGAACATGAACAAAGAATGCATAGCCAATATATGCAATTTTCGATTACAGCCATTCAAAGGAACTCTGCAGTGTGCCGACATATTTCAAGAATTTAGAATATCTAATGCTTGTATAAAATGTTTTCTTAAATGTATAAAAATATATAAATCTCAGTACAACAATTTTTTTCACCAATAACCTTTACATGAGCATGCACCGTCTTTGAAATGGTGAAACCTATTCCTGTCCCTTACAATAATCTCTCTGTTAAAAATTTTAGATATCATCATTGTAACATCATGACAATCCCAACACACTCTAAGATTCTTCACAATTCTAATGGGCTGACGTTCTTTCAAACTGATCAAACCAAAAGCAATTGCAATCTTTTCACTATGTTTACACAATGCATCCTCTTTTTCCTCTTCTTCAATATCAAACAGCACAGGCTTAGTGTTGGCCACATATCCTGCCAATTTAAGCCTCCTAGAGATCTCTCCCAACATAACCTCAATTTCGTTATATCTCGGGTGGGATTCATCCCCAACGAAGAACTCATGAACTTCCCCATCAACCTCTATTGCACTACAACCCGGAAGCTTTTTCACACCTTTTGCCTTCATCACTTGCCGCACATTAGAAACTTTATGCCATTCATTGGAATCGGCATAGATATTCGACAGTAGCACGTAGGCTCCATGATTCTCAGCCTCAAGCTCCACCAACATTCTTGATCCAAGTTCACCTATCTCCATGTTCTTGTAAATTCTACACGCATTCAACAAAGCACCCCAAGCACCAGTATGAGGCTTCATAGGCATGTCATTAATGACATTCAAGGCCTCATATAAGCGCCCAGCTCGACCATACAAATCAACCATACAACCATAATGCTCAGCTTGAGGCTCAATTCCATACACTCTTCTCATCGAATCGAAATTCTCCCGACCTTCCTCCACTAATCCAATCACACTACAACCTCTTAAAACTGAAATAAATGTAACCTCATTTGGTCGAACTCCTGCTTCTTTCATCAACGAAAATTGCTCCAAACACTCCTCCCCCGCTCCATTCATTGCTAACCCATTTATCAAACTACTCCATGTATACACATTCCTATCTCTCATACTCGAAAACACCTCCATGGCCTTATTCATATCCCCACATTTCGAATACATGTCAATAAGCGCTGTCCCTAACGTCACCGTCATTTTGATCCTATATTTTTCAATATAAGCATGAGCCCATCTCCCCTGATCAAGTGCACCTAAATGACTACATGCCGATAAAACCGAAACCATAGAAACTTCATTAACCTTAACACCCTCAATTTGCATAAAATGAAACAAATCCAACACCTTGCTGGATAGCCCACATTGCATGTATCCAGCAAGCATAGCACTCCACGCAATTGGGTCCTTCTCAGGCATTTGATCAAACAACTTCCTCGCAAGAACAGCATCGCCCCACTTAGCAGATGCACTTAGAATCGCCGTTTGACACACAACATCTGGTTCAGGAATTTCGTCGAACACCTTGTGACAAGAACCCAAACAGCCCAATTCAGCATACATGAAAATCAACCCACTTTGCACGTGCGGGTCGCTGTCAAACCCGCGTTTTAAAACCGAACCGTGGACCGACAGACCAGTGTCGAGAGACGAAATCTGCGCACACGTGCGGACGAGGAAATTGAAAGTGTAGTTGTCGGGAGAGAGACGGTTAGTTGATGCAAGAATTCTGTTGTAGAATTCAAAGCTCTTGTGTGGTGTCGAGCTCTTGCAATGGGCTCTTATCATGGAGTTTAGAGTGTAGAGAGTCGGGTGGTTACATTGGTCGAGGACTTGATTAGAATAAGTGAGATTGGTGGGGCTATTGAGGGCAATTGAGGCGACAAATTGGCCAAAAAGATGAGGATTGTTGAGGGTTCCGTTAATGAGAAGTTGAGTATGGATTTGCTTGAGTTGTTTAAGTGTTGTGGAGGAGTCGACGAGAGAGATAATTGGGTGCTTCGCGATGGTGCATTTTAAGCAGGTCATGGTTCATGATGATTGGAAAAACAGGAAATATGTAATCATCATGTTAGTTCTGTTGATCATGTATGTACCTGAAAATGCAAGTATGAAACAACCTACTGTTTGGTTTTCCCGCGTTTTTCAACGGCAGCTTTGTGTAAAATGTTAAATTTATCCTTGCTTCTCGAGATTGACATAACGTCAACTCGTTTAAGTCTCACTAAATCCACTCAATTTTTTTTTTAAATAATTATAAAAAATACCCATCAAAGTTTCAGATATTTTATTTTCATAAAAAATTTATTAATATAGACTTTAAAACGTATTTGATAAGAATTAAATATCTAATAAATTAACAAACGAGAAGATGCTCAACTTCTGTGCTTATTTATTTATTTTAAATGTGATCTATAACAATTCCAATAGACAATAGGAATGTAATCGAATCTAACATTATATGATATTGTTAATATGGATATGTACATACACACTAATATATATATATATATATATATATTTCACTTTATCGAGTAGTATTTTGCCTCTTCTTTGAGATATATATTAGCCGAGTCTTCCAAGCTAAAACATATGTTATAATATAAGCTGTAGACCTACATCGTACGACGTTTAAATTAAGTGCAACTGTCATCGTGCTTAAATAAGCCTGCATGACTCTATTGGATATAAATAAAATTTAAAATATATAAATTTAATATTTGTTTCCAAGTTTTTTTTTTTTTAATATTACTTGAATCTTAAAATCTTTTTCATTTTCCGTTAAATCATTAATAAACCTCCTATATCCATCCATGTCCGAGAAATTTCCACAGCTGATTAAATTGTTGCGATATTGACACACCTACATGTTTGGTTTGACCAGTTCGGGTACCGCATGTAAGGTGTCAGGTGAATGACGATCACAATCTTGATCTCCAGCCTTTGAAGCTTTGAGTTTTGGAGATTATAGATTCAATTATCATGGTCACACACAATATTATATATGATAAGAATATCACAACATTTGCCTAACACCATAATTAAGTTCCTATAATTACCAAGCCACGCCTATCAAGCCAAGTGACATGCTATATATACCATCTTTTTATCCTCAAAAACTTTGTGGAAGAGAAAGTGGAAGCAGATACATTCACAAGTAATTGACACATGAGGAGGATATTCATGCGCATATGAGGAGGATATTCATACACATATAAGTTGGGAGCAACCACTCGCCAAAGAAAGTTAACTCAATGCTCAAACAAAGCCAGAAGACTTTTACTGGTTAGATTTCACCAAACGGAGTGGCCTCTAACTTTTAGAATAGGCCACGTGGTTGCTCCAAAATCATTGCCTGCTTGAATATGAAAATGTTTAAGGTCATTTTTCCAAAAAAAGGGCAATGCATGTGGCAGACAAAAACAAAAGGGTATTGCAATATATTCCTCTCACGTACACAGTCAGCACTGTTTTGGTGGAAGAAGTAGGCCATGCGATGGCGCGTATGTGTTGGTGAATAGCGAGGTAAGTTCCTTTTGTACCCACAATCAAATTTGTGCGGGTGTGTGTTTTTCTTTTACATCTAGTGTTCACATGCACTGGTGACGCGTTCACTGCACCCGGATTGATTGTGCTATGGCCAAAAACAAATCTGTAAAATGCCATATCTCTGGGCCATGCAAAGATTTTGGACACGTAAACCAGAGATTGAGATTGTGAGAGCTGCTGATAAACCTACCAAGGAGGACTCGACTCTCGAAAACCTTCTGGCTCCACCCTACACTCATCTGGCATTGCTTCTATATATATACATTTAAAAATAATATATTATATTAATAACTTAATATTTATAATATTTTTTAAAAATATAATAATTAAATCTTAAATCACATATAAAAATATAAAAATATCTTTATAATAAATACAATAATTGAGTTATTTTTTAAAAAATATAATATAATCACTAATTTTATTAAAGATATTTATATAAAAATAATAATACTTAAGATTTAATCGTTAACTTTATTAAAACGGAATAAAATTATCATTTCAATATTTAAAAGTACCATCTAATAATATTATATGAGTAAATTACAATTTAGCTACCCAAAAATAAAGTAATTGCAGGCGGAATCATGTATTACGTTTTATTACAATTAACCCTATTGCCGTTACACTTCATCAGTTAACATTAACTGGGTCAGGGGCAAAGTTGGTATTTTAGGGGTGACTTGTCTGGCACGTGGGTAAGATGGCTAAATAAAATGTGAAAAGATAGGATGGAAATAAAAATAATAATAAAAAATAGAAATATAAAAGTGAAGGGAAGAGACGTGAATTGAAAGGGCGCGAAAAAAAAACCTCATCAGACCTTGCACTATGATGAAAACAACCCAGAACCTTCTCTGTCAGATGAAACTCTAAAATTCAAACCCAAGTTTTGCTTGTATTTGGAGAGTAAAGGTACTGTTGTGTGATGCAGTGGTGATTTGTTGAAAGACAATGCTGCCTGCTTGTGCCGCGCTCTTGTGTTGCATGCCTGTGCTGCGCTCCTATGCCGCACACCTGTGCCGCGCGCCTGTGTTGCGCGCTTTCATACCTGTGCCCTGCACGCATGCCGCCTATCTTGTGCGCTACTGCCCTCTGCACGCACACTGCCTGTGTCGCGCGCCAGTGCTGCAAGCCTATGGCCCTGCACGCATGCTGCCCATACTTCTTGCTTGTTGCTTGCCCAAGTCATGCCAGTGAAGGAGAAAAATAGTGTTTCTTTTTTGTGTGTCTAACTGGGTTTGTAAAAAAGAATTTACTTCTGGTTGTGTGCTTTTAATATGGGTTCGTAAAAAGATGGTGTTTAAAATGGGTTTGTAAAAAAGATGTATATTTTTTTGGTGTTTAAACTGAGTTTGTAAAAAATTCGTTTTTGTTGTGTGTTTAAACTAGGCTTGTTGTTGTTTGATTTATATTGCATTGATACATTTAAACTGTGTTTTTAAACTTTGAACTGGTTTTATAAAAACAATGTTGTTGAAAAATCCTGGGTTTGATTGTTGCATGTTGGGTATGGTTTGCATGTTGAAAATCCCGGGCTTGTAAAATCCTTTCCATTTTTTCTTTCATAGTTTAAAAAAAAAAAAAAAAACCTGTTGAAATGTATACTATAATATTGTAATGATTTCAGTTTGATACGTTGTTGCGTTAGGACTAGTTTTTATTATTTAAATTTATAAGCATGGCCATCCAAAGTGACCATTGCTCATCCAATGGTTAATTTGCCAGCTGCAACGGTTACTTTTCAATATTTTTTATTTTTTAATTGAGGGCATTTCGGTATTATACGAATTTCAACTGCTTCCAACACCTCTCCAAGAATCCAGCTGCCACAAATTCCTTTATTAATTTTTTATTTCAGTTTTGAAATTTTTTAATTGGTCAATGGGGTCAATTACAATCATCAAGGGTATATTTGTCTTTTCATCATATATAACTGTTCAACGTTAAACGAAACAGAAATTTGTTAATGGTAGGGTGGTTCATTGTAATAAAATATAAAACATGATTTCGACAGTAAATATATTATTTCTGGGTAGTTAAATTGTAATTCCCTCATATTATATATATATATATATATGTACACACACATTGCTCAGTTTGATATGGTAATCCCGTGACAGCTGTGCTGCTAGTAATCCAATGACTGCCGATTGCTGGCCTGCTGCAGCATACCTAATTCATATTTTGAAGGAAATAAATATATTATATCATATGATTAAAATTTTTTTCACTAAATTAAAACTGTTAGCGACGTTCGGTAGAAAGTATGCACTACGCACTGCCATGGTCTAGCCAATCATGTACCTTAATAATTTATAATTATTAGACCTAATCGAATCAAGAAGTTGATTTTTGATCACTTGATCTTATATGTCAATCAATATTACCTTTATTACATATAAAAACATCACCTGTTTATTGATTTGTCAATTATATAAATTTAGTAATCGTATCATAATTTTGAAATTGCAAGTAGCAGTCGTTGGAAAATTTTCATTCATTGTTAAATGCATCTGCATGAGAGCTGTTTAGAAATCCTTGTCAAATGCCAACCGTCATTGAACTGTGGAATTACAAGTATATAACTATATAGAAATGGAGACAACCTAGAGGAATTAATATATATCAATTAAGATTTGTTGAAGCCTAATTTGGAGCCATGCACGCCAAGTGCAATTCTTGGCCATTATACACAGGGCAAGGCGTGCGTGTGATTGTTTGAATGGTTGTGGTTGCCAATGCAGAATCACTTTAAGTGCAGTTAGCTATTCCTATCAGTCATTTTGGCACTTCCCCACAGAACAGTCTCTTTAGTGTCTGATCTTTACAAATCAGAACCGGAAACTTTTGAAGTTGCAGTGGTGTTGGATGTTTTGGACCGTACATATAGTTAATGGCTCTCCAAATCCCAGCTAGCTCAGCTATTCCTTTTCTCCAAAGCAAAAAAGCCTGAAAAAGTGGGGAACTCTTGGTGATAACTTGTGGACCGTGATTCTTTGGAATGTTGAATCACCAGATGTGTATTATATCTAAAGCAATAACAGCAGTTATTGATAAGCTATTCAAAGCTGTAAGATGTAAAATACCATCCCTAGGATTGTAAGTTAACAATGATATACCTTCAATTAAACTGAAATAATACACACGTATATATACTTAAATTAAATGATAAACGTAGTCTCAATCTATAAGATTAATGATGATAGCAGCAAAATATATATAAAAAAATAAAGATAATCAAAATAATTAATTTAATTTTGATAAGAATTAATACAATATTCTAAAATTAGAATTTTAAATACAATGAAGTTTCACAAATTACCAACTAAAAAATAGGGAAAAGGTAGTTCCTCTTCAAAAACCAAGACTATTTACAAATTAAAAATACTAATCATAACTATTTTAATTTTTATCTTACCACTAAGTACTACAACAACTGATTTAAAAAGTGATTTATACGGAATTGAGAAAGCTAAGTAACAAATATATATATATATAATCTTACAAAGGCTTTTAATAATATTGTTACAGAACCTTAGATTTGACAAACCCCTTTAATTTACAAGAGTTGGCAAATTCATGTCCACTTATCATTACCCTTTCAGCATATGTGTGGGAAAGAATTTCGAGAAAACAAAATGGAATGCATTCACTTAATTTTTTTTTTCCAACGGCACTAAAATAATGAGGAGTTTTGAAATTAACACCAATTTATGAAATTGGATTTGTTTAGTATGGATAATTCATGAACAAATGATGGTATTAATTAATATTTTTATAGGTTGGCTTTAGTTTCACACTTTATACTAATTTTATTATTATTTCCTGAAAATTTCATTTCAATTTAAGTAGAGATAACACGAAGCCTTCATCAGTATTAATATGATATATCATAATTTTATTGAAATTTTCAAAGTTATATCATGTCGATGTTTATTGAAAGTTGAATCGTCATAGACATAGAATTAGTGTTAATATATTTCATATTAAACTTTGACCTTATGATCATTCAGATTATAAACGATGTGTTGGCACTTTACTTCTATGAATCTGACAATATGTGGTTTGCTATAAATTTAAGGCTCCATGAGTCCATGTTGGCTGCCTTCGGATGAAAAAAATGTTCATACTTCTTTTAAACTTCCAAAAGATACGGGAATTCGTATACACATTCATCGATTTGTGAATAATGTGTTTTATTGTTTTATGAATGATAAAAGTTAAGGATCGATTACCTATCTTACATTAGTAATCATGGAGTACTAAAAAATATATTGAAAAAGGATAACAAGAATGATAAAATTAATTGAAATGTTATATAATAAAAAGAAAAATTCTATTAATTTTAACTTGAAACATAGGACATGTCATTAAGTTGAATGTGATTGATTATATATTTCACATGATAGAACGGATTGAAATTCAACATACACTAAACATTTAACATTTGCCATAAAAAACTTTTTTCTATAACAAAAATAGGTGATGAGGATGATAATTGTTGACAATTAATTATGGTGTAAAACTAATTAAATAACTTAAAATTATCTCAATTCTCAAACTCAAAGAAAATGGTCAACGCAAGCTATCGAATTTCAAGTTCTTTTAACACAAGACGTCAATACAAAATTATCCCAGCTGATGTTTTCAGATTTTAGAAAACCGTACCTTTGAAAAATTAACATGCATTCGGTAGAGATGAGCGCAGCAATTCTTGAACTTCAATGTTCTTGCCCAGCCTACTGCATTGACTTTAACAAAGTCAACAGTTGTGCTAATCCCAAAATTAATACAGTAATTACCACTTTTCCATCGGCTCCCTATAACAGCTATGAGTCCTATTACTAGCTTGGAAAATTATTCAAAACTCTTGCTTGACTTAGTTGTAATTTGATTATCAATTATTATAATGTCAATATAATAAAGCCCGTTTAGTAGTATAAACTTTGCTTTTTCTGATTAGAAAGAACACGTGAAGCTATCTGCAAACTATAACATCAGCCCCCGTCAAAATAATAATAATAATAATAATAATAACATTAGCTCATTAAAATGAGACTAAAAATCATACATAAAGAATTATATCAAATGAAAGCTATCCCAAAATAGAATAAATACTCTAAGAATAAAAATGAGATTGATAAAAAGAAACGGGAATCAATCTGGACTTTCACTTTACAATGCATATCCGTTATCTTATCAGGTGTTAACAAGAAAATAAAATAAATAAATAAGTTAGAAGGTGACAAATATAGGAGGGTATCTTTAATCTCAATCAAATGTATTCAACAATTAATTTCTATTTTGTTCAGAAAGTATAATAACTATAACAACTGTCAATTTCTAACCTTTTTCACATTTTTTGAGTCAAATGTGAACCTTCCCATTTTCATTTTTATAAATATGCTACAAATAAAAATAAAGAAAATTCATTAAAATAATTTATGTTAATGATCTTTTTGTTGAATTAAAGGATATAAAAAAATACACTAATTTTCTGCATAAATAGAGCATAATAAATGTGGATATGTAAAGCAGGGGGTCAGGTCGCGTGGGGGCGGTGATGCAAAGAGAGGAAATAAAAAAAAGAGAATTGTGTGTGAAGAAGAAACTGCCTAAATAGGAGAGCCCCAAGGATGGCAAATGATAAGGAGTGATTTGACATGGTTTTTTTTGGTCCTTGCCTCGTTGTCATTTCATTTCTTCTGCAATCACCATCTTACCCCTACATACTCATCCTCTTTTCCTTCTCTGCCCTTTTTCATATTTAAATTAAATATAAAATAAATAATATATCTCTTTTTATTTTTTCTTATTGCAATTCCTGGAGTCGTCTTTTATATTCTTAAACCAAGCTCGTCCACGTGTCTATCCACACAAAGTGATCGGCATACTTCACTTATTATAGATTGTTGAGTTTCTCTGCACATATTTATTACTAAGTATAAAAAATTTTCTCCTTTTTTTGTGTGGAGGATATATATATATCATGAAATTAAAATTTTTGAGCCACTTGAACCTCTTATTGTAGAAATTTATTGTCAGATTGTCTCAATTCATAGAAATAAAAAAAGCATTAAAATACTTTTAAGGATTGTGAAAAAAAAAAAAAAAAAAACTATATATTATATAGGATGAATAGATATTGAGTTTAAAAAAAATCTCTTCAATACAATTATTATTTATTTATATCAAGTTAAGGCAGCAAAACAAAAAAAAAAAAAAGACGAGACAGTCACATTAGCAAATTAATAATTATTTAATTATAATTTTTAAATTTAATTAAAAGTAAAAAAAATATATTGAAATATTAAATAAAAATATATAAAGACATTAAATAGAAATACATGGAAACATCAAAGAACAGTTTTTCAATTTGATTGTCAATCAAATAATATCTGTCATATAGAAAATAAATCTCTCGACATTAATAACTTGATTTTTTTTTTCTTAAAGAGCATTGGAGGTGCTTTAAATTGTTAGGTGTACACATAGTTTTTAATTTGGAGATGAAAATTTGTTGGAACACATTTAGTGTTTATAAATCTCTCTACAGCCTATTAACCAATGTTGCCATATTCCATTATTTTGAAACAATCTGATTTCCTCTCTATTTAACCAAAAATAAAATGGTTTTCAAATTTATCTTTTCTTTTTGTGTACTAATTTTATATTGTTTTATTTCCATCACAATTTTATTGTAGTTTATATTTATATCAGTTTGGCTTATTGTCCTTAAACTATAGACCTAGATTGTGAAAGGTTCTAATTAAGTAGGAGCATAATCCCCTAAAATCTGAAGTAAAGTTACAAGACCAGTTCTATCCACCTCTCCTTTTCATGGACATTGAGCATTTATACATAGCTTAGAGACTTGATAGAGTTTGACAATGTTGCTTTAGGGTACAAGGTATTTCTTGCTTTTTATTCTTTTCTAATTATAGGGACTTGAACGTCTTAATGTGTTGCAAATGAATTAAACAACTTTAAAGATATTTTCTTCTTCCTTTCAAAGGTCTCTCTCTCTCTCTCTCTCTCCCTTTTTTTTGGTCTCAAAATAAGTAATCCAGGCATAAGATGCTTCCTTGATCAACTACCAAGCAACCTACCACACAACTAATCTCTGTAAATTTGAAGATATTTCTCTCCTTTGAAACTAAACTACTTTACCTATTGCAATGGATTTCACTGAAAGAGCCTTTCCCTTAATTATTTCTGTCTTGTTATATCAAGAAATAAGAAAACCCCATATTCAAACAGTGATCATAAAGGTTTGTGCATGGTTGTGGCCCTCTTTGTCATATACGTAATATAGTTGTTAATTAGAAGAGCTGTGGTCCTCTTGTTAATACCTAGAGGAAATTATAGATACTTTTTTGTTGAAAAAGTTTCTTTTGATTTGTTTTTCTTTTTTCAAAGAATGGGTTAAACATAAAAGGATTAGCATGATTCAAAATTTTATTGAATTAGAAAGTTTTTGACAAATATTAAACAAGTTTTTCTTGAATTTGAAGGCATAATCCATTTCTAGCTATATCTTTACAATTGCTTAGATATCATTAAACATCAAAATTACACTGACAACTTCAATGTATGAAACTGAGATATATTAATTTGAAAATATTTTATGAAAAAATCAAATAAAATAATGTATGGGTTGTGATTTGTGACAACTAGCTCATTAACACAAGAAAGTCATAGGAGACATGTGTAGCAAATAGCTCTCTCGTGTATTCATTTAAATATGGAACGAATCAGACACAACTAGCTAATAATTGGATCAGAAACTCAAAAAACGCAAGATTAGACTGTATCATAATGAATACATATTTCTAACAACTGTCATTTTTTTTTTTTAAATAATTGTTATTGAAAGTATTGCAGATTTTGGAAAATAATCAGTATTCTTTGCAAGACTGCAACTTATCCGAATCATCATCAACTCATCTGCATTTCACTAGCTCAATGAAAATAATGTGAAATTGGACTCACCTAAACAGGAAAAATAATAAAATATCGGTATTTTAGTTTTTTATATGTGCATAAATATTATTAAAATACAATGCAAATGTGACTATTTACTGATTTAATAACAATTAATGGATTGATTGTAAAATTCCTCAGTAACGACCGTTATAACCAATTCAATAATTGTTATTGGAGAAACTAGTTTACCTAAACTAGCATTTATATTTTTTATATTTTATTTTTGCATATTACTGAGGATTTTACTTAAGAACCTCTTACATGATTTCAATACGTAACTAAACTAAGTGAAACCGTTATGGGTATTTTTGGGCCACTTTTAAATGGCCGGTGAAAGCCCAAGATTCTCATAAAAAATGTCCAAAACAATCCAAAGCCCGAGGTCATCTAAGGAGAAATGACAACTTATTTTGGCTAAGGCATAGCTCGTCGAGGATTCAACGTATTAACCAGTGGTTTATCCAATATCTAGTTCGCTGAGATCCCCGGTCAATCAGACAACATATCAGAGAGCCTGCTCAGGAGATAAACGTATAGTCCGCTAGAAGGTGTCAGTCCAGCATATGCGCAGACCATATGAAAATACAGCTCGTCAGCTCTACAAACTATCCAAATGCAGGAGAATCCAGCTCGTCATCAGAAACACTACAGACCAATTACTCTGCTTATCCATCACGCTGCTCATCAGACAAGAAGATCGCCAAGTCGCAAAGCCACAATACAGGATTAGTATACAGAGACAGAATCATGGATTCTAGTTCGCGCAGACAAACTCTTGACTAATCCAGCTCACCTGGAGTAGATCAGATATTGTCAGAACTGTCAGAACAAAAGTCAGCAATTGTGCCGCCCACGTCGTTCCGTGCCGTCCACGTCGTTCCCGTCAACAATTACAGCATGCATTACAGCCATCCTACCTAATCCACATTGATTAGCTGCCTAATGCAGACTTTAACCCACTTAACCTGACACATATCAGACGTATTAAATACACGCATTAAATGTAACTCATGATTACAAAGTAAATAATTGCGCATTACTGTAGCACCTCTCTATCTTATAAATAGGAGAGGATTCTCATTATACAAACAATACAATAACTTCTGAAGAGTACATTTACTCTGTAGAGATAGTAAAATCACAGTGGACGTAGGCAAAAAACACTTTGGGCCGAACCACTCTAAAAACTCTTTGTCTAGTGTTCTTCCTCGGTCCTTTCTATTGCTTCTTTCATGTCCATTCAATCACTCTCAACATAAACTGCAGTTTGGGCCGAAAGAATCTCGTCGGCTAGTTTCCAACGTTGACAGAAACTTTAATACACATAATTGTGTACGTATGTAGATATATATAAATTTTAAAAAGATTGATATTAAATAAAATGAAAAAAAAATATTGAAATTGAATGAGAATAAACACTAAATACACATTGATGTCTACATGTCAATTCAGTGATTGTTATTAGAGAAACTAGTTTACCTAAACTGACATTTTTATTTTTTATTTTTTATTTTTTCATATTATTAAGGATTTTACTTAAAAACCTCTTACATGATTTTAATACTTAACTAAACTAAGTGAAACTTTGATACACGTAATTGTGTGTGTATGTAGATATATATAATATTTATTTTTTCAAAAAATTGATATTAAATAAAATGAAAAAATTTATCGAAATTTAATGAGATCAAACACTAAATACACATTAGATGTCTACATGTCTGATCCAAATATTTATTTATTTTATTTTTTTAAGAGAATCCAAATATTTACTCTTTTTTTTTTTTTGAGTACATGAACTGTAGCTGGGACAGATCCAGAGCATGACCGGAACCAATCAAGATAGGATACTGGGGCACGGCCCAAATGACGACTTTCAATTGGGAGGGATCTACACACCCAGAGATTGATGGAGAAAAACTCACACGAAGGTAGAAGATCAACTCACACATATGATGGGAGACCAAAGATTTTTGTATATTACGATTAGTATAAGATATATTATATTTATATATATTTATATATATATATTGTTTTGGATATTAAGGAGGGTGTCAAACTCATGCCTCTGACAAAGGGAGGCATGGGGGTTGCTGGCGCCAACCAACGGCGCCAGCAACCAAGTGACATCCAAATATTTACTCTTGGAACACACTTACTAATAAATGCAATGAATGAAAGTAAGGCTTGACCTACTACATATTAATCGCTAAACCAAGAGGGATTTGCATAGTATGTGGATTTATCTTAATACAATTGACATGAGATCTATTTCCATCGTTACTAACTTTTCAATGTAAAATTCTATTTATCTAATTTGACTAAATTTGAGAGCATAAGATAATTCTTATTAAAATTATAGTCGTTTCTATTTACAAACTATTTGATCATTGTAGTTTGGATAATGTCCTGTTGGTTGAAGTACTACCTCTGTGTCTTTAGTTCTACATCCGATGCCCCCTTTCCCCTAGAAAAAATTGTGGGTTTTTTCCCCCTTTATATGAGCCACTCTCTCACTTATATGTGGATTGATTCCTTCCATATAAGAGTCGCTCCCAGACGATATCATTAGTGTTCTATCTCATTTATTTCTATTTGTATTCCGACCAGTTTTAAAATTTAAAAAAAAAAAAACACTGTTTTATTATTTTGTGTTTTGTTTATTATTTAAAAGGTTTTTATAACAGAAAAATAGAAAATCAAAGGACACGAAGGTAACTTCAACAAGAGGTAGTGCACCAACCCAAACAAAAGCAACATCCCCTGTCCCTTCATCAAGTCTTGTTATAAACCCCGTCAAGCCCTCCCTCCCAGAGAAGATTCTTCCTTCGCCACCCCACAAGCTTTCAACTTCCCATCAGCCTCTCCTCCTCTCTCTCTCTCTTGCTCTCTCTTTTCTATTCGTTTTTCGAAAAAGAAACAGAGCAAACTTTCAACTTCTTATCCGCTTCTCTCTCCATCTTTCCATCAATACAACAATCCAAAACAGAGGATTTTTGGGTCCAAACTTTGAAGCTCAACAATTTCTATTTCTTTTCCCTTCTTCCTTTCAGTTTGATGCGTGTGAGGTGTTGTTGTGACCCTCTCAAACTTTCCACAAAACAGTGATACACATCACCAGCCTTTTTGATCTCCACAACTTACAAACTATAGATCAAAATAACCAACACCAACTTCATGACCGTTGCTACTTCTTCTAACCTTTTTAACTCTCTCACTCTCTAACAATTCAAAACAACCAACAAACAAACAAACAAGCAAAAAATATATGGCAGGTGGAGAAATCTGTGGCGGTTCAAGTGTAACCGCTTTGCTAAGAAACAAAAAGCTATCTTGTTCTTCTGGTGTTCTTGAGTCACTTTGGATCCCCAAACCATCCTCTGTTCTTCATGGTAATTTCCTGCATTTGTCTTGCTCTCTTCAATTCTATATGTGACTGCCATTCACAGATAGGATTTTTATTGCTTTTGGTTGTTTTTGTGTATGTTGATGAATAATAAAATTTCCCATTTTTTAGTGATCTCTGTTCTATTGAATAAACTCAACGATTTTTTTGTTTTGGGGGTAATAAAAACTACTTTGCTACGTTAAAACATAAAATCTCTGTTGGTTTCTGTCTAACTCTGGTCTCTGCTGTTACGTCTTCGTATAAAATGATCCGTTTAAACTTTATGCGTAAACTTTTATTTCAAAGTTGGTTTCTCTAGTTGTTTCAATTTCACTTGAGTAGAGTTGAACATAACAATGAAGCTAGGATCTTTCTTGTGATAAAACGATAAATATTTATGTGTTGGTTTTTCTTTCGGGTCCAAATTCTTTGGTTAATTTTTCAGAGAATGTTAGTGGAGGAGACACAACAGGGACACCATATTTTCAATCACTTGATGATAAAGAAGAAAATGGATATGAAGAGTTTGATGGGTGCTTGAATCCACCTGGAAAGAAAAGGCGCTTGACCGCCTCTCAAGTTCAGTTTCTGGAGAATAATTTTGAAGTGGAGAACAAGCTTGAACCTGAGAGAAAGGTCCAACTTGCGAAGCATCTTGGGCTGCAGCCTCGACAGGTTGCAATTTGGTTCCAAAACAGGCGTGCCCGGTTCAAGAACCAACGACTCGAAAAGGAATATGTTGCTTTGAAAGCTGTCTATGATAAGCTCAAAGTTGATTATGATAACCTCCTAAAAGAGAAGGAAGTTTTGAAGGACCAGGTAATCTATTAAAAGATTTCAACATTTTCATTCTAGTATGTTAAAATTTTTTCACGTCTTGATGGTTCAATTTGGTGTTTTCAACAGGTTGTTTTACTTAAAGAGAAGTTGCTTCTGAGAGAGAAAGAGAAGGGAAATTTGGAAATACTTGCTGTCATCAAAACATTAGAGACAGAAGAGCCTCAAAAGCCAACCATGGATGGAGATACTAAAACTGTACCGTCCACTCCACCAATGGGGGTTTGTAAGCAGGAGGACGCTAGTTCAGCCAAGAGCGATGTTTTCGACTCGGATAGTCCACATTACATAGATGGGAACCATTCTTCTCTAATAGAACCTGCTGATTGCTCTCAGGTTTTTGAACCAGAACAATCTGATTTCTCACAAGATGAAGAGGACAACCCCAATTACAACATGAACCTTTTGCCCCCACCACCATGCCTGCTAAAACTTGAAGAAGATTGCTATTATGATGATGCCCCACCAACAAATTCTTGTAATTTTGGATTCTCTGTGGAGGATCAACCCTTTTGGTCCTGGTCTTATTAAGTAATCTGCCCCTTTTTAGTCTAAGCTTATAATGTGGGACGCCTTGTTTCTTCAATATCTCGGTAATGCAAAAATTTTTCACTTCTCACTTATGTAATTAAAGTTGCGTGACTTTGTGTTTAACTGGCTTGGTGGGGTTTTTGAATGCAATTTCTCAAATAAATTTCTATCTCCAAGTCAAAAAACATTAAACAACATGTGAAAAATAATAAACCGCCGGCTGAATTAAGTAGAATGTCGCAATCTGTGCGCTTCAAAAGCCAAAGTTTGTGAAATGAACTTGAATAATAAGATAAGTTAATCAATGTAAAATCCAAAGCCTGTGTACTCTTTTACAACAGCGTAACCAATTGGTTTGAATTCTAGCAATGAAAAGTTTGAAAAAGGCAATGAATGTTCTTCCAAGTCAAGATTCCGGTATGGTTAATCTTCTATATAGATTCCAATAGGCACAGACTTTTAGCACCGCATGACCTATTGAAGATGTTGACATCTTCTTCCCTGAATGATTAAATAATACGATTTTTTTTTTTTTTTATTCCAAAAATCAAAACCCTTGTCGAGCCTTCAACAGAATATGTTGCTGATGTAAGTGGGTTTTGCTCACAGGAACAGCGTTGTTCATCAAGAATTGAATGTAACCCATCAAAATGTACAATTTCTCGAATATTTTATTTTCTAACTTAAATGTGCATTACATCACTAGTATGAACATTCAAAGGGGGAGGAAATTTTTGGAATTTGATGATGTATATTTGATATTTGACAATTCTTACTGGTTGTTGAGGTTCACGTGAAGATGCAAGAGTCAAATTGTAAAAAAATATCGAGTGAATTCCTCATGAATGTAAACCTAATTGGAAACGGTTGCTCATTTTCTATTTCGGAGGGGAAGGGACAGCTACGGCCTGTTGGCAGCAATATAAGACAAGAAACGGCCAACCGCCACATTTAGACCTGGTTTCCAAGTCAACAAAAGCACGTTGTTTTGTTACGTTTTTGCTATATGTTTTTTTTTTTTTTTTTTGTTGGTACAACATTTACCGATATCAAGAACCAGTGAGACTGCGAGAT
The DNA here is from genome assembly GCA_022984855.1 of Dimocarpus longan. NCBI lineage: Eukaryota > Viridiplantae > Streptophyta > Magnoliopsida > Sapindales > Sapindaceae > Dimocarpus > Dimocarpus longan. Next base: position 19,879,583 of record CM041022.1, read on the forward strand.
TGAAATCAAAGCTTCACAAATCGCAATATAAAATTCATGTGTTCAACTGAAGTTTTAAAAATAATAATAATATTATTATTAGAGTCATTCTATTAAACAGTAATACGATTTCTTAACTATCATCTATAAACTTAGTTATAGGTCAAGCTCTATCAATTTCCCTTTTTTAAAAAAATATTTAATCATCTATAAGCTTTTAATCTAAGATAGTTGAGTTGGTATATATTCTCAACCTTTAGAACAAGAACACATGGATGATTGGATATCAGAGTTTATGCTGATGTAGCCTTATCTATGTAAGTTTGGATTCCTTTCAATTATTTATTTATATATTATTTTGAATTTTTTTCAATAAAATTATATAGGTAACAATTGATAAATATCATTAATATTAGTAGAAAGTCTGTAACTCGGACATTGATTCATATTCAATGACTAGATCATAAGTGATAATAAAAAATAATAATTTTTTTTCAAAAAAAATAATAATAATAAATAATTTTAAATATTTAGATACCATCTTTATTTAAGAGTAATATAACAATATCTTTTACAATTATCTCAACATTCACATTCTATTCTTACCTCTAAAATGTTAACTAATGATTAAGAGAACTTCAAGAGGTTAAGTATAGATCTAAACACCATCTAGGACAGCAAGGATGATCGAATCTACTTAAATTCTTAATTTGACTAATAGATATACTAAAAAATGGTGTACCTACCTCTACTTATTTGTTTATCTATTACCATTAAAAACAATAAATTAAACAACTTTTGATTATTCTTTATGCATTAAAGCATCACACAAATTCATAATTCAAAGATTGAGAATATATGTCAACTCGAAAACTCTTTTATAAAATAAATAAATTGTTATACGTTGAAATAAAAAATAATAATAAATTGATGTTAAGAAATATTGACAAATGTAAGTCATTTATAAATTTAGTGAAACAATTTTATAAAAGATTGCAAAGTAATCATAGTATTTATATTTTAATCATGATTAAGGAGGTAATTAACATTCAATATGAATAAAAAGAATGAGGAGAAGAAAAACATTGTTCAAATAGGCGGGGAGACGGAAACGAACAATAGAGAGTCATCGACTCGCGTTAGCACCACTGCTAACGCGCTTCTAAGATATTTCTCTGCCGACGATCTCAATTCTTAACTTTGAACTCGACAAGAATATCTGGACACGTGTGATGGAACATAGTCCAAATTAACCATCCAGGTGTCGACGTCCAATCTACACCAACAGCCATCACCATTCACAAGGGAACCTTGACTAATGTGGGGTGGGCCTGGTCCCACGTGAAGGTCCCGATCCAGTGGAGATATCCAAGGCAACGTGGCAGCAGACGCATGGTAGAATTCGTAAAAGAGAGAGGTGGGGTCCAGTGTGCATGTGTCACTTTCGGACATTCTGTTTGGGGAGGCACTGATAAGAATGAAATGAGATGAGATGTAGAGAAACGGGGCCCAAGAAGTGGGGCTTTGCTGGCCTTGACAGCACACATCTGTCCGCCTCTGATGTCACACGTGTACGGTTGCTTTCATGGGTGGCCACTGGCCACGTTCGCACCATGTCTCTTTGTCAGTAGCGCTTCGTCACATTTCTATTACCCTCTCTTGTTTTTGTGGTTTTGTTTTTAATAGGCAATTAATTTATGTTGATATTTAACGCTCTATGCATGTATCATAAGGGGCTTGGACTTGGAGCCCATACGAGGAAGAGGCAATTTTGGGTTCAAAGTACAAATGTAGATAGGTAACACATGACAGCGAAATTTGAGATGTGGGTTTTAAGGCGTCATTTGCGTCCTTCAAAGTATATCCTATTCAATATGGGTTTTTGAACAAAGCAACAACAGTCCGGTGCTAGTTTGTCTACTGCCCTCGCGCACTCTAGGTCAGTTCAGCAACATACTAGTGGGATCATTGTCCATTTCCCGCGAAGCAAGTGAACTTCGTTCTCTTGTAAGTTTCTGGGCTGTTACGCACACTAGAGTTTGTTCACTCAGTATGTGGAACATCATTCAACGGAGGTGCAGTGCAGGCTTACAGGATAGTTGATAATGAACTCATTAATAAACTTTTATTTTTAGAATTTCTCATTTATTTATTTTTTTATAACACTTGTGGTGGAAGCAACTCAGAACCTCGTTATTATCAAACTAAACAAACCCTCACTGGCCAAAAATTTTTCTTTTAGTTAGCCTGTAATGGATCTTGTATAATTGTGTAACCCAACTGTTAGTATTAGGATCTGATTTCTCTCCTCTGCTACAGTAAACTGTCATCAAAATGATGAAATAGATGTAGCCTCTAATGTCAAACATTATGGACATGGGCTGCAAACCGAAACTTTTATAGGAAGAGCCCAGAAATTTTGGCCCAAACCTGAATGCCACGACACTAGCTGAAATTTAACAAATGTGAATGCAAACTAGCCAGAGATATCACAATCATAAGGAAGGATTCTTTTTAAAGTATATATGAAGTATCATGACTGCTGTTTCAACTGCTGTAAAACAATTGGAGCAAGGTAATACTTTGAACGGGAAGTCTCTAAATTAATGAGAGCTAAGCAACATTTTGTTAAAACAAACCAAGTCACTTCACGTTTAAGATTTCAATCAAAATGTTAAGCATCAGGTAAGAGTAACCAAATTCTTTTCTGCTATAGATATTGTCCAGTTATTGAGTTGAGTAACTGGAAGACTGTCAATGTCATTAACACACTTTTGAGAGTTTTTCCTTTGATTTTGTGTTTACCTTTACTTCCCTTTTCTATGAAGATAACCGGTTTATATTTTTTTTCAATACCAAAGATTAACTTAATACTAGATGAAATGCATCAACTACCTCACGTAAGATAAATTTTAACCCCTAAAGAAGCCAAAAAAGGAGTGTAATGTGAACAGATAACTTCAATTTCGTTTGACAATTCCCTAAATACACAACATAGACTACATATTCAACTTTAGTCCATAGCATTGCCCGTAATCCTAATCGAACTAGTACCTTGAACTTCTAAATGCCAACAATGAGTCAAAGAGTTCGCACAGGAAAACCCTTACAGTTGGCCAAATCAGGTCTATTAATTAGTCTCTGCCTAAAATGACTTTTCCGAATACTATGCCTCCTTTCAAGTCCGACAATCAGCCTAAAAATAAGTACAGAAAGTATATAAAGAAGTTTGGAGATATTCCAGAACCTAGGAATTCATTTGAGAGAAAAAAAAACCTTCATATGCAAAGCTCTAGTAATGTAATGCTCTGCAACTGAGCATTAAAATTTGGATCATTGAATTAGAGGCAATAATGCCATGAGATCCAGAACCAAAGTGAATCAAAGCATGGAAATGCTTTAGAGCACCAAGCATCCTTGAAAGGCAGGGATTTGGTAACCTAGGTTAGACAGGATTAAAGCAAAGCATCCATGTTCAATCCTCCATGTTCAATCCATTATGCACAGGCGAAGCTACACCAAAGGCATAAAGGCGATGACTGCATGAGGCAACTGCTTTACTTTTCACCCTCACCTAACAACTAGGCTGAGATTGAAGTTTATCAAGCTCATTTGCAGATGATTTGCCCCCACATCCATGTTAACGGCAGCAGTTAGATGGACTCCAGGTTAGACTTATACGAAAGACAACTTAAATACATAGACAGGCTGAAAAGTCATTGCGTTGCATTGCTGGAAGAAGAGTTGATTATACCGATGCAGAAAATGCTTGATAAAATCTTTGGTACTAACAGATACTCCAGGGCATATACCCAATAAATGTTGTAGGGTTTAGAACTCTAACCACTTATGTATTAAACGCCATCCTTTTTTGGTACTAAAGGAAGTAATACTAGGACTAGAACATATATGTTGATATACTAATACTAGGTTACATAGCACTGCAACAACATTATGACAGCCTTGGTTATATTGCTCCTATTCACCATCAAAAGTATTGTACTAATACAATGTGGGAACACTACATCACCATGAAGTCCATAGTAGTCGAGGTATTTAAATATAAGTCTTCTTTGGTGATCTTCAGACTGCAAAAATATACTAAGTTATTCACAAATGCTATTTATGTTTATAGTTACATCATAGTTCAAAAAAATAATAAAAATCAGGCATTGGTCATAACAGCATCACTCTAAAGGAGCATGTATAGGTATTTGCAGAATTTCAAAAGTTAACCAAGACAGAATCATAGTTCGCAAAATAGAGGAGATAAGCTCCAAGTAACCAAAATTATAATCCATACAAACTCAAATTAGGGATTGTCAAATTCAATCACCAACTTAACATCAATCTGATTACCTCAAAGACCTTTTAATATTTCGAAGAATACTCCACATAAAGGTGGATAAAAAGAAGAGAATAATACCCATAATTATGGCATACTTGAGACCAAGGCTCACCAGCAAGTTCACCAGAAGCCCAGCCAACACAACACCAACAAAATTTGCCGAAACACCTGACCAAAACGGCATGTCAAGAATGGAAGCGATAATGGCTCCAGTCCATGCTCCTGTTCCAGGAAATGGCACGGCCACAAAAAGCATAAGCCCAAGCCATTGAAACTCCTCGACAGGGCCAGCCTTCGCCTTGGCCCTCTTGAATAGCATATCAAGGAACCGAGATGCAGCTGGGCTTTTGCCAGCCAGGAATGAAGCAAATCTCTTCAAGTAAAGTATAATGAATGGCACAGGAAGCATGTTCCTACAGTTAAAAGCCCCTAAATTTGTCAGCTTCATGCTGGTCACAGATTCCAACGACTATATACTTCTACATTGATATATTCACACAAACAACCCTATTTATGAAAACAAATTATTTAATTGACAAGGGAATATAACAGAACAAGTTCAGAAAAATGGGTCAAACAAATATAAATTCTGTAACCAAATGAGAACGAAAACAAACCCAATAACAGATAAGAGAGTGAGCGAGAGAGGCTTGAGTTGCATCCAGTAACCAACAGGAATAGCCCCGCGAAGCTCAATAACAGGAAGCGTGGCTAGAGCAAACACCACAGCCTCGTCAGGCCAGCCGGAGCTCCTCAAAGCAGTGGCGATTTTGAGGCCAAAGTAGGAAGCTTTGACGGAGTCAACAGCAGCATTAGCATCACCGGACGCTGCAAACCAAGCAAGAGACAAACAAGTCCAAACCAGAACCCATAAAAGGTACTTCACTGGACTCTCCTTAGAGAAAGGCAAAATCTTCGTGTCGTCTTCGGTTGTTTTGTCAAGAAACCCATCTGAAGAAGAAGCCTTGGCGACAACAACATGCGAGGAAACGACAGGATGGGGTCTTTGCAAAGTGAAGAAAGGTGTTGACTTGGAACTTGGGGGCTTCTTGTTATTGGAAATGAGAGGATTGACATTGTACAGTGATGTTTTCAAGTGCGGTTTTGTTTTAAAGAATGCAACGGACAGCGATGACACAGAGACAAAGGCAGCCATCGAAGAAACTATTTGAAGCTGCAATTAATTTGGAGGACTTTCCACTTGTCAACTGTGTCTGCCCATCAAAAACAGGCTTCGGTTTGTAAGAGAAAGAAACAGAGATTCTTTACATGTTTGCGTTATCAGTATCTTCTAAAATGACAATGAAATTGCAGTTGCTGTATATACCAACATTTTCTTTTTAAGATGTAAAAAAATTTTCATCCAATTACAGATAAATATTTTCTACTTTGAGAAATGTCCTAGCAAAAGCAAAAAATTTGGACTTAATCGTGGAGGAGGTAGGAGGTAGATATAACACGGTCGGCGTAGGCCAGCAAAGAGAGGAGGACTTACCCAAGTTCTGTTTGATGTTTAGCGTTACGACACAATTTGGGCCAACAAGTTTGCGAGGCGGCCATATGTTATTTAAAGGCAATTTAATGACGAATAACTTTAATTATTTTTTTATTAATTGAAACGTAGAAATTTATGTTATGCATGAAGATTAATTATTAATTATATAATTTTATATTTTAATAAATACATAAATTTATAATTATATATATACTAAAAATAATAATAACTATTATCTTAATTATACAATAACAAGCAATAAAGTAATTATAAGTTGTTTACTACATTGATTTGCTTCACTTTCTTGAGAAAAACTTTATAAAAGCAAATAATTTTCTAGTGCTATTCTAATGGTCTAAAATCAATTTAAGTCTACCTGCAACATAATATATTATTCTTTTGGGACTACGTTAATTCATATTAGAAAATTTTCTCAAACTCGACTAGTGAACTAAAATAAGTAAGATTTTAATAGTTATTTAGATAAAATCCTTCAGTTTGTAATTTTATATTAATTTCCAAACTTGAACAGAAGTCACAAATAAAATGATACATAACATCCGAAATGGTTTCTTAATTTTAAATTTAAACTGTCATATTATTAATCACACAATTCTATCTCCATCCTTTTCCAAGCAGAAAACAGCCAACGCAAGGAAAATACTCTTTGGACTATTCACAAATTTAAACGGGTTTAGTTTAAACAGATCAAGACAACTTAATGGGTTGGGTCGGGTCAGGCTAAGTTTGATGGGTCGTATCGGGTCATAATGGGTCGGTTCAGGCTGAGTTGATAGAACTGGGCTATTTCGAAACCAAATCCAAAAAATCTCGAGAGATGAGTCGCAAGAGAGACAAACCCTATCCTTCCCGCCATGTCCCCACCTCAGCCCCGAAACGACGCCGTCCCCTCCCTCCACCACTGCCGGACATCACCGACGATGACAAGCCAGTCGCCAAGCCGATCCCTCCGCCGGCCGTGGTAGTCATGGGCCTGCCGCCCAACTGCTCGGTACTTGATCTGAAGTCGAGGTTCGAGATCTACGGCTCCATATCCCGCATTCGCATCGATCGCAATGGTGTTGGCTACATCACTTACCGAACAAAAGATTCCGCTGAAGCCGCCATTGCTGCCGCCCTCGATTCCTCCTTCGGCATCACCGTCGATTCCCATAAAGTATACACTCCTAATTCATCTCAATTTCGCCTTTTGTGTCCAATGTTGATTTTTAGTTGTTGGGTTTTGTTAGTATTGTTGGTGGGTTTGGTCTCTAGTAACTAAATTTGAGCTCACTTGAGTTGACATTTGCATTTTTATTGAATGTAGGACCCAGAAGTTGTTACAAGCAGCTAATATATGTGTGCAGGGTCTTACTATTATACAATTTCTGTATAATTACTTAATTACTGGGTTGATTATTAGCTATTAGATTTTAATTCAAGGGTTTGTAAAAGTTATATATGAAAAAAGAAAAAAATTGTTATCTTTTGTAAATATTCCTGTTTAGTTGTAAAATCAGTAATGTAGCAAAATCACTCTATTATGAATTCGGTTAGTGTAGACTAGATGGGTAGAGATGGTTCTGGGGCATGACCTCGTGCACAGGAATTTTTGGTTTTGTTAGCTTAGTTTGGTCTTTGAAAGCTCTCCTCATTGGTGCTTTTGTTAGTTGGTTAGTTCCGTTGCCTCCTCTAGTCTTGTATATTTAGTATTGAGGTGGGGGGGTTTTTGGTTGCAGGTGCAGGTTTTGTGGGCAACTGATCCTCTGGCACAATGGAAAGAAGCAGTTGGGGTTGGTGCCAAAAAAGATAATGGCGGATCGTCTTCCAAGCTTCTGCGGGCTGAGGTGCCTCTCCGCAGACATGGTAGAGGTAATAAGCTTGCTTCAGCTATAGTCAACCCCAAAACTAGTAGTGATGGTTCTTCAGCGATAGAGGTGCCTTTTGAAGGCAGAGAAATAGTCGCTTATGATGATATCCTGTAACTTCAGAATTGGTATTTATTGGAGGTTTATCCTTCATTGTAATATTATATTAAAAGGGTTTAGTTTTAGTAATAATAGGTGTAATTTGAATTGTGTCTAGGAAAAAGTTAGCAGCTTGGCATAATCTAGTGAAAGTTTCTTCGAAATGGCTTCTGGTTTTCTGTTTCAGTTTCTGTAAAATGATTCCAGATTGGCAATTGAATGCAGTGTTAACTTGTCTTTGATACCTGTTTCTTGGTCGTGTAATTATTCACCCTTCGTATGAATGTAATCCTGGGCATCCTTATTTAAGGTTCTCTGTCTGTGAATAGAATTAATATAAGTTATATTAAATCTTTTTATCCTTAGTAGCATATGTTAAGATATGTCATATATGTTAAATGAAGATTTTTCTCTGCACATTTGTTATGTGAGATCAGCAATTGAATATAGAGTAGTGTTGCCTTAGATTTTGCAATCCTTACCATCATAATTAATCAAATTCCAAGGAAGTTGATTAACTTAATACATTTTCATATGCTGGACGAGTGTGCTTTTATGAGTCCCTTTTGAGTCATGAAAGTACAGCCCGTTTATAATGGTTCACCTGACTAATTACCTCAAAATTTTGCCTTTACCTTGATGATGTTTTCAATTGTATAAGAGCAATTTTAACAAATAGATTTTAGCAATGAAAATTCTCAGGTCGAAATATACGTATATAACAATGCAACTTCAGTGTCTTAATGTAGACTTCAAAGTACCACATTACATAAAATTGTAGTCGTGCGGCCTTAAAAGAACCATATATGATAGCAACCGAGAACAATACAACTATAATTTGATTAATCATATCATTAGTGGAAAGAATAAAAATAGCGAAAACTCTTCAGTTGCTTCGGCCCTACTATCAATACTTTTTTTTTTTATTAAATGTAATTAAGGGATGCTGAACTATCATTCTTTTTATTATCATTTTTTTTTAATGGAAGAGGAGATGTAACTTAAACCTATAAGTAGTTATTATTTATTATTAATATTATATCTTAAAAATTATTATAATTGTATAGCTCAATTTAATAACATCTGGATGCCTAAGGCCATCTCCATTGAATACGTCAAAATGGTGATTTGCACCATTTTGTACTTTGGTGCATTTTTGTGCTCCAACGAATACACCAATTGTATTCTAGCAAGATAATTTTTTTTGGTGTGAATGAATGGTGAACATCAAATTTGGTATTGCATTGTCCATCAACACCAAAAGTGATGCCGAAATATAAATTAATTTAATTAAAAATATATATTAACTTATTATAAAAAAATAAATATAGTTTAAAATATTTAATTAAAATCTTTAAAATGAGTATAATATTAAAATTTTTTAATATATTTTTATTTTTTATTATATATTGGTTAAATGATTGTGTATAGAATATTTTTTTAAGGATGTCTTTTATGTAAAATATATTGAAGTGTGAAAAAATTTGGTATAGATACCTTTTTGACATAAAAATGGTGTGAAATTTAGTGCATATTAGAGATGGTAGGTGGCAATCTCTTTTTATCTGCAAATTTTACAAATTCGAACAAATAATATATCAGACATAATTAATGAATATTTTAAAAAAAAAATTATTATTCAAAAAGACAAAGTAAACCCAGAAAAGCTGAAGAAAGAAGCCAATTCAAAACAAGGACCAGGGTCTCCTTTTTTTTTTTTTTAAGTCCTAAGGACCACAGTCATGAAAAGAAAGCAAAGCATATATACTCAGATGATAAAAGCAACTCACGAGACATTCAAACACTCAATCATCGTCCCCCCTTTTGAAGAAAAATACAGACATTGAAGATTGAAGGCAGAACAAACATTTTGAAGCACCAAAAATAAAAAACAAAAGCAATATTATCAGTAAAAGAAGAATCTGATCAGTGATGTCGAGGTGGACGGTCCTCTTCTTCTCAAGAATCTTGACAGCAAAAGGCAGTCCTGAATCCCAATGGCGAGCAAACTTAACTTTTCCAAAATTACCTCTCCCAAAGGCCTGACTGAGGTGAATATTGCCATAGATTTTGCAATCCTAACTAACCATCCTAATTAACCAAATTCCAGCTAAGTTGATTAACTTGATACATTTTCATACGTTGGACAAACGCGTTTTTATGTGTCTCTTTTGATATTTTAAGTATATTTATAACTGTTGGGACTTCTTGATAAAGATTCTAAGATAAGATACGGTTTGGAACTCAACATTATATTTCTTTACTTTCTAATAGACACGAAAGAGAGACCCTTATATAAGTAACAAAATTGTCTTCCAATTGAAATGACTTATGCATAATTTATTTATGTATAGATAAATTAGGATAAAATTTAGATCTCTTGATAAAGGTTTTAAGGTACGGATCTTAATATTATTTGACTTTACCTTCAATAGATGGGAGAGAGAAAGACCTATATATATAAGTGAAAAAATTGTCCTCTAACCAAATAAACTTATAAGTAATTTATCCAAGCATAGATTAATTAGGCTAAAATTATCCATTTTTGTGATACTATTACTCAAACCCGGTATTGCTCGGAGATAAGCGGCCGGATGCATCAATCCACCTGAAAGAGTACTTCTTTATTACTTCTTGGATTGATATTAATTTTTGTTATGAAATAGAAAAGGTTAAAAAAAAAAAAAAGGCTCCAAACAGAAGAAGAGAGAGAGAGATTTAAAAGAGAAAAAGAATCCCTCCAAGAGCAGAAAAAGGAAGAAGAGAAAATTAAAGCGAAATGTAAATGAAGGAAGGATTTGGCTTGATTTTGTTAAACTTGTATTTTTTTTTAAAAAAAAAGGCGAAAAAAAAACCCAAAACAGAAAAAAAGAGAAAGAAAGATTAAAAAGAGAAAAAGATTCCCCTCCAAAAACAGAAAAAGGAAGGAGAGAGATTAAAAAGAGAAAATTAAAACAAAATGTACCAACCCCATTAACACCACCCACCCACCCCTCTCCCTTCTCTGTCTCCAAAAGAGGGATTTTAAATTTTAAAGTGTCAAACTAAGAATATGCTACAGTTATGTTTCCTAAATAATTGCCATCTGTTTCCAAAAGGAGAATCATGCTTGCATTTGCTTTACAAAGAGCTGTGTACAGTCTCACAGCTTGAAGCATATATAACTTAATGGTTACAAGTTTAGAATGAAAATGGTTCTCTGCAACTTTTACAATTGTTACTGTGATTTATATCATTTGTAAGGGTATGAATTTTGGTATGTTTAAGCTTCATAGAAAAGAATATTTTTGTTCCCCGTAGACACTTATAAGACAAAGTTACTGAGCTAAATCGAAAGGTTTTTAATTAAAGAAATTGAACAAAATAGAAAAAATAATGTATTCCTGATTACATTCTGAGAATCATTGTATAGAAAGATATTTGCAGTTAGAAAAAGCAAAATCAATTGAAGATGGGTTTATTTCTTTACAAAACATGTGGCCGGTATCTTCTTTTGAAAAGCAGTAGACAAAGGTTCATGGAAGCATTTAAGGTATATAACTATGCTATCCTTGGTCTTAGAGAACAAGTTACCAACCAGCGTCAAAGTGTGATGTGGTTTTCTTTTTATTTGTTCTTATTTTAGCATTTTTATCTCAAAAATCAAACCAACAGGGACCAACGAAATATGATAAACAGATACACTTTGGAAAGAGATTTTCCCACCTCGTGATGTGTGTAAAATTAAACCGCCCTGTCTCTCTCTCTGTCTATCTCTCTTTCTATCTAATGACCGAACTTTCTAACCTATTTATCTGTCTATCTACCTAATGACCTTACTTTTTAACCTATATATCTATCAATCTATCTATCTAGCTTATCTATCTAATGACCTAACTTTCTAGCCCTTCTAGCTACTTTTTTTTTTTTTTTAGTACAATAACAGTACCTGGGACTGACCTAGATGATAACCGGGACCAATCGAAATAAGACACTAATGACACGGTCCGAGGACGACTCCCAATGGAGAGAGATCCATCCACGTGGAGGTAAGTGAGAGACCCACACGAAGATAAGAGATCAACCCACACTAATAATGGGAGATCAATAATATATTATTATTATTATATTATTATAATATATATATAAATTTTTGAATTGTTGGGGCTGAGGTGTCGAACCCCATGTCTCTTAGAAAGGGATGCATGGGGGTTACTAGCGCCAACCAATGACGCTAGCACTAGCTACCTATTTTGAAGGTTGATGACCTAACTTTCTTATATATCAATGAATTAATTAATTAGTAAAATCTTGTAATCAATAGGTTTTGCTTCTGTCCCACAGTATATACCACCCAAAATCTGTAATGAAGCATTTTTGTTTAATGTGTCATGTTTAGGTTCATTCATTCATTTGGTTAGAGTTTAACATACAAGATTGGTTACATTATTAAACGTATAATATGATATACATTAGACATATACTATGACATTGGACATACATAATTAAACAAAGATAAGAGCTTTGCTTAAACGATATATCAATGTATATAGAGGTTATGTGACATCATTTGTCATATTATCGCATCTTCATTAAAATAATAGGTGGAATAATTCTTGGTTTGACCTATTTTTACTATAAAATGTTAAATATTTGTCTTTTCATTTTTGTCTATTTTGTCTCAAGGAGGCAGAAAGTCCTTTGCCTAACATCTTTTATGTATTTATTCAAAGCGACTAGCATGTCTTTTCTTAAAGCCAATATATGCTGTAAGGTGCACAAGCAATCTAATGTAAAAGAAAAAGACAGAAGAAAGAGAGAGAGAGAGAGAGGCAGGGAGAGAGAGATAAAGACATCTCATTTGTAAATTACGAAGGTGGAGATAAAAACGTAACTTCTTTAAATAAATACGAAGGGTCTAGAATTTTCACACTGTTCACCTTCTCGTCATATTTTTTACATATTGTTAATAGATATATATATTATAAATTATAAGAAAGTTAAATTATTTCTCTATACTCTATTTTTCATCGATCACCAAGGATGCAAATGTCTATTAAATATCATATATACCTTTCAATTGATAAGTTGGATAATTAGTTTACAATACTATGAACATAAAAATGTGATTTTCTTTTCAAACAAGTATCATGGGTCTATAATTCTAGCAGTCTAGTACTATCCAACATTTTTATTTCACATAGACGAGAGAAAGAGAGGGAGAGGAGCGGGGAAGGGAGAAAAGATAACGAAGAAAGAAAGCAACCGCGTTAGCTTCTAGCACTAATTTGTTGTTAATTACAATTTGATTCTAATTCTTCTTTAATTCAACTGTACTAAACATGGTCCGGTTGCTTTGAGCTTTGAACTTTTATATTAATATCGTGAGAAAGAGGAGAAAGAGAGAGGGAGAGAGGATAATTATACTACAAACCCAAGAAGGGCACAAATACCCAAAGTTATTAACAATGAAAGATTAATTTCAATGAGATCCTTCATTTCATTACATTTTAACGTTTAAGGTTATAATTATCACTTTCCATTTTCGGTCAAACCCACCCCAACACTCATCTCTTGTTGGAAAGCGAGTAACTTTGCTTCTGTATAAATTAAATCCAAAGAAATTAACCCTCGTTTTCCTGTTCTCATTCAAAACTTTTCTTTTATATTGCTTTATAAGCAATAATAGGATTTCTTTTTTTAATGTAATCTGATTTTAGTCTCTATGCATAATACACTCATGGAAGATTTATTTTTACTATGTTAAATTTCAATTTAAATTTGATGTGCACGATAAATAGTAACTTATAATTATTAACATCATGAAAGTGATATAAAAATTAAAAATGATCAAGTTGGAGGTGATTGCTGATTGCATTTGTTTTTATTAGGTTTGGTAACAACCAAATAAGAGTTTCAGTGAAGTTATAGATGAGAAATTTGAAAAAAAAAAAAAAAAAAATTAAAGTTACTATCATTTTAATGGAGGGATTGATTTGCAACAGGCATGTGATATAAGAAGAAAACCAAAATAAAGAATTAAAGTCATTATCAAGTATTTAATGGAGTAATTGACGATAGCAAATCTCTCTAGTGATTTTTAGCTTCATCACTCAAAATTAGTTTTCTTTGGTACTGTGCATGCATCTCCCGCGAGGCAGCTCACCTTTGACAACATTGTGATGCTTTTGTCTTCCCTTCTTCTGTAATCCGTACATAATTATTTGGGTGAAGTTTTAACTAATTATGGATTAATTGATACTCAGTGACTAATGCTTTGTTCTGAAAGTGGAGCCTCCTAATCCTATTTCATCCATCCATCTTATCTGTTGCGCATCTAAAGCATCTGAACTCAATTATTAGATGACTCGTCTGCTTGTCATAATAAGAATGCTAGATATCTATTCAACATATACTGAAAATCCTGTACTTGACAAAGAATATTTTTCCAAAAGAACTCTGTGTAGCTTGCTTGAACATTTTCTTTTGAATTTCAATTAGTTATTGTACATGGTAACATGGGGAATCATTACCTTGTTTTTGGTGGCAATCTCTGCCATTATAATTGTATAGCTCAGTCTAACAGCATTTGGATACTTAAGGAGTTTCAAGATGGCAATCTCTCTCTCTATCTGCAAATTTTACAAGTATCAAGAAATAATATATCAGACATAATCAATGAAGTATTAGAAAAAGATTATTATTCAAAAATACAAAGTAATCCCAGAAAAGCTAAAGAAAGAAGCCCATTGAAAAACAAGGACCACAGACCCTTTTTTATCTTTATTTTTGACATAACAAGGACCGCAGTCTCGAAAAGAAAGCAAAGCACATATACCCAGATAATAAAAAGCAACTCATTAGACATTTAAACACTCAGTCATCCTCCTACCAACCAAAATGCTCTGCTTGTGCCCGAAGGTTGAATTTTGTAGTTACAAAGCAAACACACTCCAACTTAACACCATTTAATAAAATCTCGAGACAAAATTTGGTGGTTGGTGCATTATTATAGCTAACACCAAATGGTTGTTAAGGCACGTGCTCTTATTTATCTGCGCTTTTTCTATACGACAAAAAGGAAAAAACCATTCACCTCTTCTCTACAAACCAAGCCAAAGATTTTAGATATCTAACTTGGCTCACTCTCCAATTCACGTACCAATTTTTTCTTTTATTTATGGGATAATCCTATTTATCCCCTATAATTTGATATAATAGTCAAAATTTCCCTTAAATTTAAGAAATCACTAATGTCTCCCTATTAATTTTTCGAAACAGATAACAACTCCTTTATAATTTATTAAAATATCTAAAAAAAACTTCCTACCGTCAACTTAAACTTAAAAATAAACGTTTGACCGTTAATATGAGAAGACAAAATTATCAAAATAAAATAAAATATAGAAAATTTATAAATATTTAATGAAATGATAATTTAATATTTAAAAAAAATTCATCGTCCATCTCTAAAATGAACGGTGATGATCAAAACTATTAATTTTTTAAATTATTAAAAAAATTTAAAATATTAAAATATTAATAATTTTTTCTAAAATTAAAAAATTAATAAAAAACCTTAAAAACCCAAAAACTCTCTCCCTCTCTTCTTCTCTCTCTCTCTCGACGGTATATCTCTATCGATGGAGACCAAGTTCTAGATCTCCATCGACAAAGACCCAAATTGAGTTTTTGATGATGAAAACCCATAAGTTTCTGGGTTTTCATAGCTGGAAACCCAATTTTTATGCTTCTATCGTCAGAAATCCAGAAGTTTTGGGTTTGCAAGCTTTTTTTTTTTTTTTGATGTTATTGTATTTAATACTATTGTTGGGGTTTGGTGACGATGATGAGGGTTCATGTTCATATTGGTAATGATGATGTTACTCCCGTGTTTATCCGGAAACTAAGGAAACTTGTGGGTTTTCAAGCTTTTTTTTTTTTTTTTTTTTTTATGTTGTTGTGTTTAATATTATTGTTGGGGTTTGATCACGATGATGATGTTATTGTTGCAATTAGCGTTCATATTCATATAGGTGATGATGATACTACTATCGTGTTGAATGAATTTTTTAGATGTTGATCTTCATTGAAGTTGGAGATCCAATCTCCAGTCTTTAGATTAGATTTCCACCATCTATCCAAAGATGGATGGCGAAAATTTGGATCTTTGACTTTATTTTTTTAAAATTTTATTTTATAAAAAATTTTATTAATTTTTTATTTTCAACTGAGGCATAGTTTGGATATTTCACGTCAGAAACCTTATTTGAGAAAATTGAAAGGAAAAATGTGATTGTTTTTTTTCAAACTGTAAGGGGCAATTCGTGATTATATCAAACAATGGGAAGAATTGGGATTAACCCTTTTCTTTTTCTCTCTGGTCCCTATACTTCACATTGTGTACAACTCAAGGGATTAGGGATCTTCGCTTTGCTGTCAGATACAGACACCAAACCAAAATCAAAACACCCACAAAACAAGCTTCTTCAAAGACAGAACAAAACTGCCACTTGCCCACTTCACTCTCTTTCTCTTTGGACTCCTCTTCTTGTTCCGTCTTCTGTTCTAGTTTGTCAGAGTTGACCTGAATCTGTTTTTTGTGATACAACAGAAGCGTTTTCTCGTTGGTGGTGTTGTCAATCACTCTCCGGTTCACCTCTCTCTCTATCCACAAAAGGGTTTCACGTCTTTGAGGTATTTACTTGCTTTGTTAAAAAAATGTATTTTTTTTTTTTAATTTTTCAAAAAAGTTTGTGTTCATTTTTTTTTTGAAGATTTGGTTTTTGGCTATGTTTTCTGTTTTGATTTCTGGGTTCTGTTCTTTTTGCACGGGTTTTTAATGGGTATGTGTCTTTGTGATTTTTTTGGTAAAAGATGATTTGGATCTAATGTAAGTTCAAGTTTGGTTCTTTAGATCCGATTAAGTTGAAATGTGGTAACTTTGTGGAGTATAATAGTTAGGGTAGTGATTTATACCCGAATGAGTACAATAAGGTTTGGATTTATGAGAATTCTGGATATGTTTGCATCTCATATTTATCATTGGCATTGATTGGATGTGCTACTGGCTTTGTTACTGTTGGTTTAGGAGGTTAATCAAATGATTCGATTTACTTGTTTAACTGTTATTGTTTTCATTTGGTTGTTTTTTGAAGTAATTGAATTGCATGTAACTGAAACTTGTAATGATATGTTATTGATTTAAGTAGCTTTTCTGGATATCATTGTATTAGTGTTTGATAATGCACAAAACAATTTCATGGATATTTGATATACTCTTCATTAGAAAATGCTATTATTAATAACGTTTGTTTTGTTTGTTTGTTTGTTTTTTTTTTTTTTTGATTGACTGTATACCATGTTTTGAATACACTACTCAAGATAAATGTGCCATTTGGGAAAATAACTCTGATTTACAATAGACTATACATGCTATGGGAAATACAGAAATTAATACCAATACCTAAACATCTCATAATATGAAACTTGGGGTATTAAGATGGATTGTCCTGAAATAATGTTGGACTTCTTGTCGTCGTGTAGTGGTAAGAACTAAGAAGAAGTCTTCTTTATGCCTTACATCTTTGCACACGCCTGAAAACATACAGAGAGATTATAAACTATATTTTGTCATAGTTGCACATATATGCATATGATACTGTTTATGATCAAATTGGTATATGGATCACGTAAGAAGGCAAGAAGTTCATTTCCAGCTAATGGTGTGCCGTTCAGATAATAGATATTCGAATTGTTGTATTTATGATTTTTTTCTGGGTTTTGTTTTATTTTATTTTTTGTTCTTAATGATCAAGTGCTTTTTTTTTTTCATTCTTTTTTTTTTAAAGATCCATTCAACATTGAAGCTGAGGTCTCTGACTCTTTAGTGCATATGGAACCGGTGGTTCTTGGCTAACAAACAAAAATTTTGTTGGATTTTTGTGGGTTCGGGTGTAGTGCACCACTCGAACCCCCGGGTCTTGTACGACGCCTAAACCCGCAAACGTCACGGATACGGAATGGGAGGTGTTGGAAAGGGTAAGAGAACTTGGCTTGTATTTTCTTCTCTTATTATAGTTTTTCGTTTTATAATTTTAGAAAGAAATAAATATATATAGAGAGAGAGAGAGAAAATGTCAGCTGGTAGCCCTTTCCAATATTCAATTGACATTTTTATCCCATTAAAATAAACTTAACAATTGTATTCCAACTTTTTTTTTTTTACACAAATACCCTTAATAACATTTTTTTATCTTTCTCATTTTTTTGCCGCTCTCCCCTCCTTCATTTGTCTGACAGCCCCTGCTTCTTCTTCACTTTCTCTTCCTCCTTTATTTGTCTGATAGTCCTTGCTTCTTCTTCACTTTCACCTCCTCCTTCATTTCTCTGACAGCTCTTGCTTCTTATTCACTTTCTCCTCCTCCTTCATTTCTTTATTCTACCGATCTACTTTTCTCTGTTTTATCTTTTGGTCTCTTTTCGCATTTTCGACTACACAAACACCATCTACCACCCACCATGCATCTTTATTCGCTTCTGCACTAGCCACCATCCATCTTTATCTTCTATACTACGAGTAATGTATCTTAACTTTTGAACACTTGTTTTTCAGTTATTATACCAGGTGGCACCTTTAAGGTACTTGTTGCTTTCCGTGTTGGCTAAATCTGGTTATTTTGAGGAGAAACACATGGAAAAGAGAAGGGACTTCTTTACCGTACAGATGTTGAACCACAAAAGCATACCAACTCAAAAGAATAACAATAGTTGCGGTGGATTTGTATGTAAGTATATCGAGTGTATTAGTAGGAGAAGTGCATCATGAAATTGGGGGGTACAAGAAGTTCACAAAATGAGAAGGGAGTCTGGTTATTTTGAGGAGAAACACATGGAAAAGAGAGAGGATTTTTTTACCGCACAGATGTTGAACCACAAAAACATACCAACTCAAAAGGATAACAATAGCTGTGGTGGATTTGTATGTAAGTATATCGAGTGTATCAGTAGGAGAAGTGCATCATGAAATTGGGAGGTACAAGAAGTTCACAAAATGAGAAGGGAATTTGTAATGTTGTTGATGGAAATGTGGAGTAATTGTCGATAATGATGTAAAACATTTTATATATGAATATATATAAAGTTACTTTAATTGACATTATGTAACATTTATGGTTTTTACGAATATATTTTGTATTATGTTGAGGTGGTATGATATTCATATGTAAGGATATATTCAGTTGGTAAAAACCAGTATCCAAAACACCAGTCACGCCAAGGTAAATAACGTTAATCACGCTAGTTCCCTCGGTGTGACTAGCGGTGGCATGTCTTGGTGGAACAAAACCATAAGCCAATACACTAGTCACACCGATAGTAATGAGTGTGAATCATACTCGTCACACATGGTGTGACTAATGGTGTCATGTCTAGGTGGAACAAAACCAGAAGTTAATACACTAGTCACACCAATAGTAACGAGTGTGAATCATACTCAAGTGTGACTAGTGGTGTTATATCTTGGTGTGATAAAATCAGAAGCCAATACACTAGTCACACCAATAGTGACGAGTGTGAATCATACTCGTCACACTTGGTGTGACTAGTGGTGCCATGTCTTGGTGTGACAAAACCAGAAACCAATACACTAGTCACACCAATTGTGACGAGTGCGAATCATACTCGTTGCACTTGGTGTGACTAGTGGTGTCATGTCTACATGGAACAAAACTAGAAGCCAAAACATTAGTCACACTATTAGTGACGAGTGTGAATTATACTCGTCACACTTGGTATGACTAGTGGTGTCATGTCTAGATGGAACAAAGCCAAAAGTCAAAACACTAGTCACACCAAGTGTGACGAGTATGATTCATACTAGTCGCTATTAGTGTGATTAGTATATTAGCTTCTGGTTTCGTTCCATCTAGACATGGTACCACTAGTCACACCAAGTGTGACGAGTGTGATTTACACTCGCCACTAATGGTGTGACTAATGTATTGGCTTCTGATTTCGTTCCATCAAGACATGACACCACTAGTCACACCAAGTGTGACGAGTATGATTTACACTTGTCACTATTGGTGTGACTAATGTATTGATTTCTGGTTTCGTTCCATCTAGACATGACACCACTAGTCATACCAAGTGTGACGAGTATGATTCACACTCGTCACAATTGGTGTGACTAGTGTATTGGCTTTTGATTTTGTCACACCAAGATATGACACCACTAATCACAACATCGTGGGTCATTGTTTTCAAACAAAACCTTTATATAGTATATCTCTTTAATAAAAATATCACCAAACACAAAGACACAATCAAGTATAATGTTACAGTAAGTATGAATATAGTTTTATAATTTGTTACAAATAAATGCAACAGTACTTAAACAAACAAAATACAAGGTTATGTTTTAGATTGTTCTGGTACAGTGGGTCGAGAAGTATTGTTACAAGTCTTACTATTGTGTCCTGGTTGGTGGTAGGTTCGACATTTTCGTCGTCTTCTTACTTGTGTAACGGAGCCTTCACTATAATTTGTAGGGAGGCGTTGACATGGATGTGGATTACGATAGTTTTGTCGATAGTGGCCTTTTTACTCACAGTGGGAGCATTTCAAAACCCTTTCGGTATTCTTATCAGTAGATATAATCATTTTCTTTTTAGGCCTACCAGCTTGCAGAAGTCATAGTGGTGGTAGAACAATCATGTTTTGTATATGTTCTGAAACTGTCCATTAAATCAAGACTAGCAATATATCGTTACTCATACTTTGATAAAATTAAGTAATTAAACTACCCAATAAATGCTCATAATATGACACTAATAGTCACATCAAGGTGAAATGCATTAATAACGCAAGTCATCTTGGCGTCACTACTGTTTTAGCTACTAGTTTTTTTTTTTTTTTTTTTTTTTTCTATCAAAACATGGCACTACTAGTCACACCAATAGTGACGAGTATTATTAACGCTCGTTACTATTAGTATGACTAGTGTTTTGGCTACTGATTTTTTTTCATCAAGTCATTATATCACTACTCACGCTGAGGTAACTAGTATTAATAACACTAGAGTATATTGGTGTGACTAGTGTTTTTTCATCAAGTCATGATATCACTACTCACACCGAGGTAACTAGTATTAATAACATTAGAGTATATTGGTGTGACTAGTGTTTTTTCATCAAGTCATGGCACCATTACTTACACCGAGGTAACTAGTATTATTAACGCTCGTCATTATTGGTGTGACTAATGTTTTGGTTACTGGTTTTTTTTCAAGTCATGACACCACTACTCACACCGAGGTAACTAGTATTAATAACACTCGATTATATTGGTGTGACTAGTGTTTTGACTACTGATTTTTCTTTCCATCTCTTATCGCACCACTAGTCACATTGAGATAACTAGTGTTATTAATGTTCGTCACAATTTGTGTGACTAGTGGTGTTATATCTTGGTGGAACAAAACCAGAAGCCACTCGTCACACTTGATGTGACTAGTGGTGTCATGTCTTTGTGGAACAAAATCAGAAGTCAATACACTAGTCACATGAATAGTGACGAGTGTGAATCATACTCGTCACACTTAGTGTGACTAGTGTATTGGCTTACAACACACGTCCTCTTCATTTCTAACAGAAATCATGCACTTTCAATGTACAAAAAGACTAGGGCTAAACTTCAACCATGCAAAGTATGAATATACCAAAAAAGAGACCAGGAAGAAATTTGGTTTCCATGAGCCATCAAACACGTTGGACCAACAACCCGAAAACAAAAAACAAAAAGGCAAACAACGGCAACAAAAACCAAACCAACTTTAGCTTTAGCTTACTTCACATATCATGATATCATGTTGATTACGTATGTGCTTTCTCTTTTCATGATATTCATCTTATATTCCAAAGGTTTGATTCTTTTATATATAAATAATATCTACAAGAGAGAAAATTAAAACCAACCCACCACTAGAGATTATCATCAAGTGTACACCATGCATGCCCAACTGTGGTTCTTTTCCAACACATAGATTTGATTTCAACGACTTCAACACCGCAATTCCCTTCCAAGAATCCAAGACCAGATTCACTTCATTAAATTCTTTCTTCATCTTTTCACTTCATTAAATTCTCTCTTCATCTTTCTCACGAGCCAGTTAGTAATATATGCACTCTCTTAAGAAAATTAGCAAAAAAGCTACTTTGGTTGTCTCGGGTGGGCAAAACGCTACCCAATTTTGTCAATTCATTTCGTTTTCACTTAACATAGGTGTGGATACAATAAAACCCACCAAAAAACAACCTCAACAAATTCATATAAATCAACCAAAACAAGATAAATAAATAGAGCTAATCAGTTTTTAAAGGTCCAACAATGGAGAAGAAATGACCTGCTACACTGATGGAAATTTGAACAGCAACAGATCTGAATGGAAGATCCGCAACAGATTTGAATAACAACAGATCTGACCTGCTACACTGCCGTTTAGAATCTCCTTTGCATCTGAATGGAAGAGTTCAACAGCAATAGATCTGCATAGAGGGAAAAAAAATGAGAAAAATAAGATGAAGAAGAAGAAGGGAAAGAGGAGAAGCATACCTGGTCTGGTCGTGCGGAGGAAGAAGATGAAGGTCGCGGCCATTGACGGAGAGAAGGAGGTGGTGTACCGGTCTGCCAAATCAGATAAAAAGAATAGGAGGAGGAGGAGAAAAAGAAAGAGATGAATGGTTTTGAACGATGGTAGAGGTTGTAGTAAGAATGGGTTACTGACATTTCCTCTTGCAAAGGACCTCTTCAACTTTTTTTTATTATTATAAGGGTAGTTTAGTATTTTCACATCTAATTTAGGACCCAGTTGTTACATTTACTAAAAAATGACATGAATGTTAACTCACTAATTTATTTGGCTATTTTTGTCCCTGTCCCTATATATATATATATATGTATCAATTATAATAAAACTAATATATCGCTATTCTCTCGTTATCATCAATCACTAAGGATAAAAATATTTATTTCAATTATAAAAAAAAATTAAATAAAAATATAGATATTAAGTAATATATATACCCTTCAATTGATAGGTTAGACAAGTAATTTACAATTCTACGAGGATAAAAATGTGATTTTCATTTTAGACAAATATCAGGGCGGTTTAAAAGAATAAAACTAAATTACTTCTCTATCATCTCCTTTTCATCAATCACTAAGGATATAAATATTCATTTCAAGTATAATAAAATTAAATAAAAATATAGATATTAAGTGGCATATATACCCTTCAATCGATCAGTTGGATAATTACTTTACAATTCTATGAGGATAAAAATGTTATTTCCTTTTTAAAAAAATATTAGGGGGTTTATAATTCTAGCACTATTCATCATTCTCATCATAATTTTTATATATAGTTAATAGATCTATTTTTTTAGGTTCTTCTTTTCTTTTATCTTTCTTTATTCATTTTTTCATTTTTTAGTGTGTTGTTGGATCTTGGATTAAAAAAAATTTTAAAACAAAGGAATACTTTATTGTGTTCTGTGTGGTGGTTTGACGATTTAGGTGGTGATGAATGAATTACGTGATTATTTGCTTTCTTTTAGATTTTTAAACAAAACGACTATGCTAAAGGTTTTTGATGACATAAAAGCAGATGGTTGCTACAAAAATCCATGGAAGCTATGTAGCATCCATCAACTTGAAGAGGTTCAATTGCTTGGCAGTTTGACCTTTGACTTTCCTAGTCGAAGGTCGTTATAAGAATATTTTTTCTAATCTACGACCATATCATATACCCAACACTCTAAAACATTAATAAACAAGATGGTGGGATCACTCTTCTACAGAAAATTGGATTGAGAAATATCTGCTCAATTCTAACAACAGTAGTCGTTGGATTTGTTGAGAGAAAAAGAAGGGCTTCTGCTGTTTTGCATACAACTTCTAGTGGGATTACACCCATCTCGGTATGTGATTAGCTCTTCAGCTTAGATTGATGGGATTTTTTGAGGTAGTTATCTTGCTTGGTTTTGTATAATTTTATAATAAACAACTCCATGAGCAAATGGGAAGTATTGGCAATTCCTTGGTCTTTCTTTCTGCTTTTATGGCAACTTATCCGACAACCCTTTTAATAAAGTTAGAGCATCCTTGCGCCGGAAAGGATGGACAGCCCGAGTGGCTAACTGATGAAAATAATGTCGAAAATCTTGATTACTTTTACTTCCTTCTAGCAGTGTTGGTGTTTCTGAATTTCATGTATTTTCTGTTTGCTGCTAGTCAATATTAGTACAAGACCAGTGGGAAAATGGTTGTGTAATTATTCACCCTTCATATGAATGTAATCCTGGGCATCCTAATTTAAGGTTCTACAGCTGTGAATGGAATTGATATAAGTTATATTAAATCTTTTCATCCTTTATGTCACATGTTAACTTATATCATATATGAAATGAAGATTTTTCTCCGCACATTTGATATGTGAGATCAGCCATTGAATTCAGCGTAGTATTGCCATAGATTTTGCAATCCTAACCATCATAATTAATCAAATTTCAGGGAAGGTAACTAACTTGCTACATTTTCATATGCTGGACAAAATTCCAGGGAAGGTGATTAACTTGATACATTTTAATATGCTGGACAAGTGTGTTTTTACGAATCTCTTTTGAGTAATGAAAGTACGTTGCGTTTATAATGAAACACCTGACTAATTACCTTCAAATTTTCATTTACCTTGATGATGTTTTCAATTGTATAAGAACAATTTTCACAAATAACTCAGATCAGTGAAAATACTCAGATCGAAATATAAGTATATAATAATGTAACTACAGTGTCCTAATGCAAATTAGATCAACTTCAAAGTACCACAATACATAAAATTGTAGTTGTGCGGTCTTGAAAGAACCATATTTGATAGCAACTGAGAACAATACAACCATAATTTTATTATTCATATCATTAGTGGAAAGAAAATTTTTGCTTAAGCAATCAATACAAAATAAAGAGAGTATAAAAATAGCAATCATTCAGCTTCGGCTCTTTTATCAATACTTTCTTCTAGTTTACATTTATAAGAAGAAAAAAAGGTCTGCCTTGATTCGATGAAGCAAGTAAGTTAGGGATGATGAGCTATCATTCTTTTTATTACCATTATTTTTTCAATGAAAGATGAGATATAACTGAAACCTATGACTATATCATATGAGTTGTTTCACCCCCAAAAAAAAAAAAAAAAAAAAACTATATCATATGAGTTAATATTTTATATTATTAATATTATTTTTTAAAAATTATTATAATAGTATAGCTTAATGTGACAGGAATTAGGGCTGGTTCTTTTACTTTGAACATGTACTTAATTCATAATTATAAAATTTTGCAACTTCAAAGAAAGGAAAAATGAATTTAGAAGATAGGAAAAAAAAAAACGAAGTAGCAGTCATCTCCCGCCTATCTTATCACTCAAGCTGTCAAGTTTAAATCCCAGTAATTTTACTATTTTTGTGTATAACACTCTTTTGATAGCTGAAAATAAAGTTTTAAATCATATTATTTAGATCGATGTCATGAGTATTAGGGTTCTATTTAGATTTGGTTTAGAAGTTTGATTAACCAAAAGAAAAAAGGACGCTACTTCTCGGATTGATATTAATAGACGACCGTGGGCCCATAGCTCCTGAGTTAAAGCAAAAAGAACAGAAAGCAATTTACTTCAAAAGTGGGACTTGTTGGGCAACCATGGAAGAAACTGAAAAAGCCAAATCATCAACAAATGAAAAGCAAGTAGCGGAAGAAGAGCAACAGGTGTGGAGTTGGGGAGCGGCTACAGAGGGGCAGCTGGGAACGGGCAGGCTAGAGGATGATCACTCTCCTCAACTCCTTCAACTTCATTCTTGTTTTGCTTCTTCAATCTCTGTTCTCGCCTGCGGTGGCGCTCACGTTTTGGCCTTGACATCTGGTACTTCCTCCTTTGCCTTCTGGGTTGTTTGATTGATCTTATCGTATGAGACTGACTATTTTCTTTCTCAGGTGGGAGAGTGTTTTCATGGGGAAGAGGCAATTCTGGTCAGTTAGGCCATGGAGACATCATTAATAGCTTTCATCCAAAGCCTATTACCTTCTTTGATGACCATTCTGTCTCTCATGTTTCTGCTGGATGGAACCACTCTGGTTTTGTTTCAGGTTTGCATTCATTGGTATTTGGGGTTTTATACGGTTTTATTCTTCTAGTTTTTAATTTTATGAAAATTTGCTTATCCTCTGTTTCTGTTTTTGTTTTTCTTTTCTGCCAGATTCAGGGTGTGTTTATACTTGTGGGGATGGTTCGTTTGGACAGCTTGGACATGGTGATTACAGGTCACATTGCTCTCCTGTTAAAGTTTCGTACTTTACTAATAACAATGTTCAACAGATAGCATGTGGCATGCGCCATTCACTTGTTTTGTTGAAAGGTATTGTGTAACATCTTTAGAAACAATGTCCAGTGATAAAGACGTTTGTATATGTTGGGTTGCATATTTCCCCTTTTTTATGTTTACAGCATTGTGAAACTGTAAAACATTGTAACTAAGCAAATAAAATTGATATGTTGCCTAAAATGAAAATTGATGTTTTGAAGGCAAAGCTTTATCAGACATATGCTCGCATAAGATTTCAGTGGAAACTTCGGAACCTAATATTTTGCTTCCTTTGGTTCAAGTTTTGATAATTAAGGCTTATCTGATGCGGATAGATAATTTGTTGTCATAAATTATTTTGAGATGACAGAGGTGAAACTTTTCAGTAGAGACACTTGCTAATTTGTGTTGGAAACTGGGATCTTATCATTTGCTTTAGCTCTAGCTTTAATAAGGTCATTCTGATGCAGATTGTATGGGAAATCAAGTTTACGGATTTGGATCTGGAAAGAGAGGTCAATTAGGTATCTCAACAGAGAGGATCAAATCGATTAGTCTTCCTCAAGTTACAAATGGATTTGAGAATGTGGAAATTGTTGGCATTAGTGCAAATGGAGACCATAGTGTAGCCTTATCTGGTAAATCCACTCAATTTTTTCCTCTTGCTTGACGGCAATAGAAGCTGAAATATAATTTTTAGCTTATTATTATTATCATTATGAGCCGTGCTCAAGCAGACCATCTAATTATCTAAGAATTTGCAGAAAGGTTTAAAATTTTTACCTCTTAATGAAGCTCATGTATATGACTGCTTGAACACAGCTTCACCACATGGCATGTTAATCTTTAGTAATTTTTTCTTTCTTTTGCTGTATAATTTCTGTTGCATCAGCTGATGGACATCTGTACACTTGGGGAAAAGGATTTAATAGCACTTCGGCTGTTCACCGTCCTCAGTGTTTACCTTCATCTTCGCAGTTCTCCGAAGTTGCGCTTGGATGGAACCATGCACTATTATTAACTGGTATATTCATGTACTTCATTCTTGTATCCAGTTCTTTTGACTCATTCAAAATTTCTAGTTTCCCTCCTCTTCCAGTTATAGACGCAGATGTTGCATAACTACTTCATAGCTCCTTGGCATATTTAACAGTTGATGGAGAAGTATTTATGCTTGGTGGCTCCCATCATGGAGTGCTAAGTGATCCTGAGAAGACGAGCCCTTTTAAGCATTTATCAGGTAATGCATTTAGATACTAAATTCATGAACCAAATTCTTACCATTCCAAGAAAAAGAAACAAAAAATTCATGTGAATTCTCTTTCGTATTTATGCAACAATTAAGAAGCATCTGCAATTCCATTGGTTCAGTCACTAAATTAAAATTATCGTGTCCAACTGCCAATCATTATCCAGTACATATACATTGGCAAATGCATTTGGATTATTTTGAATATACTGAAATTTGCTTTTAATGTGCTACAGCAAATGCAAATGAACCTGCTCTAAAGAGAGTACCTGCTCTTGAAGGGCTGAAAGTGATTCAAATAGCTGCTGGAGCTGAGCACTCTGCTTTAGTAACAGGCAAATTTCGTTGATCTTTATTTATCTATGCAAGTTTTCCATTGCTAGATTGTTTTCTATTCTCAAATCACTGTTGTTGCAGAGGATGGAACGATAATGACATGGGGTTGGGGCGAACATGGTCAACTCGGCTTGGGAGATGCTCGCGACCAAACTGATCCTCAAGCAGTGAGCCTTGGTGACAATGTTAAAAACAAAGACGCCAAATTCCAAGTTTACTGTGGGAGTGGATTCACATATGCCATCAGCATGCTCCGTGTCCCTTCTCAGTCTAAATAGATTCAAGACGGGGTTGGTTGTTTATAATGCTTCATACCTCATCTGTCATGGATAGCTGACATGGCTCTTAATGGAAGCAAATCATATAACAAATTGACAGTCCAAAAAGGATGATCAAGAAAGGAAACAGATAACAAAATAAGGCAGCTGAGATAATCATCCCTTCCTGGATTGAGACATCATACATTCAGTCGGCTTGTTTACATGCCCAGCTACCTTTTTCCCTTCATATTGTAAAAGCATTGATTTGCTGTGGACTTTTGTGGGCTGAAATGTCCTGTGTGTCTGAACCCCTCTGAACAAACTCATGTTTTATAGTTCCCAATTGTTGGTGTCCAAGTAAGATATCGGGAACTAGTTCAAGTATACTTATGAGTGCTTGTGTTTTCTTTGTACAACGAAATGGTAATTGATTAATAGTAATTATATAAATTCTCTTTTAAAGAGCAAATAATTAGGGTTAAAAATAGAGCAAATAATTTTTAATTAGTGTACACAACCATTTTTTTTAGTATCAGTGCTAATCCAGAGGACAATCGTGATCAAGCGATATTAAACTCTAAGGTTCGGTTCAGGAAATAACTTCTAAAACGGGAGAAAGTAACATCAAACTCTAAGGCTCGGTTCAAGAAATAACTTCTAAAACGGGAGAAAGTAACATACATCAAGTGGAGAAATTAATGTACATCAAGTGGAGGAAATAATTCATAGTGGGTGGAAGAAAGATTCATAAATTATAAGGAGAGTGGGTAGTAACTTACTACTATGTAACATAAATCATTAGCAAAGTAATTAAATACTCTTTTTTTCTTGGGATAATCCCAAAAAACCGATTCTAGATTACAAAAATGTCCATTTTAGCACTGAGGTTTCATTTTTGTCCAAATTACCCCATTCCGTCACTAAATTAACAGAAAAGTTGATAAATTATGAAATGACAATTTTAACCCTGAAAAAACATTTTTATTTAAAAAATAAAATAATTACAACGTAATTTTCAATTAAAAAAAAAAAAAACTGATTAAAAAATGGGAGATTCATCGTCCAATTTCATCTTCAACGGCTTCAACCTCCATCTCCATCATCATCAATCTTCATCACCAACCTCCAACATTCCAGCCACAGACCAGATGAAAAATTTAAAATAAAAACTTTTCAAAAATAAAAAAAATGGAGATCCAGATTTTGGATCTCCACAATAAATCGGTACACCTGAATCATCCAGACCCACAACCATCACCATTGTTTTCATCCAGACCCACAACCATCACAATAAATCGGTACACCCACAACCATCAACAACAAATCAGTAAAGCCACATTGAACAATAATCAATCAACAAATCCACAAAGATTGAAAAATAAAATCATCAAACATCATCAAGCACTGGGTTCATCTGGGTTTGAACCCAGTAACCCAGTTGAAGGTTCAACTGAACCCAGTCTGAAACCAGATGAACCAAACTCACAGGAGGGTTCGTCTGGAACCCTCATCTGGGTTCGAAACCAGATGAGGGTTCGTCTCATCTGGGTTCGAACCCAGACGAGACGAACCCAGTCGTCTGGGTTCGAACCCAGATGGAACCCAGACGACTGGGTTCGTCTCCTCTGGGTTCGAACCCAGAGGAGACGAACCCAGTCGTCTGGGTTCCGTCTGGGTTCGAACCCAGAGGACTGGGTTCAGTCTGGGTTCGGCTGAGTTCCAGCCCAGACGAACCCTCATCTGGGTTCGAACCCAGATGAGGGTTCGTCTGGGTTGGAACCCAGCCGAACCCTTCGATCTTGATCTGAAAACAAAAAGGAGAGGAGAGGAGAGAAGGCGGCGGTGGCACCAGAGAGAGAGAGATGACGAGGAGTCGGCGAGGGAGAGGTTGGTGGTGGATGTCTGGCGGAGGCGACGGCGAGCGACGGAGCCTGAGCAGTGAGGTTAGAGAGAGAGAGAGACCGGTGAAATTAGGGAGAGAGAGAACGGTGAGGTTTGACAGAAAAGGCAGCGAGTGACTGAAAAAAAATATTTTTATTTAAATTTTTTATTTTTTTAAATAAAAATATCTTTATTTTTTATATTTTTATATTTAAATTATTTATTTATTTTAATTTTTTATATTTTAATTAATTAATATATAAATTTTTAACTTTCTTTCGTATTTCCACTTTTACCCCCGGAGTCAAATGGTCAACCTTATTCATTTAACGGAATCTGTTACTGTCAAGGGTATTACCGTCTTTTCATACGCCTTCAGGGGGTATTTTGGGTGTTTAATTAAAAGTTAGGCGGTAATTTGGATAAAAACAAAACCATATGGGGGATAATGGATAATTTATCAAACATGAGGCGGTTTTTTGGGATTATCCCTTTTTTCTTTTTAAGTGTTTCGAATTTCAAATTTGTCAATTAAATCAAAAAGTGTGTAGAGTGTTTTCTTAATGGAATTATATTTCCAGCCGTTCTTAATGAAATTAAATCAAAAAGTGTGGAGTGTTTTATTTAACAAAGTTCTGTCGATCCCCAATGGGTGTCAATTTTTTTTTTTTTTAAAGGCTATTGTTTATAGCCCTTGTCAAGACAAAGGCGCCAAGAACAAATGAGCCGGAGACAGAGGATTCCATAGTTGTCACAAGTCGAAGATCGAAAAACCCATAATTACAAGACGTGGCGCTTTGTAATCGAATCACAATCAGCCCATCGCAACTCGTTTTGCACAACTGCACGACACAACAAACCACAACACAATCCAACTCACTTTTCTCTCAGTCCTCTCCAACCAAAAACAAGAAAATGAACGCAGCAGTTGCAGTGAGAAGTACAAGAGGCTTGATCGGAACAGTCGCAGCCGACGCCGGCGACCTCAAGCTCCGTACCCACGTCAGCTCCGGACCCACCTTAACAGCTGCTGACTTCTCTCTCTCTGTTGAGAAGCCTGGCTCTTTCTTAATCGACATTGATGTCCCTCAAAAGGTGCTATAATATATAACCAACCACGCAACAACACTTCAATTTGCATATTATTATTATGTTTTTGATGCACGAGTTGACTATGTGACTTCAATTCCTTAGAAAACATAAGCTGAAGTTTTGTCTTTCAACATGTAGTTATATTGAATAATTGTTGTTTCAAGGTTTGTTTTTTCGTCCTCCGTTGGATGGCTCTGTGTATGATTTCGTAGAAATGAATAATGTGGTAGGGGATACTTGCAGGATGTTCGGTTTCAGTTCATGAATACAGCTAAACTAGTCGAGAAGCAGCTCAACATGACTTACACTCACATAATGGGCGAAAACCGGACAACCTTGGATGGTACACTTGTCATTGATCCGAATAACAAATTATCTGTTAGTTACGCGCTTGATTCCAGCAACTGTAAGTTGAAATATAGCTATTTGCATAGAGGTTTGGCCACGTTCGAGCCTTGCTATGACTTTGGGAAGAAGTCATTGGAGTTGGCTGTGTCGAAGAGGGTTCTTGATGGTGATGTTTTCAAAGCTTCTTACAAGACGTCAAACAAGGTTTTGGAGCTTCAGTGGTTGTCTGGGAAATCTATGATAAATGGTGCAAGATGCAAGGTATACTACAACTACTATATGTGATTTAATTTTCATTGGAAATTTAAGATTTAATGTCATTCTGCTTCTTACAGTTTTAAATGATTGGAAGATTTCTTGCTTGTATAAATCTGGTGCTGAAAACTTAAGGAGCCATGGTTTTTCATCCTTGACGTAATTGAAAAAATCTCCACTTTTCTATTGCATTGATAATTGTGAAGATAGGTATAATTCTGGGGTAAAACTGACAATGTATTATGGACTCTAGTTATCACTAAAATGTTTCCCTTGATTAAGTAACGCCGATGAATTGAGCTGTACTCTGCAGCAACCTGGAGAGTTGGTGACAACTTAAGATATATTGGGATGTTAGGATAGGAGTTCAAGGCTGACAATTTGTGATGAGAAGGTTTTACAAATAAACAAGTTTATATGTGTGGAAAATTATGTTCCCAATGGAGAATGCTTGATTGTGTCTGATTCTAGATGGGTGAATGAATTTATAAATGTCTGTTTATGTGTTCTATAAATGTGTTCCGTTTTGAGTGAATGAAGAATTCTTTGTTAAAGCTCAGTCAATCCAGCTATACTGAAAGCAATACAATTGGTTTCATGATGTTATGTACAATTAACAACAACAACAACAGTTGCAGATGCACCTGCATGTTGAATTTGTGGTTGCACTCACTAGTGTTTGATATACTATTCATTGATACAAATTGTTCTGCATACACCCATATATAACATGTTGTGTTTCCTACATTATCCTTGGGATTAAAGAGTCCTTGTTTTTTATCAATGGGTAAACTTTGTTGCATTATAAAGGAGGAAAGTAGAATCAGACATGGTTCTGTGAATTGGCACCCCTTAATCCTAAGCACGAAATGATGACTGCATATTGGTAGTAAATTGTGGTTTGCTCCCAGGAGTACATCAGTTTACATGCATCTTGTCTTGGGGAGTCACTGTTTCATGACCTGGATGCCTTGACCTTAGCTTTGTTTAGCATGAGAACCAACTAGTAATTGACCATAGCAAATCTCTCTAGTGATTTATGGCTTCATCACTGAAAAATAGTTTTCTTTGGTACTGTGTATGTATCTATAAGTTGGTCATTTGAGATGACTTGAGACTTTGATATTGTTCATTTCTTAGTCTCAAGTTTATGTAGTCGACTGTGAGGCAGGTCAACTGTGACAAGTTGACAACTTTGTTATGCTTTGTCTTCCTTTCTTTTGTAATCTGTACATAATTATCTGGGTGAAGTTTAACTAATTATGGATGAACTGATAGTGAGTGATGTTTCTTTCTGAAAGTGGAGCCTCCTAATCCTATTCCATCCATCTTATGTGTTGCACATCTAAAGCATCTGAACTCAATTATTAGATGACTCATCTGCGTATCAGAACAAGAATACTAGATTTCAAATCAACATATACTGAAATTCCTATACTAGACTAAGAATATTTTTTTTGAACTCTGTATCTTACTGGGTAATTCTTGCCAGTTTGCTTGAACGTTTTCTTTTGAGTTTCAATCAGTTATCGTACATTGTAACATGGTGAATCATTACCTCACTTTTGGTTTTCTGTTTACCAGGTTTCAGCTTCTTTTGCTTTGGCAGAGGGGTTATACACGCCAACTATAAGCGCCGAGAGCTCGTGGAACTTTGAGGTGTGATTGTCCTTACTGGATCAAGTTCTTTAATTTCATATGAAAACAAACTAGTTAATATACTTCATGGACATGAGGTTTTCTTTTGCTATTGTGCTGGTAAGAAGCTGTAGCAAAATCAGTGGCACTGCAACGATGAGCACATCTAATCTTGTTTATAATGATCATCACCTCATGTACAACCTTCTGTCTATCTCTAACCCAGAACCATTTCTCAGTGAAAATATTAGCACATGTTTAGATTGCACTTGATACCTCATCTTACTTGACACAGAAGTGGAAAATACTTTTGATCAGGTGGTTCTGCATCCTCTTGAAATTGGATGAGAACTTAAATCCAGATATGCCAAATTTCCGTTCTCCAGGAACTGGAAAATTCGACCTCACTTTAGCAACAGTGCAACAACATATGAAGATACAGTTGCAACATATTAAGTTATGCCATTATGCCTAATGAAATCAGAAATCATATAACATTACATATGGTTAGAGTTGTGTTTTAAAAAAATATTAGTATGAGCTAGTATTGTAGAGCACTAGAGCTGCTTACATCAACAAACGAATAAATAAACCATGTCAACTGGAAAAGAAAAGGAAATACGAAACAAGGAAACAAGGATAGCATCTAATGTTTTTGTATGTAAGTGTTTTGATGTAAAAGAATCATGAGAAAACTAGTATGGGCTGCCACACTAATTTTTTTACAAGAAGAATCCTGCAGCATGCAATCTTCTGTCTTCACAGGATGACACATTTTTCCACATGCTCACTGTTGCAAGTTAATTTGTTTTTTACTTGATGATCAATAGATTATTCTCGTATCCATTATTGTGCACAATAGGGCGTAAGGGATCGATCTTCCATTGACCATCAACAATGAATTTGATCTGTAGCATTAGATAAGACCACTGAAAAATTCATCGTTCAAGGAGCACTAAACCAGTGAAATCCTAACCAAGTTGACAGAAATAATTTACCTCGTATCTGCCCGGATACAACTTTAGGCCCACTGAAAAAATACCAGTGCTTGACTTCTCCATCTTTCTCTGCAAAATAGAGACATTGACATCAATGAGGAATGTAAAAAAGTGAAGATAGGGTGTTACCATGAGGCACCATCATGCATTCCTAACGTAAATAATGTTATCTGAAAAGGCCCTCTAATCATTTCTGTGTATTAAGAAATCCCATGTTTCTCAATAACTACTGATAAATCTTAATAATGAATCCAAATATTTATGTTGCTAATGCATAAATTATGTCAGTCGACCTCATTTTAAATGGTTAATGCAAAAAAAAATATCTTCTATAACCAATTCTATAGCAAAAGAAAAGTATTATGCTACTGTTTTTCTCCCATGAGCTGTACTGTAACTCATTTGAATATAAAGCTACCTTGTGGATATCAACGGAAGATGCACAGCTGTATCCTCAAAGTATGGTAAGTAGATGTTAAATGAGTGACCAAGAAGCTAATTCCTAGTTTTATAGTTATGGAGCACAATTTATATGTTAGCACCACATGCATAATTTTTTCCCAAGGAAAGCAGCATCACTACCTTAACAGTATAATCCACTAGGAGACCGGAGATGAGAAATTATTCTCTAAAATTCTCCATAAATATTGTTTTCCATCAAAATCATTTGCGTTGTTCATCATGTCTTTCATTGTAAAAATCGAAGTATGTTTTTTCGTGGTCTTCTTGCGCTTCCAATCCCTTAAACTATGATCAACTTCTTACCATACCTGAGTTCACTGATAATTGTTTAAGATGATTAATAAACCCACTTAAGCTACTCTTCTCAAGACAAATTACAAAAATATGTTAAAGTAACAACTTCTAGGAGCAATGTTTTAAAAGGCGAAAGACGAGACGAGGCGAGACGATGGAGCCTAAGCGAGGCGAGGCGGTCGCCTTGAGGAGAATGAGGTTGTAGCCTCAATCCAATTGAGGAAAAAATTAATTAACAAAAAAATATAACTCTAACTTGAAGCGTAAAACGTAGAAGGAGATGTGTTGAGGTTAAGTGATTGAGATAATTTTATTTTTTGTCATTATATATAAACTATAAAACCCCATCCCATTAACTTAATTTTTTTTCTTCAAAAAAAAATATTTTTTATTATTATATATATAACACCCATCCCATTAACTTAATTTTTATTTTTTATAATTATATAAATAAACTATAAATTTCCATTCTACTTTTATATTTTTTATGTATTTCACAAAAAATTATTTTTTATTTTTTTGTCAATATATATGAAAACCTCACGTCCTCAGTCTCCTCACCCCACTTACTTTTTCCATTTTTTTTAAACTCTCAACCCACTAACTCATTTTGTAATTTTTTATCATTTTATATATATATAAAGCATAAAGATCTTAACCCACTAACTTGGTTTTTATTATTTTTTAATTTTTGTCACCTTTTGATTTTTTATCATGATCTCACCGGTCACCACTAACTTGTTATTGACTCTACACTCTCTACTCCTTCGCCGACTTAGCGCATCCTCCCAACAGATTCATCCAGCTCTTCACTCTTCACTTCTCAGGCTCTCACTTTGTCGCTCACCACCACCGTCACTCCCAACACGGTTCATCTTTCTAGTTTCTTCTCACATTCACTCAGCATCTAAACTACAAAGAGATATCAAATTATTTGCGATCACCACTTATCTCTGCCAGTATCTATATGATTATCCAAGCAAGGCTTGAACTTCGTCATCGAGGAACCCAAGAAGTAATAAGAATCAAAATCAGCATATTCTAGAATAGGTTCAAACCTGGGAAGCCCAACCATCGAATGATCCTGCAAGAAGCACCTCCGAGGCCGGATTAGGCCAAACTACGCAAGCAGTACGAATAAGTCGTAAAGACCTATGAGCATCATCAATCCTTTTCTGCTTCTCTTCCATCATCTTCTGTGCATCACTGTAAAGGGTTGGAATATGACATCAACTGTTTTCAAAACAGGTGGAATATACTATTGAATGAACAACAATAATCATACATTATCGCAAGTGCCATCTTTCCTTCTAATACTGCTAACTTTGCACGTATTGACCGTAATCTATCTTGGGCAGTCATGATCTCGTTTTCTTGGAATTCCCAAGCATCAGAAAGCTTCTGCAGATCGTTGGAGGAACTCTCACAACCCTGGCAAATAATAAGTAAGAATTTATGGACCCGCAAACAGAAAGCTTTCTAGAGAAGCTGCATAGCCTTTTTTTTCCCCCTCTTATCAGAAACAGGCAGCATAACAATAATGAATCTTCCCTATTTGAAAAGTTGACAGCAAGACTACAAAAAATAAAAATTCCTTATGGACAAGTTATTGACCAGAAATAGTCTCATGAGAAGTTTTCCATCATTCACAATTTTGTGAAACTTAATCGACAATAAGTTCACAAACTATCATTGCTAGATTGCAAGAGAGATTTAAAAAATAAAAATAATAATAATAATAATAAAACAAAAGCCATTTAATCTACCATTTCTCATGTGCAAAAGAAAGAACACAGCCAGTCCTCTTTCTTTTTAATTTGTGGGAGGAACCATGGAATGTCATGAAATTAATATAGATAATTTTCCAGCAATTAAACTGCCAAACAGTTTGTTAAGGTGTTTCTAAAATATAATTTAAATTAGTGTCGTACATAAAAATCATATTGCTTACATTCTGTGACACAACTTTATGTGTGTTGGACCTCAATGTCCGAAGTGCAGATGAAAGCTCCCACTCCAACTGCTGAAGACGATTTCGTACTTGATTGTGATTAATATCTTTATGAAAAAAGTTTAATTTTTCTTGCCCATTCAAATGTTCACTACCGCCCTCCCAAAGTTCCACTACTTCATTGCCTGAACCATCCATTGTTCTTTTCTCATTGGAAGCAATTTCTGTGGCTGTACAGTGTATTAGCAAATAGAGGTTAGTAGATTTGTATATGAAGCCATGAAGCCACCACCGAAACTAAGAAAAATCCACCTTCAAATTCCATTTTGTCTGGAAATTGCGCCTGTTGAATGCTCCAAGTTCTCCACGATTCTGGCTTATATGAGTTTCCGAATCCATCAAGGCCTGAGAGAGAGGTCTCATGAGTGATCTTGCTACCTGAATTATTAATTGTGCCTCTCCCAGGGTCTAACGATGCAAGTCTAATGCTTCTTCCATGATCAGCAACTGTCTTTTACAATATAAAAAACACAAGCGTTATTTAGAATGGCCTCAAATCATGCCTGCTACTCAACCACCTCCCATTCTAATAGATTATTGACCTACTCGCAAAGTCACACAGAACTCATAATTGTTTATCTGAAGAAGAAATTATAATACAGTTATAGATTTATCCCAGAATTAAATAATCCAATGAAATTAAGACCTATGAATCTTTGTCATAACCTAGTACTAAACAAAAACCTAAGAAAATTCAAAACCGTGCTTATTAACTTAAGTTGAAAAGGGTGAATTGTAATAAAACCAACTCACCACATCTTTCGAGGTTCCAGCAGGCCAGTCATCTTCATCGTGATCACTTTGGAGATGAGTAGTATTTTCTTTCTCCCTCAAAGAAAACCCAAAGTTTATATTCCTCTCTTTCTCCAATCGACTAAGTATACCCTCAATCCCAGAATCATCACCAGTCACTGCTTCACTGAGCAAATACAAAACAAGTGTTAAAAGGACCTTCCCAAACACTCTAAAAAACAACTTGAAAGCTAAGACATCACGAAGGCATGAAACCTTCTAAGCAGAACAATTTAACACTAGCAGCCACAACCCCATATAAGAAAATAATCAAAATGAAATATATTGACAAAAACTTATCTCCACATCCGAGTTATTATCAATTCACATCACTGTACTCTTTACACTACTATTCTAGCCAGTCCTACTGTAACAGCTAATGGTTTTAAAGTACCTAGCATATATATCAGTTGAGACACAAAAAAACCAAGGACACAAAGTGAACATAAATATTAACACTAAAAACACTAAAATTAGAATCTCACAATGATCTACCAGACACCGAAGCCAAGCCAGAAGAATTAACAGCAAAAGAAGAACCCCCATATCTCCCAACTCCATTTGCATCCAAAGCACTGCCCTTTAGACCTCTCCCTTCAACAGCACCATTTCTGTAGTCTTCCTTCATTACCAAGTCCCAGTTTTGCTCCTCTTCTTCAACATCTTCATCATCCAAATCCCAACCAAAAGCAAGCCACCCACCTTGCCTCACAATACCCTCAACAAGATCCATCCTTCCAGCATCCAACAGCTGTTTCTTGCTAGGAAACACCTCAGGATTCTCTGACCTCCTCATAAACTCCAATATCTCAGCCTCCAAACCCAAATCTCCCTCGCTATCACAATCCCTCTTGCACCTCCTCACAAACCCACCAGACGACCAACAACAACTACCCCTCTTCGTCACCTCCACAAACTCCACCAAAGACCCACCTTTTTCCCTCGCTTTCACTGCCTTAACTGAACACAAAGCAACAACCTCCTCTTGCCTTCTCACTACCCTCCTCGGCTTGAAAACAAAAACCCACGAAGGAAATGTATGCGTATTCAAATCTGTGAGCGAAAAACGCGAGACAAGAAAGTGAAATGAAGTGGAAGTAAGTGAGACCATGATGGTTCAGGCATTTCGTCGAACACTTTGCACTCGAACGTCCGGATACACCGTTTAAAAGTGAAGACCGCACGCAAGCAATCAAAACAACCAATTATTGTGAAATGTGAACTGAGCAAGTAACGAACAATACCACCCAAATGTGTAACACACATTAATATGTCACAGCGTAGCTATCAGTAGTTGTATTTTTATTTATAAACTTTTTTGTCGTTTGTTAGGGCGGTGTTACATTAAGATAAGAATTGGCCTAAGAAAGGCTTCTTTTACAAGTTCTAGTTTGCAAGAGACAAGGCGCCACAACCGTTGGATATATGCCCAATCTATTTGGGTCCATACTGAAGGGTGATGCATGATGTGCCCTCTAATTGGATTAATCTTCGGGTAAATCTCAGGTGCACGTGATTTTTGGCCATTTGACGATTCAAGATTCAGTCGCTTACTTGTCTTCACGAGACACCTCTTAGCTTCGCCACCCCATTTATTTCTTTCTTTTTCTTCGCTTTAAACTTTTAAAATATAAAATAGTTTAATTTATACGGTTGATTATCATTCTATCCAAAATTTTAAACTAATAAAAAATGATAATATTACAATATTTAATACTTAAAATTGACACATGACACACTCTCTCACGTGTAATATGGACAAATAATGAATGACGAACACATATTAAATACTTCCTACTGCATAACATATGTAATAAAATAATTTTTAAATAAAAGAGAGAGAAAGAATTTAAACTTAAAGTTGACTGTTAGTTACCATCATATCCAAAAGTTTAAACTAATAAAAAAATAATCAAATTACAATATTTAATACTTAAAGTTGACATATAACACGTTCCCTCATGTGTAACGTAGACAGATAATGAATGACGGACAAATACTAAATACTTCATACCATATAACATATGTAATAAGATAATTTTCAAATAAAATAGAGAAAAAAAGTTTGCACCAGAGACCTTCAAACTCTAATATCATATTAGTTACTATCAAACTCAAAAACTTAAACTAATAGGAAATAGTTCAATTATAATCTTTGAGACGTGAGATTGACATGTGACACGTCCCCTCACATATAATATAAAAAGTTCAACTATAATATTCAAGATTTTAGATTGATACATAACACATCCCCTTATATGTAACGTGAACAAATGATAAATGTCAAATTCATACTAAATGTTCTTTATCGTTATAACATATGTAACAATAATTCAAGACAGATGAGAGAGAAAAAATGTTTGAATCAAAGACCTCTAAACTTTGATACCAAGATAGTTACTATCGGACTCAAAAACTTAAACTAATAGAAAATTACTAAACTATAAAATTTAAAACTTGAGGTTGATACATAACAGTTACAATAATCACAAGTTAAAATGAATAAAAAATAATCCAACTATAAAATTTAAAAGAGAGATTAAGAGAATCTTCATACAAGATTTTAGATGTGAATGGAGAAAGATAATTGGGTCCCAAAACCTCCAAACTTTAAATAAACCAAAAGTTTAGGTTGAAAGAATGTTATCCAATTATGTATGGTATTTACCGGTGAGTTTTGATAAGATTTATATGACATTAACGTGTAAATTTTCAACCGTGAACAGATTAAATTAATGAAATTAGAAAAATGGTTCTAGTTTTAAATAGTCTCTATCTGACTGGAGATAAACTGCTAATTAAATATAAACCATTCAATTCATGACTGTTGTATTAATGATACCAAGCCTGGAAGGCAAGGCAATCAAAAGCTAGCTTGTGCGTTCTTTGTAGTGTTGTTTAAAGGTACTTTTCTTATGACTGCAGTTAGTTCACAAAATATATGCGTATGTATTCTTCTTTATCTTAAAACTTTGTTATTCTAGTAATTTAAAAGGATCAAGGGATCAAAGTCTTAATCCAAGTTATTAGGTTCGTATGCTTAAAAAAAGTACACGGTTTAAAAAGTATGATTTGGGAAGAATATTTGAATGGTGTTTACTTGCCCCAATAAATGCATGCCACGTAATGTGCTTGACCATTGATAACCACACCGTTGGCATGCTGTTATTGGTGTGGGTGTTTATGGTTTGCTCCTATAGTGAAGTTCTTATTGGTTTGGTGACTTTTAAAAGATTTCAGAAGTTTAAAACAATGATAGTGGGTCTAACCATTAAAAGGAGACTGCATTATAATTTATGTAAAGGGGTAAATAGAGAACAAGTACAGAATGAGAGCTTTTCAATTATGTAGGAAACCTTGGTGGATTTTGAGTGATATATGATGAAGTCTATTCTGGAATTTTTTTTTTTTGAAAGATGAATATATGACATGGATGTATTTGTATATATGGTTTTAATTCTAAATATTTACTCCAAAAGTTATTATACCGGTTCAAAATTAAGAAGCACACATTTTTTATTGATATTTTATGGTGATCGTCCTCATCAAGACACGGCATGCAGAGCCCTGAGAATACAGGGAGGTACGACCGCTACAAATCCTAAATTTTGAGCCCCAACTTTTATAATTTTTTTTTATATAATTAATATTTCAAATAATAAATAATCACTTACTAGTGTGCGGTAAAGAGACCTTTTCTTAGTGGGAACGCTTGAGTTTAAACCCTTATCAATCCCGGGTGGCAAAATATCTATAAAATCGCTTACCAACTGTGATACGTAATTTGATTGTTTTAATTTATTTCAACAAATATTTTTAATGCTAAAGGGTTTCAAAGTTACATTTCACCCGTATATAAACTCATTTTATCATTTTAACTGTACACTATCTTTCTCTTTCACATTTTTTATGACCAAAACAAAATTATAACTCAAAAGTATAATATATATATATTTGTTTTTATTGGTTAAAAATTGTGAATTTCATCAACAATGTAAAGTAAATGAAATGAAAATCCAAAAATTTATTCACTTTTGATGTAAAGTTATATATATTCACTATCGAGTTATGATATTTTATGATTATCTATTTTTTTTTATGATTCTTCTTTTATCTTTTTCCTTTTTTATTATTGTTTTTATGTGTTGTTGGATGGTGGATTGAAAAAAATTTGGAAAACATGATAATACTTTATTGGAGTGTAACGCGTGATGGTTTGACAATTGAGATTGCAAAGAGAAGTATAGCAAAAGTTTTGTGGTCCAATAGAGTCGAAAAGGTAGCTTGATAACTCGATTTATTGTCTGGTTTTATTGTTCTTAATACTTTGCTTGTTTGATTATTACTTTAGTTTTTTTTTTTTAAATAGTTTATTACTTTAGTTATTAGTTATTACTATAATTGTTCAGAACGTTTTTTAAAAGGCATGATCTTGGAAATGAAAAAAGGTAAAAAAAGAAAAATATTAGAACGATTAACTCAATATTAAAAGGAACTTTAAAATAATTCACTATTAAATATATAAATAGGCTCACTTTAGTTTTTTGCACTACATCTCCGTTTCAAGACTGACAGTATTGACATGTCGTAATAAAATGGATCATATTCATTGTCGTTCATTAAAAAATCATTTTTGAAGAATCTATTAATTAAAGATATTAATTCTCATAAAAAATTAATAATTACTCTGACGATGATATATATATATATATATATGATTTTAACAAATCTTGATCTCTGTGTTCGCTTTCAAGAAGAAAAAAATCTCTTGAGATTTTTACACTAATATATACGTACATACCAACAGTATGATTTAATATATATCATCATCCATTGATGTAGTGTCAATGGTTCACGGTGAAAAGGATAAAAAAAAACAGAAGAAGGGGATGGTTGTCGTTATCGTGGCATGGCATGTCATCGTAAAAGGGAAAGGTCAATTTTGAAGAATTCGGTCAAAAGTTGTTTACACTTCCTTCTCTAATTGCGAATGTGATGTTAGACATACACCGATAATTATATATTGTCATCCAAGAAAATGGTTTGTGGGGTTAGGATTTCTTTTTCTCTAATTGGCCATTATAAAGATGAAAGATCGAAAAGGAGAAACACGTTAAAGTGTGAATATGTGACATTGTTGCCAGTTGCTACTGTGATTAGAAGGAAAAGTGAAAAAAGATCGAGGAGAGGCTCCACAGCTTTGCTTGTTGCTTCCTGCATGCATTGAAAGAGATGGAAAGTATAACGTGGAACTCAATCGAGGCCTTAATTAATGTGGTTAGGTCACATCAGAGAAGCAATCGAACAAGGCTTCATTGTGGTTGGACCCATCTCATTGTGTTGGTCCTTTTGGACGGTCACTATCCCGGACCCCGACTCCTTCTGGATAATGGGCTCAATACTTGTACTAGGACTGAAAATATATACACCCCTCTAAAATTATATGCACACCCCAAACTTATAGTTTTTCAAAATTCGAACAGTAGCCGTATTTGAATTATTAAATCTTGATCAAAAATATTTTAATATTTTTTCTAAATTTGATTTACTAAAATAAAGATAAAACTCAAAATAAAAGACAAAAAACTCTTCAAAATTTGTTAGGGGAAAATTTAAAAAAATTAAATTAAATGAAGAAAAAGAGGAAGACTATAAGTGGAGGATTCCACCTGATCATAAGCATAAAAAAATGGAGGAGGCTATAGCATTCTGCACGAAGATGGAGGAGACGGTGCCTCCAACCAAAAGAAAAGAAAAGGCCACTAAGCCAACTCTCCTGTGTAAGTATTTTAATTTTTAATTTGAGTTTAACTATCATTACAATCAATCTAAAGATTGTTACTGATGGATAACCCATAACCTTAGCTAACTAATAAAGTAGTCAAAGTCAATTTAATTTTAGTTATTTGATAATTTATTTAATTATAATATTTTTTTCTTTAATTTTTGACGGGATAATTATAATATGCTTTCAAAATTATAAGAAATGACATATTTGGTGATTTATAGGGTATTCTTACAAAATAAAATTGTTAAAATATTTTAATAGGATGTACATACAAAAAAAAAAGGTGCGTCTAGAGTTTTTTTGGGTGCAAATATAGCCTCTCTTGTGCTGGCGAGATTTGGGCAGAGCATCAGGCCCAGTTTGACAATCTCATGTCAAACTGGGTTGGTTTTGTCGGTTCAGTGATTCAGACACTACTGCACAAACTTTCAAATATGAACCTACATCTTTTTTAAAAAATAAAATAAAATAAAATATTTTTTCCGTTTTTAGAAAATAAATTTTGTCACACACAATACTTA
The DNA here is from genome assembly GCA_022984855.1 of Dimocarpus longan. Classification (NCBI taxonomy): domain Eukaryota; kingdom Viridiplantae; phylum Streptophyta; class Magnoliopsida; order Sapindales; family Sapindaceae; genus Dimocarpus; species Dimocarpus longan. Next base: position 19,923,692 of record CM041022.1, read on the forward strand.
TACAAACAATTTTTTCTTGAGGACCAAAGGCCAAGGTCATTGTTATGCCAACAACTTCGGAAAAAAATTATTCACTTTCAGAGTTTGTTTGTTTTTCACCTTTTGAAGTTTTAATGGATCTAAAAATATAATTTAGAAGTTCTATTTGCAGCGTTATGTGGTTTGCAATCTAAAAGAGTACAAAACAAAATTTAGAAAATATGAAGTTAAAAAATATGACTCTTTTCTGTAATTAAGAGAGCTCAATGAATTTATTATAATGATAATTTATTAGAATAAAATATTCTTCTTATTATTATTTTAGTTGAATCTAGTGGAGACAAAGGAGATTCTGCTTCCAATTTCCTTAGATTAGAGACAGGGTTATGAGTTCGACGAAATTAGAGAATTTTTTCTTTTTAAATAGAGTATTTTAATAATAAAATTACACCATATTATTTGTAACGCCCCGATAATTATTTTCATTCGATTAATATTTGTTGAGTTAATAATTAATTTATTAAATGCAAATAAATTTAAATTTAATGAAATTCGTGCAATTGTAAAATGTTTTAATTCTAATAGGCGAAATTTAATATTTTCGAAAATGTTTTTCTCACGTAATGAATTATTTTCCAATTTAAATAAAAAATTTAGCAGAATGAAAATGTTAGGATAATGAAATTGGATTGTATTGAGGGGATAATTTTTGAGTTGAATAAAGAAATTATTATATAATTATTAGTATTATTATTATTTTTTTCATTAAAATAAATTAATTATTTTTGGAGAAAATAAAGTTATGGATAAGTTTGAATGAGTTAGTGAGATGATGTGTTGGCAAGAGTGTCCAATGGGATGTTAGCATGTGAGTAGGGGTGTAAATGCAAAATATAAAAAGTTTTGGGGTCAATTTATAAATAATAAAAATTTTGAGATAATTTCATAATTACGAAAAGTTTGTGACTATAAAAAATTTTTTTTTTTTCAGATTTTTTCAGCTCATTCTCCCCTTTTCTGCCGACGCCATAGCGGTTCTGTTTGTGGACTCCCTCTTCCTCTATTTTTCATTTTCTTTTGTTTATTTAACTAATCAATCTCTCAAACTTTTATTTTATTTCATTACCTACCAATTTCAAACCTTAAATTCATCAAAGATTTCGTATAAAAATGGGTCAAAAAGAGGTATGTTTATGAGTTTTGATTTATTGTGATGGGTATAGGTTAAAAATGATTTAGATAATTTCTATAACATATATGTGTAATTCTTTTCGCATTTGATCAATTATATGTTAATTTCTTTATTGAGATCTAATTATTCTGAACCCTAGGTGAGGGTTTGAATGCATGAGGCCTTAGGGAATGTTAAGAAGACGTGAAAACCTCTAATTGGATGTATGGAAAGCTAAAAAGCAAACTCATAAGGTTTGTATACACATATTTGAAAATATTAGTTTTATTAGTTTGATATTAATATGTTAATTCATTGAAAACTTGATTAATTTGTTTTTGTTATGTGTTAAATGAGTTTGTATGATTTGAAGTATTGTTTGAATGTTATTGGAATGAAAAATTGCTTGAAAAATGATTTCGAAAATAAAATACCCCCTAGGCCGAATAATAAGTGGAGGAGAACTTGGGGGCATTTTTGTCATTTTCTTTTTATTTGCGTGTTATTTGAATGATATTTAAGTGATTTTTAGAATAAAATAATGGTTTGAACGAAAATTTAAGTTTATTAGTTTGATGTCCTTGTCCAAATCCCTTTGAAAATTATTTGTTTTGATTCTTCAAGATATTGATGGTTCTGAGTGTTAATTATATGATAATTGCATGTCATTTGATGAAAAACGGTTTCAAAAACGATTTCGCAAAATAAAATCTCTTATGGCTTAAGTTGAAATATAGAGTGCCTTAGGGGTATTTTCGTCTTTTCGCTTTTGTTGTTGTGTTAATTATATCATGTGTTGAAAGTATGTACAACGGATTTGGAATTGAAAATGAAAAAGTTAAGATTCTCCTGTTTTGAGCTTAAATTAGAACATGAGAAATGTGATAAGTATTGTGTTAAGATGTGATATCAAAACTAGAGGCGAAATGGTCATTTGAAATGACCATAAGTGATGTCCAGAAGAAATTCGATGAATTGATTTAAATATGCAATAAAAGTTTATGCGATTAAAATTTTCATTTTAAATTGAAAATTTTGAAATCTTGAAAAATATAAAGGGTCCGCATAAAACTAGTCACTTGTAGGTAGGGATTGATAGTTGGCTAGCCAATAGGGTGATTATTAGCAGTACTGTACCGTTACAATTGATTTCAAACGTTGTATGACGGACTGTGGAGATATTGAGTGTCCGGTCCCGAAACGGAAACAGATTATGATATGCGACCCGGTGGATAAACATCGGGCGGCCGTTGCCGGGATTGCCGTTTAGTCTGACCGATACTAGAAAACCCATTATCGATCTATAGTATTGTGACAAAATTTTACAAATGACTCTAATAAAGAAAAATGACAATATTGTAATTAGATCTGACAAATGAGATTTGAAATGATTAATGTTGAAATTTTATTTATTAATTGATATTATATTATGAACTCTTCAATTGGTTAGTTTATATATTATGAAAATTTTGTTGAAATTCGTATAGTGTGTTTTGATTTTTATTTAACGATAACATATTGGTTTCGAAAATATAATCAGGAATATGATAAGAAATTGAGGTGAAAGAATAATAGTATGAATATGTTTAATAACAGATTGCAGAAAAGTTATGTGATTAAAGTTTATATTGAAGCATGTTTGATAGAGGTGTCTTTGAAAACTTTATCGTTTATGTATTTTGTCTGCTTTAAGTATTGTAAAAGTTAAATTTAGTTATAGTGTTAAGAAGATTGAAATAAAACTTATTATACTCTGTTATCAATGTTAAAAAAAAAATTATGAAACCCGGATTTATGACTTGAGTCTTGAGAAAATAAAAATAATTGATGAAAATAATATGGTTAAAATCGGAAAGAAATGATTTATGGACTTTATCTGTGTAATGAAATAATCGATTAGTAACTTTTAGATAAAGTTTGAGAATGACGTTAAAAATGTTAATTGAAAAAGTATGTGAATTGTAAATAGGTATAAAGAATTTTATATATTTTACATTTGAAATTGTTAGTAAATAGGATAATTAGTGAACTTGATAAAAGTTTGACATTTTTGTGACATATTATTTTTGTAACGGATATTTTGAGAAACTAAAATTATTAAACGAAGTTGTGTATATTAAATATAGATATATATATATATAAAGGTGTACGAAAAAAATGATTATGAAGTATTTGATAAATATAATTATTAGTAAGACGCTTTCATCAGGATTTGTAATAAAATTACTACAAATCGAATTGATAGGATTCATAAGAAACAATCTGAATATTAAGTATATAATTTAGATAATTGAAACTTGTAATAAAATATCTTCGTTAGGATTTGTTATAAAAAAAAACAATTTAAAAAAGATATATATATAATATCGGATTTTTACGTTTAAGAGCAAATTTTATGTGTTGGATATGTTTATGTAGTTGATGTGTATAAGCATAATGATGTGTGGTAGAATTTTTACAGATATAATTGATATATCTCATAATAATTTGTATGTATTTTGTATGTGTATTTATTAGTAAATTAGTTTCAATTGTGAATTTTAGTAACGAAAAATATTTAGTAAAAATCGCTTCAAAATGCAACCAAAAGAAATGTTGTGTTTATATCTATTTATCAGTTAATAAATATTAATGTGTTATGTAAGATTTATTTGAGATTGGGAAAACTGAATTTTATACAGTCATACTTGAAATAAGATTTTTATGTATTTCATGAATTGTGTTTTTTAAAAACAAAAAATTAAAATATGGTGAAAGTTTTATTTAAGATTGTTGAAAAGTTTTGTGAAGTTATACTGTGAGAAAAGAAAGTTTTATGATTTTTAAATTAAGTGTACACTCACTAAATAGAAATACTTAGCTCGTTGGATTTACCACGCGCAGGTAAATGAGTTTGGCTTGTAGATAAAGATTGAAGACGACGTACCTGCAGATTTTTCACGAGTCACATCCGACATAAATTTTTGGGTAATAATCATTTTGTATCATGTGTATATATATGCATGGGCACCATCATGTATGTGTATAAGTTTCTAAATTTGAAAGGCTATAAAGTACAATTTGTATTAAGGTTTTAAAATATTTGTAAGTTATGTATATTATTTGATAAGCATGTAGTGTAAAGTTTTATGGTGATGGATTTTTTTTTTTAATTTTGATTAAATATTTATTTTAATTATTTGCGTGCTGAAGTTATTTTTTTTTTTTAAATTAGACGGGAGGTCCGAATTGGAGTTGAGAAATGAATTTTATAGAATTGTTATCATTTTCTTTACAGGTTTTTAAATTTGAATTTTTCGAAAATAGAGGAAACTCTGTCGGATTTTCTAAAGTTATAAATGAGAAAATGATATTAAAGTTTTTTTTTTTTAATATTGTAAGAATTTAAAATAAAACTTTTAGTGGTGATTTCATTTCTTTTAATAAGAGATTTTCAAATAAATAAATAAATAAATTTTCAGTTCGGAACCGTAATATCTTTCGTCTCAAATCTCGATCCGACAGAAAATCAGGGTAAGGGATGTTACATTATTATTAAAAATTCTTGACGACAACAACAAGAAGATTAAGGAATAACTTGACAGAGAAGTACTGCAAAAGACTAAGGAATTGCCAATACTTCTCGTGTGCTCGAGGAGGTGTTTGTTATAAAATTCTTTAAATCCGAGCAAGATGCATACCTCAAAAAATCCCATCAAACTAAGCTTAGGATCTAACCACATGATTAAGATGGATGCGATCCCATCAGAAGTTGCATGCAACACAGTAGAAGCCTTTCTTTTTCTCTCAACAAATCCGGTGATAGATTGTTGCCAGAATGAGCCGATGTTCTCAACTCAATTCTTTGTAAAGAGCGATCCTACCGCTTTTTTATTGATGTTTTCGAGTGCTGGTACCATGATATGGTCGTAGATTATGAGAAATATTCCTACATAGCCAAACTTTTAACATTAATTGAAGGAGGAGGGATCTCAGAATTAGATCTGAAATGTCTGTCCATTTTTGTAGCTTGTGTGACAATGAAAGTCAAAGGTCCAGCCAATCTGTCGAAGGAAATGAAACTAATGATAGCCTCCATGGATATAGCAACTCATTCATTGCTGGTGCCTCCAATAACTGGGCCAAAGGACACTACACCAAGGGAGACGAGTTGATCGATTCCGTTCTTGATGTCGTCAGAAAAGAGGCCGAGAATTGTGATCGCTTGCCAGGTACTAATAATAATCAAGCCACTCTTGATCCAGACTTGATATTGCCTTTTAGGTTCTAAAATTTTTTTGTTGATTGTTTAATGTTGATGTTTTCTTGTAATACGAGTCAATCATTTGCATGGAATTGGCTTTTTGATTTTCGTCATTGCATGGAATTGGAATAGATTTGTATGCAAAAAGCTTTTTTATTACCTCGCGCAAGCTGGTTCGACATTATTTTAATTTATGAATTTGTATTGGAATATTAATTCTTGTTTACAGGTTGTATGTTTCAAGGAACATCAGTTCATGTAGGTCCCTGTTATTCCTGCATGTTGCGAGTAGTAATATGGCTTCAGCTTACCTGTTCTACTAACAGTACATTTGTTCTCAATTTTTCAAAGACATTTTATTCCCAGGCGAATAACCTTTACCAGATCATTTATGTCCATCTCATTTATCCGTTGCATTGAACTTTGTCGGGAGATGTAGTGTTTAACAATGCTCTCTGAAAAATTCACTTTGATTATAGGAAGTTGACATTGCATAGATTCATATAATCTTTCTAGAATGAAAGAAGACTTCTTTCTACATGGCCTGGCATTATGTTTGCAAATGAGTTTGAAAACTCACTGGTTGCACAAACAAAAGGATCTTGCATACTTGAATTCTTATTCTTCTTTCTTTAACCCAACACCAAATGTTTATATTTTCCTGCCATCTTATTTCACCACATTATACTACACTAATTAGCAGAATTGGATGCCAATCTGCATGAGCTGACACTACAAAAATATTTGCTTGTTTGTGTCTACATAAGGCATGTGATAATATTTCTCATAATTAACTAATTCGTTGGGAGAAAAAAAAAAATCTTAAATCACAAATCAAACACGATAATCAAGTGATGATAAATTTGAATAAGAGCTCGCGATATGATACAACATGTCCAACAAATTAAAAACCCCTAGGATGTGTATCTTGTTATTATTGACACGAAGCCTGATAGTATGCTTTGGTTTTACCAGCATTTCGCTTGTGTTTTGACGTTGTTTTTGCTCTGCACCAGCTTAGCAAATGCGCAGACACGCTTTGCACTTCGGCATCAATGGGGACTCATCCAACGACCGCTTTGGACTTACTTTATTCTACTCATTTAAGTCTTTGACCTTATCATTTTTGTTTTTTGGGGTGTCACCTGTAGAGTTGCGGCACCAATCTTATGAAGATGCCGAATTACCATATATTAAAGTGATTTACACGCCCAATTTGATTCATATACCCATAGTTATGCTTTTCAAATATTAAATTTATTATAAGCATCCAATAAATATCAAATTTAACCTTAGTAGAGTATTATGAGAAGGAGAAATGTAGTTTTGGTACAACATTGGTATTATGCATTATGCGATTTGTTTTAGAAAACATGGAACAAGTGAAGCAAGCTTAGAATTCGATAATCTAATGGTGACGCGAATGTGAAGCCGGACAAAGCAAATAGGATAGTTAATATAGAAGTTGTTCAACAAAGGGAATTATATGCAATGTTTTCCTGAATAATTGTTTTGAGTTTTCACCTTTATAGGTTATCAAGTTATTAATTAAATATTGTCTTTATTATTAGATGAGTTACATATTTGTGAATAAATGGTTATTGCAATGATTAGGTTATGGACGATTTAAAATTTTATAGGTTTACATTTGCTCATCAAGTATTTGCAAAAATATCTATTACATTTTTACTCTAAATATAAGATTTTATTTATAGTTTTAAATTGATATTCAAGATAAATATTACTATTATTAGTTTATTTTGTTAAAACAATATGATATTTGGTTAGTTTATTATGTTGAACATAAAATGACCGGACATAGTAAAACAAAAAGAAATACAACAATTGTTTAGTTCTTGTTTTGTCCATCTTAGTGATCTTATGTGAGGATAATTTTGTAATATGAAATTTTAATAAAAGATAGGCGTATAAATAACTTTAATGGATGACTATGTCTGCACCCATCTTATAATTGCTTTTTAATTTGTGAGCTTTTTCTTATAAAAAGTCGTATTCAGTGTTTTACGGTTCTTCTAAAGGCTAGCAAACTTTTATCTGGAAAAATTATCACTATTAAACTTGTTTTGAAACGCTGATGATCGACTTAGTTTAGTAAATAGATCTCTTGGAATCATGTAAAATGTATGATATTGAATCTCAAGTTTGACCTATGAGTTTTCATTTTACTTTGTATAATATTGGATCACATACAAATACATATCTCACTTTTCTAAATCGGAAAATTGTATTTCGAAATATATATATATATACATATATATATATATATATGTTAAGGATAAGGATTAAGTTCAAAATTGTTCATGTTAAAAAAAAAATGTTGTTATATTGTCATAACTTCTTTTTTTGTTTTTTTTTTTTTGTTTTTGAAGGAGCGACAACTTTGTTTTCATTACTTCTATCACTTTGTTTCTTTTTTCCTTGGGAGTAATAAATATAAAATTTGGACCTCATTATTTCATAGAATTGTAGTTTGTTATGACTATCTTCTGGATTGCTTAAATGAGCTGATAAAAGCTCAAAGGATGAGCCCAAGGACCGAAGGCCCAAAAGGCCCAGTAATGAGCTCATTCATCAGTTTTCAGCATGAACTTGTTCATCTACTCAGTATGAGTTCGTCCATCAGCCCTCAGCATGAGCTCGCTTATCAGCTCTTAACATGAGCTCGTCTATAAGCTCATCAGTTCGTCCAAAATGAGCTCCAAAACGACCTTCAACCTGTCCAGGGTAGAATCAGTATGTTACTTGACTTACACGTTCAGCCTTTTTTAGAATGATAGCAACACAAATTAAGAAACACATAACTACCAAATCAAGATACAGATTTCATGAGATTTGACCCAACATTTAATGGGTATCAGTATGAGAAAATATAATTAAATAATTTTTCATTTGTATTGTAACTGTAGCATTACCTCTCTCTATAAATAAATGTGGAAATTCATTGTACATAGGGACTCTAAGCTCTCTCTCACCAAAAAAAAAAACTAAAAACTTCAATAACAGTGACTGTCTCTCTACATTGGAGATGACACCGTGGATGTAGGCTCATTCTTGGCTGAACCACGTAAAACCTTATCTATTCTTTTTTCTCTTTGCCTTTCCTCACTCTTTTTTATTTGTTTTCAATTAATCTGCAGTTCTGGGCTTCAAAGAATCCCGTTGACTATTATTTTACGTCAACATTTTGATGCTAGAGGAAAGGCCCAAATTGCATATTTCTCTAGATCTTCATACTGTCATGGCAAGAGGAAGAGCCAGAAACTCTGACGCAACGGCCACTGATGAACTAATAAGGGAAGTTGTTGTCTCTATAAATGACGTTGTTGGAGATGAATCCTCACCAGCTCCTTGCCAGCCAGATTCAACAGTCCTTGTAGCCGAAGAGCTTCAGATCCAGTACCAGCGACAAGAGGCACTGCAGAATTAAATGCAGCAACTCGCAGATGCATTAAGAACGCTGACACAGGCCTAAGCACGAAACATGTCCAGATTTGAGGTGAGGCTCCTAGAGAAGCCTGCTAGTAGTAAGAAGAAGTGCCAGCTAGTGAAAGGCACATCAGAGAGGAGCTGTAACCTTCCAACTCAGTTCATCCCTCTTATTAGCATTCAAAAGCTGAATATCATCGAGCTCAAAAAAAAGTAAACAAGATATCTGCGACATGAAGTGTCGCACGAACCTAATAGCTCGTAAAGGGTTAGTCAGGTAAACGTCCCAGATTGCCACCTCCCAAGTCGCGAGCTCAGGAGGCACAGGCCTTAGGATCTAAGGATAGAGTAGCTGCTTCAGAGAATTCAGTAGCTCGAAGCACGCCCAGACGCCATGAATTAGCATGATCAGTATGAAAAAAGGGGCCCACTCACTAGAGAAATTGAGACTCGACTTCTCTCAAAAAGGTTCAAGGTCCCCAATATCCCTCAATATAACAGGGATAGCGACCCTCATGATCACCTGGATGCATTCAACATCCAGATAGACCTTTCAAGCGATCGATCCATTGGTTAAGTGTCGTGTCTTTCCAGCAACTTTAGGGAACATTCCATGAACCTAGTTCAAAAATCTCCCAGCTCGCAACATCAACAACTAGGGAGAATTTCAACAAAGGTTCATCAGTCAGTACAAGGTTCTGAAGAAACAGCTCACACCACCTTACCACCTCGCTATAGTCTTCCAGCGGTGAGATGAATCATTAAAATGCTACATTATCAGATTTAGATGCGAGATCAATAAGGTAGAAAATCTCTCGGATGACACCATCCTGATGGCGATCTTAATCGGACTTCGCAAGGATGGAAAGTTGTTTGAGAATATTTACAAAACTCCAGTCAAAGACCTGAGCGAATTCTATGAGCGAGCTGCCAAGGAAATCAGGTGGGAAGAAGCCTTCGACTCAAAACAGCCTAATCAAGAGGGAGAAACCAGTAGCTCCAACCCACCAAAGAAAAGAGATTATGATGGGAATAGAGGTCGAGACAGTGCCTTAGACAATCAGGCCACCAAGAAAGCCAGACATGAGCAACCTCAACATCAAGGTCATCACAGTGGCTTCAGCACCTTGTCAAACACTCAAAACAATATATGTGCGGCTAAAAAGGACAGGGAAGACTTTGGGAAGCCCAATCTCATGAGATCCTCCATCCGTAGCAGAAATCAAAAGAAGTTCTGTGAGTATCACAATGAGGTCGGACACAACACCTCGGATTGCAGTGAGATGAGAGATATCATTAAAAATCTGATTAAGTAAGGTCAATTGAATAACTATATGATGCAGCAGGCAAGCTAGCGACCTTAACGACCTCAGTAGGCAGTGTGGTGACAGTCCCAACGAGCTCCTAACCTAGAACATGAACCTGTTGTAAGAGATCTTCACCATACACGGTGAACATCACCTCACGGGTACAGCTCCATGTTCGGTAACTTTCTGAGCTCATGCTCTTGATGTTCAAATTCAATTTTTGAATATAAATAAATTACATTGTTGTACTATGATTATTTCTATAATATTAAATGTTGAGTCTCTTTGGCCAAAGAATAAGTAGTTCAAGCTATGTTGCCGGGTGACGACCCCCTGGGCATAGCTCACAACCCAATACGCTGTTGTCGGGTGACGACCCCTTGGACAGTCCCAACCATTTATGTTGTCGCCGGGTATGACCATCTGGACATAACTTGTAAATAATTACACTATGTTATCGGGTATGACCTGCTGGACAGCTCGTAGGATATTACGCTGTATAAGCTTATGTTCCAACCTTCTTAACTCTCACTATGTTAGCTGAGGTTACGACCTATCTGGACATAGCTCGAGAGGTTTGTCATGCAATACAAGAAAAAGACTCCAACCTCAAAGCCTTCCTATCCAAACTCACTTGTTCGCGCCAGGTATTATTACCTCTTACTTAAAGCAGGTAACTTTATTGTTCAGTCTATAGGGAAACTCAATGATTTAGTGAGATAAAAGCACAAAGCAAACTTTGAAAAGACAGCATAATAATACTAGATGCAGCAGTTTTTACCAACAAGTTTAAGCTCTTCGTCCATAAACGTACTAAGAGTTGGAGGGTTTATGTTATAAGTATTTTCTGGACTGTCTAAATGGGCTGATAAAAGCTCAAAGGATGAGCCCAAGGATCGAAGGCCTAAAAGACCCAACAATGAGCTTGTTCATCAGCTTTTAGCATGAGCTCGTTCATCTGCTTTCGGCATGAGCTCGTTCATCTGCTTTCGGCATGAGCTCGTCCATTAGCTCATCAGCTTGTCCAAAACAACCCCAAGCCCATTCGGAGCAGAATCAGTACATTACTTGGCATATACGTTCAGCCTTTTTTAGAATGGCAGCAGTGCAAATTAGAAAACACACAATTATCAAATTAAGATCCGGATTTCATGAGATTTGCTCCAACATTTAATGGGTGTCAGTATGGGAAAGTGTAATTAAATAATTTTTCATTTGTATTGTAACTATAGCACCACCTCCCTCTATAAATAGAGGTGGAAATTCATTGTACAGAGGGACTCTGAGCTCTCTTTTTCTCTCACAAAAAAAAAAAAAAAAAACAATAACAATGACTGTCTTTCTACACCGGAAACGATACCGTGGATGTAAACCCATTCTTGACTAAACCACGTAAAACATTGTCTATTCTTTTTCCTCTTTGTCTCTCCTCACTCTTTCCTACTTGTTTTCAATTAATCTGCAGTTCTGGGTTTCAATAATCCCAGTTAACTATTATTTTATGTCAACATAGTTACAATAGGTTATGCTGAACTTTATTATATTTTAAAGTGTTTATGTAGTCTGTTAATGATGTTTTAAGTTGCCAAATGATTAATGAAGAATTTTCTTTTTTATTGAATTACATTTAACGATTGCGGTACAAAATCGGATGGAATTAAAATTATAGACTACATAAATGGCTATGGTTATGTAACTTGTAAAAGAATATTTGGAGGAAGGTGGGATTGATTAATGGGTACACTGCATAAATTAAATCATGAGTTCGATTTATAATCTTTTCTCAACACTTAAATTTATAACAGTTAAATCACATAAATTGAATAAATTGAAATGAATCCATTAGAAGTAAATAAATTTTAATTTATTAAACCCACCAGTTTATTTTTTATTTTTTTAAGCTAAACCCTAGTTTATTTTATTAAATAGACACAGATACGACTATGTTTTCCTTATTACTCTCATTTAAATAAAAATGTAAAAGTGAAATGAATTAATAGTATGTTTCTTATTTAAATAAAAATAAAAGAGGAAATGGTGAATGATCTCTATCATTGTTAAATTACTTAAGTTTTTAATTAGTCAATTTTTTTAAATAAACTTTTAATCCGTCTACATTTGCATGATAATCTAATTAACATCTTAAATTCACATATAATTGAAAATTTATATATAGACAACTAAAATTAAAATCAATGTGTTGTTTAAGTCTTAACTAGTACAATAAAAAAAAAGAGTAAATTATTCTTCATAATAAATATTATAATTAATAATTAATTAATTCTTAAATAAAAATTGACACTGTCCAATAATAAGTGTTGGTGTTTACATTAGCTATACTTCTTACTTCTTATTTATTTATTTATTTAAATCAATAAATTCAACCCTCAATTATTTTGGAAAACAGAAAAAAGCAAAACAAACTTATATATTTTTTAAAAAAAATAATAAACATTTGCACTACTTGGGCAAAAAGAAAAATCAATGTTGTGGTGAAACTCAAATCAACCTCAGTAATCCATACATATACATATATATAATATATATTTATACACATTATTGGAAGTAGATAATTCATGAAATAATAATAGTAATAAGTGAGAGATAGAAAACCCGTTGCTTATAACCCGATACGAACGCTCACAATCTAAACCCCTTCACTCTCTAGAGACACAATTCGTGCGTGCATCTTTATCTCTTCAAAAACGCGCCCGCCGCTTCCTGTCCCTCTCTCAAAAAACCAAAAAAACAAAAAAAAAAACTGCCAATCGACGGCCACCGTCGTCTCGGCGGTGACTCTCCCATCCAAAAAAGACTCTTGGTTGAAGCAATCGTGAGTAATGGCGGCGAACGCAGCTTGCGGTGAGAGCTCGGACGGGCCAGTGCTGAGCGTGATCAACAAGCGCATCCGCGCCCTCCGTAAAAAATACAACAGAATCGTGCAGATGGAGGAGTCCGTTTCCCAAGGCAAGTCCCTCAACAAGGAACAAGAAGAGGTCCTCCGGTCCAAGCCTCTCGTCACTGCCCTCATCGACGAGCTTGAAAAGCTCCGCTCCCCTCTCGCCTCCGCCGTCTCCGAAGAGCTCTCCCTTCACCACCAACAACAACCGCAACCGTCTCCCGCCGACGAGAACGACGGCGGAACGGATCACTCGACCGCCCACCAGGACGACTCCACCACCGTGTCTGATCTGCTTAATCTTCTATACTTCGGGTCACTGTTCGACGTGAAGTCGCAGAGTGACTTCACGGCCACTATGTTGACCAGGACTCACGAGAGAGGTTGTTGTTTGACTTACGATTACGTGACTGATGACGCCACTGATCTGCTCCGCGAGAGGGACTTGGACTTGATTTCGATGCTCAGTGGGTTGCTGATTTCGCGCCCTATCGCTTCCAGTTTGTCTCACAAGGACGCTTTGCAGCGTTGTATCGAGCACGCCAAGCTCTGGCTCTCCAACTCCGACCAGCCTGTTGACTCCCATACTGATATTACTTGTAGAGTTTTCGACTTTTTCGTGTTGGTTTTGTTTGATTTGTGGTTTTTGATGTTGTTTTGATATCTGGGTTTGTTTTCGTAGATGCGGGATTGAGAGAGAGGCTGAGGAAGATAATGGTTTCGGATTATTTTACAACCACACCAGAGATGAAAGCGCCGGGCGAAATGGCAGCTGCAGCGAATTATGGTTCTTTTCAGGTGCCAGTTCATGGTTCGGTTGCGCCTGTTGCAGTGCCAGTGCAGGTGGAGGGTTCAGCGGTACAGTACCAAGAGAAGGTAGAAGTTAGTTTGTCTGTGTTATGTTTTTTCTGCTGTTTTTCATGAGTAATCGTATTCTGTTATTTTGTTATGTCTGTGGTGTTTTGTTTCATTCTATACAAGTGTCTGTGTGATAGAAATTGGTGGTTTTTGAGTTGTTTTTGTGTTGTGGAGTGTGACTTGAGCTTAATTAGTGAAATTTTTCCTTACACTAGGGCGTTATCTATTGTTATTTTGTAAGGGAAAGCAGGAATAAAACCAACATTTTTTCTTTTGTTTTTCTGCCACAAAGTTAATATTTGAAAGAGATTAATAACATTTTAACCAATTGCAAGTTTACATGTGATTGTAACACGAATGTGGCAGCTGGCCTGGATGTTGGTAAGTTTAACTACTACAGATGAAATTTGTTCGCCTTAGCGTGAGGATATGTTTAGTAGGTTCTGCCTTGTCAGAATCACTGTTGAAATGGCCCTTTTATACTGGCCTATAATAGTTGTTTTGAAACAGTTTGTCATGGTATGATAATTACATTAAAATGCTTATGCAGTGGTTGGCTTCCTAGGAGAGTAAAATTAAATGGTTTGATTCTATTTGGCATCCTTAAGCGTGCGAATGGAGTTTAATGGATAATTAGAGTATACTCGCTATTGTTAATGGAGTTTTTAATTAATTTTGGTTGTCCTCTTCTTTCTCTGATTCACTATATAAGATCTTAAGAAAATTTTGATTAGGTTGACAACTATGACTTGGATAACCTGCATGTGTTCCTTTTCCATGTTTAAACATTGCTGTTTGTTAGCATATAGGATTGGAACTATCAACTTGTCTTCTACATGCGTGTTTGTGAATCCTTGTTGAATGACTCTCCATCTGTTTGTGTTGCATTGTCAATGAGAAATGTTTTGCTCTCTGCATATGGTCAAACTGAACTGTCTTTGTTAGGGGTGGTGTACGTAGGGAATTGAATTGTCGATGTGATGTAGAATGTTAATTATTTAAGTGTTATTGACCTAATGCTTGTGTAATAGTTGCTATTTTATTTTCAGGTGTTATTATTTTTTTAAAAAAATACTGCTTGTTTGTGTTGGTTTTTGGCTATTTCGATTTATTTGAGGTAATTAGGTTTGGCTGGTATGAGACTATGAGTAAGACTTGTGTTATTTTCTTTTAAAAAATGTCAATTAGTTTATTTTCTTTTAAAAAACGTCAATTGGTTGTTGAAGGAATGGAAGCCTAAGTATTTCTCTCTAGAATCTGTTCTTGTCTCTCTAATCTTCTCATATTTCTCTTTTTTGCTTGTTCCCCTTATTTCTTTTCCCTGTGCTACATCACAATGTCATATTTATCACCTCTGAAGTCATGTTAGAGTGTATGTAGTTCTTCAACTGTGGCAGTCTACAAGATCTGGGGAGGCTTTTATTCAATAATCACATTTGCTTATTAACTTGAGTAATTTTTTAATTTTATTTGGCACGATATAAATTTTTGCTTTTGTATATTCTCAATATGTTTTTTGTGTGATGAAGGACATTGCCCTTACAATAATGAATTCTGTTACACATCTAGCTGGAAGCGGTTGCTGGTTAACTGTTATTTAAAATTTAGCTATATTCTGCTGGTGCTAGATGAAATTTTCATAGTGTTTTTGATATAATGAATTTGATCAGCCTTTAGTGAAGTTAAGTTAAAATGCAAGGAGTGGGTTGATTGGGAAAATTATTTGATTCTACTTAAGTCGAAGCTCCTAGGGATGGGTAGATTGTTAAAAAACTTTTGGTGCCAGTCAAGTGGTCAAGGGTTCCAATTTTCTCACTGCCAGCAAATTAGCTAGGATATCATATTTCATGACTCATGAGTTTGTCTATTATGGTTGTTGTATCCGGGTTTACTGCTTGGTGAAAAAGTAAAGGTTTGGAAGATTTTTTCAGCGAAAATGAAAAGCAAGCTCTGGTTGACTTGTGCTAATTTAAAACCCCAAGGGTGGGTTTATTGGTAAAACAGCTTTTGATGCCAGTCAAGTGGTCAAGGATTCAAATCCGCTTCCTACATAAGGATATTATAATTTATGAGTTTGACTACCAAGATTTTTGGGTTCAACTGTAAATTGGGTTTACTGTTTAGTAAACAAAGAAAGGTTGAGGAGATTTATGAGTATTAAAAAAATGAGAGGTCAAGATAATTGGGTGTTAACATGACAAATTTACCTGAGATTGTTCAATGTCGACATTTGTAGCAAACTTAAAAGTGTAGGTTTCTTTATGTTTTCTGAAACTGGTAAGGGTGTTGTTTTGTTTCTCCTTTTGTTCATGTAACTATTGGTGTGGCTTAGCAACTTGGTTTTGGTTTTTCCCCTTGAGTAGACCCTCGGTTTGCACTTAGCTTTGTACAATTTTCATTATTATTTGAACTTCCATTCTCTCTCAAATTTTTAATGAAATGTAAAATATTTACTTTTGTTTTTTTCACATTCTCGTGGTTTTCTTATTTTCTTTGCTCTTAAAATGATGCTGTGGCAAACAATACAATTATTATTTCCCTTTTCTCGATAGTTTTCCGGTATTACCCATTTCTAATGTTGATAGTTTATGTTTGAAGGGGAGAAGTTAATAAGATATTATACGATTGTTTTGTTATGCAGATTAACAAGTTGTAGCTGATCTGTACTAATGTAGCTTTAGGTTTGTTTAAGTTGGGTTGACCATCATTGTTTTTGTATCTTATAATTTTAGTTTAAACTGTTACTTGTTTTAAGTTGTATCTAACCTGTGAACCGCATTTTTTTCTTTGGCAATCTATTTATTTTGGCTCAGTGCTGGAATAACACATACTTGACTATGTAGCTGCAAATGTTGATTTTTGGCTTAGAATTGAGTTAGGTGTATCTAATTTTAAGATTATTTTTTTATGTAATGTTATTAAGAATGTACTGCTTGGCCTTTCTCTATAGGGAAGAAAAGGAAGATGAATATAAAAATGCTTGGTAACACAGTTTTCTATGAACTCTGAAGGAATAAGGAGTGATGGCATTGTGGACGAGTGATACTAGAGGTGTCTATGGGTTAATTAGTGGCGACTTACCTCATTAAATTTTATAGTTAGAGGTGTCTATGGGTTAATTAGTGGCGACTTGCCTCATTAAATTTTATAGCGACTTACCTCATTGAATTTTATAGGGGAATTTTGCAATTTACTGATAAGGTGTTCATAATGGCTTGGAGGAAACAAGCAGAGTGGAAAATCTGAAACTAGAACATTCCAAGAGAAGCATAAGATGTTGAAGGGGATCGTAGCGTAGTAAAGGGTAGATTTTAAATTTTTTTGCTCCCTTTCTATTTTTCTCTCATACACACATGTTATAATGTTGGCAACATCTGATGCTCCCATTGAGAGGGCTAGAAAATCTCAAGATCATCATGATTTGAACCTTTCCTTCAAAATCTTTCTTATTTATCTCAGGGTTTCTTTGTAAGTTGGGAATGGTGTTATCC
Source organism: Dimocarpus longan (assembly GCA_022984855.1). NCBI lineage: Eukaryota > Viridiplantae > Streptophyta > Magnoliopsida > Sapindales > Sapindaceae > Dimocarpus > Dimocarpus longan. The sequence goes on from CM041022.1 coordinate 19,941,087, forward strand.
ATGGTTCTGATAAATTTAAGGATAATGTTTTTGTGTTACTGATTGGACTTTCTCTGTTTGAAAATGAACCAACATTTACCTTTGATGCTGCAATATGATCTTCAAAGGGAGATGAGGCAGTGCTGCTGTAGGAGGTTTGCCTTCCAACCACCACTGTCCATACTGGAACAAAAATAAACAAATGCGGTTCTGTTTTATCTGATTTTCCTAAATGCAAATTTAAGAAATTGGGTTCTGTGTTTTGGTACAGTTGTTTGTTGTCTTGTTTTCATGCTTTGCATGTATGGAGATTGATTCAACTATCATCTGTGTTCCTGTCTTGAACTTTTATGGTTTACAGAAACTGTTTCTATGTGTTTGTGAAATATTTTGTTAAAAAGACAAATTAAAACATATTTAATTATGCATGTAATGAAACATACCAATTACAGGTTCAACTTGTGGATTAGTTTATTGCTCACTTAGAATTGCCCTATATCGATTAATTGATCTTCTCAACATGTGTTGGTTTCCATTTCTTTTTTTCATTTAACGAAGCTGCATTTTTACTTTAACCATAGTTTCACTCTAGGGCTCAATGTATGTGGGTGGCTGTGGTGTGGTGGTGACTGGTATGATCTGTGTTTTGATAGGTTTCAGAATAGAAGGTCAGAGAAACAGCCTATGTCAAAGGTGTATCTGAATGTCTTTTTGATGTTTATTGGTGGAGATTTTCTATTCATGATCTAGTGTGTTATTATAATTAATCATAATTGTGTTGTTTCGGAAGTTTAATGGATGTTTGCACATTTCTTGATTTGTTAATGTTTTTTATTTTTGGGGGCGGGGTGGGCAGGATGAAGATAATGTGAATTATCAAGAGCATGAAACCGAGGATAATCAATCTAGTCCCACAGAGGAACTTCAGAAGGTGCTTTCAGTTAGCTCTGGCTTTAAGTTTCTCTTGTGGTTTTTGGTTAATTTGATTTAATATGGATGCTTGTGCTTTGCAGGATGAATCGGAGGCAGAAAATCACATTGAGGTTGTTTCAGTTCAACAAGACAAACCGCAGGCAGAATTGGAGCATAATCATGGCGAGGTTGAGTCTAAGGAGCAACAGTACATTCCCCGAAGACCCTATCAGACTCAAAGAGGTGGTCGTGGTGGCGGCCGCAGGGGGTATCCAAATGGTCGTGGAGGTCGTGGCAGTGGCAGGGGAGGTGGACCATATCAGAATGGCCGCAATCAATACTATGATCAGCCTGGGAACTATAATCCAAGGAACTATTATAACAATCGGGGAAGGGGCGCTAGGGGTGGTGGACACCCTCACAACAATCAAGGTTCAGCAGTGCAAGGTGGTTATACCCCAGCTGACGTTGGTGTCAATTCATGACCTTTTTTAACCATTGAATGTTTATAGGGTGTCTGATTATTAGCTTTCGTGGTGGGTGGTGAAATTGTTTTTTTGCCTTGTTGCATATGAAACATGGTTTTAATGTGCGTTGATGTTGCTAAAAAGCACCATCCAGGACGCCCTGTTTTCTTTTTGTAGTTTCAGTTAATGGAGAATCTTTATCAAAATGAAAAACCATAAAATGAGGTTCTTATTTTAGATTTTCTGTGGTAGGATTCCTGAAAACTGCAGATTAGCTTGTGTGGTTGCAAAAATCCTCTGATGGAACCTGTCATCTTTCTCCTGCTTTTAATGAGGAATCTAAAGGTTGAGTAATTATATTGATCAGAGTTATGTATTGTTCCTGTCTTGTATTCCACCACTTAGAATGTGTAGTCGTCATCTTAAATTAGATTTGTTCCATAAAGCAAAGTTCAGGTATCCTATGCCATACCACATACTCTCTCACAGCTTATACTGGAATTGGTTTTTCTGTCATCAACTCTTACTGCAATTCCCTGTGTATCATCCCGAACATTTGATTCACGCTTCACGCGTAAACAATTGGGAAACCTCGCAAGATTTGTTACAGAATCTACTTTTTCGAACAAATTATGCACTATAGTTGCATATATGTGTAAGCCAAATGCTAGATAATTTTTGGATTTGCATTTTATTTCATCCTGATTTCAATTCTATCAAAGTATAAGATTGGATTGCTATATACATAATAAAATTCCATTTATTTTATTTTCCTGTTGTCAATGTTGTAAACCTAAAACATAGTTATATATTATTTGTATTTCCAAGCATGGTTAACAATAAATCACACGATCTTCAACTTGAATGACGGCATTAGTAAAACAACATAGAAAAATAAAGAAACGGCAAGGAGAAAGCGAAAACAAAAGACAGCCCAACGATGGTGTATCTTTCAAGTTCCATAAAATATTGTTCTGGTCGTCGATATAGTCCATTCCTTCAACGCAGTTGTATACACCACAAAATATCGTTATGGTTTTATCGTGACCTATAGTAAATTCTTTCAACATAGTTGTTGTATTCACCGACGATAATGTCGCTGTCTAGGGTCTAATTTATGTTTCGAGAATAAGATGCTGGAAAATGACTTGAGTGATTATCAATTAAAGCAATTTACGAGGACTCACGTTAACCATTAATTCCTTTTATTATTGACCACAGAATGTCAAAACTACTACACTTCTGCCTCCAACATCCTGTTTTCATTTTTTAGGTACCTATGGAAATAAAATTAAGGTGAAACCATTTATTTTTTTTATGTTAAAAAAATGGAAATCAATGATATCGGATTTATCATATTTTATTCATATATATATATATAGAGAGAGAGAGAGAGAGAGAGAGAGAGAGAGAGAGAACGAGAGAGTGTTTCAGTTTTTCATGGGCCACCGGTGCGAACAATCCTTTTGTGCGACGACCAGAAGACTTCATTCTAGGTACAAACTCCAATAAAATTGAAATAAAATGCTAGGATTCTAGGATTGAAATAAAATGCTATTCACTGAATACGAAAAACAAGATATCAACACAACCATAAAATTGTCACGTAACTATTATACTTGGTACTTTATGGTCACAAAATTGACTATGCCGACGCAACTTTTCTATCGAGGAAAAGAATAAATGGCCCTCGAATAGAACATTTTGTAAAATTGCGGTCATTATTTTGTTAGTAGAGTACGGCCGATGCTATTATGTATTTTTAAAATTTTATTTGTGATACATCAACAATTAATTTTTTAATATGAATCCACTTTGAAAAAAAAAATGATAAAAATTCATAATCTTTTGTCCTATGTAATTATTAAAAATAAAATATGTACCGATATTTAACCAGTTAAAATAAAATTTGTATCTTTTGCTCTCTCTTTTTCTATTTTATAATTAAAATTATTGAAAGTAAGATAAATCTTCGTATCTGTTAATTGATTGGAAAAAGTAAAAAATTCTAGTTAGCATTCATACGAGAGTTTCTCGATTTTTCCATTTGTAAAAGAGTATCTCAATTGAGAAACTCATTTTGTATACTCTAAAAAAAAAAATTGTCACATCAATTTCATATTTGAGGTAGATAAATACATTGGAAAAAGTTTTTTAGTTTTATTATTTATCCATCTTATGTTGTAAAAAATTTAACTTAAATAGATAGTTGCGTCAAAGATGCTCTTAGGTCTGAGGTGATTTGTATGCATAAATTCGATTGATTAGTTAGTTTTTATGTAAATGAGAAATCAGAACCTAAAGAACTAATAAATAAGTAGATACTATATTGAAATAAGATTTAAAAAAATATTTAGAATCTGCAAATAATAAAAATTATTTTTCCTTGTTCTACGTGGGATATCATACAAATTAATATAAAAAATTTAGATCATATCACAATTTTGGAAATTATTGTATGTATTTTTGGGCTGTCCCAAATGAGCTTGGAAAAGTCCGAAGGTCATATAAGATAACCTGTTAAAACCGTCCCAACCGACAAGGGCCCAAGTGACTGATCCAAATAAACAGATATAATTTTGTGCTCAGTTGTCAAATTGTCTATTATAATATGTTTTCGGAAAGAGATTTTCGTGATCTATAACGTGGCAACCCGGATCCCCGGTTGATGCCGTTAACACCCTAAGAATTATTGTTTTAGTGAATGTGTTCTTGAGGTTTATGTTTGCAATCCTCTTATTCTTTCATTCTGCGTAAAAAAGCACTGAATGAATAGTCCACGAATAAGTATACAGACGAGATGATGAACGAGCAGATGGACGAGCAAGAATCCAACTAAGACCAAAGCTCAGACAGTCAGCTCGCGTAAGAGCAAATCTGCCCGCTTCAAAGAGCTCATTGTAGTATTACAGGCTCCTAAGCTGCTCGGACATCTTATACAACCAGCCTGTTCGACTACACTGTGCGACCAGCTTACGTGATCTCTGCTCGAACAATTAGATCGCTGACATTACTCGAGCACCAGCTCGTCCAGGCCAAAGTCTGCTCGCTGGGTGCAATATCTGATCACCGGAGTAAGTTGTTCGTTCAATGTGCTCGCTAAAGTTGATCAGTTGACCTTCTAAAAAGCGAATCAATTCAATTCAGAAAATGAGTCAACTTACCTATTTTCATGCAAATCGAATCACGACATTCTTAACAATTGCTATATATACGATGGAGATAATCTTAGGAGATATTATCTCGATTAATGTGTATTATTTTTTATCTTATCTGTAAGATTCTTAAACCTATTCAAATTGTAACATCTCCTCTATAAATAGGAGATCAAAATTAATGTAAAGGGGGACTTCCCTCTGGAGATCTCTCTTATTGTAAAAACATAACAGACATAGTAACAGTGACTACCTCTCCACCATCGGAGCTGACGCCGTAGATGTAGGTCATTCTTAAGGCCGAACCACGTAAATCTTGTGTGTTTCTCTTCTTCCTCTTTGTCTCTCTTTTTGTTTATTTGCATCTTTTACAGATTTGCAGTCCTGGACTTGAACGAACCAGTGAGTTGACTGAACCAGTTTCAGACGTCAACAGATTTTAACTTGACATCATAAACTCAACCCTCTTCTTTAACTCTTTCTAAAAAATGTTTTATGTTAATAAGTAAATAGAATTGTGTAAATACTCATGCATTTTACGTGTTGTACGAATAAGGGATTTGGGTCTTATTGTTAATTAATTATTGCAATATTAAGAACATCTCTAACCATACTCTCTATGTATTCATTGTCCTTATCTAAAAAGATTAATGACATGAAATTTTATCAACTCAAATCACTTCTCATATTATTGACTATTTTAAAAAAGTTGAATCACTAAACCAATATAGAGAGCAAAAAAATTCATAGCCAAATTTTTTTTTTATAATTTTAATATTTAATTTAAGATAAACAAATATTTTTTTTTTGAAAAAAATAAATTTGCACAAATTTTTACATTTGTTTAACCAAAATTCAAAGAATGGTTGGAATAAGTCAATAAAGAGTTGTTAGTTAAAATATTTTTTTTTCCTATTTTAGTTAAAATTTGATTAATATTGCACTAAGTGGGGATGTTATAGTGGTTGAAACGGTAGCCTTTATGCTCGACTCTTAGGTCTTGAGCTCAAGTATAGGTTTTTTCACCTTCGTTAATAAATATAAGATTTTTTTTTTATATATGCGGATTGTCTTTCATTTAGATATGAGTAATTTTTAATAAGATAAAAGTTTTCATTTAGATATGAGTAATTTTTAATAAGATAAAAGTTATTTATTCGTATCATATTATTAATATTTTATTAGTTTGACTTTTGAATTAATTTCAGTAATTTAAAAAATATTGAGGGTGTTCTTCAAGAGGCACTCCAAAAGACAACAAAAAGTTGGCAAGTGGTGCATAAATGTGCGTGAAAGTGGTGGAATTAGGTGTTTAAAAATGGGGGCTTTCTAAAAGAAGATGCTGTGCATGTAACTCTGAGCCGCAATTAATTTTGGGTGACGCATCTCGTATCTTTTCTATGTCGAATAATGTGTCTGTTTTCTATTGCCTTCCGTCATTTCAATTGATGCTTCAATGGTATCTCGTGCTTTGCTCTTTGTGCCTTTCTTTTCTTTTCATTTTTTTTTTTTTTTTAAGAAATAGCTCTTGCCTCTTTGTGCTTTCAATAAAATTAAAGTGACTTTAATATATATAAATAAACCATACTTTTCCACTATTGCTAGTACCTAAAATTCTGTCCAATGCAATTTGCTTCTTTGATTTTAGTTGTATTGATTTTCAATTTCACAAGAGTTTTGTGAGCTTTTTATTGGGCTGATATATAGAAAATTTTGGTGGGAAAATTTGCCATAGACCTATATATTGATGATCATAATATACCCATAACCCGTTTTGTCATAGGTTATATTACCTAGAACGTGACTTATAATTTTACAAATGTCCTATTAAATGTGAATCCAGCAGTTAAAAGAGAGACTTAAATCAGGAAGAATCCCAATTTTAATATGTGAACTTTTTAGAAATTAAAAGTAATCGGTACCGTGTATCCATGTGGCACTTCATGATAAAGCTACATAGATACATTATATGCTTTGCTTACAATATGTTAGGGTGTGTAGCCACACTGTAGTTTATGATGTTATAAAGTTGAATGTATAAATTAGGTTTCATGAAGTCTCCCCTTTTACACGCAAAAATCTATTCATAGTATTGCTCTACTTTTAAAATTTACAATTAAAAAATAATAATTTAATTATCTATCTATATTGGTAAATTTTATTCTTTAATTTTACCTATTACCTCTAATTGACTTCATTAAAAAATTGTCAATAATGTTCTATAATCTTTTGTTCTACAATTGTCAATCTGTCTGCATACATTCTACATTGTATCATTGAATTAATTTTTTCTAACTGTTCCCCGTTAACACCTGCCAGAGGAATGGTTAGATTCCTGGTAATAAAAAGAGTTTAGTACATCAGCTATGAGAATATCAGAAAATCAACATTACAAGACCAAAAAATGCTTTACAATGGATGGCCAGCTATAAAGAACTCTTTCATTTTTGTTACTTAAGTCAGATATGACCCTGTTAGATTAGGGTAATTAGTTTAGCAGGTGTTCAATTGGAAGTAATATCAAGAATAGTATCATATACCACAAAGCAAAAAGTTTATGACAAACAATTTGCCACTATCACGTGGTGTATCAGCTTGATATATAGAATAGAACCTATATAAACCCATGCCTATCAAACCCTGAAACTCCAAGCCTCGTTGTGTTATAGAGAAACCAACTTTTGTTTACAATTCTCTAAAAATCAGAATAAAATGGGTGTAAACATGTCCCGCTGCGAGAACCCTCATACAAATACCTCCCAGAGTCGGATCCTGGAATTTCAATCCAAGGAACAATGGAGAACTCACTTTGATGCCTCCAAACAAACTAACAAGCTGGTATGTGCTAGCTCTCGGTTTTTCGGTTTTCAATAAGCTGTGTCGTGTTTATCAGAAAGATTTTTGTTTATTATGACTTAATGAGTAATGGAGTTTGTACATTCTTTTGGTGCTCTAGTTGGTGATCGATTTCACTGCGACATGGTGCGGCCCTTGTAAGTTCATGGAACCCACTATTAAGGAGCTTGCAGCCAAGTACGCTGAGGTTGAGTTCATCAAGATTGATGTCGACAAACTTGAGGTAATATACTCTTCTCCTCTGCCACTGAAATTTTAAAAAAGCGGATTTTAAAACTTGAAGGTATTACATGAATTTCCGTAATGTCAACCATAATTGATTTGATGGGGTCATCACTCATGCATGTGTGTCAACTCTATCCATTGATGTATGTCTAATTATGGGAATGGAAAACCAGGAAGTCGCAAAGGAATTTGAGGTAGAGGCAATGCCAACATTCGTTCTGGTTAAAAGAGGAAAAGAAGTTGAAAGGCTGGTGGGAGCCAGAAAGGACGACCTCCAGAACAAGATTGAGAAGCACAGGATATGATTCGACAAGGCCCTATGATGATACAATATAGAAGGAAAAGTTTATGTGGTACGGCCAATAAGATTTTTCTGTCGTGGTAGTGTGGGTGTTTTCTTCTATGTTTGATACCATTATGGTTATGTTTTTTGCAATTTGGTTTGATATAACATATATGGTTGCGTTTGAAGTAATGTTGATGTAATAGTCTTATAAGATAATAAAAGCAACATTGCACACAAAAGATTCATATCTCCGTACTAATAGTAGAAAGGAAATCAAAGCAAGCACTATGATTACAAAAATGAAAACCAATTTGTCAAGTGCGACTAACCGACAACTACAACCGGCATGGAGCTCTTGCTTCTGCTTCTTCGGTCTCCACAATCTTTGACTACTTTGCTTCAAGAATTTTGACAATGCCATTTTTGCAAAGGTGAGCAAAGCTAAACACTTTCGACCCCATATTGACATAACCTGAACAGATCCCCACCCCATTTGCAGCACCCATATTTTAGCTTCATACATGGGGCTCAAATTTGATCAGAGATTAATCGATCAACACTGCCTAGCAATTAATTCAGTCCAAACTCAAGCATTCAGTACTTAAAATATTCACACTTGGTAACTTTAAACCATGAAAAATGTTCGAATTATGGTCATACAAATTCGGAAACTAGTAAACTCAAATCCGAAACCAGTCAATAAACTACAGTTGAAGATTTCCAAAATGCATAATACAAAAGGTTTATTATCATATCACCCTAACTCTTCATCATCAAGAAACTATACAGATTCCAATTAGAAGGATGCCAACTTTCATTTCCTGGCAAACACGCAGTTGCAAAGGATTAAAGCTTTATCATGTTCCATCACACGTAACGCAGTAGTTACCAACAACTCGAAACTTTCTTCCCAGTATGGACAAACTTATAGCATATTTACATCTAACAGAAGCAAATATATATTAATCAGCATTAATATATAATCGTCATCACCTCGAAATCGAATTTGAAGCTCCACCCAGCACTCTCTTCAAATCAGATTTCTGTTCTAAAGTAAGGCTAGAGGGGAAAACAACATCAAACTTAAGTATCAAGTTTCCCCTCTTGGTAGGATCCTTGGAGACAGGCATGCCTTCCTTTTGGATGACCAACTGACGACCTGGTTTGACTATGTCGGTGACGGGGATCGTAAGAGTCCGTCCATCCAATGTGGTCAAATGAAAAGTGTGTCCTGTTAGTGCATCCAGCAATGAAATCTTCTGATTGACGACCAGATCATTTCCGTCCCTCCTGAAAACAGCATGAGGCATCTCGTCCACCACGAATATAAGGTCAGCTGCCGTCACGCCGGGCTCTTGGTTGCCTTTCTCCGGGAAAGTGATTTTCGTGCCCTTTTTCCAGCCTGGCTTGATATCAATCTTCAATATTTCCTCAACAGTTTTCGGCTTCCTACAAACACACGAAAACTTGTAACGTTAAAATATATTACTAGTGACTTTGAATTAGCTCCAAATTGCTAAAAACGGTAATTATACAGTCAAGTGAAAATTCATCAACTGGTTACCCGAATTCATCAGGAACAACACGAGAAATCTTCATTTTCTTTCTAGCACCTTTGAAGAGCTCCTCCAAACTACAATGCAATTTAGTCTCAATCGGCGGCGGTTTCGCAGTCGCCTGATTATTCCTCCCAGCCTCGCCGCCGTTCTTGTAAAACACACGGGTCTTGCCACTCGATCCGCCGAAGAACTCGGCGAAAATATCCTCCGCGTCTCGGGGATTGTAGCGGAATCGGGAATCGGAATTGCCTTCGGCGGTTTTGTAGGAAGGAGTGGTGAAGTCGGTGGCCTTGAGGCCTTCCTCGCCGTAGAGATCGTAGATCTTACGCTTCTGTGGATCGCTGAGGACGTCGTAGGCCTCAGAAATCTGCTTGAACTTGGCCTCGGCTTCCTTGTTGTTGACGCGATTCTTGTCGGGATGCCACTTCATGGCCAGACGCTTGTACGACTTCTTCAGATCCTCCACCGTCGCGCTCCGGCTCACTTTCAGTATGTCGTAGTAGTCCACTCCCATTGTTGTTGAGAGAGAGAAGGCGCGTGGTGGTGTGGAGAGAGTCCCGGAGGTTTCGATGAGGAGTGCACCGGCGGGTAAGTGAGTTGTAGAGGATGTCAAAAAGCAGAAATGGCGAAGCCAACGCGCATGCGGACTGAGGGCTTTCCACGATTTTCTGATACGTGACGCGTTTCTGGATATTTTTAAGAGGGTCTGGTTTCCGTCACGGCTTGTGTGTTGATAAGGTCGTCAAAGCCAATAGATTTTTATTTCAAAATACAATATCTTGTCCATCTAAACTTTCGAATTTTATTTTATTTATTATATATATCACAAATATATTACATAGCATATAGTTTGTTGAATACTCTTGACCAAGATTTATAAGACGTGGTTCGAAATTGGAGCTCTCAAAAGCAAAAGGAGAGGCCCACATTACGCTGGAGCTCCTAGAATCATAACAAAATGTCCACATTGTGTGAAAAAATTATCTTTAACTCAATGACCTTGAATGAAGATTGAACCATAGATATCTGACCCAAATGTGCCAAACTCTCATGGTTAGGTGCCACTGGCAAGTGCCATAAGTAAAACTTTTGAATTTTAAATTACTTATTATAATTAACCTCAAAAATTGTTTAATACCCGGATAATAATGGACTATGGATGAATATAGTGACTGAATATATACAAATGTTTTGGATGAGTTCAGTGATTGAATAAATGCAACGATGGCATAATAAATATATAAAAGCAATAAGAGAATGAGACAAAAGAATTTTTAACTTAGCTAAACCTACGTCTACGATTATATTATGGCTTTGGGAGAGAAAGTAGAGAATTAGGGTTTTGGTTCTTGGTGGTCGAAATTCCATACACTTGAACTTAGTATTAGGATTTCATGCCTTTGAACAATTAGAATATTAGATTATAGAAAGAGTAGAATTATTGTACTAGATTATATGAAAGAGTAGAATTCTTGTATAATTAGAATACTAGATTATCAAAAAGAGTAGGATTTATTTTTCCTATTTTACATTAAATTGTATTATATTGTATTTGATTTGAGATTACACTTTTGCAATTTTCGCTTTTAGAATTCTTCTGGCATAGAGAATAATGCAATCTTCTTATTTGATGTAGATCTCTTTTCGCTTTTAGGATTCTACTGTGATAGGAAATAATGTAAGCTTCTCTACTTCGAGTTGTCAGATGTGAACTATTTAGTTTGGGCTACTCTCTTTGCTATTTAGAGCGATAACCCTTATGTACTTCTTGCTGATGTAGCAGATACTACTCTGACATTAGTCTTATATGTTTTGTAGTAGTGTCGCTCTTTAAGGTTTCTAGGCTTCTTATCGGTCTTACTAGACTTAAGGCCCAAACACTATGTTTAGGCACAACATTTATTATATAAGATTTTATGAAAAATTTAGGAATATAAATGTTAAAGCACATCCTCCATCGGGATTATTTGTCTCCATTGTGAAAGTAAAATTTGAATCAGTGATTGATCAAGTCTTCAAAAACCTCTTGTTTAATCAATGTCACCTTTTGTTGGGAATACTTATAGTGTATATTGAGAGTGAATATCTCAATCACATAAATACCAAAACTGTAAAATAGTGATTAATTAAGTCTTAATAAACTTTATCTATTTGATGTTAACTTTTAAAAAATAAGAATGGTAATAATTAAAATAGTTTTTATCCTTTGACACGATGAGATTAGTTCAATGATATGTCCCTTATACTATTAAAGTTATAAGTTTGAATTGTGTTCATTTCATCGAATTTTAAAATAATTGAAATGGTTAAAAAAAAAAAGGGATAGAAATGGGACAAGACTTCAATATGTAGTTATTTTTTTTAATTGATTCAACATGCAATTTAATTACTTGACGTGAGTTTTAATTATTAAATAGATCATGAAATTATGTAATAAATATCCGTTATAATTTATACAATATTTGAACAAGTAGTTTGGAGAGTCTAATATTACTTGAATTCTAGATATTAAGTTGGTCTTTTTTTTTTTTTGTCATTTGTAGTGTAATAATTCATTGAATAAGCACGCACACCATTAAGCAACGCCCGGTGGTGTTTATTTAATTGAGGGCAAATTGCATAATCCCTATAAAGTTTAACAAAATTATATAAAAATGATGATATTTTGATAACTAACACTGACCTCACTTAAGATTCTAAAAATTTAGCACAAACATTTCTTACTATTAGTCAATCATAGTTAATTTCTCACGGTCAATAATTAAGGATTTAAAAAGACTAAAATGCTTTTCAAGTTAAATTTAAAGTCAACATTTTATTTTTTATAAATTTAAAATTAATATAATATATATTTTAATTTAATTAAAAAAATTAAAAAAAATTTGATATAATATGTATAATTAAATAACTAAAACTAAAATTCATATATATATATATATATATATATATAACTGGTCTCCTATGAAAACCAAATTTTGGTCTCCAATGAGGGAGATTGGAAAATTGGTCTTCATCCCTATAAATCAGAATGTTGAATACCGGTCTCCAACGATAAAGACCAGAACAGGTCTCCATCATCGGAGACCAAATCAGGGTCTCCACTATCGGACTGGTTTCCGACGATGGAGATTGATTGCCATCTCCAATTTTTTTTTTTAAAAAAAATAATTGCATAAACTTTATTTATTTATTTATTTTACTTAGAAGATGTTTGGTTTGATGTTGATGTTTAATTTGGATAATGTTGGTTTAATGAAAATGATGGAGATGATGATTTTGATGAATGTAGAAGATGAAATTGGAGATGAGGAAGATGATGAGAGGTAGAAGATGAAGGAGATTTATTTTTTAAATATTTTATTATTATTTTAATAATTAAAAATATTGTTTTTTATTAAAATATTTATTAATCATGAATTGACCATTTTACCCTTTATCATTTTGATTTAACAATGGTTGACTAATGGTTGATTAGCAACAAATAAAGTTTATGCTTAGTTTTTGAACTCAGTGTAATTTCACCAAAACTAAGGAGAGATTTGTGCAAGTTGCCCTTTAATTAATTTGGTTGAATTCATACTTTTATGTATAACAAAAACTCAATTAAAAAAAATTATTCACAAATATAAAATAACATTATCATATTGTTTTGATTTAGTTCGAAATTTATCTTAAATTAGACTTAGCTAATATGAATTTTAACTCGCGTTTTAAATAAATCAAATAACATCTCTATCAATTACAGAGCAGTTGGGATCAATGATTGTAATTATAATTTTATATTCCTTAAGAATATGATAAGGGTAACAGGCATGTTGGAGTATCAAAAGGCAAATTGTGAATAAATAAAAGGAGAACGTGAACGTGCAATGAAGTAGTGAAGTAGCTGGACTGCGCGGAGTATCCTCTACTCTTACAAGACCTTTGAGTAGAGTCACAGAATCTGGTCTGGCGTAGCCGGATGACAAAGAACAAATCGTCCAACATCTTATTTAATTCAAGAAAACGACATCGTCTTGTTGCTTTCACTGATTCATTTGCTGTCGTTTTTATTAGATCTAATGAGTCTTGATGACCCATATCTTACCAGAAGGATAATCCAGCTAAGCCGCTTTTATGTATTTTTTTACAGCTATAGATTATTGACATTGTTATTATGCTGCAACGTGGATGAGTCGGCAACGTTGCGTCCACCAAAAATAAAAGTTGGGACTTGGGAGCAACGTATCAACAACGTAGAAAATTATAGGTTGATTATTTAAATAATTTAAGAAAACATCACTGTTTAATATGAATTAATGTTAACGAGTTCAATTTAAATTTATCGAGTAAGAAGGAAAACAAAAAAACATCTTTTAAAGATCTTGTCAGCATCTTAAATTATAATTATTATGCAATAGATGATATATCAAAAGAAAATATAATTCAAGAAAATAAAAACATATGGATTGAACCCTAACACAATCACGATACCTTTGCAAATGCACGGGGAATGAAGATTGTTTCCGAATCGGGATTATTTCAAAATCCGGATCATTGTTTAAATTGATCTAAAACTCTTTTTAATAAACCATAGAAACCCTTTTAATAAAACGATAATAATAGTATAGTATCCAACATTACAATGCGTATATCGATTTGTGAAAAAAAAAAAAAAAAAAAAAGAACTTTTATGAAACTGTCTTACAACTGATACAAGACTAATGAAAAAAAGTAAGAGAAAAAGAAAAGACCTATAAGAAAAATTAAAGAAAAATAAATTATACTATTTCATTGATTTGTCTTACTATATCAGTTGTAAGATATATAATTAAAAAAAAAAATGCATTTAGGTTAAAGTGGAAATGTGAATTTAAGAAATTTTTTCAAATAAAAACATGTGTGATCTATTCTAGTAATGATAATTTAATAATTCAAAATAAGATAAGATCGCATTTTACTTGATATGTATATGAATTAATCTCATTTGTGTTTTCAAATTTTTTTTCCACTTGATCTTACTCGCTATAACTTTTCATCAAAAATTATGTGTGGACATGATCTTAAATAATTCATTCACTATTATTTTCTTAAAAAAATGCCTACAACAAAAGAAAATGATGAGTGGCGACATACAAGATAGAATTCGACCAACCCTCATCTTTTCTTGATGGTACGTGGCCAACCACCCTTAGCTTCTTAGGGTTTCTTATTTTCTTTTGTAATGTACGGCTAGGGTGAGAAAAATATGGGTCAATTAATTTAAAAAAAAAAATATCCTTTGTATTAATCAATTTAGGGTTTTCTAATTTGACAAGGAAACATGTTAAATGATCAATTAAAATATTAAAATTTCAATTTAGAATATCTAATTCATAATTAGATTATTTAATTTTCAAATTAAAAATTTTAATTCATAATTAGATTATCCTATTTCCAAATTGAAAACTCTAATTCATAATTAGATGATTTTTTTTTTTTTTCCAAATTGAAAAATCTAAATCATAATTAGGTGATCCAATTTCTAAATCAGTGAAGATTTATAATCTTCCATTAATTAACTTTGACTTTTTCAAATATAATGACTATTAAAGTAAATGATTCAAAATCATTCTTTATATAATTAAATTATAATAATTTGAACCCATAATCTCTGTAGATAAATAATTAATAATTAATATTTTAAATAATCAATATTATTTAAATATTACGTGAACGTAATAATATTACAGATATGACATATATAATTGGATGCGCCAATTATATATTTATGTTTTCATTTCTTATAGTAAGTACGAGCTAGTAAAGAGATCAAATAAATTTACAATTTTAAACTCCAATACTATCAAAATTATTAATTAAAAATTTTTAATTAAATAATTCATTATTGTTAACTTTAGAGTTATTTCACTAAAAACCTAAAGTTATATTTTTAAAATTATAGATGTTTTATATAATTTGAATTATTCAATGTCCATCGATCTAATTGTTGCATATAGTTCGATCCTCCGTAAGTAGTTCATAATTAGAGCTAATTCATAAAATTCGTTATATCTCTTTAATTATTTCTTGTTCCGGTAAGTACCATTAATTATCTAATGAACAATATATATCCATAACAATAGAAAGTCGAACGTTTTTATTGTTCAAAATCAGAATCAACACTTAATAAATTACTCTTCTATTTCTTATAGGAATTAGTAGATTTCACTATTGTATAAAATGTTCATAGCCACTTTTCAAATAATGTCTCTAAAATACGAAGTTTATTAACCGTAAATCTTTAATTATCTCACTCATGCAAATTAAAAAATATGACCCAATAAATAAGTGTCCATAATACATTGAAGGTCAAGATCAATCCATACATGATCATTAGATCGATAAATATGAATTTTTTCGTTTAATATTTATTAATAAGAAATTCATTTTTATTGTAATTCAGTCTCATATAATCTCTATTATATAAAGTATCTTTATTTTCATGTCGTCACATAAACTTGTGCAGTGCATTTAAAGTAAAATTTAAAGGGTTAAAAGATACAAATTGGAATTTCTAGTATTAATGATAGAATAAGCTATTTGCAGTTTTGTATCGACATGATGACGATTACAATAATCAATTGTCACAATAGAGATTTATAATAGCAGTTAAAGTAATACAGTATAGCCTATTGTCGGATAGGTTACATAATTATAACTTATAAATATAGTTAAAATTTTCTTAGACTATGTTTGATTTTATTTACTGTGTGGTAACTTAAACCCAGACCATTAGTGTGATAACTTAAAGTTAGATTGTTACTAGGATGAATATGAATCCTCCACCACAAATCACATTAAAATATTGCAAACTAAGAAAAATTTAAAATCTCAACACTAGGGTATTGTTTAAACAAGCTTTGTCACTATAATATTGAAAAGGCTATTATCTAAAGCTTGTCAGATTTTTTTTTTTTTTTCCTAAAAGAAAATCTTGTTAAATTTGTAAATTGTAAGAAGTGTTATAAGAATAAAAACATTCAACGAGTCGCTGTACGTAGCCCACAGAATGGTGGGTAATCCAGTGCTATTCACTTGTCTTGTTTAGCAAAGAATATTAAAGTTATTATTAACACCCATACCGTGATCGTCGAAGCATCATTATTTATAATTATGTACAAATATGACACGATACCTTAAATATTGACAATTTAGATCCAGTCCCATGAAAAAAGAGCAAGAAAAGCCAAATTACTCTCGTTAATGAATAGATTAATTAATCGTTGTATTACTCTCCTACGCAACTCATCATACTAAAACCGTCCCATTGAAGGTTGAGTGAGTTCGTGAGCAAAATTCTTTGCTTCAAAACATATAAAGTTGTTTAGTTTCGATTACGAAATAGAAAACTTAACTACACAAACAAAATAAAGCAAAGAATTTAAATAATGAAAACCATGAAATTTTTATTTGGTTCACCTACATTCACCAGATAAAAAACGGTGATGTTAGGCCCTATCAAAAGCCTAGCCCAAACTAGTTTGGGTCAAATGACAATTTTTTGGCCCAGTTTGGTCAGTATTAAGTTATAACCTGAGCTGACAGAACTGGGCTTAAAATTTTAAGACTCGACTAGACTTAAGTTAATGTCAATCGATTGAGACCATAAATTTGACTGTTTTAGTGGTTAGATAATTTTATCCATTATCTGTATCTATTAGATTAGTTCTAATCGCTCTTATGCCGTTACAATTAACGCAATAGAAATAATAGAAGGATAAAGATAGGACTAACTTAAACAAACCACTCTAACATAACCTCTTCTTCCACTAAACTTGAACTAGAACATTCCAGTGAAGTGGTTGTGAAAATGGTTCTTGCAATAACACAAAGCCCACCTTCTCAAATTGTGTCCATCTCCAACGACATCTCATGTAACAACAATAACATCCGAGTTCTAGTCTCATCACTCTCCAATTGCAAGGACATGTCTCAACTTAAACAAATACATGCACTAACTATACGTACAACGTTGCCTCACCATTACAACACACACTTTCTATATAGCAGGATCCTCCACTTGGCTTCCTTCACCGATCTCGGCTACGCGTATCGCGTTTTCTCACAAATCGAGACTCCCAATTCGTTCATGTGGAACACACTCATCAGAGTTTGCTCACAAAACGTCCACACTAAACAACAAGCTATAAACTTTTTCCAGACAATGGTGGAGCAAGGAAATGTCACGCCCGATAAACACACGTACCCGTTTGTTTTGAAAGCTTGTGCTTACTTGTTCGCGTTGTTTGAAGGGAAACAAGCGCATGGTCAGGTTATCAAACATGGGTTTGGCTCCGACGTTTATATCAGTAACAGTTTGATTCATCTTTATGGGTCTTGTGGGTGTTTCGACTATGCAGAGAAAGTGTTTGACAATATGCTTGAGAGAAGCCTGGTTTCATGGAATGTTATGATTGATGTGTTTGTTCAGTTTGGTGAGTTTGATTCTGCGTTAAAACTGTTTCGTGAAATGCAGGATTTGTTTGAACCTGATGGGTATACGTTGCAAAGCATTATAGGTGCTTGTGCTGGTTTGGGTGCTTTGTCTGTAGGTATGTGGGTACATGCTTATATTTTGAAAAAGAGTGAGTACTCTGGTTTGGTTTCTGATGTTTTGATTAATAATTCGTTAGTTGAAATGTATTGTAAATGTGGCTCGTTAGAATTAGCTCAACAAGCCTTTGAAAGGATGCCTAAACGTGATTTAACTTCGTGGAATTCGATCATTCTTGGATGTGCCATGCACGGGAAGGTGGAGTTAGCGTTGGAATGTTTTGATCGGCTGGCTGAAGAGGGGAGGGTTTTGCCTAACTCAATCACGTTTGTTGGACTTTTGAGCGCGTGTAATCATAGAGGGTTGGTTAGGCAGGGACGCGAGTTTTTTGATTTGATGATTGGAGAGTACAAAATTGTACCCGTATTGGAGCACTATGGATGCTTGGTTGATCTTCTTGCGCGTGCTGGGCACATTGAGGAAGCGCTTAATCTTGTGTCGAGCATGCCAATGAAACCTGATGTGGTAATATGGAGGAGTCTTCTTGATGCTTGTTGTAAGAAGAATGCAGGTGTGGAGCTAAGCGAAGAAGTGGCTAAGCAAATTCTTGAATCAGAAGGGAGTGTTTGCAGTGGTGTTTATGTGCTATTGTCAAGAGTTTATGCATCAGCTAGCAGGTGGAATGATGTTGGGTTGGTTAGGAAGTTGATGACCGATAAAGGCATAACAAAAGAGCCTGGCTGTAGTTCGATAGAGATAGATGGTGTTGCCCATGAATTTTTCGCTGGGGACTCATCTCATCCTCAAACTAAAGAAATTTATGAAATGTTAGACGTAATTGATGAAAGACTGGAGTCTATAGGGTATTCCCCCGACCATTCGCAAGCACCTATGGTAGATGAGCTCAACAATGGTAAACAATACTCACTTAGGTTGCATAGTGAGAGGCTTGCCATTGCTTTGGGGATCCTGAACTTGAAACGAGGAATGCCTATTCGTGTTTTTAAGAACCTTCGCGTGTGCAATGACTGTCATGAGGTAACTAAATTAATCTCAAGAATCTTCAATGTTGAGATCATAGTGAGAGATCGTGCCAGGTTTCATCACTTCAAAGATGGTTCTTGCTCTTGCATGGATTATTGGTGATGGCTGTTGTATAGCAAGATTTAAACATGCATAAGATTAAATCTTGTGCTTGTAACACTTGTAAAGCTGTATTAAATGTGAAACTGAGTGTATTTAAAAGTACTTTTATGCATATATCCTCTGATTTTCATTTCAGTGGGACAGACACTGTAAAGATATATATATATATTTTTTATTTTAATTTTTCCTTATAAAATAAGAAACCAAAGAGAAATGTTTACTGTGCTTCCATCAATCAAGGAGTAATGGGTGGCTCTATCAGTTGGCAATTTTTCTTGGCAAGAAGCAGTTTTCCTTTTAGTCAAGGACAAGTTAGTTTTCCTTCTAATCAAAGGACTAGTTGGTTGCTTGTAATCTGACCCACAAAGTGGCCAGGCCTAGATGGGCCTATGACATTGCAAGGGGAAAATCTCTCTCTCTTTAACTTTTTCATTATTAATTTTTTTTTACTCCCTATCTCACCACATCAACGTTCGTTAAAGTTTTTTTTAGAGGAGTGATGAACCAGTTTGATGCCTATTTGAACACAAATTTCGTGTTAAAAAATTACAATGAGGATTATTGATCAATCAAATGGACAAATTACTAAACCACCATAAGATTTTGACATATTGGAAAGTAACTATAATTTCGAATTTAGATAAAACAAATCTTTGCATATACCAATATGGCGCTTTAGAGTTAATAAAAAGTTGGAAGTTTAAAAAAATCATAAAATAGAGGGTTGTTTATTGAAATACCCTTACTCCAATTGATAAATTCTTAACACACCCACCATCCCCACCCACATCTCCTTACACAAAAAAAAAAAAAAAAAAAAAAAACCTTGGAATAAAAGGGATTATCTAATTCTTTTATTTATATTTACTATAAAATGAGACATATGCATGCATTAATCACTGGTTACACTTGCATTCTCGAGTCACAACTACAAACTAACCAGTGTCAACAGCCCTTTTGTATCAAAATAGAGAAGAATCTTTAAACCTACATACATGACACTGGTCACTAATCGGTTGTGAAAGGGGGCCCTAGTGTGAATGTTTTTTCTTCATCAATCGCTGCCAAGATATTAGAGAGGTATAATGTATCGTTACCCTACATTGCACAAGTTGCCTATTCCACGCGATGGCCATGTTGAATTTAATATCAATCACTAGTAAGTCATAATGGTCATCCCAACAACTATTAATTTTCATTTTCAGTGCTACTTTGTCAAATATTTGTCAATACCGAATCTTGATCTGCCACTAAAGTTTCAAATGCCACCGAACCCAACCCACATTTTCAAACCCATTAGAGCATTAATTAAGTTTTCTAATTAGCTCATAAAATTTTCAACTTTTGTCACTTGCTTTTGTACATGCTCTCCTTTCAATCAATGTGATGACAACCGCAGTTTACAACATACAGCTAGGATGCCCGGAAGCATATTAGGAAGAGTAACAAGAGTTGATAAACCAACAAATGACACATGAGATTTAACAGAATATGTCTTCAATAATTTTATAAGATTGATTGGGAGTTGCAAAGCCATGAAAGCATACATTTTAAAGCATAAAAAAGGGTTCAAAAATTTTTTACAACAAAATTGATCAATGAAGCTACCAAGAGATAAATTATAAAACAATAGTTCCAAGCAGAATAAAGTTGTGAAGATTTATTACAGCAATATTGTTGTCATGGCTCTATGCTGCCACAATACCTCGTCCTTCACTTGCGCATTCGTCCACTAGAGACTATAGAAGATCCTGTAGTAAAGGAACAATCATTTTTGTCGACTCCCATAATGCTTTTGACTAGTTTTCAAAAGGCCTGATTCAGTATGTACAGAACTTGTAGTTGTCAACACATATTGCAAACAAAATTGTGATTTCCACTGAAGGCATCTCACAACGCGGTCCCCTGATTTGCAAATTCCCTCGCCACTGTTACACCAAAGAAAGAAAGCAAAAGGTAAGCACAGTAAAAAGTGGGAGGGCACCATCTAAAATGCCGTATAAGAAATGATATACAAAGTTGCAAAAAGAAGTTTCCTTAGTGGTTTTAAAGTCGAGTTATTCTAGATGGCAGCACTGGTGATCAACTTTTTTTAAAATCAATACTTTTTCTGATGGAACAACTATTGTATGCATAATCTTATTAGAAAAATATTTTAATGGATCTTCCAATGATGCAGCAGACATAATGTGCAGAAACTAAAGGTGCAGCATCAACCATGTCATCAATCAATCAAGATGCTAAAAAGGCAAAAGAAAAGAATGTGCCAAAATTTAATTGGACCTCCATACATGTATTTTAATAATGCTAAGTACATAAAAATTCATTCATGTTCTTGGTTAGCAATACTGTCCATCCCAAAAAAAATAAAAAATATGGCCATGTAACATGCTTTTCCATCTCAGGAACAGAGAGCAAACTCTAAAGCAAACTGAGGGGTGATATTTAGACCTGCACCATTCTTTTAACACTACTTATTTGCTTTACTGAGATCTACATGCTTTAAAAGCTTCCACTGCAGAGCTGCTTCCCTCCACCAGAAATTGTGGAGCAAATCCAACAACTTACTACCCCAATGCAGAATGCACAATGCTAGGAGTCTATGCAAGTCCTCAGCAATACGCTAAATTTCCACTCTTCCGGGATAAGTTACACATCTCACAGACATATAGACAACTGTGCACACTAAACGTTCATTTCAATATCAAATTGATTTACTGATGTAAACTTGGTTTGGATGGGTCCAGTATGGGTAAATTTGCCCAGTCCTAAAATCAAAAATATCATAAGGAGAAACAAATTCATTCAAAGATTTTGTTACGGTTTGACACTAGCATTTTCTACACCAAAATGATTAGACAGATGACTTCATAAACTCTTACATGTGTTTCCTCAATTTCTTGAATCACTATAAGAATCATTTGCACTAAAGAAGGCATACGGCTGAATACTTGGTGTTTAAACCATGCTGAATACTTGGGTGTTTAAACCATGTCCTAACTAGAACCAATGGAAGTAAAATAAAACCCACCATGCTAGAAGCAAGGAATATTTGATCTTGTATATCCATTAATTAGCGAAGATGCTGCGTAAAATATTATATATGAATGGAACAAAAAAGCTGCCATTCCAAAACCAAATATTCAAAAGATAAAAACTTTTGTTTTCCCCAAAATCAAACAGATTACCACGAAATGGATGATGTGAGAAAGTAGCTTAAGCAAGTCTATCAAGCATTCAGATCAAATATATATACACACAATGATGTGGTAATTACTCTTTATGTCAAGTCACGAAAATCATTTCTTTCTATCAAGTGTCAGAGCAAGCAATTTCATCAGTATATTCGCAGTAAATCACGAAACAAACAATAAACCGATTAAACTAAAAGCAAAATCTCACCTTTTGCCGAAGAAGGAACCACCACGACATGGATATCGGCATTGTTGGGAGGCAGCTGCAATCGGAGAGGATATAGCTTTCCATTCAATGGACTACGAGTACACACAACAATGTCTTCAATAGCCAACTCTTCCCTCAATTTCAGAGTCAATTCCTCAACTCCATTACCCTTAAAAGTCAGAGAGTACCCCGCTGTAGAATCATCATCAACCTCCCCACCCTCATCAGCCACATGATAGTATATAGTCCTCCCATCAGACTTGGGTGGCGAACCCACATAAGAATCATTTGACTACAAAAAACACACAAACAAATGCAAGATTAGACAAAATGAAAACAACATAGAAAAGAAAATTCTCGTATGCACAACTCAAGATCGGTACAGATCGCGAACCTCTTGTCTCGAAAAATTGCCAGATTTGATGGGAAGAGAAGTGGGTGAAGTGGATTCAAAGTCCAAAGAATCCGTATGCTGGATCGATGGTGGAGGAATAGGAGGACCCTTCTGGGAACCAGCGGGAGAGTGAACAAGAATATCAACAACATCAACATCCCACAAAATCCATTCTTGAGTGGAGGTCCTGTGAGGAATATCATGTGTGACAGAGTTCCTCCAAGGTGGCAACCCTCCATTGGCTCTCAAGAAGTGACCGTACCGGGTCTTGAGCTTCACTTGATTGCCTTCCCTGACGGGCTCCCATTCAAGAGAAGAATCAAGCCTCCTCGGAAGAGACTGGACCACTTTGCGACCCGTCATCCCAAGCAAGAAAGGATGGTTGGAGGCCGTCAAGTACTTGCCGTACATGTTCTTGAGTCGGATTATGTTCTGCGAAGTGGGCACCCGCTCCACCGTCCAACGAGCGTTCTTCGAGGAGCCGTTACGGTCCTGGGAGACGGACTCCTCATCCTCCTCCGCCACCAGAAACTTGTCGTGGTGGCTACGCAGACGCACCGCCTTCGCGTTTTGAAAGAAATCCATGCCTAGACAGACTTTGGTCGAGTTATAAAATATTGCCTGAAAAAACCAGACACGATGGTCGGTCAACGAGAGAGAGAGAGAGAGAGAGAGAGAGAGAGACAACAAATAATTGAAAACTTGGAATTGGATAACAGCAGACGCACTTGGCTCTTTTTTTTTTTTTTGTTGTTGTTGAAGTTTTGATCTTTCAGGTATTCACGGCATTCAAGTGTGTAGAAGAGTTTATATAGTAGAAGAAAGTGACTGCTAGCTGGTCAGAGACAGCCACCCACACTAATTAGGAGGTGGACAAGACACACACGCGGTGGAATGGACACGGCGGCTAACGTGGAACGTTTATCTACGTTTCGTGGGCGTACTGCTCGTGCCCTTTTTTTTTTCTCAGGATCGACCAGTTTGGGAAATTTCGTGTGGCAAAGCAAAGGTACATATCCAATTCGAGGAAGGTGCGTCTTGCATCAAAAGTAGATTGACGATATTTAGACCCCTCTGGAATTCTATGTACACCCAAACTTGTAATTTTTTTCAAAATTCTAATATAATCCTTTAGTAATATTATTGAAAAACAATTAAAGTATTTCTAAATATATATAACTGTAGCAGTAACACATTAGATAGTATTTTGAGCATTTTTAGCAAATATTAATATATTAATCAATAGAAACCACCCACAACCCTTTTATTGTCAGTCAACGTGCATATCCATTGAACTGGGAAGTTGTATTACAACTGAACCCAATACAATTTAAGGGTCGAATTGTAGATCAACTCGTACAAGGTCCAATTGAATCACTAAACCTTTCAGCAAATATTAATACATTCATTATTTTTCAAACTTATGTTAATTTTAATGACACCCGTTAATATTTTCCTTCTTTTTTTTTCCCACTAAAATGGAATTAGCAATTAACACGCATGATATTTCATAGGAGGAAAAAACTTTTACAAGACGCTATTATAAAAGATTCCTAATCATACGCATGTGTCCAAAATATTAATAAAAAAATCTAATTTATGACATTACACTTTCCTAAGCGTTTATTTGTCAAATTCTCCCAGTACTCGTAACCCAAACAAATAGAGAAAGTGAAACGGACTAATAAAAATGTAGACTCGCTATCAACGGGATCAGATCTCAACAATGTAACTAACATTTTTCTATTAAAAATATATATCACAAATTTTGAATTATGGGAGAGGGACTTGACTAAATTGTGTGATACTTAAAGTTGCGTGTTTAGTCTATCATGAATTTGGTTAAGAGTTCTAGCTATATACTTTTAGACAAACGGAAGAGACAGCGTTTGGGCTATTCAATCAAACTGGCCAACAAGACATCACACATTCCATCTTCTCTTTATTCTTCCGCCTTAAACAACTAAACTCAATATTTTAAAATTATTTGTAAAAATTATCAAAATGTAAGTAATTTTTTATTATATAATATGATTACTTGTTAATTATATCTAAACAAAAAAATATTTTGTGTATTGTAAATCCAAAGCTACTAGAAATTTAAATTAATTTGTATTGGTTACTTGTTAAAATATCTAATGATGTCAATATGAATACGTTTAGTATTAAATTTTTGCATGAGAGTAACATCCGATGTACGTCCAGTTCATGACAAAGACGTATATCTACCAAGTGCCAACAAGGTAACTAGTTCTGTACTATTATCTATTATGTGTAAAAATGATAAAAATGAAGGGCATATAATGGAGTGAAAAACTGACCATGATTGAGTGCTTTCTTGAGTGGTGCGGGTTTTGTGCTGTGCTTTTCTTTTTAACTAGTGCTCTAGAGTTGGTGGGGGTATTTCTCTCTTGAAACTACTGCTCGAGTGCTCGTGTTGTTTTATTTAATTTTATTTTTATATTATTATATTGATAAATTCACAAATGTAATAATTCGCGAATAGAAAATGTTAACTATGTTTTTTAATTATTTATTCACAAATATTAATAATATTAAAAAATTATTTTAATTATTCGTTGCTAATTTAAAAATTGTAGAAAAAAAATTCCTTGTCTTGTCCCATCTTTCTTTTTTTTTTAAAAAAAAAAAAAAAAAAAAAAATCCGTCTATTGCTATTTTCAGTTACAAACAATTTTAAATCCTCTTTTGTCTTCGTATTTTGTTTCATTCTACTGTACGAACTTAATTTTGCCAATTGGCAAGGCGTGGACCCACTTAGAGTAGAGACTAAAGACATGCCTATAATTTTGGTTTAATTTAACCTATTTAAAAATATTGGAAAACTAAAACATAAACCTACAAACTCTTTAGTCTACTTATAAAACACTTCTAATAGTAACAAAAAACCTACGACAACTCTATCAACTCATTAGTAGCATAACCATTTCTTCCTCCTATTTAAACACTGTTACATTTACTAGTTAGATTCTGACTTTCCACAATCCATTTGCAATTTTACACGGCCACCAGCTAAAGATTTCATATTTGAACACATATAAAGTCTCTTGCCTTGCAGGTACATTTAATGATAATATTAATTATGGTGCATCGGACACATTAATTTCTACATAGACTTATCAACCAAGGCACATTGTGTGTTCACATACGTCATAGACTAAGATTAGACCATATTTCATTCCACATTAACCTTTGATTACAATGACTAGACATGTTCAATCGGTCAATTGTTCATTAACAATCATTTCCCACCCAAAGATGCCAAATTCCATTTTAATCAGTCTTTAATTTTCTATCCATTGACGTTACTTTAGCATATCTTATACCCTCAATAATTTAGATTCATCTAATCAAATATCAAACACAAAAGGAAATCTGACTAGATATTAACACGCCAAGAAAAAAAAATATATAATGTTAATATCACCATATTAAACAAACCACAATTATGTTAAACCAGGTTTAGAGAAAATACCTTCTTTGAAGATAACTTGGACGACTTGGTTGAGAAAACGGAAAATTTTAAAGACTTGATTGGCGACACGACTGACATCGGTGACTCGGGTCCCGAACCAGGAACATCATCCGACAAAACCTCCAAAACCTCGTCCGAGACCGACGAGAAGCTCGAAACGGTCGACAAGTACTCCATAAAAGACCCAGCTTCCGGCACCTCCACCATCTCCACGTCCCACAGGACCCAATTCTTGGTGGAACTGGAGTGAGGGTCGTCGTGAGTGACGGAGTTTCTCCACGGTGGGGTCCCTCCGTTCCCACGGAGGAACGTACCGCACCACGTCTTAAGCCTGAGCTGGAACCCGTCACGTATCGGTTCCCACTCGTATTTCCAGTCCATGTTCTTCTCCAGCTCCGTTTGGAGCACCTTTTTGCCGGTCATGCCCAGAAGAAATGGGAGATCAGAGGCCGTCAAGTACCTGCCATGGCAGCTTTTGAGACGGATGACGTTGCTTTTGTTGTCGATGAACTCCACCATCCATGTAGCCTTCTTAGACGAGCCGTGCCGGCTTTGACGCACCGTTTCTTGATCGTCATCGGCCAACAAGTACTTGTCGAGATGGCTCCTGAGTCTCACCGCCTTGGCTTTGGATAATAGCTCCATAGTCTTAGACACTATAAAACTGACAAAAACTGATTGATGATGAGCAGCGAGGTTTTTTTTTTTTTTTAATATATATATGGTGGGGGTGGTATTTGTTTAAATAAAATTGAAAAGGCTACTTTGGTTTGATTTACTTGTTGGTACCAACATTTAATGTTTCTTAATAGACTGGATTTCGTGTACCAAAAAAGGTAAGGAAGCTGAGGAAGAAAATTCGTGCAATATTAAACGGAATTGGAAGATGTGAAAAATGAGGGTTCGAGTCCGTTGACCATGAAGTTTCAGGGTGGGTTTCATGAGTTATAAAGGGGCACAGGTGATAAAGTCCACGCGCGGAAGGAGCGTGTAACTCGATGTGTAGAGTGCTGGCACGGGGACGTGTGTGAGTGGATTTTTAAGTGTCGCTGGGTTTTAACCTGACGCGTGGGTTTGATTATCATTATCATTTTTTGAAGCTGGGCTTTATTTTCTGGTTATTTTGCATTGCTAGTCTTCTTCGTCTAGAGTAAGTCGAGATGAAATATTGGTGCAGAAAAACAAGAGGGGTTGAAGTTTGAAGTAACGGCAACGTTCAAACATTCAAACGAGAGATTTTTGGATGGGAGTTGTACAATATGGATATCCATGTATTGGAATACTCTTGTTACAATTTTATGTAATAATATTAATGGAGTACTTTTCAAAAAAAAAAAAATATTAATGGAATAATCATAAATTAAAAGCACATTTAGGATATTCTATTAGATCATGTTGTTTCTAATCATATTTATGAAACATTCAAGACTTCTTTTTGGTATGTTGTATTGCATTAGATTGAAAGTCATATTTTCTAGTAATTATTATAGTTGTGAACTATGGACATCGAGTCACTGTGCAATTAACAAACAAGTTAGGTCATTCCCAATAGTTTGCATCAAGATTACCCTCTAATGCTTAAGGTAGTTTAAGTGGAGATATTAAAATTCTTAATAAATTATTCTCGAGAAAAAAGAAGAGAAAAACATACCTTTTTTTTACGGTCTCTTATAGTAATTATAGGTCTTTGTGGAGGTCTTCTTGTTGTTGCATGTGCATTAGGCAAGCACACCACTTGTCAAAGCTCTTCAACAGATTGGTTTGATAGGTTTCTAAGTGATAGGCATTTCTCCCTACAGATTAAATCATCTTCCAAACCGGATCTTATAGTCTTTATAAGCTTTTAAAGGAAAGTTTCCCATTTTTGCTAGATATCATCAATTTTGTTAATTGTATTTTTGAGGCTGCACAAAATGGGCTGACAAAAGCCTAAAAGATTAGTCCAATAAACCGGCCTAGCAAGCACAAGCCCAATTGGTCAGCATGAGCTCGCCCATCAGCTCTCAGCATGAGCTCGTCCATTAACTTTTAGCATCAGCTCATCAGCTCGCCCAAAACGAGCTCATCAGTTCATTTTGGACGAGCTCCATCTTGTCCAAAGCAGAATCAGCTTGTGAAAAAGAGTGACGTGCACAATAAGTCTTTCTCAAAATGGCAGCAACGCAAATTAAGGAACACACAACTACTAAATCAAGACCTGGATTTCACGAAATTTGACTCAGCATTTAATGGGTGTCAGTTTTTGAAAAATGTAATTAATTATTTTCTATTATATTATAACCGTAGCACTACATATTTCTCAATAAATAGGGGTTTAAACTCATTTATAAGGGGATCTTGGCCTCCTTCTCACACTTTAATAAGAGAAAACTCATAGTAACAGTGATTACCTCTCCTCACCGGAGCCAGTGTCATGGACGTAGGTCATTCCTAAAGCCGAATCACGTAAAACCTTGTCTATTTTTCTTCTTATTTACCTCTTCTCACTCTTTTTTACTTATTTTCAATTGATCTATAGTTCTAGGCTTCAAAGAACTCAATTGACCAAATTCGAATGTCAACAAATTTATTAATGTATTACATCGGATCGTACACTGACCCAAATCTTCGAGTTCAAGTTATCAAGAGTTGGCTTCAAGGATTTTATAGGTTGAAAATAGTTCAATGATGATGCTTCATTTGGAGAGATGTGAGGTGGCAAAAGCTTAAGCTTCCCTAGATAATTATTTTACATTTATTGTTTCTCGAGACTTGGTTGAAATTCTGGTCATTGGATCAACTGTCAATCTTACCCTTAAGAGCAACTTTGACCGTATTGATTTAATCATCCTCCAAAAAGGACCTGACATTCTTTACAAGCTTTTAGGGGAGAGTCCTCTACTCATGCTAGGTATCACCAATTTATTAATGTATTAGATTAGATCGTACACTGCCCTCAAATCTTCGAGTCCAAGTTATCAAGAGTTGGGTTCAAGGATTTTAGGTGTTGGGAATAATGTAACGATGACATTTCATTTGAAGGGATGTGAGGTGGTGACACTTGAGTTTCCTTTAGACGATTTTTTCACATTTATTACTCCTTAAGATTTGATTGGAGTTCTAGCCGTTAGATTAACCTTTAACCTTTAATCTTACCCTTAGGAGTGACTTTGGCCCTATGGATTGAATCAACCTCTAAAAAAGATATTATAGTCTTAACGAGCTATTAGGGGAAAGTCCCTCACTCATGCTAGGCATCACCAATTTATTAATATCTTAGATTAGGTCGTGCACCACCCATAAATGTGCGGGTCCGTGTTATTAGGAGTTGGGTTCGAGGATTTTAGGGTTGGAAATAATTTAATGATGACACTTCATTTGGAGGGATGTGAGGTGGCGGTGTTTGAGCTTCCTCACGCCATTCTTTCACATCTATTGCTCATTAAGACTCATTTCAAGCTTTAGCTATTAGATCAGCCTTCAATCATACCCTTAGGAGCAATTTTGGTCCTCTATATATTGCGAGTCACAACCATTCATTAAGTTTTATCTGAATCTTACCCTTAGGAGCAATTTTATCTATAAAGAAGGGGAACCTACTAATAGAAATCGAGCCTTAGTCGGCGGTGATTTGTTTTTTGACACCAAGTCCCTGCACAACAAACAAAGACATTAGGACTTTCCAAGTGGTTTACGCTAGGATCACCTTTAAATTCTTAAGTCAGTTTGATAGGGGGTATCGTGAGTTGATATAGTTAATAAATTATGCTTGAGCAAAAAGAGAGAAAAACTTACCTTTGCTTGCAACCTATTGGCTTATTAACATGTCTTTATTGAGTTCTCGTTATTGTTGCACGTGCATTCCGTGAGTGTGCCACTTGTCGAAGCACTTAGGGGACTGAATGACATGTTTTTACCTATTTTGTCGCCAATTGAATCATCAGTAGAAGGGCAACTTGGAGTCTTTATGAGTTCCTATAAAAAGTCCCCCAGTGATGCCAAGGAGCACTAATTTATTGGTGTATTAACGGTAATTAATAGTTTTTAGTAGATTATAATTTGTTTAAGCTATTTCTATACATGATAACGGTTTATGTGCGATTTGTAGTTATAAGAGGTGTCTGTTGGTGGACGACGCTTGGCACCACGAAAGTTTGAGGAGAAGAACAAACTCGTTAAGACAATCTAAGAGGTTTGCACTGAGATCATCCTCTAATACTTAAGTTAGATTATCAGGGGTTTGCTCAAATCAAAGAAGATAATTGATCGTTTCTCTTTATGTTTCGTAAAATCTTACCTTATAATAGTTCTATGACTATCTAGGATCTACTTGTTAAGACACTCTCATGGGAGCTCGTGTTGTTGTCGTACATTGCATTAGGCGTCAATGCCACTTGTCGACCCTTTCCGATGCATAAGTAATATATTACCTACTTGATGGGATAGTTCTTAAGCCAAACATTATCTATGTTGCTTAAGGATTGCCGACGGCGAACCGTGTTGACAAATACTTATCATAGAATTCAAGAAGGCCACAACCAACCATACAATAATGTAAATAAAATAAAATAAGTTTAAATAGGAGAGAGAGTAGTTCTCAACCATTGAGGGAAGCAAATATTATACATAAGAGAGTTTTATCCATCAATAAAAGTGGAACATGATACAAAATGTCAAACTCATATACACGATACATAGTGAAACTCATGTTGAATATGGATTTGTCAAATCCAATGTTCTAATACAGTTATGTTGTCGTGTCCAATACCCCGAATCAAACACTAGACACACGAAAAGATAACCAATCTTTTATTGATCAACCTCGTATTGTAAATAATGGTTCAAACGTCGCAGAATAAATATGAGACACACATTAATGATTCAACTTTATCTCAACTTGAAACATTTCAATATAATTTTCTTTCACTTTCTTAACCAGTATTTTCAAATATTGGACTTAATAAGAGTCAGTAAAACAAATAAAATGATCGCATTGTTGAAGATAATAGAAGATTGGGTTGCAACCTTTTGGCTAGAGTATTACGCAATCATTTGATCAAAATATTTGTCATCCATATGTAATTGAGATAATTAGGAAAATTTAAACTAATTGGAAATAAAAATTTAAATTTCGTAATTAATATCTTACATTCTTTTAAAACTCCTCAACTTTTCTTCCTTTTCTCATACCTAAATTAATTAATTAATTTAGAGTCGACCTTGACCTTGTCCAGCCAAACTTGAAGTTGTGACTGGTTTGCTGTTTGCATTTATTTATGATATCTGATGCAAAAATACCTAATTACTCGGCTTTTAATAAATCAACCTTAATATCGTACGTCCGTGTCTCTGAGGTTATGTTCGCCTGCTGTTTCCCATTTCGATGATATTCAATTTCATAATTTATAATTATCAGCATGTGTGTGCATAATAAGGAATTTCTTAGATGAGATCGGCTGGTGTTTTGAGGCCTGTCGTCTGATAACTACAAATTTCTAGTCAGCTTCAAGTGACCATTTTGAGATTGGATTGAACAATTGGGCCCAAATGTCATATTTTAGATTGGACCTAATCCAAATGTTGAGGGCTTTAAGCTACCTCATAATCACTACAGACTAAAGCCCAAGAACTGTCTTGGATCATTGGTGCTGTTGATATTACACAGGAAGTTAGATGCACTCATACTTGCCCCCAAAAAAACAGTTAAAAAAAAAAAAAAGGTGTGAAGAAACTTTTTCTGACGCTGCATCGACTTCGTCAATAGATATGTAATATATTAATATAGTCGTGTTTGGACTTCGATGTTAGTAAAGTAGACAAGAAAAGATAGTTTAGGTGAGTGAAGTGTGAAGAGATCCCCACTCGATCTACAATTTCAACGACACAACCCAAACACCACAACCCAAGCTGGCCGTGATAGTGGGAGTGGTGCTCCTGCAATTTTTTTTTTTTTTTTTAGTTTAGTTCACCTAGAAATGAAATCGACTAGAATGTGAACACGACAATGCAATACAGAGGCAATCAAATTGGTAACCATGACCATTTTAGTTGTTCTAAATTTAATTGTTTGATCAGAAAATTCGTTCGTTCCACAGAATGTTACTTTAATTCTGTCACATTCACATTCTGAATTATGAGTTTAAATGGAATTGAAGTCAAGTGGGTGGTTGGACATTAAAGGTAAAAGTGATTGAAACATTCTCAAATGAAAGATAAAGTGTGGTAGTTATCACTTAGAATGGGATTCATATAAAGTGAAATTGAAATACAGTGACCGGGAATGAATCATTAAAATGAAGACGATAAGGTCATATCCCTCCAAAAAAGAAGACCTCAATGTCACCTACCACAGAATTTTCAAACCCGCCCAACAGAAAAAAGTGAAGTGAAATTTAAAAAAGAAAAAACCATTTTGGAAAAACAAATACTAATAGAGAAGAAAAATTTGGAATTTCGACGCACATAACATAAAGTGGCCCCTAGATGTTGTTTTCGAGCTCATTTGTCTTGACTAGACCTCATTTCACGTGACCCTTTCTTTGTTTAAAAACTGTGGTCTTGTAGATCTTTTGATAACTGGTTTTCATCATTTTTCTCTCCATGTCTACTTTCTTGGCTTTGATTGTTGTTAGTTCTATATTGTTGGTGATTTCTGGGGCTGTTAACGCTTGTTCTTCACTACCAACTGGATTTTCTTCATGCCCACCTTTCACTTCTACACCATTGTTTCCATTCTCTTCATCGCCAGGTTGTGGACACCCTTATTTTCAGATAAAATGCTCTTTTCCACACTCTCTTATCTCCATTAACAATCTCTCTTTTGCTCTTATTCAGTACGAACCCAACTCCACTTCTCTCACTCTCTCTCCCCAACCACCGCCCACTAAATCTCCTCACAATTGCTCTCTCTCTCGTTTTCTCAACATCCCCACTCACTCTATCAACCTCTCCGGCTCTCCTTTTCGAATCTCAGATGCTTCCTGCTCCCGTCTCTCTCTTCTTCGACCTTGTTCGCCTCCAAATCTCCCCAACTGTAGCCATTGTCACTGGGACTGCAAGCTT
The DNA here is from genome assembly GCA_022984855.1 of Dimocarpus longan. Taxonomy (NCBI): domain Eukaryota; kingdom Viridiplantae; phylum Streptophyta; class Magnoliopsida; order Sapindales; family Sapindaceae; genus Dimocarpus; species Dimocarpus longan. The sequence goes on from CM041022.1 coordinate 19,974,520, forward strand.
GTCAAGAACCCAGCTCAGCTCCTGCAAGAGTGTGGATCTACAACACACGAGGCTCTCTCATCCGAGCCGCGCTGTCGTGTTGACGTCTTGGAGTATCTTAACGACTTGTTGAAAGAACAAGGTCTTCAAGTGGAGTTCGATGAGTATCAAGACTCTTACTTTTCCAGCTGCAAAGCTTGTCAAGGCGAGAATGGTGTTTGTGGCTTCAATTCCTCAGACCCCACCAAACCTTTCCTTTGTTTCCACTCCAAATCTCGATTCTCACCTTCATGGATCTACTTGTCTCGTATTGCCATCTTGAGCTGCATTGTTGCACTAACATGTTTGCTACTTGGACTCTCAGTTGGGATAGCTGTTTTCAGGTCTAGAAAGTTCAAGTCAGAAGAGGACCCCACAACACTGTTTCTTCACCGCCATAGATCAGCCAGTCTCCTCCCTCCAGTCTTCACCTACGAAGAGCTCGAAACTTCAACCAACAAGTTCGACCAGAAGCGAAAAATCGGTGATGGAGGGTTCGGGTCTGTGTATTTAGGCCAGCTCTTCGATGGCAGAATCGTGGCCGTCAAGTATCTCCATATTCAACACCACCAAACAGCCTCCTCTACCAAAGCCGTTTTCACCAAATCTTTCTGCAACGAAATCTTGATTCTCTCCTCCATTAACCACCCGAATCTTGTCAAGCTTCATGGGTACTGTAGTGACCCGAGAGGGTTGCTTTTGGTCTACGATTATGTCCCAAACGGAACTCTCGCAGATCATCTTCATGGATGCAAAAGCTTGTACCGTAAAGGCTCTTTAACATGGCAAGTGAGGCTCGACATTGCACTCCAAACAGCTTTAGCTATGGAGTACTTGCATTTCTCAGTTGTGCCCGCCATTGTTCACAGAGACATCACTTCTTCAAACATTTTTGTAGAGAAAGATATGACAATCAAGGTCGGAGATTTCGGGCTGTCGAGACTGCTGACCTTGGCCGAGACTGCTTCGGCAGGTTATGTCTGGACGGGTCCTCAGGGGACACCCGGGTATTTGGATCCGGATTACCACCGGTCTTTTCGGTTGACGGATAAGAGTGACGTCTACAGTTTTGGTGTGGTGTTGTTGGAGTTGATATCTGGGTTGAAAGCAGTGGATCAGAGTCGAGACAAGAGAGAAATGGCGTTGGCTGATCTGGTGGTGTCGAAAATCCAGATGGGGTTGTTGCATCAGGTGGTGGACCCCGTTCTGGCGTTCGATGAGGACGCGACGGACGGCGTGGATGCGATTGCTGAGTTGGCTTTCCGGTGCGTGGCGGCTGATAAAGATGACCGTCCGGACTCCAAAGAGATAGTGGAGGAGCTGAAGCGGATCAGAAGCCGTGCGCGTGGCAGTAGCCTCAGCGGGTACAATTCTAATGTGACCGACGTGGCGCAAAGCTGACTTCATCTCATCTGGTATGTGGGGGCCCACTGCACATGTGTGAGTTTGACTGATCAGTCGAGAACAGTGATCTAGATAGATAGATACGTAGGTAGATCACGCTCGTCACTGATGTGATGTCAGGAGTGTCTGGCAAGAAACGTAGAAAGAATGGCAAATGTCAAAACGACACTGGGGAAGTGTCGTTTTTACTTGCTCTTTTTGTATCGGGACTGGGGAGAGGTCTTTTCTACTTATAGTGAAAATTGTTTTTGATTAATAATCTCTCTGAATTCACAATCATGCTTAATACATGTAGTACAAATTATGTTATGCGTCTCTGTGCTTTTATTTTTTTTTAATATACAACTCAAATACGAACTAGCAACTGTAGCACGATTGAAACAGAATCCGGAGAGTATTTTACATGGTGCTAATACATGAGAAATATTAAAAGGATCCATCCCTACGATTTTATTTGCTTGCTAATTTTCGCTGGGATTTGGGTGAACGACTATTCAACCTGCGCGTGAAAGACCTGACTGATACAAGGAGAAGTTCTGGAGATTGCTGTGTTTATGTCGCTACTGGTTGTCGGAAATGTGCAGCTTCTAAGGCCTTGGCTTTCTCGCGTACAGTTGCTGCTTCTTGCCTGTTAGCCATGGAATAAGCTCTTTCCTGAACACGAGATGCAACAGGATTAGTTTGTTACAATTCAGCTTATAGTCGCTAAGAAGAAAATAATATATGTGGGGGTGCAAAAGCATACGAGCAAACGCCACATGAAAGCGTTTTCTTCCCTCTTCTTAATCCGCTTCTCCATTACTTCAATCGCTGCAATACAAAGACGTTATGAGAAGAAAGATGCTTGAGTTAAAAAGTGGGCAATGAGTAAGGGTGAATACCCTTGGCAGCTTGTCCAGTATTCAGCAACATACTGTACCAGACTTCGTTGAATACATCTAGCTGTTCATCAGATGCCCCGATCATCTAGCATAAACAGGTAGAATGCTTAGTTTCAATATCAAACATTTGTAAATGAAGCTTTTATCATACCCACAAATGATGATTTTTTTGATGATAAATACCTTATAGAAATTAGCATCAAAATCAGGACCAAGCAATTCCAACGCCTTTTTGTCATTACCCCTCCCATATTCATACAAGGATTCTGCAAGCTGAAATGGACATAACATGATTTTTTTTTTTCCTTTTTTTTCAAAGGATTCACCTTCCCCATAAGAAAGAAAATTACAAATGCAGAGTAGGATAATTAAATTTCATGTAACGTAGGAGCGATACATCTGAACATCAACTCATGCAATGGGAGCGGCATCATATTTAAAGAGATGAAACATAAAATCTGAACTAGGAAGTTGATGAGTCTCTGATCCATCATTCAGTGATAGCATTATAATGCCAATATATTATTGCTACTAATTTGCTTAAACTAAAATGCTGTTACTTCTTGCCCTCTATAACGATTAACATATGCAGCCGTATTTTAGAAACAAATCTGAAATCAGAACAAACCTGTACGCCTATCTGCATCAATTGTTGCTTCTTCTTCATCATCTGAGAAAATCTACATGAAAGAAAAATAATTGTAAGGATATAAATGCGCCAGACTGCACTAAGGAAGAAAATCCTTCTAACCTAGACTTCAGCCCCTTGAGTAACTCTTCTGCTTTAGAAAGTTCTCCAGTAAAAGACAATGCCCACAATATCAACAAATCCAAATGCCACTCCAAATACCAGTTGGCCTGACCATTGTAGAGAACATGTCATAAACCCAACAGAATTATATAGTGAAAACCATTAAACGATGAAAGGCATATATAGATGGTCATTAGTTGATGAAAACGTGGACTAAACATCACTTGGACAAATCTACATTGGAAATATGTGCTCTTTTATAAAAATATAGCATACATTACAAGTAGCGATATTTTGGACCTACCTATATCAGATACATATGCTTATTAGTCAACAAAATGCGAGAATGAAAGTAGCTTTCAGATTTTCGTGGTCTATATAAAGATGGCAACAGCAAAAGTATGTATAACAAAATATGTGCAGGTGGATGAAGCAATATCCAGGCAGATTTGTGTCGGCGATTCTGATACAGAATAGAAACTGGGTACACTCCAGCAGCACAAAGGTGTCATAATCTACAGAAGCTACATCATAATTGCCAATCAAGTTACTTCTTGGCTTCTATCACAAGTATTGACTGTAAGGCACATTATAATTTATTCCTTATACAGTTGCTCATACATGTGTTTATGTTCATCCTAAATGTGCTTGTCAGAGCAAATGAAAGCTAAATTTTCAAGCATTCACCAGATGATTTGGTTCATAGTGATCTAACTAAAGGTGAAGAAGATAATAGTAGATGTTTAAACAAGAACAGTTTCTCATCATCGACATGCTCTGCAAATGCATGAAAATGTGCTATACTGCAAAAATCTCACAAATCACAGCACTAATTATGCAACCAGTTTACAGATAAACTACGAACATTTGTGTAAAAACATGTTGAAGAAACAGCCTCTGAGAACATCCATAATTCCAATGCTTCAACTCTTTCCTAAAATGGCTCATTACACTTTTTAAAGAAAAAGTTCGGTGATCTACTTACCTGATCTTTTACACAATCTGCTATGATCTTTAGACGGTCCCCAAAGACTTCAAGTTCTCCTCGTACATAAACCCGCAACAACAAACCCAGAGCATTCAGATACACCTAAACATAAAACTTAAAGAGTTGTCATAATAAAAGACGGTAGTCAAGTTACAAAAATTACAAACTAACATACCTCTGGAGCAAGTTCAAAAAGAAAAAAAAAAAAAAAACATACCTCTGGAGCCACAGCATCAGGTTTCTCTAACTCATTCCAGATGTGATTATCATAAACCTCTAGGACTTTCTTCATTGGAGAATGACCTTCCAAGTAACAAAGAGCCACATGCCACCAATTGTGTGTAGACCTGAATATGAAATATTTGCATTTATTGGCATCAAAAAGACATAAAACAAATAAAAGAACTCAATAAATGAATGGAAACTATATGATAATGATATGCATACATGAATGACGAACAAGAACTCCATGAAGACGAGCATTCTTGCATGAACTGCACTGCTTCTGTGAAACGACATTCATACTGAAGAACATGGCAGAACTGCATGAAATCCAAACACCATGAAAATAAAGGAAAAAATCCTACTGTTTGGTGAAAGCAGCTTCTTGCTGTGATAAGTTACAATGATGACCACACTCAAGCATGTTCATAATACATAATAATCTTGGTCAGGTCCAAATCACAATTTTAATGCAATCATGATCATTCCTTCCCATATTGTTTTGAAATTGATGCGACTGCAAGTAGTTAGATACTATATCCAGTCTCTTAAAAGAGACAATAGCTACTAAAACTCACAGCATGTTGTGCCCACAAGTCTTGCTTGTTGATCTCAAATCCTTTTTTAGCAGCTTCCTCTGCATCTGCCATTCGTCCAAGCTCTAATAAGGGAAACGCAAGCATGCCATATATATAGTCTTCTTGTTGATTATAGGGTAGAACCTGTTGAATTTACATATAATTACAGCACCCAAATGACCAAATGAGACAACATAACTCAAGGTGAATTTGTTAAATTATGAGATAAGAGGTCTATTTACAATATAATACGTCAAACAGACTCTTATTCCTTAAATCAATGCCAATGGAAATAAGTTTACAGAATGTCGCCAGTCAAATCATTAATAACAGATATTCATTTTTTTCACTTTCAACAAATAACCAGGAACACAATTCAATCAGTGGCACAGAACCTGTTGAACAAGATCTAAAGACAGATCAGGGCGACCAACATAGAAGCAGAGCACTTGAGCCCTTTTCAGAGAAACCAGATCTCTCGGGAAATTTTTTAGAAGCTGCAAAACACATAAATGACAAATGCAATGAACAAGTCTTGTGCAAACACTAGTGACTAGAGTTAAAGCAAATAACAGAAAAAGATTGGTGTGTCACTGACATACTTCTAGAAAACACGTAGTATCCATAAGTACAGGTATTGTTAGTAACAACAAGCAAGCTGACGCTATCAAACGAAGGCCGCTGATACTGACCAAATGAGTGCTAATCAAGTCTCAGGTAATCAAGCTTCTATTGGTCAAGTTCATCAAACACTTTGTCAGTAATCAAGCGGATCAAGTTGATCATAATATTGATCAAATTGATCAGCAATGGAATCAAACAGAGACAGCTATAACTCAAGCTGGCTGTAGTCATCAAAAGCGGATGCAAGGTGTACATAAAATCAGGAGTCATCATCACCATAGGTTTGCTCATCATGATGATCATGGTTGATGAAGAATTTGGGGGGAAAATCAGTTAGTTACAGCTGTGTCCAATAATTTAGTGACACCTAAGCAAAGTTTGTTAGAGTCAGTTTTAGAGGTATAAAAGGCTGACTGTTAACAGTATACTATGTATTGAATTCATTTATGTAATTTCTCTTGATTTGTAGTGAAAATTCTTCTAGAAATCTCTCTGAAAACTTTCACTTGTTTTCTCTTTTGTTTTCTTGAGAAAATCATAAAGCTAATAGGTATCACAAATAAGAATACATCTTGAACTTGACCATAACAGTCAAATGTATAAAACCTGCCTGCCATATGTACCTCTTAACATTTCAAATATACAGGTTGCTTTGCTAATATGCAAGCAAATTAATGTTAAATCTAGAAACATTTAATACTAGGTAAGATTAGATGGGAATCAGACAAAAGCAGGTGTGTGTAAATACTCAAGAATACATTATGCACCCTGGAAGTATTTGCTACGGCCTATGACCATGGTTCTTGCACACCAGATTCAAATAAATTAAAGTAGGTCACCACAGCAGATTTAATAGAGATCTGCTAATGAAGCCAAGGAGTTGTTAGTAGGTACAAATGGAAATTAATTTAAATTCAACTAGTTTCCTAAATTTGAAGTTGAAAGGTGTCCTCTTTGCACTTCAATGCAACTTCAAATCAACAATATGCCAGATCAACACTCATTATAAAGCCATTAAATTAACAAAAAAAGGAGTAACTTTCAATTAAAAGGGTTAGGAGCTCATTTAAACACTTTCCCACCTTAGAATGCAACTCAATAACCACATCATCATCTCTGTTCTCAGAAATCATGTAAAAGACAGCATCAAAAACTGCCTTCTCATAGGAGGTGGCTTCTTCCTGTTTACAACAAAAATTCAATCATCAAAAAACATCCTTGACTGATGTTTTTATGATAAAGTTTCAAAAAAAAAAAAAAAATTGACAACTTACAAGACGAGACTTGGCTGCCTGAACAAGAGTATCAGCTTTAGAAGCATCACTGGAAGCTAGAAAATGAGCAGCCAAAATATTACCCAAAACACAATCTTTATCATGTTTTGGCGCTTCTAGAATCACACGCCTCTCTCTCCCATAACTAACAACCTTGGTGCATGAAAACATCCAAAAATAACTCAACTCAATCACTGTCTCAAATACCCAGAACCGAAAAAAAAAGAAAGGATTGGAAGACCCACCTGGTGATAGTAGGCGTTGATTGAAGAGATACAAGAATCCGAAGAGGTCTTAACTTCATAACCCCATTTGTCTAATTTAACTCCTTCCATTAATTTTTCTCTAAGTGAGTCTCTCTCTCTGTTTCTCTCTCTCTTTCGGTAAGTGGGTGAAGGACAAATGCAAAGAAAAGAGTGGAGAGGACTCCGTCGGACAGTTGTTGGCTTATAAGTTACAGGGTCATTATCAGCTGTATTGGCTCTTGGATATTTTTTGAAAAATCAGGTTGTCGTTATCGTTAAAGTTATTGTCGACTGGATCACGTCTACTATGCACAGTCGAGTTCCACCAAGCAATCGTCCTTGTTGCTGCCTCGTTTTTTGGCCTTCCTTTTTACCCATTTATCTATTCGGCATTGTTTTACTCATTTCCAGAGCTGGCATGGGCCACCGGGTTAGGCCTTCAATTTCGGCTTAACTGGGCATCCGAATTCATGGCTGGGCCTAATTTTTGTTTTTTCCATATGAGGTCCGGCTCTGTCCGTTAGTTCTGTTGACTTTAAATTGTGTTTTATGTCAAAATTTTTTATGATTTTTAAGTCTGATTTTGTCCTCAAGCACAGTTCTTTGGGCTTGTAGGTTTTGAAGTCATAGGTGTGTCCTCCCAGGCCCAGCTTTAGGGGTTTGAATACCAGCTTGATCCTTAATCTTTACCGTCTCTATTGATTTCTTTTCATTATTCAAATGTTTAGTAAATTTTTTTAAAAGAAATTTTATTTTCTTAAAGATTGTACTGAGCAAGTTAAAATTTGCTAGAATCTATTAATATATACACTATCTGATTATCTACGGCTACAATGAGAGACATTCTTTTAATAACTATTCTTTATAAGGGAAATCAATTCAGGTTTTTAATTTTTTAAAGAAGTTTAATTTCAATTGGATCACGATACCTGATGATATCAACCCTCCTAGCATGAGTTAATTAGCAAATCCACTATAAAATGTATTTTGTGATTTTATAGGTAAAAGTTGAAGTCAAAACTACCACTATAAGCTACTTTATAACTATTCATATTGTATAATAGAAGCAATGACCAATTAATTAATTAGATGCAAGATATTATAAAAATTCCTTGTTTATATCATTCCTACCAAATTTGTTAAAATAGTCTAAGCAATTTTATTCTTTCAATTATTAAGATCTTTTTTCTCCTTGAGATATTATATGTGATAAAACTGATATTATATGTGATAAAACTGATTCGAACGTAGGATATTATAAGTTAAAGGAGCACTCATTGCCATCAAAATATATAGAGGGTGGCTTATCCCATTGAAGTTACAAATTAGTTTATAATTTTTTTGATAAATTTTTAAAACAACAATAATAATATTTTGCAAGTAATTATTGTTATTGTTGTTTGGATGTAAATCTATCCTTAACATTAATTGGATCCAATGAATAATGTGATGCTCTAATTTTATTGAATGTTAGTTTCCCTTTTTAATATTTGTGAATAAGATTATGAGACTATAGAAAGTGATCGACCAACTATTTTTCTTAATGTTTTTCATGATCAAGGATCTAATTCAAAAATGATATTAAATATTATAAAATTATGGTTAGAGATCCGCACATGTGTGGTTCAGAAATCTCCTTCCAAATTGAAAGATTTACACTCAGGGCAACAAGAAATAAAACATCTCATACACATCTCATACATATGATATCATGAATATGAATGGAAGGTATTCTAACAACTTAAGAGCCTTGGAGCATGAATGAATGTATAAGTTTTTATGTTAGTTGTCCATATTTTATAAAGTTGTAAAGTAAATTCGACACCTTCAACATATAGTTTGAACCCAATCAGTACTTTACATAAGAACTAATCATAATACTCATTTTATTACTGAATTTAAGCTTCAAATACACGACAGCCCACTTCCTGGCCAAATGTACTAGTCTCTCTCCTCTCCATTTGCTCATTGAACTGATTCATTACTTGGGAGGAGCAGCTCTCATCTTGGCAAGAAGCTTAGCAAACTCAGCAAGCTTGTCAGTTTCAGGCATCAGACCCTTCACAGCAGGATCAGCACAGAATTTCTCAGCCCATTTGACGAGGCTTGGAGTTTTGGCTTCATCAAGCAGCTTCACTTCATTCAACTTCTCTGTCACTCTCAGCCAACCCAAGAAGCTCCCAAATGCGATGTCAAGGTACCCAATTCGGTCCCCACCAAAGAATGGCTTCCCTTTGCTGCTTTTCACATATGCCTCCTCCAGCAGAACCAGCCCACCCACCATCTGTTGAACCGCTTCTTCTTTAGCTTCTGCTCCGTCAGCACCACCAATTGCTTTCATCATAGGAAAAAACTGCGCACATAGGCACAATTTTATCAGTTCTTTTTTTTTTAATACCAGGTTTCGAACCTTAAACATTATTAAGTTGGATTAACCTTTCTACCACCAAGATACAATTTAAACTAGATAGTCATGCATGATCCTGGAACCACTAAAAATCAACAACTCTAGCATTAAAAATATGATGAAAAAACAAGAGGAGAGAGAGACAAAGAGTGGTGTTGGTGGAACAGACCTTCTCATCGACATAGGCGCCCCAGAATCGAGCGATGGCACGATCATAGGGATCTGAAGGCAGAATAGAGGGAGCAGAGGACCAGGTCTCGTCAATGTACTCCACAATGATGAGAGACTCACAAACAGGCTTATCACCGTGAATAAGAACCGGGATTTTCTTGTGAACAGGGTTTGATTTGAGAAGAAGCTCGCTTTTGGCTCCAATAGTCTCCTCCAGAAACTCGTACTCCACAGACTTGATGTTGAGGGCGATTCTAGGCCTCATCACAAATGGACTAGGCCATGCACCCAGAATCTTCACTTCACTTTTCGCCATTTGCAGTTACGGAGCAATTAAATCAGACTTGGGTTTTGTTCTGTCTAGTTCGTATGTGCGTATGTATATATAGCGTGTATGGTAATGTTGGTTTGGAATAAAAGGATTGTCCAAATTTATTTCCGAAAAAAAAAAAATAGCATTGTCCAGGTTTAACAAGTTCTATACGAGTTACCTGGTATAGTTTGATACCATATAAATTATAATATTATATAATAATTAGGATCAGAGTGTTTTATTGATTAAATAATTTTATCTAATAATTATAATTATTAGATTGATTTTAATAACTATTTTTATGATAAATTTAATGGATATAAATGATATTTAAGACTATTTTATTAATAAGATAATCTAATTCAATTAATTAATATGATTTTAGATTTTTAAAATTTTTTTATTAAATTAATATACAAATTATGTGATTTGTAGTTTTTTTTTTTTTTGAGATATTTATCGGCAATTTATTAGGCTTTTCTGTATGAGCTCACATGGCAAGAACGTGACTGCAGATATGGTGTTGGAGCTGGTTGGCTGCCTAGCTCCCTAGCTTTTGAATTACTGGTTTCTAACATTTGACCAAGCAAGCAAACTCTTCAAATTTTAAAACAGTTGATGGAATGGTATACTCTAAAAGAAAAAACCGGAATATGTTACAAGGGTACACAAATGAAAAAAATCTTTGATGAACTTTCTCGTAACTAATATAATGGGATAATATATTTTTATTTCGCAATATCAATTTCGAGATACATCCATAGAATATTTTTTCGCATCGATGATGTGCCGACAGACTGCTGCCTGAACATTCATGACAATTATGGGCCCCCCAGTGATTCACAATTACAGTCTACGGATTATAGACAAGCCAACGGGCCTTAAATTGTGTGTTGCGGGGTTGTTGGTGGGTTGTGTGGTTCAAAACCGAGACACGATATCACCCTTCTATGCTAATAAATGAAAGGTTTCCATCATTCATGACGCTCACAATTATTTTATTTTTTTAATTAATTTAAAAGATGCTCACAATCTTGAAAATAAATGTGTTTTATGTCAACAGATGCAAGAATCCCTAGAGATCTTATCTTCCAATTTTTTTTTTTTTCTTTTAAGCTGGATCTGATCCAAAAAATTACTAAATCTATTAAGATTAAAATACTAATAACACGAATTGAAATATTACTCTTATATAAGAGAAATTCGTTTATATAAAGATATAGAAGAGGTCCATACGATGATACGAGACAAACCACACATCAAGTGAAAGGTATATTATTTATTTGATATAACCAACGTCGAACTTTAGCATTCAAAAGCAAGGGTAGTTAATGCGCATACCAATGCCCCAATTTCGAAGCGACTAGAAGGGTGTCACTTGATAATTATGATTTTTTTTTAGTACAAAAATTATAATTGAGACGAATTTAGGGATGATCGAGATCCAACTAAGATAGGATATCGGTGGTACAGTTCGGATAATAATTTTTAATTAGGAGAGATCTACCCATATGAAGATAAGAAAAAAATTCATACGAAGATGTGAGATCAACCCACACACAATGATAAGAGACCGAATATTATTATATTTATAAGTATTATTATATTATATTATATATTATAGTATTATATTATATTATATGATATTTGGATTCGAGGGAAATGAGTGTCGACAAAGGAGGCATGGGCTGTTGCTGGCACCAACCAACTGCGCCGACAACCAAGTGACTTGATAATTATGATTTTGTTGCATGTAAATAGAAGGACATCATTCTGGAATATGAGGTTTTGTTGAATTGATTTGATTCTCGAGAAGATTAACTGTAGTTGTTGATCTAATTGTATGATCGACAAGAATTGTTAACTAAACTAAATTATGTATTTATGTCTACAAACTTTAACAAAGAAACTCTTCCTCTCCCCCTAGGTTTTTATTTTTTCAAGTAACGTTTACGTTGAAAATGACTCAAATCTAAAGCATTTATCGTCATTATTAAGATCAATAAATATTCTCTGTTTTCAGAAGATATTGGACAATCTTATCTTTTTCTATGTTGAATACCTTTTTTAGATGCAAAAATTCATTAAACTATTATAGTAAGACATCTTTAATGTTGCAATATTGATTTGATTCCTTTCAATAAATTGTAACTTAATTTGTAGAAAAATTTAGTTCTTTATATCAGGTTCAATTATCATTTAAAGGGTCTACATGTCGGGGAATAGGGGTGGGCATTTTGAACCCAATTTAAATAACCTAATCTAATCCGTCTATTTTTTATTAGGTTGGATTGGTTACATTCTTTCAAAAATCCGGCTCCGATTGGATTTAAACATCCTGATTTCTTCTCAGGTTGGATTGGGTCAAATGGGTAACCCGAGCATCCAACCAAAACTTGATACTATATATTAAAAAAATAATTTTTTCCCTAGCTAGTTCTTCCCATTCCTATCTACCGCCGACCATTATACCCTTTGCAGTTGGTCAATCAGCTCTCCATTTCCTCCTCGGCGCCTCTCCTCATGATGCCTATAAAATTACCTTATTTGAAAAAGAGTGCGAGGCGTGTGCAGCGATTGATCTGTAGGCAAAGGATTTTTCTGGTTCATGTACCTCACTTTTAAAATTATGTGATAGAAGTGTGTTTTGAATGGAATTAAATATATATATATATATATATATGTATATTGGCGATTTGTGTGGATATGATCATTACCATTCAAATATAGGTGGTTTCACGTTTCCAACTTTCAATCATTCATGCCGATCTCAATTTAATATTCTAGTTTCTTCAAATTGTGTTGATGTTGCTTGTTAGCAACAAACAGAATTAGTAAATATCTTAACTTGCACTTGTTATTGTTGTTATTATTATTTTATATTGTATATTGATGGATCATTGTATCTATTTTAAAGAAAGATTATTAATAAACAAAAGTGTAACTGTAAATTATGATATCTCATACAAATCATCAACATCACTAACTCCATTCAAAGAACACATCTCTATTTTGATTAGATTTTAACCTTTAAAAAATATTTATTTTAATTAAATTTTGTGTAAATTCGGTGATTAATAGTCAAACGACATAAACACAAATACAAAATAATTTATTAGGACATATCCTGTTATTCTATATTCTCATAAGATTGGAGTAATATTACACATATCAAATTATATTTATCCAAAATCATTCTAAATGATATGGTAAATGAGGATAACAAATCAATTATGCATCACAACATCTCATGATTTATGTAATAGTTGTAACTTATATATTATCTCATCTAGACATAATTTTAGATAAATAGTTTGGGTAGGGTATCATTATTATAAAGATTTGTTATTTAGGAATGAATCCTTGTGAGAGAAATATTAAGGTGCACCTAATTAATATGGACATAATTTTCTTTTCAAAACTTTATATGTTTGCATATAATCATTATTTGAAGGCGGACACTTTTAACTTAGATCGCAATTTTTTTTTTTTTTTAGTACATGAATTATAATTGGGATTGGCTCAAAGTATGATCGAGACTAACCGAGATAGGACACTTGGGTACGACTCGGATAACGACTCCCAATTGGGAGAGATCCACTCACCCAGAGACGAGAGGAAAACTCACACAGAGGTAGGAGATCAATCTATATATAATAGTGGGAGACCGAATATTAATATATTTAGTATAAGTAATATTATATTATATATTATATATTTTTGGATATTAGGAAATGGGCGTCGAACCCATGCCCCTGACAAAGTAATGATGTCAAAGTAATTTTGTTAATAGTAATGATGTCAAAAGGGCTAAACGAATCCAATCCAGTATATTTCGAACTTGTTTTTCATACAGTCTGAATCCGACCCGGCCTAAAGTCCTCAAATGATAGAAGTCCGACATTGGGTCTATGAAGGAAATGCTCTTTTAGCCCGACTAGGATCTAAATTCAAACGCGTTCTAATTTGGTTCACAATGGGCGATCTTTCCCCCACGCCCCTACCCTCTAAAACCATATGTACATCCCTTAATCTATACATTTTTAATATTCCAATATTATCCTTAAATTAAATTTTAACACTTTAATTAAAAAATGATATTGTTATTATTATAATTAAATTTGAATACTCTAACTTTAAATTCCAATAAAAAACTTGATTTGTATTGATAAAGGGTAGTTAAAAATGAAAACATTTTGTTGTGTTTTCAGAGGTTTTATAAATAGTGAATCTTGTAGTTAAGGTTTTGTTGCAAGTCAATCTTGTAGTTAAGGTTTTGTTTGGCTGTTGTTTCAATTTTTTGAAGCGATGATTGTTTGCCTCTTCCCACGGTAGAAATCGAGGACGGTCTTCACTTCAAATGCTTTCCAATGAAAGGAGGACTAATATGCTCCTCAAAGTCTGCAAATGGTTTGGCCAAAACGATTTCGATTGCTCTTTACAATTTCTGTCTCTATAGAATAGAATAAAATCTTCTATGGAAATGTCACAACTTGTGAGACTGTGTTATTTTTTTTATCGTTGTTTTTTTCTCTTATTTTTTTTATTATTCTATCTCATTACATCGATTATAAAACAGTTTTATAAAAGATTTCTTCCTAAAGTAGACGTCGTTTCACTTCCTCTAAAGTCAAAAACTTCTGTTGTATTTTTTTTTTCCGCCTAAGAGGAAAATAAAGTGTCTATGTCCGTTATGTCCGTTAATTCTCATAATCAAGGTTACTTCAGTCTCGAGAACATAATTAGTACCATCTAAATTCACATTATTATTGTGGTGCTACTGTTACCTAACAAGATGTTGTATAATACATCTAAAGACGCTTATATTGTAACACCCTTTACCCCGATTTCTCGTCGGATCGAAATTCAAGGCGAATGGCGTTACGGTTCCGAACTGAAAATTCATTTATTCATTTATTTCAAAATTTCTTACTAAAAGAAATGGAATCACCATTAAAAGTTTTATTTTAAATTCTTATGATATTGAAAAACTTTAATATCATTGTTTTCGTTTATAATTTTAGAAAATCCGACAAAACTCTCTCTATTTTTTCTGAAAACCCAAAATTTAAAAACTTGTAAAGAAATAATTAACACTTCTAAAATCACATTCATTTTCTCAACTTCCATTTCGAACATTTCGTCCAACTTCAAAACCACTTCATCACACAAACATTTATAATAAAACTTATTAATTGAAAAATGCATGATAGCATGTAAATTATTATTATTATTATTATTATTATTATTATTTTTACAGTCATTCTTAAATTTATATCTATATTCACTAATTACTTAATTTATTAACAATTGTATGTACAAAATACTTAACATCATTTATTCATATTTGTAACCGTACTATTATCACCATATTTTGAAATTCAAGTCGTAAATTAGAATTTCACAAATTTTCAAAGTTTTACAAAATAATTCAAGAATTCAAATTTCAATTTGTTGCACATATAAAATATAACAATTTTCATTTTCAATCTTGTTAATACTATTTTCATTTATAATTTTCTCAGTGCCCTTTGTAAACTCTGACACGATACCATGGACCGAAATTCGGGTCTCAGACAGAATAAACAACGTTCCCGACATTGGCCACTCAGTGACTACCAGTCGGGTCGCATATCACATATTACAATCGGTTTCGACTTCAGGATCGGACACCCAGTACCTCTCATAATCCATCCATCGAACCCTGTATATCGGTATCGGTGTAACAGCGCAATACTGCTATATTACCCTATTGACATGCCAACTACCAGTTCCCATCTACCAATGTTCAGGTTTACACGGGTCCTTTCTCAATTTTATTAATCATAAATTTCATATTTTGATGACTTTTATTTCTATATAAAGATTTCATTCGGAAAGTGATAAATACAATTTGAGACACGCATTTTCCTATATATATATAATCAAATTATCAATATGAACATCGAAAAATTCTATTTTTCATTCAAAGAACTCATTAAATCCTTTCCAAAACGTTCGTGTTTTTCTTCCGATATACGCTCGGTCAAGACACTGAACTTATCTGTTTCTTTCTCGTTTTTATTTAAAATTCATTCAAATCACATTCAAATAATCATTTATTCCAATTCATCGAGATAATTTCATATATTTCACAATCAAACAAAATTTCAATTTAAATCATATTATAACATCATTCAAAATGCATCCAATTTACATAAAATCAAAAACTCAATATAAGTATTATATTATTTCAATCAAATTTATAATATTTTAAAAACTTATAAATACTAACTTTAGAAGTAAAATGAGATTTTCAAAGGAAATGTACATAAATATTTTTGGGCTTGAGTTTGAGATATTATCTCAAACGCCTACGTACCCATTTCATAATTGGGATCAAAACCCCCGTAGTTCAAACAACCTTTTATTGTAATTTATCAAAATAATTTACAATACACCAAATTTCCATTTTCAGCAACGCATGTATATTTCCCAAACTTTTTATTTTCTATTACATAATATCACAAAATTATTTATGCTATGATTTCACATAAACATAAAATTAATTCAATTAAAAATAACAATATTACACAAGTTATAGAATAATTAATTTATTTTCAATAAATAATAAATACTGAAATATACGTAAACGTACTAAAAATTTCATTTTAATCATTTTCGAATCTTAAATCATTTATATGCAAAATTTGTATAACTCGATTTCTAAATATAAACATAATTATCAAAATACACATTCTATACTCAAATACTAAATTCTAATACCTAATCAATAAATTAATAAATTAATTATATAATTTTCTTCGAATAACACTTAAATAAATAAAATCTAAAACATATATAAACTTTTATTTCAATCGTAAAACATAATTTATAACCCTAACTCAATCAATTAAAAATAAATCTATCTACTTTCATAATTCTTTTATGTTTTTATGGATGTAAAACAAATTCCTCTTTGATTTTCTTATCATCCTGGATCCATTCTAAAATCATATAAAACTGAATTTATAATTTATAAAAAAATAAACTAATTATCTTGAAATCCCAAGCTTATTAAAATAAGGGAAAATCCCAAAAAACCGCCCGAGTTTTGATGGATTACCCATTTCCCTTCATGTGATATCGTTTTTATCCAAAATCCCCCTTCTGTTACCAAATTGACAGAAAATTTGAACAAATAGCAAAAAGATATTTTTACCCCTCAATTTTTAATTAAAAAATAAAATAATTATAAAATGATATTTTAAAATAAAAATTTTTCAAAAATAAAACAAATGGAGATCCAGATTTTGGATCTCCACAGCCATTACATGCGATCAGCCAGACCCACAACCATAGCCATTACAGACCCACAACCATGATCATACCAACAACCATCACAATAAATCGGTACACCCACAACCATCAACAACAAATCAGTAAAACCACATTGAACAATAATCAATCAACAAATCCACAAAGATTGAAAAATAAAATCATCAAACATCATCAAGCACCAAACACAGCTGAAGGTTCAACTGAACCCAGATGAACCCTCATCTGGGTTCAAACTCACAGGAGGGGGTTCGTCTGGAACCCTCATCTGGGTTCGAAGCCAGATGAGGGTTCGTCTCATCTGGGTTCGAACCCAGACAAGACGAACCCAGTCGTCTGGGTTCGAACTCAGATGAGACGAGATGAACGTTCGTCTCATCTGGGTTCGAACCCAGAGGAGACGAACCCTTATTTGGGTTCGAACCCAGACGACTGGGTTCGGCTGGGTTCAAACCCAGACGAACCCTCAACTGGGTTCGAACCCAGAGGCCATCTAGGTTCGAACCCAGTTGAGGGTTCGTCTGGGTTTGAACCCAGCCGAACCCAGTCGTCTGGGTTCGATCCTGATCTGAAAAGAAAGAGGAGAGGAGAGGAGAGAAGGCGGAGGCGGCGGCGCCAAAGAGAGAGAGATGAAGAGGAGTCGGCGAGAGAGAGGTTGGTGGTGGATGTCTGGCGGAGGCGGAGGCGGCGGCGAGCGACGGAGCCTGAGCGGTGAGTTAGAGAGAGAGAGAGAGACTGGTGTAGTTAGAGAGAGACAGAACGGTGAGGTTAGAGGGGAAGGTGGTGGGTGACTGAAAAAAAATTTATTTTTATATTTATATTTAATATTATTTATTTATTTTAATTTTTCATATTTTAATTAATTAATATATATTTTTTTAACTTTCTTTCGCATTTTCGTTTTTATCCCTGGGGTCAAATAGTCAACTTTATTCATTTAACGGAATCTGTTAATGTCAAGGGTATTATTATCTTTTCATACGCCTTCAGGGGGAGTTTTGGGTGTTTAATTAAAAGTTAGATGGTAAGTTTGATAAAAACAAAACCACGTGAGGGAGAATAGATAATCTATCAAAAGTGAGGCGGTTTTTTGGGATTATTCCTTAAAATAAATATACTTACATGAATAAATCAAGTGCCCAAAATATTTTCTTTACTTTTCTTCTTCCTTTTCTTCTCCTCTGCTCGTCCCCTCTTCTCTAATTTTTTTTTCTTTCGGTTTCGTTTTCTTTTGCTTCCTCTGTCTCCCGTCGTGTTTTTCTTACTAACAGTATACATATATATATATATATATATATATTACAACTCACCTCTCTCTCTCTCTCTCTCTCTCTCTCTCTCTCTCTCTCTCTTATCTCCACTCCACCAGCTCATTTGTTTATAATTTTTTTTTTTTTAATCATTCAGTTGCATTCGGCTGTCAATATATATATACATATAGTTTTTTTTTTTTTTATCAAATGGGTCCCACATGATAATTATATATTATTATAAAAAAATTATCCCAACCCACTCAGTTTGATTTTTATCGGCAATATAGGTAAATTTTATTTTAACCCCTATGATATTTTTCCTTTTAATCCAATTTTCTTAATTTCTTTTAAAAACATCTTCCAATTGGATATTTATCTACAAACTTTTATATTTTTAAAACTGAAATCGGACTAAATTAATTATAATAAATTAGATGTCAACTAATCTCTTAGGTCCAGTTAGATTGAGGTCTTACGATTCATTCCCTCTTATAAAATTTCATCATCGAAATTTTGAAATTATCTCAACTCAAAATATTTTATTATAAAATCATTACTTTTATTTAATCATCAATGATCATAATAAGCATATGCTAAATAAATTTTTAAATTTTTTTCACGTATATTCTATACTAAAATAATTCACACATACAATTATTTATATATATTTTTATTTAATTTCTGTTTATTTCAATACAATTTTCAGAGATTTTGATATACAATACCCATTTCTTTCAAAAATCACTATTCATTTCAAAATATTGTTCATCCACGTATTATTTATATATATATAATTTTTTTTAAATAAGGAAAATTCAGGACATTACATATATAGCACTCGATTTATATTTTGATGGGAGCAACTTTTTTAATTAAAATTTTGAAATTGGCTTAATCCATTAGTATTTTAAGAGTAGGGAGGAATTTAAACACAAAGTAATTCAAGCACACAGCAGTACAACTTTACTAGTTCCTACTAGTACTCTCCCACAGCTCTTTATTTACTCATCATCGACTAATTCAATATTCATTTGGGAGGAGCAGCAGATCTCATCTTGGCGATAATTTTAGAAACCTCAATGAGCTTGTCGGTTTCAGGCATGACATCTTTGACAGCAGGATCAGCACAAAACTTGTCAGCCCATTTGACGAGGCCTGGAGTCTTGGCTTTATCAAGCAACTTCATTTCATTGAATTTTTCTGCGACTCTCAGCCAACCCAAGAAGCATCCGAATGCAATGTCAAGGTACCCAATTTTGTCTCCACCAAAGAATGGCTTCCCTTTGCTGCATTTCACATATGCATCCTCCAGCAGAGCTAGCGCATCGACAGTTTGCTCTATGCCTGCGTTCTTTGCTTCTGCTTCTTCAGCAGTGCAACTTACTCTCATTGAAGTATAAAACTGCACACACTTGATTTTATCAGTTTGACAAAATAAATTAATTCATAAATGAGTTAATTACGCTAATATTTGTCATTACTAATAGACTTATTAATGAAGAAGCAAGATTAGTGTTTTTTGTTCTACTATTTGTTTTGCAACGACTCAAATTTAGTATATTATCGGATTGAACGAACGCTTTACATACTCAAATCCCGACAAAGAATTGTATTTTATTTCATAAATTTCTTTCAATATTATTAAAATTACATTTAATAGTTTTCGACTTTTCAAATAATCAAAACATCCCAAAATTATGTATGAATTATATTATTATTTTTTTAAAAAAAAAAAAAAAACTTGTCTGTTATTAATGTTCTCTCTCTTTTTTTGTGTGTTATTTTTAATAATTTTTATATGAATTTTAATGTAATTTAAATTTAACATGAATAAATTTATTTATTTATTTTTTATTCTCTTTTTAAGACACCACCATTAGATGTTAAGGTCTAATGAAAAGTGATTAAACACTACGAAGTTGTAATCATCCCTTCACATATATCAAATATCATCCATAATACTACATTTATCAACTACTTCTATCAACTAGTATCCCTAAACTCTTATAGTTTTAAAAACATGTCATTACATTTTAATTTCATCTTATACCATGATAAATTAAATTTGAATAACCTTGAATGTGACTTAGTGGTTAACATTAAGATTCGAATTGCTCTTTTAGCTGACATTCAAAATAATTGAATTTGAATATCACACCACTTATCAATTCAAGTGATTTGATTTCAATTTCTTAAGATATTTTTTTATGTTACTTGTAGAATTAATTTTACATAAATCCTCAAATTGTTAACATTTTTAAGAAGAAATTTGGACCTTAAAACAAAGGCATGATAGAGAGAAAAAGAAAGTAGTCAGCAACAGAAAGTAACAGACCTTCTCATCGACAAAATCAGCCCAAAATCGAGCCATGGCACGATCACATGGATCAGAAGGTAAAATAGAGGGAGCAGAGGACCAAACCTCGTCGATGTACTCCACAATTATGAGTGACTCACATACCAACTTATCACCATGTATGAGAACCGGTATTTTCTTGTGAACAGGGTTTGATTTTAGAAGAAACTCGCTTTTGCATCCAATCTGCTCCTCAAGACACTCATATTCCACTGACTTGATGTTGAGTGCAATAAGTGGCCTCATTGCAAATGGACTGCACCATGCACCCACAACTTTCACTTCACTTTTCTCCATAGTGTCACTAGCTAGCTCTAAGTCTCCCATATTTTGCCAAATGATCCGGGGGGTTTGGTTGGATGTACGGATCTGGGTTTGAAGGTAGGGAGAAATGGGCAGTTTCGAGACTATAAAAGATTGAAATTGATTCGAGACTGTAAAAGATTGGAATTGATGCGGTCAGTGGCAGCTTTTTGGTGTAGCATATAGCCTTTTGGTTTTTTAATGAGGCAGTTGAAGAAAACAAGGTATAAAATTATAAAAGAGTGTCAGTGAATAAGTGGGGATGTAGTGTAAATGATCGTTGAAGGAATTTTTTTTCCTGGTTCGAGTTCTTCAAATATAAAGTATCTTTTGGATGCAGCACTGTTGGTGACTTGTGTGAACTATATCATGTCATAAGACTCATAATTATCACCCTTTCAATAATTTCAAGTTTCCATCATTAAAGAGCCAAGACCAAAAAAACATGCACCAGCCCATACTAATAATTATCACCCTGTCAATAATTTCAAGTTTCCATCATTAAAGAGCCAAGACCAAAAAATAATGCACCAGCCGGGAATCGAACCCGGGTCTGTACCGTGGCAGGGTACTATTCTACCACTAGACCACTGGTGCTACTTCTCCGAGTTGTGAAGCACTATTCAAAATTTTACAGAATAATATATCTCATAATTTATTTGAATGATCTACATCCAATGATTTGATGCTTCGGAGATAAGAGTGATGCGAGTGAGCATGGCCTTATGCTTAATATTATTCCTTAATCACAGTTCACAAAGGAGACCATCATTAATTTTCTCCAAAGATGCCTATACTAAAGAGAATCTGATGGTGTTACTTATAAACAATTATTTGCTACTTTTGTCAGACTTTAGCATCATCAAAGGAACCTAACGCGTTTGCCGTTGGAAATTTGATTTTATAAGCAAACCCATGAACACTTGAACCCTTAACCAATTACTATTTTCCCTCACCGGCTCTCTTTGACATTAAAAAAATCCAAGCAACAGGGCAGACCAAGTAATGTGGGCACAGTATATATTCGCTATTGACTAGTGAATTATACAGGGATCAATTCTATCTTATAATTGCTATACAAAGTTTATTTACTTAATCAATTCCGTTCCATGCAGTCATGTATGTACTACGTTACATGTATCGACACTAAATTTAACAATATTTTATACTACAACTAGCTAATGGAATTGTGCTTGGAATACTAGTATGTCTAGTCTACTCAAGTCGAGTGTATATTAACTTGAGGTGGTGAAACAGAACAGAAACCAAGGAGTTCGAGCTTGAAGCTATATCTTGTTATTAATTTTGTTCTTGTTATTGTTATTAGTTCTTGTCAATTAAGATGACTTATTTTCTTGCCATTTTTCCATGGTTTTGCCATTTTCTACTGCTTTCTGACTTTGCGGCTTCTACTCCTTTATGCACTGATTTGAGTAAGATTTTCTCTCTTGTCATTCAGCATCTTCACTTGTCCATGCTTTTATATTGACTGACTGCTTTTATCTGCCATAGAAGAACCTTTCAAGCCGGAAATGCCTCTACCCTTTTGCTCTCATTACAATGGGAGCGGCTGTTGTGACTTGGCCAAAGATTTGCAATTGCTTAAGCAATTTCAAAGCCATGCGTATCTCTGATCCTGTTTGTGCTTCTGTTGCTAAGTCTATCCTCTGTGCGGTTAGGCTTTCTTGACTTGCCATAACGCGGAACCTTTAGCCTTTTTATGCATCCAAGTCACTCATTGTTGGCACTTTGCCCTCACGCATGCACATATTCTGTAAATTTGTATCAGCCTCATATAAAGCACTAGAATTTATCATTTGCAGGCGTGTGATCGGTACTCAGCAGAAATATTCAAGGTTGAAGATTCAGGGCCTCGAATGGTGGTTCCTGTTCTTTGTAGCTCAACCATGTCAGTGGACTCATCTATGCCAGAAAAGGCAGCAACTAGCTTTTGTTCAACAGTCTGGAATGCATGCCAAAATGTGTCCATACTAAATTCCCCCTTTGCCTCATTGTCACAAGGCACAGCTAAAGTAGCAACTAATTCCACTTTTTCCAAATTAAGTGAACTCTGGCATTCAGAGAGCAATTTCTGTAGCACATATGGTGGCTCTTCATACAGTGGATCAACATATTTTGATGGTGAAGAAGTTATATTTAACAAGTGCAAAGCTCAATTTACCCCAAAAGGCTTGTGCCTTGAAAAAATTGGCAATTGATCTTACCTCAACATGGTTGCCCATCCTGATGGGTCTGACCGCACCTTCTTCTCTAACCAAGCAGGGAAAATTTGGCTGGCCACCGTACCTGAACAAGGCTTGGAGGGAACTCTAGAACTCGATGAGTCCAGTCCTTCTCCAGACTTAACAGATGAAGTTCACTTTGATGGTAGCTTTGGAATGATGGGGTTGGCCTTTCATCCAAACTTTTCCCGTAATGGCCGCTTCTTTGTATCATTTACTTGTGATAAAGTCAAGACACCTGGATGTTCTGGAAGGTGATGCAACTCGGACGTCTACTGTGATCCACTTAAGTTAGGTTCTTCTTCTTCAGGTTAAGTTCAATCACGCCAGTAATATAAGGTCATCGCGGAGGACAGCTTCAGAGATTTCCACGGTGCAATCTATCAATTTTCAGATTCTTCCAGCCATGATTTTCTATTCCGAATTGTGACTAAACGACACCTTGATCAATTTCCAGGCAACAAGAGCCAAACCATTAGAAGTGAGAAGAATATTTTCGGTAGGCCTTCCTGTTGTATTCAATAATGGGGGGGTCAGATTCCATTTGGACCAGCAGACGGGTACCTTTATGTTATGCTGGGGGATGGTGGAATCAAAGCAGATCCCTGTAACTTCTCCCAGAACAAGAAATCCTTGCTTGGAAAGATTTTGAGGCTCGACATTGATAACATGCCTAGTGAGTGCTTATATATCTAGCTTGCATCTATCAGCATTGTTATCTGAAAATCAGTTCTTTCAACAATTCCTTTTGCCATGATTTACAGGTGAAGCAGGTAGAGCTGATCTTTGGGGAAACTATTCTGTTCCTCAGGATAATCCATTTTCAGTAGATACTGAATTGCAGCCAGAAATTTGGGCCCGAGGTCTCAGAAATCCTTGGCGCTGTAGCTTTGATTCTCAAAGGCCACTCTATCTCATCTGTGCAGATGCTGGCCAGGTTCAACTGCTCAAAGAATAGTTTGCATTTAGTCATCAGCAACGGTACTTTTAGGTCTCAGAAACTATATGATTATCTTATTTTGTTAGATCCTTACAGCCAATTTGATCTTACAGGACGAATACGAAGAAGTTGATATAATCATAAGGGGTGGCAACTGCGGGTGGAGTGTTTATGAAGGGCCCTTGCTCTTCAATTCTTCAAATGCTTCTAAAGGGAATTCCTCTGCCAGCTCCACGAATCTAATCTTCCCTGTACTGGGATACAAGCACTCTGATGTAAATAACAATGTATCTGCTGCGATATGTGGTGGATACTTCTATAGATCCATGACTGATCCATGCCTGCATGGAAGGTAAACAAACCCAACACCTCATCTAATTTCTATGTAAGAAGTGTATCAACCGCTAACAATCGTTAGTTTTTTGTCATACCACTTACTTGTACGGAGATTTGTATGGTACTTCTATTTGGGCAGCTGTTGAAAGCCCCACTAATAGTGTGAACTTCACAACTACATTACTTCGCTTCAGTTGTGCTCATGACTCTCCTATTCCATGTAAATATGTACCAGATAGTTCTCTACCAGATCCAAATTACATATATTCATTTGGACAGGACAACAGGAAAGATATGTATATGTTTTAGCCAACAATGGCGTTTACTGAGTGGTTCGACCGAGTCATTGCATTTGTACTTGCCCAAAGGAAATTGAGACAGCAGTTTCTAGGCAAATTTCTTCATCATCTTCGAGTAGAAACCATTTCACTTAACCAAATGCGGAGTTGAAGCTCTCTCTTTCTTCATCATTACATGTTCTGGGAATTTTTCTCTAAGGTGGCACATAATGCAGCTTTCCAGAATTCTTTTGATCGTTGGTGATGTACTAAGCAAGATTGATATAGGAGTTCGTTGTAGACTGTGTGTGTATATATATATATATATATAAATAACCTGCAGCTGTTAGCTTGAACGTGGACTAGATAATTTGGACTTTGTCATCTGACAATGTGCTGGTATAGAGAATAGCAAATACAACGACCATCAAGAGACAGGATCGGATGATGAATGACAAAAGGAAATACACAGTTCCTACATAATATATATGACCGATACAAGGCCCACTAATAACAGTGCCACATTTTTTATTGTACAGTTTATTTACGTTTCCAACTATGATACAGACATTGTGAGACCATCATACATACAAAGTCGATTTACATTTGTTGAGATTGAGCTCAAGTTAGTAAAACCACTCGTTACACTCAAAGAAAGAAGGAACACGACTCTAGTGGTTGACACAATTGAGATATAAATCAGTAATAATTCATATACAATAACTTCAATAGTCAAAGCCATTGCCTCACGCCAATGGTCTCAATCAACTCTTCAGATGTGAATGTGTTCATGGCGCCATGGCTAGGCAGACAATATACTTTGGTAACGTCCTGAAATCTGCTTTGCCATCCTCATGTCTTAAGTTCTACAATGAATGCACTAGTGACTGTATCTTCATCTTGTTTAGCATCATGCTCTTTCAAACATCGCAGATTGAGACATGGAAATTGCTGCATTTATTCAAGTCCAATTGGTGGTTCAGGGAAATGCTGATGCAAAAATTATTTAATTGTTGCTCAGTAACTACAAAAAGTTCATTATTAAATTGATACCCCCACATGCCATCTTGACAAAGATGATCTTACTAGAAAACCCATCATAAGGATTCGCCACTGTCAGTTTTATTTGTCAGCTCCTTCTGCCTTGCAATTTGTATGTCATGGTGATAGCTGAGTCACAGGTATGTTGGTCACCTGGACAGTTGTAAGCATAAGTAACAAAGGAAACAACCAAAATATAAGATTTCCATACCCATCTATTGGCTGGTGTTTTTCAACACGAATTACAATAACTATGAGGAAAATAACACCATCATATGAGCAAAAGATCATTAAGAAGGTAAGACCTAATAAGCTTAAAACTATGCAGTAAATAATACATCTATACGTGTGGGTCTGTGTCTGTTTCATTAGTTGGCTCTATGACTTCAACCTAGCCTTAACCATTTTTTAGGCTGAGGCTTGCGGCATACCTATATTGCTCTCATCAATTTAATTGTAGCTCGGGATATCAGAGGTATCACAAGAATATCATAAAGTTCATAGATTAAAAACGACATCATATCAGCATATGAGCAGCTATGATGTAAAGAAAACCCATATTAAATTTATGCTCTAACAAACAACAAATAGAACTCTTAAAGATCATAGAAGCTAAAAGGAAAATTATCACAACTCCGAGAAGATTGGATGGATTTACCAGTGTCCTATGGGCAATGGCACAAGACTCTGTCACCTGTGCTGAAATATTTTTATAATAGTCCCGTCACAGAAGAAAGAAATTCCAGCTAACTGTTTCTGTTATTGGCCTCACCCACTAAAAACCGTTCGATTGCTTCATCACAGAGGTCAAGAGTAGTTTCCATGTTCCCCTCTTTAAAATTTACATCTAGAAAGAAATCATAAATTTCTCTCTCAGCAGCTAACCCTTCTCTTCTCATCTCCTCAAACAGTTCCCTTGCCTCAGAAAATTTCCTCCTCTTTAAAAAGCCCTTTATTAAAGCATTGTAGGAAGTAACTGTGAGGGTAAATCCCTTCCCAATCATTTCTCTATGCAAAAACCATGCCTCTTTCATATTTCTTGCTTTAGAATGCCCTTTTATTAAAATGTTATAAGTGTTGCTGTCAGGAACAATTCCTTGTGCACACATACCTTTATAAATTGCAGTTGTGGCATGCATGTTATTTCTAATGCAGTGCTGTTTCATCAGACAATTGTAGGTGGTTGCATTTGGCATTAAACCCTTATCCAACATCCATTTTAGTAGCCTTTCACCATCTTCAAGCATTCCAGACAAACAAAACCCATTCATCAGCACGTTAAATGTAACAACAGTGGGTTGAAGCCCTTCATCCAGCATCTCCTGCAGTAGCTCATGAGCCTTAACCATCTCCCCTGATTTACAATAAGCATCCATTAGAGTGGTATAAGTAAAATGATCAGGATGAAACCCCGCCACTTTCATATCTTCCATTAGCTTTAGAGCTAGCGTAATATTTCCTGATTTACAAAGACCGTTAACAATTGTGTTGTAAGTGCAGATATTCGGTTGAAGGCCCCTCCGGCACATCTCGTGAAGAAGCTCATTTGCTGTATCTACCTCACCCAATTCACAAAGGCCATCAGCCAGTACGGTGTATGTGACAACATTTGGAGTTAACCCCATTTGAACCATATGGTTGTGAAGAGAAAATGCCTCTTTCATCTCACCTGTCTTGCAATAACCATCAATAAGTGCAGTATATGTAACTTCATCTGGTTCCAACCCTTTGCCAAGCATCTCGTTGAAGAGTTTATGTGCTTCCACCATCTTTCCAGTTTGAGAAAACCCACTAATAATAGCAGTATAAGTTATTAAATCAGGAACTGATTTCAGACCCTGCATTTCTTGAAACAATTTATGGGCAGCTGCAACATTCCCTAGCTTACAGCAACCAGCAATGAGAGTTGTGTAAATCACATTATCAGGCATTAGTCCTCGGTTCATCATCTGTCTCAAGACTTTCTTTGCTTCCATCACTTTACCAGTCTCACACAGAAGAAGAATTATGCTGTTGTAAGTAAATGAGTTAGGCTTCAATCCTTTAATTTGCATTTCTTCTATTAACTTCAACAATACTTGTAGTTCCCCAAGGTGACAGTATCCATTGATTATAGTACTATAACTTACAACATCGGAAATGAAGCCCCTCAATTCCATTCGCAGGAGTAAAAGATGTGCTTCTTTTATTTTCCCGAACCGACAAAGACAATGAATCATAATATTGTAAGATGCAGCATTCCAACAAACACCCATTTCAGGAAATTCACTAAAAGTCTTTAAGGCTGTCCCAAGACCATCATAATTGCTCGATAGACAGATAAGATATAAGTTACAAGAATCAACAGAGAGAACCAACCCATAGTTCAACATTTTGTCAAAAACTTTTCTTGCTTCACTGAGCATTCCAGCTTCAGCAAGTACTTGGAAGAAAACATCAAATACACAGGGATCTGAACCCCAGTCCTTATAAGTGTAAATAAGCCGTTCAACAAAATGAGCATAAGAAAGACTAACATCCAAATTGGGGTTTTCCCAAAAGTTATGAATAAGCTCACGAGCTGTTTTCAGGTCTTCTGAAGCCGCAGCAATTTGAATAACAATACAACGGGTTTCTAGATTTGGGTCTCTGAGCAGGCATGCCCAATAAAAGAAATCTAAAACCAGTCTGTAATCACTCCTAATGTTCATAAGAACCCAAATTAGGTGGTCAGGCCTAAACTTGGATTCGTAAGGCTTTAAAACACGACGGAGAGGTTCATAGCGGCGTAACTTAACAGCAGTAGAAATTTGACGGACTAGTTCGGTGTCTTTGATTGTGGGTTTCTTTGGGGAATAATCAGGAAAAGGTCTGGTATTAGCTGTGCCTGAAGTGTACAATCTTTGGCCCAAACATCTTGTAAAGAAGAAGAATGACAAGTACCTTGAAGCAGCACCCAATTCGACATGATAAGCTAGTTGAAAACATGGGACCAAGGACAAGATAGCACACCTCTTCATGTCTTTGCAAAAAACCCATCATAAAAACTTGCAAAAGATTGCATTCAAAGACACAACAACTCTCCTTCATGCAGAAGAATCAAAGAAAAGAAAATTACTAATCACTCCATCGCCTGTAAAGTAAAATTTTTAAGAGTCAAAACTGCATGACTTAAAGTGGCAAACCCTTATATACTGATACAGCAGCAGACAACCCATAAGACTCAAATCCCCATTAAGATAACTTCATATAACTACAAGTATACAGACAACATCTCTACCCACCATCAAAAGCAAAACATTTGGTTCATAAAGTAACTCAACAAATCGTAAAACAATTACAGAATAACTAAACCAAACTTAAGCCAAGATAAGATATTGAAGATCAACATTAAATCAATTCAAACACATTCACTTCCAAGTTTTTGTTGTCAACACATAGATAAACTTCTAGCAAATTAGCAAAACATAGACTACTCTGCATTCCATATCAACTATCTTTGATCAAAAACTTCCAATCCATCATTTTCCCAGTAAGAATATGATTCCTTTGAATTTGAAACTTACCCTCTGAACCATCATTTTTTCTCAGAAGCATTTCATCAAACACCTTTGGAATGACCTCTAACTAGCTCCATGCAGTTGCAATGTACAAGAAAATAAAGATACTAGAAAACAGAGTAGCATGACATACAAAGTGGGTCGATTCTATTTTATTTACAATTAAATGAAATAACAAAGAATCCAATACAATATAGTTCATTGACTTGGTTTCTTCACATAGAAACTGTGACCTTTAACAACAATAGATTATCATCAAACAGAGAAAAAAAAAAAAAAAAAAAAAAAAAAAACAGGAATTTGAAATGGAGTGAAGAAAATAAGGGCAACATATAAACATAGAGATGACACGATTGATACCTTTGAAGAGAAGCGGTGGCGACTTGTTGGAGGAGACAAGCATGTTTTCTTTCAGTTTTTAGAACAAATGGACCGAAGTGGAATAATGTCCTTGGCAGTTGGCCCAATCGAAGCCCATCAAGGCATACAACTTTTTCCGCACTTTAAACTGGCATCTTTTCAGTTGCAGTCTGCAGAGACTGTACATGATATTAACTCTTTACAAGTTCGTCAAGAATATATCGTTTTGGAAATCATTTTTTTCCTGAGATATCATATGCAATGGGGCAATTCGAACTTGATTGTTATCGTTCTCTATCACCAAATGACATTGGATTGTATTTTAGATATAGATTTGCTGTCAAGATCTATATCATTTTGGATACAACATCGAGTGCGGCTTGAAACAACCCCATAAATTGATTATGTTTGATCTATCGGTCATATGTTATTAAAAATCTCAAAATTAATTAAAGAAATTATATTTATTCTTTTCAACATAATAATTACATTTTTTATTTTCAGAATATAGTCGTTACTATTATTTATACATATAATTAAAA
Organism: Dimocarpus longan; assembly: GCA_022984855.1. Lineage (NCBI taxonomy): Eukaryota > Viridiplantae > Streptophyta > Magnoliopsida > Sapindales > Sapindaceae > Dimocarpus > Dimocarpus longan. The sequence continues at coordinate 20,004,904 of CM041022.1, forward strand.
CAGTAACATTAAAAGGATGATTAATACTGTTATCAAATAATAACATCAAGGGTACCAACATTTCCACCTATAAATAATTTATACATTTATTTGTTAATTATTAAAAATTTTAACCACAAGAATTTCCATATGCAAAATGACTATTAAGGGTAAATTAATTTAATTAAACATAAATTAAATACTATATACACCCATCGAATCTTCATCTATTAAAACTCAAAAAGAAAAAAAAAAAATCATATCATAAACTCCTAATTAAATACTAATTTTCTTTTTCTTCCTATAAAAAGGAAAAACCAGAAAAGAGACCTTGTAGAAGCATGAGAAAAGAATTTAGGAAACATAGTCAATAGTGCTGAAGCTTAGGCTTACCATTTCGTTTAGGGTCTATACAAAATAGAACTCGCGTAGGAGAAAGAGATAACGCCTTTCATGATTATTTGATGGATAACTGGCAAGATCATTCAATTTTATTTTTATTGGAATGGTGATAAAGTTGATCCCTGGTCTAGAAACTTGCTGATCTGATGGTGTTTGAGGCATTATCATTCGTTTGTTTGGTCTCTTTCATGCTATCACTCAAGAGAATTATCATTCTCTTGCAGGTAATCGGAATAAAGTTAGAGAATGCAAATTTTGGGAAAAAGGAGACGTGAAGATACTCGGCTCTCAATTAAAAAACAATTGAGATTTGAACTCAATCCATTCTTTCATTATTTTCTATATTATGTATATTCTTTCATCAATAGTTATATACAATCCCATAAACCCAACTCAAGTAAAACAAGAACTAAACAAAACATAATATGTCTTTTTCTTATATTATGGTGGTGATTCTTTATTTTAATTCTTATTGTTTTCAGAATTTGCAATCCCATTTTTCTTTTTGATTCAATGATTAAAGTAAATGGTTTAGGTAATGTGTTAGTGATACTACATTATTTTGAAAGTTTCATATTGGTGGTGACTTGTGAGCAGTGGCATTTCTGAGTTTTTCAACAAGATGATTAGGTAGGGATTAATTTGGGTGTTTTAATAATCTAAGAGGGTATGAAAATAAGTAAATCCATATTATAAGGGCACTATTGGTATTAACTTGGGTGTTTATAGTGAAAATTTAATTTTAAAATTTTAATTATGGGTGCATTTATATAAATAGATGTGTATATCATATTAATGGGTGGCAATATCAGAACCCTAACATCAATCATTTGCTAGTATAATTGAAGGAGGAAGTCCAACTATTGGAATTGAATTCAATAAACTCAAGCACATCGCAATCAAATTTTGTGAATGAAAAAATACTTGAGTTTTTAAATTAATAATATAAAATTGGATATCAAGATTTCACCAATTAAATTAATCGATACTCACAAAATCTCTAATGATATGTTTGTTTATGTAATTCTCCATCATCACTTCATGTATGGGCCACTCCATACACCATGGAAAGTGAAAAGTGGAAAGATACTCCATTAATATTAATTGAATGGCAGAATGGATGCTAATAAGTCTAGAACTAGCTGCAGTCACCAAGTAAATAAAAAATAATGAAAAGAAGCTTCTTGCCCTATTTAACAAAATAAATATTGTGAACCAATGTATAAGTATATGTTCTTTGTAAAGTTTTTGTTTGAAGACATTGCATTCGTTACGGTATATACAAGATAGAATACATTACTTTTCTTTTGATGTAATATTCTTTCGGGCTAATAAGATGCCCTCCAGCTGTAGTTAATCAACGCAACTTGCAATCACGTGACTTAGGACTAACCATTGAATATATAGCTCCTCTTGATTTTGGCAGGCGAAAATTAGTCGATCATCAAAGAGTATATATATATGGCGAGAGCCAATAAAGAGAGAAAAAATAAGAATATATCATAGTACTGTATCTGATGAGCATCTTCATTCTTGAATTGATAGAACTCTCGTTTGCCTTTATTAATTGAGGACTTGGAAGAAGGGTGCACTAATTAAAAAATATTTTTAAGTATTCGAATGATGAACCTTAAAAGGCATAGTCAATGGCTATCCTTGTTTCTAGCTGGGTGGAGTAGTAGGTACAGGCTACTTTGATATAATCAAATCATCTAAAGAAAGCTTTGTACATGTTTTGATGGTTTGATGCACTGCACCGTCAACAAAAACTTAATGTGAATTCTTGAACATGTATATTTGCATATTATGTTGTGAAGTATAATAGATTTAAAGTGATTAATTAAAAAAGCAGACAGAATTAATTAGCTTAACAAAAATGAATGGCGGGAAATAAACAGGAGATAAAACACTGACTGATCAGGTCCCATGATGTTCAGTCATCAGTTGATAATGATTTGCATCCATGTGATTGCCCAATCAAACTAATAGATCGATGTTCAACTGTCTAAAGCCAAACAACACTGTAATTAACCTGTGTCAGATCAACTTTACGATAACCAGCAGGTTATTTGAATCACGCATGTAATCTCGAGTTAGTACAACAGTCGACCATTTTCTCCAATTCTAGTGCACAGATATAATCATTAATTAATCTAAACCATGTGAAAATATCTCATACAGTGCACATGCATGCGGCTTATTGACATTAGACATTGTTAAAACCCCGAAAAGAAAATCTTAAGATTCTCTCATTAATTTAATTTGATCATCTTTAGATTTTATAATTTCATTTGCTATGAGTCTTATTATCACTTGATAGGCACAAAATAAAAAATAAAAAAAAATGCAAAACTAAAAGGAAAAAGTGCATGGGTTTATAACCTGAATTTATTTTCACCCATTCAAAAGTGAAATATTCATGGTAAAAGCAAGATGATGGACTAATATACCAAAAGAATCGATGCTGAAAATGTGCAACATCTTTATGTACTTTAAAGTTTTGATCACTTTCTTGGGTTAACAAATGAATTTTTTAAGTAGAGATCTAGTAGAGAGTCGAGGAAGGATGATGAAAACAAAGCATCTAATAATGGGGAAAAGCATATATAGAAACCAAGAAGCTAAGCTAGCCAACCAAACACCGAAAGTGTAACATATTCAATCTCCATGACACACACATACACTAAGCACTTTTCTTGACGGAGGAAAATGAGAGGAAGGTAAGAACTAAGAAGAAAGATTATTCTCTCTATTTTATTACCTATAAATGATTATAAAAGAGAGTCTTCTACAAGAAAATGTAAAAGTAAAGAAAATTGAGAGCTAACTTATGAATATAAATGATATATAAAAAATAATGTTCAAATTACAATTTGCTTAACAAATAATGATCATATAATAAGGGAGAGTGACAACTTTCTCCTTTTTGCTCTCCCTTCCACCTTGTTACAAACAATTATGTAAAATAATCAAACAGTAGCTAGCTGCTTGACAATATAAATTTTATAAGTAGCGCACACACACTCACATCTCACATATCCTGATCTATTGATCTACTGATTTTCTTCACTTCACATTCCGATTCTCTTCTAATTACTCTCACTATCTCTCTCTCTCTCTCTCTCTCTCTCTCTCTCTCTTTGAGCTAAAATATGAAGCCAAAACATTCTCGTGTTCCTCTCTTCTACTTCATGATCTCTATATTCTCTCTTCCCTTGCTAGTCTCATCCCAGACTTGCCAAAGAACCTGTGGCATACTACCTCTTAAGTACCCTTTTGGCTCCGGCCCTGGCTGTGGCGATCCTCGTTTCCAGAAATACGTAACATGCAATGAAGATAAGCTCACTTTCACCACACACAGAGGCTGCTATCCTGTCACTGATATCGACTACTCGAATCAAGTGATATACATCTCCGATGATTCCATGTCAACTTGTGCTTGTACACAACCAAGCAAAGGCTTTGGCCTAGACTGGGATGCTCCCTTCTCTTTCATTGATGATAGTGTTTTCACTCTACTTGATTGCTCAATAGATTCATCCCCTATCTATAATGGCAACGGCAGCTCTGCAGTACCTCTATGTGACAAAAAAGGTGCAACCATTTGCAGTTTTTTGTATTCTTGTAGGGCAATTAGTATGCTCAACCTTCCAATCTCTACTTGTTGTGTTTACACACCAGTAGATCTCGGGCCGTCATTTGAGATGGACTTAAAGAAGTTGCAATGCGCTTCGTATTCGGGGTTCTATAGCTTCAATGGCCAGGAATCTAACCCTGAGAACTGGAAGTATGGAATAGCACTTAAATATAAGGTTAATGTGTATAATGACTATCCAAATTCGTGTGCTAACTGTGAGAGAAGTAATGGAGCCTGTGGGTATACTGGAGCTTACAATTCATTTATCTGTAACTGCCTTAGTGGAGTGAACACAACCACAGACTGTTTCTTTGAAACCACTTTTAATGATGCTTTAAGGCTTGTTCCATGGCTGACAGGTATATTGGTTTCAGTTAAGTTAATTTGTATATTTAAGATTTTTGTGAAAATATTATCAGTCATTGTTACATGATATTTAAAGCCTGGATCGTGTTGGCGTTGCAGGTACTCGGTTGATCTATACAATGGCACGGATTCTGATTTGGCTCTTGTTCTTGTAGATTGTGATTTGTGAAAGAGAATTAAGCATTCTTGAAATGATATTAATCTATGATGAAGTTTGATGTTTGTTTGTATTTTTTTAAAGTTTACTTCAATGTGAATTGAAGAGGAAGTTCAAGTTTACTTTTTTTTTAGATGACATAATAACTTTTATCTTCAATCGTCAATAGGAAGGATCTGATGATTAAGAGTTCCATATTTTTACCATATTCTGTTTTATAATTTAAAAATTTTTCATCATATATGTCGAAATTTCTAGTTTAATTAGATTTCAATATTATCCCTTCTTGAAAATAACTAACGCGTATAATAAATATATATATATGTACGTATAACCAGATTATACTCGAAATTAAATTTTGAATACAATTATGAGAATTACTTCCAAATCTAAAAATTTGCTGGAAAAATGTTAGTTTGTAGGTTTGTCTTATATCCAGGTCTTAATCATCCAAATTGTAGAGAAGAGAGTTGTTAGTGGACCCAGGCATACATCTAGCAAATAATGGAAGACTTTAAAGGCTGCCTGGGGAATTGATAGCACTAGAAATGTTAAAAGGGAATAGGGTTCCTTCTTTTTGAGCACTACATTCATAACCATCAAGAGAGAATCATTGTCACGGTAAAGGTTATTACTTTATTCCTACTTTCCTTAGGAAGCTGTAGAAAGCCATATATATATACAAGGCTTTATTCCAACACTTTTATTCTCTTATCATTCGAATCTGCACTTTGATGCTGCATGCCTACACCTTTATCCAACCACCACAGTGTTTCAAAGTGCTTCTATTATCTTATGAAGGTTTCATAAATAGAAATTTTGATAGTGACAAAAATATACCCTATGAATTTGAAATAAAAGCTACTACGGAAAAATATGGCAGAAGTTGGAGATGCTGGAAATCACCATGATTAGTGTAGGGAAGAATTTGCTGGAAGAAATGAAAACCGCCGTCTAACCTTGGCTTTTTTAAACTAAGAATAGAGATTAATTGGGAAATTTTCATTGAAATGATTAGTAAGATACTTAAGAATGAAGTTGTTCAAGTAAACTTAGCGACATTTGAAAGAAATTGAACCGATTGTAAATTAAGTTTGATCAAGATAATAATATCAGTATATATATCACTAGGTGAAAAATGATTTGAAGTGGTAAGCCAAGGCCAAAGGGAAATTTTGCTTGGGGGTGCGAGATGAAGAGTCCAAGAGTACCAAAAATATAGTTTCTATGAGAGTTTTGGTGGAAGAAGCGATTATTATTATTATTTTTTTAAATCTTGTAAAATTACGAAGTCTCTAAAAAGATCATTTACTTAATTTCGGCTACTTCTTTCTATCTACTTGACAATTGGTCTGCGACTACGAGCCAATCAATCCATAGCACGTTTGAGACTACAACCTTAAGAAACGAACACACACACACTTGACACACAAAATTAGTTAGTAGTTTGATACAACAGGTGATTAATGGTGGAAATGCCTTCATGATAAACCCAGCATAGTCAAGTATGATGGAGCTAGCTAAACCATCACCTTCTCCAAGCAAAAGGTTGCCCGCAGTCTCCTTCATACCAGGCTTATAAGTCATTTCGAGTGTCGAAAAGCGTCATGTGATATTTTAAGGGTCCGTTTGGAGCACACTGTTGGACTGGTTTTGCAAAAAATCCAGCCCAATCTTACATAATATGTTTGGTATTGATCAATTTTTTAAGTGTCTGTGACCCGTTTGTTTAAACCCGATGGCCTGGGTTTAGCAAGGGACTACTGTCCCTTACTTTTTGCTTTTATCAGTTTTCAGTTTTCACATACACGTCTTTTGTCTTTTCTTTATCATATATATATATATATATATTTTACGTTTTTTATCGGTTATTTTTGTTTCTTTTCTTTATCAATTTTTCATATATTTTTTCTGCTTTTCTATATCTGTTTTTTTTTATATAATTTTTTACTTTTTCTTTTAAATATAATATTAAATTTATTAGTTAATATATATTTATTATTTCTAAAAAATTAATATTTTATTTTGTATTAATTATAAAATAAATATTATTTTATTTAAAATTAATAATATATAGTTATATTTATTTTTAGAAATTAAGTTAATATGTTATGTTATTTTAAAATTAATTTAATTATTTTATTTATATTTTTTAATCCATTTCCAACTTAACCAGACAAAAGATGATATTATTTTTATCTAATATCATACACGTTATTATTTTATCCAATTCATTCAAATTCAATTCAGTCTCATCAAAATAATTAAATATAACAAAATGGACCCTAAGAGTTTGCCTCGCCTCAATTCATGTAAATTTGAGCATTGAGGAGCTTGCCTCCTGCAAACGCTGCTGGCGATCTCTTGACTCCTCCACCCCACTAGCACTACTTAATTCCTTTACATAATAGATGTCGAGACGTTTTTCACCTGAGAATTTTGGCACCTGATGGTCAACTTCTTAAATGTCAAGACGGTTATCACCTCGTTGACCTAAGGCAAAATTCTCCCATTAAAAGTCTCAGCTGGATTTGATAAGCAATCTAGTGGCTATTTACCGAACCATTACGAGGACTGAAAGAAACAACAGCGCAACATACACGCTAACTCAAGTCAGAATTCTAATAAGTTGGCTAGAAATTGACCTTTTAAGCTTGACATTAGCTGTTTTTTTAGTCAAACAAATCATTCAACTCTATTTACATTTTGTTCTGTTCACATTATGATTCACATTTAATTTCTCTCAAAATTAAAGTAGGAAGAATTGACTAAAAATTTCATTTCATTCTGCTATGGTGTTTGTAGATTACAAGGCAGGCAACACGCAGTGTACATATGACCCCCTAATCAAACTGGTATACATCCTGCTCATAAACTAATCCAGGTGTTTTCCATAAATACAATTCTTGTATAGATCCCTATAGCAGCCTTGTTTCTTTTGGTATTCCTTCAGGTCACAAAGTCAGTATTCCAACGCCATGAAAGAAAAACTGAAGGAGTCAGTATCAGCAAAATGGCCAAAATGTAGAATGATTTTCGAAAGGAAGCAGTAATAGCTTCGGTATAACTAGTTTGACGCCCACTATATCTATACAATGACTACTACGATGGCAAAAAAAAAAATTTCTTTGCTTTCTCATGTTTACCCTACTGTAAACAATATTTTCATTGTCATCTCATGTTGCAGCACTGGGGTTTTCCTTGTGTTTGCAATTTGTTCCACATGCATAACATCTGTCTCGGTGATTGGTAATGAGCAGTATAATAATCTTCGATGCACCCAAACTGGCAAAACTTCAGGCTGTGCACATACTCCACTGGTGTTGAGCTGTTAAACTTTTCCACCCACATTCCCATACTCACATCTTCCATCTTGAACAACTGGACAGGTTCACACGGTTAAATTGAATCCAACGATAAGCATTACTTCTGATTGCCTCACAAAAGCAAGCACTTGCATAAATTTACTCGACACAGACGCAAATGCAAGAGGCAGAAGGTAATTAAGAGTATAAGTGAATCAATGACTTACTCTTAATGTGTGCTTTTCAAACTCGGCAACAACAAACTGTGCAATGTCAGAAGACACGATGTAACCTGGACCATTAGCATATGGTGGATACTCTTCTTCTGGCCATTCCTGGTACTCACAAGAAAAATATATGTAAGCATTTGCCTATAATAATTGATAGACTAAAGAAGAACTAAATAAGTAACCATTAACAAACAAGTAAATAAGTGAAAGAATTATCTAACATCTTGAAATTCAACTCAGCCACTGTGGCCCTTTATGATTGATAATTGATATTCAAGATAAACACTGACAATTTAGTGGTGTTATGCTTTCTATCTCCACTACATACCAGGCCAGAAACAGAGCATTAGATTGAAGCATGTTTGGAAGAATCCACTTTAACTCCGAGTTACAACAAGAGTTATCTTAGAACGATTCTTATATATTCTGAATTTCCCTTGTCTTAAAATTTATCACAACTAATACACTATGGTTCACATCCAATGAATAAATTTTAGCCGAAACCTCAATATTAGAAAGAGAAATCCGTGAAAATCAAATAGCTAAAATTATCAGAAATAGAACAGGCTTTCAATAGTTATTGTTATTCTCTCATTCACTGTTGCTTAAGAATGCATAGTCCTTAACCAACACAGGTATGGAAATATTATATCACTTTAAAGTGTGAAAACGTTACTTTGTCAGAGATGAATGGAGAAAACACAACAAAGTATAACTTCTCTTTTTTCCACAAATGCTGCCCTAAATTCAAAATAATGCAATCTTAACAAGCATATCATTAAATTTCGATGCAGTAAGAGACTCCTTTTAAATCACCTTACAGCACACCAAGTCCCCAATTTATACACCCAGCAAAACAGAAAATGTAGACAATAGGTTCTTTATACCATGCAGAATTGAAAAAACTCCATACCTCATATGTCACTGCCCATTTACCATGACGAAGGGGCTTGTGGTAGTAGTTCATGTTCCCAACATAAAGACTCCTATCTTCATGGACTTTTTTTGCTTCCTTGATCACAGCATCCACCCTAACAAAAGTGTCATCATCACCCTTCATGATATACTTTGCGGCCACTGTGTGGACCTGTAAACAGCCACAAGTTTTAGCAATACAAATTTTTTCCCTTCACAAGGAATCAATACATTAAAAGGCAAAACAATTACAATTTCAGATAAGTATAAAAACATGGACCATGTATTAATTCTAAAAATGATAGCTGCCCTGCAACTCACCCCATATTCACAGATTGCAACAGTCTTCAGTACAACAAGGTCATATGTATCCATGTAAGGAACAATAACAATATCGCCAAAATACTCTGATTCTTTCTTCAAATCCAAATTTATATCCTTTCTTCCATGCTGCAAAACCCAAAGAAGTTACAGTAAGTACTTTCAGATTATAATGCAAGCATAGAAAAATAGGTTTCTTAACAAAACAATGATGCATCTTGCATTCACCCTTACCAGAGCAACAAAGAACCGAGCAACTACTTTGGATGATGTTATTAACTTGTGCCGCATCCAAGATTTCCTCACAGCCATCCGCTCAGCAAAATGGTTGCCAGCAGAAAGGATGCCAATGAAAAGCTCCACAGGTCCATCAGGAAGAGGCGGAACCCGCCATTTACTTGACATCTCAAGATGCTTTTGAGGAGCAAAACTTGGATGTGACGATGGTAAGGAAGCAGCAAATATCGAATGGACATCTACATTTCCAGTCAAAGAGAGGCCAGTAGCATCCTCAAGAGCAAATCCCTGTAAACATACGTAAACAATTTTAAAATGTTCCACATTAATCACAAAACCAGAAAATATGACAAGCTAACTCACAGTGCGATACGGAAATGATGTAACATGTCTCCCATCAACATTAATATGGTAGCCTTCCAAACCAGCCTGCAGGGTAAGAACAAATAACTTCCCCTCTGAAAATGGGTATGGCCAGTCAAACTCCACCTTCTTTGTTCGTCCTATCAGCCTGCTCAACCACCACGCAGACTTCGATTCTTCGGAGTGATTGTCATCATCACGAATCCATTTCTCACATTTCACCAAGCCATCAACTAGGAGGAAAAAAAACAACAACAACATAAGCAACAAAAGTCTGAACCCGCCACATAAACCCACAAAACAACTAAATTGTGTTAAAACTACCATCTAACAAGAAATATCAATAAATGACATGATTGATGCAACCAAAACTATAACCTATATAAATTCCAACAATCAACAACAACAACTACTAAAAAGTAAACACATGATAATCAATCAATCACTCACTAGTTTCCTCATCAGCTCTAGATTTCCATCCTTCACACCTAAGAGCAGAGCCCCACTGCATCCTATAACAGGTATTCATTTCAATGACGGGTTTGCCACTCCAATCACCCTTCAATCTGGGGTTAAAATGCAGAATCCTTGGTGGGTCCTCCCCATCCACAGTCTTCAGCCCCTGTAACTCCATCATGAACTGAGAAACCATCAATGCCTCCTCCCCTTCCTTCAACAAAGCAATCTTCGGGTCATTTTCCGGGCGGGCCCAATGCGCCTTACCCACAACCGTAACATGCGACCCCAGCGTCAACCCGCAAGGCAGCACCAGGACGCGGCCTTGTTTAACGAATTCAGACCCGGATGCTGTGACCGAATACGGGCAGGACTCGGATTTATTGTCGGGTTTCGTCGAGGTTCGGGTCCTGGCTTCTGATGACCCGAGCTGTTCCCAGACCCGTCTGCCGACCACCCAGGAGAGTTTGGCAGTCCGGTGGAGGAGCGAGAACTCGTCTTTGGGCCCGTCCATGTCCTCGAACATGCTCTCGTTGAAGAACAGACCCGACATTCTCTTGAACTCCCGCATTCGCCCAGAGACTCTCCGGTCACGTGAAATGACAGAACTGACACTGGAAGGCCGACTCTCCGACTGTGAGCGCTCTGCTTCCATCTCCAGTAGCACATGCTTGGGCAATGCGTCGGAGAATAACCCAACAAACCTGTCACCGTCTGACCCGGACCCGGTTCTGAAAACCAGAGGGATTTCGAAGCTCATGAAGAAAAGGTAAAGAAACAAGACACCCATCAAGAACTGGATCGTCCTGAGTCGACTCCGTGTCACCATCGACTCGCACTTGCCTCTCTTCATTGTTCAAGAACCAAAGATTGAAACTTTTTCAAAACCCAAACCCTAAAATCGTTAAAAAAAGAAAGAGATTAAAAGCATTCACATTCACAGTCACAGTCACGTTCACAAACAGTCGTGACTCATCAGTCACAAACAACAAGCCTTGCTTGAAGAAAAGACAGCGAAAAAGGAGCCATCTTTGGCTTGATTTTTGAACAAACAAATTTAAAAAAAAATTAATTGTAATAAAAAAATTAATTTATTAATTATATAGAAAATCTTTACTCGAAACACCCGGTGTTTGATTTGATCTTTACCTTCGTTATAGGCTATAGCTGGTTTCAGTTCATAGAATAGAAGGCAATATTTCGAAGTCGAAACGGCAGCGTTTATATATTTGTCGGTAATAAATTAATTAAATGGAAGATTCCAAAAAAGGTACTGAAAATGAATAAATTAAATTAAATTCGGCAGACATTGGCCTTGTGGGCCATGCAGCGCACACAAAAAGGGATTCGAAAACGGTGGTCCTGTTTTCGTCAACGCTGAAATTCTCTCGCACGAGTGTTTTGAGATTTGTTTGTACAGTCTAATATATTATTAACTTCTCAAGTAACTTCATAAGAAAAAAAAAACTTCTTAAGTAACTTAATGAGATAGTAAATGAAACAAAAAGTAACTTATGTAATTATTAATTGTTTGATGAGAGATTAAGCTAGATATATTGATTTATTATTTTAATTAAAATTTGGTATCATAACATGTTATTTCAATTGATTAATATGTATTGTTGTGAAATAGTGTTATTATAATATTGTAAAATAATCAGGCGCCAAGCCATCATCTTAATTTTAAGGGGTTAAAAGAAAATTTAAAATTTTTAAATTAAACAAATCAAATTTCTAATTTAAAAACTAGGTTAGTAAAATCTAATTTAAATATCTACTATAATGGTATGAAAAATTAAATCTAATTTAGATATATATGATAATGGTATGAAAAATTAATGCATAATTGTGTATTTACTTAATGAATGAGATAATGGAAATAGCAAATGAGAATGATTATTAGTGTTTACTTAAATTAAAATTAATTAGTGATGTGCATAAAATTGTGGATCTTACATCAATTTGAAATTATAGAATATGAATTTCATTTCTCCCACCCCAGTTGAGAATCTCATCTAGTTTTTTTTTTTTATAAGTTAAAGAGTCTTTTATGCCCCTATTGACAAATTAATCAATGGCAGTTTTGCAACTTTCAATTAATATATTATGATTTCAAAGTAAATTAAACATCTTAATGAAAATACTATGAATTTCAATTTTAATATTCCTACAATTAAAGTAAACAAATTATTTTAATTTCGATATATCATTCTAATTCCAAATCATTTCAATTTCGAGTCATTCTAATTACATGTAAGTGAACGTACCAAAAATATATAATACATCTTCTTTAAGGTTATGTAAAGTATTTATTAAGTTTAAGGAAATATTAATTCCATAATAAGAATGTTAAGTAAAATTTTTTGCTAGAGTATTAATATATATATATATTTATCATAGATAAAAACTAAAAAATTATAGTTCAATAATTAAAAACATATATGAAAATAAATATAAAATTATGATTAGATAATAAATAATAAGATGTCGACAATGTGTTATAACATATGTAAATCAAATTCTATATAAAATAGGTCCCTTAAAACAAGTAAATATATAAAATTAATATATAATTGAATTATTAAGTAAGCCACTTGTAAATTTTTCATTGGTTGAGAGAGACCCTGTCTTACACGGCCTCTAATAATGATAAGATAGGATCTATATTGTGTGTTTGATAAGAAGCAGGTGTGTTAAATTTGGAACTTATTAAAGTTTGATAGAATTTTCGTTGGCTTCGAATTAATTTTCTGAAATTCAGTGGAATATTTAAGAGGATGGTAAGATTTATGACAATTTTTTTTTTTCATAAAAATTACTATAAAATCCATCCAAATCCACAAAAAATTAACATTTAAATAAAATTTACAAAATCAATAACTTTTTTAATACATATATATTTTAATAAATTTTATACAAATCTACATTAAATGAGAAATATTAGGTTTCTCAAATATTTTATTCAAATGATATGGTATGTAAATTGTTAGGATCTTGTAAATCATGAGATAATATAATAATTAATAGAATCTTAACAATTTATATGTTACATTATTTAGGTAAAATATTTGAAAAACCTAACATTACTCAAATTGAATACATATAAGAATAACATTAAACTTTTCAAAATTTTTATCTAAGTTAATGTATTGACATGTGAATTGTCAATATTATATTAATCATCACATTTTCTTATAATTTATAAGATATTAACAACTCACACACTACATCATTTGGATAAAAAAAAAAAAAATTAGGGCATCTAACATTACATATAACATTTCATTTAATTTCATACAAATCTTGATTTTTTAATGCATCTGTATTTTAATAAAATTAATTCAAATTCAGATTAATTACATTCAAATTTTTAAAATGGTTTAAATTTTAATGAATTTTTTATTGAATTGCTAGTTTACTGTTTTTGTATAGTTAGTGGATAAATTATATATATTTTTTTAAATAAAACAATTGTTTCTAATAACTATCTATACATAATTACGCCATCAATGTTATGGAAAGATGTCTAATATAATTTTTTAATAAACGACCATATAGGATTTGGATTCTCTTTTGTGTTCCAATTTTTACCTGAATTTTTAAGTATTTTATAAAAGTATTATTAATAATATATCAAGTGTTTAGGATTAAAAGCAAATCACAATTTTTAAAAAGTTATCTGAATAAATAAATACGTATATATTATTTTTTTGATATATATATATTACTTTAAGATGGATAAAGACAATATCCAACATATCTTTGCATTTCACGTAATGAGAATCTTTTATGGCTCCATTTACCCTTAGTCTCCTCGGGGAAGGACAACCCAAGTAGTTGTGGCCACAGGAGACAAATAATAAAACAAATTTATTTTTACTTATGTTTTAAAATTTCATCTTATGATGCATAATAAACGTTGATTATATAAAATCTTAAATCCAAAATTCTTTTTATAAAGAGATTCCTAAAATCTAAGTTTTGATTTTTTTTTTTCAGGATTATTGTACAAAATATTTTAATCTAAAATCTAATAAGTTTTTAAATAAATTTTGAAACTACAAAATATTTGTTAGTATGCAATAAAAATGTTTCTAGTAAATTCAAAAATACACATTTTTTTTTTGAAAAAAAAAAATATTAAATCACATGACTACATGGGTTTTGCAATTCCCTCTTAAATCTTAATGTAGTAAGAGTGCATACGTGATTGATTATTTCTCTTTATCCCAAGAGGTAAAGAGATCAAGTTTATTTATTATCTTAAAATATAAGGTATGAGTAATTTTATTTAAATTTAATATTTCATTTTTCAAAAAAAAAAAAGTTAGGAAGACAAATTTTTTAAAAAATAATACAAAAAAACTTAGTTAGATAAACATTCAGGTTATCATATCAAAGTTATAATTTAACTCATCAAATTTATACATAGACATATTATATTTATAAATTATTTTTTTTAAAAAAAAAAAAATTATCTGTTTTATCATCACAATATGAATGAACATAATTCTATTTAATTTTGAATCAACTCGGAGTCTCGGATACAATTATTTGATTAACTGGCAATTCCAAAACTGCAAAAATTACCACCGATTTTACATTTCAAAGATGTTTTTACAGTTTTTGCCTCGGGCCCAGTGGGGATCGGAACAAGATGGGTCTGGCGGGGGTGTTGGTGGAGTTTATAGTCGTTGTCGATGTCATTTTCTCTAGTTTTGAAATATTTTAAATGCTGCCTTTCTGCTACTCATCTGTGACTTCAAAAACTAAACATGGATAATTTATTAAAATTTTTTATTTTTTTTTAGAGCTAGAATTGATCTAGGAGACTATCGAGACTAACCAGCATAAGAACACTTTGACACGATCTGAAGAATAACTTTCAATTGAAAAAAATCCACCTATACGAAGATGAACGAGAGATTCATACGAGATTAGGAAGTCAATCCATACTTAATGTTGGAAACTACTATCATATGATTATTATTATATATTTGGATTTGACGGGTGGATGTGAAATAAATAGTTTGATAACACTTTCATCATCATTGTTATATTTTCTACCGTTGCATAAAGCCAAAATTGGAATACAAACATTTGAGATTGGTAGTGAAAGAGACCGAAATGATTATGAAATGAATTTTTTGAGTGCCTCATGATTTGCCACTATTTGTGACCAAGTTTTTTCCCTTCGAAATTTTCTTTGGTTTCGAGTGACGAGGATTGCAATGCGGCACTTACTGATGTTGACTACAAAAGCGATTGTCGCCTATCATTTTTTTTTTTTTGGAATTTAGTTTTTATATTGATGAGTAACATATAATCTTATTTGTAATTTTTATTTTTTGTAAAAGTTAATAATGAACGAGTTAAAGGTTTGACAAAAACTATCCAAATAAATTACTATGTATATAATTTAAATGAGATTAATAACTTTTACACTAGTAGCATAAGTTTATAGTTCTAATCACAAAATAACTACCTATTTACACATTTTTATAAAATGTATTTTATCAGAATCAAAACCATAATATTTAATAAAATAGAAAGTATTCAATCTTTCATATTATAGATAATATTATTTGTAATTTAAAATGGGTGTAGATAGAGTGATTAAAATAAGATTTTTTTTTTTTTGGAAACAGAGATGGTTTAATTTCAGTAAAAAAAAAAAAAAGATTTTATTGAATTATTTTAATTTTACTGAAATTATGCTTGCATGCATGTCACGAGATTCACGACCCCTTCTTATTCCCATCAGATGTTATCGATTTTGGAGAACCTGTAAAAACACGTCTGCATGGATCACCATATCAATAATAAATATTTTATTGGTTGAATTTGTATTGAGTACATTGTAAAATAGTAAAGAAGTAAAACTATGTTATGTCATTGTATATACATTTATATACATATATGTATATTTTGCAATACATATCGAGACTGAGAGATAACTTAAATTCTTAATGGGATAATTTCAAAAAACTATGTGAAGTTTAAAAATATATATATTTTACCATCTATGATTTTATTTTTATCTAAAATCCTCTCCGACTTTAATAAAAACACTCAAAATACTCTCTAGAGACGTATAAATTTCATTAGATTGACTTGATTGACCGCTTGACTCAAGGGTAAAAAGGAAAATGCACTAAATATTCATTTGATTGCAAGGGCATTAAGGTAATTGGGCATGGAAAATAAAAAAGGAAAAAAAAATTAAAAATGATGAATGGTGGCGGAGGTGACATGTCATAAAGTGCAGTGGACTAGATGTTAAAATATCAAAATCACTAAGTGGTGAGTATCAGATGATCATCCATTGTTTTTACTCCAAAAACAAAGACCATTCACTTGCTTTTACTCCAAAAAAAAAAAAGACTATCTATGTGCTTCTCGACTTCAACTGTTCTTCTTGACTTCGCGCCATAAGAATTTGGGAGCTTTTCAATTTAAGCCTGGAAAAGTTTAATTGGTAGTGTAAAACTATATATTACATGTTGAAATAGGTTTAAATATGATGAATGGTTTAAAAAATCATATATGTTGATGTTTTACATTTTTTCAGCATAAATTGTTTTGGTTTGTTTTTGTTTTGGATAAATAGTTGTTATTGTTCTTGAATTAGCTACTATTCCTAAATAAGCAGTTGAATCAACTTAAGCTGCTCTTGAATAAGTAGTTGTTGCTGTTTTTGATAGGGAGTTGGGTGAGAGAAAGGGTGGTGCTTTGTTGTTGCATGCTAAGAGAAGGCTGAGTTTTTGTTTGTGTTTGTTATTTTTGAATCGGTTGACTTTTTATTTCTAAATGTTGTTTTTGAATCAATAATGTGGGTTGTTTTTTAATCAGTTGGGTTTTTATATTTTTGAAAATTTCGACAGAGTTAGATGATAGAAATTTGAAAAGAGTGAGAGAGTTTTGTGAGGGATTTGAAAATAGCAACAAAGATTTGAGTTTTTTCTTTGTTTTTTTGGATTTATAGAGTTTGGTGATAGAGAGGATGGTGTTATATTGTTACATGGATGGATTTTTATTTGTGTGCAAAGAGCTATTGCTTCGATGGTTATCTTAGGGGGTAATTCTATCATTACAATTAAAATATCATAACCAGGGGCAATTTCATCTTTTTCTCAATCTACACGTCTGGTCAGTGTGAATTGCATTTAAAATATCAATACCAGGGTCAATTACATATTTTTCTCCTCTGCACATGTCAAACTCAAACTTTTTGCCAACTTGTAACTGTAGGGGGATTTTGGACAATAATAAAATTAGTGTAGTAAAATAGATATTTTTTCAAACTACACATAAATTTTTTGAGGTTATTCCATTCTTAATATTAATATGAAAATGCGAGAGATTTATTATTAAGTTATTTCAATTTTATCATGTCATTGTTTTTTTTATATATATTATAATAGTAGAAACACTAGAATACATATACATTTTTCTTTTTTCTTTTTAATAATGGTACGTATTTCTAGTTAATCAATTGCCCTTTTTCATATCAAAATTTAAATTGAAGACATATAACTTATTTACTTCTTTTATAGTTGACAGTGAATGGATCAGATTTCTATTGAAATATTTTGAGACTAAGTACTACATATATAACTCAATTATCTATTTATATAACAACAAACAAATTACCTTTAACCAAAAAAAAAAAATAAAAAGATAATATCACTAACACAAAACTTTTAAAATACACTTTGTAAACCTAAACTCTCACCATAAGGTAGATTTGCACTAAAAGGTGACTATATGGGCGCATAAGTGTGTATCGAAGAGTAATTGATATCTAATGCCTCTCAATTACACTTTACACATATACATTTGTCTTTTAAAAAATTACATAATAGTTTATATGTATTTATTTAGTTCTTACCTATTGTACACACAACAAGAAAATCGAACATTGATACCGTAATATCCATACCGAGCACTAAAGACCCAGTATGGATAATAGTTATCCATACCGGGCACCAGCGGCCCGATATAGATAGTTATGATATATTTTTTTTATATTTTGGAATATTAATACCAGGTCGAATAGTGCTTGATATGAATAACAAGATTATACATACCGAGCATGTGAAAACCCAATATGAATATTTAAATTAAAAAAATAAATTAAATTTTTTTATTATCCATGTTGGACGTCAACCCATTCGGTATGGATAAACTGAATTATCCATACTAGACAGCTCGGCGTCCAGTATGGATAATCAATATTTAAAAATAAAAAAAAAAAAAGAAAAAGAAAAATTTTTAGGCTGTCCATATCGGGCATGGTATAGATAATCAATATTTAAAAAAATAAAAAATAAAAATTTAGGTTATCCATATCGAGCAGGTGACCCACTCGCCTGGTATAAATAATCATTGTTAAAAAATTAATTAAATAAGTTGGTTATTCATACCGAGCGTCTAACTTGCTTGGTATGACTAATCCAGAATTAAAAAATTATAAAAATTAGATTATTCATACCGAGTGGGTGACCGGCCCAGTATGGATAATATGAGTACTTTTTTTTGGCCGACCGATTTCCTCTCCCCTTATTCTCCATTTTCTTGTTCTCTCTATCTCTTTCTCACACATTCTCTTTCTACAAACCCTAACCGCCTTCCACCTTAACCACTTCAGTTTTCGTCTGCCTCTGTCGTCGTCCGTTGATCACCTTCGTTGCCATCCGTCACCGACGAGTCCTCTCTTCTTCTTTTTTTTCTTCTATCTCTTGTCCTTGTTTTTGTTTTTCTTCTTTTCTTCTTTTATCTTATTATTCATCTTCTTGTTCTTCTCTTTCTTCCATCCACGGTGACAGTCAGACACAGGTGCGGTAGTCCGATCGTCATCTTATTATTATTTTTTTGTTTCATTTTTTCACATCTTTTCTTCTTTTGCAGCCATGCTAAGGACTGATGTCATCCAATGCTATCGTATTCATCGATCCATTACGCTTCTGTCATTCGGTACCGTTATCTCCGTCGATCTACTCCTCTACAACGATTTTTTCTATTAAGAAGGTATGAAATTTATGATTTTGTGTTTTTTGATGTTTTAATTTATGATTTTGTGTTTTGTGGATTTGACTAGATGTGGTATACGTATTATTATCGTTATGATTTTGGATTTATTTGATATAAGCATAATATTATTGTTAGAGTAATTTTTTATTTTTGGTTTTGTTTATTTTTTTAAAGATTAAAGTTCTGATATTTTTTATGTTTTTTATGTAAAATATATGTGTGTATGCTATTCTATATAGATAAATAATATATAAGATGGTTGTAATACATATAGATGTGGTGAATAACTACATATACATGGTTATTTTCTTTGACATTTAAAGTTTAATAATTTTCAAGTAGTTTAACATTATGTTGTGATATGTTTTATTTTTTAGAGTTATATGTTTTTAAATAGATAAGGAGTGGTTAAGATTTTCAAGGTTAATATCCTAAACTTAAGCTATAAGGACATAAGATTTAAATTTTCAATATTTTTAACAATTTCTTTTGTCATTTTTAAACTTTTAAAGTATCAAAAAAATTTAGAGAGGGAGCCAAAAATTTTGTTGAGACCATATACAAACATTCAATAAATACTAATTTCATTCTTTGCCCTTATATAAAATGTCTAAATGGGAGGTATTATCACACTAATGATAGTGTATGAGCACTTAGTCATTAACGAATGGATCATCAGTATATAATTAGGTTCATGCATGGGGAACCCTAAAAACTTCTACACATATTGAAAACATTTTCAATATATTTAGAATATATACTGATGCAAATCTTGAAACTCATTATGATGTTGAACCAGATGTTGAAGAAAGAGATGAAGACATCACTGCTACATTGAAAGATGTTTTGGTTGGATCGATTGTGAAAAATTTGAGAAATTTGATAAATTATAGGGAAATTAAATTTTTGGTAAGTTCGAAAAAGAGGGGAAACTTTGTCAAAATTTTTATAAAATTGATCGAATTTATATGTATTGTTTTATATATTGAGATTATTACTTATATATTGTTAAATAATGGTACTTAGATTTTTTTTTTTTTTCCGATATTCATGTTTCCTCACAACAATGCTATTAATGTTTTTTTGTAAACATAATGTTCAAATGGTTCAAATCCAATGGGAGTTAGTAAAAGTATACAATTTGTTGAACCTTCAACTAAGTAAAATATCCAAAAAATTTATATTATTTATTATTTCACTTTAATTTCATATACATATGTAATTATTTAAATTTATTGTTATGAATAAATAGTTAAATTCATGTGTATACAGTCCATATCTCGGGGTTCCTCGAGCCAAGTTGATTGATCAAATGACAATTATCACAAGTCATTAAACTGGATGCGTAGAGGAACAATGGTGGCGGAAGCGAAAATTGACTTAAATGACTTATATGCTAAAGTTCATCACCTCAAGTTTTGTCCAGATTATTGGCGCGTTTTTGTCAAGAAAATAATGATTAGTGTTTCGCTAACGACCTACCAACGATCTATTAACTTTAAAAGATGTATAAAACTCATTTATTACTTAGCCAGTAAAATAGATTGTATTTTAGGATTATATACTAATTTGATGCAATATTTCACAATGTATAATGACTTTAAATGATGTATATTAATTTTAGATTATGTAATTTAAATGTTGTTTACATATTTAATTATAGGTATTTTTAACATTTCTATACATAATTAGTTTTTATTGTAATATTAAATTATATATTTTTTAACATATATTTTCTTTAAATTAAAATATTTTTCATACCGAGCACATGTCTAGTATGGACAAAATTAATCATATCGGGTGGCCCGATATGGATAATTATCCATTCCGGATACCGAATAGAGATGTAAAACTTTGTTTATACCAGGTTAGAACTCGAAATGGTTACAAATATCCATGTCAGGCACCCGTCCGACATAGATAATGAATATCCATATCGGGCACGTGCCCGATATAGATATTAGATATGTCGCAGGTCAATCTATGACTTGCATATATCCATATCGGGTCATGTCTAGTATGAATATTTATTATCCATGCTGAGCACCTACTCGGTATAAATACTACTAGTATCCATACCGACAGCAACCACGCCAGGTAGGCTGTCCGATATGGATAGTTAACCTTACTAGGCAAACTATCCGGTATGGTTGACCTATTTTATTGTAGTAATAGGACCTTTTTTTTCTTATCAGGAAATCTGATCTCAACCATTAGATCAATACGAAGAAATAAGTCATTATAATATAATTTAAAAACCATTTTGTTGTTTTCCAAAAAAAATATTACAGAAAATTTATTAACTATCAAAAACTCCATTTGATAATTTTTAATTATTTATAATTTAACTTTATAAATCAACGTGGTAGTTGATATATACATCACACGACATTAGGACCACAAAAACACATTCTCGAGAATATATGCAGAACTTTGGGATAATATTTGTTAGTTGACCAGAAACAGGCAGTTGTTGTATTTCAAATTATATACATGCAAACCAAAAATAGTGATCATCCAATTCTTGTAAGCCACTAAAAACATATTGTGACATGCACAATAAGCAAACACATACATGACATGGGTGTGTTTTGTTTTGGTTTATTCTCCATTAAAATTATTGTGATTGTTCTTTTCCTCTTTTAATTTATGTATCTCTGGAATCTAATTAAATTCTCCATAAACATTGGTACTCTCGCCCAAACACTTCAACAATACCGACAAATGGACTTTGGCCCCACCTTGACTAGCATTACAACGTGTCCACATGTAAGTGCAACAAGCATGCGTTTACTGATCGTTATTCTTAGTCATAATTTATTTTCATTTGATAGATCGTTCTAATAAACTATGAGCTCGTGTGCATTGAGACCATGAGAGCAGAAATTCAGTACTAGTACAAAAGACCTATGTGATTAAAGTTTTAACTCTGAAGTTTATGTCCACAATGCTATCATCTGATAACAATTATATATAAGATTTTTTTCTTTTGGATACAACTTGTTACAATCAATACAAATTTGAGTCATTATTAAACTAAATGCGTGATTTTTCATAGGCCAATGGTAATAACAATTAAAAGTTACAGAAAGTAAATCACAACACTAAACTTTACAAACACAGCTCAACGTTACTGAAAGTGATGTTGCACATTAATGCAGCATAACGATAGCAAAGAAGACGAGCGACGATCAGCGATAAAATCGATGAAAGTAGAGTGCATACATGATGCACCCAATTGTTTTTCCTTTGAAAACAAGAGTTGCCTACCCTCGGTTATTCCATATACCTGTCATGCTCTTTTAGGAAATCTCGGCTTCCAACCACCCTCATTGTTCTCACAAACCAAACCTTTTTGTCTCTTATTGAACACTTTCTATGCAGCCTTTCTTCGTTTTGTCTTTACTCTTCAACTTAAATTCTATAAATATAGCAATAAACAACGATGATTCTTTCAAGAGCTTGGCCCTTTTCTCGCTAACTCTAAATAGATTTCACATTTCGGCTTACCTCTTCATTAGTATACTGGTAAGTACCATCATGGCCATAACTGCATTCCCAACTGTAGATAAATGTGCATCGATAGGCCGTGAAAAGCACACGGTGGTTGCAGACATGGATGGGACTCTTCTTATAGGCCGAAGCTCGTTCCCTTACTTTGCCCTAGTTGCTTTCGAAATTGGTGGAATTTTGAGGCTGCTTTTCTTGCTCTTGGCCTCACCGATCGCTGCAATTCTCTATTACTTTGTCTCAGAGTCAGCGGGGATCCAAGTTCTTATCTTTGCATCTTTTGCTGGAATGAAGGTGAGTGATATAGAGTCAGTGGCTCGAGCTGTACTACCGAAGTTTTATGCCAGTGATCTTCATCCGGACTCATGGCGTGTGTTTTCTTCATGTGGGAAACGTTGTGTTCTTACAGCGAATCCGAGGATTATGGTGGAAGCATTCTTGAAAGATTTCTTGGGAGCTGATTTGGTTGTGGGCACCGAAATTGCAACTTATAATGGTAGAGCAACTGGATTGGTTTGTCAGCCAGGAGTACTTGTAGGGAAGAAAAAGGCTGATGCTCTTAAAAAGGCTTTTGGAGAGGCACAACCTGAGATTGGACTTGGCGATAGGAACACTGATACTCCCTTCATGGCTATGTGCAAGGTTAGTATTTATATTCAAAGGTCATCCGTAAGCTGTGAGACGGACCAATTAATGAAATAGTGTGATATTATTTTTCTTTTACCCATTTTATTGATTTTTTTTTTCTCTTATATTTTTTATCATTCCGTCTCATTACATCTATCGTGAGACTGTCTCACGTTAGATTTTTTCTGTAAGTGTTTTGGTTCAGATTTTCAAGACAATAAACTTTAATTTTACTTCTAATTCATATGCATAACATTTTATTTGATAATGTAAACATCGCATCCTATATGCTGACACCGACATGATGCATCAATACATAACTATAAACAATCGAAACACTAATAATTTGTTTAAGGTGAATTAATTAGACAAGTAATTAAGAATTTAAATGATTATTTATTTTAATTACTAAATTAAATTACTTGAAAAATGAACACAGGAGGGTTACGCTGTGCCACCCAAGCCAGAGGTGAGAGCATTAACAAGTGACAAGCTTCCAAAACCCATAATTTTCCACGATGGCAGGCTCGTCGCGAAGCCAACACCTCTCATGGCACTGCTCATCATTCTTTGGACTCCCATAGGCTTCCTCTTATCCTGCTTGAGAATCGCTGCGGGCTCACTCCTCCCTATGCCGATGGTCTACTACGCTTTTTGGGCACTCGGGATTCGTGTCATAATCAAAGGAAACCCACCTCCTTCAGTCAAAAAATCAACAGACCAGTCAGGGGTTCTCTTTGTTTGCTCCCACAGAACCCTCCTTGACCCCATTTTCCTCTCCACCGCTCTGGGACGGCCTATCCCAGCAGTGACCTACTCAGTCTCTCGACTTTCCGAAATTATCTCACCCATCAAAACAGTGAGACTCAGCCGAGACCGAGCCACTGATGCCTCCATGATAAAGAAACTATTACAAGAGGGTGACCTAGCGATATGCCCCGAAGGCACCACTTGTAGGGAACCATTTCTATTGAGATTTTCAGCTCTTTTTGCTGAGTTGACAGATGATCTTATGCCGGTAGCTATGGTGAACCGTATGAGCATGTTTCACGGAACCACAGCCAGGGGTTGGAAAGGAATGGATCCATTTTACTTCTTCATGAACCCTAGTCCAGCATATGAAGTCACGTTCTTGAACAAGTTGCCAACGGAGCTAACTTGTAGTTCAGGTAAGACCAGCCATGAAGTAGCAAATTACATACAAAGAGTGATTGCAGCAACACTTTCCTATGAGTGCACCAGCTTTACCAGGAAAGACAAGTACAAGGCTCTTGCCGGGAACGATGGCACCGTGCCTCAAAAACCTTCTCTTGCGTCCAACAAAGTCATGGGATGCTAATAATATAAAAAATATATATATTTTTTCAATCTTCATATATATTTAGAAATAATCGATGATTAAGTTTGCTAAAATTATACTTGAAATAAATGTAATTAAAATAACAAAAAAAAAAAGGAATTATTAAGTTATCGAGGTAATTAAGGTTAAACATATTGAATTACTTGTATACCATGGGCAAATTTTCAAGCCTTTCGTGCAATTGGTCATATCAATCACTTTGTCAAAACCTCGTTCTTTTTCATTAAAATTGATTGAAATGTTTTGTTTCTAAAATTTAAATTCTTATAAGGAGATATTCTATGAATTCAAAAACCATTAACAAATATGGATTTGGCTAGTATATATGAATGATCAACAATTATTTAGGGTAGTCACAATAGAGATACTGTCCATTTCAAATATTTTTTAATTTTATTTTCTCAAGCCCTTAGATAATGGACACAGTGAACAACCTCTATATTATTCTTAACCA
Organism: Dimocarpus longan; assembly: GCA_022984855.1. Lineage (NCBI taxonomy): Eukaryota > Viridiplantae > Streptophyta > Magnoliopsida > Sapindales > Sapindaceae > Dimocarpus > Dimocarpus longan. The sequence goes on from CM041022.1 coordinate 20,030,256, forward strand.
TGTCTAGTAGCATAACCTGATAAAAAAAAAGTTAGTATGTTCATAAAAATTTTTCATTCCTATCCTGTGTTCTAGGATGTTGACAAGAAAATTTATAAATTATCCCATCCTTTTATTTTTAATTAGTACTACAAAGATACATTCTCTTAAATAAAATATTTTAAACTTTTTTTTTTAAGTAATTGGTCTTTTTTATTACAAAACAAACAAAATGAACTTCACCATTTTAAAAATGCCAAACTATTTTTTTTATACATAAGAAAAGCTTTATAAAATCAACCTGCTAGGATCTTTAAATGCAAAAATATGTCACTATTTGGAATAAAATCACATTATTTATTCCATTGGATTTTTCTTCTTCTTTTTGAATAAAAAGAACTAACATATCAAGTACAAAGTATGTAATTATTTATTATTTGAAAATAGAATTAAAGAATTATTAGAAAATGGAATTAAAGAAAGACTGAACTAGACATTGAGATTTTTGGATATTGCATTATTTTAAACATATTTTATATTTCTACAATTATTGACGTACGTATTTATAAATTATTTGAATTAAAGAAATAATAGTCGACATTTAATAATTATTGTAGTAAAATACTTGTGATGTATGGCTTGATGTAGATGTAGGGAGTACTGGGAGTACTTCCGTTAGTGTAGTAGGATTTTATATTTTTATTTTAACATTAAATTTAGAGATATTATGAAATACCCCTCCTTTGGAAACTAAAGCAAATTTATCCCTTACTTTTAGAATATTATTTAAAAATCGCTATCGTTATTTCTCCATCCAAAAAGTAACTTTTTGAGAAAATTACAAATTTTTTTATTTAATTTTATGGTTTTGTTTTCTTAATTTTTTTTGAATAAATTCTTTTCTTAAATTTATAAATTTTAATTCACCATATCAACGTCAACATTTCCATATCATCAAAATTCTTTCTCTCTCTGTAACTATATCACCATTAACGCTCTTCATCTCTTATCATCAACATAACCATCATCACCGTTAACTCTCTTCATCTTCCATCATCAACATAACCATCATCACTGTTAACTCTCTTCATCTTTCTCCATCTCTCATTTATCAACATAACCATCATCATTATTAAATCACTACAACACAAACATTTGCCATAACCTACCCTCTTCATTACCCTTCAGTTTCACCCACCAACGTAACTCCAAACCACTAAAAAAACATAAAAAAACACGAATCCGACAAACAAAATTTTGAATGATTTTCGGACAAAAATCAATTCAAAAACTGTTATGTATTTCTGCAAATCTTAGTCACCATCCTAATATCAAAACTCTAAATGGCCCAATCGTCAGATCTATCTTTTCCTTCTTCTCTTTCGTCTACCACAATTGCAACCCCTAACCACCAACTTTTACCATTGTCATCTTATATTATAGAAGGACAGAAAACCAAACCCATCTAGCTAGATAAATCATCATAGAGACAAAAAGCTTCTCCGTCCCTTTCAATGAGCTAGAAATAGAATGCTGTTTGGTGGGCTAGGGACGATGGTGGCAGCAAATGGATCACCAAGTTTCGGGTTTTTTTTTTAAAAGGTCTCCATTGTCCACGTCTCACTTTTTTTTAATTTTTTTTTTACAGTTTCAATTATTAATATTGAATTTTAGTTTTTTTTTTTAATTAAACATAAAAAATTAATGTTATAACAATTCAATACTATTCTAGTCTCAACGTAAAATCTGAAATCGAAATTAACATTGAAAGAAAAATTGGAAGTAATAAAATAGAATGGTTACGCTGAGATCAAAAGTAATATTGAAAGAAAAATAGAGGTAATAAAATAAAATAGTGAATATAAAATTTTTGTGGTAAAACTTTTAATGTAAGAAAAATATAAGGATTTTGTTAAACCAATAACATAAAAATCTCTCTCTAAAATTTTAGGAGAGAATTAAAAAAAAAAAAAAAAATCTTAAATGAATTGAGATTGGGACATCTAAAATGACTCGTACACTAGGCAATATGTGACGTTCATATACAATGGTGGTGCAACTGCAACTTGCTTCACTGCTAGTTCATCATTAATTTAATATATATAATTTCTTCTTTATCAAGGAAGCTTAAAAAAAGTCTTTCATGGTTAATCTAGCTCCCATATACATGTTGATTTTAAGTCAACAAATGTGGCATTGTTAAGTGCTCCACCGCCATATAAAACTTCACCACTTATTTAAGCCAATGAAATGACTACACCTTTTTTAGCAATTGCCCTTAATGAGTAAACGAAAACTAACAGATATTCCACCTGGGGAATGTTTTTTGCAATTTTGAAAATAATAGAGAGCATTTTGGTCCATTTGGAAAGCCACGAAAATAAGTGGTATTTTTTGAAACTATAGGGAATTGTTAGAATTTTTCCTTTTTAATGCTTCATGTGTTTTTCTTAATAGAAAACCACCAAAAATATGAATTTTTTTCCTTGTTTTTTCAATTTTAACAAGGAAAGGCAAAACAAATAGATATTTGTTTGTTTTCTTAATTAAAAATACAAGATTTTTTTTAATCTTTTTATGTCGCACAATTTTAACATTAATAATATTTTTCTTATCGCATTTATTTTTTTAAAAATAATTAGAAAATATCTGTCAAAACACATGAACTATATTTTCACAAAATGAAAATAAAAATGAGTTTACAAAATGACCAAACGGGACAGGTCCTTATCTTCTACAGGCGGTCGGTGCTCGGACAAGATACGTCTGACTCGATTAGACAGTGGACTACTTTTTGGTGCTTGTGGGCATCTTTTTTTTTTTCGTTTTCGCTTGATGCATATTATTAAGGCTTGTTTTAATGGGTTGGAGGGGACTTGGACAACACGGTGCATGCCTAGGAGTTTTTATGTGCTCTCGTAAATATCACTTTCTCCGAACAAGAATAAATAAACATGGCTTTTGTATGTTAGTGTATCGTGAACTTAAGTTTTAAATATTAAATACTATATTTGGACTTAAGTTTTAAATATTAAATACTATATTTGGTTTTTTCTTATTAACTGAAGATTTTAACTTTGGTAGTAATTAATATGATATCAAAGTCTAAAAGTTCATAGTTCAAATTTTTTCTCTCTTTTTTATCTAAAATTCTTCTAGTTACACGTTCGAGAATGTTTAGCATGTGTCTGACATTAGTCACATATCCACACCACACGTGAGGGGACATATTAATATATCATAATCTTAAATTTTAAATATTACAGTTGGACTTTTTTACTGCATGATAGAGAGCATTTAGTATATGTCCGACATCTATCACTTATTCATATTGTACGTGAAATGACGTGTTAATGTACCATAACCTCAAATCTTAAATATTACAATTTGATTATTTTCTATCAGTTTAAGTTTTTAAGTTTGATTGAAACTAACATTACAGAACTTACACTATTTGTGTTTGCTAAGGACTGAGGTCCAAAGGTTTATCAATTATCACTTCATCTTTTGTTTAACAGTGATAGTTTTATAGCACAAGTTTGCCGAGGATTAATATTCAAAAAGAGGTCAATAAGCAGATCATCTCATTTTTTTCCTTTTATATCGATGGTGTGACTTATAACACAAGTTTGTCGAGGTCTGAAATGAGGTTAATCAACGAATCACTTCATCTTTTGTTTAATATTGATAGTCTAATGTATAAAACAAATTAAATACAAATCTATTTTTACTTCGTAAAGTAAAATTTTGTTTTAAACCATATTTAACAGATTAGATATACAATAATGAAATGTGTTTAAGCACACCCCAATCTTCTTTTCCTCTAAATTCAGAAGTGCATGCACAACCCCCACCTGCCTACCTCTTTAGATAATATTGTCCCTAACTAACTAATGAAACCAAACTTTTGGTCCCCTTCAACACATTTAGGACATGTTTGTTTGTTAGGATAAGATTGGATTTGGACAAGTTTTTTATCCAAACCCATGTTTGGTGCCATCAAATGATCTTCACTAATTTATCCCATCACCCATTTTATCCTACTAGTATGGATTAATTGAAACTGTTGAAATAGTGGGTTAATTTTATCACACATCTGCTCTCTCTCTCCGGCTCCTTCTGCTCCAGTTCCGTCGTCGTCGCTGTCTTCGCCGCCCTCATCTTCACTCCGATTGGCACTAGTATCGATCGTCCTTCTCTTTCTCTTCTCCGGTCTTCTCTATCTTCTCTGACAGTACCGATTTGCGTCATCCCCGCCAGTCCCGATCTTCTCTGTCTTCACCGATTCGTGCCAGTATCGATCAGTACCATCTCCACCATTGTTTTGCATTGTCTAAGCCGCTGTTTCAGGGCCTCCGTCGTTTCCACCGTCTATCCTGCTGTTGGAAATGACGTGGTCTTGAATGGGTTTGGGGGGTGATGAGAGAGGGACGAAGGTGGTGGGAGAGAAGCTGAACGTGGCTTTAGATGGGTTTGGAGGGTGATGAGAGGACGACGGTGGTAGGGGGAGGAGCTGGAAACTGTGGAGGTGGATGATATAGAAATATATATGAATATTTTCATTTAAGTCCCCGAAAAATTTCATTTAAACCCTATCCTATTCTGATGTCACCAAACATAAAATAACAATTAATGTAATCCAATCCAATCCAATTCAATCCTATGTAAATAATCTAATCTTATCTTGCGTAACAAACGAGGTCTTAGGGAGCTCGAAAAAAATTCTATTTTAATATCCTCCATTTATATACAGAGCCAATTAACTTTAACAATCCATTCAAGAGCTAGCGTGGCTTTTTCCTCTCTAAAAATTTAAAACATTCAACAGGAACCACATGGCTGTTTGTGCATTCCCGACTATCGATAAATGTCCATCCATAGGTCGAGAAAAGCGCACAGTGGTTGCAGACATGGATGGGACTCTTCTTAGAGGTCGTAGCTCTTTCCCTTCTTTGCCCTAGTAGCCTTTGACGTTGATGGAATTTTGAGGCTGCTTTTCTTGCTCTTGGCCTCACCAATCGCTGGAATTCTCTATTACTTTGTCTCAGAATCGGCGGGAATCCAAGTTATTATCTTTGCAAGGTTTGTTGGAGAGAAGGTGAAAGTTATCGAGTCGGTGGCTCGACCTGTACTGCCGAAGTTTTATGCCAGTGATCTTCATCCAATGTCATGGCGCGTGTTCTCTTCATGTGGAAAACGTTGTGTTCTTACTGCAAATCCCGGAGTTATGGTGGAAGCATTTGTAAAAGGTTTTTTGGGAGCTGATTTGGTAGTGGGCACCGAGGTTGGAACTTATAAAGGTAGAGCAACTGGGTTGGTTTGTCAACCTGGAGTACTTATAGGGAAGAAAAAGGCAGATGGTCTTGAAAAGGCTTTTGGAGAGGCACAACCTGAGATTGATCTTGGTGATAGAAGCACTGATATTCCCCTCATGGCTATGTGCCAGGTACGCTGGTGTCTCTATGTCATTAATTAAGACGCCAACAAAAACAATGAAAAGAAGAAAATGTCTAACGTCATTAAGACCCCAATTACAAACCGTCAAAGGAAGACATGTTTAAAGTGCATCAAATGAACCGTCATAATTAGTATATAATTTTCAATACATTTGATCAAATTAAATTTTGACTTGTCATGAAACTTTTTTTTTTTTTTTTATTCAAAGATTGAATAATCTTAAATATGACTAAAGACTGAACAATGGAAAATTTAAATAACATTTTTTTTTCTCATATGTAATTATACATGTTGACCTGTTTGTTTTTTCATGAAAAAAACATCTAAAAATAAAAACATTTATGTATATGTCCTTATTTATATATTTAATAAATCCTAATCAAATTTATTTATATATTTCTAATTTTATATAAATTATTTTTTTATGAAAATAATAAATATATATTATTTAGAATAATAACAGTTTGAGAAAATATTAAGTTCATGTAACTTATTTATTCTTTTTAAGCTATAAAATATGTATAGGTAGTTAAATTGTTATACAAATATAAAGATTGAAGTTATTAGTGACATGAAAAATATAATTTATAGTATATTAATGAAAATAAAATTGGAAATATATATTTTTTATAATGATATATATGAAAGAAAATATTTTAATTATGATAAGTGATTAGATGTTAAGTGATATTTCTAATTTTTTATTTTAGGTTTTTTTTTTTTTTTTTCCTAAAGAATCATTTTAAATTATTTAATCAATTAAAAAAAGTAAAAATAATTTAATAAATTAAATTCAAACAGTAATAAGTTCAAAAAACAAACAATATCCTATTGTATTTCAAAATGATGTAAACCAAAAGACAAAAACCTGATGTTGTGAATCTGATTTGCACCTGAAGTTTCTCTGCGAGCAAATTACAAAAAGACTACCTGGTTGAAACGCTTTTACAGACGGAGCAATTGTTTTGATATAATTACAATTTACCCTCTCCCGTTAGTAAATTTCCGTTATATATAACTGAAAATAGTGTAAAATGAAAAAAAGACGAAAATACCCTCAGTTATTAAAGTTGACCGAATTGACCGTAAAAAATTGAAATATCTTTTAAATTTCTGTGCAATTACTGATCTTTTAAATTTCTGTGCAATTACTGTTAAAATTTATGTGCTGATCTATTGGAATTTTTTTTTTTTTTTTAAGAATCTGGGTTTCCAGAAACTGGAAACCAGATTTTCAATTGCCACCAGAATTTGGGTCTCCAGTTGTCTGGAAATCCATTCTGGGTTTCCAGGAAACCCAGATAAACCAGATTTTGTTTGGATTTCCAGAAATGATCCCAAACATCCAAAAAATGGTCTTAAACATCATCAACAATCACCCAACATCATCAATTCACTCCTGGAAACCCAAATGATGACCTCAAACATCATCAATTAAACTTAACATAATCAATCTCCCACAAAACCATCAAACCCAACATCATCACTGTAATCAACCTCACAATCACCCACAAAATTATCAATCAAACTGGAGAAAAGCAAAATCAGAAATCAACCTCATTATCGAACCCAGATCTGGGTTCATTGGGAACCCAGATTCGGGTTCGCGACGGACCCAGATTCTGGGTTCGTCTCTGGCTTCGACGAACCCAGAATCTGGGTTCGCGAAGAACCCAGACGCGAACCCAGATCTGGGTTCTTCGCGAACCCAGATTTGGGTTCGTCGCGAACCCAAGATCTGGGTTCGTCGCGAACCCAAGATCTGGGTTCTTCGAGAACCTAGATCTGGGTTCTTGAAGAACCCAGATCCTGGGTTCGGGATGAACCCAGAAAGTTCGTGATGAACCCAGATTTCTGGGTTCATCACGAACCCCGATCTGGGTTCATCAGAACCCAGATCGGGTTCGAGAAGAAGAGAAAGCAGAAGAAGAGAAGAAGAACAAGAGAAGAAGAAGAAGCAGAAGAAGGAAGAAGAAGAAGAGACAGACACGGCAAATGGCTGAGGGAAGAGAGAGAGAGAGTATTTTTAAGAGAAGAAGAACAAGAGAAGAAGAAGAAGCAGAAGAAGGAAGAAGAAGAAGAGACAGACACAGCAAATGGCTGAGGGAAGAGAGAGAGAGAGTATTTTTAAAGTTTTTAAAATTTTTTTAAATAATAAAATATCAAAAGACAATTTTACCCCATACCAGTTAAAACTAACTGAAGTTCACTAACGGTCGGGGGTCCATTGTAATAAAAGCGAAACAATTGCTCCGCCTGATAATGCGTTTTAACTGGGTAGCTAAATTGTAATTTGCTCTTTCTCTGCAAAGTTTGTTTAGTTGAATTGTTTATTATCATAATTTTGATGCCCGCGGGAGGGTTACGTGGTGCCACCCAAGCCAGAGGTTAGGGCATTAACAAGTGACGAGCTCCTAAAACCAGTAATTTTCCACGATGACAGACTCGTTGCGAAGCCAACACCGTTCATGCACTGATCATCGGCTTCCTCTTAGCCTGCTTGAGAGCCGTTGCCGGCTTACTCCTCCCCATGCCAATAGTCTACTACGCTCTTTGGGCACTTGGGGTTCGTGTCACAATCAAAGGAAACCCAACTCCTCCAGTCAAAAAATCAACAGGCCAATCAGGGATTCTCTTCATTTTCTCCCACTGAAACCTACTTGACCACATTTCTCTCTCCATCGCTCTGGACGAGCCATCCCGACAGTGACCTATTCAGTCTCTCGACTCTGTGAAATTGTGTCATCCATCAAAACGGTTAGAGTCAGCCGAGACCGAGACACAGATGCTTTTATGATAAAGACGCTATTACAAGAGGGTGACCTAGCGATATGCCCTGAAGGAACCATTTCTATCGAGATTTCAGCACTTTTTGCTGAATTGAAGGATGATCTAGTGCCGGTGGCTATGGTGAATCATATGAGTTTGTTTCATGCAACCACTGCCATAGTTCCTTGCTAGAGGCCAGTGGATTGGCCCTTTCTCCGGTCTTGTTGAGCCTCTTTAGGCCTTGTGTTGAGCAGGCACTAAATACATTTGTGTTTTCTCATTCCATTTGTGTTTCCTATGAAATCTACGCAATGAAAATTTTACATGGATTCTTTAAGTGATATTTATTTGGTGAAAAAAGAGTGAAATTAAATGAGGGAAGGATGTTAAGGTGTTTTTTTTGGCATGGATTTTGTTTCGCATATAAAAATAGCATTCCTAATTTGTGTTGTGTCAGCCATTTGGAAATTCCATGAAGCAAGCATAATTTATTTTTGATTTTTTTTTTTTTTTTTATAGCATGTTAGATTTGAAATTAGTATCAAAATATGGAAATGATTTTTTTTTTAATCCACATTTTCCCCCCATATATCTATTTAGCATCAAATCCAAAAATATCAAAGGGGGATTTAAGAGTTCAAAACAACAAAAATCAGTTAACTAAAATTTTAATTAAGAAAGCAAATAGAAAAAGTTAAACGACAGTATAAAAAATTTTCCTTATAATTATTTAGCCTTAATTTTATATATAAACCTTTCTATAAAGATCATTAATACAAGATCATCATAAATCTTCTATTTTGTTTTTATAATGATTTTTGTTTGGGTTCAAATATTTTCCCAAACGCCAAAATAGAAAAAAAAGTAAATATATACCGCACTTTTCTGTACACATATATATAATAATGATTACACATAAAATTTTGTATTTCTTTCAATTTACTTCAAAATTAGGTGATGATTAAAAAAGAGGTGGAAATCGCCAAATGCATTGATCCGGAATTTCACATTTACGTGGCAAGATATCAGACGCGGTGATTCAAATCTCCAGACCAAGTGGCCTCTGATGATTTGACTGTTACAAATGAGAGCAACCCCAAACAAACCCTGCGAGTCCTGCGTGCTGCGTCGTCGTCTTCTTCCTTTCTCTTCATCTGCAAATAAAACTAAAAACAATTTTCATTTCCCATTAATTTGCTTTCTTTTTCCACTCTTGTTCACGTCCAATCCGTGAAAAGAGAAGGACATTCTGATCAACTGGTACGGTCAACAATGGAGCCTTTGACGAGAGGGTCATTTTCATCAAGTATAGGAGACTCCGCAGAACTGGAAGGCAATCTCACTCTCAGCGATCGCTTGAAGGCTTTCAAAAATTCCCATTTCGACCCTGATGCCTACATCAACTCCAAAATCCAGCACATGAACGAAAAGGTCTCTCTCTCTCTCTATATATATAAATATATACAGACACACGTACATACACCTGGTTGATGATCTGCATTCGTGTTTGATGATTACACTAACAAAAAGAAACCCCCTTTGATGTATTTGATTGCATGCACTCCTTCTCTTACAACCCAAAACTTGTTTTTTTTTTCATGTGCATGCATAGGTTATTATTAGATTATCGAGTGTTACAGAGAGAGAGAGATGTGATGTTTTTATCGTTTTGTGGGCTGTTGACACAGGAGATAAGGCTCTTGTGCTCTCATTTAATTGAATTGAAGAAAGCCTCAGCTGAGGAAATGCGTAAAAGTGTTTATGCTAATTATTCTGCTTTTATACGGTGAGCAGATTAATTAATTTATGAACTTTTAATATTGTTAATATTAATAATTCAGTTCACTTGACGGCAAAATTTATTTAATGGTTAACGTTAGTGGTTCAGTTTACTAAAAGATAAAATTTATGGAACAGTTACAAATTTTGAGTCTGTTTTCAAACTAGATAATAACAAGATTGCAATGTCATCAGTTTTCATGATTATAAAACATGTTCATGGCATATTAATGGTGATCATGTGCAGTACATCCAAGGAGATTTCAGTTCTTGAGGGTCAGCTCCTCTCCATGAGAAATCTCTTATCAAATCAGTCAACTCTAGTGCATCGTCTAGCTGAAGGTGTTCGAAACGATTACTTCTCTGCTAATTATGAAGAATCTATGGATGAGGACACATCTATAGAAAACGAGGAACTTTCAGTGACAGGAAGTTGGTTATCAGACTTTTTGGACAATCTTGAAGTCTTGTTGGCAGAAAAGAGAGTAGATGAAGCTTTGGCTGCACTAGATCAAGGAACTAGTATGGTTAAAGAAGCTAGAGGCAGTCTCACCCCAACAGCACTCTTTTCATTGCAGCATGCCATCTCAGAGCAGAGACAGAAACTTGTTGATCAGCTAGCAGAAAATACAGGCCAACCTTCTACTCGTGGCGTTGAGCTTCGGTCAGCAGCTTCAGCTCTGAAAGTACTTGGAGATGGCACACGAGCGCATACATTGTTACTTAGTTCACACCATAAGAGACTGCAGAAGAACATACAAAGTCTTCGCTCGTCAAGCACTGCCACTGGAGGAGCATTTACTGCGTCTCTTTCACAGCTTGTTTTCTCAGCCATTGGACAAGGTGCAAGAGATTCCTTGGCAGTTTTCGGGGAGGAGACTGCATATACATCCGAGCTTGTAACTTGGGCTGTGAAAGAGACAGAGGCATTTGCCCTTTTCCTCAAGAGGCTTATACTGGCCTCAGCAGCAGCTGCAGGGGGTCTGAGAGTAGTCACGGATTGCGTTCAGATATGTTTAGGCCATAGTTGCTTGCTAGAGGCCAGTGGATTGGCCCTTTCTCCGGTCTTGTTGAGACTCTTTAGGCCTTGTGTTGAGCAGGCACTAAATACTTACATAAAAAGAATTGAACATAGCAGTGCTGCATTGGCTGCTGCAGAGGACTGGTTGCTCTCTTATTCACCGGATGCTGGACATTCTTTATCTTCTGCAGGATCGCTTAGTGGTTCAATTGCTTCACAGCCTAAACTTTCAATCAGTGCTCATAGATTTAATTTGATGGTTCAGGTAATATGTTTTGTCCAATTTAGTTCTTCACCACATTGATGGCCTCATTGCATTTTTTCTTTTAATTTTTTTTTTCCTATTTAGAGATGTTATTTGATTGTTTTTTCTTAATTTAGAAGCAGGGTGGTGCAGGATATGTTGGATTTAGAAACTTATTTAATTTCTTTATTTAATGTTTGGATATGCTTGGATTAGGAATTGCTCGAGGATATTGCATCCCTTGAAAGCCTGCAATTGGATGATCTGACATTAGAAGGTGTTTTAAAAGCATTCTACTCTTACGTCGATTTGTTGATAAACGCACTGCCAGGTTCAACAGAGAGTGAAGAGAACATTCATAAGATTGTAAGCATGGCAGTGACTGAAACTCAACAGTTAGCTCTGCTAGCTAATGCATCACTTTTAGCAGATGAGCTGCTGCCACGAGCTGCATTGAAGCTTTTGCCGTTGAGCCAGGCTAATAGAGTTGAAATGACTCCAAGAAGAGCTTCAGAGAGGCAAAACCTTTTGCCAGAGCAAAGGGAATGGAAGAGGAAGCTGCAACGGTTGGTTGATCGGTTGAGGGATAGCTTCTGCAGACAAAGTGCCCTTGATCTCATCTTCACAGAAGAAGGCGATATTCGTCTCAATGCACAGATTTATACAATTATGGATGACAGCACAGAAGAGCCTGAATGGTTTCCATCTCCAATTTTTCAGGTAAGCTAGTTTAATTTTCAAGTTTCACTTTTGTTTATCTCATAGATGCATCAAAGAAGGTGTTTGCATAATGTCTGACATAAACACATATGATGACTATAGCATCTTAGTTCTACTGTGAGCTTGGCATCATCAGCTCATTGTAAACTTGCGCCTCCGTAACTGTCTATATGATGTGGTATTGCTGACTGATGCACTCTATTGTTATTTTTCTGATGCTTTTCACTACACATGCTTTATTGTGAAATCTTGTAATTATAGAAATCCAATTATTAATCACTGCCTTAACTCTATCAGGAGCTTTTTTGCAAATTGACTGAAACAGCAAGCATTGCGACCGATATGTTTGTGGGAAGGGAGAGGTTCGTAACCATTCTATTGATGAGAATGACTGAGACCGTGGTTCTGTGGCTTTCCGAAGATCAAACCTTTTGGGCTGAGATAGAGGAAGGGCCGAAGGCTTTAGGCCCTCTTGGACTACAACAGGTGCATTTTGACATATCTTTATTCTAACTGGCCTACCATAAATTATTGAACTTTTGTCTAATTATTTGGTTTCCTTCAGTTTTATTTGGATATGGAATTTGTGATGCTTTTTTCATCCGAAGGACGCTATTTATCTCGCAACTTGCAACAAGTTATTAAAAACATTATAGAGAGAGCTATCGATGTTGTAACTGCTGGTGGGATAGACCCTTACAGGTAAATTCAATTTGCATTATAGACTACACAAATATAAAACATAAAATTTCAACCTTCGTGCTTATTTTACTAGCTCTTATATGCATAGATGTCCTTTTATATATATATATATAATGATCAGGAAGTATCCATTGTAGCTCAGTAAAGCCTGATAATGCTTCTTTTGGCAGTGTAATGCCAGAGGATGATTGGTTTGCTGAAGTTGCTCAAATAGCAATAAAAATGTTACTTGGGAAAGCCAACTTTGGGAGTGTAGATCGAGATGTTACTAGTCCCACTGCATCCATATCAGCCAAATCCATGTCATCAGTCGTATCCCACGGAAGTAACTAGAACTCAGCTGTTTGTCCCTGTTAGCATGTGATAGAGAAAAATGAATAGCTGTTTCAGGCATCTACCATGCTACTTGCTTTGATCTCTCACCAGAATTTTACTCAACCTATGATAAAACTTCCAATTAACCAAATGAAACAGAAAGCCACTAGTCTGAACAATTTAGCTGCCATTGGCCTTTGTTTTCAACTATTACAGCAAATTCGAAGTTTGGGAGAAAAGGAAATAATTTGAACTCACGGGCATTACATTAGGCCAATCTAATCTTGTCGGCAAACTTGAGCTGATATTTGTCCATAACAATTGGAAGTCACATGAGAAATGGCAGTGTTTATTGTATTGTCATGAATTGAAATCAATCCATTTCATTTCGTCACATGTAAAACCAAGGTGCTACCTTTCTTTCTTTTTTTTTGTAATTTGTTTATCTCCTGCTGAAGATAAACACCCAACATAGTTTCAATTTTTTTTATCTTATTTGTTTTTGTTATCAGCGTAACGGTTCACATGTCTTGTACAGCATGATAAATTAATCCATTTTTAGGATTTAGTTCTTTCATTTTCCACCAGCCACTTTAAATAATTTCAATAATATGTCCTACATATTAGTCGTTTTCTCAACTTTCTCTAGCTAGTCGAGATAGATACACACTATTGAACCAGAGTTATTATAGACATGATAGAATAGCCAATGCATCATGCCAACCTTGAAGCTAATGACTTAACCTTAATATATCTCATCTAATTCCTAAAAAATCTCCAATTTGACATCCCCAGTATGTTAGAAGACTAAGTATATAGTAAAGCTGTTTAGAATATTAATTGACCTATATGCAGAGGCGAAAATGCTAGTAGAGGCATCAAACCGGGACATTTAAATCGTGATCTTGACATCATAATTAACATCAAAGATTCCATTTCTTTAATTGTATGGCCTTTCCCGTTTAGTAGATTAATAACAAGTTACTTTTTATGGCTGAGTAGTATTTTGAAAGTTCATAATTTTCTGCTCATTGAAGTTAATTAAACTAATAGGTAGTTACGACAAAGACAAAAAAGAAAAAATTTGAAGAAAGTAAAAATAAAATTATTTCTACTCATTGAAGTTGATTAAACTAATAGGTGGTTAAGACGAAGACAAAAAAGAAAAAAATTTGAACACAATAAAAATATAATAATAATCTGTTAAGATTTTTCTTGAAGTTACAAATTTGTAGACAAGTAGAGCATAGACTAGGGAAAGAAATAAAACTCTGAGGTCTGAACAAAAGTAGATACGTAGAGGACCACTTGTACTCTTTAGAACATGGAACTTCGTCAAATTTTACGTGCTTCCATGAAAGAAGCATCTCCAGGTAACATGCCAGTAACCTATCAATCACCATTATCAAAGAATATCATGTGATGAAACTGAAGGCTGTCAGTGGATTAGAAACTTCAGTTTTGCAATAACATTGCAGCTGCCTGGGCAAGATGTTTTGGATCTTTTGAGCATACCGTTAAAGAGCTTGTATTTGTTTAATAATCATTTTGAAACTATAGAGTACAGAGATTTAATAATATAACATGCAAAGGAAAAAACAAAAAAAAAAAAGGACTTCGATGTAAATTAACTCCTTTGACAACCACCAAGGACATCATGATTCAGACACACTAATGCTTTTCAGCAGGACATACAGTAAAGAAATGAAAAAAAGGCTGAAAAAAATGAAATCAAAAGCTAAAATAAATATCTTTGACCAACTCACAGTTTTTCACTTTATTTCAGTCCTTAAATTTCGGTAACTAATTGATATCTCAACCACCCCATTTCAATTTGCTACATGACAACACAGAAATTCTAGTAAAGAATAATCAAATCAAGTAGCTCAGCTATGTGTGCAGACAAAATGGGGATCCAATTCTTGTTAATTGTAGCAGTATTCACCACCATAACTGTTGAAGGAAACATAGTTGGTGTTGGTGGTGGTGGCGGACCATGCAACCCAAATGATCTGAGAGGTCTAACAAGCTTCAAGGCTGCGATTCATGTGGACACATCTGGCAGGTCTGAGAAGTGGATCGGAAGCAGTTGTTGCAGCTGGGAAGGCGTTACCTGTGATAATGTGACTGGAAGAGTGACGGAAATCCGTCTTCCAGGATTCATTTCCACTCAAGATTCTGTCTTTCAATCACAGATGGAAGGACTGTTGTCACCTTCAATAACACTTGTCACCTCACTTGAAGTGCTTGATCTTGGTGGACTGATTGGTCTCGCTGGAACAATGCCACCATTGATCGGATACCGCCTCCAAAAACTGAGGAAGCTCTATCTTTATGGCAACAAGCTAAGTGGACCTATACCAGAAAGCATTGGTAAGTTGTCGAAACTTGAAGAGCTTCACCTGCACGAGAATAGATTATCCGGGACTATTCCTCCAAGTCTAGGAAATCTAAAGAATCTCAATGCACTGTTTCTTTACTCAAATCAGTTTACTGGTATGATACCTGATTCATTCACAAACTTGACGTATTTAGTACGTTTGGATCTCCATAGCAATTATCTGAATGGTCAGATACCAGAAAAGATTGGTGAATTACAGGTATTGGAAGAAGTTGATTTCTCAAGCAATCTGTTAAGAGGAAAAATCCCACCTTCAATAGCTGATTTGACTAGCATTTCAGTCTTGTATTTGGATAACAACCAGCTTGAGGGAGCAATACCATTTCCATCTAGATATGGTCAAATGCCTTCCCTTGGCTTCCTTAGACTGCAAAATAACCAGCTGACTGGAAGGATACCACCCAATTTTGGGTACTTGGTGTCCCTCCAGAGAGTATCATTAGCAAACAACAGGCTGGAGGGTGCAATTCCTGCTAGCTTGGGGGATCTGCCAGATTTGACTGAGTTGCATCTCAATGGGAACCGATTATCTGGGCAGATACCGAAGTCAATTGGCCAGCTCTCCAGGCTAATGTTCTTGACTGTTTCTCATAATTTGATTCAAGGAGAGTTGCCTTATGAGATGTCTTCCTTGCAAAATCTTCAAACTATAGATCTGTCATTCAACCTATTGAATCTTTCCTCTGTCCCAAAATGGCTAGCAGAAATGCCATCTCTTTCGCATATATACTTAGCAGGATGTGGAATCAAAGGCGAAATTCCAGAATTCCTGCGGACAACTCCTAGTCCGATGCAAGAACTGGACTTATCAGTAAATTATCTCATTGGAAGCATACCAGCATGGCTTGGAAGCCTCACTGAGCTCTACTCTCTGAACCTCTCCAGGAATTCGCTAGCTTCAACGGTCCCTGAGACGATTACCAACTTACAAGACTTGGGAGTACTTGATCTCCACTCAAATAATCTAACAGGCTCCATAAGTCAGGTTTTCAAGATAGGGCACCGGTTTCCTGATGGTTCATTGACATACATTGATCTTTCAGACAACAGCTTCTCAAGAGGAATAGAGCTTATAGGAGAAGGAGCACAAATTGGGATTCGGTATCTCAACTTATCTCGTAATCTTCTTGAAGGAGGGTTACCAGTGTCCGTAGGAAGACTGATATCACTAAGAAGTCTAGATGTCAGTTTCAATGAGTTGGGTTCCTTCTTGCCTGATGCTCTTGCAAATGAAAGCTTGTTAGAGACACTGAAGCTGCAGGGAAACCGGTTCACAGGCAAAATACCAATTGTATATTTGAAGTTGAAGAAGTTGAAGGATTTGGATTTATCAGACAATCTTTTGGAGGGAGAAATTCCTATTGGCAAACCTCTGAATGAGTTTCCTGAGCGCTCCTTCAGAGGAAACAGAGGATTATGTGGAAAGCCTCTAACTCCCTGTATTAAGGCTTGAGGACTGGCTTATGTGCATGAAAACTTTTAACAGTCCAAGCAACTTAATGTAATAGCTTCTCAACAAATTATCATACTCTTTATCTTGGTGCAATTCATTCTTCTCTGTATCCTGCTATCTTATCCATATGTGAAAATGTAATCCTCTTAAATGAGAGACAAAAGTTAGATCACTGCCAAGTATATAGACGTATCCAAACATGTTATTACTATCAAAACAATACTAATCACACATTGATCAAGTGCCTTTTTTTCCCCATAACCCACTTTATATAGTGATAAAAGCTTTCAAGGCAAGGACAGTAGATGGCCTGATGAAAAGGCACACCCCACCTGGATCATAATATGTGGTAATTTTTTCACATATTTATGTGTGCACCATAATGTGCGGTAATTTTTTCACATTTTTTCAAATATTTATGGATAACTCTCTCTTAATTCTAGGAGTAGATTTTCAAACTACTCACTAAACAACCTCTATCGATAGGTCTTCACAGATATTTGATTTTCTATCAGAAGTTTTATATGTTAAAAAATAAATAAATATATATACATATATATATATGTATATATTCAAGGCCACAAGAATGCTAAAACAAATGGCTAGTGAAGACAAAAATGATAATATACGTATTGGGCATATACATTACTCATTAAGACGGTATAAAAATATAAAAAATATGATTTTAAAGGCATACCCTGCAATTTTATCAGAGATTGTGTTCTTTCAAAAGGGGATGCTTCGGACATACATTATGTTAAAACCCTCTTTTATGTAATTATGTGCCTCCAGTACTGGGGTACTTGTAATGATAGTACAACATATTGACCTGGCAAGATGCTCTACTTTCATGTGTGGTGCAAACTGGTTTATAGATTGCACTTATGGCGTCAGATTACCGAGATGGTGAGATTTCTCGTAATCAGTTAAGAATACAAAAGAAATTTATCTTAACATTAGCCTTTTATTAGATATTAACTTCTAGCCTTACATTGAACAGTCATAATCAAAGGGCCTCTTCACTGTGCCCCAGTTGATGGTAATTCATGTAGTCAATACCATTTAAACGTATACAACACAAAATCTGCTCCGGCAACTCTTCAACTTTGTTCCCCTGCTTTAAGAATCAAATATCAGGTAAACAATGAAAACAAAACAAAAACTTTAAAATCCTAAAATATATATGACTAAGAAACTTAACTAGAAGGTGCCTTGATTTTAAAAGAAAAGTTAAATCTTGCCTGAATTGTGAGACCAACATCCAAGACACAGAGCTTCAGTCTGTCTAAAAACGCTTCGAAACCTTTCCTAGATATGTAGCTAAATCTGTGCATATCTATGTCGATCTCGAAGTAATTATCTCCCTGTAACAACAAAAAACATAAGGCTGAGGAGGAATCATTCAACGTAAATCAAACATAAAATACTTAAGGAAAACTTAGTAAAACTACAGCAGTATTTCTTTATTCATTGAAACCAAAGACCTAGTCAATGTTTCTATATTAGTTGTAACCAAATTCTACTTGGACTTGATCACATTACAGCCTCTCATATATCTATACAAGGTTAACTCACTCTTACACATAATTTTATAGTTTATGGTAACTAACAGATAACAAAATCAGTCCTAGAGTGGACTTTAAATTTCTGAAAAAACATATCAACAAATGGCATTTTCGGTAAAGTTACAGTAACTGTAAAAGACGTTAGAACATGTTTCAGACTGTTGAATATAATTTCAAGTCTTGTTAACTATAAAATGAATTAGGTGTATAAGAATGCATTCACTCCAGACCAATAAACTAAGTTAGATATAAACTTACCAAATAAAACTCATGTTGAGGGCGTGACAGAACAGGCTTTTCATTGTAAGCCTGCATAAGTTTTCTCTCTGCTGCACTCAAATGGAGATCTTCAACATTTACAACTCGGCCCAATATTTTCAACCTTTCCCGACAGGGTACAATTGTATCTACAGGAAAACCTTTGACCTTTTCAACCTCATCATCGATTAACCTCTGTTTTGACGATAAGCACGTCAGATAGCTTATATATCAGCTAGAATGAGAAATGTAACTATTAAATAAGTATTCTTATTGTGTGACTAATAGGACCAATATCCTAGCAAGCAGCATCTTTACTGAAATGACAGCTGCCTTAAACAAATATAAAAAGAAATAAGGTGGAAGTGTAAGACTATAAAGGAACCAACTTACTCTGAGATTTTCCTGAAAATGAGGTGAAAGTTCTTTACTATAACTATCGAAAAGCTTAAAGTACAAAACAAAATTCATTCCTTCACCATCAATATCACTTTGAAAGATTGCAGTAGGATACAATGGAATCTGTAGAATCAAGAAAGGCAGTCACTATCAAAAGACACGATAAAAAAAAAATTATAAACCTACAATAAAATATGATCCCCTTTTGCATAAAATTATCTTGAAGCTCACTCTGAGGCTCTAGAAAATTCCCAAAACAAATTTTTAAAATGACCATCAGGACAATCTAACTTGACAATATAAAACAGACAGCCAAAAAAACATGATTTAAAATTTATCTTATATTCATGCATAATATAGACAACATAAAACAATGCGATCATCAAAAAGGCACAATAGATCAAGATGACAATAAGTCAAGGATAATTTCAGAAGGTTTCATCATATTGTATAAAAATCATTGATTGCACCAACAAAGAAAAGATAAAGGAAATGAGGCCTCTTAAACCATCCCCCCACTCCCCAGAAGAAATAAAAAAATGCACACTACACACAAACAACACACACGCAAACACTTGCACAGACAGCATTTAGAACAAAACAGGAGGGTACCTGAACATTTACAACAAGTATAGCTGGAAGCTTCCCAGAAGAACTAATAGCAGGGAGTTCCACAAATCTAGCTATATGATTGATTTTTCGCTGACTTAAAAATACATCAACACCAAATGGATAATATGCAGCATAGTTTGGTGCAAAGTCCTTCTTCTTGTCCCTGCCATATAAAAAGGTTCAGGACCAGGTGAAATGAAGAACAGTTCTGATAATAGGATAAGTCCACCTATGTGAAGTCTCAGATAATACTTTTAGAAGCTTTTGCTCAAGTGTTTGCGGTTGTGTACACTTCATATATATGTGTTCAGGTGTGCAAAATTCACAATTGATTACTTGATTTACAATCTCACCTAAAGTAGTTTTCCCCTCGGACTTTAAAAGATTTTGGCTCAATATTTGACCAACTATCTAGCATCTTCTTTTCTAGGGGGCAAAAAGGTACTTGAGAACCAGCTATTGGTCTTGACAGAAGCATCTTTGAAGAAACTGAAACAATATAATAGTAAAAAGTGAAATGCATTAATAGAAAAGTTAAAAAAAGAGGGGGAAAAAAAAAGGTTCATATGCTCTGCAGATGCGTATCTACCAAGAACCACAATCAATTGAACAATTGGATTTTGGACAGGATAAAATGCTTGATAAATAAAAGATAATTGAAACTCTGTATAATTATAAAAAAATTTAAATTGAAGTTATCAACAAATAAAGGCTCTCAGTGAATGCTCATATATGTATTCAGACTATAATGAAACTTCGTTGAGGGGTATTAAAACTCACATAGAGTAGAGTTAGCGTGTCCATCCCTCCATTTAAAGGAAAGCTTTGAGGCAGCCTTTTTGAATGCTCTTGGAGGACTAGAGCTTAATGATCTTCTCTTGTCGGCCGAGGGGACAGTAGAAGCAAGACAAGGCAAACAGTTACCAGGAAGAATTCCACAATTATCCAACAATCCATCATCCTTGCCAGAACCCTCATCCACAGAGGAGGAGATCTCATCAAGGAACACAGGTTGCTTTGCTTCATTGGAATGCCCATCAGATTTTGAATGGAAATCAACATTATCCGAATTTGAGACTTGAAAATTTGAACTTATAGCAACCTCATTAACAGAATTGCAAGCAGAGTTTCCAGCTGATAATTCTCCTTGTTTTTGCAACTGTTCAATTGAGGAGGTACAATGAATGTTGACATTGTGGTCGCGGTGATTAGCTTCCCTTAGAGATACATTACTTGATCTGGACACCCCTTCATATCCATTAAGAGATGACACATCTGTGGATCTCAAATGTAAACATACTTTAAACATGTGTTGGTTGTATCAATCAGCAAGGTACAGATAAGGAAATTCATTTACATGACTAGTGTCAGACATCAGCATACTTCTTACCGTCTTGAACACTTTGGAAATCTTCATCACAATCAGAGTCAAACATTACGGCAGAATCATACCATGACTCATCAGTACTTCCTCCTGAAACCATTACACAGTAGCGAAAAAAAAAATGCAACCATTAGCGAAACAAAATTATCCAAGCCAAAAATAAATTACAGTCTTCAGTGTGGTCTACATGTAGATAACAAGAACTACAAAACAATACAGCATTAAATATTGAAACATAACTCAAAGGGGCAATGGACACAACTTTAAGGTAAATATTGGTCTATCAGGCACTACACGGCATACCATTTGGGAAAACGTCAGAAAATGCCCATCAAAGGTCAAGCTTATATTCTAAGCAAGTCTATAACTTGAAGGTTTATATAGAAATAAATGCAGCACCATAGATTAAAGAATTTTATCTGTGTAACCACTTTCTCAATAAGTTCCAAGTATTTCTGGTAATGTTGAACAAAGAAAAATCGGTTGTGATGAACTTAAGAATAGCACCCTAAAGTATGAAGGTTACCCTTCAAGACACAACTGACTCAAAACCTAGAGTGATGCAGAGTTGTAAAAAAGTTAGCTAGACTCAAATCCTGATTTGAGTACAACACTACAACAATACATTGTTTCATGTCAATCAGCTGTGTTTCAATTACCTGGAGATGGTCAACCCCATTCAAGTTATATTGTGCATTATACATAGTTCAACCTCCTAACATGAACTTTCTTTTCGGTCCACATACCTCATAATAAACTCGAATAGAGCTCATTTCTGCATCTTGATAGTGCAAATAACTGGACAAACTATATATTGAACAAGTGAGACACACTAACCGGTATCCAGTAAAGCTTAAAACAGTCCACCTACCTCATCAGATTAATGTCACAGTAATTCTTTAGATTGGCTAGCATTTTGCTTTGAAAATAAGTTTTAAATTCTGCAAAGAACTGTCTGAAGTAATCTCTCATAATAATCACACAGATAACCTTTAACATGGACTCTTCACATACTGCAATAGACAATGCAGTTAGATTTGTAGTCACCAACAAATAACAGCTAAACAAACAAGCTCTATCCCAGATTGAAATCCAACTTAGTTAAACAAATCAGCTTCCCAAATCTACTACTCATCTTAGAAACGAAAATCTCATTCAAATAATAAATCTGTACAATCTCCTTGACACGTCGGGAAAGACAAAGTAGCAAAAAAGGCGTCTTGTATGTGAACTATATTACAATCCAACCCCTTTTCACTAACTACATTATCTTTGATCATCAATAAAAATGGAAAATTCAAATTTTAGTTAAAATTTGAAGGTGTAGAGTATCAAAATCTAAATCAAACAAAAAAAATCCGCACAGAAGCAAACCTTCACTTTGCATAAAGATCAGCCAATCTATAAACCAATCAATTATCGACAGATATCTCATGCTCACTTCAGATGAAGAAAACCCTTCTAGATGGTCACATTTACCAACAACAGGCTCACTTCTGATGAAAATTAAAAACCAAAAGTAGCAATCTAAGAAGCACTTCTTCCTATGCCAAAAAAAAAAAAAAAAAAAAAAAAAAAGCCTGCATTTACATGAAACATATGAGAGCAACTCCACAACAGACCCTTCACAATCTAAAATCTGAACTCAAACAAACAAAACATAACCAAATCCAAACCCCACCAAATTAATCAAAAACAAATACACCCCACAATCGCATTCTAAAAAAAAATAAAAAAACCAAATTTAATCCACTTATTAAACCCAACTGCCACATCAAAAAGAAAAAAAAAATCTTTAATCGAAAAATAGAGAGATAGATAAAAAAGTTAAGGACCTTGAAAAGTGGGGTTGGTGAAGGAAGAATGGCGATCAAGAGGTGCAGACCTATCAACTTTCTCCAGTGATCCCTCAGATAACCGAGAAGACGCCCTTGTCTTGAAGTTTTTCCTTCTTTTGCGGTTCTTCCTCTTTGAAGACCTCAATCTACCACCACCAACACACCCTCTTGGAGTTGACACACAAGCCCCCATATCTCTCTTTCTCCAAAAATAAAAAGATCAATCACCAAATCACCATGTCTTCTTCACCACATACATATATTTCAACAAACCCAGAAGCTCGTGAATAAGACCGCTTCACAGAGGAAACCACCGTTCGTTTGAACAACTTTTTATTTATTTATTTAATTCTCTTGAAGTCAAATTACGCAAATAAATAAATAAAATAGTAAAAAATAAAAATATAAAGACAATGCAATGACGGCAGTTGTTGTTAATTGCCTGCGTAAGGCATCTAATTGTCTCTTCAAGAACTGGGAGTGGGACCCTTTAACAGGACATTTCGAACTAACACGTGTTGAGATCTGGTTCGACTATATTGTGAGATCTCAGTCACACAGAGTCTGCAGTCGTGTGGTTGTCTGACGTCGTCGTTTCGGTTAAAAAATCTTTAAGTGTATGATAAATTGATGTGCACCTGTGCTGTATACTGATATTGTACTGCAACTTTTTAGTACAACGAGTGCACTACGATGAGATCAGCCAACTCTGGGCATTGAATGTGATTGGTCGGAGAAATAGCCGACGTGAAATAATTTGATGGGTTGTCTTGCTGGTACTGTGTACAGGAACAGAAAACAATATAGATTTTAAATGGATATCCAAAAAAAAAAAAGGTACAGTAGGTAACGTGAACTAGATTTTTCACCCAACTTTACCAAACTTAAATGCCTCCTATTTTTGTCCAATTTCACGTTATACATGCAGAGGATAAGACGATAAGTGCTTGAAACTTTTTTGGGTTTTGTGATTGACTTTTTCTTCAAGAACTCATTTATCGACCAAAAGTTGTTTTTACCTATTAAGAAAGAAAAGGTTGGATTCTTGAAAAATTAGATTTATTTATCATTCCTAAAATTTAAAAATGGTTTTTGGTTGAATATTATGGAGAACAGGTCAAGGATATGAAATTTGCGAAGTTGAACGTAGAAATTATGTATGAGGCTGTAATTATGTAATGGTTGATTAATATGAGAGAGATTTTTAATAAGTTTGGATGTTGTTGTACTTAGATTTGTGACATTTTTAAAGTTTTGATTGGTTTTTTATGAATTTTAGAAGTTGATGTTGGAAGAATTAAGAGTTAACTAAAATATTTGGAGATCGATTGTTAACCTATCAGGAATAGATTGGAAAATATATATATACTATATATAATATAGATATTTACTCTCATAATCATAATACAAAGATAACAAGTTCACAATAACCGCAAAAAATCACTCATTGAACAACTATAATATTAAGTAGGTAAAATAACAAATACAATTTTTCAAATCCAAATTAAAGATTTATTAGAATTTACTGAGATTAATCAACATTTATACAATCTAAATATTTATTCTCATAATTGAAAAACAATTATTCTCACAACAAGATAACATCAACTGTTATGAGAAGGAAAATAAATGATTCCTTATAAGCTTATAAATTAAATATATTTGATAAGAACGAAAATATATATTTGATTTCATCGAAAAAAATAAAAGACATATATTAGATTTCATCAAAAAAAATAAAAAACATATATTTGATGTGCGAATGTTTGGATTAGTTACTGAGTTTATCAGGGATAACAAAAGTTTTCCGTTTTGTTTCGATCATGGATGGTGATTATGTTGTTTTTGTTGTGTAAATAGGGTAGAAATATGGTGTGAGTGGGTGGGTACCGTGGGTTGAAACAGTACATGAACAGGAGAGCAAATGGTCCTCTCAAAGGAAAAGGTTGGTGGGGTAGAAGGAGTACCGAAAATGATTGGAATAAAATTGCCAACTGGCACCTCACGAGCACGAAAAGCAAGAACCAGAACTGCAAGGGACATCTATGACTGACAAAATAGATTATAAAAGGGAGAATTACTCTAAAACCTCCAAACATTTGCTTTATTACAATGGGAAACCATTTTTACGTTTTGTAACAATGACCTCCCCTCTACTGACGTTTGACCAGAGTTGACCGTTTAAAATAACTGAAAAATGACAAAATAGAGTAAAAAGACGATAATACCCCTGATGAATTAATTTTATAAATTTTAAATTAATTAAAATTTAAAAATAATCTAAACCATCCATCTCAAAGATGGATGGCCCAGATTAATTTAAAAAAATAATATTTAAAATAAAAAAATAAATTGATGATGGTTTCTGATTATCTTGTTTGTTCAACGGTTCATCTAACTGTTCGGTTCTTCAACAGATCTGGTTTGTTCAACAGTTCATCTTGTTTGTTCATCTAACTGTTCGGTTCTTCAACAGATCTGGTTCATCTTGTCTGTTCCAACATCATCATTCATCAACATATTCCAACATCATCAACACAACAATCATCAATACAAACAAAAACAAAAACCACAACCATCATCATCAAACAGACCCAAGAACATCATCAACAATAAACCCAATCAGAATATCAGATCGAGCTGGGTTGTCTGGGTTTCCAGATCTGGAAACCCAGATCGATCTGGAAACCTAGACCGATCTGGAAACCTAGACCGATCTGGAAACCTAGATCGATCTGGGTTTCCAGACGGAAACCCAGACCCAGATCGGTCTGGGTTTCCAGACGGGGAAACCCAGACCCAGATCTGTCTGGGTTTCCAGATCTGGAAACCCGATCTGGGTTTCCAGACGGGGAAACCCAGATCGATCTGGGTTTCCAGACGGAAACCCAGACATCGGTCTGGGTTTCCAGATCGGGAAACCCAGATCGATCTGGGTTTCCAGATCGGGGAAACCCAGACCGATGTCTGGGTTTCCGTCTGGAAACCCAGATCGATCTGGGTTTCCCGATCTGGAAACCCAGACCGATGTCTGGGTTTCCGTCTGGAAACCCAGATCGGTCTGGGTTTCCAGACGGAAACCCAGACATCGGTCTGGGTTCCCAGATCTGGAAACCCAGACCGATCTGGGTTCCCAGATCTGGAAACCCAGACCGATCTGGGTTTCCAGACGGGGAAACCCAGACCGATGTCTGGGTTTCCGTCTGGAAACCCAGATCGGTCTGGGTTTCCCCGTCTGGAAACCCAGACCGAGAAGAAGATGAAGAAAAAGATGAAGAGAAGAAGGAGAAGAGAGGGGGAAGAAGATGAAGAAAAAGAAGAGCAGAAGGAGAAGCGGGCGAAGAGAGAGAGAGACCGAGAGAGAGAGGAGAGGAGTAATTATAATATAAATTTTAAATTTTATTATTTTTAAATTTTAATTATTTTATAATTTAAAATTTATAAAATTAATTCATCAGGGGTATTATCGTCTTTTTACTCTATTTTATCATTTTCCAGTTATTTTAAACGGTCAACTCTGGTCAAACCTCAGTAGAGGGGAGGTCATTGTTACAAAACGTAAAAATGGTTTTCCATTGTAATAAAACAAATGTTTGGAGGGTTTACAGTAATTCTCCCGATTATAAAAGTCACAGAACATATCACAGTTACGGGATAATTTTAATGAATTTAGATCTTTAAATATCTAACTTTTTACTGATCTAATATAATATATTTCCACCTATGAATAGTTGAGATGAAATTATTGATCATTTTACTATTCTAATCACCAACCATATACTTTCAAAAATTAGAAAACAATTCATATTAGAAATTGATCTTAATTCAATTTTGATATGAGTTGAAAGGTTCATCGAAAAGCATTAGAAAAATGTTAAATATTGTCAACAACAAAATAAAATAAGATCAATTTATAATAAATAATGTTAGATTTTTTAAATATTTTATCAAAATTAATGCTTAAATAATAGGATATATGAATTGTTAAGATCATATTAATTATCACATCATCTTATAATTTATAAGAGTTTGATAACTCATATGTTAAGTCGATTTGATATGAATTTAGATAAAATATCTAAAAAATATAACATTATTTTTGAATAATTATTAATAATATAAAAATAAACTACAAATAATAATCAACTATTAATACCAAAATTGGTTCCAACAAAGAAATAGAGACTGATAATTTTCTAGTACAAGCAATGATAATTTATATCAAATTGGGTGGGCGTAGATTGGTAGTTGAATCAGCCCTAACTCAAGCAAAAGATGTACTGTATACATTAATTTTGGGCGTATCAACGGATGGAGACAGATCATGAAATAGCTGTGAGGTGTGGAAGGCGTACATGAATTGTCATGGGACCCAATTTTGGTACAATTTGGACATCAAATTGGAGATCTCCCCACCCAAAATCCCAATTACAAGTCCCAACGGCAGAAGGGGGAAGTAGGCAACCATCAATTTTTCAAAAGAGGTTTGTATTTTACATGATAGAGCCAGATATAAGCGCATGGTTCCAAGAATATACGTCCATGATCCATTCATGGGGGTCGTGGATGTGAACAGCTGGCTTGTCTACCACAAATTTAATCATTCAAAGGTCTGCAGGTTTTGGGAGTTGGGAAGTAGGGAACCCCCCTGGCCTTTGCTTGAATCTTGATTGATGGTTTCCACGCCCATTTATTGCTTTGTCGGTTGCCAATTCTATGTCCCATCTATTTTTTATGATATTGTTTGAATTCATTGGAAATTTTTAGATCCGAGAACGGGAGATGTGTATATATATATATAATCTTAATTGATATTAGGTTCAAATTCTTAAAATACATATTTTATAAATTTACGTGAATAATATCCTGTCTCAATAATTGTATTTGATTTAATATAATTTTGAGAAAAATATTAATTGATATTTAAAAAATTTAACTAAAACAAGTCTTTATTGTACTATCGAGTCCCCGCAGTTTTTTTTATTTATTTTTTTAAAGTTTGGATGGAAACTGGAAATATTACTTTAATCAAAACTTTTCGATATAACTTATATAGTAGTAAATTTCTGGACCTGCACCTGAAAACTATATAACTACATTTGTGATACTGGGTGACAGATAGAGAGTTGTTTTGACAATAACAATTAATACGAGAAAAACTAGGCTATCCCTGACATTTATAAATTATAGTTGTGAACAGTTGTCTTTCTTCAAATGATAATGTAAAGGTAATATGAGTGTCATCAAGTAATTGTCTTAGTACGAGTAGTCAAGTAGAGTGACAAAAGAGAGGTGGAGGAGTCAAGTTGGATCTTGTTTATTTATATCCTATTAAGCCTATCAAATATTGTTTAATTAATTTTTATTTAAATAAGTGAAATTTCATTGGAATCTCCCACTTAGCTTAGACTAAATCAGACTCTCATATTATAAGTTTGTTTGTAATTCGCTATAATACCTTTCTAATTAAGTCCAGTAAAAAACCTCTTAAACCTACGTCAACGAAGTTATGATTTCGGTTCATTTATTTTTTTTCCAATTCTTAATTATTTATTCGCAAAGTTGATTAACATTACTGATGGTCATTACAAAATCCAAATTTAATTAGCAACTACAAAAAGCAAAACAATGCAAAAGCCACAAATAGTACGAAAAGCATAAACCGGCCAGCTGCTGCTTGGAAAAAAGAGAGAGCGTAACTTGTCATAAATGCCAAAGCCATAAAAAAATATAAGAATTTCATTAATATTTAATAGTGTATGGGGCGTGTGGGCGGTGTCATGTTAAAAAACAGGATTCCACGGATCTTTGTCTAATGCTGTTTAGCCTTTTTCAAACGCATCATCATTACTTCGCCCACACTTAAAACCCCAACGAGCATCTCCAATTTTTTTTATTTTTTATTTTTAAAAAAATGTAAATACGCGGACCCCCACAAGGAAACGCGTTTTGCAAACGAATGCACTTTGTTTTTATATTTGTAATACAAGCCCCTTACTTTATTGGTTAAAGTCAAATTTAAGTAATATAAGAGAACTTTCGTCTTTTACTAAATTAATATCTTTATTATTGAAAAATTCATTTTCACCGTCTAGGTAGATGGAGAAGATCACGTTAAAATGTAAAACTAAAATAAACTTTTTAAAACCTTTTAAAAAATCTTTAAAATTTTGAAAAAAAATAAAAATAAAACGGACATTTGGGATGAATCCAAATGATCATCTGGGTTCATCTCGTGACCCAATTAACATTATTTGCAAACGCACTATGATTAAAAGTTGAAGAGCTGAAAAATGAGAGAAAGAGAGAAATAAGAGACTACGGTGAGAGAAAGAGAAAGGGCTAAAGGAAAAAGGTAAAGAAAGAGATGATGATTGGTGGGATAAGGAAAGAGAGAAAAAAATATTCAATAAACCTTAATGCGACCTGAGTTCGTTCATCTATGAACAAACCCAAGTCACTAGGGTTCGTTCATCGTCGAACGAACTTGGATTCATTTGACAATCTAAATTTCAAAACGCGGTCAAGTTTAAAGATGATCTTGAAGATTATGAAGATTGGTTAATGTTGATAATGGTGGGTTGATGATGAAATATTGATGATGTGTATATTGGTGCCATCCATATAAAATGGATCATATGTTCACAAAATTTTTTTTTTTCTCTTTTTTAGATTGTTTTTTTCATTCGTTAGTCTCCATCACCTATCAAAATGGATGGATGGTAAATATCTAATCCAATGAATCTCCATTTTTTTCAATTGATTTTTCTATTTTTTGTATAAAATTTTTATTTTTTTTAAATAATAACCTCTACCGTCCATCAAGAATGGTGGATGGTGGAGATTCATCATTTTTTTCAAAATTATTTTTTTATTTTTTCAAAATATTTTTATTTTAAAATTATTTTTTAATTTTTAATATAATTTTTTGTTCTTGTATATGGGTAAAGTAGTCAATCCATTTAGCTTCAAAATAGAAGGGTATTTTTGTCATTACGTAGCATTTTTAGGTCAAACTTCAACTCCAATTTTAGCCAAATTGGAACGTTAAGGTAGGGGTTTTGTGTTAAAAAATGAAAAAAACAAGTAAGCCCCACCTCGAACAATTATATATTTATATTACTTTTTAAAAACCAAAAAAAAAATTAATAGATGGAACAAGCATTGAATTAGCTTATAAGGCGTGAGTATCAAATTTAATAGTCTTCGATTGTTGGTGCGATTGGTAAGACGCCAGCAACTTTCATCCCTTTTATTGTGTGTGGTATGGATTCGACATTCAATCATTAAATTTAAATATATAATAATAACTGTTATATAATAATAATAATAATCTCCTATCATTAAATATAAATTAATCTCTCATCCTTGTATGAGTTTTTCTTTCATCTTCGTATGGATGGATTCATTCTAATTAAAAATTATTTTTCAAACCGTGCTATAGGGTTTTATCCTTATTAGTCTCGGTAATATCTTGGGTGAATCGTAACTCTCAAAAAAAAAAAATTAAATTCAATATATATACATTGGAGTCTTTGGTCGACATCTCTATCAATGGCTGCAGGGGCAGAGCCCGTATTTATACTTTCCACTTTTTCTGATTTGTTTTCTTAAAATAAATTGGAAGTTTGAACATTTCTTATTTATTTTACTTGAACATTGACCTAAAGTGGCTGCACAGGCCGTTTTAACGGGTTGTGCTCGCAAATATTACCTTTTTTTTTTTTTTTTCCCTCTCTTTTAACTTTTGTTTTTTTGAAGATTTTTTCTTTTAAATTTGAAGAATGGACATTTCAACACAATATCTCCATTTTATAAAGAAATAAAATGACAATAAGACTATATTGATCACTGCTTGCAATATTACTCCTTAGAATTAGTTGTACATTTTTTCTTTCAATAAAATGGTCAAGGTTCAATTTCCATCAATTTTATTTATAAGTTTATATGAATAGCTTGATTTATCTTGATAGATCAGATAAAACTTTAACCCATTTGATATTAGTTTAAAGTAGTAATAATAATAATAATAATTGTTCTCTCTTATTAGTTACTTATTCTTCAATGTGATAAGTTATTCATGTGGGATAGATAATGTATCCACCCATACACAATGTTTAATGGTGTTTTAGGGAGTGAGAAAATTTAGGGGATGTATTCAATCAATAATTTATAAGAATTTAAAACATCTTAAAAGATTAGATGTATTCAACCCAAATTTAGATGAATTTTATTGAAATTTAAATGTATTCAATCCAAATTTATATAAAATAAATTAATTAAAATTTAAGTGTATTCAATTCAAATTTGTATGAAATCCAATGAAATCTAGGTATATTTAGAAAGTCATTAACTTCATAGACTTTATTTAAGTGATGAATTTAGATAAATTTTAAAGTGTTATATAAGGGAAAAAAATTATAAAAAATCTTACAATTTTCCTAAAAATTTTATTGGATTTCTTAAAATCATCTAGATTTGGATTTATTCAATATAAGTATGAATGAATTCCATTGAAATTAAATTGTACTAAATCTAGATTTGTATAAAATCTATTAAAATCTAAGTGTATTAAATTCAGATTTGTATAAAATCCAAAAAAAAATTAGATATATTCAAAAAGTCATTAACTTTACAAATTTAATTTAAATGATGAATATGGATGAATTTTAAAATGATTTTTATAAAGAGAAAAAAATCTATAACAAATTTTATAATTTTGCTAAAGATTTCATTGAATTTTTTAAAGAATTCTAATAAAATCAATGTAAGATTTATAGACTTTGTGAATTTCATTAAAATTTATTACTAAAAAATATTCTATCAAACTCCAAATTGAATATGCCGTCTTTTTTCTATTTTTTTGACCTACATTATATAATTGGGATTGGTTCAAAAAATCGGGATCAAATGAGATTATTATACACTGAACGTACGATCCAAAAAGAGATTTTCAAATGAAAGAAAATGATCTATACATAGACGTGGGAACAATTCTCACGTACGAGAGAGAGGGACAAAATCTATCTTTTTTATTTTTATATTTCAATGTGAGGATGCTTAACTGATTGAACCCATAATCGAGCTTTAGGGGTTCTAAGCTTTTTTCACTCAGATGACACCCCTGAGCGCATTTACCGTCTTTATTTGGTGGAGTTAAATGGTGTCGGTTTTAGCCCGAAAAAGATAACAAAATTTTAAAAAATCGAGGCATAGAATTACTCGAATTTAATGCATGTATAAACGATAAAAGTATTTGTGGGTGCTTATTGCTTCTTGTATTCATTTTGATTTTTGATTCAGGACTCAGGATTTTAGGGGCCATTAAATGATGTTTGGCAACAGTGAGTTGGTCACCTACCGTGCCGTTCATGTCAGGCCAACACTCAATACGCTCAAAAAACGGAAATGCAGATCCAAATTACGTCCTCTATTTGTCCTTTGCGTCTCTCAATCGACATTGTCAGGAAGATAAGGAAAATTCAATAGGAAACTGTCTAATCAAGAAAAGTTTGTAGTTTACAATGCATTTAGATATAAAGATGATGATATTCTTAATCATTAACTTTTTAATGAATTAGAACTAAAGATTGAATTAATTTTCAATTAACAAAGTAACACCTTTTATATTTAATTTATTAAAAATTGAATGATTAAAATAATAAATATATACATATCTAAATACACCATATAATGTGTCCAAATAAAATAAATTTAATAATCATATGCATATCTAAATACACCATATAATGTGTCCAAACAAAATAAATTTAATAATCATATGCTTGGGTAAAGGCTAGTGGTACAAAAACGAGCCGACTACATCCAATTTGACAAGCATTTGAATAATATTTTCACATGATTTTAAATTGTTTTGTCAAAATAAAATTAAATGAATAGATCTGAATTTAATGATTATTGGCCAGAATATCTAAAACAAATTGTTTATATTACATTTAATCACCACTCAAGAATGACGACGAGAGACATTAAGTTTTATAGAATTGTTTATTTTTCATATTTGAGAAACATCTATTTTTATGCAAGAATCAAACATACCTTATTAATATTTTTGAATTGTAACACGAAAAATATTCAATAAAAGCACCCTAAGATCCTTCTTCACTAGAACTCTAGAAGTCTGATGATGGGTACTTATTATTGAATTAGAGCCATAAAAAATATGAAAAGACCCTTAGAAAAAGTGCGGCTCCAAAAGTGTAAAATAGAATAATATCATTTTCTCATTGTCAGAGGATTCAAACACAAGGTCCCCGGCAGAAGTTGGAATTTTTTCTTCAAATGTTGTGATGACAATTCCAATATACATGCATATTTTTATTTCAAACACTAGGTTGGTGGTATTGTTGACATTTTACCTAATGATCTTTGTTGTCCTCTGTCAGAGTTTCACATAAGAGCATTGTCGACTTGGATTGGGAAGATACAATTTAAAAAGGATAATCATACACAAAAAGAAATGGGAATAATGTGTTCAAGTGTCAACATCAATGGCATGATCATCATAGACAATAAAAATATATATATACATATATATTGTATTCTGAAGTAGTAATTTTGAAATTAAAGAAGCTCCCTATAAAAGCATGCAAGGTTTTTTCCACGAGTGCATTTTATAATTTTTGAAAAACTTCAAGAAAAGTATCTGTTGAATATTTGTAATAATGGTTCTTTATTTTTTTCAGAAAAAGAAAAGAAAAGAAATATTTTGACTTTAACAAAACGATACAAACAAAGATCAATTAAACATGAGATCAGTTATTTGGTATTTTGGTGTTATCACGTGTCGTTTACTCATAAAAGAATAGTTGGTTGAAAGTGGTTTATCAAAGGGATTTCCAAGAAAATTGTCTTTGTCTATTGTCTTGTGTCAAAAACTAAAAGTAGGTATGGATACGCAACAGATACAAAAAAGCATAGCAATTTGATCCGAACATATTATTCATTAAAATGGAGGGTCCAATTTGCTAACCAGTGATTTTAATTTCAAAGAAAGAGTCACATATAAGTTTCTTTTAAACATGTGCACAATGGTTGTATCTGTACACAATCACGCTTCTGTTCCTGAAATCAAAGAAGTGTACCTTGCTATGAGAGTGTTGCTCATGTGAACCAGCCTCCAAAAATGAAATAGTAATGCCACAAGAATTTACCAGGACGTTTTGAGGTTTCCAGTTGAATCATTGAGCACTCGGAACCAAGGTGGTGCACTGACACCATGCAGTTGTCCTGTGTAGAAGTACATATACAAGTAGTCACAGCATGATATTATAAGTTCTCCACTGTTGAAAGATTCCATCACATTTAAGTTATTTGTGATGCAATTTGTGAATGTAACAAACCTACTTGTGACACTAAGTCACTAAGCTAGCAAATCAACTATAGCAAATAGATTTACATTACCTTTCTGCCATTTTCAGAGACGTCCAAAACATTACTTGTAGATTGAGGTATGGAGTACGCTGACTCTGGGCGAGAAGAAGCAGAGTGGCAATGAAACATTTCGAAGAACATTATAATTGTCTTCAACAGATTACCATATAAATCTGCAACCAAATTGAATGCAACCCACTTGCCTCTGACACACAGGATGTGAAGTTATCATTCTCCTGCAACTCGCTGTGAACTGATTTGTTCCCCTGAAACCGTGGTGAAACTCCAATTTGGTGATATTTCTCCACCATTTTGAACCGTATCTTCAATCCTGGTAGATTATTACAAACTAACAATTACAAGATTAAAGGATACAGCAAAGGGAAAAGGAAAAAATCGTAATGAATTGTGCCATTTCTTTTGCATTTTCGAGACAATACTCTTGTGAGGCAAAGTCATGGGAACAGACTTTGGTGCATGGGAACTCCAACAAGAATACACCTTTTTTTTTTTTTTTCTAAGCTTGGAGCAATTTTAGTTTACAATTAAAGCATAACAACTGAGATGTAAGCATTCTCACGTGCACACATGCACGCACATGCATCCCTAGTGTGAACCATTTGGGAAACACACATGACTATCAAGGTACCCAACAAAAAAAATGCTGGTCTACAATAGCAATAATACCATGTTTTGTAAGAACACATTCTTGCAAGTTCAAATTTAGAACGTATTGAACAACTTGAACCCCAGAAATTAAGTAGAAGAATATTCATTTAATTTTCGATAGTTGTATTTGTATCGCATTCTTCATTCAGCTCAAGCACCGAGTGGACTGCCTTCTTATCCTGCTTAGGAATTATACGATATATCACATAAAAACGAAATGAATTTCCCAGAAAGCAGAGATAAAACTAATATTAGCGAGAGGTTTTTTAATTGGAGAGCCATCAAGAAAATATGAATGAAAGGTTACTATAAGCGTAGCAAGGCACAGCTTCATATAAAGAGGTTTCTTAGCATATGAAAATAGAAATGTATTCCAGCTGTGAATTTATAGCGTGTAATATTGAAAGTCAGTTTAATCCTTCTCTAACCTCTTGATTCATACTACCAACAGCATCCTGAATTCCTCGTACGACAATTCCTAAACCACCAAACAACACAGACATGCAGAAACAAAACTTAAAAATCAATGGATATTAAATTCGAACCTCTTTCTCAAATATTAACTTCTGAATGATCGTATCGTTTGCTGATAAATTTTTCTGCAAGTAAGGCTGACCAAGATAACACAGTTATAGGAAACATCTTAAGTCTTAACCCGAGTACCTGACAGTGCAACTTGATTCTTTGTAATCAAAAGAACAGAGAGATATTTAGTTCTTGTTTATATATTTCTTCAATTTGAGTCTTGCAGTTATTACAAAAGAAACACTGTATACATCAACAAACATCTCTAACAAGCATTTTCACAAACACGTGGGATTCCCAAATTCAGATACCTTCCTTATAGCGAAATTCACTGGACGAAGCTAATTCCTATACCTTTCTAGAATATTCCTCCTCCGTTTGCTTCTGTTTCTGTATCCATACACCAAATTAGTCTTCCACTCCAAGAATTCGAAACACCGAAATCACAATTAAAAAAAAAATGTTCGCGAAAGATTTCGTCAGTTTCAATTTGTGTTTGCTCACCAACCAGCGGTTTTCCCGCCATATAATGAATTTTATATGAGTTTGCTGCACTGTAGATGAATTCAGATTTTTCAAAAATTAAATTATTTTAATAAAGTTATTTATTCAACACGTGATTCGTCAAGTACACTACACCTGTAGAAGGCCTTTTATATCGTCGTTTTATGGGAACAAAGTTTCTAACGGAAACTTGAGTTGATGGCCCACTATAGGTTTTCAGAATTTTCGGTCTTCAATCAGAGGCGGTTTCGGCTCTTGGACTTTGGGCTTGAGCCCAAACTTAAGAGCCCACGTGGGCGTGTCCAACCCCCAACATAGTATAAAGCAGTAGTTTCCCGATGACTACTAAGGGGAACTTGCATAAAGAAAGTTTGTTTAAGCAATCATATTTCAAATTTAATTATATTATTGGATGGATAATATTATTCATAACTAATAATTTTTAGATTAATTATAAGGATGATTATTAAATAATATTAAGGGGTATTATTAATGAGTATCTGTATTCAACTAGTCAAGTATTCAAATTCTTCTATTTATTAAGGATGTCAAATCAATAAAGTAGATGGAGTTGATTGATGAAGCAGATTAAGTTGGCAAAGTCTATAAAATCAGCTAAATCTATAAAAATTGGTTAAGTTGATAGAATAATGTTAGGTTTCTCAATTTTTTAATCTAAACTCATATTCAAATAATATGATATGTGAATTATCAACATAATATTAATTATCATATCATTTCATGATTTATAAAATATTGACAACACTCATTTCACATTATTTGTTTATGGATTTGAGTAAAAAATTTAAAAAGTTTAGTATTACTTAAGTCGATAATATCTATAAAAATTATTTAGTAAAGTCAATTAAGTATATAAACTCTTGGGTTGTAATTTGTAAAACTCTAAGAAGTTTTTTAATTGCAATCTAATTATCATTTAGGTTGGTAATCGAAACTTTCGAACCAAACATGGTTTTGGTTTGTAAAATCTGACTCAATATAATAAACACGCGTAATTACATATAAATTTGACTTTAATTTGTTCTAAAAAAACCTATTATAGTTTGTAAAAAAGTCTATTTTATCATCTATGATTTCATTTTTATTCAAAATCTCCGCTGACATTAATAAATTAGTAAACAAAAAAATTATTTTATCCTCTATAACTTCATCATCAATTTGTAACTATTAGAGACATTATCGTCATTTTATATACCTGTAGAGGGTATTTTAAATGCTTTTATTAACATCAAAAAGGATTTTTGACATAAATGAAACTACAGATGGTAAAATAGATGCTTTTATAAGCTATAATAAATTTTTTTAGATTATCTCTAATAATAATAATAATAAGTATTCATCATTTGAGTCGTTTCTAAGGAAAAATGACTTACCAATAATTGTTCACCAAATTTCAACATTATTATGAGTATTTTTTGGATTACCTAAATGGTCTGGTAAAAGCTTAGTAGGCTAGCCCAATGGGTTAGATGTGATATCTCAACTCGCAGAAGCAAGACTCCTGGACGCCATATTCTTAGCTCGGGTATATTGCAATTTAGCGACGTCAGGCTCGTTAAGCCGAGGTCGCATACTACTGCCAGACTGAAATTGCCAATTATCCTCTCCAGCTTCAGCTCACCCAAAATGAGGCCTTACCCAGCTTATGACGTGCTGTACATGAAATTTATTTCAAACTAATTACAGTATGATTTAAAGAGATCTCACATAATCAGTATGAGTTTAGCATATAAATTCATGCTTTGATAAAATTGACCTGACAGATGTCAGCCTCATTAAATGTAATCATCATCTTATTTTAACCTATTATGTAACTATAACACTTTCCATTCTCTATAAATATGAGAAGATTTTCATTGTAAAAAAATGAGATAAACACTAAGTGTAAACACTGCCGTTACTCTGTCCAAATAGTGAGAGGAGAACAGTGGATGTAGGTATAAATTGACCGAACCACTCTAAAATCCTTGTGTTCTTGTTATTCCTTTACTCTTTTTTCTTCATATTTCATCCGTTTTTTGTACTGTTTTGATCATTTTACAGCATTGGGCTTTGAAGAACCTAGTTGACTGGTTTTTTACGTCAACAATCATAATGTACAGAAATATATGCTCTATCGTATTACTAATGCACCACAGTCTTGAAAAGGTAATGATCATAATGAGAATTTAAGAATCGCATAGATATTAAAGAACATTAACCATCTCTTTTGCATATGTATCAGAAATGTATTGCAAAGCATATATGAAGTAGCGGTGAGTGAAGTTACAAGAACAAATTGCCAGTACGATCCAATGATGCCATGCCACAAGCTTTCATCAGCCTCGGAACACGGATAAAACCATAAAAATGTCAATCAAGATTCATGAGTGAAACTCCTGACCAAACACAAAGGACATAAAAATAGAGACTCGGTGATATGTTATATCGATCTAACTTTTTGGTCATGATTTTCTTAAGAGATGCCGATATTATCACCTATAAAACTTATTTATACGCACAATATTTATTAAAATATTATATTGCAAAAACAACTCTTAATAAAATTATTAGAAAAGACCGATATATAACTGCATCTAATATACCTCCTTCATCATAGACTCGCTTGCTTGTTTAAGATATTTTGTGGCCTTTGATTTCCTTCCCAGTTTTGAGTGTTTCATTTGTTTCAAGACAAGCAAACTAGGCTGTCCCTACTTTAGCGATCCAGACTTTGTGCAAATGTAAGACTAGTTTATATATATATATATATTATAAAAGACTAGTTTATAATTTTTAAGCAAGACTTGAAGCAATCGGATTACAATAAATGGTTAATTATTAACCACAACTCTGATTTCAATAGAAAATCATGTCAGAAGATGTTATATATTCTCTTTTAATTAGCAACTAGAAAATGCTAAATTCAGAAAAGCAAAGAAGAGGCATCTTCAATATCACCTCTACACCTTTCAAAGCTTATCATGTATGGCAATTGGTATGGTTTTCCAATCTGCATCCAACAGTACTTTGATCAGGCAAACAAGCAAAGGGTACATCTGTCACAATATCCCATTGGATAGGGTGATTATGATAGCGGTGGCTCAACAGATATCTTTATTGAAGAATCAAGAATTTTGATTGAAAAATTTAAACCCTCAAAAGGGCATTAAAATCTACTAATAATTGGGCTACGAGGGTCCATTAAAGGAGGGGGGCAGTCTCTTCCAATAAATAACTCAGGTTGTGGGTCATGTACCTCCGTTCGAATGGCTGAAACTGCCTCCACATTAGACTTTAGAGCCTCATTTCCATCCTTTGCTTCATCATTGTTGTTGGTAGTATGTCTACAATAATGGGATTTCCTTCTTTCATGGCTCAGTAGAAGCCCATTATTAAGACCAATAATTTCATATAAGAGTTAAAAATCACAATCTTATGGGAACAAAATAACAAAGATACATGTGGGACTATATATATATTTTTTTCCTACTTTTAAGTGAAAAATTCAAAATGTTTAATTTTTTTTTTTTTTCAAAATTATCCATCAAGTAGAATTTATTTAGAAAGTATTTCAAGTACTTTCTGTTATAAAAACATTTTAAACAAATTAATTGTGAAATGTTCATTTTATTTTATTTTTTAATTTCAGTCAAATGCAAGCCAATTCATAATCAGCATTAACTTTTTAAACAGGTACACTTTATTATTTCACATAAATGAATAGCTAGATTTGTTAAATTTGACGGTTGATTTGGCAGAAAACCAATTAAATTCAACAGACTCATCAATTCATATAAATTTAGGAGCCTAAAAGCTAGTAAACAGAAGCAATTAATCATGCTCAACAGTAGGATGGCCCTGACTTGTCTAATTGTAGACCATTTAAATGGATTATGAGCTATTGTGTGGTTGGATACTGTTGTAGCTCAATTACCACATCTTTTCTTCCTCGGATGTACATGGAGAGCATAGACAGCTAATTAGGTACTGAATAAAGGTACATTAATAGTGCGTTTGCGCATTCAGTCCTGTTTGAATGGTTATACATTAATAAAGGTTGGAGTGATTGAGTTTCTTTGGTCTATAAAGCCACAAAGTATGAGGAGACCCCTCCCTTATAATGAGAGTCGTCAGAATTGGATTTTTAGGAATTAGTTTTACTAGATTATTTACTAAATCGTGTCAATTTTTTCTTTTTACAAGAAGAACAGCATTAACAAAAGGTTTTAAATTTTAGGTGCTTTTGAAGACATTCAAAGCCTTTGAAAAATAGTTAAAAGTACTTTTATGTTTGTTTTGTACTCTACGAGCTATGATGTTGTTGAAAGTGGATAAAAAAAAAATGAAATAAAAACAGAACTGCGTATTTGTATTTTCTTTTTTAATAGAATACCAATGACGTGGATCTATCTTAATTGACTGAGATAAGATATTATATATGTAATCTAACTACCTACTCTACATTAAAATATATATATTTTTACAATAAGATGAGGAAACTCTTAACAACTAGCAGTCTATTTGAACCGATTAAGGTTAAATAATATGTATATAACTAGAAAATCCATTTCAAATTAAGAGATATTCACTTTCAAAACAAAGAGTAAACTTCTTACATATACTAATAAATATATGATAAGACTTTAAACTCCTATGATGGGTGTGGAAGAGAAATACACTAATAATTTAAGTATATGAAAGAATTGATGTAAATGTATATTTTATAATATCTTAAAATTATACATATATGAACTTAAAAAAAAAAAAAAAAAAAAAAGCGTTTTAGATCGTAAGTTTTTCTTGATCTATTGATTTCTCATGAATTGGTTTCAATCGGTATCTTTATTTTTTTCCCTTTTGTCTAAAATAACAATACGAGATGCCAAGTCCTGAAAGTAATGGAACTAGGCATGCCAATTGTCATCCAACTTGTGAAGGAAAACTTCATTTTCTCACTAGAAATCTCACTTCACAAACTTCTGGGAAATCACAATTGCAGAAGCCAAGCCAACCTCAAGCCTAGACAGAGTGTCTGCATTACCATTTTAAGTAATCTAGCACATGAAATGTTGACATCCAATCATATAACAGTGAAATTCCCATTTCCCACAAGTTGAATATGATTATTAATTTAGCACGTGTAAAATTCAAGTCCAGCTCCTAGCACATGTCAGAGGCACCCCACGGCCCACAACAATCTGAAAATGGGTGTTTGGCACCAGGCACACGCATAGTTACAGGTCCCTGTTGCTTTGATACTTA
Source organism: Dimocarpus longan (assembly GCA_022984855.1). Taxonomy (NCBI): domain Eukaryota; kingdom Viridiplantae; phylum Streptophyta; class Magnoliopsida; order Sapindales; family Sapindaceae; genus Dimocarpus; species Dimocarpus longan. The sequence continues at coordinate 20,071,509 of CM041022.1, forward strand.
CTATATTTATCTCTCCACAGAATTTGACAGATCAGAAATCGATAAAAGTTGCCTTCAAAAAACGTGATGAAATTAAGTTTGTCCACGCTGTTGGATTCTATTGAAGTATCAATTTCGAGAAAGGATAGGCCTTCTCTTTCTGGTGTTGTTAATGTATGCCTAACTAAATAAGTCTAGAAAATGGCAACCGTTCGGCATCGTCTATTCCACTTGCACAAGCACAAACCATTTTTTCACTTCATGATATATCCACCACCCATCACTTAATTTTGACAAATGGGTTTCTCCTGCAGCTTATTGCATTTATCACTGGCTTCTAAGTAGGTCAGCCCGTTGAAGCTAGTTAGTTGGGAAAGTGTTTTTATGAAGAGAAAATGACTTATTTTCCAACTTGGGTCTATTGCGAGTTTTATATAAACTGGATTATTGCTTTATATTTATCAGCTCAAAAATGAGAAATTGTTAGTTGTGACTTGTGATCTTGTTCACATGCGTATACTACATGTGAACAAAGGTGTGAAATGCATTAGATTTTTTATTTTTTTTTTCTGTGGTTGAAAAATAGTCAAAAAGACTTTATAAATGTGGAAATTATGTAAATACTTTAAATAATATGTTAGATTTAGAAACTCTTGTGACACAAGTGCAATTCTAGTAGAAAGCTTTATGATATAATTGGAAAAATCACATGAGCAATTTAGAAAAGATGAGTGGTAGGCTAGCTAGGTAGCCAAGTGGCTACTTTCCTTTTTTTTTTCCTTGTTTTTTTTCCTTTCAACACGTGAGAGAAAAAACAAAAAACATTTACAACCACATTGTACCGTCGACAGGCATAGTTTGTCTGGAACCTTTTACCAATTTAATTCCCCGTTTAAAAGGCACGTGGATTTACCAATTCTAGTGTTGGTGAGAGATGACTATATGACTCCACTTCCCCTCCTAAAACGTGTAATATTTGTATGTCATGCAATGGATTTAAAGAAGAAGACTTTTTTATTCTTTTTAATGCATTATGTGCATTGTTTTTCTATGGGTTTTGTTACATTATTGGAGGAGATAAATACCCATATTAAGTATGTTTAACAAGGTTGTAATATAGGATCGTTAAATTTACTAATATAATTTTGACCCCAATTTCGTAATATGTGAAATTGTAAACCAATTTTATGAATTGAGAGATACGTATTAATTGTGGCTCACAAAATGTGAACCTACACGTAAAGCTATATATTTAATATAAGAACGACATTTGAAAGAAATAAGATTTTTTCTTTTTTTTCGAAATAAGAAATAAGAAAGTCTTTGATTTTGTAAAAACAACTAATTAATGAGGTTGGGAAAGCGGCAAAAGTAGAATTTGATAGTTTGACTGCGACTGAACTTTCTTATTAAAATTCATTGTCGAGAGCTTTATGCACTTAACTGTCATTGATAATATGTTCATGCTTACGGCCGCATGTTCTGTTCATTGATGTTAGAGTTTTACTGTTTCTTCTTCAAAACAATCAACAAATTTACCATCAAATTAAAGCTATCTGTGTCTCTTTGGTTGTAAGGATTGCTTTGAATGATCTCACATTTCTTAGGCAAATTCATTGTTAAGAAAAGTATCAAACAGGAAGGGAATCAATAATTCAAATTAAACTTTGTTGGATTAATGCACATATATATATTTTTCTTTGGAATGAAAGTATATGTGAATTAAAATAAATATTATATAATATATATAATTGAGCAGATATTTATGTTTTGCTTTATTCTTTTAAATTCAACCATACAATCATAACGATCGAGTCACTCCTTATTCCTCACAATATATTGCAGTGATATTAATTTAAAAACTAAATTTACAAATATGATATGATAATATATAATGATGAAAATGAGCTTACCCAATGATAGGTTCAAATCATGGTACATTATCTAAATTCTCAACTTTCCTATGGATAATAGTATAAACGATAATACGATGATAATAAGTTATAAATTCGATAAGTTTTTAATAAATACGAACTATTGTCTTGTTAATATCTATTGTCTTAACATAATTGTTTTTTTCTACGTTTTGCAAAGAGAAGTATATCTCATTGACAAGAGAGACAAATTTTTCATTATATTATATTATCGGGATTGACTCAGAAAACAACTCGGAGCAAATGGGATAGAGCACGAATAGTACTACTCGGAGAGCTCATTAAAACCTAAAAATAAAAATTTTTGTTTTCAAATATTTCATTAAAATATAAAAATTTAGCCTCAATACAAATTTAAATATGCAATAAAATAAATACAAATGATAAATGATAAGTCCCTCACACCTAGAGTTTATGGATTTAATTCATATATACCCTCATCCAACTCACATATATATATTTGACGTTTTGTATATTTTGCAATTAAAATGCTAATTTTAACACAAAGTCTATTGATGAAATAGACCTCAATAATAGAAACCATAAACGTAATAACATATGGAAAATTAGGTTTCTCATGCAATTTTCTCACAATGGAAAAACCATAAACGTAACTGATATATATATATATTTGTACGTATATATGTGTTTCTTAAAAAGAAAGAGAAATAAATAATATGAAATTTGCATGAAAGATAAAAGTTTAGAACCAAGCAAACAAAAAAAAAAAAAAAAACTAGAGACAAAACCACGTTCACTTAGTTCTCGATCCTTAAACATAATCCCAAATCCGAAGCATCATTATTCATGACTTTACAATAAATTGACCACTTTTATTATTAATAAATATCATAATCATAACAATCATTATTAATGTTGTGACTTTATTAGTAACCACCATCATTAATCAACGACAGCAAAACCCGAAACCCGGTTAACATCCGAAACTATAATTCCATCACCAAAGGAGAATTGAAAACAAAAGAAAATAAAAGAAGAAACCCCACCCTTTTAATTTTGTACATTGTATTTGTACTTGAGCTAGCTAAGGTACGTTTCGTGACCCCATACACGAAATTCCCAAACTACCCCTCAACCTTAACTTCTGCGTCCTTAGAACTGTTGATGACCTACAACCAGTTATTGACCTTGGATGTAACGAGAATCCAACGGCAAGCAAGTCAAGTAAACGTGCACGTGAAATAGACAGATGTAGGAAGCTGAGCCCCATGAGAAAAAAAACCAAACCAGAAGTGACTTAAGTTCGCAACTCCCGAGGCATCTCTCAGTGTTAAAAAAAAAAGAGCAAAAAAAAAAAAAAAAAAAAGAGCAACACAGTGCGCACCAACCTCCACTGTCTAGGGAGATCACACAACACATCTCTTTCTTTTTGAGATTAGACTTAAAACTTGAAACTCTCCTTCACTCTCTCTCTCTCTCTCTCTCCGTCCGTCGCTCTCCATTTCTAAGCTTATATTTTGAAGAAATGCTAGCTCTTTCTTACACTTGAAACTTTAAAAAGCCAAAAACTCCAGACCCCAGTTGAAGAACACTAGCAAAGTGTGATTTAGTAGATACATATACTAATATTTAGATATGAAAAATCGAGCTTTTGAATCCAAACCACATCTGGGGTTGTTGGAATCTTTGTAAATGAATGTGAAGAGAGGCTAGTTTTGAAGAGTTGTGTAGAGATGGATCCGCCAGCAATGATGAATGAGGGTTCGTATAACTTTGCGGAGATCTGGCAGTTTCCGGTTCACGGAGGTGGAGGTGGTGTGAATGAATCTGGGGGTGGGTTTGGACTGAGGAGAGCTCTGTTTGGACAGAATTTGAGTCAGTTTGGAGCTGATCGAGAGGTTTCTGGTGATGATCCGGTGAGCTTGGAGCAGAAAGTAGGTCAGAGGAGTGGTAATAGGAAGCGGCGTGATGTGGAGGATGAGTCAACCAAGGTTGTATCTACAAGCAGTGGCAATGCCAATGCAGTGGTACCATTAACCTTTCTGTTTGTTATCATTATTGTCTACATGTTCATTTATTTTATCATTTCTGCACTTATGGTACTTTTGTTAGTTTGGATTGCTAGTTCTTGCATTTTAGTTCTTGACTAGGAATGGTAATTGGTAACTTATTTGTCTATATGGGAATGTTGAACAATGTAGGATTTGATTTTGATAAAGGAATTGTATATTCATGGGGATTGTTCTTTTTATTGAATTTAAGTACTATGAATTTGAACTTTAGGAAGAGCTGGATTGGTTTGTAACAAATTTTCTATGTTCTGAAATGGGGCAGAATGATTGTGATGGGAAACGAGTTAAAACGTCCGAAAGTAGAGATGACAATCAGAATTCGAAAACTGATGCAGAACCCAGTTCAGGCAAGCCTGTGGAACAAAACAATCAAGCACCACCAGAGCTACCTAAACAGGACTACATTCACGTCCGAGCAAGAAGGGGTCAGGCAACTGATAGCCACAGTCTAGCTGAAAGAGTACTTTTCTTAATCCTCTTGAACTCAAGCATGATCCAATCTTGTGACAAATCTTTAAGCGTGTGTTACTTGTTTATAGAAGATTAATTTATCATGAATGAGTTTTTCTGATTTGAACTATTTGGTGAATAGGCTAGGAGAGAAAAGATAAGTGAAAGGATGAAAATTCTCCAGGATCTGGTGCCTGGTTGTAACAAGGTATGGATTTGGATTTTCCTAAAGATTTTCAGTACCCAGAATTGTACAGGTTTTCATTAATAAATATGCATGAGAACAAATTTATTCAAAGTTCAAGTCCTATGAATTGACTATGGATACAGTTGGCACTTGTTAGTATACTTAGTGTTTAGATTTTTCATCAATTACCGTTTAACATATTATATTTGCAAAACCTTTCTAAGATAGATTTCCAATTCAGGTTATTGGCAAAGCACTGGTCCTTGATGAGATAATTAATTATATCCAGTCATTACAGCGGCAGGTTGAGGTGAGAAATCCTTAATTTTGAACACGGATTATTGTATCTTTTGTTCATAGATTTTCCTTTTAGCAATCTCAATTCTCAAATTTGAGCCTACGAATTTACTGGAAATTACAGTTTCTGTCAATGAAGCTTGAAGCCGTCAATTCAAGAATGACCTCTGGCATTGAAGTATTTCCTCCCAAAGATGTAAGTCCTAACACTGAGAATTTTGAAGTCAATTCGGTTGTTTTTATAACATTTCTCTTGACATGCTGTCTATATTGCACTCCATATTAGTATTACAAGGATGATTCATACTAATATTTTATTAGAATACAAAGCACAGAATTTCAACCTATTCATCATTCCTGCCTGTTTGATGGAGGCAATTCACTTTCTAAAAGCGGTTTTACTTGATCAAATGAGGGTTCCGTGTATTTGTTACTTGTTTTAAACTTTCAATATGGCAAACTATATACGGGTTGCCATAAGGTTTGATGGAAATGCAGGGACCACAATTTCATACTCTTGAAACTTACATAGATTCATGCCTACCTCCATTGCTGTTAATTCTGTTTCTATGCATATTATTTCATTTAGCCGTTAATATTTTCGTTTTTCACCCCGTTGGGACAAGAACATAACCATTTTCCTTCGTAAAGAATATTTTATTTTCCAAAAGATTTTGCATGCCAAATTTAGAATTCAAATAGAAAGTAGTATGTTTCTAGATGGATCTTGCACCCGCTGGATAGAAATGTTATGTTCTACAAAATGGAACATTTCTAATTTTTTGTCGGCACTGTGTTGTGTTGAGCACTTAAATCACCATAATTACATTTTATTGTGGATAATATGCAGAGAACAAAGCAGATTTTGGTGACAGCCTAAACAAGGCTGAGCTTTTGTGTTGATTCTTTTCAGAGATATTTGTTTCCATATTCTCCTGATAATGATTTTATAAATTGGCATTTCAGTTTGGTCAACAAACATTTGATGCTGCTGGCATGCCATTTGGTGGTTCTCAAGCAACAAGGGAATTCGACCGTAATACATCACCGGAGTGGTTGCATATGCAGGTTGGTGGCTGTTTTGAGAGAATGATATAACCTAAACTATCCCCATCAGATAATAATAAGAGCATTAGGTGGCGATGCTCCCAGTTTCATTGGCTGTTGAAAGTTATACCCAGTATACTAAATCTAAGAGATCAAATTCTCAGTTTCAACATCAAGCAAGGAGTATATTACCAATGTCTAAAGACTTACTCAAGTGTTTGTATTTGAACATCTCCATCTGTTTGTGTTGAAAAATGAATTCTTTACTTAGTATATCTCATAGTAATCGTTACCTTGTAAGAATATGCCAACAAAATCTCGAAGAATGATCATTGCTGTTGTAAAAGAATGTTTCTCAATTCAGAATCTCTGGACTCTTATGCATACATGTATAGACAATGTTTCAACAGTGGATCGGTTTGTTAAGAAGCTGAAGATGTGTTGAATAAATTAAGCCACTTTAATACTTTGTTTTCTAGAAAGTCCTCCTGGAGCCGACGGGGCTTAAATTTTGCTTCGCGTAGCCTAAAACATGGATTATGCTTTCACATTTACTTTGCTATAACTAGGTGTTGATCATGGGCATGTTGAATCTATTGTAAAACGCTGTTAGAGTTGTTTTGATTTGTGAGGAGGTTAATTAATCATACACGTTTGGAGCACATCCTAACTTGCCTGCAAAATTTGTTGTCATTTCTTCAAGTTTTCGTGTTCCAAATTCATAAATATGTTCTAGTAGGCCACTGTTTGCTCAACGGGTGCTTTAATTTTGGTGCAGCTCAGGATTGACAAATCGTTCACACATTTAAATGTCGAACGTTACTATTGTTCTTATGATATATAATAAATCATTCTATAATCCAGGCTACGGTTATATATAAATCATCATCCCCTTGAGCTGCTAATGCCACCAATTTTTGTGCCCATGCTAAACATTTCCTGAATGTATGCAATACTAAGGTTCAATCCTCGTACACACAAAGGACCAAGTTAAATTGAGCTACAGATTGCTAATAGTCAAGAACCATCACATTGATAAATGAACTACCATGCAGCTAAAATTTTACATATTTACATTTGTACTTACTGCTCTCCTGAAATAATCTAAATGCAAAAGCTCCAACCAGTAACCAGTTTCGCAATTATGTTGTTGGCTGGGTTGCTCCAAAGGAGCTTCCACCCTGGTTAAAACTGTTACTGTTTGATTGAAAATAAGAAACAGCTGCCCAAGTCACACGCAGGAGCAAGATCACTGCAAATACAGTGCCCCCAAGAGTGCAGACTACCTGCAATTAATTTTTGCCACCACGAGTTAGATTGTTAATCTAACTGCACTACTATTGCCAGCCAAATTTGAATGCTATATGAAATTTACAAAGAAAGATACCTGTAAAAATCTGAAAGAGTCAAGTCTAACCATCTTATCAAAAATATAATTCAAGATAATCTGACTTTGTTCAAGATGTAGAATCAACACATGTAAAAAGAAAACGACGATTTCAAAATGCTCGTTTACTCTTACATTATTTGTTTTCACATTTAAGGGAATCACATTATGTGATGGAAGGGGCCCATTTATTTAATTACATCATCAAAATCCTTTTAGAGACTCAACAATTAAGTAATCTTATGATGGTGTCCTGCATATTCTGAGATCCATTATGCAAATGTTATGTCTCAAATCTTGAAATAGTGAAAACATCAGAGCTGGCGATGGCAAGGCTATACCTCAAGAAGAGCTTTCACGATTGCAAGAGCAGCTAATAGCAACATCCCATCAACTGCAAACGACACCTAAATACAAATAAGAAGAAAGAGAAGAAAATAAGCAGCCTAGTGGAACCAACAAAAATCCCCGTTAACATGCACAAAAGCGACGAATATAAACCCCATGAGAAAAATAGTTATGGTGGGCTCAATCACAAAAAAAAAAAAAAGGCAATGTCATACTCAAAATACTGATATTCTACATAGATTGATTAGATTCTTAACAGTGTTTAAACTTCCTCTCCAAAACCATGTCCACAAAAACTGAACCAACCCTTTCAATTTCATGGAAATTAGCTGAGAATATCTCTAATATATGGGTATGAGTCCTCCATACAATCAACTTGTCAACGATTACATATCTAACATTTTATCATGGGGGTTATTTATTATGTGGTGTACTCCCTCACAAACAGCAGATTAGCTGAGTACACAAATCCTTAAACTACCAGTTACTTGCTTCCCCTGTTGAGAATCTTGTTCACATTTATTAGATAGAATAGAATACACCATTTCCAGAGTTACATACTTATATTTATTACATTTCACAATGTAATATAGAGCCAACAACTCGTGCATGTTTTTTTTTTTTTTTATTATTAATTATCTTACAGTTGATATCGCGAAATAGACTATCTCACAGCTGATATGTTAGACGAATGGTATCAAATTAGACAAAGCAATGATATAGTATTATTTATTTTTCTATCATCTTTCCTATTATCTTTTCTTTTTCTCTTACCTTTTTCATAGGTTCTCACCACATCAGCTCCAACTGTAAGATAATTTCATGGAATACTTTTTCCCAGCGCAATGCACTCACAACAACAACAGAAAATAAAATTATATATATTTATATATATACACACACAATTGCAATAAAGAATTCCATTAAATTTGAACCGGTGACTCAATTTCGATTAACAGATTATACTGCAACAACAATCGCAATCAATTGAGAGTGAATCACAGAACCAGAAGGGAAATACCAGCTGAGGCGAGATAGCGGCGGGGAGGATGGAGCGACAGGCTTTCTTGGCACGCTTGGAGAGTTTCTTGAACATCGCCTGCGTGAATCTTACAAACAAGTCCACACTGCTCTCCTCCTCCTCCTCCTCATCATCATCTTCATCACCGCTGTCATCTTCAACCATAAAATGTTCGAAAAAGGCTTCACCGATCTCGTCATGGACTTCTCCGGCTGAAGCGTCCAACTGATAAGTTATAACATTCAAGTTAGTAGTACAAGCGAAGAGACCATGTACTAGTAGTTAGGGAAGCGAGAGCGAGAGACCTGGGCGTTGCAAGTGATAGCGAGTCTGAGAAAAGTGTTGTGATGGAATGAGAAAATTGAAGGTGAAGAGTAACGGAGCTTGTTCGGAAGGAGATCGAAGACGCGCGCACGCGGTGACGATAAGGCTGTGATTGTTGCCATTTCTGATTCTTTTGTCGTTTTGAACCCACATTGTCCAGATTTCACTCTTTTTAAATTGTAAGTTTAAATCCAACAGACCGCTTCAGCCCACATGAGTGAACTTACTATAGAGACTAGAGGGGCTCCATAACCGTTTAAAGCTAGATCCGTACGCGGCTCTCAAACATAATTTTAGGCCCAACTTGCCTGATTTATTTATATTTAAATAATTAGTACGTTTTTATTTCAAGGATTCATTTCCTATTTATGATAGGGTTTTAAGCCCAATCATGTTTACAAATATGTAGATAGATTTCTCTCTTTATCGTGAGAGTAGAATTCTCTCGATATGAAATTATATTTCGGGTCACACATAATACTTAATTATAATAGGTTTCGATAGATCCACGATCATTTCGATATATATAATAGCTTTTTTGTTGCATATACGGGAATAAATTTTTGAATCACCCATAGCATTTCATCTCATTAGGTCCCAATGAGCCCATGAGTAGTTATGTTAATAATTTTTTATTATAATTTTACTTAGTAATTGTTCCAACCTAATATTAAAATAATAATGATAAATATAATGATAATAAATAATAATTTATGCAGATATCCTACAGTAGCATGATTTTCATGCCGGGAATCTAATTTATGGCTTAAATGATGTCATTGCTAAGCCAGGTTCAAAATTCTTAAAAGTTAAGGTTCCTAAAAAAAAAAAAAAAAAATCCTTAAAAGTTAAGGTATGAGTGATAATCTTTCTTTTTAATTCGTACATGATTCTTGCCACTTCATTGTCTTATTACAGTGAAAGAAAGCTTATCAAAATAGATCAATAGATTTTTTTATGTTAGATGATAAAAATAATTGGGTGAATCTTATATTAAAAATGTAAAAACCAATAGGAAGATATGAATACTAATGGATGTCATAGCAATAGTTTAATTTTCCTAGGTCGTAAGGCTATCCACTGATATGTATGCCAATTTAAAAAAACTTACCTGTGTGAAAATTTAACATTTTTTTACATTCTAGTTTTCTTAAAAAATATATATTTTATAAATCATTGGATTAAAATCGATTAATATTTATTTTATTCTGGATTTGGAACATTTTTTTTTTTTTAATACAGGATTTGGGTCATTTCGTAATCACAGTTTGTTTAAAGCATCAGATTGGCTATTGACAAGATAAAAATAAAAAATATTTATATCTCAACTATCAATGGTTGTAATCCGTTTATATGTTATCCTGGTAGATAAGCTTCAGAAAAACATTGATTAAGAGCGAGTCCATCTAAATCCATTTCATAAAGAATAATACTTTTAAAAAACAAAACGACAATTTAATTTATAGTTAATTTTGAGATGAGGTATTAATAATATGATAATTTAACATAAAATTACTGCATCATTTGACGATAAATTTGGATAGCATAACATTACTTTTTTATAAATATTTGGATTGAAATTAATTAAAAGTAATGCTAGAATTTTTTATTTATTTATATTCATATCTAAATGATTTGATATATGAGTTGATAATAGTTTGTAATATTATAAATAATCAATACCATACTATCCAAAATTTTATATAAATAACATGACAAACTGTTATATGTGTTTTTGGGATACCCCAAATGGGCTGGTAAAAGCCCAAAAGCCCAGCAGACAGAGGCCTAATTTACCAGGCTCCAGCTATCTTCAGGTCGCTGAGCTATCTTCAGGCCGCTGAGCTATCTTCAGGCCGCTGAGCTATCTTCAGGTCGCTGAGATACTTCAGGTCGCTGAGATACTTCAGGTCGCTGAGCTATCTTCAGGTCGCTGAGCTATCTTCAGGTCGCTGAGATACTTGAGGTCGCTGAGCTATCTTCAGGTCGCTGAGATCCTTCAGGTCGTTTTGGATGAGCTCCAGGTTGCAGCTCTAGCTCGTACAATAACGTGACGTGCACGGTCAACCATTTCAGATCAGTAGCAGCGTGATTTACTCAACCACTGCAGCATGGGAAGAGTTAGAAGACTCAGACTTTTTTGACAGAAGGCTTTGGAAATTGTATTACGCATTTAATGCTTTCATATTACTGTAGCACCTCCCCCCATCTCTATAAATAAGAGCAATATCTCAGTAAATGGGGACGATGGGTTTTTCTCTGCTCTCTCTCTCTCTCTCTCTCTTTGTACCCAGAAAATGCAGCAATAAAAGTGACTGCTGCCACCAACGGTGGAGGCGCCGTGGACGTAGGCCATGTTTAAGGGCCGAACCACGTAGATTTATGTGTTTTTCTCCTTCCTCTGCCTCTTTTCTTCTTCCTCTTTGCCTATGTTTTCTTGTTTTTGTTCTGTTCCTGGTTGATCTGCGGCATTGGGCTCAAGAATCTCGTTGACTAAAGATCCGACTTATCTTACCAGATTTTGACGTCAACATTTTGGCGCTAGAAGGAGGGCCCAACTGTAGATTTCTCCAGATTTTCAAGCAGCCATGGCAAGGGGAAGAAAGACTAGGAGCTTTAATGCAACAATCGCAGGTGAACCAGAATTCCTGGGCAAGCTGAAGGTTAGCTCACCCAAAACCAGCTCTCTCCAACCTCCCATCAGCTAGCTTCGACAGTCTCACTGACTAGGGGGCTTCAAGAGCTGTATCAAAGACTCGTTTCTAAGGTTGAGCTCGCAGGTAAAGCTTTCAGCTCCCAATTCTAAGGTTGAGCTCGCAGGTAAAGCTTTCAGCTCCCAATTCTAAGGTTGAGCTCGCAGGTAAAGCTTTCAACTCCCAGTTCTAAGGTTAAGCTCGCCGGTAAAGCTTTCAGCTCCCAATTCTAAGGTTGAGCTCGCAGGTAAAGCTTTCAGCTCCCAATTTTCAGGTTGAGCTAGCAGGTAAAGCTTTCAGCTCCCATTTTTCAGGTTGAGCTCGCAGGTCAAGCTTTCAGCTCCCGTTTCTAAGGTTGAGCTCGCAGGTCAAGCCCTTAGCTCCCATTTTTCAGGTCGAGCTCGCAGTTCAAGCCTTTAGCTCCCATTTTTCAGGTTGAGCTCGCAGGTAAAGCTTTCAGCTCCCGTTTCTAAGGTTGAGCTCGCAGGTAAAGCTTTCAGCTCCCATTTTTCAGGTTGAGCTCGCCGGTCAAGCTTTCAGCTCCCGTTTCTAAGGTTGAGCTCGCAGGTAAAGCTTTCAGCTCCCATTTTTCAGGTTGAGCTCGCAGTTCAAGCTTTCAGCTCCCGTTTCTAAGGTTGAGCTCGCAATTCAAGCTTTCAGCTCCCATTTTTCAGGTCGAGCTCGCAGTTCAAGCCTTTAGCTCCCATTTTTCAGGTTGAGCTCTCAGGTAAAGCTTTCAGCTCCCGTTTCTAAGGTTGAGCTCGCAGGTAAAACTTTCAGCTCCCATTTTTCAGGTTGAGCTCGCAGGTCAAGCTTTCAGCTCCCAATTTTCTAAGGTTGAGCTCGCAGGTAAAGCTTTCAGCTCCCAGTTCTAAGGTTGAGCTCGCCGGTAAAGCTTTCAGCTCCCAATTCTAAGGTTGAGCTCGCAGGTAAAGCTTTCAGCTCCCAATTTTCAGGTTGAGCTCGCAGGTAAAGCTTTCAGCTCCCGTTTCTAAGGTTGAGCTCGCAATTCAAGCTTTTAGCTCCCATTTTTCAGGTCGAGCTCGCAGTTCAAGCCTTTAGCTCCCATTTTTCAGGTTGAGCTCGCAGGTAAAGCTTTCAGCTCCCGTTTCTAAGGTTGAGCTCGCAGGTAAAGCTTTTAGCTCCCATTTTTCAGGTTGAGCTCGCAGGTCAAGCTTTCAGCTCCCAATTTTCTAAGGTTGAGCTCGTAGGTAAAGCTTTCAGCTCCCATTTTTCAGGTTGAGCTCGCAGGTCAAGCTTTCAACTCCCGTTTTTAAGGTTGAGCTCGCAGGTCAAGCCTTTAGCTCCTATTTTTCAGGTTGAGCTCGCAGGTCAAGCTTTCAGCTCCCAGCTCGCAGGTATGAGTTCTCAGGTCTCAGGATGCTCAGTTCAAGCTCTTAACCTCAATGAGCTCTCAACCAGCTAAGCCACAAGCTCCCGAACAACAAGCATGAACATGCCACTCATTCATCCTCGCTGTAGAGGCATATTTATATGTACGGTAACATTCTGAGCTTCTATCATATACTTTATGCGTTGTGCCTCATCTTATTGATCGGGTTCGCGAGCGCCCTGCCTATGCCCGAGGGGTCCCATGGAAGGCGTTAAAGGTGAAAGGGTCCAGTTCCGAGCATCAGCGCCCTGCCTATGCCCGAGGGGTCCCATGGAAGGCGTTAAAGGTGAAAGGGTCCAGTTCCGAGCATCAGCAGTCCTGGACGAAACCGTCGCGTTCTGTGAGCTCGCAACGCTCTGGACGGAGCGACGGTCTCCTGTGGACTTATCAGCAGTCCTGGACGGAGCGACGGTCTCCTGTGGACTTATCAGCAATCTTGGACGGAACCGTCGAGTCCTGTGAGCTCGCAACGCTCTGGACAGAGCGACGGTCTCCTGTGGACTTATCAGCAGTCTTGGACGGAACCGTCGCATCCTGTGAGCTCGCAACGCTCTGGACGGAGCGACGGTCTCCTGTGGACTTATCAACAGTCCTGGACGGAGCGACGGTCTCCTGTGGACTTATCAGCAGTCTTGGACGGAACCGTCGCGTCCTGTAAGCTCGCAACGCTCTGGACGGAGCGACGGTCTCTTGTGGACTTATCAGCAGTCTTGGACGGAACCGTCGCGTTCTGTGAGCTCGCAACGCTCTGGACGGAGCGACGGTCTCTTGTGGACTTATCAGCAGTCTTGGACGGAACCGTCGCGTCCTGTGAGCTCGCAACGCTTTGGACGGAGCGACGGTCTCCTGTGGACTTATCAGCAGTCTTGGACGGAACCGTCGCGTCCTGTGAGCTCGCAACGCTCTGGACGGAGCGACGGTCTCCTGTGGACTTATCAGCAGTCTTGGACGGAACCGTCGCGTCCTGTGAGCTCGCAACGCTCTGGACGGAGCGACGGTCTCCTGTGGACTTATCAGCAGTCTTGAACGGAACCGTCGCGTCCTGTGAGCTCGCAACGCTCTGGACGGAGCGACGGTCTCCTGTGGACTTATCAACAGTCCTGGACGGAACCGTCGCGTCCTGTGAGCTCGCAACGCTCTGGACGGAGCGACGGTCTCCCGTGGACTTATCAGCAGTCTTGGACGCGATATGGCCAAAAGGTATGCAGACCAGCAGGCCTCCAAACTACCTAATCGGTCAGCCTAGTCAGCATTACATTGTACAGCTCGGTTTATAACCCTTAGAGCATAGTTGAGGTTACGACCTCGATGACTTTTATTATATACAGTTCAGGTTACGACTTTTTGAACACGGTTGGAGTTTATATATCTATCTGTTCACCTCTCGCCATGCCACGGGCCCCTATGCCTCATCGGCATAACGCGAGATGTTTGTTATTACTGATGTTTTTTACTTTTGAGTCCACAGGAAACTCAGATGAAGCAAATGCCTAATAGACCTCACCGCCAGGCAGATCAGCAACATGCTTCTAGTATTTCTCCATCTCATCGAGACAGCAAGCTCTTATGCACAACAGCTTTTACCAGCAAGTTCAAGCTCCCAGTCCGTAGAACGAACTAGGAGCTGGGGGACTTGTGTTATATGTGTTTTTGGGATACCCCAAATGGGCTGGTAAAAGCCCAAAAGCCCAGCAGACAGAGGCCTAATTTACCAGGCTCCAGCTATCTTCAGGTCGCTGAGCTATCTTCAGGCCGCTGAGCTATCTTCAGGCCGCTGAGCTATCTTCAGGTCGCTGAGCTATCTTCAGGTCGCTGAGATACTTCAGGTCGCTGAGATACTTCAGGTCGCTGAGCTATCTTCAGGTCGCTAAGCTATCTTCAGGTCGCTGAGATACTTGAGGTCGCTGAGCTATCTTCAGGTCGCTGAGATCCTTCAGGTCGTTTTGGATGAGCTCCAGGTTGCAGCTCTAGCTCGTACAATAACGTGACGTGCACGGTCAACCATTTCAGATCAGTAGCAGCGTGATTTACTCAACCACTGCAGCATGGGAAGAGTCAGAAGACTCAGACTTTTTTGACAGAAGGCTTTGGAAATTGTATTACGCATTTTATGCTTTCATATTACTGTAGCACCTCACTCCATCTCTATAAATAAGAGCAATATCTCAGTAAATGGGGACGATGGGTTTTTCTCTGCTCTCTCTCTCTCTCTTTGTACCCAAAAAATACAGCAATAAAAGTGACTGCTGCCACCAACGGTGGAGGCGTCGTGGACGTAGGCCATGTTTAAGGGCCGAACCACGTAGATTTATGTGTTTTTCTCCTTCCTCTACCTCTTTTCTTCTTCCTCTTTGCCTATGTTTTCTTGTTTTTGTTCTGTTCCTGGTTGATCTGCGGCATTGGGTCAAGAATCTCGTTGACTAGAGATCCGGCTTATCTGACCAGATTTTGACGTCAACACAAACTTATTTATATTTTCTATATTATCAATACATCAATATATAATTAACGTGGTTATTATTATAAATGATCATGTCAAATCATTTTGACAAAAAATTTAAAAAATTTTGAAAAATATAGCATTATTTTTTATAATATGATAGTTAATACGATGATAATAAATCAAATATAATATAATTTGGGCATGAATTTAAGATTAAAAATTTTAAAAACCTAACATCAATCATCTATTAAATATTAGTGACGTTGAACACAAATTGTACATTCTAATCTCCCCATTTATTGATTATTAAATACAAAATTTTGAGTTTTTTTATAAAACTTTGATTCATTCCCTACTGATTCTCTAGAATTTTGACCTCTATATAGAATGTGGTACGTGTCAACCAAAAAAATATCTACATCACAACGTGAAGATTAATAGCAGGTCGGTAGAAATCGTCAAGAATCTGCGAAAAACATGAGTTAATATCTAATTAAAAACCTTCTCTCCAATTGAATGCAGCACACGCCAACATTTGCGGCCAACAATGGAAATATCAACGAAACGACGTCGTTGTAAGTCTCCATTAAGGAACGATTCTTCTTTGGCGCTTCAACCATTTTCACGTTGACCTCTTGCAGTCCACGCGCCAGCTTCCACATGACAACAATTTACTCCAGTCACAATACAACATGTGTTACAACGGTAAAGCACGCGCTTACGTACTCCAATGCTTTTGAGGAAATTTAATCTGAATATGTTAACATAGGGCAAACGTCGGAATTATTTTTGTTGGATTTTAAAAAATGGGACAAAAACCGATATAGAAATGGAGTCCAAATTGAAACAACGAGGGCGTTAACTGCCAAAAAAAAGATAAAAATCAAAAAAGAAAAAAGGAAGGAGAAGAAGAAACAGGGGTCCTCCTTGTTTCGTCGTCCGTACAAGGAAGGCGGTTTGGTTTCCCTTTTTTAAGGAACCTGATTTGAATAAAGAAGACGAGAAGCGAGAAAATCGAGGAAAAACCGCGCCGATCGAATTGAGAGCGTTAGTGATTTGGTTGAGATCGACTTTACTGGGGCGTTTGGATCGGGAAGAAAATGAACGGATGGGATAGGGTTAGGTCATCTCGATCGCGATTGAGCCAGAGCTCTACCAGGCGTACGACCTCACGTACCGTTACACTGGGCCGGGTCCAGCCTCAGGCCCCCGGTCACCGCACCATTCACTGCAATGACCGGGAAGCCAATCAACCTGTCCGATTCAAGGTCTCTTTTTCCTTTCGTTTTCTATTTTCGTTTGTTCCTGGTTATATGATAAGCATGAGTGGAAATGTGCGTATGTGATTGAAGTTTGTGAATGATGTTATTGGACTATTGGTCGTTTTGTGAGAACCGGCAAATGAAGAACCTTAGTGAACTTAGTTTATGTTTTGATCCTCTTTATTGTTTTTTTTTTTTAATTATTTAAATAGTTTGGAAAAAGAGAAGATTTTGTAGTGTGTTCATTTCCTGTTTTCTTGGCTGATAAAGTGGGAGGTTTATTTGCTTGATTTTGTAGTGTATTGGGAGACTTAAAGTGTATATAATAGAGCGTAATTACAGTGTGATGAGAGTAAATTCGTAAGTTCTTCGAGGAGCGGGGCTTAGGAGGAGCGGGGCTTAGAATAAAGTATGAAGAGAGGAGACTTTTTCCAAACCGCCAAAACCCCGTTTCTCTATAAAATGTGTGGGACGTGGACTGAAAGGAAAACCCCTACTAGGGAAGAAATTCGATTTACGTTGTACTCTAGTCCGACTTAGAAGGTTATGCTATATATAATTAGTATACAAGTGCACAACGGGTATAATAACATACAATAATTCTTTTAAAATTATTTCGTTTGTTACAGGATATTGGATAGTGGAAAGTGAGACAATTTTTTTTTTACCTGTTCTGTTATTTTAACTAAACAGATGGAAAGAAAGATGAGTACTCTTCCTTTATTTCTCTTTTCTTCCTCTTTGTTCTTTGCCCTCCTTTTTCGTTTCATCGTTCTTGCTAAAAATATTGAGTGGTATATTAACAAGAAACTTTTTTGATTAAATGTGAACTGTATTGTCTCTCGCTGGTAGGTTGCTGCTTAGCCCTATTGTAAATGGAAAATCATTAATTTGTTATATGATAGATAAAGTGACATAAGTGTAAATGAGTGAATGAACTTACTTTATCACCATAGGTTTTAGAATAAGGAGGCATTTTCCTAAATGCACGCAGGCAAGAGATCAAGTGGTATTTGCTGGAGTGGGGCTGGGATAGGTTTTAAGGTTAAAAAATAAAGAGGAAGATATTTGTTGAAGATATGGGTATAGCTGTCCCATGGAGTCCTATGGAGCAAAATTTATTTTTATTTGAGCCTTGCAAGAGTGCCAAATGCCGGTGATCTCTATACTTGATGTTGAGGTGCAGCTTATTCAATAAGACCAATGTGTTTTCAATGTGCTTATGTTTTCCTCTTCTTTATGTATGATTCTTGTAACCTAGGGTACTTTAATGTGAACATGGAAATGTTTTTTCGAGATTTGTTTTTCAAACATTTTAAACTTGACTTATCTGTTTGATGATTCTCTTGCTAGTCAAGGCTCCACCGATGCAACTTTGCAGTTTATTTTAACACCTGTCCTCCCAGTATTGGCTGTAAACAAATAATTTATTTGCTGTTTTAGTTTATGCTTCAAAAAACAAGGCCAACTTGGTTTTTCCTCCTTTCCAAATTCAATTTTCTAGAAATTTTATTTCCTAGATCGCAGAGATGCATTGTTAGTTCAAAGGCTGTGCTTATAGTGGCCAGCCTGTTGGAAGTATCTGATAAAAGTGGAATTCCAGAGTAATGATGCATTCGTTAAATTAGGAAATGTATGTATTGCACTTGCGTACACATGTTAACTTAAGTTCTGATTTGTTTGCTGCTTCTGTAAGTATGCAGTATCATGAAATTGGTCATCTTTATACACGTGATGATTTTATTTACGTTTTTGCTTTGCTTCTGGTATTAATAAATTTGGATGTAGGTTTTGATTATTACTCGGCTAACTGTTTCAGGGGAATTCTATTGCGACTACAAAATACAATGTTCTTACCTTTCTACCAAAAGGGTTGTTTGAACAGGTAACCTGGATTTTAGAATGCTAGTAGTAAAATGTTTGACATGTGTATTTGTTAGCTCGTCCTATTTAGCATCATTTTATGCCAAATCGATGTGTTTTTTTGTGTATTGAAAGAAGATAGATTACTTATTCAGGTTCTGTCAGTTACTAAAACCATTCAAACTGTGGGGTTATGCTATCCTATTTCCTGTATGAATGAAAATTGCCATAATTCTTTGTTGTCTGGTTCAGTGTGAACTGCTGTTGGATCACGGTTTATGGTAGTTGTATGGAGCACGAAAACGCATTTGTAGACACTTCATCTAGAAGTATGAGTATCTAATCATGTAGATTATAATTATCCCTAAATTTGGCTGAATAGATTGTTGCCTCTTGTTCCTATCTCTGTTTGCCAAATTTAAGTTAATGCAAATGGGTTGATGTGTAAGATGGTATAGGTGAAATCAAATTTCTTTTTTGTCAATGTAAGGGATTGACATGGAATTATGCTGGGATAACTGACCTGGAGTTGGGTAATATATGAAAAAATTGGCACTAACTTAGCCCAAATTCACTTGAGAAATAGGTTCTTAAGGTTTTGATTCTGTATTTATAGTTGAGAAATTTGATAAATTCAACATGCATTGATAGGGTTACACTTTGCTTGTAAATGATGAAGGTTAGGCTGGTCAATTCATTGGCGTCCTGAACTGTGCTTTTTATATTTGTCACCTTTGTGCCTGAAAAAAATTCTGTGTTTATGCTGACAGTTCAGGCGGGTGGCAAATTGCTACTTTCTGATGATCTCTATTTTATCGACAACACCAATGAGGTACATGATGTTATTTGTTGTAGTATCCGGTTATGGAATTGTCAATGTCTCTTATAAACATTCCTTGACTTAAAAATATGTTTGACCAAACTCTGAATACATTTTCCTTATGAAGTCTTTTATATATTTGAATTAAATACTAAAATATCTGTCTTTTTTTTTTTTTTTTTTTTTTAAAAAAAAATTAAAGTTATTTTAGAAGAAAATTTTTCCTCCAATTAAGATGGTTTGATTTGGACAAAACCAACTTTTTTAACTTATTTTTTGGACGTTTTGGGATGTTTTCCAGATTTCATCCATCTAGAAAATAGATTTAAAAACATCTAAATGTGTCTACTCAGACATATACAGACTAAAAAGTGACCTAATACCAAAAAAAAAAACTTACTCAATAATTTTTCTCGATATGTTGTGGCCTCTTTTGTATAGATGTTGTTTACTTTGGTTATGTATCCATTTTTTAATGAATTACTTACTAAAAAAGATTTTTTTTTAAAAAAAAAATGAAATGTGGTTACTGGTTAATAACATACTAAACAAGTTTTCTGATCGTGCAGTCCTGTGAATCCAGTGACAAATGTGGTACCTCTCTCTCTGGTGCTTTTGGTTTCTCTAATAAAAGAGGCCTGGGAGGATTGGGTGAGTATTGTGTTTTACCCTCATTCTAGCATGGACTCGTAAATGGTTTCTTTATCCTAGCATGGATTGATTTCCAGATGGACTATACCTTAAGTGTTGTCTTTTGGGTTAGTTTGAGAGAATACTTGTTTTGAAGTCTAAATATAACATACTAACTCAATTTTGTTTGTGTTTTATTGTTTCTTTCTAATTGTGTGCAACAGAAACGTTTTCAAAATGATATGGCTATAAATAATACTCTTATAGATGTATTGCAAGATCAGAGGTGGGAGCGTATTCCCTGGAAAAAGTTGCAGGTTGGAGATATTGTTAGGGTGAGTGATATGTTTCTTTTTTTTTTTTTCTTTTGTGTTTATACAATATACAATGGGATGTTTGTTTATCTGTCCTGTGATGAGATATGGTCCCTTAAAACCTTCTAATATTGAAGGATATCTACAGCGCATTACAATAGGCATGCTGGTTATCATCCCTATGGATTCATGCTTCTTCCATTTGTGCCAGTCATGTCAATGGGGTTTATTTATATTTTTCTAGAGCTTAATTTATTTGCTAGTCTAGTGCAGACCTTTGTTTTGTTGGGGTGGATAAATATGGTCTTCTTTTAAAGTGTGATATTTTGGTGTATCATTTTGCATTTTGGATTAGGAGCTTATAGTTTCACTAATTTATAATTGTTGATATTTGATATTTGATTCTTACTTTTTTGCGTTAACACTAGCACTTAAAAGTTACCACTTTTTGGACGAAAGAAACTTCACTTTGATTGTTGTATTTTAGGAAATTCCTGTTCAGCCGTGGGTTTTATATCTGAATTTAGGTCCTAAAGTTTAACATTCTCAAAGCTGAGATTTTTTTTATATCAATGATGTGTAAACCATATCTTGATTGTAATGGATCGATTCTTACTCCAATAGTTCTAGGTTCTCTTTTCACCTCAGTTATGTTTTATTCATTTTGGCCATAGTGAATCATGCCTAGCAAATTTTTATTGTTTTAACATGTCTTTTCAGTAATTGTCATTTGAAGCAACAATTTTTTTTTTTTAATTGCAAGCACAATATTATAATGGGTTAGGCTATCAACTTAAAATTTTGACTTCAACATTTGTCCATCCATTTCCATGGGTGAAGAAAAGTGTATGAAATTAAGGTATATAATCACTCTTAGCTTGGGTGGAAATGAATGAATGGATGTTGAACTTACTTTTTCAAGTCAAAATTTTAAGTTGATATAGCTTGAGCCTATTGCAATTACTTTTAAAAACAAAATCTAAATTTTGTATCTGTTGCAGGTTAATCAGGATGGTTTCTTTCCTGCCGATCTCCTTTTCCTGGCTAGTACAAATGCGGACGGTGTCTGCTATATTGAGGTTCTTTCATGTTTTTAGTATTATTTAAACATTTTTTACCTATTTGTACTATTTCAATTGTGAGTGGGCTGTTAATGGTATGTTTCCTTAATGGCTTACATTTGTTATTCAATTTTTACTTTTGGGTTGCAGACTGCAAATTTGGATGGGGAAACCAATTTGAAGATCAGAAAAGCATTGGAAAGGACATGGGATTACTTGACTCCTGAAAAAGCTTCTGAATTCAAAGGTTTAACCTTAGTTATTATCCTACTCTTTGATTTCAAGTGTCCATAAACTCAGATTATGTAAACTCAGCATTAACTGAGGCCCACAAATAGGCCCAGATACTGACTTTCTCTTAGATTCGGTCTGTTAAGAAACTTAAGAATTTTTGCTGTGTTAGTCCCTGTTGAAGGTAAGTGAGAAGATGATGGGAAGAACGAGGCTTGGCAATCATGATTGCGGGTGTAACAGCTTGTGGGACTTTGATTTTGACCTACAGCTAAATACTTCTCAATTATTTTCCCCTTCCAATTTAATTGGGTTCTTTTCTTGATAGTGATAGTGGTGCTAACATGCTGTCTCTGTTTTTGGGAGTTACACTAGGGTCAAGCCTGTTTCTGTATATCACCTGCTTGTCATAGGGCACGTTTTTGGCCATCGTTGCGAGTTATTGATTCATGTAGAGGTTTCATGTGAGACCAATTTTTATGCCAAATTATCATCTGTTGTTACATAATTACATTTGCTTAAATATATCCTTTTAGATGAGTACGGGCCTGAATTACATCAGTGTCAATTCTCTTGATCTACACAAAATTAATTTACTTTCTTACGTGCCTTATTGGTTAAACTGATCACATTGTTTGCTAATGGCAGGTGAAATACAGTGCGAGCAACCAAACAATTCATTGTACACCTTCACTGGCAATCTTATTGTTCAAAAACAAACGTTACCTCTCAATCCGAACCAAATTTTACTGAGAGTATGCCATTTCTTTCTTAAACTGCTAGCTGTTTATTTGTATGTAATATACTTAAGTGTATTAGGAAGAGTTAAGTCAGAATAATTTATGAACGCTTCTCATATAATTTTATGACTTTTTTAATGATCCATTATAATTGCGCTCTCTTGATTTTTGATATTCTGTTAAGGCAGTTGCAGAATGAAATTATTTTCTTGTTCTTAGATCTGTTATAGATTTTTCATTCTTAGGTTTCTGTTTCCTCTGTAGTGTGTAGCTGCTATGTTTTATTAGTTTGATAGATGTTAATTTTGATATTTACCTTCTGCTCTTCGATTCCAGGGATGCAGTCTGAGGAATACTGAATACATTATTGGAGCTGTTATTTTTGCTGGTCATGAAACAAAGGTTAGTCATATTCTAGTGCAATGCAATAGAATTAATGGCTACTTTCCTTGCCTACCCCCTCTTCATGTTCGCATGTGAATTTAACTTATGCTATAATGACTAGAGGCTTCTGTTTTAGGAGAAGTAATACCTTCTGTAAATGTTGTAAGATCATAGGTAATTTCTCTAGTAAATTACGTTACATTAAGGGCATTTGGTTTCCGAAAGGTCCTATTTTTCATAATTTTCAGCTATTAATATGGTTTATCTGTTTCCTATCCAAAAAAGAAGTTTCTCTTTTTGTTTTTGTGCCTGGTTTCATTTTCTGTTTTTGATCTCAGAATCTATTATTTCTTCCGCCTTCTCTTTGTTATTTGATGTGTTGCTCTGATTTGGGTTGCATTTGTAGGTTATGATGAACTCCATGAATATTCCTTCCAAAAGAAGTACATTAGAAAGGAAGCTTGACAAACTTATACTTGCTCTATTTGGAACTCTCTCTGTTATGTGTCTAATTGGAGCCATTGGAAGGTTTGGCAATTCACTAATCTGTACTTCTATGTTTTCTGAATGTCTTCTTTTTTCCCTCTTCTAATTAACATTTTTCATTTTTCCATTTTATGTATCCATGTGACACTTGTTTTGCATCATGAATTCTGTAGTGCTGTATTCATAGATCGCAGGCATTTCTACTTAGGTCTTCATGATATGAGAAAAACTGTAGAGGATGATCAATTCAATCCTCGCAACCGTTTTCTGGTACTCTATGCTTGCTATAGTGCTTTTTAATTTGATTTTAATTCTCATTCACCTTCCTGAGCAGATTGTTTTTGTTGGTTGTACAGGTTGCCTTACTGAATTTGTTTACTTTAATTACTCTATTCTCACCGATTATCCCTATTTCTCTATATGTTTCCATTGAGGTAGGTCATTTTGCCTATTGTTGATTTTGTATGACCCAGCTGTTCACAAATATTCTTGTTGAACTGTCTCTATTGTAATTTCAGACAATCAAGTTTTTTCAGTCCACCCAATATATCAATAAGGACTTGCATATGTACCATGCTGAAAGCAACACCCCTGCATTGGCTCGAACTTCCAATTTGAATGAGGAACTTGGTCAGGTTAGGTTATACCATTTTGAGGCTCTTAAAATGAGGAACATTGAATGAATGAAATATATTTATTGAATTTTACATAATGTTGTATACTTGTATTTTGTATGTTGTGTCAAAGTCGTTATTATTTCAGTTTGTCCTGTGCTCTGGTCAGGTTGAATATATATTTTCAGATAAAACCGGAACTTTAACGCGAAACTTAATGGAGTTCTTCAAGTGTTCAATTGGAGGAGAAAGTTATGGTACTGGTATTACTGAAATAGAGAGGGGGGTGGCTCAGCAGAAGGGCACTAAAATTCAGGAGGTGTGGCCTCATGTCAGCATTAGTAAGAACTTGATTTTTTATAGTGCAGAAATCATGATATGTCTGTCGTAAATGTTTTACAGGTCAGAAAGCCAGCTAATTTGAAAAAAGAAAGAGGTTTTAATTTTGATGATTCTAGGCTTCTGCTAGGAGCTTGGAGGAATGAACCTAATCCTGATATATGCAAGGTAGCTTGCTTTGTTCTGTGCAAACAAAATGCTATTTTTGCATTTTTATTCGATATGTTAACAATGATGTTCAGCAATGGAGTCATATACATGGATGAAAGATATAATCTCATACATCTTCTATCTTTCTTATATCATTTTTGATGACTAAAGTAGTGTTATGGTTTGGTAAACAATTAAAGTATATCTTATCTGCTCAGGTTACAAGTACTAATTTTCAGCCTTAATATTTTTACGGCAAAATTTTCAGTTTTTAAAACAAATCCCAAGTGTCAAAACAATTGGTTGGCATCAACTAAGATATAAGTTGTGGCCTTGATGGGACGGACCGGATGTGTTCCATAAGTGACTTATAGAAGTTATGTGATGGAACATTCTTATTATGCCTTGGGCTGCTATTGATAGAGCCTACACATTAAATTTTCTTTTGCTGATTTTGTCTCTTCTATTATTCTTGTTTTAACTAGTTAAATTCCATTAGTACATAAACATGATGGTGCAGTCTAGCCCCTAGATGCCGGGTTATTTCTTGAATGTTTCAGAAAGAATGCTTCTAGTTTCTGAACAAATATTCAAACAAGTTACATCATTTTCAGTTCTACTGAGTATCTTGCTTGATACCTGATTTGTGCCATTGCCAATTAGGGATGTCTTGAATCTTAATTTGCATATTATGTCTTTTGAAGTGATAATTTTTTATTTGTGTAGGAATTTTTTAGATGTCTTGCTATTTGTCATACTGTGCTTCCTGAAGGTGAGGAGTCCCCAGAGAAAATCAGGTATCAAGCTGCGTCCCCGGATGAGGCTGCTTTAGTTACTGCTGCAAAGAACTTTGGGTTCTTCTTTTACAGGTCTGTATTTCAACCATTATGGTCTATGCCACATTGGGAAATGTAATTATTTTCTTTTTTCTTGTCTGTAACCTTGTTCCTTGGTTTCCCTTTATTTTTTCAAATGTTTTGCTTAAGTGACAAACATTTTAGGTCACACCATTGGTTTCATGAGTGCTTTGTATACCCACGTTAATGTACATATTGATCGATCTTGATGAGTTTTCTACTCTTGGCGGTGCCAGATGACCTCACCGAAATTTGGCTTCTGGTTTTGGTTTAAATTATCGGACGGAGCTTTTTACTCAACTTGTTTTGGGCTATATTTGAGTCTAATAATTGGATTTGTTCTCAGGCGTACGCCTACGATGATTTATGTTCGTGAATCTCATGTGGAGAAGATGGGTAAAATAGAAGATGTCTCTTATGAGATCCTGAATGTGATTGAATTCAATAGGTTGGCATGTATTTTTATTTGTGTATCTTTATGTATGATTTCACGGTTGATAACGCTGAAATAAATATTATTCTTGCTGCATAAATAGTACGAGGAAGCGCCAGTCTGTTGTATGTCGTTATCCTGATGGTAGGCTTGTATTGTACTGCAAGGTAATTTTTTCTTATAGATGCTTTGTAGAATGAATATTGCTAATTGCAGTTGGTAAAGAAAATGACACTGGACATTAATTTACTTTGCACAGGGTGCTGATACTGTAATTTATGAGAGATTGGCTGGCGGAAATGAAGATATAAAAAAAGTGACTAAGGAACATCTGGAACAGTTTGGATCTTCAGGATTGCGCACCCTGTGTCTTGCCTATAGAGATTTAAGTCCTGATATGTATGAAAGATGGAATGAAAAATTCATCCAGGCAAAATCGTCTCTACGAGATCGTGAACAGAAGTTGGATGAGGTATATTCTGTATTAATTTTTAGTACCAGGCTTAATGCAAAGTATAGACAACAGGGCTTGTAACCTGTTGTTCCTTTTGACTCGTGTGATGCTCTACATTTTACTTTTCCAGGTTGCCATGTAATTTTCCTTTAGAAAGAATGACATTTGGGATTTCTTGGAAGATTTCAATGAATTTTGTAGTGCTTCTTTACAGTGCTTTATTACTATTACATGTCCACAAACTGCTCCTTTCATTTCCTGACAAAGTCTTTAGTAATTTATATTTGAAGTTCTTTGTTGCCAGTCTTCGATTAATGTTTTCTTATTCAGTGAACAAAGTGCTCATACATTAGGAATTTAATTTGGAATTTGTGTTCTGCTTAAGTACTTTAAACTAATTATGCTGATCAATTCGTGTGCAGTGAACAAGGTGCTTATACATTAGGAGTTGTATACTATTTTTTAGTTGATTTGAAGTTTGTGTTCTGCTTAACTTTTTTAAACTAGTTATGCTTCAATGTTGAATTTTAAAGTGGCATCAGATTTGCATGAGTTTTTGTACGTGACTATGTAGCGTTAGTGGTTGTAAGAATATATTAAGAATGGCAGCATCTTTTGTTTGTCAATTGATCCGTTTCTGTTTTTGGTGCTGCATATTTTTAATCTGGTTTAATTTTTATTGGGATATATAATTTTATTTATCACTGGAATCATGTAGGTGGGGGAACTTATAGAAAAGGATCTTATTTTGATTGGATGCACTGCTATAGAAGACAAGCTTCAAGAAGGAGTACCCACGTGTATAGAGACTCTTTCTAAAGCTGGAATTAAGATTTGGGTGCTAACGGGAGACAAGATGGAAACGGCAATTAATATAGCCTATGGTAAGGCAATACTTAAAAATAGGCCGGTAATCTGGTGAATTTAATCCTTAAATCTGTGTTATTTCCTAAATTTTGTGGTTGACTTCTTGAGGTTTCCCTCCTCATTATTATTCTGCAGCTTGCAACTTAATTAACAATGAAATGAAACAGTTTATCATCAGTTCAGAAACAGATGCTATAACGGAAGTTGAAGAGAGGGTAAGTCATGTTTCTTAACTGGCTCTGTTTTTGCATGAACAAAAATTTTAGTTTACAGTATTTCAAAGTGTCTATATAGTGCCTAATAATTATTTTGAATACTCGTTGTTAGGGAGACCAAGTGGAGATTGCGCGCTTCATAAGGGAAGAAGTGAAGAGAGAGCTGCAGAAGTGCCTTGACGAAGTGCAACAGATGTACTCTGTATTTGGACCAAAGTTAGCACTTATTATTGATGGAAAGTGCCTGATGTACGCATTAGACCCAAGTTTACGAGTCATGCTACTAAATTTGAGCATGAATTGTAGTTCTGTAGTCTGCTGCCGAGTTTCTCCTTTACAGAAAGCTCAGGTAAGGTTCCTGATGGAATTTCAACTGTGCTGCAATGAGTATTAAGCAAACTCTAATTCTGAAAGAATGTTAAAGAAGCTTCATGAATCTTTATTGTAGAAGTAACTTGATTGGGCTCTGTGTCTTCTGCTCTCTTCCTCTCTCTTGCCTCCTGATTTCCATATATTTGCAGTCGTTTTGGTGAAGTTCCTATCAGCAGGATTCATAATTATGGGAATTCAAGTTTCTCTTACCAAAGTGTGTTAGGTTGAGTGACACTTCGAAAATTAACATGCTCATTGTAGTTTTGGTGTAGTGGTTCACATTCCTTTAAACCCTGTGAAGCTACAAGAAGCTTTAATGGTGGTATCATATTACAGTGCTTTTACACCTGTTTTAGGACATGTTACTGAAAACATCTGGTTGAGCTTCCTCGTGAGAATTAAAAGTACTAGACTGGTGTGGTTACAGTGGAATTACTTAATATAAAGTTTTGATTCTATGGGAAATTAGCCTGGTTAACAAGTTTTGAGCTAGAATTGATTTCTTACTGTGTTATCTCTGTTTACAGGTCACAAGTTTGGTGAAGAAAGGTGCAAAAAAGATAACACTTAGTATTGGCGATGGTGCCAATGACGTGAGCATGATTCAAGCTGCTCATATTGGTGTTGGAATAAGTGGACAGGAAGGGATGCAAGCAGTGATGGCTAGTGATTTTGCAATTGCCCAGTTTCGCTTCCTTACAGATTTGCTACTTGTTCATGGACGCTGGTCATATCTCAGAATATGCAAGGTTTGACTTTCTCTTTTTCTTCAAGACTTGTTAAATGCTATCTGGGTGACTCATGATTAATTGCAGGACATTTTCTGAATGCAGGTTGTGTTATACTTCTTCTACAAGAATCTTACTTTCACTCTAACTCAGTTTTGGTTTACCTTTCAATGTGGATTTTCTGGTCAAAGATACTATGATGATTGGTTCCAGTCATTATATAATGTCATTTTCACATCTATGCCTGTGATTATGCTTGGACTTTTTGAGAAGGTACCACAGTTTTTCTATTACATTTGACTAGAACGTTATACTGCAGCAAAGCAAATTCAATTACTTTGGTTGCTTTTCTTGTGATCAATTGTACCATCCTTTTTTATATTTAATGATGGAAAACGTCCTGAATGTGTACTTATGGAATTTGCCAGGATGTCAGTGCATCGCTTTCAAAGAAGTACCCTGAACTGTACAAGGAGGGAATGAGAAATGTCTTTTTCACATGGAGAGTAGTGGCAATTTGGGCCTTTTTTTCTGTCTACCAATCTCTAGTCCTTTATCACTTTGTGTCCATTTCTAGTTCTAGTGCTCAGAATTCATCAGGCAAAACCTTTGGCATCTGGGATGTCAGCACAATGGCTTTTACTTGTGTTGTAGTAACTGTTAATTTGCGTCTTCTTATGATGTGTAATACAATTACGAGATATCATTATATAACAGTTGGAGGAAGCATTTTAGCATGGTTCCTATTTATCTTTGTATACTCTGGTATCATGACTCCGAATGATAGACAGGTTAGTTCTCTTTTCTGTTCCTTTAATATTATTATTATTATTTTTTGTTTTGGTTGTCTATCACCAATACCTCTATTGAGTTGTTCTGTTTTCTGACTTTCTGATTGTTTGTATTCATTGCAGGAGAATGTTTACTTCGTCATATATGTGTTAATGAGTACATTCTATTTCTACTTTACAACCCTGCTTGTTCCTGTTGTTGCACTTCTTGGTGACTTCATTTATCAGGGGTAAGTTCCAGTAATGAATATTGTGAAGCATTAGAGCTGTAATATCATAAATGTTGTGTATGTTTGGTGCATAGTTGAGGCAGTTCATGCATATGCAATTTCTTGATTCAGGCTGCAACCTAGGAAGCTTAGTAGGGATCAAGCATAAGCTCAACCCTATGATGATGCTAACTGTTAGAATAAAACACTTGTCAAGTCCTAACTGAGGGTGCGTTTTAGAGCGAAAAGGGCAGCAGTTGCCATTGTCTGGATTCCATTTGGTATAACCGAAGTTGAGCTTCATAAAGATTTTTTTTTTTTAACAACTTGAGCTTATGGGATAAAAAAAATTGTTGATCGTTTGATTATCATTTGAATAAAAAAACGTTTGATTATCATTTGAAAAAAAAAAAAAAAAAGCTTGTAGAGTTTACATTTGGCTATTTAAGGTTTTTTTTTTTTGAAAATAAAATTAGAAATAGATTTGACAAGTTATTAAAAAATGCTTTTTAGAGAAGAAGCTCATAATATGTTGTATTGTAACCAAATGACAAAAGTTATCCAAAAGCTTTGGCACTAAAAAACTCTTTTAGCCAATAAATAAATTGTAGTAGACAATAATTTATGTAGGGTCAGGGTTCAGCTGTTGCGGGTTGTTATTATGCTTCAGGCTAATTTTAGGTATGGAAGATTGTTCAAGGGAGGATGCCTCTTGCCCAAAACTTGAGCATTGAGGTAGCATTGACACCAAAAGCATTTGTGCATCCGATAATATTGACTCACTCCTTTTATAATCTTTGAATATAAAATTCATAATCTGTTAGTCTGCCTGAATTTCT
This sequence comes from Dimocarpus longan, assembly GCA_022984855.1. Classification (NCBI taxonomy): domain Eukaryota; kingdom Viridiplantae; phylum Streptophyta; class Magnoliopsida; order Sapindales; family Sapindaceae; genus Dimocarpus; species Dimocarpus longan. The sequence goes on from CM041022.1 coordinate 20,101,704, forward strand.
GTAGTCTGGATTTTGATTTTCCATGGGCTGGAATATTTTTTATGTGTTGGTTGACTTTTTATATATTATTTCTTTTTGTATCAATGCAGTGTTCAGAGATGGGCTTTCCCATATAATTATCAGATAGTACAGGAAATTCACAGGCATGAGGCTGGGGATACAAGGACAGAAATGCTGGAGATTGGTAACCAGCTTACACCTGAAGAGGCTAGAAGCTTGGCTATAGCTCAACTCCCACGGGAAATATCAAAACATACTGGGTTTGCTTTTGATTCACCTGGCTACGAGTCATTCTTTGCTTCACAGTTAGGTATATATGCACCACAGAAGGCGTGGGATGTTGCTCGGAGAGCCAGCATGAGATCAAAGCCTAGGGTAGGAAAAAAGAATTAGATGGAAACAGTTTTAGTGTAAAAATTCTTTTTGATGGTCAACTTTAGAGAGGTTTGTAAAATTTAGTGTCCATATTTTCTCGTTTCATCTATATAAAATTTTTGTTTTTCCTTCTTGCAATTTTGTTTTGCCCTTAAATTGTTGCAGTGAGGAACTACTGTAGTTATCAGGTTTGTCATGGGTGTACAGTTATTGATATGTGAATACACAAGGTCAATGTTTTTGATAATAGTACAAGTATGTTTTTGCTAATAGTGCAAGTATGTAGTTATCAAGTGTATTTTTCATATTTGAAATTGTTTGTATTTGAAAAATATTTAAAAAAATAAAAAATAAAAAATTTACGTCTATGAAAATGTTGCGTTGAATTGGAATCTTTCACAATCACTCTTGTTTAAGTAAATTATCATCAATTTATTCGTTTGTTTATTCCACATTAAAACTGTCTCATTGCATCAGTTTATTATAGAGAAGGACCTGTGTAACTGTGTTAAAATTAAATCAAGCTTGTTCCTCAGGTTCAAGGTTATCACTTCTAAATATTTATACTATAGAACGACTCGTTTTTTTAGTATTTGTTAGCTTTCATGGTCGTTTTGATATTGTCCATGATTAAACAACCAATTAACGTTTTAAATATCATATGTAACATGGGCATAATAATACTTCTAAATATTTTTACTATAAAGCGACTCTTTTTTAAGTATTTGTTAGTTTTCATGGTTTTTGAAATTGTTCATGATTAAACAACCAATTAACGTTTTAAATATCATATGTAACATAGACATAATAATCTTTCCCAACAAAGATGATTGTCATTTTCCTCCAAGAGAAAAATATGTATCCTATAATTACAAGGAAATTGTGTACCACCAAATTAACCAAATTTATGCCGGAACAGAATTATAAACCAACAGAAAAGTAAAACCAAAATATGGTGACTAACATTGTAGCAGAAAGAACAATACGGACAGTTAAAGTAATTAAATACTTGTATGATGATGCATTTCTTCTTCGTTTTTGTTCCCGTCTTTTGCAAATTTTGCTCAGCTTGTTGACCTCACTCGAATGCTTGATCATCTTCCAAAGAGCTGAAAAATTTTGCAAGTTTTTCTGATACAGATTGTTGATTTTCATCTAATGACTCCTCATCTCCATCATAGTCATCATCATTTTCGAAAACCAGATAAATCCCACATTTCTTCAGCTCAACCCCCTTCAGAAATGGTCGGTCCTGAAGTACCACCTGCATTTTATAACCATCTTTGAGCATAGAAACCAAGGGGTGAAAAGCTGGATATCGACACAAGTGAACTTGTTCATGATCTGTTTTTGGTACCCCACGTAGATCCAATGCAGTGGTAAATTTACATTTATCCTGTGCCAGGATCTTTGCATGAATGTCAACTATTGAAGGGAGTTGATATCTCAGCTCATCTGATATCTCATTGTTAAGAGAGACAACCACAGCAATAATCACAGCTCTGATCTCGTGGTTTTTACGTTTGGAAAAGATAACTTCCTGTGAAAACCAACCTGGAATTTCGCTTCCAGGCATACTTAAATTGTTTAATTTCCTCAAACGAACCTTGGAAAGCCTTCTCTTTACCTGTGGAAAGCATGCATTGCAGTCATTCATGTACAGTCTCCTCAAGGATGTCAAGCACTCCAGGCCCGGAATATCCGCTACTTTGTCACAGTTTGTGAGGTTCAGTACTTGTAAGTCCCCCAAGTTCGAAAGATCATATATACTTTCTAACGCGAAACAGTTTGCAAGATCTACCTCTTCCAAACTTGATGGAAGAGGAGGAAGAGACTTTAGTTCTTCACAGTGGGACAAGAGAAGCTTTTTGAGAAAGGAGAGACCCCTCAGGCTAGATGGAAGGCTGTGAAAATTGTTTTTGCCTAGGTTCAATATTTCTAGTGATGACAGCTTCTCAAAATCATCAGGAATTTTACCACCGATTCTCCAAGCACGAGCATCCAGTTCTTCAAGCAAGGAAAGATTGGAGAAAGAGGCTGGCAGTACCACAAATTTGGGTTTCGATTGTCTACTAGAAGTTTTAGCCTCCACTGTCTCACCAGTTCCAGGCATTATAAGAGGTGGCCTTTTTGCCATTTTCAAAACCATCAAGCTTGACAGCATCCCAAAGCTTTCTGGTAATTCTGTCACAGCGGTTTCTTCCATTAGCAAATGGACCAAGGACTTCAATTTTCCTATTGAAGCTGGAAGTTTCTGGAGTTGTTTACATTTGTTCAATCTTAATATAACAAGGTTTTCCAACATGCTAATGGATTCTGGCAACTCTGTGATATTGGCATTGAATAATGTCAGAATGGTGAGACTCAACATGCTTCCAATTGCTTCTTGTAACCTTGTAAGAGATCTACAATTCCTCATCTCAAGCTGGTCAATCATTTTCAAGCCGCCAATCTGATCTGGCAAATCTGCAATTGGTGTCCCATCTAATTGCAGATTAACAATAGAAGCTAATCCTTCAATTGATTCTGGCAATTTGCTCAGGGATCGACAGTTTCCGACTGACAAGACCTTCAAATATGATAATGAACCGATAGAAGGAGGCAGCTCTTTGACTGCAGTTCTATCAATTAAGAACTCTGTCAAAGACTTGAGATTTCCTACAGAATCAGGAATGGCAGTTACTGCACTACCAATCAATCTTAGTTTCTCAAGGTTTCCCAAATATCCAATAGAATCAGGAAGCTCTTCTATTGCAGAATCATTAAGAGAGAATTCTTTTAGAGAAACCAGCTTTTCTATGCATTTTGGTAGTTCTTTTAAAAACTTGCAATCATCCACATTTAGCTTCTCAAGTTTCACAAGGCAGATAATGGACTGAGGCAGCTTTTCTATAGCAGTTCTATCAAGAAGAAGTTCTTTCAAAGATTCCATATGGCCTATGTCGTCTGGTAATTCTCTTAATTTAGAGCAACCAGAGAGGATCAGGTTTTCAAGACATTTCAGCCCTGAGACATCTTTTGGAAATTCAATAAGGTTTGAGCAGCCACTAAGGTTCAAGTGAAGTAACGTTTTTATGTTACCAACTGATTCATGAATCTTAGTAACTCTAGTGCAACCTTCTAGTATAAGCTTTTCTAGGATTGGATGCTCTGATAAATCAGGAACAGATGCTAGATTCCAGCAATGACGCAGGTTCATGATCATCAAGTTTTTAGCCACCTGGCAGCAGGAAAGCAAACTAAATTTTCTTTCGTGGTAACAAAAATAATGATAATAATAATAATTCATCTTGACAAATTCTAAAAGACCTCAGACCTATTTAGTGTGTCGGCTTACAAATAATAATAGTAATAAATTGCATAGAAGTATAACTAGGACAAACAATTGAATTTTCCTGCTAAATTTAGACTATAAGAAAGCTGGAAAAAACTGAGTGAGAAGCATACCTTGTTAGTATAAGAACCCCACACTCTTTCAATTCCACTCTCCGAGAGATCCAGTACAGCGAGCTGCGAGGGAAAAAAATCAGAAGGAAGAGTTTTCACAGAACATTCTTTCCACTGTAGCCACTTCAATTCAGCCGGAAGAAATTTAAACTTCCCTTCCAATTTTACGTGATTGATTTGAAGCAGTCTTAAACTGACCATTGATTCAAAAGGTTTAGTGCACAGTATCAGCTCTCTCTCAATTTCTGCTCCATGTTGAAGAAATTTCATACATCTTTCTTTCAAGTATGTGAATATTGCAGAGATGAGACTTTGGCTTCTCCTAAGTTCATACCAGGAACTTGTGTGATCAACACTTGAATCCTTCACCATCTTCCTTTTCCATTTTTCATTTAAGTCTAAGACAATCCCTTGTATATTACTTGTTCCCTGTATGGTCAAATGCATTAATATTCTTTTATAAACTGAAAAAACAAGTAGGAAAAAAAAAAAAAAATCCAATTTAAAGCTATGATCACTGGTATAATAAATGACAGACCGTAGACAAAAACCAATATAATAATCTCTTTCCCTAAGTGCAAGGCAAGAAAATGAAGTATGTTAAAATGCTCTGCTAAGACCCAATACCTTCTGGAGGCTTAACACATTTGTGATTTCATCACGATCCCAGAGTCTACTACAGTTTCCAGGATCTTGAAGGTTCTCCTGCTTAACAATTTGTCTGCCCATGTCTCTAAGTTGATCATGCACCCACAAAGTATCATCCTCAGTAATCTTAATAAGTGATTTTGCTATGAGAACTTCGATAGCAAACTCCGCTCTGAATCCACAGCCTTTCAATATGTCAATTGCATAGTCTCTCGTCATTTCCATTCTGACAAATAGACAAGCAATGTCAAGAAATATACACTTTTTTTCTTCATCTAGACCATCATAACTTATCTTTAACACCCCCTGAATATCATCGGGAGGAATCTTTCTCAACTTTCCCACAGCATCTTCCCACACTGTGATACTCCTTTTATCATACAGAAAGGCACCAAATACTTCCAGAGCCAAAGGCAATCCGCCTGTAAGTGACACAATTTGCTGAGACAGTTTCAGAAACTCGTCTGTAGGCTTCTCTCGTCTAAGTGCATGGTAACTGAAAAGTTGCAAGGCCTGATAAGAATCCAACTGCAGGACTTCGTATGATAGGTTCACATAATTTTCCTGTAGAACACGTATATCTCTTGTCGTAATAATGATTCGACTTCCATTGCAAAACCACTCTTTCTTTCCAAGCAGTGCATTAAGTTGGCCTATATCATCAACATCATCTAAAACAACGGTAACTTTTCTTTTGCCAACTACCTCTTGGATGGCTGAAGTATTAGCTTCAATCTCATTTCTTTCGAGCACTGTGCCATCAGGGGAAAGATCAGCAATGAGTTTGGTTTGAAGAGATATCAAACCATCATTATTTCTTGAACTTTCTCTAACATTTTTGATGAAACTGCGGTACTCAAATTTTCCAACTAGCTTGTTGTATACAGCCGTGGCAAGGGTTGTCTTGCCGACCCCTCCCATTCCATGAAGTCCAAGAACTCTAACTCCACTGGATTTCACATCTAGCAACTTGATAAGTTCTTCAACACGAGAATCAAGTCCAACTGTGTAATCAGCCACTCTCATTGGATTATTATTCAATTCTGTCAATACCCTTTTGACTAGACGTTGAATCTGCTGTTCATCACTGCCAAAAGATATGATCATAAAACTATTATAGTAGCATACATGCATAAAAGTGCTTATTTATTAACAAAATAAAATTTTAATATTTATCAAATGCCACTAAGAGGTATATCATTTCCTAGTAGGAATGATAGAACACTTCATTTGATCATAAGAGGTCAAAAATTCAAATCTCACATTTATTCTAAAACACAAAGCGTGGACAGTTTTATCTAAATTTAATTCCTCCGTAAAAAATTAACCAAAGAAAAAAAAAAACCCACAATTTCCCGTATGTAACAACAAAAATAAGCAAGAACAGACATCCTCATTGCATGAAAATGGAAGTTTCTCTGAAACCCTATCATTTGTATGTTTGATCTAGTCAAACAAATCTAGTAGAATTTGCGCTAGTCTTTCGCTCTCTTGTCTTTAACACCAACCTATGTATAAAAAAGACGACACCAACACTAAACAACAATTAATTAATACCTAACCGATGTTATTATAATGCACATAAAGTGAGAAATATATAATATGACATGAAAACGATAGTTGGGATTTGCATGAAATATCTTATTTGATTAAAAAAATCCTTTATATCCTGTCAAGTCAACTAGTATATAAAAAACTCATTAGCCGCTCGCACAGTGAAACCCTAACAACAGATCTAAGCTTATCCTTTGCATTGAGGCTCCAACTTCCCAAATCCATAAAAAAAATAAGAGAAATTAAATCAAACAAACAAAATATTATCTACTCCAAATACAAACAAAGCATTACCCGTCAACAAAAACCAAACCAGAAATACCACCAACTTTCCCCATAGCTCTTCTCCATTCCAACACCACTTGTTCACCAAACCTCTCTTCATGCCTCTTAAAATCCTCCTTGAAAGGTCCTTCCTGTCGCCTAACATTCGACGGATCGACCTGGTAGAACACAGGGAGGATCAGTCTGTTTAGCTCGCACATCTTGGCCAATCCTTCAAGGCACCCACTGGAAGACCCGTAGTTTGGTGAGAGTATGATAATGGAAGCAGCCGAGTCGTAGATGGCGTCGATCTGACTACGACTCGGCGCCAACTCGTCTCCTCTGAACACTCTGATTCCTTTCTCGTCAAGGGACTTGCAGAGGCTCCCCGTGATGGAGTAGCGCGTGTCCTCACCTATGAAGCTCAAAAACACGTCCCAACGGAGCCTCGACGATATGGTATTGGTGGCATCCACATCTCCCATTTCGTGTTCAAGTGGTAATTGTCAATAGAGTTGTTAAAAGAGGAAAGAATATACATATATAGAGGCTGTTTCTACAGGAAAATGTACCTATGAAGCTCAAAAACACGTCCCAACGGAGCCTCGACGATATGGTATTGGTGGCATCCACATCTCCCATTTCGTGTTCAAGTGGTAATTGTCAATAGATTTGTTAAAAGAGAAAAGAATATATATATATAGAGGCTGTTTCTACAGGAAAATGTTTTAATATACATTCCAGTAAAAAAAAAAAAAAAGTTTTAATCCATGTATTATACATTCCAGTTAAAAAAAAAAAAAAAAAAAAAAAATCACTCCATGGATTCCTTCTCTTTCTATACACAAAACAACTGTAACACTTGAGTTTTGTTAAAATTAATATTTGTGGGTTCGGAGGAAGGTAGTGTAGAGAATGACATATCACGATAATAATTATTTGTTAATTTATTTATACAAATAATAATAATAATAATAATAATAATAATATGATTGGTCTTAGAGGGAACCAATGAATTTGGCTAGTTTCTTGGAAACTGATTGTTGGGATTCGTCTAATGTTTCTTCGTCATCCTTGTCATCAATATCATCATCGTTTTCGAAAACCAGATGAATCCCGTATTTTTTCAGTTTGAGCCCATTAAAGTATGGTCTCTCTCGTGTTGTGATTTGTATCTTATCACCATCTTGGAGCAGTAAAACCAGCGAGCTGAACTCCGCGAAACGGCACAAGTGGAGTTGATCTTCGTCTGTTTCAGGAACTCCCATCAAGTGCAGAGTTGTAGTGTATATTGGATCATTGAGTCTGAGAATCTTTGCTTGAATGTCTACTATCGCAGGTAGCTTATGCCTGAAAGCATCCTGATTACTCTGATCAAGAGAGATGACAACACCGATTATGATGCCTTTGATTGCACGGTTCTTGCGGCTTGCAAAGCGTGGGATCTCTCGAACAAACCAATTTGGAATGTCACTTGCAGGGACACTAAGATTGCGCATGTACTTTAAAGCAACCTGGATTGGAGATGGCAAGAAGAAACTCATTTGTAATCTATATGCATGCAGAATAAGTCATTTCCGTAAATATTTGACAGCACAATGAAGTTTTACCCCAAAAAAAAAATCACTTTTAGTCTCAAGTGAAATTTTAATAACTTTTTAACCTGTTTGGATTCTGTAAAAAAAAATTTATTGTCTTTAAGTCCATTCGGATTCCGTAAAAGATTTCATGTAAGTAAAATCATCACCGACATGAAACACTCCGAATCCAAACAAGCTAAAAACAATTGAAGTCCTATTTGAGGTCAGGAAGGAATTTATACTATTTTTAGGACATTCTTTTAAAGTAGAGAGAACCTTGGCAAGTGTTCTCTTCACTGCTGGAAAGCTTGCATTGCATCCACTCATGTACAATCTTCTCAAAGATTTCAAGAATTGAAGACCTGGGATATCCGTTATCTTGGTGCAATTTGTAAGATTCAGATCCTGTAAACTCTCCAAGTTTGACAGATCGGATATATCTTCCAATGCAGAGCAGTTTGCCACGTCCAATTTAAGCAAGCTTGAAGGAAATGGAGGAAGAGTCTTCAGCTTTTTACAATGGGACAAAACCAGACTTTTGAGGAGTGAAAGACCTCTCAGACTAGATGGAAGGCTGCAAAAATCGTTGCGACCCAGATCAAGTACCTCCAATGATGATAGCTTCTCAAATTCATCAGGAATAGTGCTACAAAATTTCCATGCATTGGCGTCCAATTCTTCCAGAGAGGATAGGTTTGAGAAAGACCTTGGAAGAACTATAAGCTGGCCCTCTTGAGCATTAGAATTAGAAGGCCCCGAGTGTTCTACAGTTTCACGGTGTGATCCAATATCAGGCTCTTTTCTCATGTTTAGCCTTATTAAACTCGTGAGCATCCCAAGTTCATCAGGCAAAGTTGTCACCGAAGTTTTTGCCATCAGAAGATACCGCAGACTTTTTAAATTTCCTATTGAACTGGGCAATCGTTGAAGCTTTTTACAGTTATTTAGTTTTAACATAAAAAGTCTCTCTAGCTTCCCAATGGATTCTGGCAACTCTGTTATTACGGCCTCATCTAAGACCAACGTTGTGATGCTCAACATCATACCAATTGATTTTGGTAAATATGTTAACAATTCACAATTTCCCATCTCAAGCTTCTTGACAAAGTTCAAATTAACAATCTGATCTGGTACTTCTTCGATTAAAGTTCCTGTGAACTGAAACCTAAACAAGGATGCTAAACCGTCAATTGTATCAGGTAATTTGCTAAGAGATCGACAATAACCAAGTGAGAGGTTCTTCAAATGGGGTAATGAACCAACAGAAGCTGGCAGTTCTTTGATTGAACTGTAATCTAAAAACAGTTCTTCTAACGATTTGAGATCGCCAATGGAATCAGGAATTGCAGTGAGTGATTTACATCTCATGAGGTTTAGTTTCTCAAGCTCCACCAATGACCCTATTGTAGAGGGTAGTTCTTGTAGGGCTGAACTATCCAGAGAAAGCTCTTTTAGTGAACTCAGTTTCCCTATACAATCAGGAAGACGTTTCAATGACCAGCAGTTTTTCAGACTGAATCTCTCAAGTTTCTTGAGGCGGAATATGGAGTCAGGTAGTTTAACTATTGCCGTATCATCAATGAGAAGCTCCTTTAAAGATACCATGCTGCTCAAATCCTCCGGTAATTCTTTCAACTTCAAGCAACCAGAGAGAGTAAGGTTTTCCAGACTTTTTAGTCCAGATACATCACTTGGAAATCCAACTAGGTTTGAACAGTCTTTGAGGTTCAAATATAGTAATCTATTCAGGTCACCAATGGATTCATGGATCTTAACAAGCCCTTTGCAGTTCTGAAGAATCAGTTTTTCCAAGGAACAGAGATCTGATAAATCCGGGATCTCTGTCAAATGGAAGCAATCGCATAGCTTTATAACCGACAACCTTCCTGTTATCTGTCAAAAGCAAATATATTGAAAATATTAAATAAACACGAATAGAGATAATTTATGCAAGCAGAGTGAGTCAAAGTATTTCAGGTAACTCCTACGTTATCATACCCACTGCCTTTTGAGTTTTGACCCATTACACCTGAGAGTATCGACTCAATTTTATAACTTTATGTACCAGTGATACAACAAAGTGTAACAACAAAGGCTATGGGTGCTTCTTCAAGCATTAAGAAGTATGCTATGGGACTATTATGCTAGGATTACTTCAGAAATACCAATTTCTAATATCAAGAGGTCTATAACCCAAGATCTTTTAAATTGATGCTCAATAATAACATTCTGGCAAATTTTTTTCATCGCACAGGGAATGCCAAAAAACTTAAACATAATATGGATTCATTTATATACTTTCAAGTAAACATTGTAAAAGTTAACTAATCTTCATTTTTTGGGTTTACTTTTGTGAACCTGATGTTTTACCAATCTCGGTGCATTACATGTCCTAATAGGTACTAATTTACCCACATGCACTCCCATAATATCAAGAGATTAGATATCATCAAAATGATGTATTAGGATAATGAAACTTACCTTGTTTCCTACGAACCAATTCCACCATCTCCATCCCCAGAGCTTAGTGACTTTGCTTTCAGAGAGATCAAGCACAGCAATATGCTGGGAGAAAAACTCAAAAGGAAGAGTTTTCAAAGAACATCCCCTCCATTGCAACCATTTCAATTCAGCAGGCATAAATTTGATACTTCCATTCAATCTCACATTGTTGATCTGAAGAAGCCTCAAGTTAACCATAGGTTTGAATGAATTAGTGCGCAACATCACGCCTGTCCCCTCATCTGCTAAGTGGGGAAAAAAATTCTTGTAAATGATTTCCTTCGAGTAAGTGATTGCAGATGTAAAGGTCGGCTTCATTTTAAAGTTCATCCAATAACGTTGCTCAGAAGTCAACTCATGCTTCTGTTAGGATATTTTATATTTCTTATTGTGGGCTTACATATTTTATAACAATTATATTATGAACTATCTATTTTAATAGGGTCAAATAAGTGATCTATTAATTGGGCTCTAGAAATATCTAATGGGTATAAGCTTAATGTGTAGAAACCTAATACTAATAAGATTAGGGTTAATGGGAACCTAATTGGTTTAGTATATAAAGAACATTATAAAGGGTTATGGTCCCCAAGTCAAATCACAACAAATTTGCTCTCTTTCTCTTTTCCCATTCAAGAAGAAAAATTACAGAGCAACTAAGGAGATTTGATTGTGGAAGATCCAATCCCACTCAAGATTATTAACATGGATTCAGGTATGTTTTCTCTACAATAATTCTTAATGATTTAATATGAGTTTTAAGATTGTGATATAGGTTTATACCTATTAAAGATTTGTCCAACAGCTTCTTCTTTTCAATGTCCAGCGCAATGCCCTGAATATGTCTTGTTCCCTACAAACAGTAACATAAAAGGAAAAAGAAAATAGATCTGGAGTTATGCCATTCACCATAATAGGGGAATACATATGAAAAAAAAAGGTGATAATAGAAGGGGTATGCATCTAAATATCCTCATTAACCCACACATAGAAATATTCTATTCTCAATGAATGTAAATTGATTCCAATACTGTCCTAAAAATGATAAAAACATTAGCATTTCCCGTTAGTGCAAAGCAGTGACTATTGTGTCTTCTTAGGAGTTCTAAACTAAAATCTTCATGGCTGCTGGGGAAACTCTGTGAGGAAACTAGCTAGAGTAACAACGTCATATCAAATGATTAACATTCTCATTAGAAAATCCACACAAGCGCATTATCACATATTCAACCTTAAACTGGTGTGGCTTTGTACTGGAAACAAGTTGATTTTTTCATAAACATAGGCATCATTCAATGGTATACAAGTTCCGTGATGGTAAAAGAATAGATAGCAAGGTAAGAAAAAATATACCTTCCCATTTTTCAAGACACTTAAGATATCGTCACGATCCCACAGTCTACTCTGCTGGCCAGGGTCTCCAAGATTTCCCTGCTTAACAATTTGCCTTCCCATGTCTTTAAGTTGATCATGCATCCACAGTATATTGTCGTCTAGAAATTTAATCAGACATTTTCCAGTAAGAACTGTCAGCACTATCTCAGCATTGAAACCACAACCCTTCAATATATCAATTACATCTTCTCTCTTCATCCTCATCTTAACAAAGAAACATGCAATGTCAAGGAATACACACTGCTCTTGTTCATCTAAGCCGTCAAAACTGATTCGCAAGATATCTTGAAGATTGTGAGCACGAATCTGTTTCAACTTTTGCAAGGCTGTTTGCCAATCTTTTTTCCTCCTCTTATCAAAAAGAGAGGAACCAAATACTTCCAAAGCCAAAGGTAGTCCTCCTGCAAGAGACACAATTTCCTTGGATGGTTCTACAAAACCTCTTGCAGGTTTCTCTTTTCCAAATGCATGATAACTGAATAGCTGCAGCGACTCAGGGGAATTTAACTCTTTCACCTCATAAACTGTATTTACCTTGCTTTTTGTCAGAAATTCTTTGTCCCTTGAGGTAATGATGATCCGACTTCCATCATAAAACCTATTTCTCTTACCAGTCAGTGCATCCAGTTGTCTTACATCATCAACATCATCTAGAACGATCAAAACTGGCTCCTCATGGATTAGCTCTTCGAATTTTAAAATATATTGGCTAGCCTCATTCACATGTACCGCTGCATTCCCAGAAAGTTCACGAAGTAGTTTGTTTTCTAGATTTATTATACCATGTTTCCATATTTCCCTGATATCTGAAATAAAGCAGCGCCTCTTGAAGTGTATAACAAGTTTATTATAGAGGGCCTTGGAAAGGGTGGTTTTTCCAACTCCACCCATTCCATAAAGTCCTACCACACGTACACCGTTGGCTTTAACATCTACCATCTTCATCAATTCTTCTAGTCGAGAATCGAGTCCAACAGGATATTTAGCTGCACCTAAAGGAGTATTACTCAGTTTAGTCAAGATCTTCTTGACCAAAGATTGAATTAACTCTTCCTCACTCCTGACAGCAAACGTGAATAGAAGGAAACAAATGAGGACAGTGAACCAGAAATGGTAAACAAAAAGTGATAAATTGCAGCAGAGTTTTATACTGTCCCAAGTAGGTCATAATAGTCAAATTGTTCTTTGTATCAACATGCCAACATATTTAGCATTTATGATATAGGATAATGTCCATGAACTGGCAGAGGAAGCATTCGTCTGCTTAATAAAACTCAACCAGTATGCTAGCATCTAAATGAGAGAGCGCTGATGCTGAAATACTAGAACTATAAAATTTACCGGACAATTTCAGTATAGTTACTAGAATAATCAAATTTATAATTTCTAATTCCGAAAACAGTGCATTTGAAACAACTTTCTACTGTAAACAGAGAGCAATTTTGTTTTTTGGGGACTCTACAACTTCAGAAAGAAATAAATGACTGCCGAAGACATCATAAGAAGGAAATTTCCCGCAAAAATTCAAAGCTCGGACAGGAGCATTGTCTACTGTCTCTGACATCAGTCCCATAAAACAAGCTACATAAAATGTCAACAATAATTCATTGATGGAAATAGTCAAAGAAAAAGAAGAAGATAATAATAGTTATGCATAACTGGGTAAGAGCTATATCCCTCTATTAGTTCAAACTTAAAGATTGCCAGACAACTCTCTTTCATGAGGCCAGGTGCGACTAAAGAGGCATCTATATCTAAGGAAGACAATAAAATAAGGTCATAAAACAGACAATTGAACGAAGTTCAAATATCATTCACATTAAATTGCATAAGATTGTTCCAAATATTTTAGGGTTTACGTCCACTGTCGCCTGAGTTCATGCTGAAACTAATGTAAGCCATTTACACACTGCATGTTGATCAAAATCTTGCGTTATTGCTCCTGGAGTGGAACAGTAATATGTATTCTCAAATGATAGCAGAGGAATTTGCATGCACCTTGAATTGCAGTATATTAAGACCACATGTTATATTATAATTCACAAGGTATAATTAATGTCCATTCTTCTGTTTGTATAGCACTATTATTAATTTATGATGAACTGAGCATTAATTATAATCAATTGATAGCCAATTTTGATGTTAAAGATAAGACAATCTTATACTTTTCATATTATAAATAAGAGTATTTTTTTTTTTTTTTAATACTTACCGATTAAAAGATTATGGAAATCTACTGAGATAATGTTATCTAGATGACTACTCTCACAGCGGGATCTCGGAGGTGTTGTGTAATATTATGAAGAAGGTTATTAAACAATAAAGATAGCGACAGTTGTAGCATTACAGCTACATGCAAATAAGGAGCTAAACAATTACTCATTTCAGGAGTCAGGACCCCACGTTTACAATTAAAAATTCCGTAAAGGTAAATAATTTAATTGTGAAAATAGTCAACTTTTGTAGCAGGAAGGAACCTTTCTTTAGGCTGCACAATTTTAATTTTTTATTTACTCCGTACTAAAACGCAACACAAAGACCTTACTATTATATTCTCTGTTTATTTTATCTTTTGACATAACCTTACTATTATAGTCATGAAAAATGATTCTCCCATCTAAAAGTCTTCTTTAGACTTCCAACCACTTACCAACAATTTACAGAAACCTTCAAAACTTAAAAGGAATTCTTTAGTTTCAAAAAAAAGAAAAAGAATTCCTTACCCTTTCATTTAAGAAGCTATATTATTAATCACTACACTTAGCACAACCATTAGGTCATGAGTAATGCTACCCGTCACAAAAATTTATTTAAATTCATTGTCCAAATGATATGTAATTAACTCATCATGAATACATCATTTCAAAATTAATATGATGACTACAAATTAATTTACCAAGTGATGTACATATTATTCTTAGGATATAAGTGATGTACATATAGTATTGTCATTAATGGGCTCTCTGACCTTTTCCAATTCTTCTACTATTATTTTTTTTTATAGGATCTGTAGGGTTATAAAATATTAGGCAAGATTATTGCTATAATTATCGCATTTTGTAAATGGTTATAATACTAGTATATAACTGCAAGTTGGAAACATTTTATACAAATGTTACACTCATGAGTCATGACTGCCATCAATTTTTTTTCATAAATCTCTATAATTCACTTAATCAAACATGAACATAAAAAGATTCTCTCTCTCTCCAACCTAAAAGTCTCCAAATCGATCACTTACCCTGCATACATTGAAACTATAATGAAAATGGAAAAACAATCAAAACACTTCGTTTAAGCGTTCAATAAAATCACTAACTCTACAACCATTAAAACACCGAACAAGAAATTGTAATATTGTTCTCACAAATTAGTCCTTTTATGCTAGTAAATATCTAAACCATGTAAATGGTTTTGTTTCTTAAGTTTAAAAAAAAAAAAAAAAAAAAAGGTTTTGTTTTTTCACAGATCCGGTGGACCGGCTTTCAAAAATAAATGGCATGCCAAATTATGTTATGTGACAATTAAAACGAAAAATAAAAATAAAAAAAGAGTACCAAATCTTAGAATCCCAACCGGAGATGTCACCAGCCTTCTTCATAGCTTCTCTCCACCGTTTAACCTTATCGACACCAAATCGTCCTTCGAGCTTCAACAAATCGTTCTCAAACCGACCTTTTTGCTTCCTGACGTCGGAGGGATCGACCTTGTAAAACACGGGAAGCAGTAGCTTCCTGTAGTCGATGACTCTGGCAAGCTCCTCTAGACACCACCACGAATCAGCGTACCTCTCAGAAATGACGGCTATTGTGGCGGCGGAGTCCTCGATCGCCTCATCGAGGCCCGGATCGATCTCCTCTCCTTTCTCTAGCTCCTCGTCGTCGCGGAACGTGCGGACGCCGTTGTCCGTCAGCTTCCTGTAGAGGCGATCGGTGAAGGTTTGGCGTGTGTCTTCACCTCTGAAGCTCAGGAACACGTCCCAACGGTAACGGAACGAAGGAGTGAGCTCGTCGCCGTCGTCGTCGATCATCGTAGTCTCTCTGCAAGACTTTAACTACACAATGCGATTCTGTTGCTGGGGTACTACTGGTGATTAGTTTTCAAGCAAAGAATTTCGTATTGGACTTTTGGCTCATGCTCATACGTCGGTTGTATATGAAGATTCTAAAACTAGTCGCTCAAGTTGATGGCACGTGTTGCATTATAGAAATATTTGTAAGCACCGCGCTTAGGGTTATAAATTAATCGTACGGTATCTGTGGTATAATTTTACTTATTGTTGACGTCTGAAACTGGTTCAGTCAACTTGCTGGTTCGTTCAAGCCCAAGACTACAGATCCGTAAAAGATACAAACAAACAAAAAGAGAGGCAAAGAGGAAGAAGGAAAAACACACGAGATTTATGTGGTTCGGCTTTAAAAATGGCCTACGTCCACGACGCCGGCTCTGATTAGGGACGGCAGTCACTGTTACTATGTCTGTTTTGTGTTTACAGTGAGAGAGATCTCGAGAGAGTCGTCCCATTTACATTGATTTTGATCTCTTATTTATAGAGGAGATATTACAATTTGAATAGGTTTCGGAATCTTACAGATAAGGCAAAAAATAATATACATTAATTGAGATAATATCTCCCAAGATTATCTCTACCGCATATATATAGCAATTGCCAAGAATATCGTGATTCTATTTGCATGAAAATAGGTAAGCTGGCTCATTTCCTTATTTGAATGGATTCATCTTCCAGAAGGTCAACTGGTCAACTTTAGCGAGCACATTGAGCGAACGGCTTACTCTAGCGATCAGATATTGCAGCCAACGAGCAGACTCTGGCCATAGTAAGCTGGAGCTCGTGCAAAACGAGCTGATCAGCTCGTTTTGGACGAGCTGACGAGCAGATGCGCTAGCTGATGAAGGAGCTGACGAGCAGATGCGCTAGCTGATGAAGGAGCTGACGAGCAGATCTGCTAGCTGATGAGCTAGCTGACGAGCAGATCTGCTAGCTGATGAAGGAGTTGATGAGCAAATCTGCTAGCTGATGAGCTACCTGACGAGCAGATCTGCTAGCTGATGAAGGAGCTGACGAGCAGATCTGCTAGCTGATGAGCTAGTTGACGAGGTCCAGCTTACCCAGGCCAGAGTCTGCTCGTTGGCTGCAATATCTGATCGCTGGAGTAAGCCGTTCGCTCAATGTGCTCGCTAGAGTTGACCAGTTGACCTTCTGGAAGATGAATCCATTCAAATCAGGAAATGAGCCAGCTTACCTATTTTCATGTCACGATATTCTTGGCAATTGCTATCTATGCGGTAGAGATAATCTTGGGAGATATTATCTCAATTAATGTATATTATTTTTTACCTTATCTGTAAGATTTCGAAACCTATTCAAATTGTAATATCTCCTCTATAAATAGGAGATCAAAATCAATGTAAAGGGGACGACTCTCTCGAGATCTCTCTCACTGTAAACACAAAACAGACATAGTAACAGTGACTGCCGTCCCTAATCAGAGCCGGCGTCGTGGACGTAGGCCATTTTTAAAGCCGAACCACGTAAATCTCATGTGTTTTTCCTTCTTCCTCTTTGCCTCTCTTTTTGTTTGTTTGTATCTTTTACGGATCTGCAGTCTTGGGCTTGAACGAACCAGCAAGTTGACTGAACCAGTTTCAGACGTCAACATCTTGGCGCTAGAGGAAGGGCCCAAATTGCAACGTTTTTCTCAGTTTTCGACAGCCATGGCAGGAGGAAGAACCAGGAGTCGTAGCTCAGCGGTTGATTGGCCTGAAAGGCAAACAGAGCAGCAACACCGCACATCTCATTCCTTTGCAGACGCAGCTGCTGAAGGGGAAAACCTTTCAGCCCTTCGCCAGCCATCATCAGCCGTCCCTGCGGCTATGGGGCTTCAGGAATGGGACCAACGACAGGAGGCGCTGGGAAACATGGTGCAGCAACTTGCAGAAACAGTCAGATCATTGACTCAGGTCCAAGCTCAAAACGTGCCCAGACCTGAAGGTGTTGAGCCCAGAAATTCCCAGCAATTGCGAGAACAGGTTTCAGCTCGGGAAAGGCCCGTTAGGGGAGCCTCACGATCTGTTAACTCTCCTCTTCCCTCTAACTCTCGTGTAAGGCCTGACAATCGCCGAGCTCAAGCGGAAGAAGTGGAAAATCAGCGACGAGCAGAGTTGCACCGAGCAAACAGCTCGCAGGGCCATAGAAGCATACTGAATCACCGTTCTCCGAGTCGTGAGCACTTAAGGGAATTTAGGCCAGAAAATCCGATGGTAGAAGAGCTCCTCCAAAGGATCCGCAGGCTTGAGGCGCAACGGGAAGGTAACGAGCAGAGGGGTCAGCACAATGGAAGAACTTCGCTTGCCTTGGATATCGAGCTCGAGCCTCTGCCTCCCAGATTCAAGGTTCCTAGTATTCCTCAATATGATGGGGATGCAGACCCGTATGACCATTTGGACGCGTTCAACATTCAGATGGATCTACAGACTACCAACTCATTGGTCAAGTGTCGTGTCTTTCCAGCAACCTTCGGGAACATTCCTCGAGCTTGGTTCAAGAGTCTCCCAGATTGCAGCATAGGTAGCTGGGAGGAATTTCAAAGGAGATTTATCAGTCAGTACAAGGCTCTGAAGAAGCAGCTCACGCCGCCATGCCACCTCGCCACTGTCTTCCAACGAAAAGATGAGTCGCTAAAAGACTATCTTGCCAGATTTAGAAGCGAAGTCAACAAGGTAGACAGTCCTTCAGATGAAACCATCCTGACAGCGATTTCAGCTGGTCTCCGCAAGGATGGAAAGCTGTATAAAGATATATATAAGTCCCCAGTAAGAGATTTAGGCGAGTTTTATGAGCGAGCTGCCAAGGAAGTCGGATGGGAAGAAGCCTTTGGCTTAAGGAAGTCTTATCAGAATGATGAAGCTGATGACTCAGATCAGTCCAAGAAAAGAGATCATTCGAGCTTCCAGATTGCTAAGAGGGCCAGAAAAGAGTCCAGGTCTAAGCAACCTCATCATGACAGTTACAGCTCCTTGTCGGATACTCAATATAGGATTTATGCAGCTGAGAAAGACAGGGAAGACTTTGGAAATCCCAATCCCATGAGATCCTCAATTTGTAGCAGAAACCAGAAGAAATTCTGTGAGTATCACAACGAGGTTGGTCACGACACCTCGGATTGCCGGGAGCTGAGAGACGCCATTGAAAATCTGATCAAGCAGGGTCGACTGACTGACTATGTGGCCCAGCAGACAATCTAGCGACCTCAACAACCTCAACAGCCAACATGGCAGCAGTCCCAGCGAGTTCCCAATCCAGAACATGAACCTGCTGTAAGAAAAATCCCTACAGCTCCATGTTTGGTAACTTTCTGAGCACATGCTCTTACATGTTAACATTTTTCAATTTATGAATATGAATAAATTATATTTGTTCTGCCGTGATTATTACTGTCTTTGTGATAAATTGCCTTGGCTAAACAAACAACATGGGCTATGTCGCCGGGTGACGACCCCCTGGACGTAGCCCGCAACCTATTACGCTGTTGTCTGGTGACGACCCTCTGGACAGCCCTAATTGCTCATGCTGTTGTCGAGTACGACCTCCTGAACGTAGCCTGCAGATAGTTGCACTATGCTGTCAGGTACGACATTCTGGACAGCTCGCGAGTAATTAAGCCATATTAACTCGGATTTCTATCCCCTAAAGCACAACAAAGTTTCAGACCTCCTCAACTCTCGCTATGTCGTCGGGTTCCAACACCCCTTAGGCGTAGCTCGAGAAGTCAATTGTTATTAACGATTATTTTTGAGGCCGCAGGGAAATCCAAGGACTTGGTGGAATAAAAGCACAAGGTATTGGCTAAGAACAAAATGAGCAGAAAGCTAAGCAGACCTCGCAAATGAGGAGAATCAGATCTTTCACAAGTCAAAGTGACAAAGTAGAAATTGAAGAGAGACAAGACAAGCTTATGCGCGATCAGCCTTTACCAACAGAAATTCAAACTCCCAGCCCGTAAACGAGCTAGGAGCTGGGAGACTTGTGTTATGGGTATTTTTTTGAACTGCCTAAATGAGTTGGTAAAAGCCCAATGAAAATGACCCAATGAACCGGCCTAGCAGGCAGAGGCCCAACTCATAAACATCAGCTAGCAGATCTGCTCATCTGCTTGTCAGCTAGCAGATTTGCTCGTCAGCTAGCTCATCAGCTAGCAGATCTGCTAGCTGATGTTTATGAGTTGGGCCTCTGCCTGCTAGGCCGGTTCATTGGGTCATTTTCATTAGGCTTTTACCAACTCATTTAGGCAGTTCAAAAAAATACCCATAACACTTATTAAAAGTACTTTTTAATATTAAAAACTCTACTTGAGTTTTATAAATATAAACATATATCATTCATTTTTATGCATTTTTTATTTTATAAAAACATATGAGAACTTCTCTTTAATCAGTAAGCTTTTTATATTTTATGTTTATTTTTATTGGTTTTTACTGATATATATGTAATGCAATTTTTTTTTTTTTTTAATCTTATGCTGATTTTGTATATATACACTACATATATAGACACTGTATATATATACACATATATACTACAATTAGTTTTGTTATTGGTACGTTGATATATATATATATATTCATTTATATATATATAAAGTGTTTTTAAAGTAATACAATGATATGCTACAATTGGTTTTGTTATTGGTTCGTTAATATATATATTATAATTTTATTTCTTAAGGCTAATTAAATCAAGAATGAGCAATAAAATCTTTATTACTATTATGATTGATTAATTTTTTATGGTTGATATAAAACAATTATATTTCTAGAATGATTATACTACTTCTTTCTTTTATGTTTTTTTTAGAAAATTAATAATATAAAAATGCTTTAAAAATAATTTAATCAAACTGTCTATAATTTAAAATAGCTTTTTAATTAACAATCAAACAACAAACAACTTTCTTCCAAAAAATCTATTTTAAAAAAATCTACTTGAGAAAGTTGTACCAAACGAGACCGTAGTTAAGTTGGTATACTATTTTCGGTCTATAATCTAAATTTGTAATAATATAAAAATTATAAACTACAATTGTACAAATAAGTTGTGGGTGACAGCTTTTTATAAACTAAATGATACGAATCATGCAGTATTTACATCTTATATCAAAGATAATTTTTTGTTTCATCATTTCATTTTATATGATTGTTATTTATCAAGTAGTTCGTATTTTTTTATATGCTTTCAAATAAAAAGTTTGTACCAAGGCACAACTAGAGCCTAGAGAGATCAAGTGCAAGGGCCAAATTATTATTCTAAAAGACTTTTTACAATATATATTTATATATACATATGTTCAAATTTTCAAATTATGTTCTGTATATACATGTAGAGGATCGATCTATAATATACCAACATAAAGCGGATCTCATTTGTCAGTTTTCTAGGAACTTAGTAATTTGTATCATATACAAATCAAACAAAAGAAAACACTTCGATACTCAAGTCAAAAATGTAAAAAAAAAAACAAAAAATGATAAAAATGAAAAATAAAAGTATACTAAAATATTTTGATATAGTCTACCTCCCAAATCACTTAGAGAGGTGTGATAATGAGAATTCTTGGCAATGAAGAAAAATATTGCAATACCAATATATAAAATTGTCAGCAACAAAGCAACCTATGCATCATTGACTATACATGAGTATAGGAGAAATACAAGGTAAAAATAATGGCTCCAACTGTCATCATCTTGTAGGTACAAGGAAAAATGAGTACAGAAGAAAATTAAGGGTAAAAATGATGGTTCCAGCCGTCATCATCTAGTAGGTACAGTACTGAAGTATGTCCTAATGTCAAAAACGACCTAACCTTAGATGTAGATCTCTTTTGAGATCCAAATTTACCCTAGAGAAGACATATAAGTATCCGGTCCATAACCCAAGAGCAAGTATCAAATGTAGCAGTTGGCCATAATACACCACGGTGTGATGAAAAAGCTCCTGTTTTGAGTGCCAATCCCTAAAATACAGAAGAAACCAAACATACGCTTGGAATGTGTCAATAAGCCATCCCTTGATGTTAATCTGATTCTGTTGCTCCCTCACATTTTGCTCTATTGAATCTAGCAATGGAGTTGAGTCCATGTTGTACACGCGACGAGAAAGGAGAGTATTTTTTTTTTTTTTTGCATCCTTCTCTTCTTTCATTTTGTCTAATGGCTCAAGGTGGCTCCTTAAGATCCATTTCATCAAAGCAATGGCCCTCAAATTTTCAGATCAAGGAGCATCTTATTGCTGTTAATCAAGGTTCCATGGATATGAATACCTACTTCACTCACCTTAAAATTTTTTAGGATGAGCACAAAAATTTCCAACTCATACCTGTTTGTCCTTGTGGAGCAATGAAAGCTTGAATGGATTACAAACAATAAGAATATGCTATGCAATTTTTTATAAGGCTCAATGATTCTCATGCTCAGAGTGAACTTTGACATTATTGTTTGGGACACCGATCTTATATGAAGCTTCATATTATGAGCAATGAATTAAACATTTCTTCAATTTCTAAGCATCCATCTCATTGTTCATTTTGCTAAATAACTTCGCTTACCTTGTCCTTTTTTCAATAATTTGTCTGCTAGACCATTTCAATCAATACATTGTGACATTTAGGCTATATTTGGTACATAGGAAATGAAGTGGGATTGAGATTAATTTTTCTCTTTTTTCTATATCTCACATTTGAAGCAATTTGTAGCGAGGAATGGAATGAATTTTTTCATTCTCAAGCTCACATCTAATTCCACTCAACGTGGGAAATGAAGACCTAACCTTAACCATGGGTTCCCATTTCCCACATTGACTTGGAATCTTTTCTTTTATCTCTCTCTTTCTTTTTTTTTTTTTTAAATTTATCCTTTCATTAACATACCCACTGTTATGGGTATTTTTCGGATCACCTAAATGGGCTGGTAGAAGCCCATAAAATTAATGGCCCAAGCCACTGAGACTAATAAGTAAAGCCCAAAATGGAAGCACGTTTGAACCTGATGAAGCGAAGTCCGTTAAAAATTCGAGAAGTGAAGACCGTTGAGCCGCTAGCGAAGTCAAGATCGTTCAACGGGCACTCCCGATTATAGCAACTTCGAGTCCGTTGGATCCGTACGAAGTCAAGATTGCTTACTCCGTGAATTTAGTCTGTTTTCGACTCAATTCGCTCGGTGCCAGCCTAGAACAGTAAGATGGCATATCTTGCACGATAAGTAAGGTTATTTCACCTAATGACAGCATAATTCCAGGAGATCTCACCAAACCGGCATGGGTTAGCATCCAACCCACGTATAGCCAGAGTTGACCTGACAAAAGTCAGAAGCATTAAATGCGTTCCATAAGCATTAATTGTAATAGATTATAACCTTTTGTCTGATTATTTTCTTTGTAGTTCCCTCTTCTCTATAAATAGAGGGAGACATTTATTGTAAGAAAAGAGAGCGAAAACACACAGTGAGAGAGAACGTTGTCGGAAATAAAGAGACAGTGGATGTATGCAGTTCTAAAAGGTCGAACCACTTTAAAAGCTTTATGTTGATGTGTTCTTCCTTTATCTCTTCTCCTTTGCCATTATCTGGTTTTCTATTGTAGATCTTCTTACGTTGCGGCATTTGGCTCAAGAATCTAATTGACTGGTTTCCCACGTCAACACTCACCAACCAATCTTTCTCTCCACTTTGTCTCTCTCTCATCTTCGATGATGAACCAACAAGGACAACTGTTGCTAGGTATTATTGGTGATTGGTTTTTAAGCAAAGTATTTCGTGTCGGACTTTTGGTACATCAGTTACAAATGAAGATAAATACTTTTTAAACTAGTCACTCAAGTTGATGACACGTGTCACATTGATAGGAATATTTGTAAGCTTCGAGTTATAAATTCATCATAGTTAAGTTAACATACTATTTTCGGTCTATAATCTAAATTTGTAATAATATAAAAATTATAAACTACAATCGTACTAATAAGTTGTGAGTGACAGTTTTTTATCAACTAAATAATACGGATCATGCAGTATTTACATCTTATATTGAAGATAATTTTTTTTTTCATCATTTCATTTTATATGATTGCTATTTATCAAGTAGTTCGTATTTTATATGCTTTCAAATAAAAAGTTTGTACCAAGACACAACTAGAGTCTAGAGAGATCAAGTGGAAGGGCCAAATTATTATTCCAAAAATCAATTTACAACACACACACACACACACACATATATATATCATCAGTTAATTTGATATATATATATATATATTCAAATTTTCAAATTATATTCTGTGTGTGTAGATGGTCGATCTACAACATACTGACGTAAAAGGGGTCTCATTTATCAGCTTTCTAGGAACTTAATAATTTGTATCATACACAAATCAAACAAATGAAAATACTTCGACGCTAAAGTCAAAAATATAAATAAAAATGACAAAAATGATAAATAAAAGCATACTAAAATATTTCGATATAGTCTACCTCTCAAATCCCTTAAAGAGATGTGATCATGGGAATTCTTGGCAATGAAGAAAAATATTGCAACACCAATATATAAAATTGTCAGCAACAAAGCAGCCTATGCATTATTGACTATATACAAGGTAAAAACAATGGTTCCAAACATCATCATCTAGTAGGTATGTGGCAAAAATGAGTATAGGAGAAAATATAGAGTAAAAATGATGGTCCAGCCGTCATCATCTAGTAAGTTCTCTAAAGTATGTCCTAATGTCCAATACGACCAAACCTTAGATGTAGATATCTTTCGAGATCCTAATTTGCCGTAGAGCAAACGTACACCCAAGAGCAAGTAACAAATGTAGTAGTAGCCAATAGGCTATAATACACCACGGTGTGATGAAAAAGCTCCTGTTTTGAGAACCAAGTCCCTAAAATATAGATCCCAGCACTAAGCAACCAAACATACACTTGGAATTAGTCACTAAGCCATCCCTTGATGTTAATCTAATTCTATTGCTCCCTTACATTTTACTCTGTTTGATCTAGCAATGGAGTTGAGTCTATATTCTACAAGCGACAAGAAAGGAGAGCCTTTTTTTTTTTTTTTGCATCCTTCTCTTATTTCATTTTGTCTAATGGCTTAAGGTGGCTCTTTAAGATTGATTTCGTCAGAGCAATGGCCCTCAAATTTTCGAATCAAGAAGCATCTTATTGCTTTTAATCAAGGTTCCATGGATATGAATACCTACTTCACTCACCTTAAAATTCTTTAGGATGAGCACAAAAATTTCCAACTCGTTCCTGTTTGTCATTGTGGACCAATGAAAGCTTGAATGGATTACCAATAACAGGAACATGCTATGCAATTTCTTATAGGGCTCAATGATTCTTATGTCAGAGTGAACTTCGGCATTATTGTTTGGGACACCAGTCTTATATGAAGCTTCATACTATGAGCAATAAATTACACATTTCTTCAATTTCTAGGCATCCATCTCATTGTTCATTTTAACTTCGTTTACCTTTTCCTTTTTTCAATAATTTGTCTACTGGACCATTTCAATTAACATATTGTGACATTTAAGCTATGTTTGGTACATAAGAAATGGGATGAGATTGGGTTTTAATTTTTTCCATTCTCCCATATTCCACATTTGGAGCAATTTGTAGTAGGAAATGGAATAAATTTTTTCATTCCCAAGCTCACATCCATTCCTACTCAATGTGGGAAATGAAGACCCAACCTCAATAATGGGTTTTCCATTTCCCACATTGACTTGAATTTTTTTTTTATTTTTTTTAATTCATCCTCTCATTAACACAGTCACGATCAATCTCTCTCTCCACTTTGTCACTCTCTTATATTCAGCGACAAACCCAACAATGACAACTGTCTTCCTCTCTATCCTTTCTCATTCATCTTTCTCCCACTCTTTCTCTCGCCACCGTCTTCCTCACCTCCATCTCCACCCTTCAATCTTCATTTTTTTTTAATGAGTTTGTTCTAGGTTCCTCCATCGAACCCAGAACCTCAAGTTCTAGGTCCCATCTAACCAAGCTAGCTCTAAGTTCGATTGAACCCAGAATAAGAGATGGTGTTTGTGTGTATTATTATTATTATTATTTTAAGTGATGAACTAGAGAATAAATAGTGTTGATTTTCTGTTTTTGTGTTGATTTTTTGCATTGATTTGGTGGAAGGATGATGTTGGTGGAAGATGATATGGATTTTGTTGCTTTGGGTGTTGATTTGAATGTTTTTAATGATGTTGAAGATGGTCGCTTTGGTGGAAAGATGATGTTGTTTTGATTTGGTGGGAGGATGATGTTGTGTTGATTTTTGAAATTAATTTTAAATGTATTATAAAATGTTTTAATTTTATTTCAATCCAATCTCAACCTATATCAAATATAATATGATATAATTTTAATTTAATTTCAAATTCTACCAAAAATAAGACAATAATTTTTTAATCAAATCTATTTTATTTTATTTCAATCTCACGTATTAAACGTAACCTTAGAGTTATTTCTTAAGCATTATTGATGATTGTACTTGTTTCATTTGGATATATTTCTCACGTATAAAATCTGATATTGCTATTATCTTTCCTTTTTTTTTTTTTTTTTTTGAATTTGAACTCAATTTGGTGTTAAAATTAAGTCTATTCATTTTGATAATGCCTCTGAATTAGCCATTTCTGATTTTTCTTGGTGTTCGAGGGGTTTTACCATTTTCATTTTTGTGTTGACACCTCACAACAAAATTATGTTGTTGAGCCCAAACGTCAACACATCCCGATTGTCTTTTCCAATCTCATATCCTTTTATCTTATTGGAATGAATGTGTTATTACCTCGTTTATCTCATCAACAGGACGCCATCTCCGCGTCTATCCAATAAGCCACCATTTGAGCTCCTTTAGAATAAAAACCTTCACATTCTAATCTTAAAACCTTTGGTTGTCTATGTTATGCATCGCTTTAAAACATCATCGAACAAAATTCTCTCCCAGAGCCAAATCATCTGTATGAAACTGACATCTATACCTTATATTTTAATAGAATAAGAGTGAAACCTAAATTCTTGATCCTAAAAGGTACTTAGTCACTCATATTAAAAGAATATGTATATTCAAATCAATATTTTATCCGATCATGAACGGCCGGAAACAAGCATAATATATCTTTTGTAAGATAGAGCTTCCTTCAGAGTATCAAAATGGTAGGTAAAGATTTTTCAAGTTTGTGAATGGTTTGCTATAGTCTTGACTTTTTTATCATCACATCCATGTGTTTGCAAATGAAATAAGTTAACAACTTAAAAATAAATTAAGCAATTCATATTTATTTTTAATATATTAATATATAATTTAATATTTAAAGATAAATATAATATTTGTATTCATCTTTTTAAACTGTAATAGTACACTAACATTTTCCTTAAATAAAAACAATTCATTTTTGAAACATCAATAGCAATTTCAATATATTTTTATTGGAATAATGCAGTCCCAACTTGACCATTGGATTGCTTTCAATCCAATCCAATGGTCCTGGGGTCAAAGGCTTTCATAGTCATAACGAGGTAGCCCATCATCTTAGCAATTTATCAAAAGTTAACTCGCTCCCGCTTGTCCAGATGTAAGTATACAACACCTTTATTTTCAAAAGTTTATTTAAATCCTGAATCAGTATTTAATAAGGTAAAAAGCTTTAAACTCATTTACTTCAAGTACATTATCATTTTTATCAAATTTATTTAATTTAATTACTTTCCTTTTACTCAAATTTCATCTTAAATATTTTTATTTTACTAAAATATAATTAAAATAATTTAGTTTACTCAAAATAATGTTTTAATTAGCTTTTTTTTAAAAAATAATGATTCAATTATCTTTATTTTTATTGAAAATGATCTTTTAACAAAATTAAACTTTGTATGTTAAATATTATTTAAAAATCGTAGTTATGGTATGCTCCCAAAAAAATGTAGTTATGGCATTATTTTAGTTGTAAAATGCTTATATATATATAATTTTTTTTTTTTAAATTAGATGAATTTAAATAAACAAAAAAATTTATAACGAAAAAAAAAATTAAATTTAAATAAAATTATTTAATTAAAAAATAATTATTTATTAATTAAATAATTTTATCCATCAATAATAGATTTTAAATATTTTTTAATAATTACTTTCCCTAAGCACCTACAATTATTTTTGATGTATAAGTTACTCAATCAGTTCGTCAAGCATATACAGGCAAGTACAACAGAAATAAACAGAAAAAACAACTCCCTGGACAGGGAAGTGTACGAGCAAAAACTAGCTATTACAAAGGGGCAATTGGCGTGGGATTCGACATCTTGAAAGGGAGGGATGGGTACAAGGGAAGTGTACGAGCAGAAACTAAGAAGTGGAAATCTGCATCACGATCCAACCATGAATCCAGGACTCGGCTCCGCTCGCTGTCCTCGCTGTCTTTCTCTCTTAAACCCTAATTCTGTACTTGTCTCTTCTAAACCCTCCGTTTTCTTTTCTTTTCTTTCTCATACAAATTTTAAACTCAATTCTTCGTTTTCTTTTCAGGACAAGGCCGAGTGGACTATCACGTCCGTTTTACACGACGCTACTGCTGTGGTCACTTTCTCCACTTCTCCTTTCTTTAACGCAAATTTTACTTGATTTTATTTATATATGCCTGCGGACACTGATGCTTAGTGGTGACATTATTTTCCGCATAGGCTGGGTCTGGTATTGGTGGTATGCTTGGTGCAATTCATGGTTTCAATACAGGCATCCCGTTACTTCAAAATCGTCTTAAGGGACCAAAGTGGCTTCCTTTTGTAACTGGGGTAATAATTCCTCATTTTTAATCAAATCAGTTGGTTACCAGTTGCATCTTCTTCGGCTAATTCCATTCAATTGTCTGGCAGATTCCTCTACTGCTAATGTTTTCTGGTGCCAGTGCTGCCTTTGGAGGTATGCAGGTTTCCTCTTTTTATTAGTTTTAATATTTACAAATTTTTGGGTTGTTATGTTATGAATATATCTATGATATGAACTGACATAGAAGAGTTTTTTGAGTTGCAAAAGTGATAATGGATATCGTGTCCTCTGCTTTTATTTTGTAGGCCAACTTAAATACGGAAAACCAAAAATCGTAACATTGGAGCATCTTGTATTTCATAATAAAGGAGATGGAGTTAACTCACTAGCTAGCAAATCTAGAATAATTTGGTTACATTATTCACTAAAAATTAAGCAACAGTTAAAAGCAAATAAATCGTATTAAGAAATAGAGCAAAACAGAACTTGGTCACAGTATTTTGATTGTGAAAGAACTTCGTCATGTATGGAAAGTTTACATGATAAGACATGCCTCTCCTTCCAAACCAACAAGAGTAAATGACTTGGGCACTTCATGGACTAGGCACATAACATTCCTTCCCTAATGGAAATCATCTTCGTCTTCGAAATTGTAATTGGTGATTGCATGACCTTCTTCTTGTTTTGTTTTGTTCTCTTGAAGGATCTTAAAAACAGGTTTACTTTGACTGTTTTTAATGAGAGTGTTATACGAATTTCACACTTTTGAAATTTAAATTTTATTTTAACTTAAGCTTTAACTTCATTACATTTGATAAGTTAGTAAATTACAATATGCGAATGAATAAATAATCAGACAAGTTCATTTTTAAAGCTGTTGCTTTACCGGGGGGATTAGTCTTCTTATAAATAACATGTCCATTCTTGTTTCCTTTTCTCTTGTTGTACTCATGCGAAGATAGGATTTTAGAGCAAATATCTCTCCATACTGATAGTTCATTACCAGTTCATAGACTATAATTACATGTTCAATTACTCAGGCACGTAATGGACTGTGCTTGATCTTGGTTGTGCTAAATTTTTATTGTTGCAAATACTCTCATCTTTATGCACCTGGAGTTTAGCACCTATAATTTATTGATTAATAAGAAAAGAACTATATTGCTGTTATAAGCTCTGTCTTAAACTCAAATCAGTATTAATCTGATTTGTAATTCCTTCCTCTTTCATGGGTTTGTCTGATTGAAGTTTTCCCTAACTGCCATGAGAAAGAGAGGGGAGATTGATTTGACTGGGTTTTGAGTCTGTCGCCCAGGGTTCTTGTTTCTGTCTATTCACTACTCTTGCAATGACGTCTTTGTATCGCTGAACAATAACTTTGTGCCTAAAATATTGTCTCCTATCAAAAAATTGTAATAGAATATTCACATACGCTTGGTTTCTAGAATTGACTACTCTTTCAATCAGTTAAGTGCTGACTCAGTGCGTAGAGAAGTAATATTAACTGAATCATGGGGTATTTTTTATACTGTATATTTGAAAATTGTAACCTGGAGGAGCTTAGTAGTTGGAACTGCTTGGTTATGGATTTCAAGCAGGGCATTTGAGGATTGAGACCCCCATGGGAGAAAAGTCGCTAAGCTACTACCTTCAGAAAGTAAATTTTTTGTGTATGTTTAGACTGAAAATCTAGGATGAAACTGGCTGGCAAAATTCATTAGGTGAAGAAGGGGCATGTCAGGTGTGCTTCTGTCCGGGCATTGAGATTTTTGTGTTGGAGGTGTACATAACTAATGATTAGCTGATTAAAATATACTTGAGGACAAGGGAGGACAAGTGGTTAGGATAATCTTATTAGTTTATAGGCAATGGAGGTTTAACATAATACATATACGGCCCCTAAAGATGCAGCTGAGTAGTTGTGATAACTATAAGCAGAAATTTGGAGCAAAGTTTTATCATTAGAGTGGGGTGGGCTTCAGACTGATATAGTGATGTTGATGAAGCTGGTGTATGACAGACCAGATGCCAAGTTGGATATAGTAAATGGAATCTAGTATTCTAACTTTTTGGATATATATTAGTACATGGCACATGACGTAACATCTGTGGTGCATATTTGTGCTTCTGCTCAGCTATTCAAGCAAGTAGTCAGGTGTGTGTAGACTTGTGTTGGCATGTTGGTAATCATGTTGAGTGCTATTGTTATCTAACTATTTTCCCTTAAGTTACTTTAGGAAGAGTATTTGCTTATTGTGCATGCTATTTTATATTTTAAAATATATATATATAGAGAGAGAGAGAGCATTAGTTCATCATAAATATTAAATTGTTAAGACCAACCATCTCAACCATTCATGACATTCGAATTGAATTGGAGGGAGAGATTTTTTTGGGAGAGGGGATGTAATGAATGATTGAAGTGGTTGATTGTAACAATTTAATAGTTAGGACGAACTGATTGTATTATATCTGAATTAAATAGGAGGAAAAATTTTTTAAGAGAGATTTTTTTAGGAGTAAAAATATAATGAATAACTGCAATAATTGGTTCTAACAATTTAATGATTAGGACAAACTGATCGTAGAAGCTTTATATATATATATATAGGGACAGGATCGGAGGACATAAGTTTTAACATAAATTTTAACACAATTTGCTGACTATTGGATTATGAAGGTTTTAATGATTAAGATCTATTTACACATTTATATACAACTTAATTTTACACTCTACATAAATGTGATTTCCCATATCTCTTCATAATTAATTACATCGCTTATCTCTCCTCTCTCTTTTTAATTACAACTTAATTTTATAACTCTATATTAATATATTTCTTTAATCTTTCTTCATTATTATATTATCTTTTTCATCTCTCTAATTAATATTATTTATATATATTTTTAAAAATTTCTCTAGCTAATATTAAAAACCAATCAATTAATATTATTTTCACCCATTGAAACTTTTTGAATCTTTATTTATTTGTTTATTTTTAATTATGTTATTTTCAAACATATATACATTTAATAGTATCTAAAAAATGACTCATATATATATAAACTTTATTTTCCGGATAGTCCATAAAGTACCCAAAAAAAAATTATTATTTTTTCTTCTATCTATTGTTCATAATTTTTATTAATATCTTTTTTCTATCCATATTATCCATTACACAAAATAAAAAGATTATAAATTAAATTTTTATTTAATCTTTTATTATTATTCAATTAATCAAGTTATACGTATAATACATGGATTTCAAGCTCTTAATATAAACTTTTAAACAAGATTTATGTTTAAATAAACGTGTTGATTATAATAGTTCAAAATTAAAAATAAATTTAAAAAAAAAAAAAAAAAAAACTTATTTTGAATGCAAACACGATATCTAATAAAAAAGATAAAAATAATGTAATTTAAAAATATACTTCAAATATATATATAATTTTAAAATGAATAAAATAAAATATGCAAAATAATTGATTGGGTGAGAAGAATATTAATTGATAACTTATTAATTTAATATAAACGGGAGAGAGGAGATATAATGTAATTAATGTTGAAGAGAGATAAGAAATATATTTGTGTAGAATGTAAAATTAAATTATGTACAAATGTATGAGTAGATCTAAGTCATTAAAATCTTCATAATTCAATGGTCAATCAATTATGTCAAAACTTGTGTTCCCCGATAATGTCTCATATATATATATATATATATATATAACCAGCTCCTTTGAAGTTTGGAAAAAGAAAAGGAAACCTTTATAAAATTCAAATAATTTGAAGTTCAGCAAATGATCTCCGGCTTTTACCAATGTTTAAATGTTCTAGTCTTCCAAAAAGTGTAGGCTGAGTTTTTAGCTTTCAAATTTTGTTTGTTATTTTTTAAATACTCAGACTAGCCAAGAATATCCAGTGATTGGGCTTATTACTTTAATTATCCGAACAATTGCAAAGGAATAGATCATGCTTGTTCTCTTTCATTCAAGGATCCCCCTTGCCATGTCGACAAAATATAGCATGTATTGGTGTAATTTGTATCCTTCCCAAATTCTGGATAGAGTGGATACCATCGGTTCCATCAACTATGATAATAATCTATGTGAAAGAACTGTTGCTGCTGTTTCCAAATATTATTAATCTGTCAAGTGCCTCAACCTGGATTTGAAACCTAATTAAAATTGCTGATGAATTTGTAGGTTATGCGTTGCCAAAGTTTGCCCAACTTACGGTGACATCGTACTATGCTGCTTCAAGTGCCTCTCATTATGGGATTTCACTGCTAACTCGACATATTGAAGAGTCGCACACTTCCAGGAGTTGGCAACAGAGGCTTAGATGAATTTCTTGCTGTTGCACATAATAGGAAATTTTTTTTTTTTTAAGTTCTGTAAGCATTTTTATAACGGCATATAGTAGTTATAATTATTTCATCTGGATAATTTTTGGCGCTGCAGTGCTATGATGCAATAGTTAATTGTTTGGGTATCTACGTGAAATATGCGTTGAAATAAAGATTGATAATTTCATAGTAAGTCATCTAGTAGCTTCCCTTTGAGATTTTGACACAATGCTTCTTGCAACTTGCTATGTACTTAGACGGGCAAATTCGACATACATCTGTTAGTTGCTTGTTAGAAAGCTGATATCTAAGTTGCTATCAACTCGGTTGGTTACTGAATGAGTTAGTTATTGTAGGGGCTAGCACAGAATTGTTAACAAGTACATAAAACAAGCAAAGCTTGTACGACTGAGGGTGTGTGTGTTCATTTTGTCAGTTATTTAGATTGAGAGGTAGGCTAATTGAGTTTATCCTTAAGCTCCATTGAACGATAACATCTAGTAATCAACTCCATATTCAGTGGAAATTAGCGTTTCTTTATTATTATCTTCTTGAAAAACATGTGCTTTTGTTTTGGTGTCTGGTTGAAAAGACTTTATTACACATATTCTAATTTGATTTCAGTATCACGTGCCTCTAAACTGTAGATTGCTTTAGAGAAAGTTGGGTTTAGCTAATATAATCCATAATGTTATGCTAACAGTTGCTTAGACTGGCTCAGTCTATTAACTTCATAAGGAAATTATATTTATACCATTAAAGTAATCAAAATTTTTATGGGTTTTTTTGATACAGGTAACATTAATTTTTCAACAAAATAACGTGTAATTATTACCACAGCCAAGTAGTGTAGATCTATTTTAGCTTTTTCAGATGTGTTGGGTAGGACAACATATTTCACCCTTCATGGACACATCTTGAAGACGTTAATTTGAATCGTCGTTTCCTTTTCAAATTCTAAACTAATTGTAATAGAGACAGGAAAAAAAAAATTATTGTAGGCGATCATATTGTCTACTCATTGTGAGTGCCAACCACGTAACTGTAAAAGTATGATGTCAACGATAATACTTGCGGCATCATGCAGATCTTGACTGTATAACAGTACCGAAAATGAGATTTGAAGAACATCTGAAACATGCAGCTACAAATTAGAAGTACAAATGAAGAAAGATGCAATTCAAAAGTAAATGCACGTTGAGTTAGTCAGTGGTGCCCACTGACTTGATACCTTGGGTGTCTATTTCAACTCTCATCAACAGCCAAAAACCTCCCACCCACCATATAAAAATGTATGAATTATAAGCCCACCTTACATGGATCTCCTCCCCATTTATATATGGATTGATCTCTCCCGTAAGGGAGTTGCCCCCCGGTCGCACCTTAAAATCAAACCTCGTTTGGTCTGATATAGAGAACTAACTGCCCTATTGCAGTGTATATCATCCTCTCTAAGCAAATAGAGATCATATAGATAACCACTGTTGGCCAAACAAAATATACTAACAGGAGTACAGGACACCGAACTGTCCGACAGCCCACCTGAGACCAATTCTGCAAGTGATCAGATATTTGAGTTCATCAAACAAAATTCTGAGAATTGAAGTGTCTAAGTGCATAGTGGGGTGATAGATCATCAATGGGACTTCTCAATGAAGCTCTTCAGCACAGCAAATTTTGTGGTGTGTCACGAGATTATCAGCAGTTAAGCAAGAAAGCTACATGTTCAGTGATATAAATGACTAGATTTTCTCAAATACATGCGAAGTAGTGATTTGAACGCTTCCAGAACAAACTCCTGCAATATGTTTCAACATTATTAAATGTTTCCACCAGCAAAAGCACGTTGCCCTTATTTGATATTTTAATTTGACCAAGGTAGAGATCTGCATTGAACCATTGCTTGATAGCCCATTGCATGGTAGCACATGCTAAAGGCAAAAACTAGCTAATTTCTCAATAACACACACACATTCAAAGAGCAAATGTATTTATAAATGCTTAGTCATGCTTCTAATATATATATGTAGAAAAACGGAGACACCTTGGTTCAATTACACCTCTCTAAAGCAACTGGGCTTATGGGAATGACGCCACTTGGGGATACAACAGCATCCACTGGAACATCATAAGGTGTAACAGGTATGGCTCCTTCCCCTATAATCTGCAGTGAGTATGCAAGTGCAACTGCAACCAAATAATTGACAATGACTTTTAAGTTAAAAATACAAAATAAATTGAAATTTCAATTCAAGAAGTCCAACAGCATTTATTGTTAACTGAAAATAGGAATTTACCAAGGAGGGGTTTCTTCCATTCCCGCTCTTGTGCAAGCTTTTGGTACTTCATGAGGAACAGATCATAGTAACTTCCAGATTTTGCCATGTGATGAAACAACAGTTTAACAGTAAATATAAGTAAAAATGCAGCATAATTAAGGCATCGAAATGCCCTCGAATCGTAAATTTATTAGTTTTCATGTTCCATACATTATGTCCATATCTGCTTGGATCCACATTACATAATCTATTGATAAATCAAGCACCGAAAAAGTAACAGCCAGAGCATCAGTAGCATTAGGAGGCTAAATAATTATAATTTAGTTTGTGATGATGTTTTTAAAAAGTGTCACAAAAATATCCAATTTTATAAAGCAGTATGTTGTCATGATTATAGGTTAAACTGATAAGCATAATAAATCAATTATGAGGGCTGTAAACAGGACCTTACAACAATAATTAAAAAGAAAAAAAAAATGAAACAAGCTTAAAACTAAAGTTGCATTAACTCACCCCCCACTACGACCCAGACGTCTTCCAGATCTGTCAAATGCAAGCCCTGAATGAACATGAAATGACTTCATGAAAATCAATCAAACCATAGGGCTCTCTAAGAACAGAAGAAAGGTTATCAGAGAACAAGGAACAAGAAAATTACCAGGCAAGATCAAAAAGTCAACTGGTTCGCTTGCCTGCATAACTGCATCAAATAAGGCTTTCAGATGTATAATTTCCTGGTTAGCCACATCAAAAGTAGCTCTAAGATCTCCACAAAGGAAATTCTATAACATCGTAAAAAAGACATGAGACAAGCAAAAGTGGCCATCCATATGAATTCATATGGAGCAGGAGCAAACTTGGATTCTAGTTCAAATCACACTTCAATATGATATTCTATAGAAATTCATAATTTATATACAAAAATGGCAAAGACCCGAAACTTGTTCCATCTGAAAGAAAACAGAAAGTTTTGGACAATACTGTCAATAGCATTGAAGTTATAGAACTACGACTAATGAATTTCATAAATTGTTGTCTGGCTAAGATTTTTTTTTTTTTTTTTTTTTTGAGGAAGTTGTCTGGCTAAGATTTGACATAACATAACTAAGAAAATAGTTTCCCCAGCCAATGGGTTCCTTTTTTTTTTTTCATTTTCAATTGTTCTATATGCCAAACTCCAAATATAGAAATCACACATTTCTAGAACAGAAATTTGTGCATGACAGAAATTTAATCCTTTTATAAAGAGATCGAAGCATAAACTCTAAAGCAGAGCTGAATATGTTATTACTCTAATTAACTGCATATTAGCTGATGTCTCTAAATCAATTATTATAATAACAAAAATGAATATTCCACGTTACCTCGTTAGGATTGGCATGCCATTTTGTTGTTGGAGGATTTAATAGTATAAATAAAAGATGAGTAATCTGGAGTGTATTTAGTTTGTATAAATCCATGCAACTGGATATTATTTAAAAAAAAAAAAAAGAAAGAGCTTTAAAAATAATCAGTTTCATCAAGAAATGGTATGACCAATATCCTGGATCAGGGAAATGAACAAAGGTTAAACATGTAAACACATTGGAAGATATAAAAGAATCATACCATCTTCACATTCATTTCCATCAGAATCTACAAGGGCGGGTTCCAAAATATTCATTGAGCTTTCAATGAGATTGTCGACACTGGATATCTTGAGCATTCTCATGTTGCTATTCCTGTCCTCAACACGTGGAACATAAAGCGTTTTCCTGATCTGTGCATTATCCTCTAAAGTTGAACACAAGCAGTAAGATCTCCAAAGGTATAACCAAAAAAAAAAAAAAATTCAGTACACAACACTACACAGCAAAGAAAAATTGTCAACTATGAAATAATACGACAATCGAAAAAAAGCACTGGGAACATCAACTATATTATCTTTTATTAAGCAATATAACACATTAAGATAAGGCTATACCTATACCAGTTTCATATTTTTCCCTTTTTTTTTTTGAGATAATTCATATTTTTCCTTTTATCGACCTTTGCTAGATAGGATACACCTCTTCAGAAGCAGTAGCCTTTATAAGACATAAAAAGTAAAAGTAACACGATACAGGAACATCTAAGAACTAATAGTTTCAATTCCATCTCTGCTATCCTCT
Organism: Dimocarpus longan; assembly: GCA_022984855.1. NCBI lineage: Eukaryota > Viridiplantae > Streptophyta > Magnoliopsida > Sapindales > Sapindaceae > Dimocarpus > Dimocarpus longan. The sequence goes on from CM041022.1 coordinate 20,139,096, forward strand.
GTTAATTTGATCAGTCACCAATAAGCATTTAAGTATTCTTTTGATGGTCTATCAGCGGAGGTAAGAATTTTTCCACAAAAAAAAAAAAAAAAATGAATACGAGAAATCCACAATATGTTCGAAAAATATACACATGCGAGAAATTGTGACAAACCATTGTTTGGATTGTACAAAACTTCTGAGACAATCCTCGACGTATCTACTTCGCATAAAGTTGCACAGCTTATATAAGCACATAACCTCTTGCTAGCTTTGAACCATGGAGATTCCAGAACAATATTCTGAATTGCATTATCTGTAACAGGTAACATCGAAAAATAAACGCAAAAAAGATTTACTCTGCCATTACATAACTTAAAAACTCTCTTTAGAGCACAAACCAATGCACATTTGTCATTTGCTTTTTCAATTTCAAGCATCATAGACCAAAATTTTGCTCCAAAGTCAATGATGATCACTTAGTCGATCTCAGAAAACCATATTAAGAGACATTTATTCACACATTTGAAAAAAAAAAAAAAAAATCAAATTTTCACTCAGACAAAAAAACAAACACTTCACGTGCGATGAAAAAAAAACATAGACATAAACAATACAGTGATTTACCCTCTTGAATTCTTTGCAGTGGGTCCATGTTTTTGAGGTCTTTGCGAATCTTGGACCTCAAAGACCGCTTTTGCTGAAAAATGGCGTCCAGGTGTTGAGGGTCAATATTATTCTTGTTCATGGTGACGATGGGGAGCGTGTTGCGGGTGATCGGCGCCACCTCCTTCGCGTTTCTGACTAATTTGGTTACAGTGGCTTTACACTGACGAAACATGCTTTGTGGAGGCCAGTTCTGATACGAACCAATGGCGCTCATTTGTCTTCAGTTGCTGAAGTAAGGGAGTCTTTGCACGGTTTTGACACTTTGACTTTTACGAGTGGGTAAGATTTAGTATAGAATTGTGCCACGTAATCACTTTTTTTTTTTTTTTAATTAAATTTTGAGATGTATGTATCTTCGCTTTTTTTTCTTTCAAGACTTTGTTTTTGGTTTTTTTTTTTTTGTTTTGTTTTTTTTTTTTTAAATATTGTTCGGAATTTGGGATTTGGTATATAAGGCATCTTTGAAATAACCTTTATTTTTTATCTTTGACAATAAAAGAAAGAGATATAAAAACTACAACTTTTAACTTGCTATTTAGATTAAAAACTTCTAAATTCAAAAGAGTTTTTAGGATTGTTTGGTTAAAACATTTAAAAGACTTTATAAATTATAACATGATTATTCTATCATTTCTATAATAGACACTTTTGACGGTAGAAAAATATAAGTAAAAGTTAGAGTTTTTAACTTGCTATTTGGATTAAAAAATTTTAAACTCAAAAGAGCTTTTAGAGCTGTTTAGTTGAAACATTTGAAATACTTTATAAATTATAACATGATTATCCTACCCTTTCCATAATGGTTTTTTAAATTACTTTATTATAATTTCTTCTACTTATAATATAATACTCACACTTTAATTAAAATAATAAATGATAATATTTATCTTGAACACCTTAATTAAAATAAATAATAATATTTATCATAAACTTTAAATTAAAATATTTTCAATAAATAAAATATTAAAACAATTTAAAAAAATTAACTTTAAAAAGGATATTTTAAAAAAATATTAATATTAATATTATTTTAACAAATAAAAAGATATTAATATTTCTTCATCCTTATCAGAAACTCTCTCTCTCTCTTCTCAATTTTCTCTGTTCTTCATTTATCATCTCTCTCTTCTCAATTCTCCCACTGTTCTATTTTTTTCTCCTATCGATAAATGCTCTCTCGCTTCATTCCTACTTCACGAAACAGTGTCCAGAACTGCAGGTACCTTCGTCTCTTTTTTCAAAATCATTCTCTCTCTCTAATCTGTCTCTCTCATCTTTCTAGGTATTCCGGGTTTTGTTGAGTTTGATAATGTAGTTGTTCAGTCGGCGAAGTAATTGGGTTTGATAGTGTTGTTAGGGTCGATGGTGTTGCTAGCTTTGATGGTGTAAGTGTTTGGTGATGAAAGGACTGTTGCTAAGTGGTTTTGATGATGAATTAAGTAATTTTGGGTGGTATTGTTTAGCAAAGCAAATAAGAAAAGAGATGAATTTTGTAGTTAGGAAAATGAATTTTAGGTAGTGTTATTTGTCAGAGCAAAGAAGGGATGAAGGATACAAGTGAAATTTTTGTTTTGTTGTTTGTCATACGAAGGATAAAATTGATATTATGAAAAATTTATTAAACTAAATTTTGGCTTCTCGTGTTTTTCAATAAGAGCTTCCAAGAGAAGCTAAGTAGAGTAACTTTGAGTAGAAGAGCTTCAAAAGATAATAAGCTCTTTTGTTAAATCCATCCAAACGACTATAAAATGGCTTCTATTATGGGTAATTTAGCGATCAAAATAATCGGGCCCAGAAAGATCTACAGTGCAGGCTCAGTGGCTCAAAGGTTCAGTAATTCGTCATCTCTCCTAATCCGTCTTCCTGACAGGGGGCCCATTTGTGATCGCTCGTCACGACCGCTGATTGCCTACGCTCAGCCTGACCGTTGATTCTGATCGTAGGCGTCGATTCTGAGCGCTAGCTCTGACTGCTATCTTCATCCGCCATTCTGACCGTCAGTCTATCCGTCAGTTCTGTTCGTTCAGTTTGATCGCTGGTCCTGATCGCTGACCGTTGGCTCTCATTGTTCAGACTGAACGCTGGCCATGTCCGCTAAACCTGCTCGCCAGATTATCCGCCATGATTGACCGCCTAGCTGTTCGCCGATTTTTTCCGTGCAAGATATCCATCAAGAGGAACCATCCATCAGAAATGTTCAACAAGTCCTCATCGCCCAAGATGATCCGGCTAAACTAATCGCTAATCTCTGAGTGTGGCCGTATACCGGCCCATTCACTCGCGATATTGCCCGTCTCACTGTCATGACTAGCTGCGGACGTATTGACTCGTAATCCGCCTCCTCGACTCTCCAGATAGCTAGATTTATCAGAGATTTATTTATTCTCCTAACTGACTTGGTATTTCGTCTGCTAGAAGATTCATCCTCGCCTTGCTTCTAAGAGTTCCAAGTCAACAGAAGTCAAAAGTGTCATGCAGAGTACAGTTCTAAAATGTGTCATGCACGCTATATCAACCAAAAGCTGTGATCAAGATCTCGATAGCCCATCATGACATATCCAAACCAGTCACCAGAAATCTCCCTTAGACAGACCTCAGAAGCGACGGATTCGACCACATTTAATGTATTTTCGACCACATTTATTGTACTGTTAGCCGCATTAATTGAGATCCCGACACATTAAATGTTGTCCATCATTGTAACTGTAGTTAACTGTTTACTTTTGTCTTATTCTGTTTTACTGTAGCATGTCCCATTTCTCTAGAAATAGGGAACAAATTTTATTGTAGGGGGATCCCCGATTCTGAGTGTCGTTACTATACCAAAATAGTGAGAGAGTGAACAGTGGACGTAGACATCTTTTTGGACCGAACCACTCTAAAAATCCCTTTGTGTCTCTTCTCCTCGCCTCTGACCTCTTCTTCTCATTCTTACCGCTTTGCATGCATTCCATTGACCATACAAAACTGCAGCTTGGGCCCGAAAACAACCTCGTTGACTAAGGAAACCATTTTCCGACGTTAACAACTTCTAACTTCAATAAGCCAAAATAAACTCTTCCCCACTCATCCCAAACAAGCACAAAAAGGATCTTGTAAATGTGGTTGCCAAGAATTTATTGGACCAAGCTTAACTCATGTTTGAAGAGTTATGTATTTAAGCTATTAAACTTGATTAACGTGTTTGAATTATTACAGTTGGATAAATACAAGTTTACTTTTTTATAATGAAAAGGAAAGGGGATTAGATTTCATTACAAAAAGAATTAGATTTTCAGGGTAGTTTGAGTTTGATTTGTACGTGAGATCTAAGTAATTTAATTTCATAATAAAATTTGATTGAATTCTTAAAAACCCCAAACTTTTGCCTAAAAAAGACACAAAAAAAAAAACCACACTCCAACCTTTTGAAAATACCTATTTTCTATCTACCGTTACATGTTCCATTTAAAAAGTTGGCACTGAGCACTAAATGATTTATTTATCCCTGATTTAAACGTAATTAAAATTAAATAAAAAATTTATTCATCATATCTCCATCATCCGAAAAAATCAATAAAAATTTATCGAACCCAAAATCTAGCACAAACCCAAATGAATTAGAAGAAGAAGAAAATAAGAAAATAAGAAGAATAAGAGGAATAAAACAAGAATAGGAGATGAAAGAGAGTGGCTAGATATGGAGTTTGGTGGAGAGGGTGATGGTCGATGTAAGAGGGAGTGGTGGTGGAGGTCGGGTGGAGGATGGTGGAGATAAAAGAGAGAGCTTGGAAGCATTGGTGGAGAGAGAAAGCGAGTGGGTTAGTGTAAGGTTTGGTGGAGAAGGCTTCATTTACCATCTTACCCTTAACCCATTAACAACAATCATATTTTCAAACGAAAAGTGGCACGACAAAGTGGAAAACGGGTATTTTCAAAATGTTAAGGTATTTTTTCTTTTTAGGCAAAATGGGGAATTTTTTAGAATTCACCCATAATTTTTATTGTAAATTGTAATCTCATATTTTCAGTTTTGTAGTGTTCATTCCAATGATGTAAAGTTGCCGTTCAAATGCATAAAATTATTATTTTATTAACAATCTGTCGCAAGGTTTGTTCTTTTTAGGAAATAATATAATAAATTTACATAAAACAGAGAAGCTTGTTCAACTTCACTTGGAAGCTCTTCCCGAAATCAAAAACTATTTTTAGAAGAGTACCCAAATATTCCAAATAATGGCTTCTGAAATCAGTAAGTCAAAAAAGGCACTTCTCAGTGAATCCCAAAGAGGCATTTCATGCACGTTGACAAGACCTGATTTTTTGGTATTTTCGAAACTAAAAATCTAATTACCGGTATTAGTTATTATGTCATATGTTTTAATAAAATTTGACATCCATAACTTATCTCTTAATTTATATTATAACTTTTAGGCGATAATTTAATTAATACGGTGTAAAGTAAATGAAATAAATAATTATTAATATATTAAAATATCAATTAACACTCATAAAATTAAGACATAAATTAAAAAAAATCTAGTATTATTTTTTAAATGAGGAATGTTTATCATTACCAATTAGATAATTACAAGACGTTTGACACAACATTAAACTAAGATTCGTGGCCTGGTAATAGAACCACACCAAGTAAAGTATGTCAATAGACATAGTAAATTATATTTGGTGAAGATAAAAGTGGTTGACATTATTATCATTATTTTGTTTGATTGTAGATATAAGATATTGTTCTTAAATTATAGTGACGAAACTTATTCTTACACAAACAAAGCTTCAATGATAATGCAATCGAAGGAACTTGTACGAGAACTATGTGTCTTGGCATTAGTGCTTCTTTAATGTGATTGGAGGCCCATCGAGCAGAGCATGTCTGTTAGTCAGCATTAAAGCGTATTTAAAATGTTAATTAATTCTGGGTAGGCCATGCTGTCTCAACTCATGTTAGAATTATTCGAGCCTTAATACAAAATCATATCAATTTTGTGGGAACATTTCATAAAGTTGTCGTGTACGAATCCATAAAAGAAGTTGAAATTGTCCATTTTATTTATTTTGCTCATGATACGAAAAACAGTAAGAGAGCATCCCACCGTAAATAAAAGAATAACAGCAAGAGAGCATCCCACACTACATAAAAAAGGATAATTTTCTATACGTCCAGATATATATGTTCTTATGTGATACTGATATCCAAACATACGATAAGATTTCGATGGTTTAACGCAATATTCTAGACACATCTATATATATAATCACCCCCTGTCCATAAAACTCTCTACATCCATTTTGTGGGTCAAATACCATGAATATATGCCGTATTATTATTCAATTATATATCATATAATTTATTTTATACATGAAAATATGTAAGTGGATAATACACTCCATTTTCCTTGTTTAGGAATGTAAGCTTGGAAACTTGGCTCATAGAACTTGTCCCGGAAAAAGCCATATACAAGAAGCGGAAAAAAATTACAACAGCTTTTGACTTGTAATTCGAAAATATTTTTTTCCACACTAAAGACTTTTCTTTTTCGTATTATCAGAGTTTTAATTTGCTTTTAGTTTTACATCCCATAACTGTTTCTAAATACATTCCAATCAAAACTTGTGCCTAATTGACTCTTAAGTGATCATTGCACTCATGCGTAACCTAGCTGGTGGCCTGTGGTCATGTAGTTATATATATATATATATATATATATATATATTTGATAGGGCCTGTGGTCATATAGTTGGTTGTTCAGACGAATCAGATAATATTTCACATCAAATAAATTTTTGAAGTATGTTATTATAAAATTAATGAGTAAATGTTTAGCATCACCCTAACATAAAATGTTGACTTCTTAATAAGATTTTGTACAACTAATATTTATCGTATAATGGATATTATATATTAATTTATGCAGAGGGGAGGGGGACCCCTATGTTCAGCTTCTAGAGCAGCTAAAATTTAAGATCATATGTCGCTAATCGTTGACCACTCATGAGATTCTTGTGTGCATTTGGATTTTATTGCTGTTTGAACTTTCTATTTATTTAAACGTTTGTGATACCGATTATGTTATTATGCAAGATTTTTATATAATTATTAGATATATAGTTTTTGAGAGAGGTCACAATCTATTTAAATTTTTGTCCTATTTATTAATATTTAAACTTTTGATGTTTTTGAGCACTTAAATTACATTTTTATTGGATTAATGTATGACTCTCAAAGTCGATACGTTAGCTTCATTAGGAATTGTGATTATTATTATTATTATTATTGTTAATAGAGTGCTATGCAGCTCATTGGTTATTAAGGTAATAAATGTTCGAGTCTCACTAGATTTATTTTATAAATTTATGTAGATAATTTTCTTATATTATTACGAGAGTTAGTATTTGTTGGAATAGAGATATTTAAAATTGTTATTCTTTAAATTCGAATAAAATATATCTATATTTCTCTACAAACAATTGTTGAAGGGTAAATCAACATAGCTTTTCTCAAAACAAATCCTTAAGGATACAGAAAATCCAGTTCCATGGTAACATGGACTTATTCTTTGTTGCGCTGCCGGGAAATATATAGTTGCCAACTAGCTAGGGATACTACAAATAATGGCAGTAAAAAGTAAGGTGCAACTGGAAAGCCATTTTTTAAATAGTTTTGATTCCAGATAAGCTTTAAATTTTCACGATTCTTTCAAATCAATTAAACAGTTGCGATGCTCGATCCAGATGTAAGTTATGGTCGCCATTGGAATTTCCTGTACAATAATATATACATGCACTATTTTTGGATTTGTAAAAACATACAACTTTTTCTGCCCTTGGTGATGTTTATTTTTTTTTAACTTAAATCTTATAAGATTCTATTTTAAGTAAGTATCCAATAAGACTTTACATTTAAGATATTAATATTTGTTTGTTTTTTCATGTTAAGAATCCTAAACATAAATATTAAGTGATTGAATTATTACTATCATACACTTTTTACATATTTTTCATTTTTTAAATAGATTATCATTATTATTATTTTAAGATATATTGATATTTATTTATAGTATTTTATATTTGAATTATTTTATTTTATTTTATATAAATACAATAATAGTTTAATTTAAAAAAAATAAAAAATGAAAAAAAAAAAACTACTACCATTGAGTGTCGGCCTCCTATTTTCTCGATGGAGACTGTCGGTTCTGGCACATGAATCGGACACCTTCTCCCATTCGAATGAGAGGAGGCTGCGACCTTCTCCTTTATTAAGGTGCATGCTGGCCATCATTCTTTGTTGAACATAAGGAAGAGGCCGACTAGCCTCCTTTGGTTATTTTTGATGACATGCGTGGGCTGCGCCCATCGCTACCGATCCTAGAGTTAGTCAAGTTAATTAGGGTTAGGTTTGATAAGCATTGAGGTTTTTTTTTTTTTTTTTGTTGGGGACATTTTAATAATAATGATATAGGAAGTCAATGTAAATTTATTATTAAAACACTTTTTCATTGAGAGTTTGAGACTTAAGTAAGAAATATTAATTTTTTTGGTTCACATCAATTAAGATACAAGTAAAAGAACAAACAAACTAAAATTATTTCAATTAAGATTTAAGTGACTGTAAGGCTTATTATGAAAAAAAACAAGCATTCCCTAAATTGATGAGATTAGCAAAGATGCCACGGAAGAGATAAACGGGAGAAAACCCAACATATTCAAATAGAAAACATGCTTTTGATATTGCAGAGAATGATTCCCATGCCTTGGTTTCTGCTCTTGTTTTTTCTTTTTATATTTACGTCTATGATTTTCAACTCATAACGTATACTATATTTGTGTACACAAAAGAGAAACCAACAATAAATATTAATTCTGCCATCTATACTTTGTCTCACTAATAGTATACGCCATGTCCGAATCGAAGAAAGGTGGCGCAGCCCTTAGCATATATAATTCTGTAGAATAAATTAAAAACAAACACACACACAAACCACCACCTTAATTGTAAAAGTAGTAGCTTATTGTTACGTTAAACTACTGACTGAGCTAGCAGAAGTTTAACTTTGCAAAGATGATTAGTGACCATAAAAATGTGCACTTAGCTAGGCTGAGCATCCATATCTTAGGCCAGATATAGTAAAATTCTTTAATGGATCAAAAGTACTTTACCGTCAATGATAAGCTATTACAGCAAGAAAGCATTGGATTCTCCAACACAAAAACTTTAAAGGTTTCAGTAGTGTACTGTTGGATTCAAATGGAATGGATAAGACAAAATGTGCCATATGCCTTTGCCAATATGGAGTAGCAATGCATGCCATATTCCTCTAGTTAAAAGTTCTTACAACAATGGAACAAGAACCAACTTATATATATTCATATACATCCATCTATGTTATATGCAATCTTTAATTATTTGGGCTAAAAAAAAAATTAATTATTTACATATATTCTTCGAGATCCATCATATCATGTTTATTCAAAGACATCAACTACAGTGGCCGTTTATATTATAAACTAGCTAGCTAGCAGTCTTCCCAACAATTAAAGAGTGGTTCAAGTGATTAAGGCATAAATGTGGACCATGTCTGGCCGCCAATGTAAAGTAAATATATATGTATAGGTATCGACATAAGCTTTACATATATATATATATATATATATAGTTAGCTGTATCATTTTAATTTGTTAGGAGAACACAGTGAAGTACGATGATGTCAACGTGGTATATAACTTATGTGGATTTATCTATTTATGTGTTGTTATTTCACATTTCATGTTTTGAAATATATATATATGTATGTAGAATTATTGTTAAATCCACATGTTTTAAAATGTGTAGTAGTCCGAATCCGAATTTAGTGTTAGAGAATATTTATATAAACTTGGCTGCCACTTTCCCTTAATAACACGTGGCTGGTGCACGGCTTTGGAGGGCATGCGGTCGCGTCCTCAACAATCGTAGAAAAATTCCTTATAAAATGAAGTTTGGAATTGGACCCAGTTTAGGTTAGTCAAAAAGAAGAAAGAAAAGAAGATAAAAAAACAATTGAAAAATGATAGTGAACTGGAAAAAATCCAAATTAAAAAAGCTATTAGCCAATCCTTAGCTAGCGATATAATCCGGGAATAAGCAAGTGAAATTCCATAATCTCGTCAACCTATCTTATAAGTTGTTTCTTGAAAGACTACAACTCCTACGTCACACGCATGTACAGTATATGTAGCTACTACATAATCATCTGTCATATATATATATATATATATATATAATGTACACACTTCTACGAAGGATGGGTGACCTCAGCCTCCAAGAATTGGAAGGGAGATTCTTTAGATAATAATAATACGTGCCCATGTATCTTTCATATAGCAACTTGTCGTTACTCTCGACTATGGGGAAAAAGCATGCAATGTCAGAAAATTTACCAAATTTATGAAGACCCGTAGCTTCTTAATGGGATTTAATGGGTTCCTCCCCCAACTTTACTTTGTCCAATCGCTGTGGGGTTACTAGGGGAATGGGGTACCCTCCAGGCACATTATTAAAATCACTCATTGAATAATTACCTTTTATTCATAGATGAGATCCTATGAGAACAAATATATCAACATCCATGTTCTTGTCAAAAAAGGGGGAAAAAAAATCCATGTGCTTTCATAGTTGGTTTAATTCCAGAATAAGCTTTAAGCATCTCTATTATTGTACAAAGATAATAACTATTAACCTTTTGTAATGAACAATAGTATTAGTAATGCAGCACAATATATATATATATATATTTTATAGTATAACCACTCAAATCTGGATTAATACTAGATTGAATGAAAATCCTCTATCATGAGATCATATAATATGGTGGTATATCTCAACAAATTTTTGAAAACTTAAGACATAATTACTATCAATATATGATATGACGTGATATTTTATAATTTACAATCTTAAGAAAGATAATGAATTTAGTTTTTTCAATAATATTGAATTGAATTTAGATTGAGCATAAATATAATAATAACCTAGAATAAATTATTTTTCTCTGAAAAGGATACTAGCTTAGTACTGGTCAATTTGAGAATAGAGATATATACTTTGTGGTTTTTCAAATCATATAATTGGGCCCTAATCTAAAGTATATATAAATTTTATACTCAATCTTACACAAACTAAGATCCCTTCCAAGTCGAGGCATAAAAATTCCATGCCACTTCCGGTCGCCTAAATACTTTGCTTTGATCGCTGTTGTACGTAAGGCATGATAGTGTGTGTGTGAGAGAGAGAGAGAGATAGGGTCTTTTAGTGTCGTTAAGTGCATGAAAATACACAAATCAAAGCAAAAAAGACGAGTGTCGTATTGGCACCTTACCAGTATAAAGCAAAGGGTTCCCTCCATGTCACGTTCGAAAACCAGCTCACCCCCTTCTCCCTCTCTAAGTTCGAGAAAGTGCAAACAGATACTCTCTCCTACCTATAAAGAATACTAATCACCACCCAAACCCATGAAGTGAACAAACTACCCTGAAGGAAAAAAAAAAAAAAAAAAAGAAAGAAATACTTGCCTTAGCCCACCTTCCCTTCTCTTCTAGCTTTTCTTCTTTCCTTTCCTTTTAATTCCCTTAGTAGACCCTCAATCATCATGCAATCATAATTGTTCTCCTGAGTTGTCTCTTCAGTTATCTATATGCATATATCTACATATGTCCTAGAAGTACAGCCACCTTCTTCCAGATTTTAAATATATATATATAGAGAGAGAGAGAGAGATAGGAATAAAAGGTTTAAAAATATGGGTAGTAGCAGCAGTAATTATTTTTTCTTTAAGGGCTTGTTTGGAGCAGTTGCATTAGTGGGGTTTATCTGGTTTGTGTTGGTTGGCACCCTTGAAAGCGGAGCAAACAAAGAGATCACAACAGCATTAAAGAGCCAATCCACCGGAAATCTCAACCGTGTGCAGTCCTTAGGTAGAGAGAAATATCTTAACCGTCCGGAGCTGGATCTCAACTACATGAGCAAAAGAAGAGTCCCCAACGGACCAGATCCTATTCATAACAGGTGCATATTCACATATTTTTCGTAGAATTATAATCAATATAACGTGTTTGTGAGAGAGTCTTTTAAATTTATGATAATTTTGTTGGTGTCTTTGATGTTGTTATGAGAAACAATCGTTTAAAGACATTGAAATTAGGGAAGAGAGTTGGACGACAATTCAAGAGTAGAGAGATGAAAGTAGCTTTCTTTTTCTATAATTTATCGCAAAACTATTCCCTCTTTTGCCATGTTTGAAGGGCCAGAGCTATCTTGTTAATTTATACAGTTATCACGTTTTTGCTAATAGTTCTTTTGTGTAAATAATCTTTGTTGTCTTGCTCAATAAAGTTCTTTGTAGAAATGTGATATCAAGTTTGTTCGTACAAACTACATATTTTTCAAAATGCTGTCCTTGAACTAAATAATTAAACTGGTAGAATTTGCATTTAGATTCTGCTCAAAGGTGGGAAGATATATGATTATTATGCTAATTAAGTTGAAAAAAACATGCCAAGTTATGGAACCCACTCTTGTAACTAATTTTCTGATATTTTTTGTAAAGAATTTTTTATTTCCAGTGCCAGCCTGCAATTGTTACCCTGATTGTCCTTTGCTTTATTCTACTATGATATGTTATAATATCAAATCTTTGTGACTGTTACATTGTGTACTTGTATCAAGGTCTTTTATCATAGATAACTGTACACAGGAACATTTTAATTAACCACCACTTAATCTTACCAAGAAAAAGGAGAATAAAGTCTGTCACTCCACTTTATTCCTTCCCTGCCCAGCTCCTCTTAATCATGTTTCTTCAAAGTTAATTTAACATTTTTATTTTGTTCTCTACATTTATGAAACCTTTACAACCTTTTCATGATATCTTTGCCTTTCTCTTCCTTTATCTCTGCTTTGGCATTAGACCTCAAAACATCAGCTACAAACTTAAAGCGTAACTCTAATTACCTAATTAGGCATAATGTTTTTAGTACATATTTAGCTTTTAAAAGCACTAGAAGTACTTGCTAAAAACAAACTTTGGAGATTTAACAAATTAAACATAGCATAAGGCACATTATTTGTTGATCTACTGTTAAGGTGAGTGCCCTCTCTTTCTTTTTACATATTAAGTACTTTTTAACCACAAGATAATAACACTTATTAAATTGTATTTGATATATACACCTATCTATTGTTTTTTGTGTGAATTAATTATGTATACTCATTTAGAAATATTATTTAATCTTATTTTTTTTCCTATCCAAAAATACAGAAAATTATCGCGTATAATAATATTTAAAATATACATATATATATTGTTTTCAGGAGAGCTGGGAACTCTAGACGACCTCCTGGACAATCATAGGAATCAAAGTTTGAGAAGCTGCCAGCTGGCCGAAGCAGCAAAATGGTAGAAGATGACAAGATGTCTCTCTTCCATCTCTCTTGTATGTAATTGCTTAGAAATATGGGACACTAAATACTCCTGAATATTTGAGAAAATCCCATCAACTAGCCTTTTTTTTAAAAACTTATAACACAATTTGCTCTGGGAGGTGGGTTTTGGCCTTTGGGGGAGTGAAGAAAATAGAAGCTTGTCTTACACACAACCAAAAAGAATCCAGCACTACAAAAACATATATTAAACAGCCTTCAATCTCAATCTGCCGAAACTCTACTTTATTAATTAATGTTTAATTAACATTTTTTTTTATTTTTAAATTTTGTGTGAGAGTGGGAGAGCTAATAAGCTACAGTGCACCCAGAATATGTTCTAGCTACAGCCGTGCATGAATTGGAAGGACATGTACCTCTATCTCTATCTATCAATCAATCAGCTTTGTTTGGGCTTGTTCAAGCTTTTTGATTTATGTAAATATCTATTTTATTTTTTTATTTACATATTGTTTTAAACTATTTATGAAAAGGTGGCATGAGTTCCGAAACTAAAGTGAATCCACCAAATTAAAGATTTAAAGTTGGTCGCTAAAAAATAAAGGTGGGGTTGCATCTTGTGTTAGTCTTTTTCTCTGGATTCTTTGAAAGACTGTTTTGGTCTTTGGTCCAAATCAATCTAATTGAGATTCTTCCAGTCTCGTTTTCTCTTCAAAGTGTACATCAAAATCTAGAAGAGGCTGCTCTCCAGACCGAATTATATAAGCTTTTTATTCCATCTTTCTTTTCTTATGTTTTGTTTGTTTTGATTTGATTGCGGTTTATTTGAAACTTTGAATCCCAAAATCGAGTAAAACCACTTTATTATTTGTTTTAGTTACAAGTGAAGATATATTATATGCATTGTGATTCAAGTTTAAAATTTTAATATTCAATCCAGTTACTTTTAATTGATTGGTAGTAACTAGTAAGTATAGGTTAAAGATTTTAACTCAATAATTTTTTCAATAAATAACAGCAAACTAAAGGAATAGCATTATAAGGAGCTGTAAGTGTCCCAACTATATTAACGCACAATAAAACACTTTAAATTGTAGAAACATAACATTTAAAGCTGACCCATGTTATTAATAAAAGAAAAAATATAATTAATATAAAAATTAAAAATAATAAAAACCAACCTCAGAATAGGTAACTTTTTTTTTTGACTCTCCACGCTTGAAGCTCTTTTAAGGTTGGTTTTGATTTTTTTTTTCCCATTAAAAGAATAACAAAAATTCAGGCGTGAAAATCATATTGATCTTGACTCATCAATAATTAATTGTCCATATCCTTAAAATTGAAATAAACAATAGTTATTACAATCATAAAAGTCAAGTTAATATATTCTTACTCTATATAGTTAATAAAATTTATCAAACATTTATGTATTACTTCTGAATTAATTGTCCATGTCCATTAAATTAATATAAGTAATCGTTATTAAAATCATGAAAGTTAAGTTAATAAATTCTTACTCTATAGTTAATAAAATTTATCAATTATGTATGTATTACTTCTGAATCCAAAAGCACATAATTTTCTAGTTGTTCTCCTACTTAATCCAACATATATACGAATAATATTGATTCTTCGGTAGAATAAAAGGTCATTGTTTTGAAAGTTGCGATGCCAAGCTTTTGTAAGTTTGAGTGAGAAGCAAATACAGTGGTCTAAAGTAAGATTGGTTAAATGAGGAACAATTACCAAAAAGGAGCAAAAGAAGAAAAGATTGATTCAAACTTGTGCTTTCTGGCATGTGAATACTGAAGTGAAGTGAAGTGAAGCCACCAAGCAACAAGCTGTGAGTTTCAGGTTCAATTTCAATTTCAATTTATTGGAAGGGTATTAGTATCGGGCAGTGTGCAAAAAACTGGTCCAATTAGGAGCTCCAGTTGTCGATCTGGACTCTCAAAGTTTTGGACATGTGGTTACGTTCTTATCACAACTAGAGAATTGTCATACGTCTGTCCCCGAAACAATCAAATGAAGTTGGTTTATCTTTATGAGGAGAATTGAATTGCTTAGATGTATTTAGTAACATTTCAACTTAGAGTCTTTCCAATTATATATGTTTTCAAATTTTGCTTGCTTTTTCGTTTTTATAAATCCACCAATAAAAATATGATTTGGAAACTTAGAAACTTATTTACAACTTTTTCTTTCCAACTAATATCCATCACAAGCTATAACTTTTCACGATCATAACATTCTATTTATCGAGTTCTTGCTAGCTTTACATTAAGATATTTTTAGATGTATAAGAGGTTAGATTTTACTTTTATAAATATTTGGGATAAACAATATTAGTAAATATATTACCTAATCACATCACTTTTTAATACAAATTCTGCATCTTTACATTCATTAAAGGGTGGGTGTGCACTTTCCACCAAACACATTTTAGATGTTTGCATGGGAGGTTTTTTTCCTTTGTTGCATGTTGACACCGTTTTTTGATCAATCCGGTTCTTGAAACTCAATACCTGCGAAATAGCAAATAACCAAAAGAAATATCGAAGACCGGGATCAAAATAGATTGGACACACTAATTTTTATGTAGTTCGGTAAAGTAATGGTCTACATTCACGACTGCTATCATTTTTTCTGCAGAGCAACAGTAAATATTTCTCAGTCCTCTCTTTACAATGAAATTGATCCCCTATTTATAAATGAGGATGTTATAATTTGAATTAACTTCAGTATCTTATAGATAAGGAAATAAATAAAATACATTAATTAAAATAATAGTTGTCAAGATTCTCTCTACCGTATCAACAACAGCTACCAAGAATGTCGTGATTTGATTTGCATGGAAATAGACAAGTTGACTGCTTCCTTAACCGAATCGCTTCAAGCTTCTAGAATACCAACTGGTCAACTTTAGCGAGCAGATTATCCAAACGGTCAGTTATTATTCCTAGCGAAAAGATGAACAGTCAACGCATAACTTGTCAAACATTCTGGAAAGATCATGATATCTGGTCGCACAACAGGCGATCTCCTGATTGTTCTAATTGCCGTTGAATAATACTATCGAATAGTTCTTAGACCACGATCAAAACGGCTTAGTGGTCATAACACGTGATCAAACACGATTAAATAGACGATCAAATGATGCAATCAACCATACAGTAATATAAAACAATCAGCCATACGATTAGATGTGCTCGGGCTTACAAGCTGAGAATCGACCACATGTTCATTTGATATTTACCTAATGGACCAGTCTCTTGGGCTTTTTCCTGTAAGACATCATACTGAGCTTATTCTTAGATTTTTGTCAATCCATTTTTTATGATCGCAAAAATGCCCATAACATTGTAAAAGTTTATTCCTAAATCATGGAAGTAAATATTTGGGCAACAAACAATGAATGTTTTTGATAGGTCATAATCTATTTTGGTGTTAGCTTTTAACATATATATATATATGTATGTTTATATTACTAAACAAATGTTTGCATATGAATTTTGTCCCTTAGTCATTCAATTAGAATAGTTTCATCATCCGCGTACCAAATATTAGTATCAGTATGAACTTAGACAAATTCAAAATATGCCCACATAATTTGTATTAGTTTTCTTATTCAATCATAAACCTTTCATATGTAGGTGTATTAGGACAAACATGCTCCATGCCAAAACTAAATTTAAAAAGTTAATAAAGAGTTTATCAAAACGTTCAACTGTATTTAAAATTAGAGTACAAATGAATTTTTTGATAGGTCATAATCTATTTTGATGTTAGATATATATATATGTATTACTAAACAAATTGTTTGCAATTTTGTCCCTTCATCATTCGATAGAATAATTTCATTATCCTCTTATAAAATATTAGTATTAATAAGAATTTAAATGAATTCAAAATATGCCCACACAACCTGTATTAGTTTTTTATGAAAAAATTTGACCATAAACCTTTTGTATGTATGTGGTTCCTAGGACACACATGCTTCATGCCACTTATGTGCCAGAACTAAATTTAAAAAGTTAATAAAGAGTATTATCAAAATGTTCAAACCTTATTTAAAAGTTATGTGTAAATGAATTGTTACGTAAATTGTAATTATTATATAGATCATAAAGTAATATAAATTATAATTTATATATTATATTATTTAAATATAAATTTTAAATAAAACATTAGACAAACAAACATTCCAAGTCAAATAAAATGCGTTCCCGTTCATTAATATCCTATTCAAAGAAGAGAAAAAGACATTCAATGGTCTAATTTTGCTTAATTGAGGAATGGATAATATGTAACGTTTTGGTTTTTCTTTTTTTCTTTTTAAAAAAAATATAACCTTTTAGTTTTTTCTTTAAAAATTCAAAAGCGAAATCAATCTTGAATCTTGTTGTGCTCTCCCTTTGACCAATACATATTCATCTCTCTGACTCCTCTCTCCCTCACATAGAGCCAACAAAGAAAGAAGCTTGTTGCAACCAAACTGTGATTATTATCCACAAAAATAAAATTTTAAATTTTAAAAATATTAAAATAATAGAACACGTGTCGAACTCCTGTACGGCATTGACTCGGCGGAGCCACCGGGGAGAGAATTTTCGTTACTGACAATATTGACGAACACAATAGTTTCACAAAACAAAACAAAAAATTAAATAAATGTTTAAACAAATTAAACAGAAAAACAATAACGACGACAATAATTAAAAAAAAAAAAAGAAGAGAAAACCAGAATTTCATTTACATTTGCATTTACATTTCATTTCACTCTCCCTCCCTTCTTCCCCCTCCATTTTCTTATTTTCATTCATTTCGCAAAAAATTAAAAAAAAAAACACAAATCATTGACACAAACACACCCCAAAAAAAAAAAAAAGGATAAATGAATCAATGATAAAACGATCGAAACATCGGCGATCATCGAAACGAATCCTTTGGTTGATTTGGAACCCTAGCGTTGTCTAAGATTGATCTATTAATCGGTGGATCTGCTGCGATCTGAGGTAGAGAGAGTGAAAAGATGCCGGCGCACGGGGATCTGGACAGGCAGATCGAGCACCTGATGGAGTGCAAGCCGCTAGCGGAGGCGGAGGTGAAGACGCTGTGCGATCAAGCGAGGGCGATTTTGGTGGAGGAGTGGAACGTGCAACCGGTCAAGTGTCCGGTCACCGTCTGCGGCGATATTCACGGCCAGTTTTATGATCTAATCGAGCTCTTTCGCATAGGTGGCAATGCTCCTGATACTAATTATCTCTTCATGGGAGATTATGTAGGTCAGTCAACCTCTTAAACGATTTTTGTTTTATACATGATTGATTGTTTAATTAGACTTAAAGTGAATTAATAAGGAGATTATGGTAATAGAGTTTTTCAAGTTATATATGTTAATAATACTGTTAGTTGTTGTTTATGTAATTAATTTATGTGTGTGAGATAATACTTTGCAGCATGTATATGGAAATTGTTGATTGTGAAAGGTCTAGTAGTTGTTGATTAGTTAAGTTGGCTTATGCAGATCGTGGGTATTATTCGGTGGAGACTGTCACGCTCTTGGTGGCTTTGAAAGTTCGGTACAGAGATAGAATAACGATTCTTAGAGGGAATCATGAGAGTCGTCAAATTACACAAGTGTAAGATCTTATCTCGGCCATGTTAGTAGTCTCTTTGTCATGCTTGAAAGCATAAAAGTTTTATTTTGGTTGAAGCAGCTGTAAAGTTGTTTAATTTTGTTATGGGAAATGACTGCTTGTCTTTCTTCTGTTGGTGGGGTTTGGTCGATTGATGCCCTAAGATTAGTAATGTAAAATGTAAATATGCAGATGAAGAAATGTTATAGCATTGTGGTTGTTGGTTTATTCTTTGATGAGTAACCTTGTTTTAATTGAAATTTTTACATCATCTGGACCACTACCCTTTACTCTTGTATTCTTAATTTGGACAGAATAAGATTAACATGCCTCCTAGTCTGGAATTTGTGGGTTCTTTATCTATGTAGACTGAGAATGTGGAGATTTAGATTTCAAGGTAGGAATAAATGGGTTAATTGTGCACTAACAGCTGTTTGGGGTTGTCCTTTTGAGTTAAGATATTGGATCATAGGATTAATATTTTATTTATTCTCAGAGAAAAGCACTCTTATAATTCATGCGATACACATTATTTCAGTGGTCATGGATTGCCACATATTGGGCATTTTGTTATCCCAATTGGCGTGGACTCAGTAAAAATGGTTGTGAGAATTCTATAGCATTTACTGTGTTGGGATTGCACTATGTAGAGTGTTGGTTATGAATGTAAATTCCTGTTGTATGCGGAGTGTGGTGATGAAAATTTAGCTTTAGTAAGATACACAAAATAATTGGACTTAGTTTATGCTTGTTTGACGGGGTATTGAGATGTGGGGAGAGAGCTATCTTTAGGGTGCAGGTGGAATCCCGAGGAAGGAGTCTATCTGTCCATCTTTGTTGGGTAGAGAGGAAATCAGAAAAATGTGATGGTAATATAATATAATATCAATATATCATAGTGAAGTTTAACTCTATCCTCTAATTGATCTGTTTTTGGAAGTGTTGATTCTGATGGGTATAAGAGGAAGAGCACTCCCCTATTTTTCCCTTCCCCCCAAATGAAGGGTAGAGGTGTCCTTTTCCTTTCCACTCATTCCTTCCACTTCACCTGTCTGTCAGACTCATTGGGATTCAGCTGATTTGGACATGATTAGTGAAACTTCCAAAAATTGATTCATCTCTTGGAGGTTATTTCCAATTATTTTACATGTTTTAGAGTACCATATTGTTTCTTAAATACACTCTAATCGATAAAATATAAGAATTTCTCACAAAAGCTGACATGTGTGCTTGGGAGGGAGAGGGAGACGGATGGACAGACAAAGATAGTGCTTCTAGAAACTGATGTATGAAGTAAATGGTAACACACAAGACACACTAGTTACATGTGTCATGGTGGCTCATATCTTCTGAAAAAGATGTGGATCTTGACAAAATTGATTTGTGAAACAGCTGTTTCTGTATGAGAGTTCGGAGAATATCTCTCTATTCTCTCCACAAAGACATACTCTCATGCATGCACATGCACTCACTACCACTGAAGACAGATGAATGAAAGTTTTTATTTAGCGTGCTGTAAATGTTTATGTGGTTCTTTTTCTTCCTTTTTTCAGGTATGGGTTTTATGATGAATGCTTGAGAAAATATGGAAATGCCAATGTCTGGAAGTATTTTACTGACCTTTTTGATTATCTACCCCTTACAGCCCTTATTGAGAGTCAGGTATTTGTTAAACCTTTTTGTGGATTTTTCTTCCTGATTAATGTCTCAGCAACCACTCTGACCATCCTACATTATTATATTTTAGATTTTCTGTTTGCATGGAGGACTTTCACCATCTTTGGACACATTAGATAACATCAGGGCCTTGGACCGCATTCAAGAGGTATATCAATTATCACTAGACCAATGCCGTTTGTTGTAGCAACTATGAAGATGATAATTCCCAAGTGCTTATCAGTGTTAGATTTAGCACTTTACTCCCTCCATTCTTTTAATCATTGATTTGTTATAATGCATGTATTGATATCTTCGACTTCATTGTGCACTCATAGGTTCCGCATGAAGGGCCCATGTGTGATTTGTTGTGGTCTGATCCTGATGACCGCTGTGGATGGGGAATATCTCCTCGTGGTGCTGGCTATACATTTGGGCAGGATATTGCAGCTCAGTTCAACCATACTAATGGCCTCACTCTGATTTCAAGGGCTCACCAGCTTGTCATGGAAGGATACAATTGGTGTCAGGTATGAGAACTTAAAAGCCACTATACAACTTTTGGTTCTGCCAAATTTCCTTCTTGTTAATATTAATTAGCTTATATTTGATGCAACTTTTAGGAAAAAAATGTGGTGACTGTATTTAGCGCTCCGAACTATTGTTACCGATGTGGGAATATGGCTGCCATTTTAGAGATTGGAGAGAATATGGAGCAGAATTTTCTTCAGTTTGATCCGGCACCCCGGCAAATAGAGCCTGACACCACACGCAAGACGCCAGATTATTTTTTGTAATTTCCATATTGCCACCCCCATCTGTTTGTAATTCCTGTTTGCTGCTGTACCAGTGTAGATGTGTCCCCTTAAAAAGAGAGGAGCTTTGGATGTTTAAGTTGAGGTTGATCGACTACATCATTCTTTTGTTTGGAGTTTGTCCTACTATTGCTTTGTTGATGTGCTCAAGGAATCCATAGGAGTTCTGACAGAAGGCGCCAATGGCCTTTGTCTTGTATATTTATCGAAAAGAGGGCAGCGCAATAACATGTTTTATATATCTTTTGTTCTGTAATTTCACAATTTCCGAGGTAGAAAGCAGATTTTTGAGCAGTAGTCAGTTACCACTTACCAATTTGGTATCTATTTTCGTCGGTTTGAAAAAGAATGAGCGGGCTTTCCTATAAATTTCTCCGGAACTTGTCAGCTCGGGATGCTTCTGACTGTGGCGGAAGTACGATCTGGACGACTCTTCGGCTAATTATTAAATGGCTAATTGCAGATTTTAACCCTTCGTTTTTATTCAAAGGGGAAAAAATTTGGAGAATTCTTTGGACTGATTTCGGCTATTTTAAGTAGATTGCCAGATTTCGAATATTATTTAATATGATTTGATTATAGATAATCGTGATTAATTTAATAATAATTTATGTTTAGCTCTTTTCTCGAAAAAATGTTACTGAAAACGAAGTACCCATCTTTAAGTGGAATTTTCATCCAATTTAGCAAAAAATATGTATGTCTGATTAAAGCTGTCGTGCACATGGCACCTGACGTCGCCTCACAAATCTTTTTGTGGGAAATTGTTATGTTTTACAGAAGAACGATGAATTTAACAACAAAATGAATGATCACATTTAAAGAGAAAAGAGATGAGATGTTCCTATACAAACTTGCATTTTCGCCAACAGGTCCCATCACAACATCATTGACAAGTATTAAATGAAAAATAGAAAACAACTGAGAGAATGAATTCACTATTCACTACAACATCATCGATAACTATGTATACTTCCAAAATAAATTCATGCAAGTATTACATAAAAAATAGAAACTTACATAAGCATTACATTAAAGAATAGAAAACAACTGAGAAAGAATGGATTCACTATAAAAAGGGGAATACAATTTAAGAAAAAGATAAAATTGACTAAACACTTGGCCTCTGATTCTATACTCCCCTAGATCTATAATCAATAAAAATGACCTCAGATGAATGAACATACTCATAACTTCATCAGATTCAGAATTAAAACCTAGAATTAGCTGGGATCCTCCCTGTTCCTACTCCTGGCATTGCAACAGTCCGCTTTCTTCTGAAGTATACAGCTGAACCACTAATAAGCAACAAACCAAACAAGATGCCCTGTCTCAAAGTAATTCAGACAATACGTGTTAGACACTAACATAAAATAATATGCTTATATCTATCAAAGCTTAAACACACATTCATACATATATACATATATATATATATATATATATATCAGCTGAATTTAGAAGTGCTTCAGTTATATCTCTAATTTTTTATACTTGAAAATAACATAACTATGGAAAGTATAAATGTAAGAAACATTTAGGAAGAATGAGCTAGGCAGATGTGTACGCCATCGTGCTCTTAGTAAACATGGATCATTCTTCCATCTGTTCAGAAAAATTTCTTAAGACTCAAAGTACAGTTATTACTTCTTGCTCTAAACTTATTGACATGAATTGTCCATATGTTCATGTGATTGCCTAATCAGCAAAATCCTCCAAAGCTTCCCTGTGCACGCTTGATATTTCCTAGACAATGCTTTGGCTATGTCGCCAGAAATCATTGTATGCAGACAACTTTTTTTTACCAGAGATAATAAATAGAATCATGTAGAAAACAACATAAAAGATTTAAGACCCATTATACAGCAATTAAGTTGAACAACAGTTTTAAATGTTTCTAAATGTTTAAACCTCAGTCGCAAACCTCTATAACCAGGGGTTCAACACAGCACATGAAAAGATGGCGTGGGTTTGTCATAGGTTTCAATTCCTATCTCAAGACAAGAATACAGAAATAAAAATTTCACAGCTTTAGGAGCTATTGAAATATGGTGAAAAATAAAGTCTTACCTTAAGATATATATAGACGAACTAAACTACATCTTCAAAAAGAGAATTTGGACAATCAATTTATTTTCTATATATATATATATCAAATGTAGGATCCCATTTTATTTTCTATATGTCTGGGACCCAATTTCAGCCATCGGAAAAGCAGTGAAAAAAGTGGAGATTACCCATACAAAACACTATCAGTTTCAAGTTTTTTATAAGCATGAACAAACTGCCCGAGTTGAGTCCTTTCTCTTTCTTTAAACCTTCTTTCTTGTTTTGACCTCTCTTTCCCTAGCTCTTGTTTCATTTCTCTTCCTCTACATCCCAATTCATCCATCAATCTCCATTGTTAGGCTTTTTCTTTCTCTGCATCTCGGTTTAACATGTGAAAACATTGCCAATACTTTGACCCTGGTAAGTTTTGTAACTCCTCTTCCATTCTTACCGTGTCAAACAATTGGTGATGTTTTCACCTGATGAACTAAGGTGCAGATAAAGAAAATGCCCAACAATGGAGATGGATGGATGAATTGAGATGTAGAGAAAGAGACAACAAAATAAGAGAAGGGGAACGAGAGAACAAAAAGAGAGAGAAGGTCTCCCCTATCCCCACACCGCCACGACTCCCCCCACCCCCCAAAAAAAGTAATAATAATAATAAAAATAGAGGTGTCAACTCAAGCAGTGCATTAAGCCTAATTCATGACATTTATTCAAGAAAAATAAAAAGCTGAAACTGAAAGCATCGTGTATAGGTACCGTCCATTTTCTTCGTTATTTTTTAATTAATCATTGACCAAGTCTTGGCCTTTAGATTAATCCAATGACCAAACATTGATATCAGATGTTTAGAAAAATAAATGGGATCCTGGATTTGAAATCTTCAGTGTACATACATATACAGATATGCATTTATTATGCATTAATTAATAAATTCACTTACCAATCATGCAAAAGCGAATCTAATTAATGGCCCACAAACTTAGAATTGATATTAATAAAATTAGTTCATCCTGATATGAGAAAACTAGTAGGATCGTTGGTGATAATTGGGCATCCTGTACGAAGAAACATGCAGGATCCCACACTCAATAAATTATATGTACAAAAAAAGAAATATTGAAAGATTATAAGCTTGATCTAAAAGGAAATTAAACTTTCATAAAGGAAGATAATTAAAATTGAGATCTAATGTCACTACACATGTTACAAATTCAAGTTACTAACAAACACACGAATCAGATTTGAAAATAAGGCTTTCAACCAAGAAGATCGAGGGCAGAGATACTTGTAATGTTTGCACATCAATGAACCAAATCATACAACTCTATAATTGAAGGCAACATAGAAAAAGTTCCAAAACAACAACTACTGCTTACGTGCTATCTTTGTCAAAGTAATCATCTGCACAAAGAACTATTAAAACATCTTAATGAAAGAGAAAAGAAACGAAAGACATACCTCAAAACCAAGTACTGACAGCTTCTCTTCATTAATTGTAAGTATACAGCTTCTATAAATAATATAAGCCTGAGACTTGCCCTCTGCTGTGGATGAATCATCCAATAAGTTTCTATGTTTTATTGAAGTAACGAGTTCTTCGTTCTCATGCAACATTTCATGTGGTTTAACACTGTCTACAGAAATTTCAAGCGTAGATCGACTTTTTCGAGATTTTTGCTCGTTAGTATCCACAGAACCACCTTCAGCTTCTACGCATTTGAAAGGAATCCGATAACCAGTCTCACTGCATCGATATTTATCATCATTCTACAGTACACAATCAAAATAATACAACTAAGTCGATGGACCAAAAACGATTCCACACAACAAAAAAATTGATAACTGAATCCATCCTACATTCTCCATATGCGATAAAAATGCATATCAAATGAAACAACTACAGGCCACGAATCTGGACAATCACGAACGTATCCGCCATAGTTCAACAACTCTTGTCATAGTCATAGACACAAAAGATATATGTCATACGCATGCCCTAAAACCAAACAAAATTTCATGTTTATGCATCAAAATCACCAATAACACAGAAACATTAACATATAACAAATGCTTCAATATTTACTAACAAGGAACCTCTAATCTATGACTTGCATAATAATACAATCTTAGGTCTTCATTTGCAGAATCCTATAGCTAAACAGAATAGACTAGTCAAAATAAGATCACTTGTATAATTTTTTTTTTTTTTTTAAAAAAAGTTAAATTCTCGAGGACTAATTAGATTAAATCAAAGGAAGACAAAAAAAGAAAAAAGAAAAACCTTTTCAGAGTAGAGACATGGAACGCAGGGACCAGAACGAGAGCATTCGAAAGTAACATTGCTTCCTTGAGGCGTTTCTTTGAAACTAAACAGAACTCTTTGGCCGACCACGCTTCTCTCAGTCGTTCCGATTTCACTATAACAAGCCACCGAATCGAAAATTTGATATCAATTTTCATTAGATCGGATTGCTTATAAAGAACCAAAATCACATACATGTATGTATGCAATCATTTGATATAAACATAAAAAGATAAGAGAAGTTGATCAGATCAGTACCGTTTTTGGTAAGCAGAGGCTTGAATGGAAGACGAAGAAAGCCAAGTTGCGAGCATCAGAAGAATCAATAGTAAAGAAGAAGCCATTGATTTTTCTTTTCCTCTCTTCTTCACCGATTTCCTTTTTCTTATAATTATAATTATAACTTACAAGGCCCTGTTTTTTCTAATATTATGTTATCAGCAGAATTATGCAAAGACACTCCTCGCAGTCGTGCTCACTAAAGGGTTAAAAAATGGGCTTAGAGGCCCAAGTATCAAACCCGATGGGACAGAAAATGCATAGCCCAAATTCAATTCATTTAACACGGCCAAGGTTTATTATCTTTATCCTTTTACATACACTATTTTTTTTTTTTTTTGTGGGAGGGGGGTGGTGTGGAATAATATACATAGAGTTATTTTCTATAATGTAATAATTTCAAAAAATATTCATAACTATTGTGTCCCAATGTGTCCCTCTTTTAATTGATTATGAATTTTGAATATGTATTATAATAATCGAATTTAGAATTAAAATTGATAAGTAATGTCATTGTAGCGAGATGTGTTATATTAACATAAATTAGTGAATAAAACATAGAATTCAAAATCATCAACATCACATTGTCTCATGTTATCTTTGTGAGATAGTATCAAATCATGGAACAATCATCAACCATTTTGACATCCAGACACATTGAATGCGTTCACACATATATCATGAGCTCCAAAATTCCCCACCTCAGAGTCAGATGAAATTCAAAACAAATCAAACTAGGGAATCTCTTATTACAGGGAATTGAGGCGGGGAGGGGACAGTAGGGTCAGGAGCATGTGCTCATGCATTCTAAGGACAAGCACACAAAAACCATGAATGATAGATTTCCTATTCATTTTTGGCATAACCCCACATGCCTGGTTAGGCCAAGAAAGCATCACTTCATGGTCCTAACCACAAAAGACAGATCAATAAAATCAATATACGTAGTATTTAATATCTTCACGGGAATGCTATGTGCCTTGTTCGGCTATTCTTTCTTTCTCTTCTGGAATAACTACTCTTATGAGAAACTGGGCAGAGCACAAGATTGCAAGACAACAATTTCATTTCGTATGGAAGAAATCTATAGAGCAGAAATGGATAGTGGTCAGTATGCAGCTATCAGACTTCATGAAACCTAAAATATGAGTCAACAGTCAGGCTATATAAGCAAGACGAGGCAGCAGAAATTTCATTATCAAGCAAACGTCATTGACTATACAGTTTCGCATGTCAAACTGTTATATACTGCGAGAGAATTGCAGTGTGATATAAAAGTATTTTCTAGTAAAGTGGCAAGTGCACTTAAGTATTGATTTTGCTGATTTACTTTGCCTTTTGTTAAACTACTCATCATTTATTAAGTATTGCCTTTTTAACTGTTCTATAAAACGAGCTGTAATGGCTCCTTTGTTCCACGGTGTTTCTGACAATAGTTCTCCAAGTGTTTTAACATTTTCAAATGCCCCTGAATTTCACTGCAACTTGTAGTTCTAGCCAAAACCATGACCTGAATTTGTCTTGTTTAGTACGTTAAATAATTGAAACTTGCTCAATTATCTTTCAAAGTCTACTCTGAAAAAAATAAGAGTTATACTTGATAATTCAAAACATTTGTCCAATGTCATGCCTAATGGCTAATGATATAGCAAACGAATTATAACTACCACATGATCTACCACAGCATCTAAAATTCACATGATAGTTAAAACTCATGTGTCATATCATTTAAGCAACTTAGCATTATTCAAAAAATTTAGCAGGATTATAGTTGCAACTTTTGCTACCTTTTGATCGTAATATGACTGGATGTGGGCAGACCATGAAAAAAAAAGCAATCGATCACCAAGTTTGGTTACTACATTAAACGCAACTTACAATATGATGCCTTTAAAAAGTTAAAAGTAAGTAATTAATCACATTTTTTAACACACTGAAATAGTATAGTTCCTCCACTTTCGTTTCTGAAAAAATACTAGCATCTAGAAACTAACCACAAGTCACATTTAGTAAATTTTGCACATGCACAGTTAAGCACAAACAAAAATTCATGTGTAGTGAGAACTATTTTAAAAAATGCGATCTTTAGTAAACAACAATCCTATAAACAGAGCAAAGAAAATTTAAGCTCTTAGGACACAGATATTAACCATAACTGGAACAATAATAAACTAATTCCATGGTTGAAAATTATTCAGCATAATTGAAACAAAAATTCATCAAAGGACCAGCATTAACCATTTCAAAGCTTGCACAAATAGCTAAATAGGGGAGCTCACATGTAAGGAGTAAATTCATATGACAACATGCTAGAAATAACAAGGATTAAGAAGCAGCTTTTTTCCCATAATGATACCACAAATACCCTAATCTGCAACTACACTACAGTGCATGATACTTCATGTAATATACAGAATTATCAAACAAATGAGCATTAGAACAAGGAATCCTGCTCAAGTGGAAACCATACCAATTTCTGAATAAGCATTCCAACATAACATACAATACAGAAGTGCCCTAATGCTGCAATACTCAAAGTCATTACAGTTTTCTGTGCTTTTTCATCTCTTCCCCGATCAAGACTACTCGTTCTAATCAGGATCTTGTTTACCAAAGATCAATGGAAAATCATCGTACTGTTCGGAGAAACCATGTTTCTCACCCATGCTTTTCAGTGACTCATAAACCTGGTACATGGAAGGCCTATCCTTTGGCCTAGAAACCACACAAGAACAAGCAACCTTCAGAAACTGAATAATTTCATCGTCATGGTCTCTCCCATATAAAGCTTTGTCAATGACATCTTTGCTCCTACCAGTAATCACAAGATGGTTGACCCATTCCACCAAATTCCCCTTAAATCCTTCCTCAGCATAACTCACTTCAAGAGGCTTTTGCCTAGTAACCAACTCCAAAAGCACAACCCCAAAGCTGTAAACATCCCCTTTAAATGAAGTAACCATAGTGCTAGAGTACTCAGGGGCTACATAACCAAACTCACCCAAATCCCCATTCACAAAAGAACTATCATTCGAATCACGAGACCCCACAAGCCTCGCCAATCCAAAATCCGTTATCCTAGCATCAAAATCATCATCAATAAGTATCACATTCGAGCTCATATACTGATGCATGTACGGCGGCTGGCAGCCATGATGCAGCCAAGCCAAGCCTCTCGCGGCACCCACACCAATCCTAAGCCTAGTACCCCAATCCAAAACATCACACTGACTATTTCCAACACCATTTCCATGCAACTGCGAGTACAATGTCCCATTCGGCATGTGCTTATACACCAAAAGCCTCTCTTCCTCCACAACACAGAACCCCAACAGAGGCACCAAATTGGGATGCCTGAGCTGCCCCAACCTATTCATCTCTGACCTAAACTGCTTCTCACTAAGTTGACAAGCACTAAGCCTCTTAATCGCCAAAGCAGACCCATCAGGCAACATGGCCTCGTACGAAACCCCAGTCCTCGTGGATATAATAACATTCGAAGCATCGAAACTATTCGTGGCAACCAAAAGATCAGCCAATTTAATTTTGACAAGAGGCTTTTGAAACAGAGAAACTTGAACAAGCTTATGTGACCTCAACACTTGAAGCCAGCTACTGTCATCTTTACCGGTAGCATCACCATAGCCTCTCTTCTTCCTGCTAACTCTAACGAAAAACCACCACCAGGTCAACAAACCCAAAATCAGAGACCCCAAAGCACCAATAACACCAGCAACTATAATAATAACGAGACTCTTCCCAGTCAAGCCACCACATTTGCCTAACGGTGGGCCGCACAGGTTATTACCACCAAAGCTGTCGTCTGGAAACCTTGCCAGATCAGACGGGATCGAACCGGACAAGTGGTTGCCCGTGACAGAAAAGTCTTTCAACCGGTCCAACCGGCCCAGTTCGTAGGGGATCGGACCGGACAGCTTGTTGTTGCTTAAAATGAGTTTGTTGAGAAACTTGCAGCCGATGATCTGCGTCGGGATGGGACCGGAGAGCTGGTTACCGGAGAGATCGAGAGTGACTATGTACGGAAGCCACGTGCAGAGCTCCCGTGGGATCGGACCGGAGAGGGCGTTGTTGGAGAGATCCAGAGTCTGGAGGCTGTGGCAGAGCTTCAACGACTCAGGGAGTTGACCGGCGAGTTTCATCGAGACGAGCTCGAGACTGATGATGCGATTCTCCTTCGCATTCCAGCACGACACGCCTGTCAGCTTACAGATTGAAGTCACGGTCGTGTTCGTGAAGGTCCACGAGAGCCGCCTATCTGGGTCGTCTAGTGACCGCTTGATGCCTTCGAGACACTTGACGTCGTCGTCGACGGAAAAAACAGTCAAAAACGGGTAGCTGAGCATCAAAAGAGAAGCTAAGAAGAAGCGGATCTTCATGGTTTTGGGTCGTCTGATTCGAGTTAGAGACGTAGGTTTTGGCGTTGTTTCGACTTTTCAAGGTCGTCAAGACTGAAAGGATGATGGTGGCTGTGGATGGAGTAGTGAATGAGCGGCCATTGACTGCATTTGGGGACAAGAAGAGATTGGTACCTTTTTTGACTGCCAGAGAACTCAGTTGATATTCTTTGTTTGCTCGTCTTGATTTTCTTTCAAGACACTCAAAACGATGGCGTTTTGTAATATGATGAAAACTTTTCTTCAAATTACGTAATTTTAGTATAATTAAATTTTAGACCATCATTTCCGGAAACTTGGTTGCTTTAAATGTTTTAAATATTATTATGATCAAGAAATCTCGTGTACTATTTGTATTTTTTAATTTTTTCCTTTGAACTTTTTATTTTTTAATCTTTATTTCGGGTCAAAATTCCAAATACAGTCGCTATCAAGTTCGAAGCTTCGACAGTGGGTTTTTCAAAAAATATATATATCAACAGTGGGCAAGTCATAACTCAATTATTCTTCTTTACATTGGATTGGGCCAGAATTGTCGAAGAGCATTATATTGGAACGAAATCGATCGGTCCAACAGCGTTGCATTGTTTTCATTATTGTCTTAAAACAAGAGCATTTTATCATCGATTCACGGTTCTTGACAAGATAGTTTTGAAAAATTATTGTCATGATCTTAAAAATACAAGATAGTCATCATCATTGTTAAAATCTCATTATTAACTAAGAAAACCCTCAGAAGATAAGGTCCAATCATAACTTAATTGTATATTTCTATAGTTTTGTATTAAGGTATCAATAGTAATAGAAGTTAGTTCAATAAAATACATCACATATCCACGTCATGAGATCATGGTTTTAACTATTGTCCTCCTATCCAATTCATAATTTAACTGTAATACTTTTATTAATAAGATGACAAATTTCACCCTATCTACTATGAGTAAAGCGGTTTTAAGTATTGTCCTCCTTTCTGATTCATGTTTGTAAGTGTAGTACTTTAATTAAAAAAATAACAAATTTCACCCTATCTACTATGTTTTGAAGCTTGACGTAATAAAGTTTTTGGTTTTCATTTGAATTTACTATTAGAAACCGTTAGTACATAGGTGTTGACATCATACGACATATAATAATGTTTGAGCAGACCTCATACTCAAGTAATGCTTACTATTAATTGCCATTTGTTACAAGGAAATAAAAATTTTGTTACAGTAGAAAGCAATGGACGTGAACGGTAGAGAAAGGGAAGCTTTTTCATTTTCTTGATTTGATTTCGTTTTTTATATGTGATGGATTTTACCATTTTTTGTTTTGAAATGGATTTACTTGTTTTCTGATTTTAGAGGTTATTTTGAAATTTATCTTGTGACAATCTTGGATTTTTTAATTTATATCTTTATAAAAAATATATCTTTTTTTGGGATAAAATTTCTTAGATTTATTTTTGGAATTATCCAATATAAAAGCTGGTTTTAAAGTAAATCTTTTTTCATTTATTAGAGATTTCATATTTTCTTTCTAAAATGAATCTGGGACGTTCATTACTAGAAAATAGGAATCAACAGATTTGTTTTACTTTATTTATCTCTAATTAACCCTTTATTTCACCGATATTTTTGGAATAGATATCTCCTAATTATAGGAGTTATTATTCAAACAGCACAAATATTAATTATCAACTGGTATCAAGAATTATATGATTTATTTGTATTAACTTAAAAATAAAATAATAATAATAATAGAATGCATAACCCCTAAGAAGTGAATTTTTCAGTTACAAGCATCGGAATCTTGATGTTAATTGAATCCGTACTTCCATTTATCATTGACCTCAGATAAGGATACGTAGGATAGAACTCGGACCTCGGAGTACCACTTAACAGATAGTTTCTAGACTTGGCTGTAAGCGACCCACCATTGTCACGTGGGAATCTCTATTTCATAACACTGATGGCTATTTAACGGGTGTGAAGAGTGGGAGACAATAGAGGAAAAGACATGGGAAATACGCATCAGTAAAACGGAGTGTTATCAGATGAAGCAAGCATTTGGGATGGGACCATGCCATCACTGAGTGACAGAGAGAGATTCTGATGATGATGATGATGAAAAAGAAAATCGGGACATATATATAGAAGCTTATCTCTTTTACATGCAATGGGACCAAAAGATGTTCCTCCAGGAGAGAAAGCTGGAAGACATCTAACACAAAGGAAGAACCATAATGGAAGGAGAATCAGTTCAGTGCTCTTTGCTTTTGTGGTTGGATATTCAAACATTGCATATAGTTTTCCACGTCTTCTAATATTGATCGACTACTAAAATTATATAAATGTGTGTCCCTTATTAAAACCCAAGAAATAATGGAATGGATTACAAAAAAGAAAAGAAGTTTGTATATTTGTTTAAAATGAATTCAAGCGTCCATTTCTAATACTAGAACATCTTTAATGGACCAATGGATTGTAAACAAATACAAGTCCATGTAGGATACGTAGACATGGACTCAAAATATGCTTCTTCACAAATTTGTTAAATTATAAATGATAATTGGGTTAATTTACAACTATACAAGGTGATCTAATCGTGAATATTATGGTTCAATTTGAAGACTTGAGTGATGGGTATTGCATCACAATTTTCTTCAATTGATAATTTAGCATAATGTGTCATTGGCATGAAAGTAAGTTAGTCTTGGTTATAGTATTATCATTGGCTTGTCATTTTTCTTATTTCTGTTGTTGGAATTCTGAGAAATAACTAATCTAAAACATTTATCTGCTCTTGTGCACTCACGTTAGTCATATGTGATACTGGTAACTTGTTGAATTTTTGTAAATGGTTAGTGTAGCTGTTGTTAATTATCCACATTTAATCTTCTCTTAAAATGCACCATCATCCAGAACTTTGTTTTGCTAGTATGTTTTTGTTGCTGTGCTGGTTCTCTGTCCCTTCCCTTTAATTATGTCTATTTAGCCTCTTACATCTGTCTCATTTTTGTCCTAGCTAGCTTTAATAACTTAAGTTATCCATAAAATAGAACTCATGTTTACTTAGTACCTTATTAAACTATTCTTTTCAAAAGTCTGAACTGACATTGTGATAGTCTTCCATTGAATTTACATAATAAATTTTAATCTAAAAACTTTATTACAAGGACATACCATATTACTTCTCAAATTTCTTTCAAAAATACTTTTCCTTGTCACTTTTTACAACTATGTCGATACGGTCAGCGTCCATCTTCATGTACATATTATTATTTCCTTTTCAACATCTCATTAGCACAAATGTGTATATGCATAAAATGAGAGAGGAAAAGTTTTACTCTTTCTTGTTATAGTTCTTTTGATACGACCTTATAGATTGTGGTTTTTTAGCATTATCAACACTCATCCATAAAAGCTTTAAAAAAATTTGGTTCGTGCCACCATATTTGTTTATACTTATAGAAACATAGCAAAATGCTTTATCAACTCGTGAAATTATAAATGCCAATACATGCAATCAAGACTTCCAAGCATTCTAGTAAATCCTTGATCCTCTCCTTCTTGTAGCAACCTTTTGGTTTTCTTAGATATTGTTTTTTAAAAACTTATATTACAGTATCACAAAAGTGTTTAAGGCTTTCCATTGTAGTGTTTTTTCCAATTCGAACATATTCATCTAGGAGATCGACTGAACAACTATGTGCAAGGCGCACAACTACTATTATTTTTTGTAAAGGACCCAACTTGTCTTTTCCAACCGCTTCTACTTTATACGTGAAATAAACATCATAACTTTAAATTGCTTGTAAAATGTGTTTAAATAATTTAATGTCCCTTCAAAATCGACAATGAAATGCTCTCTTGTATACTTTGACTACTCGCCTTTGAAGTAGTCATTAATAATTAAATCATGACACTTTTTTCTATCACGATGAATATAACGTTTATCGGGTGTTGAAGCCCTGTGAGAGTCTTTTGTTCCGATCAACATTGTTGAAACTATTATCGAAACATGAATTGCAATGGTTTGAACCACATCATGAGTCATTTTTATACATATTACACTATCCTCTTTTATAGGCTCATCGAATATCTGTTTGGTCAATGAAAGTAAATTATTGTTCGATGACGAAGTATTAGAGTTAGATTCAAAACTTGATGAAAACATTGGTTTGTAATCTTACCTATAAAAAAAATTATGAAAAATATAATCTTTTATATATATACAACAACTAGATATGAACTTAACTAAAGATGAAAGGTATTGGAACTTCAATTTGCAAGCTATAAAACTAGAGATCAATAAAAGAAACACAAATGTATTAATTGATTCAAATATAAAAGGGTAACAAAATACTATTGTGTTTAGATTTATTATTATTATTTTTATCTTCAAAGGTATGAAAAGACAGTCACGCTTCTATCTGGCTTATATAGAATGAAGATTTTCGGGAAACTTAAAGTTTATGCATTACTTTATTATGATTTTAGTGCTTTTATTATGAAAAACTAAGCACAGAGAGTCTTATCATTCTAATGTAGGTGTATATATATGCAACAGGTGAACCTCAACTAGATGGAAAGATCAAAATCATGATAAAGTAATATAAGCACCAAAATCATGATAAAGTAATGCGTAAACGAAGTTCTGTGTAGGAAACAAGCATAGGGTGGCGAAAAAACTTTTTGTCAGCAAGTGATTAATTTTGTCAAACAGGTGGTGTACAATTTCATCCATATATATTAACTGGTATTATATTTATATGATTCATGGAAAATAACTCAATACAACAACAAAAAATTTGATGAAAATATAAGATAAAAAATCAATCTAATTAAATATAATCAAATAACAATATTGATTTCATTAACACATATTTGAAAAAAATAGAGAAAAACCATGCAAATAAGAATTTAATTATGAAATTAAAATAATGGAACATAATATAAAACTTATCAGATGAGTTTAATTGGATCCAAAAGTGAGGATGTGAATAGGCATCTAGTGGGAAAAAAAGCTTTGTATAAAGCATTGTATAGAGCTCTGTACAGAGTTTGATTGGTTTCTGTTTTTTCTATTAAGAGCTGATTTTTTTTTTTGTTAAGTTTTGAAATTAAAAAAAAAAAAAAAAAAAAATTAACACGTCATCAAAATATGAATTTTGAATGAAAGTATTGGAGAGCATTTTATAATTTTACTATCTGTCAATTGTTATTCAATATCATGTAGAAAGTAATTTTTTTGATATTGATAAGATGATAATTTTTTTTAAAAAAATAATAATAATAATTTATACTTGTATTGGATATGCTCTTAATGCAAACAAGTAGTATACATTCGCCGACTGGAGATGGAAATTGAAATTAATGTATAAGTTAGCAGGAAAGGTTGAAAACAAATCAACAAACACTTGTGTAACCATTACGGATTAGAAAAAATTATCTGAACATGCGTGACGTACGCACATTCCATTTGTAGTGGTATTCCTGGAGGATGATACTAAACATGGATCTTTAATAACCATATCATTGATTCGTAGCTGGTATATAATAATCTAATTTATTAAAAGAATAATCTTACATTACCAAAAATTTTATTTAAATTTATTGTTTTGTAAAAACTGATTAATTTCTGTGGTTTACTCTTTAATTAGTCAGTAGATATCGAGAAAAATAATCCAACTTCATACCTGAATTTTATATCTTTTTTTATTTGAGGGAAGCAAAGTAATACATAGCTATAGACCAAATAAATAATTGTTAAATAATAATAATAATAATGGGAAATGTAAACGGTGGGAACACCAAATATATAACGGCATTAGCTAGAGACCATGGTCTCTCCTCTTCCTGCTAACTCTGACGAAAAACCACCACCAGGCCAACAAACTCAAAATCAGATACCCCGAAGCGCCAATAACACCAACAACTATAATAATAACGACAGTTTTGCCAGTCAAGCAACCACATTTGCCTAACGTTGGGCCGCACAGATTATTGCCACCAAAGCTGTCGTCTGGAAACCTTGCCAGATCAGACGGGATCGAACCGGACAAGTGGTTGCCCGTGACAGAAAAGTCTTTCAACCGGCCCAGTTCGTAGGGGATCGGACCGGACAGCTTGTTGTTGCTTAAAATGAGTTTGTTGAGAAACTTGCAGCCGATGATCTGTGTCGGGATGGGGCCGGAGAGCTGGTTACCGAAGAGGTCGAGAGTGACTATGTACGGAAGCCACGTGCAGAGCTCCCGTGGGATCCGACCGGAGAGGGCGTTGTTGGAGAGATTCAGAGTCTGAAGGCTGTGGCAGAGCTTCAACGAGTCAGGGAGTTGACCGGTGAGTCTCATCGAGACGAGCTCGAGACTGATGACGCGATTCTCCTTCGAACTCCAGCACGACACGCCTGTCAGCTTGCAGATTGAAGTCACGGTCGTGTTTGTGAAGGTCCACGAGAGCCGCCTATCTGGGTCATCTAGTGACTGCTTGATGCCTTCGAGACACTTGACGTCGTCGTCGACGGAAAAAAAGGTCAAAAACGGGTAGCTGAGCATCAAAAGAGAAGCTAAGAAGAAGCGGATCTTCATGGTTTTGGGTCGTCTGATTCGAGTTAGAGACTTAGGTTTTGGCGTTGTTTCGACTTTTCAAGGTCGTCCAGACTGAAAGGATGATGGTGGTTGTTGATGGAGTAGAGATGGGCTGCCATTGACTGCATTTGGGGACAAGAAGAGATTGGCACCTTTTTTGACTGCCAGTGCCAGAGAACTCAGTTGATATTTTCTTTGTTTGCTTGCTCGTTTTTCTTGCACACTCAAAAGTCAAAACGATGGACTCCAAAAAGACATTCAAAACGATGGCGTTTTGTAGTATGATGAAAACTTTACATCAAATTAGGTAATTTTAGTATTATTGAATTTTGGACCATCATATCCGGAATCTTTGTTGCTTTATTTTTTTTTAGAAGGCTTTAAATGTTTTAAATATTATTATTATTATTTTTTTAAGATACTAAAATGAACTCAAGAGATAATTAAAATCAAATGGATAGAAATCTAGTTGAACCTCATATGACTATGAATAACTCATATTAAAGTAGAAAATAACTCATATATATAAAAAAAAATCTCCCATTTATTTGATGATGTGAGCTGTCGAACTTTGATTATGAACCAAGTTACCGGTATGTGTTTCCACTACTTCACAAAATAATTGACATTTTAAATATTATTATGATCAAGAAATCCAGAGCACTGTTTTTATTTTTTAATTTTTTTTCTTTGGACTTTATATTTTTTAATTTTGATTTCGGGTCAAAATTCCAAATACAGTCGCTATCAAGTTTCCAGCTTCAAGGGCAGTCATAACGTAATTATTTTATTATACATTGGATTGGGCCAGAATGGTCCACACTCCACAGATCGTTATACATCCATTGATCCAAGCGCATTACATTGGAACGAAATTGATCTTTCCAACAACATTGCATTGTTATCATTACTTTTTAAAAACAGCGTTGTATCATGGATTCGTGGTTCTTGACAAGATAGTTTTGAAAAATTATTGTCATGATCTTAAAAACACAAGATAGTCATCACATCGTTAAAATCTCATTATTAACTAAGAAATCGCTCAGAAGATAAGGCCCAATCATAACTAATTGTATATTTCAATAATTTTGTATTAATAGTAATAGGATGTTTGTTTAGTTGAATGTCTCACATATCCATGTCATGAGATTATGCTATTGTCACCCTCTCCAATTCATGGTATTATAATTTTTTATCACATAAGTATTGTCCTCTCCAATTCATGATTTAACTGTAATACTTTAAAAAATTAGAAAAAAAAATTGACAAATTTCACCTTAATTACTATTTAATGTTTTGAAGTTTGACACAATAAAGTTTTTGGTTTTCATTCGAATTTACTATAGCACTGTTAGTTGGCATGCATATGATAGTGTTTGAGCAAATTCAGATTATGTATACTGTCCTTTACAAGTTAGTGAGTTACTATGACGGAATGTGAATTCTGTTGCAATAAAAAGTAATGGACGTGAACAATATAGAAAGGGAAATTTTTCTTTTTCCTGATTTGATTCCCTTTTTATCTGTAAAGGATTTACTTGTTTTCTGATTTTTTTTTTTTTTTTTTTTTAGGTTATTTTGAGATTTGTCTTGCGAGAAAAGTTTTAATTTTTTAAGACTAAAAATCATTTTAGTTCCTAACTTATGGAAAATGATCAAATTTTTCACTATATTTTGTAAAATGACAAAATAAACCCTAACGTTTCGAAAAAAGTTCAAAATATCTCATCAATCAACTGACAGATAAACCTAACAAATGACGCGGTGTGCAGAGATGATTTTATCATTTCAAATTGCAACTCAGGATTTTGATATGTGTACGAACTAAATAATTTGAAAACAATAACTAAAAAAAGAAAGGAAAATTAAAAAAAAATAAACAATTAATTTTTTTTTAAATAATAATAAATGAAAGAATAGATATTTAATAAAAATAATAAATTA
Organism: Dimocarpus longan; assembly: GCA_022984855.1. Taxonomy (NCBI): domain Eukaryota; kingdom Viridiplantae; phylum Streptophyta; class Magnoliopsida; order Sapindales; family Sapindaceae; genus Dimocarpus; species Dimocarpus longan. The sequence continues at coordinate 20,177,838 of CM041022.1, forward strand.
ATGAAAAAATAATTTAAAAATAATAAAAATTATATTTATCTTTTAAAAGAATTCAAAATTTTTAACATTAACAAAAAAATAAAAAATAAAAACTAAATGATTTTTTTTTAAAAAAAAAACTCATCCCTACGTCGCTTCATTTCCATCAAACCCAAAAATCTCATCTGCGTCTCTCTCTTACCATCAGTTGTAACGTCATCTCTCTCACCGCAACGGATAGAATAATACTTCTTTCTGCTCCTCTTTCTCCTCTGCTGCAACCGTATCTCCTCCACTACGCGTGTTCAACCTCACCAACTTCATGTGATAGTAAATCAATCAAGTAAATAGTTGGATAAAAATCTTGTAGATGGGTTTTTTTTTTTTTTTTTTATCTAGTAGTATTTTTTAATGCTTAATGATTTTATTTTATTATTCTATTTTACAATAACATTTACTATTTAATGATTTTTTTTAAAAAAAATCTATACTCTAAAAAAAAATTGAATCCAAGGGCAAAACTATAACTTCACAAAATTTACATATAAAACTAGCAAAAATAATTTCATAATTAAATGTTATTGTAATATTTAACTATAGATGTGGGTATGATGATATTTCTATCAATTTTAACTAAGTCCAAGAGTAATTGAGTCTTTTCACATTTTCTATTAGGATTGGTCATTAGTTAACTAATTTGATACTTTTTCGAAACGTTATGGTCCATTTTGTCATTTTCCAAACCATAGTTAAAAATTTGATATTTTCCCAAAAGTTAGGGACTACATGATTTTTTTTTCATTTTTTTTAATTTATATCTTTTTATTAAATGGAATTTCCAATTTATAAAAAGATATTTTTTTGAGATAAAATTTCTTAGAATTATCATTGGAATTATCTCTGATATTTATTGGCTAATTTTAAAGTAAATCCTTTTGATTTATTACATTTTTTCATATTTTATTTTTCGAATGAATTTGGGTTCAAATTGGTCATTATTTTCGAGTAGATATCTCCTAATTATAAGAATTATAATTCAAACTACACAAATATTAATTATTAAGAATCATATGATTTATTTGTATCAACTTAAAAATAAAATAAAAATAGAATGCATAACCCCTAAGAAGTAATTTTTTCAGTTACAGTATCGGAATCTTGATGTTAATTGAATTCGTACTTCCATATGTCATTGACCACAGAAAAGGATATATAGTATAGAGCTCGGACCTAGTACCACTTAATGAAATAGTTTCTAGACGTGGTAGTAAGCTATTAGGTTTTGTGTCCTAAGAGCTTGTAATTATATAAACGGTTTTAATAATTATTAATAAAGTATTCATTTTATTCAATTTATATATTTTGTAAAAATTATAAATATCATGAGAAACATCATTGATTACTGATATAATTTCAAACTAAGTATATAAGTGTTATATATAAGCGGATTTAGTTTGAGATAAGTAATTTAAAGAGTCCGTAGAAAACAAATTAAGCTAGATACTTTATTTGTGGTAAATCTACAGTTGCAGTCCATTTTGTATTCGGTCCAATAGTTTTATCCGAGACTATTCATGTAGTGACATGAAAATGGAGGCATCTTATATAATAAAAATTATATAGGACTGGATCACAATAAATATAAGTCTCTTATTAATATCGGTTAAACTTAGAGATTTATATTTATCAATCAGATGATCATATATGAATTGATCTTAATCCTGAGTGTATTATAGACTACTGCTTATTGAGTTATATTTTTTAATTTATATGGGTGAGATTGGTGTAGATGTCCGGTCAATAACTTCGTACTTTGGGGATATGATTTAGTAAGTAGTTGGAAACATTCTACACAATATTGGAATCCATTCTTTTTTACGAAAAGTAGAGAAGTAGTTCCTTTAAATGTTGATTCAGGTCTTGAACAATAAAGACGCTCAACTTTTCGTTCATATATAAATGAAAAGATAAATTCACAAGTTGTTATAGATATATTATTCATTAGAGAATCAATGGTACTTAATGATCAATAAATAATTAGAAGGGTAAAACAGACATTTTGATATAGTTCTAATTATGAATTTGTTGTGAGTATTTTCAGTGCTGCCTATGAGACCTGATAAAAGCCCAACCGATTAGCCCATCTAGGCTAGGCCCAAGATCAGCTTGTTCATCAACAGAAATCGTCGAGTCTTGTACAAGGCCCGCGGCGTGCTCTAACATCTACAGCGAAGTGAAACCCCAAAAAGTGGGATTCACAGCTATGTATTGAGATATCTCACCTAGCGTTGTGCGGAGTCCGAAATCCGAACTGCTCACCCCGCAGAGCTAAGTCCGCTCCACGTCAATCTGGACCCCTGTACGAGGAGCTGAGATCGCCGTTCAGCCCTCCCCATTTATCGACACTCCAGTCCACCTGGAGTCCTCACTTCGCTTACGACTATATCAGACCATGTCAGATCATCACTTAACTTGCCTTGCACGTCAAGCTTGTCAAAGATTACTGTTCAAATTACAGATTACCACACCTAATCCGCGTGGATTAGTCATGTAGATCTTCCACTTGTCCCTTGCATTTAATGTAATCCGGCTGCATTAATTGGGAGTCAGGTTCATTAACTACTGTAATCATTCTAGTTTAACGCATTGAACATCACTGTAGTACTTCTCCTTCTATAAATAGGAGAAGATCTTCTCTGTAACATAAAAGCGAAATACTTAGTGAAAAACTGACTGTTACTCTGTCCAGATATTGAGAGAACAAACAGTGGACGTAGGCAAGCTTAGCCGAACTACTTAAACACGTCACTGTCTAAAATTCTAGCTTTGCCATCTTTACTTTTATTGCTTATTACTTGCTCAGTTTGTCGTTCATGCAGTGTTGGGCCTGGAAGAACTTAGTTGACTAATTTCATACGTCAACAGAACTATTTGTGGAGGGTCAAATCATATGTAGTGATTAAATCAATAGACACTGAAAATTTTAGATTGTATAAAAACATCTACAATTTTGAGAGTGTAATCTTAGGTTTTTAGTGGAGTAACTCTAAGATTAATAATAGTGAATTATTAATTAAAGAGTTTAATTAATAATTTCGATATTATTGGATTTCAAAATTGTAGGTCCATCAAGTCCCTTTGATAGTTCATTTCACTAAAAGAAACTTGTATATAGAATATTGTAATTGGATCGTTTGATAGTTCATTTCACTATAAGAAACTTGTATATAAAATATTGTAATTGGACCGTTCAATTACAATTATAATGTAAGTAACAAAATATGTGTTCTTGAATTCGGTTTTCAACAGTGATTGGATATAAATTAATTATGAATTAATTCGAGGTCACAAGTTTAATTTTAAAATATAACATAAATTAATTTTGAATTAATCATGTTATATGGGGTAAAAGTTTAATTTTAATTAACATGAGATTTAATATTAATTATGATTAATTAAAACTCTAGGTGGTTACCTATAACTAGAAAAGAAATAATTTTCTTTTTCTAATAGAAGTTGTTTTGATTTCTGTTGTACGTTCTTTGAAATAGAAAGAAATTTTTTTTTCTCTATAGCATAATACAAAGAAGAAGAATCTGTATATTTCTTCTCTGTATAACAAAAATTAAAACCAGCTCTTACATATATTGTTTATTCTTTTTAGAAGAGAAATCAATAGAAAGTGAGCACAATTCTATATAATTGTGTCCACTCACTTGTTTCTTGGTGTAGAGACATATCACGGAAGATTAAGTGGTGAGTAATCCACAGAGATTAATATATAAGGTAAAAATCTGATTTTTATTTTTTTATATTATTTTATTTCATTATTTTTATGGATCTAAGGTTGAGTTTTTAAAAAAAAATTTTAAAACTTGATGTTATGCAAAATTCTTATTTTTAACAAAAATAATTGTTGTTTTTCCTTCGTAAGCGAGTAAGTGACCCACCATTGTCACGTCGGAATCTCTATTTCATATCACTGGTGATTTTTTAACTAGTGTGAAGACTGAAGAGTAGGGAGACAAGGGAGGAATAGAAATGGGAATGACACACCAGAAAAACAAAGAATTACTATTATCAGACGAAGCAAGCATTTGGGATGGGACCAAGCCATCACTAAGTGAGAGAGTGAGATTCTATGATGATTATAAAGAGAATCGGGACATGTATATAAAAGCTTCTCTCTTTTACATGCAATGGGACCAAAAGATATTCCTGAGAGAAAGCTGGAAGACATCTGACACAGAGGAAGAACCATAATGTGGAAGGAGAATCCTGTGCAGTCCAAATTCTCTTTTTTGAATATTTAATTTAGTTTGTCTATGTATATATATAATAATTCTCTAGTGCGGGATCTCTCACTTAAAGTGAGCGACACCCACTTGGCCTTTAAAATATATCTATATATATAAGAGCCAAAAAGGTTTCATCACTTCAATTCAATTTAATTAGGTATCCCTCATTAAAGAATTATTATATATATATGAAGCTAGGCGGTATAAAACTTGCAAACTCTAATACGCAATTGATTGGAAAAGGATTTTCAAAAAAAAAAGAAAAAGGTGATTGGAAAGGAGACAGCTCGATAAGCTCACGAGTGAGAATCAGCTCAGTGCTCAAACATTGCAGTCTTCCACGTCTTCTAATATTGTTCGAGTACTAAAATTATACAAATGTATGTTCCTTATAAAACCCCAGAAATAATGGAATGGAATACTAAAAAGAAAAGAAGTTTGTGTATTTGTTTAAAATGAATCCATGCATCCAATAGTATACGTCCGCTGACTGGAGATGGAAATTGAAATTAATGTATGAATTAGCAGAAAAGATTGAAAACAAATCAACAAACAGTTGTGAAACCATTAAGAATTAGAAAAAATTATTTGAACATGCGTGATGTGCGTACATTCCATTTATAGTTGTGGCCCTGGTGGATGATACGAGACACGGATATTTAATAACCATATCATTGATTTTTAGTTGGTATATAATAACCTAATTTATAAAAAAAGTAACGCTAAACTATCCAAAATTTTTTTCAAATTTATTATCAAAATAATGTGATAAGTATATATATGTAACTACTATACCATCAATACATCATATTATAATTAAGATGATTGTTATGAAGAGTAAGAATTCACTGTCAATTTTTTTTTTTTTTTTTTTTTTTTTTGTGTGAAACTTTTTGTTAGAGGAGGAATTTAAATTTGAGTGATATATGAGAGAGAAAAAATTGAACAATTTTGACTATCCACTTTTTTGTGTGCTGATGTATTATTAGATTATCAAAAGTTTAACAAAAAAAATAATGATAGGAAATATTTACTATGTTAGAAGTCTTTTTGTCACATCATTTTTGGCAAAGAAATTGAAATTTTGTGTGGAAAGTGTAACATTATTATTATTATTATTAATAACGGAGACCAACCTAGAGTATAATTGGAATTAGTACCGATAGTTGTTGTGATGTAGTCCGAGGATCAGATCCAAAAAATGAGAGAGACTAACTCACAAAAAGTGGGCAATATTGGACCATGCATTATCTTATGAAAAGACTAAAGAGTACTAGGATCATTGGACCATGCACGGTGCCACACACAGTAAATGACGTTAATTATACAAAACAAATAGTTGGATTGGGATAATTGTGAATTTTTTCTAATCATTGTCGTTTTATATAAATTTTATCAATGTACAATTTAACAAATTAATAATCTTAGGATTCAAAATCAAGATATCTTAATTAAATTATATATGTTTTAATACTATGTTAAAACATTATTAAATAAAAAAACTTAACATCAATAATTGACATAAGATCATTAATTGCAAATTATATTGGCAAGCCTGAACAGATTCCTCTATGACTTGTCCTATTTCTTGTGACAAAAGGCCTCATGATTTGAGGGCTTATTAGTCGACCCCGCAGAATAGCTGGATACTCCATTATTTGCTATAATCAATAACTTTTCAAAAGCAGCAATGCTCAATAATATATCCAATATAAATCCTCACTTGATTCATTGTCTAATACACCTCATCTCAACTATTCTTCAGCTACTAATTTTGCAATGACCAGTACCAAGTCCAGACAGTACAAGAAGAAATCTATTTGTGAGAAGTCCATGAAGTTGGTGGTAAGCATTATCAAATTATCATCTTTATCTCTTGCAACTCTGACTTTGAAAGCACCTGTTAAACAGCCAGTAGCTGGAAGAAACCAGGTGCCGGCAGCAGCGAGACGTAAAGTGGCTGCAAATGCTGCTGATGTAATTTTACCGATCCCTCGAATATCAGGAAACCAAATGTTGCAAGAAGTACTGGTGCCCCCAGAGGGTGGCTCGAAGAAATATTCCTACTTAAACCAGCCTGAGAAGGATAATTGAAGAGGTGTGATCCATGAACTTGATGATGTCAACAAAAGAGCTTCATATCATATTAAAAGCATTCGAGAGAAGATGCACAGAAATGGCTCCAACAATTAATTAATGGATCAAAACGTTTTTCAAGTGTTAGTAATCATGCAACCACTCAATTTTAATTAGTAACTGTTCAACGAGAAGAGGAGGACACATCACACACCAAGCTAAAAACAGGAATACTTGGAATTCTACAATATGAGGAACTGGATGGGCACACAATTCTGTTATGTTATTATTTTCTTCGCTAATTTTCTTGCCAACTGTGTATGCATTGCCCTGGAATGTTCATTAGCTAAAGCTATACTTACAAAGTAACTGCATGCATTTAGTAATTCATTGATCTTATAAGTAAAAATTGATTAATTTCTGTCGTTTTAGTCATTAATTAATTAGTAGATGTCGAGGAAAATAATCTTATTCATACCTGAATATTCTATCTTTTTATGAGGGAATAGCTACTTCCAAAGCAAAGTAATACGTAGCTATAGACCAAATAAATAATAGAAAATGTATACCGTGAGAACACCTAATATAATATGTAATTGTTTTTTATAATTAATTAAGTTCACCAGATTCTGTAAGCTGGTAAACAACAGACTTTGTTTGAATTGTGAGTTTAATTTATTTTATAATAAGAAGTATATCATTCACGATCTTGGTTGATCATACAATGTTTAGGTCTTACTAAATTTTAATTGGTCAAATCTTCTATAGATAAGTAAAAGATTTTTCTTTTTTTTAAATCGATATGTAAAAGATTTTTAAGTTCTAGTAATCACTGATTTTAATTTTTTCCTAAAAAAAGAAAAAAAAAAGAAGCAGGTTCTATCTGCTCATCGCCATTCTCATGATGTAGTAAAGCAAGAGCATAGAAACAGAGGCCTTAATATTATAAATTTTCATTGATATTCTAATAAGTTTTTTTCCTTCATTTCCTAGTAGAAGCCTAGGAAATACATTGGACTTAGTTTGGATGATATAACAATTTTTCTTTTTCCCATCTCTATGACTAAGGGAGATTCAGAAAAATTAAGTCAACATTATAAGTCTCCAAGTAAATTTCTTAGCAAGAGACTTGCTTTGTTTCAATCAAGAAAATCTCCCTTTTACTTCGGTTCAGCTATTATTAATAACAAGTTACAAGTCATTTTTCTTTTCAAAAAATAAAAGTCATTTCATTGAACCATACCAGTTCTACATATCAAATACAGGTCAACTTTATAGATACTTGATTTTTTTTTTAAAAAAAAAAAATCATGGATTATAATAAATATAAGTTATTAATAAACAAACACGTCATAATCTAATATTCTCATTTGTATATAAACTTAACCAAATAATTAATTTAGCAATCATCACATATGCCATAATCTTTTTCTCTGATATTTAATTTATAATATACTAAAGAAATTAGTAGATAGTATCTTAAAACAAATTTGGAATTGATATATTAAATATTTTTGCTAATATAAATGAATAAAAAGATTAGTTGATTGCTTACTCTTCCTATAATATTTGGAAAGAAGTGAAGGACATATCAACTAATTAATTAAGGCTACAATCAAACAAAATATAAAATCAGTCCATCTTCTTAGTGATTTGTCCATTTTATAAAATAAGCTATTTTAAAAACACGCACAACAGAAAAAACGAACATTAACTAGAAACATTTTCTAAATTTTAGCTCACCCAACTTTTCTATCTTCCTATTACTTTGCATTGATAAGCGTCGTTTTATGTTACAATTAGGTGTACAGTGTAAGGGATTCCTGTCTATAGTTTGGCATAGTCAAATTTAGTTAGCGCGGTACGAGTCGTATGACTGACAGGTCACAAGTCTGATTGTGTTATGTGAAGGTTCCACAACCACTATGCTTAGCAAAGAAAATATTTCAATTTGGTGGATTCAAAAGACAAAAATTCAAGTACAATTAATCAAGAAATCTGCGGGTTATAAATATTAAAGTGTTATAAATTATTTGGGTGATATTATAATAATATATTCTTTTTATTTAAGTCGGTCATAACCGACTCAATTTAACTATATATATATGTATAACGACTCAGCAAAAAATATACATATTTTTCTGCTTTCTTTTGTTTGCCTCCTTTCTATCTCTATCTTTATTGTTTTTTCTTTGTTTAATTTATTATTTAGTTTTTCTCGACTCTCTCCTGCTGTCTTACTTTTGTTTATCAAATTTGTCACAAGTCCCTGGTAAATTCTCTTTAAACCCCTGATAACTATTAATTTTATTATATTCATTTATTTTAATTTTATAACATAAAGATCCTTGATTCGGCAGTAGATTTATTTGAGATAACAATTTGAACATTAGCTCCAGTTTAATTAATGGAAATAAAAAATCTTCTTTATATCAGATTATGTATGTACGTCTCCTATCAGTAAACTTTTGTTACACGTGTATTACATGGCATTTTAGATATATAATATCAGAAAAGCTTGAGAAAAAAATCTTCAAGCCAATTATTTGTGTTTAGGATTATGATCGAAATGAAGATAAAGAACAAAAATACCATTTTGATCACCCAGAATAAGACAGCGACCATACGTATTATGCTAACCTAGTCTAGATAATTAGTGTTAATATGTTTAATTCTTTTATCAATTCGAGTACCATACCTTAACCGTTTTCTATTGTGATCTAATTTGCAAAATACAAATTTCTATATAGAAAGAGTTAAAAATCATTAACTTATAGCTATGTGACAACATTGAAATGGAACGATTAGAAAAAATATATATATCGTATCGATCAAATTAAAATCAGCTCCTTATCCTAGTTTTATTATAAATGATATGGCATGATCATGACATCATAAAATTATAATATTGTGAATTTTTTCTTTGTTTTTTTACACATATGAATTTTGACCTAAGATATGAACCTCTTGTCGGCCTGCCATTTAGCGAAGACTGTGTGAAAACTGAAAAGTCTTGGGTGTCATTCCCAACTGCCCATGATCAAATTACTTAATATTTAATTACGTAGCGCGTGGTTTCTAAATTATTTGAACAAAAATCAAGCTTTAGCGGATTTACTTTTAAATATACTGATAGGTCTGGCCCTTTTTTTTTTTTTAATTATCTTTTTTGCTTACACGCAACCACTAATAACAAGAAAAATCATAAGTACTTCAAAAATAAATAAATCAATAATCACAAGATCTTCCAAGACCCAAGACCACAAATTAAAAAGACCAAATTATTAGATTTCCCATAGCCATGTAACTGGATCCCCACCAGCCTGAAGCCTGAAGGTATGGCCCTTGGATATTATGTAATTAAAGAGATCATTATAGTTTTCTATTACAGAAAAAGCAATGAATAACAGCTTATTAGATTATTCTCCGCAAAATCATAATAGCATCAAAATAGAAAATCACTCAAAACAGAATATTCAGTTTCAAGATATTTTACCTACCTGTGTTGAAGTTTCTAGTGTATGACCAATCAAAGAAAACAAGTAGGCAAAGCGTACCCGGTTCTCTGTCATTTCACAACAAAACAAACTGGACAAAACAAACAAGAATCCCCCACAAACGATAAAGACAGCCCATCTCTGTCTCACCTTCTAACCTGTACAAACAAGGAATCACCTAATCGCCCTAATAATAATTTAATTACCTAATCCTTTTAATTAACTTGATTAATCCAACATTATCATTAATCTAATTCAAAATATTCCCAACTTTCCCACTCCCAGCCCTTAATTTACAACATATCTAATTTGGTCAACAAATTTATATATCGTCATCATATATATGATTCTTCAAGCAACACTGATGATGCTATCACCGCTGGACATGGCCTGAAAAGCTGACGAGTGAGAACTTGTTGTTGTCGATGTTGATGACTGCTCCTCGGTGGTTGATGTAGCTGGCAGCTTAAGTGATAGAGGCAGTGGGTCCACGTGGTGGGGCTTTTGGTTCAAGTTAAGATCAGCCATTTTTGAAGAAGGAGGAACCGGAAGAATCGGGATTGGACGGATGAGCTTTGCTGATGATGTTCTCTGTTGATTAGTTGTTCCTAAAGTGAAATTCTCCACAGAGTTAGGACTTTCCCCGGTCACCGGTAACACCATCGTACTCAGTTTCACCGGATAAGCTGTCGACACAGCTGGAAATGACCCCAGATTGCAAGTTAAAGCCTGTTGAGACTGTGGCTGTGGTGGAGGTAGAGTCACCTTTTCTTGATGAGCTTGTTCTTCTACTTCCATTGACGACCCCATGAACTGCAAATCGATAACAACAACAACGTCTTAGCATAACATCAAAAAACTTAGTAAGTTAATGTTATACAACCCACATGTGAAACAAGAAAAAGTATGTGAAAAAGATTAAGAGAGAGAGAGGTTTGTATATATATAATAATGGAAACATACAGTATCGGTAGTGATGTCAAAAAGGCTAGATCTGCGGCGCCTCCGGTTCTGGTTGAAGCGACGGAGAAAGTACTTCTGGGCATGACTAGCAACCTGAGTAGGTGTACGTGTCTTCACAAAGTTTCTTGAAATTCCTCTCCAATCTCCTTTTCCAACCTTTTGCAACCCTAACAAGAATAGCTTGTGCTCTTCTTCTGTCCATGGAACTCCTGCACACGCGAAAACTAACAAATTTTCATGATCGGATCTTAAAATAAAATATTCTCAGTTATATATACATATATTCATCCAAACACAACAAAAATTAAAAAAAAAAAAAGTACCCCTCTTGCGTTCACGGCTTCTACCGGAGGGGTGAACGACGTCATCAGATGCATAGCCAGCATCGGCGTTTGAATCCTGAGGAGGCTGATCGAATTGGGAGAGATTGTTCATGCTAACACTTTTTCTAAAGGAGGAGGAGGCCTCAGTGACGCGCACACCAAACAGCATGATTCCGTTCTCAGCAGAGGAGCCAGCGCCACTGCTTCCACCACCAGCAGCCTCAGCGCAGGTGCGCGAGTTGTGGCCGTTGTTTCCACACTGCGAGCAGCTGCGAGACATCTTCTTTCTTCTTGTTGTACTTGCTTGCCTGCTGGTTCCAAGAAACAGAAAGAAAATATATAAGAGAGAGAAAGTCTAATATAATCTCTCTCAGTTCATGCAACAAGAGAAAACTAAAAAGGAATAGGAAAAATGACTTCCAGTGCAATTACTTGATTTATATAGAGAAAAAAAAAATGATAGCGAAGGCTGTTTTATTTAGGATTTTTTTTTTTTTTTTTTTGAGAGATATTAAGGGTTTTGTTTTGTGCTTGTGAATTGTGATTAGTGAAATCTATGGGAAAGGTTACGTCAAAATGCTTCGCAGAACCATTGACTGCTATATATTGTACCACAAATTGAATCAGGACCGTCCAATGCGTCTTAGCTCACCACGATACGACCGAAGCAAAATGTTCTAGTAAGATCATCCCATCATGGGCAAACGTTTGATAATCAAAGAATTAAAATAGAATAAAAAATCATCAGCCTTTGATCTCACGCATTGGGCAATTAAACAATTTTAATTATAGATATTGGTATATTCTATGTTTCCACCAATCTGATTCTGGTTATTGGCTGGTCCAGATTTAACCTATCCGCAAATAGTGCATAGCCCCCCAATGGCTACTCGACATGTGATTATGTTAGAATAATGAGTTAATTAAAATATGTTCTTTTAAAAGCAATGCAATTATTTAAGTTTTTGGATTACATATACAAGTTGTTTTAAAGATTTTAGAAGTCGTCAAATGTTTTTTCGACTACAGAAATTAAAAGATTTTCATTAAAAAAAATCTATGGAAATCTCTGTAAAATCCTATCATATTTAAAATAATCTAAAATCAAGAAAAAAATAAAGGCAGATAAGTTATCTTATTCCATATCAATAAATATATTTAATTTGTTGTTGAAAGTAATGCATATAATTGGTGCAAAATGTCTGCATATTAGTGGAAACTAACGTAGAGATTTGAGGAAATAGTAATGATAAAACTAAAAGGAGAAAAATAATAAAAAAGAGATGGTGGAGAAACAAAGTGTGTCTCGACCGTCAACTTGGCATATTCGGTACCTGTTTGAGAAAGATTTCGTTGTCTCTACTTCCCTTATTTAATTGTCTAAATGTGGTGGGTGTGGTTGAGCAGGATAAGAGAACGTGGACCCCACTAATCACCTACATGAATATGATGATCTTCTCTCTCTTCAGTCCACCAATCACCATCATCACCACCTTACCCTTTCTCTTCACCTCAACCTTTCTATGTGGCTGTGGTGGGTGGATGCTTTTTTGCTTTACTTTGCTTTATCATATATTTCATTTTCATACACGGTTTCCCTTTTCAATCTTATTTGAGTTTTCAGGCCCCCAAAGTAACGCCCCTCTCTTTGACATTGTTTTTTCAAAGTCCACCATCTTTACACTACTATACATAAATCAACTAAATCACAAATTAATTCATTGAACATTAATTCTGTCATGTATCTTCTCGAACAATTGAGGTATCAAACTATAATTTTTCAAATAGATTTAAGATCTTACATGTAAGAATTACACTTACAAATAATTTTATACATTCAAAACAAATTTAACTCAAGATTTTGTTGAAAAATAGAACCCACAAAATACAAATCCAAACACAAACACGAGCAGCAAATAAAAGACATATGAATTTTACGTAGTTTGACTACGTTTAGAAATAGACTTCAACATCAAAGTATTTCAATCTGGCTTTCTCTCCCTTTTTTGTGTCACACTAGATAACCTTACTATAAGAAATCAAATATTAAAACCATTGGGTTAATACGAACAACGTTTACTCGTAAGTAAATTAAAAAATTTTCTATACATAACTGGACGGAGATATCCTTGGGAAAAAAAAAATGCAGAGGGGCATGGCCGATATATCCCAGCAAGATATATTATCGGTCAGCTCGATTCCACGAGTAATAGTAACAGATCTTGTATCCAATGAGGCAATGAATGAATGAGGATGCTGTAAGGTGTCTCGATGGAAGATAAAAAGGGAAGGTTACGAAGAAGTGAGATTGATTAGCTTTCTGTGTGCGATTGGATTGTTTTGAGAAACATGAAGACAGGCAAGTGAAATTTAGAATAGTTAAATTGCGAAGCACGTGTTACTTACTAGTTCTGCCGCTTTTCAAACTTTTATCGTTGTCCCAACTAACATTGAATTTTTATACGGCCAGTGTTGGGTCCGCACCTTGTTTTGTCTTGTTGCGACTTTTGTCTTGTCACCAACACTCTGAATCGATGCATGCATTGTAAGTGTGTGTTAAATGTAAGGCGACTTTGATACACACGATGTTGTGTGGCGGCTAATATTCCATTTCTTTCTTTTTCTTTTTCTTTTTTTTTTTCTCTTTTATATTTTCAAACAAAAATTTTCAGTTCAGATAACCACGCTTTATGCTTATTCATTTCGTGTCTTTCCTTTTCTTATCACCATTGTCTCCAACGTTTTCAATTTACATCCATTAATATTATATGATCTGTTTGAGATTGCTCTTGACTCTAACATAACAATCTTTTTTCCTTTTTTTTAGATTGGTAATTGAAGATATTTAATAAAAACTGAAAAAGTATTAATTGATTATGAGACAATTCATGACTAAACCAACAATGGGTTATATCATATCAACATTACAAATTTAATTAAAAATGAACACTTTTTTTTTTCTCAAAAGGCGAAAAAGATATCCCATCAATTATTCAATAAAACCATTTTGTACGGGCAAATGTTTAACCAAACACCCTTTCTAAATACCAAATTATATAAGTAATAAATATTTGTTTTATAATTGCATTTATCTCAACCAAACCAATAGGAGGATCACCTTCATAAATGAACTTTTATGTAGTTGTAACTTATCGTTATATTATGTCTTATTTTTTAAAAGAAAGTATTAGTATCTTCTACAAACTTTGATTATTAAGTAGTTTTTTTTTCATTGGAGGATAAAGTAAATGGAATTCAGAACTTTAATATTATAAATACTAGTATATAATACCATGTAGTTAACTTTGAAAAAATAATACAAACTTCAAATTTCCAACTTTTAAACTCAATTACATAGGTCCATACTAAGTTTGATTGAATTTCAATGTGTTGGGATTTCGCTTAATCTTTCACTCATTTGTTAGGGTTTTGGTATTTTTGTCCTGCAAGATAGGTAATATTTTGAGGTTTGAATTCGAAACTTTACATATCATTTGAATATAAACCTCCTACCATCCAAAACTTAATATATGTGAAAATATCCACCATTTGTCACATATTGTTCTTGAGATGACAAGTGTTTTCCGTATATCTTACATTTGTTGTTAATCTATTTGAGGAACAGTTTTCTCAAAGGTTAACGGTCTTTACCTTTGGAGACTTGTTTACTTAATTATATAGTTTAATATGTTATCGTCTCTACCTTTGGAGACTTTATTACTCAATTATACAGTTTAGTATGTTATTTAATATCTTTTTTCACTCAAAATTTGTGATACTTGTCATGTGTTTCTTTCCTATTGCATTGGTGTGTCTTCTTTCCATATGATCTTTATTGCACCCGTACACAATGTGTAGTTGAATACATTTGATTTAATCGAAAAATTGTTGAATAGTATAAAGTTAAATTGATTGTGATGAAATCTATGAATTTAAAATGATTTTATGCACGTAAATGTTTGCCATTTTTATTAATAACACGGAGGTGAATATTGTAACTAAGATAAAAGTTAAAAAGACATAAGAGAATTAAATATAGCATTGTCCTTGTCAAATGATGTCTTAAGTAAAGACTAATCATAATTAAAGACAGACTCGAACCAACCATTGAAAAGGAGTGAAATAGAAAAATAACGTGATGCTATTACGTACAATCCAACAAATTAATAATTAATTAAAACGTAATTATCATATAAGTCCTTAAGTTTTCGTTTAATTTCAATTCTTCTATAGCATCTATTAAAGTGAATAAAATAATTATCAGTGTTTTAAAGTTTCACTAATTTCATCGCTCAACTAAACTTTAGCCTATATCAATTCTAACACTTAAAAGATATTTTAGTTTTTCTTGCTTTGTGAAAGCAAAATTAGCAAAATTAAAAGCCCACAAAAAATAGAATTTAAAACTTAAAACATTTTTATAACATATAACATTATAAAGTTTCTAAATATCATATTCATTATTAAAATTTTAATAATAATAAGATAAAACCCCCCTCCACCTTCACACAGATATGTTCTAGTCTCCTCCAATTATATTGGAGATAAGATTGAAGGAGGTCATTTTATCAGCCATAGAGGCACCCATTTTTTCCCTCTATTTTATTATTTTTATTTAAATGATTGCTTAATTTTAACTTTTTAAGTAGTACTTAAAAAAAAAAATAAAGAGTACTTTTAATCATTCAATTTTAAATCATGGTCATATTAACAGTTGAAGTAACAAACATTAACAACAATACTTTCTATTGTCATTTTTAAATATTTATTAACTAAATTGATTTTACTTTAATAGTAAGAGATCAATTTAATCATTTTGAAATAATTGTAAAAACTCCCACAACATGTGATATCCAAAAAGAAGTCATAGCTGGGAGGTATTGAAGTTAAACGAAAAATTAGGGAATTGCTTGGTAAATATCCTTAATTAAATTTGTATAAATAATACTAATTGAACATTTAAACACTCCACTGTTGGTCCTTGAAAGTAAAAGGCCACCTTTATGTCACGCATATCACGTTGAGTGATAGAAAAAATTGCAACGTGTTCAAGCCTAACATCGCCAAACACTAAAAACCAACAAGCAATTCTAATTTACCCAGTTTGTTTCAATCCCTTAAACTTTAACGACATATTTGGAAGCTTGTTGATAAAAACAAAAATGTAAAATTACTTTTTTTACATATTTCTTTAAAATATAGTAAGTATTAGTTTTTTTGGTGTTTTTCTTGATTACGGAAAACACATCTTTCTAATTAAATGCATAAAAGTAAGGACAATTTTATCTTTTGAGACAAAAATAAAATAATATGCTGTTGAATCTTAATTATTATTTTCTAAATAATACAACTTAGATCTTAGATATAATCAATGCTTCCATTCAAATTTATAGGAATCTTTATTAGAACTTTTTGGACTTATCATAAATCTTTTTTTATGTTAGTTGCATCCACCTATAATTCTTATTATTTTATTTTTTTTAAGAAGAAGAAAAAGAAGAAAAGGGAATTTATTACAAGCAACCCTCGTTTTCGTAACCAAACCATAAAAGATGCGCTTTAAATTTATCAAAAAAAAATCTAAAAAGAGGTGCGACCAAATTAGTATGTATGATTAATATCTAATCTAATCATGCATTTACTCTCAGTTTGATTATTTAAAACACATGATTGAGATTAAATATATGTCAATTTCACCAACCACCCCAACCATTTTTCCATTAAATTAAGAATAAACTAAAGATTAAATATTAAAATTGTAAATCATAATTAATATAGACTCACCTAATGAGAACACTTCCGAGTATACAGATTATGGATATTATGAGATTGGCTTAGTGTATGTTAGATTATGGGTTGAGTTATATATCTCTCCTTAATGTTTGAATTAATTATACTCAAAAAAAAGAAAAGTATACAAATAGAGATTAATAACTCAAGATATCCCAACTTTATATATTTAAGACTCAATCCATGCATGTCAATTTAAAAAAATTACACATTAATGATGACTTATCTCACTTGTTATAATATCTTATGAATTAAATAATCACAATAGAAATCGTGATATAAATCATTATATGAGTTAAAATATCTAATATTATTGATAGGATAATGTTAACCTATGCGATTTGGAGATATTTTCACATCCACGAAGAATCAATGAATGAAAAACAAAAGAAAGGAAAAAAAATCCATAAAAATATGAATGAATGAATTTATTAATTATTTGTGAATTCCGTTTCAATTTCCCAACACACTACCCTTATCGATATAGACAAAAAAATAAATAAGTAAAATAACGTTCAGATTTGTGTATAATACTCTATAGATAACAAGCATAGGAAATCTTATTGTAATTTATAGAATTAAACCAATGAGAGGAAGATAACGAATCATGGTTGACGTAAGGGAGCCGAGACGGGTGTGGCACAAACGAAACAGTGGACGACTGAAAGATAGTTGCGTCTCGTGTTCTCTAAAATCGAAGGGATAAGTGGATGACTTCATCCGCGGATGTGCTATTAGCCACTCAAATCAATCTTTGTATCAATCTTTTCAAACTCACAAATTCAAATCTGATATTGTCTTGGGATTGGCAAACATTAGACTATTAAAAACAAGCAAATATAATTGACAACATTGGAACCCTCCAAGTGGACGGCTGTTATGAACTGAAATTAAATGAGACATAACAAGATAGGTTTGCATCTTTTCTGTTTTTGACGTTTTCAAAATAATTATTTTTACATAGGTTTCAATATAAGCACGGAAAAAGAAAAGTCATTTTAAGATGATTTTGAGAATACACTTATCTTCTTGATAGCTAGTAGTTATGCAACTGTGATGAGGTTAATTGCAAAAATAATAGCAGGCAAAAGATTAATTGAGTTATGATTATCCAATGAGTGCAGGAGTCTGCGTCCACTACTTCCGGTATATATCCGTAGATCGATTGATGCTGGTCTTAATCTACAAAATTTAACGCGGTGGCACGCTTTTTTAGCAAAAGACAACCTCTTTGTACTAGCTATGATGTCGACTCTTCAAACTACCTTGCTAGCTTCCCTTCAGTGCAAACTTGATTGAAGAAGGGAGACCGAGAAGAAATTACCCAATGTGTCTTATCTGAGCTTTTGCCTGGACACCAAACTAACCAAAACTCGTGCATTTCTAGCGGCCATGTGTTGCACTATGTACTATCCAGTTAATGCTAAGTCTAGTTGTAGTTGGCGTCCATTTTTTTTGGTGCAGCGAAGAAGAGGTGACTTGAGGTCGTTATTGGTACAGTGAAAAAGAAGTGACTTAGGATCCATTTGGCTGGTTGTGACTAGCGATTATAACACTTTATACGAAGCTCAATAAAACAACCATATCGAGGCATGAATATTTATGACAAGCCCTCTCGAATCCTATTGTGGAAATTATCATAACTATCCATTCTAAAAAGGTAATTTTTATTTTTACCCAATATTTTAATAAAAATTATTTTTAACCCTTAAAATAAATTAATTTCATAATAGACGCATATTACCCATAATGCCCCTGCACGTTTTTACTCATAAACCCTTAACTTTTAATTTTTTTTAAAAAAAAGGAGGAATGTATAATTACGAAACAGCACCCCTACATATATAAAGTGTAAGAAATCGATGGAAAGTCATTATCATCACCGATTGCAAAACTGGAAACTCGTTCCGTTTTCTACACCCCATACTTGATTGAGACTTGACGAGCCCATTCGACCTTCTCCGACCATTCTCTTGTAGTTGTCGACTTTGCCAGACCATTTTTGACCGCCGGCAATCTTTTTCGTTTGCCAAGGTACGCGAAGTTTGGATTGCATTTCAAAGTTTATGATTTTTTTTATTTTGTTTTACGATTTTGAGATTTTTTTTTTTTTTTTTAAATGTTGAGTTATGATGATTAGGTTCAGAATAGTTTAGATTTGTGATAGAAACAAAAAAAGTAAGCAAATCATTCATCAAGATTCTGTATGAGAGATACTTTTAGGACGCCGTATCTTTTGATTTTGAATGAGTTATATTGACGTTTCGATTTGGTCAATAAGGTTCTCCAAAGCTCAAGACTGCAAATCAATGAAAAATAAACAAAAGCAAGGGAATTATGACAGAGAGGAAGAAGATGAACACAGGTTTACGTGGTTCGGCCAATGGGAAGGCCTACATCCACGGTGCCTACTCCAGTGGTGGAGAGGCAGTCACTTTTATTACTATATTTTATGGTTACAATAGAAAAGAAGAGAGAGGGAAAAAGAGAAAGAGGATAGGAAGCCCTCCCTTTCTTTACAAAGGTTTTTACTCCTATTTATAGATAGGGGGAGGTGCTACAGTAGCACCTAATAAGTTAAAATATAATGATGATCACATTTAATGTTTCAGGATTACATTTAATGCCATTGAGTTATATTAAATGTATCTGACATCTGTCAAGGCACGTGTTTTAGGTGGCTAACTCAAGTGAGTTTGGTAAGATCTTCGTAATCCAAATTGTAATCCAGGCTGTAATCTCTGATGGAATTGGCGTGTGTCACGCTGTCTGCTAGCTGGGCCTGTTATAGGTGAGCTGGAGCTCGTTGTGTAGCTCGAGACGGAGCTCGTTAGGTACCATTGGTGGCCAGTTAAACATCCAAAAGGAAAGCTATCCTGTGAACTGAAACCGTGACTGGGCTAGGTTGCCTATCATACACAAGCTCGCTGAGCTGGACGTTTTTTATACCCTCGAACTGCCTAGTCAGTGCTCTGTTAAATTGCTTTTGCAAGTTGCTTCTTGGCATAATAGACCCTCGTCTGTTGGGCTATTTCATTGGTCTTTTGAGTTTTTACCAGTCCATTTGGAGTGGACCAAAAAATATCCACAACAAATTATAAGGCGTGCCATATGTAATTGGAAATATCAAAGTCTTCACTTCTTTTTGACATTTTGAAGCATATTATTTGAGGACTTTAAGAGAAAGTTATGATCGAATACATTTCAGTGATCTATATTCAATTGGTCTTTAATTCTTGTCAACCAAGATTTTATTATTTCTTGTTGTTAATTGCTTGTTTCTGGTTGGTAATTGCTTGTATTTATTTTCTTCTATTTCCTATACTTGGGAGGATTGTTCTAGGAGTATTTTATTGACTTGTAATAAATTGGTTGGGGGCGGGGGGTGGGGGTAAGAAGAGAGGGGGTGTTTATTTTCAACAAGGGTAGTTAAGCGGATGACTTTTAACATTAATGTTCTTTGAAAATATGTATTTTTGAGCCTATAACCTGCCGGATTTTAAATAAATTAAACTGAACGTTTTCACGAAATTTTTAATAGCGAAAATTAAGAGAAAAAGAATAAACATTTTAAAAGAATTATTTTATAAAGAAATAAATCGATTCAGGTAACATCTCTCGACTCGAGTTCTATCATAATGGGAATTGGGTGAAGGGTGTTACATCTTTTACAAAAGGAATTTAAGTTTGAATAATGTATGACAAAGAAAAAATGTAACTATCTTGACAATCCACTATTTTTTGTGCTAATGAGTCGGTTGATAGAGAATCTTTGCTCACCTTATATCATATCAGTTAAGCAAAAATTTAAACAAAAATTTTGAAAATTTTAATATTATATATATATGACTATATACCTCCTATACATTTTTTAAAGGGGTTGAAAAATCGAAATCAGTTTCTCAATCTCTTTAAAAAATCAATTAGAAGAGAAAATCAAGAAAACCTATGATCGATTGTTTACAACTTAGATCTTTGATATTAATGATTACCAGGGTGTCACCTTAAAAAAAAAAAAAAAAAAAAAAGATTACTAAGGTATCATATTATGTTTTTATAATCAACAGATTGTGTTGCATCATCGCTGACACTTTGTTATAGTTGAATCACGTTGTCTGTAGGGGTGGCAATATGGATTACGACACGACGGGTCGATACGAATTCGTAAAAAATAAATGGGTATGGGTTGGAGTTAAACGAATTCGTGTCGAATTCGTGTCAACCCATCTAACCCGTTTATTAAACGAATCGAATCGGGTTGGGTTAAACGAATTCGTGTCAACCCTTCTAACACGATTAAATTAGGGTCAAATTATAATTTTATATATTAGAAGAGTTATAATGTAATTAAACATTTATATATATACATACTTTAACAAATCCCTAACCTATTTCCTAAAGCCATTTCCAGATTTTACCTTCTGCAGCCGCGCCTAAGTGCTCCATTTCCATATTTTACCTTCTGCAGCCGCGCCTCAAGTGCTCAAGCTCAACAGCTCAACTGCTCAAGTGTTACACGACCGCCGTTCGCCACTCAAGTGCTCGACCGCCGTCCGCCACTCAACCGCTTTCCTCATTCTTTAGAACGACGATGCGATGGTGCCAACATTGACGACGGCTTGACGACATGAAGAATAGAGGACACGAAGACGCGACGACAGCGGCGACACCAACATCTACGATGACCCGACACCACGGCAGCACCGACATCTTGACCAGCTTGACCAGGTTGAGGCAGCCGTCCAACTCATCATCCGACCCGACACCAACATCTGCGACAAGCAACAACCCCCTGTTGGTAGCCGGCCGGTCATCAGCTTCAGCCTTCAGGTTCCTCTCTTAGTTTCTTTCATTTTTATTTTATTTTTTGTGTATTTTGTATTTGTATTCTAGACTATTGCTTGTGATTTGTGAATGATGTTTGGCTTGTGAATGAAGTTTAGCTTGAAGATGTTTAGTGGTCTGTCATCTTTTGTTTGTGATTCTGTGAATGAAGTTTGGCTTGAATAATTGAAAAGTGGTCTGTCATCTTTTACTTGTGATTTTGTGAATGACCAGCTTCGGTACACTGTTTTCTGATTTGTTTACTGGGTTGTTTTAGTTTTTTGATCTGCTCAATGGGGTTATTATGGTTTTTTGAGAGTTGTTAGTTTTGACTGTAACTGTATAATTTATTAGAGTTTTGAGTTTCTTGATTTGGTTTACTTGTTCTTTGAGATTTTTTGAGGTTGATTTGGATTGGATGTGGATGAGGCATATGAGTATAAAGAGAAGATTTTTAGTGAATTGGATGGGCTTTTTGTGGTTTTCTTTTTCGTGAAATTTTTATTCTTGAAGCTTAATTTGAACTCGGTACGATCATGGAGAGTATTATAGCTGAAAATGGTTTGTTGGAGAGAGAAAATGTTTTGTTTTTTGATTTTTGGATATTGAATTGTTTGGTTTTGAGAGTTTGAAGCCTTGTTTGAATTGCAGATGAGAAGCAATGGTCGATAAATTTCGATGGTTTACACACTTTGAGTGTCGTTTGTATGTCTTGTAAAAAGAAAGAAAAAAAAAATCTTCATGATGTCTAGTAGGCCTCTAGTGTTGCATGGAGATACAAAATTAAGTAGAGTGTTTTGGTGTGTGATCTGAATTCTAGGTTTAATGGAATACAGTTCTGAACTGATTGTGAAAACTGTGTCACAATAGGTGACCAAAGCCTTTGCATTTGTTGTTCTATATAGTTAATTAGACAGATAAATTACTGATGATATATTACTTTGAAGATGTAATTTCTGTGGGAGTGCTTAGATGTCCCGGCTATATTGTGACAAACCATGAGGAATTTGCACTCGAGATTGGATAATTGGTAAAGATAACACACTAATTTTGTGATACTGATTTCTTATAATTATCTATCATTATTTTTCAGTTACTTTCGTCATTAATTATTGCAGAGAGGGAGATTGTTTCGTTAAAAGACGTCACTGAAGATATATTGAATTTAAGTATTAATGAAGCTCCCCCTAATGCAAGTGCTCTTAATGAATCAGTAGAAGGTTCAACACCAAATTCTTTCACTTAGTGGTAAATTTTTTTAATTATATTTCGTCATTAATTTTAAAATTGTGAATGTAGATATCTAATTTTGTGTTTTTGTGTTTTTTGTGTAGCTTGAAGGTCCCTTTGGAGTTTGGAATCAATGGGGATATAATTTTTAAGTGACAAAAATTTGATGTTGGAGAATGATAATATTATGTCATTTTAATTTATATGGATTTGTATTGACTTTGATTTTGTTGTGATTTTGTCATTAAAATCTATGTGGATGATATGGTGTAGTTCACTTAATGTGTAGGTTTTATGTGTTGAATTAGGTGTTTTAAAAATTTGATTGTGAATTATTTGTTATATTTGTGTTTGTATTAAAATTGATTTTGTTGTGATTTTTAAATATAGATGATGTGAAATTTTATATAGTTGATTTAATGTGTAGGTTTTTATGTGTTAAATTAGGTGTTAAATGTTTGATTGTAAATTATTTGTTATATTTGTGTTTAAATTGAGATTGAGTTTGATTTTATTGTGGTTTTTAAATGTAGATGATATGAAATTCTATAGTTGATTTATTGTTTAGGTTTTATGGTTAATTGTTGAAATATTATTTATTATATTTTAATTAAACGAATTAAACGAATTATACGGGTTAAACGAATTAAACGGGTTGAACGAGTTAAACGGGTTCAACGAATTAAACGGTTTAAATGATTAAACGGGTTAAACGAATTCGTGTCGTGTCCGTCGTGTATAAACGAATTCGTGTCGAATCCAAAAATGTCAACCCGTTTCTTAAACGAATTCGTGTCGAATTGAACGAATTCATAAACGAATCGAATCGAATCCGACTCAACCCGACACGCCAACCCTTTTTGCCACCCCTAGTTGTCTGCATTGATTTACTAACGATTTAAAAGGGAAGACAGAAATATCATATATACATGAAAACTACGTTGACACTATAAGCATGGAGCATATGTATGTTTTAATTTATACCTTAATCGTTCATGAATATACGTAAGGCACAAAACATGCTAAGTCTGACGAGGATTGGACCTTCGACATGGTCCAGAAGCCCAATCGGGCCAAATTTCAGATTAAGAAGTATAAATAAGAGTCATATATATATATGTATATATATATTTTTTAGAGAGCTAGGATTGACCAGGGAGCTACTAGGACTAACTAGGATAGGAACACTGTGGCACGACCTAGGAAACAACTCTCAATTAAGATAAATCCACTCATACGGAGATAAGGGGAAGATCTATACGAAGGTGGGAGGTCAACTCACACTTAATAATGATAAACTATTATTATATTATTATTATTATATATTTGGATTTGATTGGTAGGTATCAAACTCATATCACACATAATGGAAGACATGGGAGCTATTGGCATCCAACCAATGGTGCCAACAACCAAAAACAGAGTCACAGTGTTTCCATCCACTAAAATTGTTAGTATAACATTTATGTAAATACACCACATCATGCATAATGGGAGCCAATGGAGTCGTAAAATACTACACCACCTCCTATGACAATCATGGCTTTAACACTATGCACTCCACATTTTTTAATAAAAGAGGTAGGATTTCATATATATATATATGGATTGTCTCCCATTTAGATGTGGATGACTTCCAACCGTATGAGAACTGCTTATTCGGGTCATGTCATCAATATCCTTCTAATTTGGTTCTAATTATCTTCTGGATTAATCTCGATAACCAAAAATAAAAAATAAAAAAGGTACATCCCATTATAAATTAGTTTTAGAATTCATTTAATATTAGAAACATTCAGATTTCTATTTTCAAAAATGGGAAAGAGCAACCCATATAGCGTCCAAAAACTACCCATAAATTAAGTGTAAGGAGATATGTTTAAACTCATGACTTCGAAGTTAAAGCTTGGACAAGAGGTTGTTTACCACTACAGCATCACTATTTCGCGCAACTTTTATCTTGTTATGTATTTATAAATAAACTTCAGTAATATTATTCTTTAAATAAATTAAGGGGTCATTTGTTTTTTTATCTGAAGACTGAACAGTGCTACTGAAGACTGAAAGCTGAATAGTGACTGAAATCTGAAATCTGATTGACATATTTGTTTTTTTTTTCTTATCTCTGAATATATAATAATCTTGTTTGTTTTTTAAAGTTAAAATTATCTAATTACTAGTAATTTGATATTTATATCCTTTTACTATTAGTTGTTGTATAATTTTATTTAATATGATACAAACAATTATAATAAATTATTTAACAAATATTAAAACACTTATATATATAATATTTTTATTCATAATTAAAATAAGATTAATTATTATAGTAGAATCAATTAAGTTTATATGTTCAAATAAAAATAAACAAAATAATCTTAAATTGAATTACTATTATAGCAAAAATTGAAATTGTAACTTATATATATAGTATTTTTATTCATAATTAAAATAAGATTAATTAAAATAGTATAGTCAATTAAATTTATATATTCAAATAAAAATAAATAAAATGGTTTTAAAATAAATTACTATTACAATGAAAATTGAAATTGTAAAGTAATATATATTTTCTGATATAATTAAATAAAAATAATCAAATACTTAAACAAATTGATTTGTAATTTGGTCCCTGAGTTGTTGCATAAACATTTTATCAATAAAGATTCTTACCAAAATTTAATTAGAGAAATATAGTAATCCAGCTATATAAAAAAAAAAAAATGATGTTAAGATGTTTAGGGTTTTTATTTTTCAATGTTGTTTATTAGAGTATTAAAAGAAATTTTTATAATATAAAACTAAAACAAACTTGGAAACATATTATTTTAGGAAGGATAAACTTGGAATAATATATTTATAAATCATTAAGTGATTTTGTATTAAGTGATAAGTCAAAAGATATTACTTTTTTTTTTTCCAGTGATTTTTGGGTGGTTTTAAGTGGTTTGACCACTTAAAAAAACAAACAAAAATCTCTTAATTAGTCAAATTCAGCACCATTAGAGGCCATTTGTTTTTTTATCTGAAGACTGAACAATGCTGCTGAAGACTGAAAGCTGAATAGTGATTGAAATCTGAAATCTGATTGATATGTTTCTTTTTTCTTTTCTTACCTCTGAATGTATAATAATCTTGTTTGTTTTTTAAAGTTAAAATTATCTAATTACTAGTAATTTGACATTTATATCCTTTTACTATTAGTTGTTGTATAATTTTATTTAATATGATACATACAATTGTAATAAATTATTTAACAAATATTAAAACACTTATATATATAATATTTTTATTCATAATTAAAATAAGATTAATTATTATAGTAGAATCAATTAAGTTTATATGTTCAAATAAAAATAAACAAAATAATCTTAAATTGAATTACTATTATAACAAAAGTTGAAATTGTAACTTATATATATAGTATTTTTATTTATAATTAAAATAAGATTAATTAAAATAGTAGAGTCAATTAAATTTATATATTCAAATAAAAATAAATAAAATGGTTTTAAATTAAATTACTATTACAACAAAAATTGAAATTGTAAAGTAATATATATTTTCTGATATAATTAAATTAAAATAATCAAATACTTAAACAAATTGATTTGTAACTTGGTGTCTGAGTTGTTACATAAACATTTTATCAATAAAGATTCTTACCAGAATTTAATTAGAGAAATATGGTAATCCAGCTATAAAAAAAAAAAAATTGATGTTAAGATGTTTAGGGTTTTTATTTTTCAATGTTGTTTATTAAAGTATTAAAAGAAATTTTTATAATATAAAACTAAAACAAACTTGGAAACATATTATTTCAGGAAGGATAAACTTGGAATAATATATTTATAAATCATTAAGTGATTTTGTATTAAGTGATAAATAAAAAAATATTACTTTTTTTTTTCAGTGATTTTTGGATGGTTTTAAGTGGTTTAACCACTTAAAAAAACAAACAAAAATCTCATAATTAGCCAAATTCAGCACCATTAAGTGTTAAGTGCAAAAAACAAACAACCCCTAAGTGTTAAGTGTAAAAAACAAACAACCCCTAAGTTTTATTATTTTTTTTCAATATGCGGTGCATCCTTAAGAAAGGAGTACATATACAATTTTAGACTTACGTGAATATTAATTTACGAATAATGCAAGTTTCTAACAAGTTGATTGGTTGACCCTCGTAGATTTTATAATATTTATAAATAAATTTATTTAATTATTTATACTTCATTAAGGAACAAGATTTAAATTTAGCATCTCCTATCTAATTGCAAGACTACAACCACCATCATTTATAGTTATTAAATAATACAATAGGTCTTAAATTTTGAATATCAAATTTCTTTGAAGATTACTTCAGGAATTAATAATATTATATATTTTACCTCTTTGTTTCCTGATCGCATCATATATGATAATTAATTCCAGTCAATTTTATGACTATATCTTATAAGTGAAACAAAGTATCATTAATGTATATCTCTGCCGCTTCATTCATTGGGTATAAGTAGAATAAAAGAATCGGGATTTACAAGGTCACAACAAACCAATCCGCTTGTTAGAACTGAAGATTTATATGGCGACCATAGGCCGTACAACATTACACCCCTGCCTCCCAAAAATCTACCAAAGTAAATTCTCTCTCTGCATGTATTTTCAAAGCTTTGAAAATTAAAAGCCATATATATATATATATATATATATATATTCATTTCGATGGATGCGGGAACCATCCTGAATGCAGTCATCCCTTGGAACCCCAAACGCTCATTCCCTCGTAAACCCTCCAATTTCCCGCGCTTTGTCCGGGCTTCTTCAAATTCACAATCGCAGGTTCACTAACATCACTCTCAATTCGCTCTCTTCTTTAATTGTATTGAAATCGCATCATCAACACAACGAAATTCGCTAGTAATTTCAGGAACAAAAGAGAGGTTACAGAGGACCAAAGCCGAGCAAAGATTGGCTGTCGGATTTGGTGAGGAACAACGACGACGCCGTTCGTAGCTTGCCGATTTATGTTGGTGGAGCGTCTCTGTTGGCTGTCCTCTTGAACCGCACCGTTTCCGGCATAGCTCCGGTCGCCGACGCCAGTAGGTAACGGTTATTTATTCACTTGAAAACAGTTCATTTTGTTTGTCACTCAATTTTAGATTTATTGTTTTACACTAATATCGATTATGCCACTCTACAAGTTTGTTTTGTATGTCCATTGTTGCTTGGTAATTGGTATGTCATTCTAAAAATGTTTAAATTGTTGCACATTTGTTTAATTGTATTTGCTTGCAGTTCGCAGTCGAGAGCTGATCTGTTGACACTTAGTTTGGCTGTGACCAATATATTAACTGGTCTGGTTTGGTTATCTATCCGGCCTAAGTCCATCTCTGTGGTGAGAGTCCAACACCATGCTTTGCAACTCTTTCTCTAACACTTTTACGCTTAGAGATTTTGATACACAAAATGGAGATGAGTAACAATTCTAGATTGAGATTTCGATGAAGGGAATGTAACTTTTATGATTTCAGGTGAATCCTGAAGGTGTGGAATGTCGAAATATATGCTCTTGCCTTCCTGACCTAGTGGTTTCTGAGCTATTATGGTAGTGAAAAATGATGTACTTTTCTCTTTCGTTTAGTTTGGTTAATTGTTAGACTGCTTTTAAGCTGCATGCAATGTTAAAATACGATGTAGTGATTTGTCTTACTTCTAGTTTTGACCCAAAACTATGTGCATCAATCTTGTATTTATAATGTTGTAGATGTCTTTTTTTATTCTCTTTGAGAGGGTGCAAAAGTGATGTTTTTATCCCTGGCATTGTTTGGAAAGGAGCAATGAAAGTTTGAAACCATTTATTATTTGGTATTAATACTGATCTTTAGATTCCTGCTAAAACTATTTATTTACTTGCCTCTTGGAATATTTTTGTTTTTAAATTAAGAGCAAGAGTAGCATCTTAGCTTTGTTTTCTCAAGACTAACCATCAGGTATTGCTTTTCTTGTTTATTCCCAGGGCATGGGAATCTCTGTCAACAGTGACATGTTGCAGGTCACTGGTTGTCATTTACGACAACAATTGTATCCTTCAAATTGGTATGGCAGCTGAATCTTGCAATGATGGTGAAGCTGTGACTGTGGATGCCAGTAAGTTGATGCAAGGATCAGTTTATCAAGGTGTTATGAGATCAGGAGCACGTAAGTAACTCATCAGGATTTATATTAATTATAATTGTTTACAGCCACTTTACTATGTTATAATCGCAAGAAGCATGTAAAAGAAATTATTTTCTGATGATGAGCATCTTTGATATATTCTCTGCAGAGAGTTACTTAGCCAACCTACTTCTTTATCCTGGGAGGTCCGAGTTACCATTCTTGCCTTCAAATACACAGGTAATCATACTAACTTTTTCTTAAATAATCTGAATGCTTTTCCTCTTTAGTGGAGCATTAATAGTCGTTAAATGTATTTTATATTAGTAGGTAATTATCTTTTTGCTAATTGTTATAATGTGTGGATTTTTTCCCTTCATATTATACCAGCAACTTTATTCTTACTAAAGATTTGTGATATGCTTTATTTTTAACCTCAAAAAGTGAAATTAGTATCATGTTTGCCATTTTTAAATGATTCAAGAGGTATACTTAGGAAAAGGAAAACTGTCTAAGGAGGTGCACTTGGGTGTTCTCTACTCGTTAACATTTGCTTTTATTTTGATGCATTGTCTATTAGTTTAAGCCTTTTTGGATAAAGCTTCTTTCTTTTAAACGTTTCAAGCACAAGCAATTTAGAAAATTTTCAGATTTTCCATTTTGTATTTCATACATTCTTTCATGACCAAAACATCAAAAAAAAAAAAAAAAAATCTATCAAGATTGCTTGCTTTCTATAACTCATAATCCTCAATACTTCGACCTTTTAAAGATAGGTGCTTGGATGTCTGATTTGGCGCTAACTGTTGTGATTTCTTGTTCCTTGATAGTTGTAAATAAACATTTCAATAATGTGAATAATGCTATTTTATTTGATACTAATCTTGGTTTTCCCCTATTCAAAATAAGTTTGGAGGGATAGAAAATCCATTATTGGACAGAAACCATTCGTAAATGTTATGGCATAGTAAATGTAAAATTTCCTTTCCTATGAATTTTATATGTGTCCTTGTTTTCGTTATGCGTGCTTACTATTATTTTGTGGAGAAACTCTCTTTCTTATTTTTATTACTGCTATTGCCAGCTCAGGGTTCAAATTGCCATGTGTGGTAAAAGATTGTAGTTGCAGATACTCTAACCAAAGATAAATCATTAACGAAATTTGTAGAAATGATTATATAGAAGGACTGCTGAAGCAATTTTGTTTTGGTAGGCCGTGATCTTGCAGCCACTTGGAGACAAAGGAATTGCTATAATTGGCGGAGACACCATCAGGGGTTTCACCACGTCTGACCAGGTGCTTCTGTACTTCCAAATTTTCTTCAGTGTCATTTATCCACAGATTAGATTGCTTTTATTGCAATTTTACCGTTAGGATATCCTTAATACGCATATTTAAAAAGTTATTGTTTTTTCTCACATTTAACCAAAGGGATACCGTTTCCCATTTCCTTGAGGTTGAATTGCATTTATAAAATCCGAATAAAGCATTTTGTCAGTTTTTTTGCATTGAAACTTTGCATTGGTTGCCTGTAACACAAATTAATCTCTTGGCAGTGCCTTCTAATTTTTATTTTCAGTCGTGGATTGCATTTATTGGAGAGAAGCTGGATGCCACACTTGCAAAATATGCAAATATCGTTTCATTGGTGGTGCAAGATGGCATTTGAAACCACCCAAGTAAGTCAGGTCATGCATGTAACAAAACAGGAATCACAAACGTCAGAGAAGGTAACTTCGTTAAATGCATATTGTAATTCTTAAAATTCATTTCCTAACTCAAGCAAGATGCTCTACGTTGTGGCTTGTTAACCATAGCATTGTAAAGCATATAAACTATGGTCTCCCTAATACTAAATCTGCGTTTGAACATTACAAAAACTTTTGGTGCCTCAGGCATTTGCTCTGAAGTTTGGCCTGTCTCGGGTTGTAAATTTGACATAAGCATTTGCTGTTTTGTCAGCTTAAACCTTGGCAAAACAAAGCGTGAAACCAAACTTCCAAGTTCAAAATAATTGTAGGTTTCTACAAAGTAGTAAAATTCCCTAAACCATGTTTCTAGTTGCAACTAACTGCATCACTTAAGTTCCCTACTAAATTGAAAAAAAACTTTTATGTGACTGTCTCATAGTTGATGTAGTGAGATAAACTAATGAGAAAGGTAAGAGGAAAAGAAAATGCCAATAAGTAAGGTAAGAGAAAAAAAAAAAACTCTTTTATTGATCTATTTTATTACATCAATTGTGAGATAGTTTCATAAAAGGTCTTTTTTATAGACGTGATACACATAAGTTGTATGTCTGTAAAGCTGAAAAGATGAGTAAGAGGTAAATAACAAGTTTAGGTTACCTGAGAGCCTTGACGAGCATTATTTATTTCTTGACCCTTTGCAGTCCTGGTGATTAATATATGCTATTTTTGTCTTATCTTCCCCTTCTATATGGCTTCAAGCTGTATGTCACATCCTCTCTGGGGTTTAATTAATGAGATCAAGTTCCTATCTGGGTTTTAATTAATGAGATCAAGTTCCTATCTGCTAATGTGATTTTTTTTTTGAGAGAATCTGCTAATGTGATTTGGTGATTTATTTTAGGATGAATGCATTTACTTTTTTCGTTGACTCTAATATTGTAATTAAAGTTCTCTCTTTACATATAATTTTTTTAAGGGTTTTTGGCATCTTTTTTCCTTTTTGCCCCAGTTAGGTTTCTCAACCAGTGTGTTCTGCAAGGGGAGAGAGGCTATAAAGATCGAGATCCTTTGCAATGCCAGCCAATTCAGCTGCTATAGCTTGTTATTATATATACTAATGTCTATAAATATATTATTTCATTGATCATTTTTGTGTCAACGAATTCTTCAGGAGTCCGGTCATAAACCAATGGCAATTTGGGTTTTGAGACTGATATATATATATATATGTAAAATACGATTCTATGAGTGCCATCACGTTGAAGCAAGCGTTTGTGTTAACAGCATGTAGCCCTGTTCAAGTTTCTTGTATTCAATCTCTTTTGGAGAATCTTATACCTAGATGTATTTCAAATGATGATCCCATCAGAATCTAGCTAGACAAAAACAAAGATTGTGTACATTATATGTTTCTATTCCCGTTTGGTTGTTGAATTTGGAGATTACTGTTTTTTACTTTTAAACTTGCCAAACTTTTACATATCCTTTTAGTCTGCTGGTCTGTGATAGGAAGTATGTAAAAACATGATAGAAGAGTAAAGCTCATTGATCATCCTGTTTGGAAATATGTAAAGCTCTGTTCATTAACACAAATCAGAGAGGAGTGAAGAATCAATAAATCTTTAAATAAGCGTAATAACAACAACGAAGGACAAGAAAAAAAAATCAAATTTTTTGCTGTCTCAGAATTTACACCAGTGTAAGAACCTATACTCAATTCATCGCATGCCTATAGAGAAAAAATTATAAGATACAAAAGAAAATAATGAAAAGAATGAATAGCTGGTCGTGTGATTCCTCTGTTTTACATGGGCACCAAAAGGCAAGCACCCCTATCTGTCTTTGTTACAGGCCGGGTCTCTCCCAGAGGAGTGATCCAGTTGCAGGATCCGCAAAATTAGCCAAAACAAGGTCTCTGAGGCCGGTGTCCCAAACCTCGCAGAACTGCAGCCGCCAATTGGGTGGTTCAATGGCCTCAGTCCCTAGGCCAGGCGCTCTGTCCTTTGATCCTGTGTTTTGGTTCTCTTGCCAGTCAACAACATAGGTAGCAACTCTTCTAAAGAACTTGGCTCTAAAAGTTTCCCACACCTGGTATTTGTAGTGGTTTATCATGGCAGTGCTTTCTGGCAGATTCAGGTACCGATAACCCTCTCTCAGCCTAAAGTGGTGGACCACATTGAGAAGGGTAGTGTTGAGCAAGTCTGGGCGCACAATAGACTTGTGCCGTTCTGGGCTTTGAAGCCGGCAAGTGTAACCTACAGTCACCCCTTGCAACGGATGCGAGCTCAATCCAGATGGTCCAAAGCTATGACACGCAGTCCTGATTTCCGCGATTGTGGCTGAAGATGAAAAATTAGCTACCAGTGACCGTAGTGACTTTTGACCCTGAACACCATGTCTGTGGTCATTAGGGAAGTAGAAGAACTCATCAACATCAAAGAACCCTACCCATCTGCATTCATTTCTTGCTCTCAAAGCACAATGTGAAAAACCCGCTTCCTGGGTTTTAATCCAGGGCCAGTTGTGCCTACTAACATTGTAGTGTTGCAAATTGAGCTCTTCAATCACATCTTGAATCCCATCATCACTGTTGTTATCATAGATGAACCACCGTTCAACCCCAAGCCAGGCATGGTACATAACCCACTCTCGAAGTGAAGATGCCTGGTTCCAGAGCATTGTACACGCACAAAGCTCATACTTCTTCTGATTCCTCCTCTGCTCATCGAACCTGCTGGCTCTGGGATTGTAAATTATAGCCACAGAAGGCATAGGCGGATAATCTCTATACAGTCTCCGATTCCTTCTTTGTCCAAGGGACCTTTGATTCCTTATCCTAACATTAGAACTCCTTGCTCTATGATCTCCCAGAACTCTGTCATTGGCATTAACGACTGTAACTCGAATACCCTGAGCTTTCTCTGGATTTGACCTTATACTTCGCGGCAACAAACACCTAACAACTTCTTGTGCAGCAGCCACTGCTTCAGTCACCAGCGCGAACCCTTCCTCCTTCTTCCAATTCCCTAACCCAAACCGGCATCGAAAGAGCCTATGATCAGATTCTCTATGTGGACGAAGATTCAACCCTTTGACAAACACAACCGTTGTGTTTCCATCCAGTACAGCAGCATAAGCCATCCTCTCCCAAGAATGAACTGTCCGGTTATCCCGCAAAGTCCATCCATGCTCAGCCACCGCACCTGCTCTCCTCTGCAACTCAACAATAGCTGAGTAATTGGCAGCCGGAAGTGGACATCTAGCTATCCATCTAAACTCATCATATTCATCAATGGAAATCACAGGTTGTACTTGAACATCAACAGTCTCATGAGAAGAAGAAGCATTCAAGACTTTGTAGTAAACACAGTCCAAAGCATCAGTTCTTTGAATTCTATTAGAGACCATCAACAAAACATGGTCAGGAAACAACACCCTCTCCTCTACTCTAATACCCCACAAATGAAACCGCTTGTTAATAGAATCCTGAACGGAATTGCTAGACAAAAGCGACAAAGTAGACACACCCACAACAGGCTTGAACGACACTGTCCGAATAGGTAACCGATCTGATGACAAGAAAAACAAAGACACAAGGAAACACAAGCACAAGATTAGAGACCTTACTGACAAGTACTGTGCGCGTGAATATGCCCTATAACTACGCTTTCGCTTCCTTCTCTGCTCTGAATCCATTCTCTTACAAAACCAAACCAAGAAAAAAAAACAAGACCGGAACTGGTTTTGGATAGTTAGATCTAGTTGCGAGTTTTTAGTAACTTTAAGGTGACAAAAAGTTGCGGATCTGGTAACCGACAGGGTTTGATGAGTTCTCTCCTCCCAGCCCTTCTTTAGTTTTAGACTAGTGAATATAAATTCACAATTATTTGGCGTATATGGAGAAACGCGTTCGTGGTTGGCTGCCGTGAATAGCTGACTAGTGCGTGTAGACAATAGACTAGAGAGAGAGCCGGATTGGTGATACTATAGCCGGCGTGGCGATTAGAACGAGTATTAGTTAATTAATTAGCAAAAGTTGATAAATAGTTAAATTAAGTAGAGGTGATTGTGTTTTTGTATTGTAAAGATGGCGACAGGAGGTGGACTCATTAATCTTTCTTTTTCTTTTTGTTAGTATATTTATTATGCTTTGCTTCTTTTACCTTGTGAGTGTGAGACACTTGTAATCCTCTAATACATCGAAGCCTTTATTGCATTTTTTAAAAAGAGACGTTTCATCCTTTTATATTACTCTTCTTATTCAGATATACCTTTTTTTTTTTTTTTGTTAGAATTTCATGTTTATGGTAAGAATGATACACTAATTATGTTTTAATAAAAAATATTCCACATAGATGGTGGATTGTATAATACTGTATTGACAACTTTATGTGTAAATTAACTTATTTAATTGTCTTTTTTTATAGTTACGGATATAATATAATAAAAATATGAGTCCAATATGACTCGCTTTAAAATTGACGGCGACTGATGGGCGACGGCCCACTTGAAATTTCTATGGAGAAAAAAAGAGGGAGATTGGAAAGTACCAAGATAAGGTTTGGTTTCTATTTTTTATTTTTTTGTTTTTATTGCTTTACTAAATATCGCTGGCTGCGATAACATGACAAGCCTTTTATTTATTTATTTTAATTTTATTCTTCGTTTGAAAAAACTTGAAGTTGTACCCAAAAAATTAAAAAGAAAAAAAAGAAAAAAAAGACTTGAAGTTTGTAATGGTTTGTTTGTATACAGGACCTTTGACGTTAACTTATTCCATATCTTATCTCCAAATGTTGAATTGTGGAACCTATCAAATTATAATTTTGCTTTTGTGTTATTTTCTTTATCAACTAGCATAATTAAGGCCATTAATATTATGAAAAAAACCCTCAAAAATAATTCGCTACATTGTTTGCAAAATTACATTCAAATTATACCATAAAAGTCGTAACTATTCAAAATCAATCTTAGAAAAAAAAAATAAAATTGAAATTCTTAATTCCAAAACCCAAGCAAGTTACACGAAAGACATCTATACCAGAATTTATGAAGCATGTTTTGAGTCAACCACAAAATAGGCAATTTCCAGGTGTCTGAAGAAGAACAGCTTCCAAGTGCTACCGAGCCAAAATGTCGTCCAGATAATTCTTGCGTGAAGCAGCGTCAAATGATTGTACATAATTCTTGCCGTCGAGTCAATTGTTGAAGAGCTGGCGAATGGAATATTGTTTTAGACCGTGTCAAACACGCATTAGCGTCTCTCGTTTCTGTTAAATAAACCATGTGCTCTCCACCGGCATTTGCATGCAACTAAGTAATCGACCAATCCCAACACAACACACCCTTTAATTTTTAGGCTACCTGCAGTTTATATTATTATATCTTTCAAAGTCGTTGGAATTTTTAAATTTCCCAACACAACAACTGAAGAAAGAAGCCAATCGAAGATGCTTGTTCCAAATTTAGATTCTCTTGGAATCGGAAAGTGTGGGGTTGAAATTATAGTGCTTAATCATTTTGACGTGGTGATAAAGGTTAAATTTGTGGTGTTTTCCCTGGATGAAAATAAATGAACCAAAAATATGTTGTAATTTTGTGGAGTTTGGTCAAAGGTGCTATGGAGGCACGTTGAGAATATTCTGATCTTCGAATTAGTAAGTGAACGAACAATTTTGCAAGATATTAATGGATAAAATTGTATTGATGAATTTGCTAGATGCAGTCACCAGTTTATCACTCACTTTTTTTTTAAAAAAATATAGATGCTAGTTTAGGGGACAACTGAGATCAAGCGTGATAAGATTTTAATGATATAATTTGAAAAATAACTCTAAAAAAAATTGGAGGGAGCAAGAGCAACTCATATCGAGTGGGGAAAAGATCTATAAATTATGGGAGAAGAGATGTAGAATCGATAAAGATCATGAATGAATGGTAGCTTACCACTATACTACTTTCCAAACCATAATTTATCACTTGCTTTTGTGATACTAAATTAATAGAAAAAAATTTATACACTTACAAGTATACCACTCGCTATTATAATGTTGACATGTACCGTCTATTATTACAAAATTATCACTGCTTATGATCCTTTTTTTTTTTTATTAATCAAAACGTCACTAGTCCACCTAAAAGAGAGCAAATGTATCGAGGGCCCTTCTTTTGTTTATTTAAAATGGTGAATGCAGCCAATTTTCTAAAGTAAAATCTCTGAATTTAATGAAGTTAATGGGTCCGATCATTTTGCTGCTTGCAACTATTTGGTTCCAACAACCCAAAAATTTGGTTCAAGGAATAAAGGAATATCAATTGAAGTACCTAACCAGTAACAACCTATATTAGGCTCCTGTACCAAAATTGGGGTGGGGACTTGGGTGGGGTTACTAGTTTAAACTTTCACTGTAGCATTGGATTTTGTTATCATAAAAGAATAACTAAATATACGTGTTGTTATTAGTTAATAGAGACTCAACTGCCTTTCCTTTTTAAAAATTTCTAATATTTAGATTATTTTATTTTTTGTAAATTAACCATATGGACTTTGAGTTCGGAGTAATTAACTATAACAAACGTGATATAAAAAGTAACTCAAATAATAGAGATGTTTCTCTTCTTAATTTCTGAATTTACAAACAAATGTTAGACTCAAATTTTATCATAAATTTGAATGAAAATATATATTATATGTCCAATAATTTAAAAAATATTTTAAATTTTAATAAATATTTACTAACGTGTACAATTAAGATCTTATATAATAGCACGAAAATTCTTTGTGTCACTATAATTAATATGCGTATAAAGTGAAATTCTCACTATATTTGGCCGATCGAGGTATTGCCATTGGGAGGCAGAGCAACCAAAAGTAACACTCATCAATATTATTTTCTATAGGTATATGTCTAGTGTCGATCCTCAGTAATTGCAGCAGAAGATGGAAGAACGTAGATGCTCTGAACTCGCTTTCTTTCTTTTTCTTTAGTGACATTCTATCATTTCTTCTTCTAGTTGGAAATTGAAATTGTAACAACAACGCAATCTAAAATTAATTTAAGCACAATACTATGTGAAAAATATTAATCAGGTGATAATTCTGTGAGCCAACAACCTCTTCCTTTTCGTATATATGTTTAAAGTTTTCCGAACGTCTCTCTTGGTGTAATAATATTATGGATATGATATTTAATTATTTTAACATATCGAGATATAATATTTTATATCTAAATACACATCACAAATATAATTTAATGGTAATCATGTCGTTTAAAATTGAGGTTTTAAATACAAATTTTCCTTTAAATAAAAATAAATGAATAAAAGTATTTATTTATTTTTTAACTGCATGATAACAAAATTTATAGTGTCAGAAAAGAATAAAATTGTCAGTGTCATGAAATCATGCAAAACACCTAGTAGAAGAAGAAAAATTTGATGCGAGGAAAGCACGAAATGTGGCTGCGACGTGATTTGGCATTTGAGAGCTGTTGAAATATGACTTTCAATGTCTATTTTGTCCCTCCACGTCTGCAGTTTGAAAACGTTCCCCTACCAACACAAGACTAATCATATTTTTTTATGGACACAACTACAAATGTTATGTCCTGCCAAACCCATCCCATCCCATGTAGCTTTCGAATCTTAAAGTAATAATATGCTTAGCTAAGCCCCATCATCTTCAATGTTTAATTTTCTTTGTTTTCATTATTCCCATTTGTTAGCTAAGCCCCATCATCTTCAATGTTTAATTTTCTTTGTTTTCATTCTTCCCATTTGTTTTCTCCTGCTACTAGTGGGTTAGTCTAATTTTCTTTGTAGAGATCAAATGCGACCTCCTTTTTTATTCTTCCCATTTGTTTTCTCCTGCTACTAGTGGTTTAGTCTTAACTCTATTGACCACATGTTTTTTTTTTTTTAAATTTATTGGGTCCTAGTTTCTTGTTCTCTCTTTTATGTTTTGAGGTCTGGGACCACTTTAGTTCTTATTTTCAATTTTCTTTTCTAGTTCAGTTCGGCCGAAGAAAAATAAGTGCCTGGACGGTTGCTTTTTGAGCCACTCACATCATGCCACGCAACGTAATTTAAATGGCCTCCGTGCATTATTTCTATTTTTGGGTCAGAAACAGGCTTTGGGCCATGCTAGCCCAGTCAAATGAGGATGGATTACAGAGCTGACAATGGTAAAATGTGGCCTAACCTTACTAACTATCAATATCAATTGGTACCCGAACAAGCCCAACAAGAAAGACTAAATAGAGAAAATCTAGTACTACAACCTTTCAGTTGCTTCATGTTCTAATTCTTCGCCTTGGTTCATTGTAATTTGAGTTGAGCTTGTGCTTCCGTACCCAAATAGGGTCCCAAACCTTTTATCCTAAATTATGTGATAATCCATTTGTTATTGATACTTAAATAATAAGATAACTATAAAAATTTGTTAAATTTTTTTAGATGACATTTATAGTTAAAAAGTTAAAATGATTTGAACTTAAGACATTATCGAAGGGAATAACACTTTTTGCCACAAAGTTAGATCGAGCGTGGTTAATGATGCATTAGTCACAATACAAATCAACTATTACATTAATAGAAATGTGTAGTCTAAACTGAAGGTAACAGAATTTCGGTTTTCAGAGGCACTATAATATCCAATTGGGGATTGGGAAAAATAGAATTAAAGATTGATATGAAAGAAAGGTGTGGCCAACAGCATACCTGCTCATGTGAATAAGAAAAATATCTATTGTAGTGCACTTTGTGATGAAACTTGGGAAAAATATACTACTGGGTTATAAAGGATTAAAACTTGCTAGAAAATTCTCCGTAATTGGAGGAGCAATGTTATGACTAACAGTTACAAGACAAACTAGATCAAATGAGATTCCATTTTCCGTTGTCAATGGTCATCATTGCAAAAATTCTCTTTTTGGATAGGCAATGTCGATGCCAAAACTACCATTTCCAGTTATACTTCGTCAACGAAAGAAAGAAGACAAGAAACGGTACATGCAGCTCAAGCGTATGTTCCTTAGATCGATCCTTTGTAAGCAATAGAATCCTTTTTGTGAGTAAATAAACCAAGTGGCATGCCTGCGGATCGCTAAATAAATTTGTAGGAAGAATACAAGACAACAAGAAACATTCTCTTAGTATCATCACTTTCTCACCCAAACGGCAATCCCGAGCCCATGTGAGGACCAATTTTCAGATCAGACAAGATAGCAGTGACAAGCCAAAAATGATGTGAATCTTATTTTCTATACAGAACAAACATCTCTAAGCAATGGCACAACAAGTGCATGTATGCTCCTAATCTAGAAAAATCATATAAGCAGACCTGATCTAATATTGCACTCCGGAGAATAGCCGCATCCAAAGAAGAATCTTAAATTAGAAGCCAATCAGCATAACTGAGTGGAATCCGGAGAATGACAGACTTTACATGCATGTACCTCAAAGGGATACTTAAGACATGACACGGCAAGAAGGAAAGCTTTTTCTCAAATTCTTGATAACCCCCAACTCCCAAGTGGTCTTGGCTAAAATCGATGGTTGAAGCATGATCAACTTCCATTCCAGTTAAGCAGACAATCTGATGAACAAGAAAGAAAATAGTCACTAAGTTGAACTTTGCAGACATAGTGAGCAATTCATAAAACAGCTTAGGAAGGAGAATCAGGTAGGAAGAGAGTACAAATATACAATCCAAATACATGATATATATAATCCATGACTGCAGCAAGAACATTGACATTTTAGGGAATGAGGACTGGTGTGAAGTGTGAACTTATAGAACATCTGCCTTCCTAGATACTTTCAGTATTTATACATAAACTTGTGAGTTGAGTGCCTCACCAATCATACTTAAGTGTACACAACACAATAGCACATGTTGCTATTCAGTAATTTTTTCTCAAGAAATTGCATGCAGCTTTCACATGTGTAATTGGTCATAAATATGTGAAGCTGTTGTTGGTTATGGTACCAAACTCACATAATTGTAACCAAAATTAATAAAACAAATTATACATGCTGCGTTATACATAGAAAAGACGACGCGAGTGCTATAACAAGATATCCATTTACCT
Source organism: Dimocarpus longan (assembly GCA_022984855.1). Classification (NCBI taxonomy): domain Eukaryota; kingdom Viridiplantae; phylum Streptophyta; class Magnoliopsida; order Sapindales; family Sapindaceae; genus Dimocarpus; species Dimocarpus longan. The sequence continues at coordinate 20,218,754 of CM041022.1, forward strand.
GCTATTCATATTCACTGAGGCAGTAAAAACCGCCGATGAAGCTGCCCCATCAAACCCAGCAGCATTGCAATTTTGAAATCTCTCAGCATCATGGATAATGTCCTTCACTGTTTTATTTATATGAAATCCAGAATTTCCCCTTAGGTCACGAACATCTGCTAATGGATTAATGAATCCACCCTGGTGCTGTAATTTTCGGTTATCTGTCTTGTATGTTTCAGAACTGGCATCATTATCAGGTTTGCTTTGTACTGCATGAAGAGATTGCAGGCTACCAGAAGAAGATAGTCTTGAAGTAGAAAAACGACCTTCTGTTCTCCTCCAAAACTTGGAACTCAAAAATTCTGTACCAGGCAGCTTGCAGCATGCATTATCTGCAGAGTCATTGTTTGGAATCCTTCCACTTGATAATGCCAAATCATATGAGATTTCATCCAAAGCCATCTCTAGGTCATGTACACGTGTCTCAAGAGAATTCAACCCATTCTGAGAGCTCCCTATGAATCTCTGCATTCAAGTAGAACAAAAACATTAAAGTCAGGATGCACTCTGAACATTTATTATGAACGAACATATCGAGCACAGATAATGTCATCAATAAAGCATCGGAGGAATATGCATTGTGAACTCTATTAAAGTAATAAACACAACTACAGATCATTGTGTTTAAAAAGGGATTACAATTTGCTACAAAAAAACTGATGGACAAAGAAAGGCCAATAAAGGGAAATGGATTAATTTCTACACAACTGCATAATAAGACAATAAGTTTCCTTTCTAAACCTGTTAAGTTCTGCTTCCAGTAGTTTCCTTTTATTGTTTATACAAGTTAGGAGTTATGGACTTAGCACATCATGGTTTGATCTATAAATTCCTTGGCGCATTGAGTTTCTAAAAGATGCTGTTCACGCATCTGGCCTGCTAATACTTTCTCTTTAATCTGGTATGATCTTGCTTACACTATCACAAATTCGTTAGAGAAGTTAAATTATGGCTCATCTTTCCTATAGTGATTATATCATAACCTTCTTCGCTAATCATTTTCCTCTTTTACAGTTACACATGCCAAGGATTATTCCAATGTAGAATTCTTGTGATAAAACTTGATTTCGAGGACAGAAGATGGATATCAAGTTCCAGTAACATACCTGAAGAAGGTCTAATAGACTGGACTGTTGGTTTTCTATTTGAAGAAGTTGTTCATGGATCCTACACAGTTCCTCAGCATCTTTCTGATCATCATAAACTCCTTCAGTACCATTGCTGGCAATTAAATCCGTGTTCTCATCATCATGATATGGAACCACCCTAGACCCAGACTTCAAACCACCAAATTTATATACCTTGTCGTTACGAATTTTGCTGAAGAGCACACTTTTTGTCTCTGGCTGAGGGTTTATGCTATTACCCATCTCTCCCAACTTCGGATGCCTGAAGTCACTCACACGGATACAATCAGCATGTGTCATCTCGGAGGAGGGAGACTGTGGTACCGCAATCTCAACTTTCCAATCAGAGAATTTTCTATTGTCCAACTTACTGATTGTTGACGTGCTTGACTTCCTGTCATTATTACTCCTCAAAGAAGTTTCACTTTTGGCAGTGGTCCCAGATGAACTTCTCGACGAAGGAGACCTACTAGCCGATAGTAGTTTCTTTGATTGAGGAGTTCTCAAACCAACATCCTGAGAACTTTTGCTGATTGAAGGAGAGCATCCATTACTACTATTATCTGGCTCCACAAAAGAAATCAAAATTCAGCAAATCATCCAACATCATAGCTCCAATAATGTATATCAAGCGTGAAAACTAGAACTAGATAAAAAACCAACAACGAAAAAATAATTTACATAGCCTTCGATTTCTGCAAATTTACAAAAATATTTTAACTTTTCCTTGGAAAAATGAGAGAGGCCATCCATAAATACAAAAATTTACCTGACGAAGGAGATTTAGACTGAGTCTCAGCAAAGACCTCCTCACTAACACCAGCAACCTCTTTCCACAACTCCAACGTACGATTCATCGTCTCCCGGACAATCTTTACCTGTAACACAAAACGCAATCAGTTCGACTTCATTAGAAAATCAACAAAGCATTTCTACTCCATTTGGTCTTTGATTCATTAGACTTAAAAATCGAAAAATATCAAATTAAAATTTTCACTTAGCTACCATAACAGTTTTATTTTTTTACCTTATCAAATCTTCTACTCTCAAGAGCTGCCAAGCAGGAGGTTTTATACTGTGCAGCCAGATTGCTTTCAGCGAGCGCCACCTTGGCCAGGACCTCGGCGGCGGACTTTCGGGCGGCCCAATCATCACTACTCAAGAAGTCGAGCACACAAGGCACCATCCAATCCAACACCACCTTGCTTTTGGCACCACCAACTCCAACAACACTCCCAATCACTCCCAAAACCGCCGCCTTCGCTTTAAACCCTTCACTCCTCACCACCTTCCCCAGCCTCGGCAGTAGCTTCCTCAGCTGCTCAGCCTCCGGATCCGGCGCCGCCTCTATCGCCGCCGACAGGCACATGGCTCCGCCAATCTGCGAGTTCGAGTCTTGCTCCACTAGAATCGAGTCAACCAGCGGCTTCGACAGCACCGAGAACGAGGGTTTGGTGATGTTCGACGACATGGCGGTGGTGGCGACAATGCAGGCGGATCTCACGGAAGAGTCCGGGTCGCGCAACCGCTGGACGACGGTGGAGACCATCTTGGAGAGGTGGGGAGAGAGAGAGTTGCCGTGCGAGTGCGAGAGGAGAGTCAGGAGGTTCACGCATTGCTTGCGGACCGGCGACTTGGAGGAGGAGTCCGTGCTCTGGAGGCAGTTGAGGAACGAAGAGATGGAATCGTGAGTTAGGCTTCTGGCAATAGACTCGAGCTCGGTGGTGGCCTGAGAGAGGGTGTCGCGGTCGGCGAGTTTGTTGAGGCAGGTGATGACTCGGTACTTGAGATCGTGATGAGTCGGAGGACTCGGAGTTTGACAGGATCGTTTTTGGAGAGACATGTTTTTATTTATTTATTTATTTTCTATGTCAGGGAGGTTTTTGGCATTGGAGCGAACGGTTTTTTGGTGAGGAGTCGAGAGACAAGGGGGCGTGTGTGCAGAGTTTGATAATGAAGGTTTCGAGTTGGCTTCTCAAATGTTGAGACTGAGAGGGCTACTGCTTCGCAAATTTCAACTGCCAAACCGGTTTTTTCGTAATTGTGTAAAAAGCGCGGTGAAGTTGAAAGATATAATTCAACAATCAACCAGTCCTATCGATGAACTGAAAATTTTAGGAAACAAAAGCTTTTTCAATAAATATTTTATTTAAAAAAATAATGCAAAAATTAATATCGGTGTACAAAAAAAAAAAAAAAAACATCAAAACATCATACATACCACAAAATGTATAAAAATAGCAACCCTGACTCTATCCTAGAGATTAACAATTCTTTTCATGTGATAAAAAACTTTATATAAGCACCTCTAGTCTACCCTTCATTCATTATTATGAATCTACCCTTTATTCATTATTATGAATCGATTTTCCTTTTTATAACACACCATACTACCTCAAATTTCTTCATGGTAAAACAAAGAATTATTGAATTCCCTGATTTAGCATATAATTGATTCAGGGCATTAAATTCCTTGATATTAGAGCATTTCAAATGCTCTCATCAATTATGAAAAAATTACATATTATAAATGATAAATAAATATTGAATTAAAATAAATCTCTCTAATGTAATTATCACTTATCAATGTCAAACTAAGATGGCAAAAAAAAAAAAAATAGTATTAACATGAGTATTTATTTTTAGAGTGTTACACAATTAACAAATCAATAATTATTAAATTATTTTTTTCAAATCCAATTAAACAAAAAAAAAATAAAAATTGGAAGCATTGAATATAGGTTGGGCATTTTCGAGTTCAAATTTGGTTAAGTTGAAAATATCTTAATTCAACCCAATCGAATAAATTCTTCAAGCAAACTCAACCTAACATAATAATAGTTGGGTCGGGTTAGGTTGATCTGTTTGGATTTAATCCACCACAAAGGTATGCAAGGTTTAGTTAATAACTCTCATAATTTTAACAATTTCATTATAAATTAAATAAGTACAAATAAAGATTCAATGATTTAAAATAAAAAGATGCAATCCATCAAAAAGATTGACATTGATCATCATCCCTAACAAATGTTTTTTAAAAAAATGAGAAAATATTGGATTTAGATCTATGAATGAATGTTTCTTGAGTTAGGTTGAAAAATTTTTAACTCAATCCAACCCAATCTAATTTTCAACTCAATCCATCATATGGGTTAGGTTGGGTTAAGTTGGGTTTGTCGAATTATGTTGAAAATATCCACCCCTAATCAAATGGAAAATGCATAAACATTAGATAAAAATATACAGAGATATTAAGATTAAATGAGAATATATGGACATATTTAAAATTAATTTTTCAATTTGATTATCCATCAAATGAGACCTATGATATGTATAAAGCGAATCCTTTGACATCGATGACATGACATTTTTTTTTTTCAAAATATAATCTATAGAGCATTGGAGATACTCCTAGTAATCCACTGACAACACATTTTATTCCTCTTTATATTTGAATGATTTATTTTAATTTTAATTATAAATATTTCATTAAAGGTTATGATCTTTAAATTTTTTTAAATTTATAAATTTAATTCTTCAAACAAAAATTTAAGAAACTAAATTATCAAGTTAAGAGATCCGATTCACAATTTTTGAAAATTTTAAAAATCAAGAGTTTAATAATATATTCATAGTGAAAAACAAGATAATTCCTTGAAACATAAGAATTAAATTGATTTATTTTTTGTTTTATAATGTTGAAGGCAAAACAGATAAGGTATTATGTCGATAATAATATAAAGAGCTTGTACATTCTTAAAAAAAAAAAAATCAAAATATGCTTTTATATTTCAGGAAAATCTTCAATATTTCGAAATAAAATTCATAATTTGGGATTTTATATTATGAATTAATTTAGGAAACTTGTAACAGACAAGCAGAGGGTTAAACTTAAAGATGGGCAGCTGGAGGGTTGACTGGTTCCGGATCGTTAGCAGGGTAATGAAATAATCGTTAAATTTTGATGTAACGTGCCGGTACGTAGGAAGTATTGCTACTATAATCCATTTTATGATGTATGAGTCCACTCTGGATTCTGGTTATCTAACATGTTCTATGCATCAGGATGCGTAAACAGCACATGAGCCTCCACATGTAATGGTACACGTGTCATTATCTCACGACAATGAAAGAGAAAAATAGGGGTAATCTAATTTGCAAGAAAGTGATCAGAATTGTTGGGAACAAAAGAATAAGCAGCAGGTAAATCTAGGAGGGAGAGATTACAGTAGAGAGCATGTGAGGAGATATGGGGAGGCAGGATTGTTAAAAGTGCTTTTAGAATAGGCAATCACGTGACAACCGAGTATCGATATTCAATGAACTGAATCCAACCAACGTTTCTAGTAAAAGCACCACATCATTGTGTTTTCGGAAGTGTTGAAATCTTGCAGATGCTCTGCCTTCCATATTTACTCCATTGTAGTCAAATAATTACATAATCTCCTTTTCTGTGTAAATATCACAATTTTCTATTAAATCAGGATGAAAAGTTATGATGCATCTAACATATATGTTCACTTGATTTTCATGTCATCTACGCTCATGTTACTTCGTATGATTCTGCACATCCCTAATTATTTTAATAAAAGAGCTTAAATTCTATTATATACATTTTATAAATAATATGAAAAGTTAATTTTATGTTATTGAAATAGATACTTACACTAATTACATATAAATTTATTAAAAACAGTGAAGTGACTTTCTTTTTGTCAACTTTTTTAAAAGCAAAATATTTTTTATGATATATTTAAAGTGATTTGGACTTATATGCAAGTTTGAACAAAAATAAAACTTTCTATTGCGAAGAAAATATGTTGTAATGGCAAATATAGTAATTTTTAAGATCATTAAATCAATTTTTCTAATGCAATGTATTTTTTGGGCTATAATTATATAGACAGATGTTTTGTTATTATCAGATTAGGCCAATCCGGTGAGTGGGGACCTGGGCCACCTACCTGGTTAATCTTTGATTGAAGCAAAATCACACCTTCTGAGGCTTTTACTTCTCAAGAAGGAAGACTTTTGAGCTCCAAACATTGTGAAAATGCGATGGATTCTGATTGTGATGATGATCAATTGATCATCATGGATTATCAAGATCATTGAATAGGACCCACAAATCGTAGTGCTGTCAGTAGCCAGTGTCCTATCCTATCTATCTATATATGCCTACCAATCTATCCACTCCTAATTGCCATGCATTGGCAGCCAACTACAGCAATTCTGCTTTATTATTTTAACTCGACAGATTTTAGTAAAAGAATAGATGGCTAGTGAAATTAGGTTTTATTGATAATGATATTAGGCAATAAAATGTTTTATTTCAGCTGTTGTAATTATGGACAGAAAGAAAAATATTTCGATTTTGAAGAAGGTGACACAAAATAAGTTAGAATCCATGTGATTACCGGTTTGTTTGTTTTTGGGCCTGTGCTGTTGTTTTCATATTGCACACTCTGCTATATCACAACAAGATACCAAGAGATGAAGAAACGCTTGCAATTTTGAGTTGAGCTCGGAAACATGATAAGCTTTTGAATTTTAGCTCTTAACATTATCTCTTACATTTTGTTGATTCCATTTATACTTGTACAAATATATATATATATATATTCTCTGGTCTATATTTTACGTTGGTACCATCTACTATCTAGAAAGAGAGGTTTAAGTGGAGAGGACAAACTTTATGCTATACAGTATGCGAATTCGATTACTTAAAGTTTGATGTGATTTACATGGTATGGACATGCTGAATTTTTTATTTTTTTTTTAAATAAAAGAACATATTTCAATCAACAAAAATAAAATAAAAGATACCATTATTGTTACATGACGTCTACCATTGAAGACAATATCAAAAAAGTTAGATCATGAGTAAGACGATTATCCTTTCTAAAAATATCCTATATAGCAAAATTATTGAACAACAAACCAGACTCATCATCTTAAGAAAGAATTAAATTGACACTTGCAGTTGAAAAGGAAATATTTTTTTAAGTTAAAATAAAATTATAAATTTTAAGATTATATCAATTAAGTTATATTTATAACGTAACTTTTAAAATAGTAAATATAAAATCAATGTATACATAGATTAATTGTGTCTTGATAAAGGTCAACAAAGGCGATCCTTTCAAATAGCTAGCTGCACTTTAACTCATTGCATGTGCAAATTACTATTGAGCATCAATTATTGTTACGAGAATTTGAGTTGTTATGAGGGAAAATGGATAAGTTACAATCAAAACATCAATTATTGGCATCAAATTTTGAGTTTACCAGGGGAAAAAAAAATGGATGATGCTTTTTTGTGCGTTAAAGTACCAACTGGCTTGCACTCTAAATAAGCAGTTAATAGCATAGTGCAAGAATCAATTTTATCATCTACTTTTGCTTGGAATTAATTGTTTATCAAAGATCTAAATTCAACTTTGAAAAAGACTGTCTTTGATTTGAGATTTAAATATTCATAACATGTACCTATTCCACCTTTATGTTTCCCTGCTTGATTGCTGAGAAGTTAGAGGATCGTTTCACTCGCATCAATTAATTGACCAATGCTAATTCACTCCACCAGCTTACTCGTTATTATTATTTAATGTTAGTTAATTAGCTTTCGAATGGGATCTAAAACTTCCCGTTTAGTATCGAAAGCTAATTAACAAAGTTATTGGATGAGGTGAAGTAATTTCAAGACCTTAATAGTAAAAATGTAAATTGATGATTAGTTACTTTTTACCTTAATGACGGAATTTTTTAACAGAATTTAAAGAATTCTGAAGGGTTTCTATATATATAACCAACATCAATGTATAGAAATCTGTTCAACATATCCTACAATAAAAAAAATAAAAAAAAGACGAATATTAAAATCATTTCAATTTATTATTTTCTATTTTATATAAGACTACACGACAAAATAATGCGGAGGGCGTGCAAAATAATTAAATAATCTAAAGCAAAACAACACAAAAAGAATTATGTTTGTGACTAACATAGCATTAAAGTGGCATCAACTTTACTTAGAAAAATAAATACAACCTGGCAGCCAATACCATTGACTTTCAATTCTAGAGTATACAAGATGTGTTTATATAGTGATGTTCAGTATTATATAAAATTGTACGGTGGAACTGAATGTGAAAATGAGAACAATCAAAGCTTTTCAGTGAAGAAGGTTAGACAGCAGACCACCATGCACGCCAAACCAAAGAGTTTGGTTCTGCCCACGACCACAAGAAAAGCGGAACTCAACAAACACAATAGATGGAAACTCACGCGAGGATGGTGAAAATAAATAATTACAACACATGGTTATAGCTATTAAAAGTTTGTTTTTTTATTATTTCAGAAAAGAAAAAGAAAAAAAAAAAGATTAGACACAACTTGAGAGTTTGCTTTCAACAGTCACAACATCTTTATTTGTTAATTTAGTTGGGTCTTCTGACCTTGCACCATTTCAAAGGTGAATCGGAGAATAGTATACTTGGATCTCAGGTTCTCGGTCCAGTTCATCCAAAAATAAAAAGAGCAAATAAATACAATCTAATGATTTTATCTATTTCCAAGGCTAGGAACGAATGAACTCAATAAAGAGTAATGATAAAATGGACATGGGCAAGCAATGAAAGTTAGCTAGAAAGAGCAGTAAACAATGCAACTGCAAAAATATTAGAATTAAATGTGGAAATTGGGGCCAACGCATGCAACGGTCCATGTCTCTGTTGTTTGACTGAGAAGCATACACCTTCTGATAAGCTTTGTCTAGGATTGCGGTGCCTTGTTCACATGGGAGGTCAATTAATTTCGTGAGTTTGTGACCAAAACCATCGAATTTTCTTCACAAATTTTGTGTTGGTTTCCCATGTGTTTTCTCTGTTAGGCGACACTTGCACATGTGGGTTCAGTCCTTGTTGGAAACAAATGCAAGTGAGGATGTGTATTTTCTTTTTTTTTTTTAATCTCCAAATTGATGTTTTGTTTCGATTTAAAGTGTAGGAGGCAAGGCATCACCATAAAAACATTCTCTCTTTCATATGTTGTTGTCGACTACCATTTGTTATGGTCCTACGAGATGGAGGGTTTTGCATGGTTTCATGTAGTGTAAGGGAGGATTTGTGATATTTGTCCATTCATGTCCTTGGATCTTACGTTTCATATTCTTGTTATATGAGGACATGAAAATGAATGAAGCCTTGATGATTTATGAAATGTGACGATGAAACCACGTTTGAATGTGATTATTCATCAAAAGAAGTTTATGTATAATGCATGTGATGTAATTTTGGGATAAAAACTTAGGGAAATGTTGGTGCAAATCTATACAAATACAGGTAGCAATTTTCATTTAACCAAAATCGGTCCAATATAAGTGTATTCTAATAGTGAGTTTGCTAGTTCAAATCTTATCAAGTTTATTTAGGAAGGTATCTTCAATTTAAAACTTCAATGGAATTTAAAAAATTTTAAAAGTTTAACTATATTCAATTTAGATTTGAATTTATTCCGTTAGGATGTAAGTGTATTAAATCTATATTTATATAGTGTGAGTGTACAAGTTGTTTTAGCACCAGCTCAAGCCGAAACTCATCATGTGCAGAATCAAAGAGAAAGCTTAGCTAGTTCAAGCTCAGCTCACCAAGCTGGTTTAGCTCAGCTTACAAGATCATTTATTTGAGAACCAAGTTTGTTAGAAAACTAACAACGTGGCAATTTTCTGTTGGTGCAATATATAAGTTGGTTAGGATAAAATCTGATTAGTGATGTTTTAACATGAAGATGATCAATAAAATTTTTTTTTTATAATTCCTTGAAAATCTTGTATCATCACATGGTATCAGAGCCACAGACTAACGTCAATGGCTGATCCTTCGTCTTCTCCAATCGATTCGACACAATCAACACCCAACCTCTCGACACGATCGTCAATGGATTTCACAGGGCTTGCAAAGGCATTGAGTCTTAACATGACACTGAAACTTGATCATAGTAACTACATCTATTGGAAGACACAAGTGCTACCTGCAATTCGAGCACTGGATCTTGAAGATTTCATCTCTGGCGTCAAAGCTGAACCAAAGAAATTATAGGAGATGCATTAATGGAGGCAGGAGAAGAGGTTAAAGAAAGAGATTTAATTTTGAGTTTGATGAATGAGGTAGGTCACGAATATGATCCTGTAGTTGTCTTTATCTCTGCACAACATCGCATAATGTCCTTAGAAGATGCTAAGTTTTTGTTGTTAATGCATGAGCAAAGGATTGATCAGTTGAATTCTGTTGGAAGCATGAATGTTGGTCATTTTTCTGCACATTTTGCTTCAAACTATCCCAACTTTAGTGGAAGAGGAAATAACAACAGAGTTTTCAATGGAAATAGAGGTAGTACTCGTGGGAGAAGAGGTGGAGGTAGATTTGGTAGTAATATTAGGAATAGAATATATTGTCAAGTGTGTGCAAAACCTGGGCATAGTGCACTGCATTGTTATCACAGGTTTGACCAGAATTTTCAGGCTCCAAACAGGGACAATCAGTTTTCTGGGACAAGTCAAGAAAGTCAGGCATTGATAGTTCATCCACAGCAACAGTTTCAAGCTGGAAACAATCAGTTTTACAGCAACAGTTTGAGTTCACATTCACAAAACCACACTCATGACAGTCATCATTTGACAAGTGGAAATCAGCAACAGTCAACCTCAGCTTATTTTGCTACTCCAGAGTCAGTTGCTGATCAAGCATGGTATGTGGACAGTGGAGCCACAAACCATGTCACTTCTGAGTTGAGCAATCTTTCACTCAAGTCTGATTATCAAGGTAAAGAAAAATTGTTTGTAGGCAATGGTGCACAGCTTGACATTTCACACATTGGAGAAGCAAAAATCAAATCACACAATGCACAACATGATGTTTATCTAAAAGATGTGCTTTGTGTACCCTCTATTACAAAGAACCTCCTTAGTATTTCCAAGTTAGTTAAAGATAACAATGCATATGCTAAGTTTACTTCTAATGGTTGTGTGATTAAGGATCAAGCAACCAAGAGAGTTTTGCTTCAAGGATCACTCAAAGATGGACTATATCAAATGAAGCTAAGTGGAGGAGGTTCAAGTAATCCAATAGTATTTCAAGCTGCTGCAGGAACTTCCAGATCAGGCAAATCAGTCTTTGGTAATGCTGCTCTTACTAAATCAAATGATTGTAATAAGGATACTTGCTCAGTGATGTTAAACTCTGCAAACAAACACAAGTTTGATGTTTTAGTTGCTGCAAAAACAAATTCTACATTGTGGCATGCTAAGCTTGGACACCCTGCACCATTAATCTTGCAAAAAGTGCTTCAAACTTTGAGTTTTCCATATAAAGTTGATACTGTATCTTTCTGTGAATCATGCAAACTAGGCAAGATGCATAAGTTGCCATTTACAAGGTCATCTATAACTGTCTCAAAACCTTTAGAAATAGTATATAGTGACTTATGGGGACCAGCTCCAATGCTCTCAACAGAAGGTCATAGATACTACATAATATTTATTGATGGCTACAGTAGGTTCACTTGGTTGTATCCATTAAAACTCAAGTCAGAAGCCTTACAAGTTTTTCAGCAATTCAAGGACTATGTTGAGCTTCAATTTGAGAGAAAAATCAAATGTTTTCAAGCTGATATGGGAGGAGAGTTTAAACCATTCATTCCATATCTGTCAAAATTAGGTGTTAAAGTGAGATTCTCTTGTCCCCACACTCACCAACAGAATGGTGTACCTGAGAGGAAGCATAGAAGCTTAGTTGAGACAGGACTAACACTTTTAGCTCATAGTCACATGACATTAAGGTTCTGGGTTGAGGCATTCACTACAACAGCTTTCTTGGTAAATAATCTTCCAACTCCTCTGCTTGGTTTTGTCTCACCTTCTGAAAAATTGTTTCGTAGGAAGCCAAACTACAATTTTCTGAAAACTTTTGGGTGCACTTGTTATCCTTACATGAGAGATTACTCAAGACATAAACTAGATTTTCACACTAGCAAGTGTGTTTTTATTGGATACAGCACTTTTCACAAGGGATATAAGTGTTTGCATCCATCAGGAAAAGTGTTTATATCTAGACATGTGATCTTTAATGAGTTAGAATTTCCTTTCCAAACACTTTTCTCTTCTAACTCAAACACAGAGATATCTAATCCATCTATCCCAAATATTTTTGAACTCTTTTCTCACCAAAACATAAATACTACTATTGCTTCCACCTTACCAAAACAGACCTGCAACATAAATCAAACCAAATCAGCTCCATCATCTGATCCTCTGCCTACTGCTATCAATCCCACTATCAATAAAAATACGACTTCAACTCATCCAATGGTGACTAGGTCCAAGACAGGGTCTTTGAAACCTAGAGTTTATCAAACTAATTGTTCTTTTCCATCAAGCTTTCTCACTGAAACAGAACCTAAGTTTGTCAAAGATGCTTTATTAGATAAGAAGTGGTTTCCAGCAATGAGAGAGGAGTTTCAAGCCCTTCAACGAAATAAAACCTGGACTCTAGTCCCTTTTACCCCTCAAATGAACGTAGTAGGTTGTAAATGGGTTTTTAGGACCAAATATAAGTCTGATGGTTCTGTTCTTAAGCACAAAGCGAGGTTGGTTGCGAAAGGGTTCCATCAAACTGCAGGACTTGACTATTATGATACTTTTAGTCCGGTGGTGAAGCCTTCAACCATTAGAGTCATTTTTACAATAGCTGTGAGTGCACAATGGGATATTAGGCAGGTAGATATTAACAATGCATTCTTAAATGGTGAACTCCATGAGCTGGTTTACATGGCACATCTTGAAGGGTTTGTTGATTCTAATAATCCATCTCATGTGTGCAAGTTGAACAAGGCATTATATGGGTTGAAGCAGGCCCCACGATCGTGGTTTCACAAGTTAAAGACAGCTTTACTTTCATGGGGTTTTCAAAATTCCACATCAGATGTTTCTCTCTTTATCAAGCATGAAGGTACTACTGTTCTATACTTACTCGTCTATGTTGATGATATACTTATCACTGGAAATAATGCTGCTCTTATTGATCAAGTTATCTCCACTCTCAATAATACTTTTGCTCTCAAGGATTTAGGATCCCTTAGCTATTTTCTTGGTTTTGAAGCCTATAGGGATCACACTGGATTGTATCTTACGCAATCAAAATACATTTTAGACTTGCTCAAACGAACAAATATGCTTGATGCTAGGCCTTGTGATACTCCTATTAGCTCAGGTTGTAAGCTTGTTCAAGGTGAAGGAGATTCTTTTCCAGAACCCACAATCTACAGAAGCACCATTGGTGCCTTACAATATCTCACATACACTCGTCCAGACATCTCATTTATTGTTAATAAGCTTAGTCAATTTCTTGTTGCTCCTTCACAAATGCATTGGCAAGCTTGTAAGAGAGTCTTACGGTATCTTAAAGGTACCATTCATAAAGGACTATGGTTCAAACCAACCAAACATCTTCAGCTTGAGGCTTACAGTGATGCGGATTGGGCTAGCTGTTTGGATAGTAGGCGTTCCACAAGCGGTCATTGTCTTTTTCTTGGTGGAAATCTTGTTTCTTGGAGCTCTAGAAAGCAACAAGTTGTTGCTAGGTCTAGTACAGAAGCAGAATATCGCTCCATGGCTCAGATTACTACTGACATTATTTGGTTGCAGTCCTTATTTCAAGAGTTGCGTATTTCCATTCCTAAACCTGTTGTGCTTTGGTGTGATAACTTGGGAGCAACTGCTCTTGCTCGAAATCCTATTTTTCATGCCCGAACAAAACATATAGATATCGATACTCATTTTATTCGAGAGAAAGTAGCAGCAGGTCTGATTGAAACAAGGTTTGTTCCCTCTGAACACCAAGCTGCTGATTTGCTGACCAAAGGGCTTCCTAGAGCTCGTTTTCACTTTCTCTGTTCCAAGCTGAACTTGGTTGATTCTCCCCACTTCAGCTTGCGGGGGGATGTGAGTGTACAAGTTGTTTTAGCACCAGCTCAAGCCGAAACTCATCATGTGCAGAATCAAAGAGAAAGCTTAGCTAGTTCAAGCTCAGCTCATCAAGCTGATTTAGCTCAGCTTACAAGATCATTTATTTGAAAACCAAGTTTGTTAGAAAACTAACAACGTGGCAGTTTTCTATTGGTGCAATATACAAGTTGGTTAGGATAAAATCTGATTAATGATGTTTTAACATGAAGATGATCAATAAATTTTTTTTTTTTTTATAATTCCTTGAAAATCTTGTATCATCACATATAAAATTCATTAAAATTTATAATCACATAGCAACTTTTATTTGATCAAAATTAGTCCAACATAAATTTATTCTAAGGGACAGTGAGTTTGCTAGTTCAAATCATATCAAGTTCATTAAGGGAGGTGTATTCAATGTAATATTTCATTGGAACTTAAAAAATTTTAAAAGTTTGGATGTATTTTATTAAAATTTATGTATATTCAATATATATTTATATGAAATTCATCGAAATCTATATGTATTTAATTTATATTTGTATATAATCTAATAAAATTTAGGTATATATAATTTAAATTTATATAAAATCTAATAAAATTTAAATATATTTAATTTAAATTTATATAAAATCTAATAAAATATAGATATATTAAAAATATTATTGATTTTACATATTTTATTTAAGTGATGAATTTGAATAAATTTAAATAGAGTTTAAAGTGATATTCATAAAGAAAAATTTATCATTATATTCAAAAGAAAATATTTTTTCTTTGAGGGAAGAAATTAATAAATAATAATTTAAAATTTTTCTTTTAAAAAAAAAAAAAATTGTTTAACACAAACCAAGGAAGTCAATTGAGGTCTTTCTCAAATAATTGGAATATTGGGACTTGGGGTTGGTGGGGGTTGCACCTGTCCTTATTAGAGTTGTAGGGCACTTGCAATTTGGTGTAGGTCCAAGTCAGTAAGAGGGCGGCTCTGTCTTCTTCCTGCCACGAATCACGTTACACATTAACGTTAGCCATCACTTAGCTCTACTCCCATTTTATAGCCCATCAATCATTCCACATGGAAGCAGCAGTTCAATCATATGCTATTTTTTGGCTTCTTCTCTATCCTCCCTAAATTTTTAAATTCTAGAAGGCCGGATAAAAGAATGGGTCTTCTGCTCTTCTGTCATCTCTGTATATTTGTTAGCGACCGATTATCTACATAACGAAGTGAAGCTAAAAGCGCTGGCACGATAGTGGCCCTGCTTATTTTTTTATTAGCTTTTATTATTTGATATTTTAATAATTATCAAATAATGCCACATATTACATATATATATATGGCTCATCCCTTCAACTTTTCGGGTTAGACCGTGGTTGCGTTTGGAACACCGTATTGGGAGGGGGATTGGAGATAACATAGGATTTAAATTTGAAACCCATGTTTTGTGCATTCTGAATTGGATTTGCTCGAATCCAAGTAGCCACCTTCAATCTCTTATTTTTGCCATTTGTATAACTCATTCTCACAATGTGTTATGGTTGGATTGGATTTTCTTCCTCTTCAAACACATACGTATCCTGCCCTTCCTCTTTTTTCTCTCTTTTTCATTTTATTTTATGTTATATTTATTTTAATTTATTTAAAATAATTTATAAAATCGTATTTAATTTAAAATAATATTATTTTCAAATACAAATATATTAAAAATATATTTTTTTATCATAAAATAGTTTATAATATACTCAAAAACATTTTTAAAACTTATTCATATTTATTTTTCATCTTTTGAAGTAATTTTGTTCAACCTTAATAATCATTTTAAATTTACTTTATTCAAAAATAAAAATAAATTATTTTATTAAAAATTTTATTTAATCTAATATAATCCAATCTTATCAATAATGCACCAAACAAATGACTATAGTTTATCCAATCCAATGCAGATAAATACAATCTAATCCAATACAATCAAATTCAATTAAGTACAACATATCAAATATAGTTGGTTAGAAGTAGCAGTCCCTTCTTTTTAATACAAATTAAGATACTAGTTTAAAATATTAAATATTACAGATTTAATTGTTGAAATTTAATGTCACTTTATATAAATATATATATATATATTAAATTCTAATGATTAAATGTGTTGTGATTCTTTTTCCAAAAAAAAAAAAAAAATGCTCTGATTCAAAAGCTTATGTCATAATCTATGTGAGGAATTAAGCTTAAGAGGTCATTTATTTTTTTTCACTTAAAACTTAATAATACCGAATTACATCTATTATGTTATTTTCGTTTGTTTTTTTAAATGGTCAAACCAATTAAAGCTACTAAAAATAACTGAAAAAATTAAGTAAAAATTTTTAACTTTTCATTTAATTGCAAATCACTTAATGATATTTAAAAATTTTTATTTCAAATCTATCTTCCTCAAAATAACATAATTTCAAATTTATCTCAATTTTATATTACTCAAATTTTTTTTCTTCTTTTTTCCTTAATACTTAAAAAATATATATTTGAAAAGTAAAATCTAAATACATCTAATCTCAAATTGTCATGGAATTAAAATAATATATTTTAATTTTTAATTTAAACATTCATTTTTTTAGTTGTTTTGTTAAATATATTAATATATTTAAATATAAATATGACTAATACTATTATATTTTTAATTATAAATAAAATATTATTAATATGTACATAAAAAATGTTTTAAAATTTATTAAATTATTTATTTTCAAATATTTGTATTAAATTAATTAAAATTACATAACAATAAATAATAAAAATGGTATAAATGTCAAATTACTAGTTTTCAGACAATTTTAAATTTTAAAAAACAAACAAATTTATAACATATTCAAAGGTAAGAGAAAAAAAAATAAACATATTATTCAGATTTCAGTTATTATTCAGTTTTCAACAACGTTGTTCAGTCTTTAGATTAAAAAAAAAAAACAAATGACCTCTAACTCCTATAATTTGAAGAGTGTGTTTACTTCATGAATTGGAGAATGAGAATAGTAAATAAGATTTATTGATAGTGTTTACTTGCTTAAAATTCATTCTGGAATAGGAATAAAAGTATAAGCCTCACATTAATTTGGGGTTGTGAAACGAAAATCTCATTCTCCCCAACTCACTTGGAAATCTCATTCACAATCTCTTTATCAAGATGAAAAGTCTCTCATACCCTTATTTAAAAAAAGAAAGAAAACCTATTTTGACAAGTTTGAGTTGACGTTGTCATCCCACACCTTTCCTCTCATCAACAGTCTCTCCATCTTTCATCACCATTGCAGGTTTGTTTCCATTTTTTTTTTTTGATATTATTTGTTTGTTTCTTTGTTGACATCGGTTTTTTATTTTATATTAAAAAAAAAATCTGCATAT
Source organism: Dimocarpus longan (assembly GCA_022984855.1). NCBI lineage: Eukaryota > Viridiplantae > Streptophyta > Magnoliopsida > Sapindales > Sapindaceae > Dimocarpus > Dimocarpus longan. The sequence continues at coordinate 20,236,323 of CM041022.1, forward strand.
CATGATAAAAAAACTGCACATTATCACAGTTTAGTGGAATATAAAATTATCTATTTGTAGACTGTAGTGCATATCATGAACTGGTAGTTAGTTGTTTTTATATTTATAAATATAAATATTTACATATGCTATAAGTTTCCATAAAAAAAATGCAAAGTGTTATATTTTATTATAATAATTTGCAGTTAGCACTCATATTTTGTGATGAATTGAAGAATAATACAATAATACCATTAAGAAAGTTTAGATAACATTTTATATTTAAAAAAAAAGACTTGAAATACAATGTAGATACACAATATGTTCTTTACAAAAAAAAAGATACACAAAATGCTTACAATGATATTGTTAAGAGTTTTTTTTTTTTTAGCTTATTATGACGAGTTACATGATAAAAATATGACATTAACATTTTAAACATAATTTTGCATATTATAATTCATCTATAATTTTAATTAAATATATTTTTGTAATTTATAATTAATCAATTCCGATTCCAAAGTAAAGCAAACAGCTCAATGGGAATATTATTGATTTCGATTCTGATTTCTACAGTTAAAGTAAATAATTTATTATGATTCCGATACTTCATTCCGATTTCAGATCATTCCAATTTCTATTCCGATTTCTCTAAGTAAATGCATTATAAAAGTTGTTAAAATAAATACATTATATCAGGAGACAGGTAATACATTTAAAATCTGTAAATATATTTCATTAAATTTCAACATTTATTTTATATGTTTGTTCTTACTCGAGATATAAGAGCTAAGTGATCAATAATTTTGATTATAATACTATATTAGATTGTCTGTATTTAAATATGTAAAAGTTACAATGTCAATGTAGGTGTGCCAGAGATTTTGATAAGAGAAGACAAGACACTACTGGCAGCAGGAAGCTTTTGTTGCGGAAGAAATTGTAATTAGGTAGAGAAAGATTGCCAACTAATGAAGATACGATGACTGAGACTCTTTAATTTTCTCATCTCTTTGGATAAGGATGGTTGTCGGTTGATGCACATAATGGGGAAATTTTAACAATAAGAAGAAGAGAAACTTTTCATTAGATAATATTATAAAGTAAATTTCTAAATTAGAAGATCTTTAAATTGATAGTCTTCAGATTTTAATTTAAGATACTGTCAACTTTCATTGATTTTTTTTTTTTTATTCCATTTAACAGAAAAATAAAAAAACTAAGTCAAGTTTGTTGTTTTCTTATAAGACTATTATCAAAATGTATTTTAAAATTTTATGTATATCATGATTTTGGATAATTTTGAAGAAAGTAAAATTTAAAAACTCCCACAAGCCACAGTGCTCTGTATTTTAAGATCTGTCCTGCAGCTATGTTGGTGTCTACTTCTTTTAGACTGGTAACTAACAATTCCCGTCAAATACCAATAATGTTTCGCTTAATCCAAATATTTCTACAATTACGTGGTGGTGCAACGTGATTCATGTTCCACGGACCACGAATAATATTAGACTATTAGTTTATGAACAAAATATAGCCAAAAGATTCTTTATCGAGGTATGTTACATGTTTTATGTGTCTCAAGTACAGAGAGGCAAACAATTAACCATAAAACTGGCATAATTTAGTTTTGATTTGACCTTAGATTCTCTTGGGCACAAACCAAATAATTGTCATCGTTTAGTACATGTAACATACTCTATGGGCACCCCCAGGGCTTCTTTTGAGTGTCGCATGAAACAATCAATCGGGATATTCTGGAATGGCATCTGCCTTCATGTTGATAGACTTCGAACACTCTTCCTGGTTGTTTCCTTACTAGTGCAAATCTGTAATTTATACCAGGATTATTAACTCAGGCAGGGAAGTAATTAGGGTTATCTAACCGGTTAGATTGAAGGTAAAGAGACAACACTGACAAAGTTTTCGTTTTGTCAAATCCAATGATATGTCAATGATATAAATACTCAATCACACATAATTTTTATATTATATAATATGATTTTAGTAACCATAGTTCGATGTGGCATGATGATAAAAAGCTTGTAATCAGCTTGATTATGTTTATGTTTCATATTCCAGTCATTATACTCTGCATGATAGTATTTTAATCGTAAAGCGGAGATGTGCCTGTTGTCTACAAAAGCCTCCTGGCAACGAACACAAAAACAGGTCCAATATGAAGACACAAAGAGCCTTGTCAAAAGTCTCCGTAGTAAACTTCCAAGTCCAACGCTTACGAAACCAAATAGGGTCATAGCGGGTTCGCTCCAACAGTGGTAGCCTACGACAGTTTTTGGGCCTTTCAATTCTTAGCTGGATCACATATTCTTGATGTCACCCCAAATAATTAATTAATAAAAATAAATCTAAACCAAATTTTCTATTCTTAAAAAATAAAAACAAGGGAAATGATATATTATCTTTTAATACGAGTAGTTTATGTCAAAGGTTGTCTCAACCTTATTCTTTACAACACAAATTGTCATCTCTCTGATTGTAGGAGGAGTCATCTGAACCGTAATATCAATAATAAAGATATGAAACATATTTTGGTTAAATATTTTGAATTGAATAAAAAATTTGTAAAATGAATCGAAGTATCCGTAGAAGTAGTTTAAATTTACTACATCACACGTTTTTCAAAAGATATAATCAATATTAAAATTATTATTAAATTACAAAGTTCACTATTAATTAGCTTCTTCTTAAACTTGTTAATGGTTTACAAATTGAATATAGATAGATACCAGTGTTATTACGGGAAGTTATCATCGAAGTCGGATAGTTAACGGAGTGCTAAGGTTATGTGGTAGCGACTTCCAATGCTGAAGTCAGTTTCTTGATGATTTTGGACCGAGGAGTAAATAGAATTCACACATGAAGTTACACCTTTCATATGGAAAATGGTGATACTTTCTTTGAGATTATGAGCTGGGCTTGATACACTCACAGTCTCACATACGTTGTCATTTAATGGGTAAAAAGTAAATAATAAAATAAAAGGTTAATCAATTATGACATTTTACAATTAGAGTTACAAATATGAATACATGTCAAAGATTCGTGATTATACATTTCCCCGATTCAAAATTTTAACTCATTCTTATCCCTTCATTTTTTCGTATTTGTATTTCTAACATATTGACGTAAGCCTGCCTGGACTAGCTCTTTAATCATTTAAAGTTCCGTTTTGTTGTCAGATTAAATTATATTAATTTGATGAAATTGAATTGAATAAATTAATTTTATGATGTATTCAGTATAATATAAAATTCGATAAAAATTATATTTTATTTGACTGAGGTTGGGATTGGAATAAAAATATAAATAAATTAAATGTATTTTATATTTAAATAATTAAATTAATTTTAAAATAATAAAACATATTAAATTTTTTTAATAATAAATGTAGTTATCTATTATCGATTGTAAGTAAAAAAAAAATATTTATTGTATAATTAATATTAAAAAATATATTTTTATAAATAATTAACATATCTATTAAGCTAGCCTTCAAAATAATTAAATAAATTTAATATTATATTTGAAAAAAAAAAAAGAGAAAAAAATTAATATAATAAATTAATAGTAGTCTCCTGTTTAACCCATCAATTATGGCGGGTTTAAATAAATACGCTGCAACTACTTAAAAAAGTTGACCTTTCATATCACAACTAAATATAAGATTGAATTGGGTTTTATTAACGCACCTTAAATATTCAACGCTAACTATTAGATTATGTTTGCAATGCCAGATTTGTTAAGAATTTAGGATTCAAAATATCTTATACACTCAAATTTTGCATTTGAAGAGCAATGAAAAAAATTTTATTCTCGATCTCAAACTCTTTAAATGCCGGCTCTCATGGGAATGGTCATTCCCAACCTAAATGCTAGGATTTGGTGGGTTTGGGATTTCATTTCCCATCTATCTCTTTCTTTCGCTGTTTCCCTTTCATCATCTCTTTCAATTTTTTTTTTTTATGAGTTTAGGATTTTGGGTTCATAATGGCTAACGGAGTAAAGAGAGACTAAGAGAAACAAGATAATCGATCAAAAAGATGTGGGTATGTGGGTTTGATGGTGGTCTTCATGGTGGATGGTGTTTTAGGATCGAAGAGGGTGTGGTCTGGTTTGCAAGCAAAAATGAAGATACGTGACAAGAACAAATAAGAGAGAAGGGAGCAGTGGGGAGGTGATAAGAAAAAACAAAATGATGTCTAGTCTGGTTTTTGCTTTTCATCATGGTCTAGGTTTTGCTTTTTCTTGGGTTGGGATTTGATGAATCTTCAAGAGATTTTTTTTTTTTTTTTCATTTTTTTAAAGTTTTTTTAAAAAATTAATTCTAAGTATACAATAAAATAATTAAATTAATTTTATTCAAATCCAATCTCAAGTTACAACAAACATTATATGATATAATTTTAATCTAATCCCAAGTTCAATCAAATATGAGATAATAATTTTTTAATCCAATCAAATATATTTCATTCAAATCCCGTGTGTCAAACGTAGTCTTAAATTTTTAAATTATAATTCTTATATTTCCAACTCATAATTTTCTTTTTCTCTTTTTTGAGTGCGTCTCCAATAATTGCACTTGAGTTTATAGCGGTGACTTTGATGATTTCAGTCACAACCACTTAATAAGTCATCCATTTTTTTTTTAACACTAAATTGGTCAGAAAATCTACATAAACTTGTCAAGATTAAAAAATACTCAAGCAGCCTAGATATATATATTATAAATAGCAGATAACTACTATGTAATAAAAGAATAAAACTTTCCATATAAAATTTTAAATTTACTTGATGAGAGTTGAACTCTCAAAAACTTTATAAATGATGAGATATCCAACATTTTGCATTTGAGCGAAGGGATTATGATAAATCGTCCTATTTAATCATGGGTGAGGTAACTCTATAAGTAGATTATGATATTTTGTGAATATACTGTTCATTAAATCTACAAGAAGACTACTTAATTTATGGAAAGATTTGATAATTACCGAACTGTTTTTATTACTATTGAATTCTAATACCATTTCAGTTTTAAGTTTCTCATTGTTTGGTACATAGGATTTGATGATGAGATTTGATTAAAAATGTCTGATTTTGTGTTAACTAATGTTCGGAAATTCTCTTGTCTTGGGAATGTTCATTCCCCATCTCCACCATGAGATTCAATAAGATGAGACTTTTCATTAATTGCATTGTTTTCTTTTTATTTGTTCTCATTCATTGCACACTAATTTTCTTTCTCTTTCTTCTACCAACCCATTCCTATTATTCAAATAAGAATCATTCCAAAATTAATATTTATTTACTCTTACTTTAAAATAATGTAATTCTAATAAAATCAATATAACTTTTTAGAAAAATGATTTAAGGATTCATTTTATTTAAAATATTATTAACTTTATGTTTATTATAAGTTAGGTTATATACTAAAATATTTAAATTAATTTTATTTCAATCCAACATCAACTTACATTTTAGTATTTAAAATTAATCCTCATATTTAAATTAATAAAATATTTGTTCTCTTTTTCATATTTTTTATAAAATTAAATTTCAAATTAATTTTAAGTATATAATAAAGTATTTAAATTAATTTGATTTCAATTCAATCTCAATCCACACCAAACACAATATGATTTAAGTTTAATCAAATCTCAAGTTTTTAAAAATATGAGACAATAATTTTTTAATCAATCTATTTTATTTCAATCTTACGTGTTAAACGTAGTTTAAAATAAATCCTATTTACATAATAAAGGAAGGAAAAAAAATAAACACATTCGCATGTGATGAGAAACCCTCAACTCAAACTGCCTAAGATTTCTTCAAGAGGAGAAGCGTGAGTTTGTTTTTCTATTTTGAATTTTTGTTTTTATTTTTTCGGTCGATCGAAGTTTGATTTTGTTAAATATGAGATTAACTCTCTAATTAATATTATAGTTACTCTCTGTAAACTTATGTGTTTGTTTGTGTGAATTTGATGAATGTTTGTTTATTACTTCACTTGACGGATTTCAGGCTTCCTTTTTTTTACGTTCAGGTTATTTTTTTTTTTTTTATAATATCTGACTCGATAAGAAATATTAGGTTCTTTGTTGACATTCTTTATCTGAAAAAAAAAAATGTCTCGAATTTGATTTTGTTAAAGACATAGAGAGAGAAAACTAAGTTTATTGTTTATTTATTTTTGTGTTTTTGGATAAATTAAAAAAAAAAATTATTTTAGGTGTGTATTTTTTACTTGAGAAATATTTTTTATATTAGTTTAAGAAGCTATAATATGGTATTGATATAAAGCATGATGATCTATGTGTGTAAAAGAACGATGTGGTTTCAGATACAGTTCTAATCATGTGTTGAAAATGAATCCGACAATTGGTTTACTGTATATGTTTTACAAATTCTGCAAAATTGTTAATTTATTTTGATTGTGATTTTTGAATAATACAGCTCCGGGAGGTGGCACACGGAAGCTAACAACAAGCGATGTTGTAGCATATCTCAAGGCTATTAAGGATATATTTCAAGACAAAAGAGAAAAATATGATGACGTCAAGGAAGTCATGGTCGACTTCAAAGCTCAAAGGTTTGGTCATGATATGTGATGCTAGGGTTTATTACTTTTGTTTAGTTTTTTTTTTTTTTTTTTTCCTTCACTGGTTTGTTTAATATGAAGCTAGTTTTTGAGCAGTGCTTCTGTTGTCGCGATTGTAGAATTGACACTACAGGTGTCGTAGCAAGGTTGAAGGAGTCTTTTAAAGGCATCAAAATCTAATTTTGGGTTTTAATACCTTCTTGCCGAAGAAATATGAGGTCACCCTCCCGCTCGAGCACGAGCAACCTCCTCAAAAGCAGCCCGTTGAATTGGAAGAGGCAGTTAATTTCATAAACAAGATTAAGGTAAAAATATCATGACATGGCAAAACTTGAGGTGTAGTTTCATTGTTAAATCAGAGTCTGACGAGCTGTATATTTTTGCAGACAAGATTTCAAGGTGATGATCATGTTTATAAGTCATTTTCAGATATGTTGAACATGCACAAAGAGCAAAACAAGTCCATAACTAAAGTTTATCAGGAGTATGATTTCCCTACCTTCTTTTGTTTGCTTTTATAATTCCCGTCCCCTTTTCTCACTTGGTTATTTGGCTCCTGGAGTTGCATTCAATTTATGTTGTGATGCTTTTGATGGTTAATTTAAATTTTCTTCTGGGTTGCTTCACTATTTAAAGACCATCCAGATTTGCTTGGGGAGCTGTAGAGCACTGCAATATGGCGGTAGACCCAAGTCTCTAAGAGGGCGGCTGTGTCTTCTTCCTGCCACAAATCATGTTATACATTAATGTTAGCTATCACTTAGCTCTACTCCTATTTTATAACTCATCAAGACTATCCTGTCTCCCAATTGTTGTTTGATTTAGATTTGCACTTGAATGATAATTATTTTTAGAATCCTTTTAAAGGGAATTACTCTTTTTTTTTTTTCTTATCATTATCCTTCGAATACTTTCGTATAAATAATCGCATTCGTAAAATGAAAGTAAGTTCCTAACATTATCTCGACTCTCTGTGATCAGATTATAGTAATTTTTTTTTTTTTAAATTAAGAGAATTTATTTGGCAAAGAAAAGAGTAATTTTATATATCTTGTATAATTTTAATGAATTGATGCATAGTAAGTGAGATTGTATTCAGGTACTATAGTTAATACCAACTAGTAATGTATTGATTTTCTCATCTAGTTATGATACATATATCCAATATTATTCCACTTTTGAATAAGAGTCTCGCGGGTAAAACTATTAAGGCTAAATACATTATTTCAATGCACCGTTACATATTATACTTTTATAACGTAAGTTTTCTCTAAAAAGTGAAATTTGTGATAAATTTTACATTTCGGAAGCATAATCTGCACAAATCTTATACTTAGAAGAGTGTTTTAACAGTGTATTAAAAGAATTTATTGAAAATGTCTATTTATAAAGTGTAGGCGTAGCACAGTACATCCCAATTCCCACGCATCATTCAAGTAGTAAGATAAGCTCAATCTAAGTCCATCCCATGGACAAAAACGGAGGTATAAAAAAGAGGGGTCACCTGCTTTTAACTGTACACTAGCAGAAACACTGACGAGAGTTTTAATAATGTTCACCTCGCTGGATCAAATCAAATACTCGTTTCATTGAGGTTTTAATTTGGGCCTAAAAACTAGGTTTATTGAGTTGGCTCACATGTAGCAGACATATTTGCTTTTGGTCTAGTTTTGGCTCTTCAAAAATTGGGTTGAACGCTGAAGCAACCCAAGACAACCATAGGCCCCAGAATTAAAAACCCACGGTCAAAAGTAGCCTTCAACTTGGAATTCAATTCCAGTGCGCGGAAGCTTTCTAACTACAATACTTCATCCGCAATTTACGCAGCCCCAGGCCTCAGCCCATCCCAGCTCGTTCACACATTCAATGACAGCCACATTTGTGAAGTCATGTTTATTTTACATTTCCAACTGTAATCTATACAATACGATATTTGTTCTGCATATAATTATAATTTGGAAATATACTCACATTTATGATTAGATTTCTGTCTGGACCTTGAAAATCTTCTCCCTTAACAATGAAAGAATTTTTTTTTTTGAAGTAAACAATTAAAGAAATTTACTTTAACAATAAAGTCATTAAAAATAACTTTCATAATATATAAAAAAAATCTAGTTCCACAATAAAAACTAATAACATAAAAATGCCACGATAGATGTCTTGAAAATTTACTTCAATAATACTCGAAGAAATATACCATCATAATGAAAAGATAAATGTTGAAATTAAACATTACTTTCATAACACGAAATAAATTAACTTCTATGATAAGGGAGAATGTCAAAATTAAACACTATATTTCCATTTAAAAATCTACTCCCATTCTACTATCACAATATAGGGAGAAATGTCAAAATGAAACACATTTCCTATAACACTTGAAATCTAATTCTACAATAGTCAAATGTTGAAATTATAATATAAACTATATAGAGAAAGTAGATTTGGTGTAGCAGTCAGATTAAAAGCCCAAATACTTATCCTATAAAAGATCGTAGGTTCAACTCGTAAGTCGATGAACAATTTTTCTAACACATGTTGGTTGTCCTCTCCCGTTTTCTGGGAGTTATCCTCATATGACGTTTTAGAATCATATCGTAGTTAGTCCCTAGAACACCCTGAGCAAATCTCAATAATAATAATAATAAAAGTGATGATATTTCCACCTCTCATAAATTATGTGTACACCATTTCATAAGTACACCTCATCAAAACTATATAAAATCTCTAGTTTGTAAATAAATCTCAGTTAATACCAATATTGCCCTTTTTTAATTGTTTTTGTACTACATGTTTGTATACTTATTTTGCTATCTAATTAATTTTGCTAAAATTTTGAATTTTTTTCTCAACAAACAAGATAAGTAGGTTATAATTTATTACAATAATAATTAATTTAAAATTTATCATTTTACGATCGATTTCTTAAGAATATTTTAACTTTTTCTTCATATTTTACAATTAATTTGTATTCTTTTTTTTTTTTTTAAAAAAAAACACAATTAATTTAAAGAAGTTATAACTTGAACAAATATAAAGAGTTTTATCTCAGTTTAAATATTTATTGAGTTTAATTTTTGAAGGCATATCATAGTATTCAAACACATTTCTTGTTATTTGATAAAGTGTAATTTTGTATCTTGGTTAAACAGATGTTTTGAATTATGAAGAAATGAAGTTTGAATTAATCGATGATTATTTATACTGTATCTGGAATAAAACAAACTTCCTGATATATATTCGTATTTTTTTCTTTCAAACATATTTTCCTTTTCTATTTTTTCATTTTTAACTAAATACAATAATTTTATCATGATTTTGATTTATTCTCAATATTTTCTAATTAGTTTGTTTCCTTAAAAATTGTTTGATATTTGAAATTAGCATTTCAAAATCATTCTCAATATTTTGTAATTAATTTTTTTTAAATTGTTTGATATTTGAAATTAATGTTTAAAAGAGAAATGAAAGGTTTTGGGAAAATAAAAGGTTTTGTTATATATATGAAGAAGTGATTAATATTTGTAGGTGTAATTACAAATTATTTCATCTTTTTAGTAATTTTCTTTAAGAATAATACTGGATTTTTAGAAATAGATCATACTAGGGTGTACATATAAATTTTTAAGGGTGTAAATATTGTTACTCTAATAATAATTATACGTTATGTGTAGGCCCAAAAATCCATAACCATAATAGTAAAAGAATTTTAAGCTAAAAATAAACATTACGTGTGAATAACACTAGAAATCCTATTTATATAATAAAGGAGAAAAAAAAAATTATCCATATGTGATGAGAAAGCCTCGACTTTGATGGCCTCAGATTCTTCAAGAGGAGAAACGTGAGTTTGTTTTTCTATTTTGATTTTTCGTTTTTGCTTTTTTGGTCGATTATTGAAGTTCGTTTTTGTTAATGGTGAGACTAAACTCTCCAATTAATGCTTGTGTGAATTTGATGAGTGTTTGTTGGTTAATTCGCCTGATGGACATTCAGGCTTCAATTTTTTATGTTTAGTTTTTATTTATTTATTTTTTATAATGTTTTACTTGATACGAAAGATGAGGTTCTTTATTTGGAAAAAAATTATCTCGAATTATTTTGTTAAAGGCGTAGAGAGAGAAAATTAAGTTGATTGTTTATTTATATTTGTGTTTTTGATGAACTAAAAATTATTAGGTGTGTAATTATGATTTGAGAAGTATTTGTTTATATGATTTTAAGAAGCTATGATATGGTATTGATATAGAGCATGATGATCTATGTGTGTACAAGAAGGATGTGGTTTGAGATACAGTTCTAATCATACAGTTGAAAATACGATCCGGCTACTAGTTTACTGTATGTGTTTTATAAAGCCTGCAAAAATTGTTAATTTATTTTGCTTGTGATTTTTGAATAATACAGCTCTGGGCAAGCCCAGATGATAGGTGGAGGCGGCACGCGGAAGCTAACAACAAGCGATGCCGCAGCATATCTCAAGGCCGTTAAGGATATATTTCAAGACAAAAGAGAGAAATATGATGACTAAGGAAGTCATGTTGGACTTCAAAGCTCAAAGGTTTGGTCATGATATGTGATGCTAGGGTTTATTATTTATTTTTTTTCCACCGGTTTGTTTAATATGAAACTCGTTTTTGAGTAGTGCTTCTATTGTCTTGACTGTAGAACTGACACTGCAGGTGTCGTAGCAAGGGTGAAGGAGCCTTTTAAAGGGCATTGGATCTAATTTTGGGTTTTAATACCTTCTTGCCAAAGGAATATAAGATCACCCTCCTGCTTGAGCATGAACAACCTCCCCAAAAGAAGCCTGTTGAATTGGAAGAAGCAATTAATTTTGTAAACAAGATTAAGGTAATAATATCTTGACGTGGCAAAACTTGAGGTGTAGTTTCATTGTTAAAGTCACAGTTTGACGAATTGTATAGTTTTTGCAGACGAGATTTCAAGGTGATGATCATATTTATAAGTCATTTTTAGACATATTGAACATGTACAGACAAGAAAATAAGTCTAAAACTGAAGTTTATTAGGAGGTATGATTTCTCTACCTTCTTTTGATTACGTTTATAATTTTCGTTCCCTTTTTACCATTTTTGGTTATCTGGTTTCAAGAGTTGCATTAAATTTATGTTATGACGTTTTTGATAGGTTTTTTGATAAAAATAAAAAAGGGATATGCCCAGAGGAGAAAATAAAAAATTAATAAAGAGCTTGTGCTCTCTAACTTTCAGAATTGAAAAGATACTCTAAAACTGGAGGTGTATCTAACAAAGAAATATATTTCTCAGACATTCCAAAAACTCTTTTTGCCAACCAATCAGCAACTTTATTAGCATCACGAGTTACAAAAAGAATTTTAACATGTTAATCATTACTCATAACGTTTCAAATGTATAATATTAAAGATTCGTAGTAAATAGAAGTAGGATTCTAATGAAGAGTTAAATCAACGGTCTTCTTACTATCTGATTTCACTACTAGAGCTAGATAGTGTAAATCTCAAGTAAGAATAAGGTCTCTTTAAATGACCTTCAACTCAGCTTATAAAATTATGCATAACCGAGAGAAGACATAAAACCTTTTTTAAAAATCCCTCGATCATCACGGATCAGACTCCCAATCGCAGCTCTACCAGTAGCTCTATCCAATGCTCCATCTGTATTCTATTTGATCCAACCAATAGGAGGAAGATTTCAACCGTAAGAAAAATCAGGAGCTATAGAGGCAAGCACTTTCAGGAAAAACAATTATTATTAGAAATCCTCCAGATAAGATATCTACGTCTCGACAAGGAAAAGGGGAGACAATAAAAAGAATGCATTGCCCATCTGGAAGAAAGTTTCTTATAAGAGACCAATCTCAATCCCCATTTACATTAATCAAGTCAACCACCTTAGCATTTATTAAATCAGGAGGTACAACATTACCGCACCAATTAAGTAAAGGTCTTGTATCTGTCACCCACCTATCTGATCAGAACTTAATATGTTCTCAATTTCCAATTCTCCAAACAACATTATCTTTAACAAAATGATACACATGACATAAAGCTTTCCATAAGGTTGAATTAAACACCCTCATTTTCCATGAATTAATAGTATTAAAATTCAATTTGTACCTAGACATAACTATATCTTGCTAAAAAATTCTCAATGAGAATTCCCCATACTTGGCTTCATAAGATAAGCCAAATTCATTTCATCTCGACGCTTTTGATAGTTAATTTAAGTTTTGATTGCTTCACTTTTTAAAGACCATCTAGATTTGCTTGCAGAGTTTATTCATTTTCTATGGGATACTTCAGCAACAGCATCAACTTAATCTGTTTCATCTAGAAGGAATTTTGATGAAACATTCTTCGAAATTATAATGATGAGATTCAACTCGCGACAAATGCAGCAGAGTTAAAGCCGTTGGCATCGCGAAAATAAACTTGCAATGGGTTGGCAGGTGTGGGTCATGGACTAGTCGACTTCGAAGGCTTTAGGGTTTCATTTAATTGAGGATTATTACATTATTTCATATTTTAATTAATATAACTCTTTTTATTAATTTAAAATTATTTTATATTTCCTAATTAACTCTTTTTGTTAATTTAGAATTATTTTATATTTCAAAGGGACTAGGAATTGTAGGAGTACAAATAAACTATTAATGTTGGGGCTTATTATGTTTTTGGATCTTGGAAATTATTAATAAAAATCTCGCATCTTTGTGAGGTAAATTCTCTGTATTTTTCAACTTTTCTGGGCAACTTTACTTCGGACTATTTGGGCTAAAATCAAGTCAACTCTATGAATTGATTCCAAAGGATCAATTTATTTAATTTTGTGGGGTGATTGATTCAAAATTTATCTTATTACATTATGTGAGTTTGGAGGGCTGGGGTTTGTTGTTTGATCTATGGTTAGATCCTCAACACCATCATTCAATGTGGCTTGATGATAAAAAGCTTATAAATCAGGTTGATTTTAGGTTTCATATTTCAGTGGTTATACTCTCTGTGATATTACTTTATTGGTAAAGCGGAGTTATGTATGTTCTCTACAAAAACCTCCCATCAACGAAAACAAAAACAGGTCCAATATGTCTTTCCAAAAAAAAAAAAAAAAAATAAGGGGTCCAACATGAAAGCGTTAAGAGCGTTGTGGAAAGTCGCAGTAGTAACCTTGCAAGTCCAACGCTTGCGGAACCCATATAGTGTCGTAGCGGGCTCACGCCAATACCAAATTAAAAACCCACAGACAAAAATAGCCTTGAACTTGGAATCCATTTCCAAGGCCCGGAAGCCTCAGGCCTCAGCCTATCCCAGCTCAGTCACACATTCAATGGCAGCCATACTAGCAAAGTCATGTTTATTTTACATTTCCAACTGCAATCTTTATGATACGATATTTGTGCTACACGAGTACCTATATGTGTTACACTTTTAATAAATTTTGTCGATATAATTATAATTTGAAAACATACTCACACTTATGATCAAATGCTTGTCGGGACCTTGAAAATCTACTCCCTTAACAATGAAAGAAATTTATTTTAACAATAACGACGCCAAAATTAACTTTTAGAATACCAAACGAAATCTATTTCTACGATAAAAAGTAAAACTACAAAATTACCACGATAAAAGTCCTGAAAATTTACTTTAATAACACTTCAAAAAATCTACCATCACAATAGAAGGATAAATGTTGAAATTAAACATTACTTCCATAACATGGAATAAATTTACTTCCACAATACATAAAAAATGTCAAAATTAAACACATCTCCAATAAGACTTGAAGAAATCTAATGCTACAATGGACAAATACTGAAATTATACACTATGTGCAAGCCCAAAAGATCCATTACCATAATGCTAAAAATAAACACTATGGTTAGATTGTAAATTTACTATATAACATCGGAATAAATCTGATTTACATGGTAAAGAGAAAAACCAAAAAACCTGCATATGTATGCGATGAGATTCTAACCACATCAGATATGTGAAAATAAATTATATTAACCACTTGAATTAATAGATAGGCCAACACTAATACTTGATATATGTGAATTATTTTTGCTTTAACATAGTGCTGTGCCAACCCTCCACATACACGTACTTACATAATACCTTAATTGTACCTTACCATGTGCCAGTTGCCAATTTAATTAGATCTTTATGTAACTTAACATTCAATTTTAGTAAGTAAAATTACTATTACGCCTTTCTTGCAGACATCCAATTTCATCATTACCCATCTAGAGAAAACCGCAAACAATTCTCCATTTGGGCATTTACCAACAGCCACCACCAAACTGCAAAGATCAAACAGCTAAAATCTATGTACTTTCCCTAACCCTAAATCAAAACAAAAGTAAACTCATTTCCATTAAAAGACGCAATTTCAATCCCATAACGGTCTCCCCATCATACCCCTCAAAATGTTGCACTTACTTCCCCAAATTGCCACCGCCCCCGAATCTCCCCCTTTCTTGCAGGACCGTGCTTCGTACGCTCCCCCAAATCTGAAGTATGGACTCCAGCAAACACAACAAACCCTAATTTTTACACATACGACTCAATCCACCGCCTATACCCGGTAACCCACCCGGAAAGCAACCGGTTACCGGCTGTTAAAAAAAAACACAAAGAAAAAAAAACTATCTCCACTCATCCTTCTCCAAATTTTCCCCTCCCTTGTTGAGTGTGTGTTGTTATTATATTCCCCTATATATCTCATTTCTAAAATTCAATCTCTCTAACGTTTTTTCTTTTATTTTCAATTTTTTCTGTCTTATACATTCTTTCTCATTTCTATCCTCTATTTTCATCCAAACAAAAAAGGAAAAAAAAAGTGTTTTAATAAACATATTCCCTCTCTCGAAACCATTGCTGAAAACCCACAAACACCGAAAAAAAAAAAAGAAGGAAACGAAAGAAAATTGTTCGTGTTATTTTCTCTGATGAAGCCAGAAGCTTGTTAGTGAAGAACCTTGTTTGTTTTGTTGTATCAAATTCGGCGACGCAACGATCCTTTTTATCTTCATTGTAATTTTCGCTCTCTGTGTGATTTCATTTACCGTTCTGCTAATTTGTTCTCTCTATGCTTGCTTTATCTTCAAGTAATGCTAATTACCTATAAATTTCGGTGATCTGTGAAGAGGTTTGGGTGAAATTCTCTGTTCTGTTTTCGCTTTAGATCTGCCTTGTTGTTTTGTTTGAGCGAGTAAGCCTCTCGATTGCAGGATTCTGGCGTTTAATTGAAGTCGAAAGCATGATTTGTTGTTGACGAGCGAAATATCGAGAGCTTTTCAGATATGAAGAGGTCCAGAGACGACGCTTACATTAATTCTCAACTTAAACGGCCTATGATTTCTTCAAGAGGAGAAGCGTGAGTTTGTGTTTCTATTTCGAATTTTCGTTTTTGTTTTTTGGTTCGATTACCGAAGCTCCTTTTTGTCAATGATGAGATTGAGCTCTCTAATTAATATTATAGTTACTCTCTGTAAACTTGTGTGTTTGTTTGTGTGAATTGATGAGTGTTTGTTGGTTAATTCACTTGATGGATTTTCAGGCTTCGTTTCTTTAAATGTTTAGGTTTTTTTTTTCCATTTTTTGGATAATGTTTGAGTCGATAAGAAAGATCAGGCTCTTTGTTGAGATTCTTTTATTTGGAAAAAAGTGTCTCGAACGCGATTTTGTTGAAGGCATAGAGAGAGAAAACTAAGTTGATTGTTTATTTATTTTTGTGTTTTTGGATAAATTAAAAATTATTAGGTGTGTACTTCTGATTTGAGAAATATTTATTATTTTATTTTAAGAAGCTATGATATGGTGTTGATTTAGAGCATGATGATCTCTGTGTGTAAAAGAAGGATGTGGTTTGAGATAACAGTTCTAATCATGTGTTGAAAATATGATCCAGCTACTGGTTTACTGTGTGTGTTTTATAAATCCTGCAAAATTGTTAATTTATTTTGTTTGTGATTTTTGAATAATACAGCTCTGGGCAAACCCAAATGATGGGTGGAGGCAGCACACAGAAGCTAACAACAAGCGATGCCCTAGCATATCTCAAGGCGGTTAAAGATATATTTCAAGACAAAAGAGAGAAATATGATGACTTCCTTGAAGTCATGAAAGACTTCAAAGCTCAAAGGTTTGGTCTTGAAATGTGATGCTAGGGTTTATTACTATTGTCTTTGTTCTGTTTTATTTTCTTCACTGGTTTGTTTAATATGAAGCTGGTTTTTGATTAGTGCTTCTGTTGTGTCGATTGTAGAATTGACACTGCAGGTGTCATAGCAAGGGTGAAGGATCTTTTTAAAGGGCATCGAGATCTAATTTTGGGTTTTAATACCTTCTTGCCGAAGGGATATGAGATCACCCTCCCGCTTGAGGATGAACAACCTCCTCAAAAGAAGCCTGTTGAATTTGAAGAGGCAATTAATTTTGTAAACAAGATTAAGGTAAAAATATCATGACATGGCAAAACCTGAGGTGTAGTTTCATTGTTAAAGTCATAGTCTGACGAACAGTATATTTTTGCAGACAAGATTTCAAGGCGATGATCATGTTTATAAGTCATTTTTAGATATATTGAACATGTACAGAAAGGAAAACAAGTCCATAACTGAAGTTTATCAGGAGGTTTGATTTCCCTACCTTCTTTTGTTTGCTTTTATAATTTCCGTTCCCTTTTTTCACTTGGTTATCTGGTTTCAGGAGTTGCATTCAATTTATGTTGTGACGCTTTTGATGGTTAATTTAAATTTTCTTCTAGGTTGCTTCACTATTCAAAGACCATCCAGATTTGCTTGAGGAGTTTATTCATTTTCTACCGGATACTTCAGCAGCAGCGTCAACTCCTTATGTTTCATCTGGAAGGAATTCTTTACTCCGTGATAGGAGTTCTGCCATGCATACATTGCGGCAAATGCATGTTGACAAGGTAGTTTTTTCTCTCCTATCTTTGTCATTTTTTTAGTTTGTGTTAACCATTTAACTAATATATGGTATTTTTGGCAGAAAGAAAGGACTACAGCTTCTCATGCTGACCGGGACCTCAGTGTTGACCGTCCTGATCCAGATCATGAAAGGGTTCTGATAAAATCGGACAAAGATCAAAGGAGGCGTGGTGAAAAAGACAGGGATAGGAGAGAAGATAGAGATAGAAGAGAAGGGGAACGGGATGATAGAGACTCTGAGAATGATGGCAACAGGGACTTCAGCATGCAGCGTTTTCCCCACAAAAGGAAATCAGGTCGTAGGATTGAAGAGTCAACCATTGAACAATTACATCAAGGTGGAGAAGGTGATGAGAATTTTGGCATGCATCCTGTTTCATCCTCTTATGATGATAAAAATGCCATGAAAAGTGAGTTCTTAATTATGGAATATGTTGTTCTACTGAAAAAACACTCTTGTTTCATACTCCCCTGTTGCCAAAACTTCATTGACTAAGGCTGTCTTTAAAGAAGGTCTGTACACTAAATGAATTACTACATGTTGCTTGAGATGAGATCATAAGAAAGAAGGAAAAATGAAAGAGCGAACTTTACCCTTGCATTTTGTTTGTCTGAGAGCTTATTTGAATGCCCTGGTTTATTTTTGGAGATTTTAAAGGAAGTCACAAAAAAATAGTGGAAAAGGAAGGCTCATGCTTTGCATGTAAGACATTTTCTTGTGAGTAAATTGCTGTTTTTGATGATCAAATTTGTTGAGCATTTGAAGTCCCTGCTTTTTTTTTTTACCCTGAACTTTAGAGGTATCACTTTGCTAGGATATTCCCTTCATCGAAATAAATATGTATGCACCTACTTGTTGACGCTTCTTGTTGTGAATATAAGTTTTGAGATTGTTGCATTTCTTTATCCATAAGGCTCTTACTTATAAGCTTTTGAGCTTACCTTTTTTAACTCGTTCTGTCTTATGCAGGTATGTATAGCCAGGAGTTTGCTTTCTGTGAGAAAGTAAAGGAGAAGTTATGTAATCCTGATGATTACCAGGGATTTTTGAGTTGCCTTCATCTCTACACCAAAGAAGTAATCACTCGATCGGATTTGCAGTCTTTGGTATGGCAGATAAATGTATCCAGCTGTGATTTTCATTGCTTCATCATCTTTAATTGATTATTTGAGTGTATCAGTAATTTGGAGTGATAGATATGGTTAAAGCTATCTACGGCCCACATGTGTGCGGATCATATATATGACCAAATAATTATTATTATTTTTTCTTCAATCCTCTCCCTTTTTTAGTGGACCTATTACTTTTTGGATGGGTTTTTGGGTTTATTGTTTGAAATGTCTGACATTGTTAATAACCCCAATTTACTCTGTCAATTTGGCCTTTTATTAGTGAAATTTTGATAATTATAAATTATGACTTATCTGTAATGTCTTTAGTCATTTTTAAATTTAATCTGTGCATGTATCAGGTAGGTGATCTGCTTGGAAGATATCCAGATCTTATGGAAGGTTTCAATGGATTTTTGGCACGTTGTGAGAAAAGTGGTAATTGTTAAAACAAATACTTCATGTTATGTATTAGATACTGCATTGTCAACGGTGTATCTGATGAACTCCTTTTCTGCAGAGGGATTTCTTGCTGATATTATGAGCAAAAGTAAGTCTAATGACGGATATTCTTTTTAGTTATTTCTGGCCCAGGGTTTTTTGTTTTCGGTAGATGGTTTACACAAGAAACAGAATTCTTGGTTAAGATAAATACATATGCATTGTAATGTTGACACTGACATTAAGACACTATTTGGGTAAGCCAAAGGAACGAACAAACTGACGCCAGTTTGATTTTGGTTGGTTAAGTTTTTTAAACATTTTCATGATATATATATATATATTTTAACTCATGGATTAAATTAAACCTCCCTAAACCCTGAGTGACTGGGAATCTTCCCAAGATTGAATTCAACTTCGTGCTCTGTTTACTAGCTTTTTACTGTTATTTTCTTGCAGAATCTTTATCGGGTGATGGACACATGCCCAGATCTGTTAAGGTAGAGGACAGGGATAGAGATCGAGATCGTGAAAGGGATGAAGGGGTGAAAGATAAGGATCGTGAAAACCGAGAAAGGGATAGGCCAAGTGGAGCCTTCTTGAGTAAAGATGTAGCAGGTCAAAAGATTTCCATGTATTCCAGCAAGGATAAGTATATGGCAAAACCCATTCAGGAACTTGACCTCTCTAACTGTGAGCGTTGCACTCCCAGTTATCGGCTTCTTCCCAAAAGTGTATGAACTATTTGAAGTTCATGATGTTTATTGTGTTTTTACAGAGATACGGATACTCTTACTAATTTTTGCATCTGGTTATACTTGTATCATGCAGTATCCGATACCTTCAGCAAGCCAGAGAACAGAACTTGGTGGTGAAGTACTGAACGATCATTGGGTATCTGTCACTTCTGGAAGTGAAGATTACTCTTTTAAACACATGCGAAAAAATCAGTATGAAGAAAGCCTGTTTCGATGTGAAGATGACAGGTTGGAACCCCCTTTTTTTTTTTCTTTTTTTTTTTTAATTAATATGTTTTCTTGATAACTTATATGGTGACAAAGTATAGTAGTTTTTCCCCTTAAAACTTTTTATCACAATAATACTGCTCTTCCTGTGGGGATTTGTGAATTCTGAGTGATAAACGCTGCTGTTTTTCTTTCTGATTCCTTTTATTATTCTCTTTGGCACTAGTTATTTTTTGAAATAATTGCTAATGTTCTGGTTTTATTGTCTTTGGCATTTGATAATATTTTGCATTGATGCCGACAGGTTTGAACTGGACATGTTGTTAGAGTCTGTGAATGTAACTACCAAACGTGTGGAAGAATTGTTAGAAAAGATTAATAATAATTCAATCAAGTCAGATGGCCCTATACGTATTGAAGAACATTTTACAGGTAACAAGTTTATTTATAAATGATAAAAATTAGAATGTTTGATTTTATCAAGCAACCACATTCCTTCAATACTTTTCTTCTTCTGATGATATTCTTCATTCCTGTGTATTCTTGTAGCTCTAAATCTGAGGTGCATTGAACGATTGTATGGAGACCATGGGCTTGATGTGATGGATGTGTTAAGGAAGAACGCATGTCTTGCTCTGCCAGTTATATTGACAAGATTGAAGCAGAAACAAGAAGAGTGGGCTAGGTGTCGTTCTGATTTTAATAAAGTTTGGGCTGAAATTTATGCCAAGAACTACCATAAGTCTCTAGATCATCGTAGTTTCTACTTCAAGCAGCAGGACTCGAAGAGCTTGGGTGCAAAAGGTAATCTACAACTTGGTACCTTCATTTATGGGTATATATGGTTCCAAATGGAATATATTTTCAAAGGCATGTTATGATGAAGATCTTGCTGTGTTAATTGGATTCTTAATATTCAGTAAATACTATATTGTGGTGCATATGAGATTGTATTTGACAGTATAATACAAAGCTGATTGGGATGTGGAGAGTTTTGTAAAGCTAAAATCATCCCTTTTTGAGTAGCTGTTCCCATTCTTTTTGTTTCAGGAATAAATATAGGCATTTGACTTGTCTCATCCTGGTTTAATAGGAATTTACCAATGTATACTTATTTTTTGTTTATTTTTCTGTTTCCTTGAAATGTTTCATAGAAATTCACTTGTATATCTTACAGAGGCATAGCAGTGTTATTTATATGATTATGTAAAAACCAATGCTCTCAACCAGTTTCCATCTAGCATCCCATTGCTCTATATTTTCAGTTCTAACAGCTTTTTTGTCATGTGTTTACAGCCCTATTGGCGGAGATTAAAGAAATTAGTGAGAAGAAGCGCAAGGAAGATGATGTGCTTCTTTCCATCGCTGCTGGAAATAGACGGTCTATTGTTCCACATTTGGAATTTGAGTATCCAGATCATGACATTCATGAGGATTTATATCAGCTCATTAAATATTCTTGTGGAGAAATGTGTACAATTGAACAGTTAGATAAAGTAATGAAGATTTGGACAACCTTCTTGGAACCTATGCTTGGTGTTCCTTTGCGACCTCAGGGAGCTGAGGACACCGAAGATGGCGTAAAGTCCAAGAATCATGCTGTGAAAAGTTGTGCTGCTAGTGTTGGAGAAAGTGAAGGCAGTCCTGACACTGGTTGTGCTGTCACAAATTCGAAACATTCAAATCCTCCTAGAAATGGAGATGAAAGTATTCAACCTGAGCATTCAAGTACTTCTAGGGCTTGGTTGTCAAATGGGGATCATGGGGTTAAAGAGGATGCTTCTCTTGAAGCAGATCATATTGTCCGTAAGAGTGATAATTTTTGTAATAGTTCCGAGCAAGACAAGGTGCAGAATAATGCAGCTATGGCTGATGAAATGTCTGGAATTACCAAACAAGCTGGTAATAATGAAAGGATGGTCCATACAAATGCAACACTTGCTACTGGAGCGGATCAAAGTAATGGAAGAAGTAATTTGGAAAATGCATCAGGTTTTTTAAATGCTTCTAAATTAATGTAACTTGTTTTTGTTTCCATAAATCTGTATATCTTTTGAACCTTGCTGCTAATTTTTCTTGGATTTTTCAATATTTCTTATGGTGGTTATGTCTAGTCTATTGATATATATATACATATGTTTTTTGTTACAAGGGCTTAGTGCAACTCATCCTAGACCTGGTAATCTTACTGTTGAGGGTGGGCTCGAGCTAAGGTCAAGTAATGAAATTGTACCTTCATCAGAGGTATGGCTAACATTGCTATCTCTCTTGGTATTTTTAATTTCAATTCATGGTTTTTCTTTGGTTTATGACTGTAATACTATTCCCCTGATTGATGCCTTGTGTGTATGAAAGACTTCTGTGGTAAATACATTAAGTGAACTGTGTTGATCGTTTAATAGCTGATAATTGCAATAATGTCTGAGTCGGTGTATATCTAGACCAAATCTTTGTTTCTGGGTATATTCTCTGAGTTAGTGTATATCTAGATTCTCTGAGTTAGTGTATATTTTTTTCGTTCTTTTCTTTTGGAAGATTTTTTAATTCTCAGAGGAGGAAAGAAAGCCGGTATTCTGTGGTATTGTGGAGTTTTTGCAATTTTATGGGTTATCTAGGAAGAGAAAAACAAGAGAATCTTTGAGGATGTTGAAGAGGAGGCGAATTTTTTAGGGGATAAAACATATTATTTAGCTTCTCTTTGGACATCTTCTTGTGAATATTTCAAAGACTATTTCTTATTTCTCATTCTTCTTGACTGGAAGGCGGTTGTTCATTGAGTTTTATTTTTGTTTTAGTTTTTGGTTGTTTTGTTAGTGGACCTCTGGTTCACGGTTGTAACTGCTTTGTTTTTTATTAATAAAATTTTGTTTCCTATAAAAAAAAAAAAAAAAAACTTTGTTTCTGGGTGAATATTAAGATGCTTGAGTTCTTGGCAGAAGTATTTATGGGATACCATGAGATGACATTGTACTTTGATTTTGAAATAAACAATTACCTGCTATTTTCATACTCTCTAGTTGATTGTTGTTCACATGTTAATAGATTCGTTATTCATGCTGTAGGGTGGAGACTGCTCAAGACAGATTACATCCCTGAATGGGGTGACGGAAGGCGGCAAGAATCAGAGATATAATGCAGAATCCATTAAGCAATTTAAATTAGAAAGGGAGGAGGGTGAGTTATCACCAAATGGAGATTTTGAGGAGGATAATTTTGCAGTTTATGGAGAAGCTGGTGTAGAGGCTACGCATAAAATGAAGGATGGTGCTGTCGGCAGACAGTACCAAGTCAGACATGGAGAAGAAGAAATAGGTTGCGGAGAGGCAGGAGGGGAAAACGAGGCCGATGCTGATGATGAAGGTGAGGACAGTCCTCAGAGGTCTTCAGAGGACAGTGAGAATGCTTCTGAGAATGGTGATGTTTCTGGAAGTGAGTCTGGTGATGCTGAGGATTGCTCCCGTGAAGAGCATGAGGAAGATGGAGAACATGATGAGCATGATAATAAGGCAGAAAGTGAAGGTGAAGCTGAAGGGATGGCTGACGCCCATGACGTCGAAGGAGATGGAACATCACTACCGTTTTCAGAACGTTTTCTTCTAACTGTGAAGCCCCTAGCAAAGCATGTCTTGCCATCTTTAGATGACAAACAAAAAGACTCTAGGGTTTTCTATGGAAATGATTCCTTCTATGTGCTTTTTAGGCTTCACCAAGTAAGGTCTTCTCTCCATGATTTTGTACCTGAGAATGTATGATTTCTAGTTTGCCTATTTTGATTATTAGTATTGTAACTTTCTTTGGCTTTGTATTTTCTTTTTCACTAATTAACAGACACTGTATGAGAGAATTAAATCGGCTAAGATTAATTCATCGTCTGCGGAGAGGAAATGGAAGACTTCAAATGATACAAGTCCTACTGATGCTTATGCCAGGTAGTTCTACCTTTGGTGGCTTTCATATTTTGAGCACTTTTGGGATGATTGACACATTAATTTGGATATCTGCTGCAGGTTCATGAATGCACTTTACAGTTTACTCGATGGTTCTTCTGATAATACAAAATTTGAGGATGACTGTCGAGCTATTATCGGCACTCAATCTTATGTTTTGTTCACATTGGACAAGCTGCTGTATAAACTTGTCAAACATGTAAGATGGCTTTGTTTATTCGTGCTTGATTTTTCCGTCTTTTTCCTCTTCTTTTGATCTGACCTAAATTTTAACCATGTATTTTTTTAGCTCCAAGCAGTTGCTACTGATGAGATGGACAATAAGCTTCTCCAACTATATGCGTATGAGAAATCAAGAAAACCTGGAAGATTTGTTGATATAGTTTATCATGAAAATGCTCGTGTTCTTCTTCACGATGAAAACATATATCGTATTGAATGTGTAGGTTTTTGTCACTTCATTCTGATTTTTCTATGTTAATTCATATAAGTCATTCAGATATTCATGTTTTATTTTCGTTGCAGTCCTCTGCACCAACTTGTCTGTCTATTCAGCTTATGGACAATGGACATGATAAGCCTGAAGTGACAGCTGTTTCCATGGACCCCAATTTTGCTGCCTACTTGCACAATGACTTCCTATCAATTCCTGACAAAAAAGAGAAGCCTGGGATATTCTTGAAGAGGTAAATAGAAAGGGATAGTTCAGTTCGATTGTCATGGAGTATATTGGCTAATCAGGTTTTCTGTTTGCAGGAATAAACGCAAATTTGCTGGTGATGACGAGTTTTCTGCCACATGGCAAGCCATGGAAGGACTTCAAGTTGTCAATGGTTTGGAGTGTAAGATAACTTGCAATTCATCCAAGGTATTCCCTTTGAACTCTATCACGGCCAGACTCTTAGTAGTTCTGGGGCTTTGGTTGAGTTGAGTTATGTCACGTCAGTTTGTTATACCATTTTGTTAATCTATTGGAGTTCTGAAGTCTGAACTTCTGTACTTGGTAGGTCTCATACGTTTTGGATACAGAAGATTTCTTATTTCGAACAAAAAGGAAAAGGAGAAACCATCAGAATAGCTCATGCCTCAACCAGGCAAAGGTTTCATCAAATGGTTATTCAATTAGACGGCAACGGTTCCAAAGATGGCTTTCTGGCTCGTAATATGTGTTGCTTGACCCTGTAGTAGAAAAAGGTATCCAGTAATCTTTTATTCAGTTTGGCTGCATTTGCTATCTCTCTGTTCTGTGATATTGAGTGCACGCACATGATGAACTTTTTTCTTCCATGATATACGTGGTTCATAATTTTTGTTGTGAATTTTGAATTAAATATATGAATTGTATTTTCCTTCGGGTTTTCCAACAATCTTAAGCAGATAAAGTAATACTAATATTTGTGGTAACTTGGCTGCAGATGTTCTTGTATTTCAGTTGCCTTCGGAATGGAACACTACTTCCTCCGAGCACTGGAATGGAAAAAGATGAAAACGCTGCAAGGGGAAAAGCTTTTGCAGGATCATCTTCATGTGTATCTTTCATGTATTCTCAAATTTCTGTCACACCAACCCAATAAAGGAATCTAGGGAGAGGGGATATGGCTCGGAAGATTGTAGTATAATGTAAGTTCGTGGCATTTGAGCCATTATCGTGTATAGGGGTAATATTAGATGTAAAACTTGAGATATATATGTTCATTCCATTCATCTATAAATTTTTTTCCCGTACAAAATATTTCACTAGCACAAGGTAGGCCCTGCACTTTATTGCCATTATTATTAAACTAATTTTGCTTTCCATTGCCCACATCACTTGCCGTACATGCATGCATGGCTTAATCTGTATGTCCGCCTTGACGTCATTCCAGTAGCATGAGAGTACTGTGACGTTAATCAAGACATTTTAATTTCGTTAATATTAGTAAAAACATCATGGATTTTTATTCTCCCTTATTTTCTTTGGGGTTTTTGAATGGTAGAAGACGGTACTAAGATCAATGCTTGTTATCGTCATGAAATAATTAGTTTAAATGTCAATAGTATTTTAATACGTGAATTACTAAACTATTCTTATATTAAAATACAGTCACTACTAACATTGGGTAATCCAGTAATTAGAATATTGAGAATCGTGCATTGGACTCATCCACCGGATTGCTAAATTAATTCTTATTTTCAATTAGTAATGTGAGGCTAGGTTGTAGTTGGTGAGGATACTTGCTTAATTGTTACTAATCCTCGTTGCGCTGGAGTTAAAAATCATTTTTTGGGTGGGAAGTATATTAGCGTCAAGGATTCTTCTACCATAGAGCATAGTATAATAAACGGGAAGTTACAAAAGAGGTCAATTTTTTTTCATCCATTTGATTATAATCTAATGAGTATATTTAGTAGTACAATTGCATGAGAAGATTTTAAGATCTGAAGAGAGAGAATTAATGTTACCAACGAGGGATTTAAAAACACTACAGAAATTTGCTTACCACCTGTACCTGACAGCGATTATTTATGCATGCCCCACAATCAATAGGTTTCTTAAAAATTTTGTTGGAACTTGAGTTAGATCAGAGGATCGAGAAGTTAGAAACCTCTGATATGGAATAAATACCAATAATTTGCGAGCAATGGAAATCATTATTATCAGATATGACCAAGGACTTCAGTGAAGATTCGCCTTTATAAATGGTTGTTGTTTTTTTCTTCTTTTTTTTAATATTTTTGCACTGAATTAGTTCTTCTGCACGGAACCTTCATTACTTGGTCTTCTAGTCGTGACAATAGTAAATTGACATCATAATTAAACTTTCAATCCTCCTAAATTGCTTCACCCCTAAATGTCCAAATGCATTTTTGGAGAATCGCAACCAGAAGGATGTATTGCCCTCCCTCATGAGGACAATCCCCTTGAGAACAAATTTTCATCTGCAGTGATACAAACCGAACCATGCTTTGGGTAGAAATCTGTTTAGTGAAAAAAATATAATAAATCATTATAATGCCAAAGAAAGTATAGCAAGTAATGATTACTCGGTGTAAGGATAGCTAAGACGGCTCTTCAACATGACGTATGAGAAATGTGGAGCGAGGAAACTTTGAGAGCTCATCATTATGTAAACCAATGAAAATTTTCTTCTGTAAAGACACCAAAATGAGTGATTAGTTTTGCACCTTCAGAAATAGCATGTATTTAGAACACAAGCTAAGAAGCTGCGGTTCCATGAATAAGGACATGTACTATAATGTCAAATTACCTGAAAGCAGAAAGGATACACTGTCCCTAACAATTCTAAGCAATTAGAAAGGGCATGCCCAAAAATTTGAGACAGCAAAACGGGTGATCATCACAACTCCAATTCACCTTGAAAATGTTGTGCTTTGAAGGAACTCTGGCATCTGTGGGGTATGAACAATTGCATTCATTGAGACAATTACAAACATTTGCAGATGGGGAAGGGAAGGAGTTTGCTACACATCACATGGCAAACAGTATGATGACTGATGAGCTTTGAACACGAAGTAGCCAACCCCAACAGCTCATTTAGGCCTGATTTAATATAAGGCAAGACTATGACATACAACGCTGGCCCTAGAAAACACTTCATGTAGGTGAGCGGATGTAAATTTAGAAATTCATGTTTGGCAGCATGCAAACTTTATCCAGCTAGCTCACTTATTGGTGGGCGATCCATTACATTAGATGCAGCCTCTGCAATCCTTTGTAGCTGTGGGTCAACATCTGGCAATTTAGGAATCTGGGCCAGTAGGTCGATCGTTCGTCTTAAGAGGCGAGCTAGATCCCCATCATCTAAGGCACAATCCATCATCATTTCCCTCCAAGTTAGACCAGATGCCCAGGCTTCTACCATGCCAGAAAACTGGCTATCCAAAGAGCAAGGTATCTCTACACCATGCTTTTCTTGAAGCTGCAAAAGGGAGGTTCTCTGCTCATCGAGAAAGTTGATGGCATTGATAACAGTAGTTGAAGGTTCATATATATAGCAGTTATTTTGCCAAGCTCGAACTTTGATTCCTTCAGAGACTAAACTTGCACAGACAGCAGCAAGTTCTGCAGGCTTTAAATCAAGCAACATTTTGTTTCCAAGAACCATTGCAAGCCAGAGTTCATTCTCTCCTCGAATTGCAGCTGCAGTTTCACCCAATGGAAAAATCATGTGTGTATTTATATCCAACGCCCTGGTTTCATGTATGACATTGGTGATTCGCAAAAACTCTTTCCAACCTGATGGTTCAATTTGCTCTATTCTATTGATCAGGCGCTTTGATCTAGCTTCCAGGCGTCTTATCTTTTCCACAGTGAACTTAACTGTGTCTAATATTTTCTTGTATTGCTTAAAGCCTTCTGTACGTGCTATCCTTTTCTTTAAACGAGCCACTTTATTTCTTTGCTCTTTATACTTATCCAAAGCATCGAGATATTCTTGTGACATGTGTGACACCTCATCATTTTCAGAAAGACTACTCAAAACTGGCACATTTAGACTCCAAGACCATGTCTCTAGGGATCCTTCCATGCACCATAAACCACCAAATTCAGAATCAGCAAGCTTTTCCCACTGCATTTCCCCCTTATCTAGAAGCAGCCCCATAGTTTGCCGTGGCAAAGCATCCCCTTGAGCTAAAGAGACATTGGGAAAGCCTGTGCTGTATACAGTTTTAACCCACTTCTCTGTAAATAAATACCAAGAGTTATCTGAACCAAGCGCCACATGGTAAGACAGTTCAACATCTTGACCTTCCAAGTCATCGTTATTTGACTCAACTCCTACTACATTTAGTGCAAAAGCATCATTGGCAGAAATCATGTTCTTGAGTTTTGAACTTTCAAGTAAGTCAAGCTTCCCTAAATAAACAGTAGGGACTGAATGCTCAACTCCTTCAGAATCTTTGTATTGCAGGCACAGAAAAGGCAAGTGTTCATTTTCCAGTTCCTTTAAAAGACCTTTCAGAGCAGAAAATCTCTGCAATTCGATTCTTCTTCGCAATCTAGTCCGAAGGCGTTTTTCTGCCCTTAACGCTTCCTGTAGATCTGCAATCTCCTTATATGCCTCCAATGATAAAAGTGTCTTGCTTTTCCTGTCTATAGCATCATCACTAATTTCTGAAGTAAGCATCTCAATCTCCTTCTGTATTTTATCAAGCTCCTCCTTTGCAGCAAGCATTACATTGCTGCCAACATAGTTTCCAAAACTTTGCTCAACTAATTTTCTAGCTTCTTCCAAAGTTCTCCCTGCTTGTAAAGCTTTCACATCATCTGATTCATTTGATCTACGTGTGATCTTTGCACCAGCTAGAAGATTTAGCACCATTCCATAAGAAGCAGTGAATTGTGACACAAGAGGTTCAACTCCAGCAAACAGAAGCTTACAGCACTCTTCAGCACCTTCATGAGGAGTCTGAACCAGCACAACATGACCCTTTTCATCAGTGCCTCTCCGTCCAGCACGCCCTGCCATTTGAAGTAATTCATTTGAGGTTAACTGAATACGTCCACTAGCAGTCCTTTTGCTGAGAGATGAAATAACAGCCGTTCGAGCAGGCATGTTGATTCCAGCAGCAAGTGTTTCAGTAGCAAAGACAACCTTAACAAGTCCTCTCTGAAAGAGCTCTTCAATGAATGTTTTCCATACAGGAAGACAACCAGCATGATGCGCTGCAATCCCCTTTAGAAGTCCTTTCACAGCAGTCTCTCTGACAGCATCAGGATACAGAACGCGGAACCTCTTTAAGGCCAGCTCAACTTCACTCATCTCACAGTCATCTAAGAGACTGCAATCTTCAAGATACTGGACGGCTGCATCGCATCCTCGTCTGTTAAAAATAAACCATATTGCTGGTAACATATCCCTTGCTCTAAGGTGCCCTAATGTTTCAATAATTTGAGGAACCTGAAAATTACAATTTGCCACAGATAATTAAATCAACTTTTCATTACGTCAAGATATAAAATGATCATATATAACTTAAATTCACAAAAAGCAGCATAGGCAATGATAAGATAACCAGAAATCTGAACCTGTGACCGACGGATTGCATTTATGTCATTCTTCGAAAGTTGAGATTGTCCAGCGAGGCTACTAGTACTATTGTAGTTCATGTTACTGCCACGTTTCCTGGAATTCCTTCTTCTAGACCAATCATCCCTGTATGATCTGCCTTCCGAAGCAGAAAGTTGCAAATAATTGAGGGACAATTTCCTGTTCCAGTTTTGCAGTCAAACTGAAATTTGTTATAAACTAATTGTATGACAAAAATCTTCTAGCAAAATCAGATACAAACTATCATCAGAAGAGAATCCATTAAGCCAATTCATGACTGCTAGGAAATTCTGTAACAGCACAGACCACAGGCAATCAAGTAATGATAGACAGAATCACAGAAAATCCATTTTAAATTTAAAATACCTGTTATCATCAAGAATATCAGACAGTAAAACCATTAAAGATGCTGTTACTGAACTAGAAAGACTTGGCTTTACACTGAAGTGTTCTGATTTGGATGGTAAACAACATGCAATGAGAAGGAAAAAATTTAGAAAGTATGTCTTCTAAGGTCAAACACCTCAGGCATGGAAGGAAAAACCTTAGAAGGACTTTAGAACAGTAAATATATAAAATCGGGATTCTAGACTAGTATAAGGAGATAAAAATGATACCATGGTCAGAAGAACAACTATTTACAAATGTAGAGGACAGAAACCAGGCTATTGTATCACATTAGAAAGACTATAAATTAATTAAATAAAGTACTCTTTAGGTCGATATAAAGTACCTGTTCATGCGTTTTCCTTTCTCTTCAAAAAGAGGTAACAAAGCAGTCTTTGTTGAGAAGTGCCAAGCCAATGGAACTGGACGCCTGGATGATGTTACTAACTCAGTTTTACCATGAATCTGGAGACAAGATAAAAATTATATGGGAGGTCCATAAATCACAGATAACAAGACCTCTCACAGGCCAAGGGTATCATGCGTAACATAGAGAATAAAATGAAAGTAATAAATATACTTCAATAGCTTTAAGGAGAACTGCACAATCTAAAATCTTTATATGCATAACATGCATAGGGGAATCCAGTATTGACATAATCAGTTCCTGGAATCATAGAGGAAATGCTTTTATTACAAAATATAAGTCCAATGACGACATCAGCTATATTATAAAATTCCTAATATTATTTTGCCCTTTATAGCCCTGAAACAAACAGATCAAAATACAAAATCTGAGAACACTGGAAAGGGAATGATGGAAGTAGCAATGTGTTCAAGTTTGATGGTCGAAAATACCATCTAGGGATAGAGAGATATTCACAAAATACTCTCCATTTATATCCACAAAAACAATATCCTATGAGAAATTTTATTTATTTTACAAATTAAAGAATATATATTTCTCATCTGCTCAATCTTATGTACAAATTTTTTATCCTACAAGAAAGCAGACCTCAGCAGTCTATGCTCATATTGTATTTATATGGAACAAAAGGCTGAATCTTCACAATGACAGAAATGATGACAAACCTATGACAAGTTATAAATTAGTATGACTAGAAAACAGATTAATTCTAGCACTGGATCCAAAAACAAAGGAAGCTAAAAATGTCAGAAGATAAACTTAAATGCATTAAGTCTAAAAACAGGTAGATAGAAGTAATACAAGTGAAAATAAGCTTAATGCCATCATTTTCTTTCACGTTACAAGCTAATAAGCACCCCACAAGTAACATTAGAAACCATATCTAAGCAGTTACCAACATGGTTATAACGTTTTTTTTTTTAAGTGGGTTGTAACTTGATATTACAAAAAAGTTACCTCACTGATCCACCCAGCTAGTTCATCTGCATTCGCAACTGTTGCAGAGAGGCATATAATTTGAACTTCTTTTGGGCAATAAATAACCTGACAAGAATTTGACAACATTGAAATACATAAGCTGCTAAAATCCTGGGCAAATGAAGCCCCCGGCAATAAATGCACTTACTATCTCCTCCCACACAGTACCCCGAGAAATATCACTCAAATAATGAACTTCATCCAAAACAATCACGTCAACATCAAAAAGACCACTGGCCGAAGAAACCATCCCAACGCTGCACAAAATGATATACCATAGACCATTAGCTGTAATTCCAAACATCAAATAAACATCATTTAAAAAAATATAAAACAAAATTCCATGTAAAACATACAATACAACAGAGTCGTCCACACAATCAAAATTCAAAAACCTTATTATAACAACACCTTTGATACAACATGTTGCGTAGTATCTCAGTGGTCATGATTAATATCTGAGCTTCTCTGTTGACCGCAGAGTCTCCGGTTAGAAGACCAACATTGTTATCACCAAATGTCTCTCTAAATAACAGAGGCATGAAATCGATCAACACTAGCACAGTTACAAACAACACATATTCACAATCATAAACCAGAGAAAGCTAGTTAGCCACCGGAACTCGCGAAACTTCTGATTAGACAATGCCTTAAGAGGCGTGGTGTAGAAAATACGGCGCCGTTTAGCTACAGTGACGACTGCTGCAGCTTCTGCAATTAAAGTTTTACCACTGCTCGTCGGCGCGGAGACGATCACTGACGAGCCTCTTAAAAACGCTTCGATCGCCAACCGCTTAAAAACCGAAGAAACGAAACTGATATCAGAAACAAAAATTATATATAAAAATAAAAACCAAATAGTTGAGAACAGATCTTACGAAATAGATAAACCTGAAATTTATCGATGCGAAAATCGTAAATGGAAGCGAGTTCATCGACGTCGATCATGTCGTCGCCGAACTCTTTGACTTCATTACAGAGCTTTTCGACTCGCTGCCACTTGAACTCCTCGCGACGAATCGGAGCCTGCTTTGGATCCGAAGGGATTTCGAATTCATATTCGGTTTGTGGATTTCCGTCGGAGATTTCACCAGAAACGTCGTCGTATTCATCGGCGGCTTCTTCATCGTCGGCGTCGTCTTCGTCTTCTTCATCATCGGCGTCTTCTTCGACAGAGAAGAGGGACTTACGAGACTTGTAGGAGATTTGGAAATGAAGAGAGGTTTTAGAGGGGAGTGATTTAGGGCTACAAAAGAGTAGTGGTTGAGAGAAAGGATGGAAATGAAGAAATGGAGAAGGTTGTTTGGTTTTGGAAAAGACTGATAATGTGCATGGTGGTGTGAGGATAGAAAGTGTGCTCATGGCGGGAGAGATTTTTGCAGGATAAACCCACTCCTGCGAGTTCGGGTCGCGGTTTTGGTGTTATATTTTTCGGATTTAACATTAATCGACGTCGTTTTCATATTTTGTCCCTTTTATAACTCTTTCAAGTTTCAATTTCGTGTCATGCCTTTTTCTTTTTATTTTTATTTATTTATTTTTTATGTAGATATTTTATTTTTGAAAAAACACGACACGGATTGATGGGGTACAACAAAATTAAACTTTAGTGCCCTTCTTCAAAAAAAAAAAAAAAAAATTCAAACTTTAATGAATGGGATAAATGTTGAATCATAGACTTTAAAAGCATACTTGTTTGAAGTCTAACTCTTAACACTTTTATGAATAGGAAGCTATTTAAGCACATCTACTAGTAGATTATTTATAAATTGAACATTAATGTTAGATGTTAACCGTTTAATGAGATCATTAAAAGAATAATGCGAATTTGTTCAAATTAATATCCAATATATGACGTCTTAAAAAATAGAAAGACTATATAATTAAAATTGATGTATTAAAATGTAATTAGCTAGCCCTCCTATTATTTATGATGTAAAATTACTTGGACACCAAGTCTAAGTATCAAGTTAACTAAAATAACATTAGTGTTTATTTGACCTTTAAATTTAAACCTTAAACCTAAAATAACACTAAACTAAATGCAAATATATTTAATGGAGGTGAATTTAATCAATAATTTATTGAAATTTGAAATATTTAAAAAGTTTGAATATATTCAATTAAGATTTTAATGGAATATATTTAAATTTAGGTATATTCAATCCAAATCTTTATGAAATCTATTAAAATTTAGGTGTATTCAATTCAAATTTATATGGAATTCAAAAAAATACATGTGTATTAAAAAAGTCATACACTTCACATAATTTATAGAGATAATCATAAAAAAAATCTATTGTAGTTTGTAAAAATATTCATTTTGAAACTATAGGCGGTTTTATCCAAAATCTCCCGATATTTATAAAAATACTCAAAATATGTCTTGAAGACATGTGAAAAAATAACAATGTTTTTAATGATCACAAATTGATGTTGAAGTCATGGACTGTAAAAATAAATATTTTTTATTAATTTATTAATGTTAGCGAGGATTTTGGATAAAAATGAAATTATATATAATAAAATTGATATTTTTATAAATTACAGTGAGTTTTTTGGGATTATTTATACTTTATTTTAGTAATAGATTTGAATAAATTTTAAAGTATTTTTAATGGAAAAAAATATATATATAACAAGACTTGTCATTTTTCTAAAGATTAATTGAAATTTTTAAAGAATTACAATAAAATTAATATGAAGTAGATGAAATCTATAAATTTTACCAGAATCTTTTATTAAAATAACTTATTAAATTGCAACAAACTCCAATATCTAATAATATCCATTTATTTCTTTCTATATATATATATACAATTTTTTTTAGTTATATATATGCATTTAATACAATCTACGGATCTACTACCGAAATGCATAGCCACGTGCAGTACATCTTTGCTCTTTTTTACAATTTTGTTGGCTCTCTAACTGGCTGCTGATCAACGCTACGGTCAGATTTGCACACAGGCTGAAACTCATTTCGATTAAAAAACAAGATAGGTTTACCTACTTCGACGTTTGACGGTCGGGTAAAGTTGCCCCAGCTCATTGTCAGTAGCCGAGCCCAACATCTACCAAACCCAGTTCACTTTAACGAACCCTCCTCTCGCTCCCTCACCAAATCTCTACTTTTCTCTTCCAGTTCCAGACCCACCGGAGTCGAATCTAATCAACGGTCAAGATGGCTCTATCACATATTTCCTCCTCATCTCGTTCGTCCAATCTAATCAAACCCCTAACCAACGCCTTTCTCCTCCGCCGTTCGATCTCCACGGACTCCACGCCTCTAACTATCGAGACATCCGTCCCTTTCACCTCTCACCAGTGCGAGCCGCCTTCGCGCTCCGTTGAGACCTCCCCGAAGGAGCTCCTCTCCTTCTTCCGTGAGATGGCCACCATGCGCCGGATGGAGATCGCCGCCGATTCTCTCTACAAGGCTAAACTCGTCCGAGGATTCTGCCATCTCTACGACGGACAGGAAGCGGTCGCCGTCGGCATGGAAGCCACCATCACCAAGAAGGACTGCATCATCACCGCCTACCGCGATCACTGCACGTTTGTAGGCCGTGGCGGCAACCTCCTCCAGGTCTTCTCGGAGCTGATGGGCCGAAAAGATGGCTGCTCCAAAGGAAAAGGAGGCTCTATGCATTTCTACAAGAAGGACGCCAATTTCTTCGGTGGACACGGCATTGTTGGAGCGCAGATTCCCTTGGGTTGCGGCTTGGCTTTTGCGCAGAAGTACTCGAAGGACGAAACGGTGACCTTTGCTTTGTACGGAGACGGTGCCGCCAACCAGGGCCAGTTGTTCGAGGCGCTTAATATAGCGGCGCTTTGGGATCTCCCTGCGATTTTGGTCTGCGAGAATAATCACTGTAAAGAACTTTTTTTTTTTTTTAAATAAAGATTTTTTAATAAAAAAGAATTGCATTTTGTGGTTGTTTTTGTTGATTTTTTGGTTGTGGCGTCTGTTGCAGATGGGATGGGAACAGCAGAATGGAGAGCTGCGAAGAGTCCGGCTTACTATAAGCGTGGAGATTATGTACCTGGATTGAAGGTAAGTTTGAATTTGAATATGTTGTTTATTGAGGTTATTAATTTTTGGATTTGGTTGATTTATGTGAGGATGATTGACAAGTAATGTATAAAGTTATTACGGTAAGTGATTTATTTGGTTTATATTTGGTGTTATTTTTTATTTATTTATTTTTTAAGAAATATTTGTTGTTATTTGTTAATGCTTATATATGCTTATCTTTTTAGTTAATGAGTTGGATCAACTGTTAAACTTATTAGGGTTGATTTTTTGTATTTGTATTTGCTTTTGAATGTTGCACGTATACACTTTTAAAAGTTCATATGTTTGTGCATTAGCTATGGATTGTGGTATGTTGAGGGGAAAGCAATGTTAATTTCAGAATGATTGGAACAGAATATTCAATTGTTTTTCTTCTTCTTTTTTTTTTTTTTTTTTTTTTGGGTTAATTGTATTAGAACATTGTATGTGCTGACCCATGTTGATCTGGGAAAGTCGTGAGTAATGAGTTTGCAGAGTAAATTTGAAGCACAAAGAAATTCTGAACTGAATGTGAGTTTGTGACTCCTGTTAGCTATGAATAGTCAAGTTCATTGAGATATTTTAACTAGACTTTAAAATGTACAGTTTACCAAGTGTTCCTCTTCAGGGAGATGGGGGGTGAATGGTAATCTTACCCATATTCTCCTCATTTTATATTGATGTCATATAATTGGATTAAAATTATCTTATTCTTTGTATGCAAGAGGTAATCTGAGATTAGAGTGGATCATGAAAATAATGTCTCTTATCATAGCAGATATAGTGTTTGGCATTCTGAGCAATAAATGTAGTGTTTGACATGTCATATTCTGTAACAGGTGGATGGTATGGATGCCCTAGCTGTGAAACAGGCATGCAAATTTGCTAAGGAGCATGCCTTGAAGAATGGACCTATTGTAAGTTTTACATGTTGAAATTTTTTTCCAAGTTCTTTCATAATTTTGGGAAGCAACTAGAATGTGGTTATATATTTTAGTTAATAGTTAAGTTCCAACATTGAATCACGTAGGTTTGTATATATGAATTATTATTTACCGATTTAATAATATTGAGATTATCCTTATAGTTGAATTTTAGGTATATGTCTTGTTATACTATAATAATTTGGCTTGAAATATTCGTGCCGAATTTCATGTGAGCTCAGATGCGGCCAATTTGTTTGGCTTTAGACCCAGCAAGTGCCAAGGATGGTGTAATTAATATATTATGGATACCTAATGTGTTTTGTGTGAAATTCAAGGAAAATCCATAAATTTTAGTATAATTGTGGTATGATGAAAACTAAATGAAAGTTTTGTTGAGGTTTTTGCACGTTGAAAGTTTGCTTGATTTGTTGAAACTTCAACTTGGGAAGAAGCTCATTCCAGCAGATGGGGATTGTATATACTGAGTATCAACGATGAGCAGAGTTGTGCATACTTGTCAATTGAACTAGCTAAAATGTGACTGAAAATTGTTGTTGCGTGGTATAATGTGTATTGGGGGAAAGAAATACACATGGTTGTTTAAAATTAGTAAGGATAAGGATTTGGAAAATCAAAGATGCAGGAAGAGATCTATTACACCAGAAGGGGATGGTGACCAAAACGGCTCCTCTGAAGACAGGAGTTCTGGAAGTGAACATGCTTTCTTGAGGAACATTAAGAACTTTCTGGTTTTTAGGATTTAGAAATAGCCAATCAATTGATTTAACATTCCTAAGAAGCTTGAGTTTTAGTTCTCTTTGACGGTCGATGCATAGCTTTTTTGTTTATTCTTTGGGTCATTTCTTAATGACATGAATCTCCAATTAAAGTATGAACTTAGATAGATGCGCTACATCTTAATATTTATTCATATTTATTTCTGATTATATGTTGTGTGATTTTTTTCTGCTTCATTTTTTCTCGAATATTGGTACTGGCCATATATTGATGTAAACATGTCCCACAACAAGCATTGCTTGTTTATTGAAATTACTCCTGAATTTATGTTAAAAGTTAGTTTTTGTTTGCCATTCTATATGAGAGTGGTAATATTGATTTAGTTTAAACTGTATGCCCATGTTCAGATTCTTGAAATGGACACATACAGGTATCATGGTCACTCCATGTCTGATCCTGGGAGCACCTACCGCACACGTGATGAGATCACTGGAGTGAGACAGGTACATATACTTGAAATTTCTTTTTGATAGGTCAAATCTTTATTAATCTCAGTATTTCATAATTTACTTTCTTTTGGTGGTATGATGCTCAGGAGCGTGATCCTATTGAAAGAGTAAGAAAATTGATTTTATCCCATGACCTAGCTACCGAGAAAGAGCTGAAGGTATTGTGTGCAACTTGAATTTACATGTTCTAGATGTTTAGGATCTCATCTTCTGAGATTCCAATTTCTCTTTATTCTTATTCTCTCTTTTTCACTGTGTTTACCATAATCAATTTAAATCTTGGTCCTAGTGATGGAAAATGTGGGAAACTGAGTTTGTGTATATTGTTCTTTTGTCTTTTAGGATATTGAGAAGGAAATAAGAAAAGAAGTGGACGAAGCCATTGCTCAAGCCAAGGTAAGAAGCATTTATGCGGACTGGTAGTCTGCTTTGCAGGGTCCATAATTTGGTGTCATAGACTCATAATGTAGATTTGCTAGTTGTATCCTTAGTTGATGTTGGTGGGTTGTGCAATTAATTGGGGACTGATCTGAGGGAAACAATAAGGATTATTTAGATGTATCACTAACTCAGATCGAATTTTAGAGTTAGAACAATTGAAAGAAAGAACGACAATCATAGAACCTATCAGTATGCTTTCTAAGCGATCACACAAAAAATAAGGCAATGTTCCCAAAGTAAAACCTCAAAACTTATGAAGATTCTATATCATTTACTTTCATCCATTTAACCATCCAACTGCAATTACCTCATCTAGGCTATTGGTTCTCCTATGCTTTTTAGGAATTATCCAGGAAATAAAAATCAACCAATTTGGATTGGAATTGGGTGACTAAACCTGAAATATGGTGCATGGGCTGTGGGGCTGCCGCAAGCTACAACCCATTCTAGCTATTCTGGAAAAAATAGATTTGTTTTGACTAATAAAACTTCAGATAATAGAACCAGCTACAGAGCAACTCAAGTACCAAAGATGATATTTAAATTGTCTATAAATTGACTGGATAAGGTTCTAGATAATGTTCTAACTAAATCCTACATAAATGGATCATTAAATCTTTGCATGATGAATGAGTACTGCTCTGACCATTGTTAATTGATTTATTCACAATTCTAATTATCTTTGTTTTTACTATTTTTGTATTACCAGGAAAGTCCTATGCCTGAGCCGTCTGAACTCTTCACAAATGTGTATGTGAAGGGTTACGGAGTTGAGGTAATAATTATGTTCTTCTACCAGTCAATTCTTATTTATTTTTTCTGCAAAATTTGATATTGCTGAAGACTGGAAAAAAGCTTCTGTCTGTTTCTTCTCTTTTGCTGATTAAATTTATATTTCCTTATATACCTATCAGATAAAAGGCGTATATCTCTATGTAGGGCACTGGAATTAAGAAAATTCTTTTACATCATAAAGCTAACTGGACTTGAAAAGAAAACTAATAGCATTAGCTAATGTATTTTGATCTAATGACTAACAGTAAGTTGTGTGCCCTCTAATTCTGAAGCTGGTCCTGTGAACTTTGAAGCATTTGCCCATCGGAAACAAGAACTTCCGTACTTCAGTTAATCTTATAGAGCCAGTTCAATCTCTTATAGTTATCATTACATAGCATAATCTAGTACAACTGGACTTAGCTTTTTCTTTTTTCCATAAACAGAGGGCAAGTGTGATAGAGAGAACGGAGTAGTTCATGTTGGCAACACAATCAATATCATGTCTAAGCCAATTGTTACTATCTTGATCATAATTATCAATATTTATGTACATTACAAACAAATTTGCAAGGCATAGCTTGGCCTTTGAGGGAATCGCTTGCATTCAGATGCGGTTGAGATCATTGTTCAAAAATATGGCACGGTATGGGCGTATAGTCAAGGAGACACATTGATACGCCTGTTTCGGAGATAGAAATTGCCAAAATCTGTCTCCTTGACCCAATATGACCGCACATGGTCGTCTCAACCCGATATGACTGTATATACACTTATACGGTCAGGTCGGATAAATAAAATAAAAAAATCAGATATATAAACAAAAAAACTCTAAAATCCCTCAAACCAGAATTAATCAACACCCTCTCTCTCAAATCGGCACTCTCCACTCTTTATCGGCAACTTTAGTTTTCATTTCCGGCGGCTTCTGTCATGGACAGAAGCTTTTTGACGACTTCTCGCACATGCAGAAGTTTTCGGTGATTTTTCTCATGTGAGGTCTAAGAGCAATAGAAAGCAGAGGAGAGGAGGAGGAGAAGAAGAAGAGGAAATGAGTGATGAGTAATAAAGCATTTGACTTTAAATTTTGGTTTTTGTGTGTTA
The DNA here is from genome assembly GCA_022984855.1 of Dimocarpus longan. Taxonomy (NCBI): domain Eukaryota; kingdom Viridiplantae; phylum Streptophyta; class Magnoliopsida; order Sapindales; family Sapindaceae; genus Dimocarpus; species Dimocarpus longan. Next base: position 20,276,743 of record CM041022.1, read on the forward strand.
ATAAATTAATTTTTTTAACACCAGGTGCTCATATTATGCACATTGCCATATGTAACACTTTTAACTTTTTTTTTTTTTTTGGAGAAAAGCAAACACTTGACTTACTAAAAGGTACAATAAAAAAAAAAAAAAAAATTAACTAAAGGGTAAAAAGTTGGTTATGTGACATAAAAATTTATTTAAGTAAAATAAATAACAAATATTAAAAATAAATATTTATTTAATACAAAATAAATATTAAAAATTTAAAAAAATGTAGATAAATAATATTTTTGAAAAAAATGTATTAAAAAATTATTATTTTTTAAAAATCATTTTTCATCGATACGTCTATACCAATCGTACCAGAGGCATTGTATAGTACCACAACAGGATGTCTGTATCGTATCGTATCACGTATTTATGAACATTGGTTGAGATTGTTATTTAAACATAAGAGGTTACTTTGTGACAGCGGGTCTACATATTTTGTGACCTCTAAGGCAATCTTATTGACTTTTATATTGTAATCAAGTTTTTTTATTTTCATTTTTGAATAATAGACTTAGTTTGTTCGCTGATCATAGCATTTTATACACTTTTCCTGTAAATTTTGAGAAATTTGAATTCCGTATATGCACAGTAGTCTACAGTCATGTTTTCTCTTCGTAATTCTTTTGGCCTGTCTTGACTACTGTAATTGGAATCCTGTATTTTAACTTTACATTTGAACATCGCTTTAGTGTATGATATCTATTTATTAATAGCTAGATGGTATTAGTTAACAAAAATTTGAATCTGTTTATTCATACAATTTCTATCACTTTTACGACTATAGATAATATGAAGTTGAGATTATTCTCCACTGATATTTTACTCTTTCACTGAAACATCATTCATACATCAACCCATGGATTACACCTAACACTTACTGATACTGGTGTTGTCATTTTTTTCAACTGCAGTCATATGGAGCTGATAGGAAAGAAGTTAGAGGTGTGCTTCCATGAAATGAAACTTACATGGAGAGTTTTATTAATATTTCAATCTTGAAAAGTGAACAATAAAAGCTTGAAGAGAAAATTGTTCTCTCTGTCTGGCCATGATTCTGATTTTCACCCTTCAGTTTGTATAGAATGCTCTGATTCATCTCAAGTGATGGGGCAGAAATATTTACAATTTGCTTGTGAAGTCTTTTGAGGGAGCCTACAGTCTGAGATTCTAAAATTTTTGAATGGTCTGCTCTTGTGATTTTGGAATACACGAACGTTCTTTTGATATGCAATGAGTTTTTATGCTCAATTCCTTTCATTGGGTACTCTGAAAACGTTAGACACTATGGTGGATCTGTTGTTTGTTTCTGAGGCCTTGGATGATGGGAAGTGGGCATCACATGCCATAAAACTTAACTAATGCACAGTTGAATAGGGATGGGATACTCTGATTAATTAAAATTTATGTCTTGTTTTGCTTTCAGTTTTCTGTGTAGTGTGTACCATCTTTCTATGAGCTCCAATTTATATGTCTGAATGAATTGTTGGCATTTTATGACTTTGGGGCTGTTTGCGTCGTAATGTTCCAAAAAGTAGCGTCTCTGTGCCCCACCGGCCTCCATTTTATGATGGAGGAGCATTTACTTTTTCAAATTTGTATGTGTTCTACTCCTTGCTGAGCTGAAATTTGTTTTGTGAAACCTCAAACATGTACTGCTTTTTCTGATCTGGAGGAAAAGTATGTATTCCAACATTTGAAAAGAGGAAATTCAGCATCATAAAATACTTTGCACGCCAACAGAAATGGGGAAATTGAATATAGAATTTGCTTATGCACCATACTCAACGAATCATTAGCTTGTAATCAAGTTATTCTGGAATGAAAAACATGATAACACTAGGAGGATCTTCGTCTTTCAATTGCACAAAGTCGTATGTTATCTTAGCTCCTACGGTTAATGAGACGAGTGTATATATTCACTTCTTTTATGAAACTAGACGCGTGCATTCAGTAGTTTGTAAATAGAACATAATTTCTTGTTAGTATTACAAACCATTTAAGTACTCTTATTTAAGTTTTTTTTTTTTTTTTTCTTTTTTTCTCACTTTGAAATCTCTTACCATGTAATTTAGTACTGACAAAAGATGAAGTTATATTCTGTTCATTTCAATATAACAAAAAACAAAAGCCCAACTCTATCTATGGGTCGATACTTCCAGCTCATATACGCCTAAAAGATTTGGAGTAGAGAGCAATGTGGTTGTGGTCGAACTAAAACTAGTAAGTTAGAAACCAGTCAACCACCATTCAGTCACTCAATTCAATCAGCCCAAGCGTTCATTTTTCTCAGCCAGTTTCAACCCAAAATCTCAGATTTGTCATCAAGTCCTTGTTAACAATTTAATGTCAGTTACGAACCGACCCCAAGATCGGTTAGGTCAGTTAGTCGGTTTTTAATTGAACCTCAACCAACTAAGCTAAACCCGATAAATCAAACAAAACCGATGCTCTTTCTCTTTGTTTTATTCGCTGTGTAAATTGATTTGTGCGGCAAAAGAATATATTAGGCACTTTTTTTTCAGTGCTTGAAAGTGAAGAACAATTGTCTATTCGTTAAATAAATATTTGGGTGCTTCCAATCAACGGCCTATTAGCTCAGTTGGTTAGAGCGTCGTGCTAATAACGCGAAGGTCGCAGGTTCGAGACCTGCATGGGCCAACTGACATGTTTTTTCTGGCTGATTCTGTAGTTTTTTCATTCTTTATCGGACTCATTTTCAATTACTCAGCAAGAATTCCATTTTTTGGCTTGATGTGGTTGAATTGCACTGCATACAATATTCTTATTGTCCTAATGGTGTTGGTTGGTATTGCTGCATTTGAATTATATGAAGAAATGCAACAAGAAGATCTTTGGTCCAATAGAGAAAAAAAATGATGGAAAAAACAATAAAAAACCATGCAACTGTTTAGGAACACAAAAAACATCAAATTGCAATTCTCTTTGGCGTTATTGTAGCACATGAAGCTCAAACTGGGACATATGTCAATCAGTTGTGATGTTTATTATCATTGTTTTCTTTAGGCACCTTTTCTTTGAAACCACTTTCATTTACTTGAATATAAAATTATTTGGTCTCCACATTGAGAGTTATTGAAAACCCCAACCTTGAAATGTGAACGATAAAAAAGCTTGAGTAGAAGATAACGATTGTAATTTTCACCCTAGTTGTATACAATGTTCTGATTCATCATGGGTTGTGGGGAAGAATGTTACATTTGGTTGTGTAGTCTTTTGCAGGAGCCCACAATTTGGCATAATTAATTCTATGATTGAGTTGATTGCATATATGGCTCTTGTCAGTCTTGTGATTTTGGAATACATTAAACATATCTTCTTGATATGCAATGAATTCTCTATGTTCAATTTTCTCTCTTTGGGACCTCTGAAAACAGTGGACATTTTGGTGGGTTCAATTTTCTGAGACCTGAGCTGAAAAGTGGGCCGTCACATGCCACAGTACAACTTCTGGACCACATAGTTGAGTGGAATATGCTGAATAAAATTCATATTTGTGTCATGTCCTGCTTTCAGCTTTGTGTTATATGGGCTCCAATGCATATGTCTCCATGCATGGCATTTTAATTTCTTCTAGGCTCTGGTAGACTACTATACTCCATTCAAGGTTTGCTCTCTCTAATGTCCGAAAATTTGGCATCTTGGTGTCCCTCCCAGGACTTGTTTCACAGCCCAGTGATAGCGATTGAGGAACACAAGCTTTTTTGTTTTATTGTTTTCATGTCATGTCATGCGTGTTTTCCTCCTTGGTCGGCTGAATTTTGTTCTTAAGGTTACATCATCCGGAAGGCACTATGGGATTTATTAAAATCAATCACTATTTACAACACTCAACCTATACAAAAATATAATTTTTTACTTCGTGAGGTCTCGATTTTTTAAATAGAAGGAGACCTATATATTCTCACACTTGAGATGAGGAGATCCAGCATCATGCATATATTACTTTTGATGCAAACACAAATGGTGAAATTTGTTTTAGAATTTCTTTGTGTTCACAATACTCCAAGAATCATTTACATACAAAATTATTTTTATTATGCTATTTTGATATCCAATGTGAAAATTGTTGTCTATTTTGAAATTTAATTGACCGAGAATCATACAAATATAGTTATTGGGTGTAATTACTATCCGTCGGATTCAAACTAAAAAATCCAATATAGTGACAATAACAAAATACATCATTGGTGTACCAAAACAAATATCATAAATGAAATATATAGCAGTGTACATTTTTCAATCAACTTCGTGTTACCAACACTTCACTCATATGTACGTCGTGAAGAGGCACGAGACTCGCACGTCTCACGGGAAGTCACGCTGTTTGTGGTTAGTTGTAGGATACGTCATCAACAAAATCTAGCCGTCCGATGATTCTTTCAAAGTTAAGTGTTGTGGGACCTATACAAAATAGGTCGTCCCTGTAAGCCACGTGCTCCAAACCAAATACCAATCGGTGCGGCTCCCTTCCATCCTTCCATTTTCGTCCTTTTCACTATTTTCCAGGTGGCAGCATTTAAAAAGTCAGATGCGGACAACCGGCACCGACAGATTATGGCGTTTCACCGTCATCAAAAAAAACCAAGTCAGTTGTCCAACCAGAGATCAGAGTATCCAACGCGACCCACCACAGCATAATAATACTACTACTGCTGCACCTACTTTCCCCAACTTTTCATATTCTAAAGAAAAATATAATTCACTTAATGACAACATTAATCTTATTTTAGCCTCTTAATGCGTAGAAAACCAAAATGTCCAAATTTACCTGCTAACCCACTCGTGCAGTTACAGGTTTCTCTTCTTTTCACATTTTTAATCAATTTTTCACTGGCCGGGTGAGGTTTTTTTTAATCTTAAGTTATCATTTCAACAGAGTCAATACATATGCATCAAGTTTTAATCTATTTGACTGATTAATACTACGTGATTTATAATGTATTTCAAGCAATAAACGTGATAGTCGAATTGTACGTAATTGCCATATTTAGTGTATTATCATCACATAACTTAATTATCATATTGTTAGGTAAATAATGTCCTGTAATCATGTACATTCTAATTGATTCCAACTGCCACTCATTATTGTTCTTTTTCATTTTTGTTGACTGTAAATACGATAGAATATATGTCTTATTGTATTCAGGTGGTGGGAAGCTAGGAATCTAGCATTATTAGTGTTGAAATTTGAAAATATATAACCATAATGAGGCAGTGCTGTACTTTGGAACTTTAAAAGTGATCACTGGCACAGTTGTGTTGTAGTGAAATATTAAACGCATGGTCTTGGAGAGACAGTGTTCCTTTTTGTCTCTCGAAAAAAAAGAAAATGGCAAGTTGGTTCGTTCACAGGGTGGCTTTCCACCTAATAATAATTTAGAAATACTGTGTTTAGTTCACTGTACTTCTAATTTAAACATTTATCTCCAACTGTTCGAGAATTAAAATGTGATAAAATATGGCTCCTGTCCCCTTTTGAAATGTAAGGTCACGGGCTCATCAGCTACTTTATTTTATTTTGATCACAGGTTCTATTACTGCAAAAATATATTCAATGGACGGTGAACAAACTAAAATTCACGTGTCTTTATAAATCGCAGTAAAAACAAAAGTTAATAATTATGATTATTATTTCAAATGTACATAAAATCTCCTGAACACTTCAACAAGCAAATACAATTCTTTTCTTAAAATATATATATATTAAAAATGTGTTAACCGATGAATTAGAAAACAAAATATAACCAATCAAGAAATAAATTTTTTTATTTTATTTGTCCTTTTCTTTTTTTTTTTTCTCATTAATTGATTGATTGATTACGTGTAATGCAGTATTTTTTTTTTAAGAAAAAAATAGAAATTAATTAATTATAGAGTTATCTATTTTTTTGGGATGCTTAATGAGAAAATGGATATTTATTAAGAAAAGGATATTGATTTATTAAAAGAAAGACATATCAGCATAAGTTTTAGTTTAAATAGGATTTGTATATAGACTATAATTGCTATTACTATAAGAATTGTACATTATAAATAGGATACTTTTCGAAGTAGAAAAAAAATTAAAAGTAATATATATTCTTCTCCAGTAAATTTAATCAACTTACTCTTGAGTCTAAGAATCAAACAGATTTTAGATAAGTCTTTTCTTTATATAATTTTATTCAATATTTAGATTATATCTCATAGATTATAGATTTTACTTATAGAATGATAAATATATTGAAGTATATAGTTGTTTCTTTTTGAAGCAAGTGAGTTTTTATTTAAGAAAGCATGCATTACTGGTGTTAGGAGATTGATTTAGACAATTTTGGAGGGGGATTAAATTATGTTAATGATTGGCATATAAAATTTTCGAAATTAAGTACTGCTGAAATATTATGCTTTGAAAATCAGTCGAATTTGAGAATTTATTTAGTTTAGCTACACTGCTTGGAAAATTGCAAAATTTAATATATAAATAGATTAGTGTGTCTTCTGTTATCATGTAAAATTTGGTGAATTTTAAGCTACTACATCATTTATTAAAATTCTTATAGTGTACTATTATCAGGGTAAAATTTTCTGGACAGATTTCAAAAGGTTGAAACCAATAATTGTTACCCAAGCTAGCAGTCCCAGATTAATGTGAAATTTTTATTGTAGGTGGACTGATGTGTCTTGAATGTCCATATAAAATTTCAAGTTGAGTGGAGATCTAGAGAGTTAATTAAAAAAGGTTTAGTGTGAAAGTATCAAAGCTGAAAATTTGATGCAAAAAAAATAGAACTTCTAATTTATTATAATAATGTTAAATTTGTCAAAGAAAAATTATTATGGTGATAAGATTGTAATCATATCCTTTCTGTAATTATATAGTCCGTGCGATCGTTGAGCTTATTTTATAAACTCGTGCTTAATCAAGGTAAATAAATTCATTGACGATGCATATATGTTAGTTTATGAATTTTTAGATATTTTTTTTTAAAAAAAAAAACTACATTTATGTTTAACATTAATTGTAAACATTATTTTCTTTTTAAGTTGTTTATATAGTAATAAAATGTTTCGTAGTGGTTTACAGATTATTTACTTATAAAATTTTTATTTTCATTTGATTTTTTTTTAAAAAAAAATTGTTTTGGCTCATTATAGTTATTGTTCTGATATTAGTCCAACTAAATTCTTGTGTACACGTATTCTATTATTTTAACCGTGTCACACAGGTAATTGTGATATTTTGATATTCTGATTGTGTTATATAAGTAATTATGATATTCTGATTTATTTGTCGCGTTAGAAGAGTATTTGTGACACTATAAGACATGAGAATACTTTTAATTTACATTACGTGAATTTATGTTTATTGTTCTATGCTACATGGTATCTTCTGCAAATTTAAAGATTAATTATATTGAATAATAGTTTTGATATATGTTTCTACGTATTGAAGTTTTATATTTGCTTTATAAAAGTATCTATGATGACATTTACATTATACATAAATTTACTTACCAAGTTGACAACTCACCCCCTCATCTCTACCATTTTGCAAAATAGAAATATATTTGTGGACGTTGAGTGTTAGAATTTGGAGTTCACTCGAACATGATATTTTGGTGTTAGTTAATACAACTCATTATAGTTAGCTTCAGATTTTAAAAAGATTGAAAATTTAGTAAAGACATATTTTGTTTTAAAATTTAATTTTTAAGAGTTTTCTTTTGGATATTATACTTAGATATTTTTATTGATTTTTTTTCTAAATTTGGGATAAAATTTTTATTTGGAATTTGTTTTTAAAATATAGTTTAACTGTAATATCCTATTTTCTTGTTATTGGATTTGGGGTGTTCCATTATGATTTTAACTTATGCCTTAATATCATAAAAAAAATATATTATCTCAATATATGTAGTTGTAATAATAACAATAAGGTAACAAAATTGCTCAAAAACTATGATTCACTTGATGATTTGAATGTTTGAATGGTGTAAACTTAAATAATTACAAATTATAAAAACTGAACAACACCTATCTATTTTATTTCATAAGTATAACGTATTAGTTATATGTGGTATTTTTTTCTTCTAGATATCCATTTGATAGGAAGGATTGCTTTCAAAGCCCTGATCTTAAGCCAAATAAGAGCATGTTGGGAATCTACATTTGAAAAGAATTGGGTTCTATATTATAAAAATCAGAAGTTAGGAAATACAATAAATATCTTAAGATATAAAATGTAATATTACTTTCATTTAAAAAGTCTTCATTGATATTATATTTCCTTACATTTATTGTTTTCATTTTCAACAATATAGTCGATGGTTTAAATCTAACTACCGAAGGACCTCGTCTTTTCTAGGTCCTTATCCTAAAGCTGCTTTGATTTGCAACAGTTAACTACTGCTTCTTGACACGTATAAGGAGCACATAATATACTTACGTCGGTTTAGACTAAAATAAATGTAAAAACGAAATCGAAAGCAAAATCGAATATTGAAAGTTCAATGATTTGAAAAATAAAAATCAATAACATATTAGGCGGAAAGTTCACTGCTTCCATTCGTTATCTTAAGTTCTTAACCAAACGAGGCATCTAAAGGAACAAATCCATTTCTTCACGCGCACTCTATGTTATTACTTGACTTTCTGTTATTTAATTAAAATAGTCAAATAATATTTTAAGCTAATTCAACCAAATCCGTGTTAGTGTTTAATTTGAGTAGTCATACAAACCAAATTCATTTTCCAGTTGGAGAATTCCAAATGAACTAGCTTCCTTGTTGGAAGAATTCTCACTTCTCAGGACTTCGGTTTTAATAGATTCCTAATGTTGTTGCTTGTTTTCATTTTTAATATATCATTTTTAAATACTTTTTATCGTGTAACTATTTAAATATAAATTATTATTTAACTGAATGAAAACTCTCTATTGTTGGATCACATTGTCGATATTTTCATTTTCTATAACGTCGTACAAAATTAAACCTTCCTAAGAGTTTGTCTTGATTGTATATTATATCTTAAATTTTGTTTTTCTTATTGTTTTTAAATATTAAAAACGAGACAAGAATGGGAATAATAACTAAAAATTAGGAGGATCCTTTCCTCTACATAAACTTCCACTGCACTTTTTAGGTTTTATAGCATTGTAGCACTTAAAAAAAATGTTGACATCAATTATACAAGTGTCACAACAGTTGTTCCCATTTAATAAAATTTAGGAAGGAGTCTGAAAAGCTACGAAAGTTTAAGAGGTTTTAAAATTTTGCAAACATTTTATTAAACGTCCAGACTCAAAGTTTTTACAGAGTTCAAAATTATACATTGTTTTTAGATTTTAATCGATTTTTAATTATATTTTGTTCTTAAAAAATTCCCCTCCAGCCTAATAAAATTAGTGACTATTGGATAGTTCAACTAATAAGGGATTTGATAATGACAGTATCAATATTAATATTAATAATAAACAACAACAACATCAAGGTAACGCCTATTTATTCTCATGCAAGAGGTTTGTTAGGTTCAAGTTTGTCTTGCGCCATTAAACGAGTGAAATTTGTATTTATTTATCATAAAATTAATGTCATCCAATCCTTAGGTAAGCATGGTTGATAGCAATTTCCAATTCTTGAATAATCGGCCTTCAGGTATTCATACAAATAAATTGTGTGTAATGTTATTAAACAATTTATTTATTATTTACAGTACTAAACAAATTATTTATTTATTTGTAGTATTCAATAACTTATTTATCTTTTTTCTCCAACACCCTTGTGTGGGTCTCTCCCTCATCTTCAAGTGGACGGATTCCTCTTATATGAAAGCAGCACTTAGGAATGTGCCACCGGTGCTCTTATTCGGGTGGGGATCAGAAGTCACCTGAACCAATTCCAGTCATTAAAATAATTATAATAATAATGATAATATTTATTTATTTATTATTTAAAAGCCAATCACTTAATATTATTAAATGTTCACTTTTAGTAAAGTAAGTGAACATTTTCATTTTTATCTCAAAATTGAGTTAAGGCTTTATGTATTAAATCGTAAAGTGTGATGGATTTTTCCCCCGTAGTCATATTATGAGTTGCGAATTCCAACATATTTGGGTTTCAATTGTGTCACTTTTCTTTTTTTCTTTTTAATATCATTTGAGATTATAATTAATTTATTATACTTATGATCGCTAACGTTGGGTCAGAAGACTTTTAAGTTAAAAAGATAGCTTATTGATCAAAATAAACAATTCAATTAATAGAAAATTAATAATCACAAACACAAGGGCCAACTACTAGGATTGGAGTTATGGACTTAGGGAGGTTTATTCAATTCAAAATTTTATTAGAATTTTTTAAATCTTAATGTATTCAATTAAAATATTTGAAGAGTGTATCAAAATTTAAGTATATTTAGTCTAAATTTATATAAAATATATTGAAATTCATATAAATCTAAATATATTTAATTTAAATTTATTTGGTTTCATTGAAATCAATACAAATTTAAATGTATTCAATTCAAATATTAAAAAGTCCAAATAAATTAGGTGTATTAAAAAAACTATTACCTTCATATATTTTATAAAAACGATAAAATTTAATGAATTTTGATGGATTAGAAAGTAAAATTTATAAATAAAAATGTTTATCATATATCTTATACTATTCTTAAAGATTTTACTAGATTTTGTAAAAAATGATAATAAAATTTATAAAGTCTTCGAATTTCATCTGAGTATATCATTTTAAAAAAAAAAAAATTATCCAACTGTAACATATTCTTGATCGAAAACACCATCTTTAACAGCGCACGAGTCACAAACTGAATTGTAATTGTGTCAATATTTACAAGAAATTAAATAAGGTGATAATTGGTACATGGTAACACCAATATCAGGCAACTCTTAGAGGAAAGAGAAGCACGTGATCACGTGGGTTGGGGAGCTCAATCAGGCAAGAGAGTTGTGGGGTCATGACAGGCTGATCTCAGCCTTCACATCAGTGCTCAATGACTGAAAAAAATGAGCATCACAGCTGGCTGCCTTGGAGGCACAGCTGTCACCGGACAATTGGGGGAAAGAATATTACTTGTCCCCATGAGAGGAAAAGGCAACTCATTACCTTACCATATTCATTTCTCTGTTCTGGACTGGCATTGCACTATTGGTTTTCAGATATCAATTCTTATTTAAACTCATCACCTCAACTTTTTTATAATTCTGTTTTTGGCATAATTTATGCGAATTTAGTGCAAGCCCTCATAACTTGTATTGACCAATTTGGAATCTTCAACTCTTTGAAAGCTCACACAAGCATCGATTATGGAATGTGCTCTGGTCTTGCCAAGCATAAAAATGTTCCTTTTTAATTCGGAAATCTCATTACAATAAACAAAATATGATTTTAAAGTAGTCAACTCTTATTAATAGATACTTCCATTAACACTCAAAATTTACAAATTAAATTCATTTATTTTATATTTTATAAGAAAACATTTATCTGAACCAATCATCATCAATCATTACAATTTAGACTCTAACTTTAACCATTCAAATTGTTTTTGAGGGCGCAAAATTGATATGCATTCTTACTTGGTTTGCACAAGCATCCACGTCCTTACTAAAATTCAAAACCATTTATTTAAAAAATAAAAAATAAAGTTCATCATTAATTTGGCCAAAATAAAAACACAGTATGGGTATCCACCATTAAGTAACATGTATAGTTTTTGGCTCCCATGACAAATGCATGAACCCATTCAAACCACAGCTTACAATTATTTTTATTATTATTTTTTTAAAAAAAAAAGGAATTACGTTTTAAAAAATCCAAACCAGAATTAATTTAGCGTGTATCATATTAATTTGAACATGACATTAAAATAGTAGAGTTAAAATTAAATGGCAATTAATAACAACTCTACTAATTTGTTTGGAGACCGAATATTTGGATATTAAACACATGCTTAACTAATTATTACTCACATTACTACGTACCGCGTAAATACGTAAACCGCACCAAATTCAAAACTTTACATTAACATACACGCCTTCACATTCAACTCCAATCCGACTCTTTTCAACGGCGCGTGAAACACTCCACAGTTTAAAAACACCAACGATTATTCGTTTCTTAGCCGGCAGTTTCTATAACAAGAAAATAAAATAATGATTTACCAAAAAAAAGAAAATAAAATATTGAGAAGAGGTAACGAGTAAGAGAATATATTGAAAGCCAATCCCATCGCACATCACAGAGTGCCAACTACTCTCTCTCTTCTCTGCCTGCCGCTGGGACAATTATAACAGGGCCTTAAAGACAGTCGAGGAGAGAAAGAGAACCCAAAACCGCGTTTCCTTCGAAACGCCCTTCCGTCGAGAAAAAATAAGTATCATTCAACACCGTGTTGATTTTGTGTTCTTGTTTTCGTTTCCCTCGATTCTTTTGATTTGATATACAAAATAGAATATCTAGAACCATCATTTTCTATTTTGCTTCTGCTTTTCCTTTTCTCTCCAATGCAAACCACTTCTAGATACCAACCATTCCTCATATCTTGACTTGCTTTGCTTTCAAGAACCCGGAGAGAGAAACCGTTGATCATAAATGACGGTCCGTTTGAGACTAAACGCCGCCGTTTTGTTTTTTCTTGTTTCTTTAGTGCTTCCACCTTTTTGTCTTGGGATTCGTTCCATTCCGGTGAGGGTGATCTACGGTGGAGATGCGTTGGGATTCGACCGGTTCGCTGAGGCACCTGACTACCGTAACGGAAGAGACTGTCCGGTCTCAGCTGATACGAGGGTGTTTGGGTTGAAGTCATCTTGCGACCCATCTTCAGTCCACGTGGCAATGACTCTGGATTCCGAGTACCTACGTGGCTCCATTGCCGCTGTCCATTCGGTTCTTAAACATGCCTCTTGCCCGGAAAACATTTTCTTCCATTTCATATCCGCCGAGTTCGACCCGGCCAGCCCCCGGGTCCTGACCCAACTGGTCCGATCCACTTTCCCTTCCTTGAACTTCAAAGTCTATATATTCCGGGAAGACACAGTGATAAACCTGATATCATCGTCGATTCGTGAAGCTTTAGAGAACCCATTGAACTACGCGAGAAACTACCTGGGAGACATCCTGGATCCTTGTGTCAAGCGAGTTATTTACCTTGACTCAGACCTGGTTCTGGTCGACGACATTCACAAGCTGTGGAACACAACCTTGACCGGGTCGAAAATCATCGGTGCACCCGAATACTGCCACGCTAATTTCACCAAATACTTCACCGACACGTTCTGGTCCGACCCGGTCCTGTCTCGGGTATTCGGGTCACGGAAGCCTTGCTACTTCAACACCGGCGTGATGGTGATGGACTTGGTGAAATGGCGAGAAGGAAACTACCGGAAAAGAATCGAGAACTGGATGGAGTTACAGCGAAAGAAGAGAATCTACGAGCTGGGTTCTTTGCCGCCGTTTTTGCTGGTGTTTGCCGGCCATGTAGAGGCAATCGATCACCAGTGGAACCAACATGGGTTGGGTGGTGATAATGTGAAAGGCAGTTGCCGGTCTTTGCACCCAGGTCCGGTCAGTTTGTTACACTGGAGCGGCAAAGGCAAACCTTGGGTCAGACTTGATGCGAGAAGGCCTTGTCCACTTGATTATCTCTGGGAACCGTATGATCTCTACAAGCACAACAACAGAGTCAAAACTCAACATCAGTCGTCGATAGTGTTTCCATCTTCTACAACCTTGATTGGCTACTCCACCTATTTGTGATGATTCTTTCTTCATTACACATTTGTTTAGTCATATTCTTTAATAGATGTGTACAGAGATTGGTTAGAGATTGGGACTGAGCTGATGAGAAGATTGATAGTGGATGATTGGTGGCATTTGTTTTTTTTTTTTTTTCTTTTTTAATTCCGTTTCGATTATTTCTTTCATTCTATTGTGTCAATTCCAGTAATTGGAACAATTTTGGATGTAATGATATCATTTCATTGTCTGTATCCATTGCATTACGGAGAGGAATAACATACAGTTGTTCACTGTTCTTTCAATTTCAAGATTCTGATTTTCGCCTCTTGAGTTTCCATTTTCGTGTTTATTTATTTATTTTCATTTCTTTTGCAAATAATGTCGATTTGGTAGGCCAGTTAACAAGCGACGATTGGTTTGATTACAGATTGAGCCAAATGGTTGAGTATTTGAGAAGCAATGATTTCCACGTTTTTGTCCTATATGTGTACAAAGCCAGCTCAAAAAATTCACGGGTTTCATTGGCCTTGAGAGCCTGACACGTTGTTTCTTTGTATTTTTCAACCACCCCACAAAGCTTTGTTCGTTGTATGCTTGTATTGGAGTATTCACACGTTGACGATAACTAAATTTGTGAAGCTGTAGCTATAAGCACTCCTATTTCCGTTTAATGATCCAGTTGATCTTGACTAAACAAATTACTTTTACACGTGTCAGGTTATGAGCCGCCAAGTAAGCGTTCCTGTCAATGTCTTGTGTCAACACTTTGAAGCCATCATACTGCTTCTAGACTAGTAAAATTGATGGATCCAAAAGAGTTTATTATTTTCATGGAATGGGTCAGGTTCATTTTGTGACGCACATAAGCATTACATGAGGTAATGCTTATTCAGAAAAATTAAAATTGATATGGTCACATGCGTAAAATTGATGGATTCAAAAGAGTTGATTATTTTCATGGATTGGGTCAGGTTCATTTTGTGACACACATAAGCATTACATGAGCTAATGCTTATTCAGAAAAATTAAAATTGATATGGTCACATGCTCTTAGTGCTTGAGAAAATACTATATAATATAAAGAAATTTGAGAACACAATCGAGGAAATTGGATCCTGAAATGATGATTGGATTTACCAGTTTATATGACTAAATTTTGTGCGGTTGCCAAGCGTTTAGGACCTTCAATTCTTTCCAACAAAAAGTCAATAAGCATTCGGGGTCTTTGATGACTAGCGTAAGAAACGCAAAAGCGGCTGCTGTCTAGGCAACTGTTTTGAGTTCTTCCCAGTAGAATTGATTTTGAATTAAAGTCAAAAGCGTTTCGAGTAGAATTTAACTCCATTCAGACAATAATTTACCGGACCAGTTTGTTTTCTAAAATATTATTATTTATTTCACTTAGCCACTACAAAATATCAAAAATTTTGATTATTATAAACTATTTTAAAAATTAGTAATGCTAGATTTCCTAAAAATTTCTCTATATCTATACTCAAATCATGTGACATATTAGTTGTGGATTTATTATAAATTATGAAATGATGTAATAATTAATAAGATATTGATAATTCACATGTTATATCATTTGGATAAAAAATTTGGAAAGTTTAATATTATTTTTTTAAAATTATGACCGTCTAGTGTGGTTTGAGAAAATGATATTCGATGATTATCTAGGTTTAAGTCCCCTCTAAGACAAGTGATATTTAAAAAAAAAAAAAAAAAAAAAACTTTAGGATTAACAAAATATGTTCAGGTATATTATAAAGAGTATTTGCTCGTTAACTTTTTTAAAATATATTCAGAATTAACAAAACATTTTTAAGTCTATTAATCATAAATACGAATTTACAAATTATTCTTAATTGAGTAAAAATATACATTTTTCTCCATATTTACAATAAATTGCATTAATAGGGTTTAAATTTGGTACCTCAATATCAATTTTTAAACAAACTGCTGAAAGTTATACTAAGACACTCGCATATCTCCCAGGAACTGTTTGGAACATTTTTTTCTGACAAAGTTTGAGACAATAACTATTTCTTATTGTAAATGTTTTGCTGCCTAACTTTTGGTCTTGGTAAACGAAATGATATGCAGTTACTTCTCGAATTGAACTAAATTCGGTTCAGTGCGCAGAGTCACAGACCCAAAAGTTTGATCAGGTTTCTTTCTTTGTCAATCATGGGATATTATTAAATTATAACTCTCTCGATACGCAAGTAATAATCCAATGAAGAAGCTGACTGATTTAATGTGACCGTTGGAAAGTCCATTAATTTCTAAACAAAGCCAACTTTCCACTCTGCTCCGGCCCAAGCACAATACAATTTGAAGAATATAAATATATATATATATATATATATTGGCATTTACACAATAAATAATAAAAAGACCGTTCGAAATATGATCAACCACCAAGATTCCTACGAATCTTGGAGATATCTTGGCCGTTAATTTGAAACGCTTTCGTCAAAATCTCATTGGGAATCCATGGATTGGATGTGAATGTGGCAAAGGGAGATATTTGGGCCCCAGGATTCTCGCTACTGAGCCCAGACAAAGCTAATGCTGGCTTGATTGAGTCCAGATTGTATAGAAAATGGATCAATCCCTTTGGGAACACGAACGACTCACCGGCCCTCAACTGTTGGGTAAAGAGACTACCAGAGGTAGTGATAAAGCCCACATAAAGCGCGCCACTGAGGCATGTGGTCACTTCGGAGGCCCGTGGGTGCGAGTGAGGTGGAACCATCCCGTCTCCCGCTATGTCGACTCGGGCCAAGGTCAGGCCCTGAGTGTTGAGCCCAGGTAAATCGGCAGTGGTGGTGAGTGTGACATTGAATCCAAATTGGTTGCCGGTTGTCTCACCTGGCTTGGCTAGAACTGATGTGGCAAAATGGGAAGAAAGAACTGAATTTGGATTGATACATGGTGCACCATTGATGAAGAAGGGAGATTTTGTGTCTGCAACACAATAATCTTGTAATGGGTCAAGGTCAGCTTTAACTAGGAGAGCTAGGCAAATGAGCAAGAACAACTGGAGGATGGTAGAGCTGGTTTTCATGGTGGAGATGTGTGAATTTTAGTAAGCAAATAGAAGTTACATATATTAGACGGTTGATAATGATGTGTTCAATTATAATATATATTTTTTTCGTGATATAGATAGATTGAGTAGCTTAAGGTTAAGGACAGTAAAGGAGGAAAAAGCAAGGCAAGTATATGAGAAATTAAATATAAAGCCATCAAGGCCCCGCACCAATTGATGATGTGCAGCTGAAAATTGATTGTTGCAAGTTAGTGAATTCCAATTTATTTGTGTGTGATTTCTCTATACATGTGAATTGGCCTTAAAGCAACATCATTTTTATTACACTCTTGTTCTTCTACTTCCCTTCAAATCAATTCTCCAATACAGCTAATTACAGTTATGCCAGGGATCTGAGATCAAATTTCTAGAAATAATTGATCAGCCTCTTGGGTCTTGACTCTAGGCATGTGTTTAATTGGACCATTTATATAAATCATCAACTTGTTTTTTTATTTTTTATTTTTACGGAGTCTCTGCTTATAATCTTAAAAACGCAATTTATGTAGGCTAGATCTTATTTCTAATTAAATTAATACCGTTAATTCTTTAGAAAATAAAACTTAGCTATTTATAATATATATATAATCTATGCATGAATTCCACCGTTCATATATGAATTTTACTGTATTTAAAAATATATGTAATGATTTCTTTGAATAATTCAAATTTCATAGCAACCAAATTTACTCAACACTTGACACCCCACTGCCGGTGGTTTGAGTTAAGATTTCGTTGTGTTAGTCAAATTGCATAGCAAACATTCAATAAATCTTACAATTATTTTCAAGATTCGTTGTCTAGGAGGATTCGTACTTAATGTATACACCCCAAAGCCATAATGTCACTGTAGTGTAACCAATTCCAAAGCTCGAAAGCTGTCTTGAAAAGACTAGATGAGTAGATATTTAATTCAGTGACCTGTCCTCCGTGGCGTGCAACTCATTTTACGCCACCAACACACTCTCTTTCTACCTCACTACTATTTTCTTACGTGGGCCCGTCTCATTTCTCTCTCTTCTTGACTGAGAATCGGTCGATCGATTTAACATCACATATAATTATCTAATATTGGTTGTTACACATCTTTCTTTGATCAATGTTCCAACTTAGATTTGTTGAATCTCCACATTTGGTCCTACCAACCTTTAACGAATTATTAATTGTTAAACCTTCCCTTTTTTTTTTTTTTTTTTCCCTCCTTTTCTCAAACAGTGTTTCCTTTCTTTTAACAGCTTTTACCTGTTTGAATATTCAACTTTTGCTTTTACTAGAAACACTAGCCATAAAGAAGTAAAAAAGCTGAATCATTATTGGAACTACAATGTGGGTTATTTTCACTTCTAATTAACTTTTTGTTAGTTTCAAAAAAAAAAAAAAAACCTTTTTGTTTTTTTCTTTCTCTTTGCCCTCCTTTTTCCTTTCATTAAAATATGATTGGGTTTATCATTTTAGAGTTTCCAGAAGCAATAGAAAGAGACAAACCATCTCGTTGCTGTAAAAACGTTAAGTGATAATAGCACTAGAAGCATAGACAAAATAAATAAATAAAAAACATAACACAACCGAACCACATGCCGGGTACTTTCTTCCTCATTGGTTGCATTTCTTTTAAGTCATCTTTTTTGTCTTCACTGTAAATTGCTCCATTCTTGGTCTTATAGTGTGACCCAGGGGCTTAGTCTGATCCCCATCAGCCCATGCCAGTTACAGGTCATATTGTACACAGATTGTGTCTTGTTCTGGTAGGTCTATGGTAATTCAGCATCTGGTTTGGAGAATTAATGGGTGAATCTATTCTAGATGCTCAAAATCTTGAAGATAAGGTACACCCCATCTGTCCTTTTGATGAGTTACAGAAAAAGAAAATAAGGAAAATTTTCCTTTTTGTCTAGTTCAAATTCCCATTTTAGTTTTCTTGAACATATATTGTTTGTTTGATTTTTTTTTTTTTTTAATTTTCAATATTCACATGCTGTGTGTGTTGTCATTCTGTTTCTTGGTTAGAACTTGAAGGCATGTTTGGAATTTTCGTGTTGTGTTGACAGATGGGAGAGACAGCTTCCTCAAACCCTGTCCTTGAAGTGTCGGTTTCGTTTGGTAGATTTGCAAATGATTCACTGTCATGGGAGAAATGGTCTTCTTTTTCACCCAATAAGTACTTGGAAGAAGTAGAGAAGTGTGCAACGCCTGGATCAGTAGCTAAAAAAGCAGCTTACTTTGAAGCTCATTACAAGAAGATTGCTGCTAGAAAGGCTGAGCAGCTACTGGATCAGGATAAGAAAATGGACAATGATCAGTCAAGGTCAAATGATCAAAGTGATGGAGATCTGATCAGAGACAATTGCAAGACGAAGTCAGAGTTTCGTGTATCTGAATGTCGAAGTTCTGCTGGAGTTGTTGTTAACCAAGAAGAAAATAGCTTGACTAATGAAGAGAGTGGAACCTTTGTTGGTTACTCAAATGGGGATGTTGCAACTAGTGTAATGTGTCAAAGCTCATCAATTGAGGGAATCAAAGAAACAGAAAGCAGATCAGAAAGTCCTGAGTTAGACAAACAAGAAGAAGCTGAACAGGTTTTGGTGAAAGAAGAAGAGGAAATTGCTTCAATGGGGATGAAAGATGCACTGGATTTGCTGGGAAAAGAGATCGAAGGCACTCGAAAAGATAAAGAAGAGACTGTGAAGTTGAATCGTGCAAAAGATTCTCGCAAGGTGAAGTTATTATTATTATTATTATATTTGGTATACAAAATTAGTGGTTTTGATAAGATAATTTGACGATAAAGATCATCTTTTATGTCTTGTGAAGATTTGGTTAATGTTGGTTTCATTTCTCTTGTGTGCAAATATCTACTTTAGATTACTCCAGTGAATAAGGATAGAAACATATCAAGGATAAAGAAGAAACCAACATCTTCATCAACAAGTAAGGCACCACTGATAGCCAAGGCATCACCAATATCCAAAGCGTCTTCTATAACCAAGTCATCACCAACATCCAAGGCACCGCAATTTTCCACCCCCAAAGTGGCAAAGCCAACATCAACTTCTACTTCAGTTTCTTCATTGCGGTCTTCAACAAAGATAGCAAACAGTTCATCTTTATTAAGGAGCAAGAATTTTCCAGCAGTAGAAAGCAAAAAAGTCGCTCCCAAGTCTTTGTACATGTCCCTTAGTTTGGGTCCATCGAGTTCTGATCCAGCTTCTTTTACCACGACAAGAAAATCTCTGATTATGGAGAAAATGGGGGATAAGGACATCGTCAAACGAGCATTTAAGACGTTTCAGAGCAATTACAATCAATCGAAATCATCGGGTGAAGAGCGCTCTCCTGCATCAAAGCAGGTTTACCGTTTTATTATGATTACTTATGTGAAGAGGCCTTTGAGATCTCTCCAGTTCTTGTTGTAATTGTATGCCTCCAATTTGTGAACTGTTAAACCTTTAACATCTGTTTTCTATTTCCTACTCAGGTGCCTGTTAAGGGGACAGAACCAGGGGTTTCTACTTCGATCACTCCACAAAAAGAGAATGGAGGGTGCATTTTGAATTTGAAATTTTCTCCACTGATGAATTTATAAACCAATGCATGCTTATATTTGTGTGTATAGTTGTGTTGCTGTTTAGTGTTTTTGAGAATCTAGCATATCTATAACACATTAGCCTATACATACCTTCTCCACCATGCATCACTTTTAAACTAATAATAGAATAAATGATGTCGAATGTGTGCATCAAGAGGTAAATGAAGAGCAATATAAAAATCATTTACATAAATCATTGGATGCATTGTGCATTTTTATTTTTTGTCAACTTAACTTTACCTAGTCACTCTGCTAGATTTTTTTTTTTTTTTTTTTTCCTGAAACAATTTAGATTTGTCTTTTTAATGAAGTCATGGATTCGTTGTTTTAGAAAATAGTCATTTAGTGCCCCTGAGTTACAGCTATGCAGTTACGCTACAATGCCTTATCGTCTTTTCGGGAAAGTTAAATTCGCTTTGGTTGGTTTGCATTAGGTCTTTCAAAGCAACTAGTGTGGAGAAAAAATATGCTAAGGCTGCTCCATCATCGTTTGCCTTGAAAAGCAATGAGAGAACAGAGAAAAGAAGAGTGGTAACGATTGAACAATCCCCTACTCTATCAACAACATTCATTCTGCTTCGAAATACTAATTTCTTCTTTTAACCACTTATGCTAGTCTCTGATTTTGCCAATTCAATTCAGGTTCCCAAGAAAGCGGGGGACAAATCCACTGCCAGAGAGGCAGAGAGAAGACGCCTTCACACGAAACCAAAAGTAAGTTTGTATATCATTAATGTTCTATAATGGGGGCATGTTTTTTCCATTGTTGTCATTAGTTAAAGATGGCTGCACATAGTCGTGGTAGTTTGAATAATTCTATATGAATTGGCAGCCTATACTTCCTTTTTCATTCTATCTGAGAAAACTTATTGTAAATTGTATTGTTAACATATGTATATGTTCAAACACCAAATGCTTGACACAGGAGGACAAGGAAGCAGAGATCAAAAAAACAAGGCAGAACCTTGATTTTAAATCCACATCACTCACATCAATGCCAGCCATTTATTGTGAACAAAAAATAACAAAAGGTTCTGTGGATAAGGTATGCACATTAATCCTCACATGCCCAATTCCAAATCGTCATGATTACTATAGAATCATACTTATCACCTACAATAATCAAGATGTGGAATTAATTCTGCCGATGGCTTTAGTTTTTGATGAAGCATTTGTCCGTTCCCTTGCAAAATTTTTATGTCGGCTGTTAGAATATTGAGCCAAACAGGCTTTGATTTTTATTGTTATTCATTTTTGGAATTTCTGTGAGTGATTGGAGTAAAAATGTTTGTTTTTAATTTGAAGCAATAATCAGTGCAAGTATACTGTGAACAGTGGTTATGTTATGAACAGTGGTTGTAGATGAAATGACTAGGCCCTGGTCTGTCTTACTTTGGTGTTGGACTGAGCCTGATGTTTTATCTAAAAGGCATCATATACATCCATACTTAGTGGGTCACTAGAGATGCCCTAGTCAACCTTGTGTGATAAATTTGTGGTATCCCAACTTGTAGAACCATAGAACTTGAGAGCCATATAAGATTTAGTTTAAATTATGCTAGTAAGGCTTACTTTAAAGATTGAAAAAGTAAATAACGTACATATATATATATATATTATTTTCATGCAAAGGAAAATATGTACTGTGACATGAGTTCTTTTATTAAGATTTTAGACTTTTAATGTGTCCTTAAAAGCACAGGTTAGTATGACTCTGAAAATTTATATAAGTTAATTGCCTAGATGTGTAGCAAAAGATACTAAAGATTAAAAAGAAATATTGATGTTGGCACTTATTTCAGCATAATAAAGTGCAGCGCCCTAGCCAAAAATAAATAAATTAATTAAGAGAACAAGGGTCATGAATGCATCTGGATATTCAACATTTTGATACATTTTCAGATTCTAATCTTGCTCGCCTCTGTATTTACATCAACTATGATCTGGCATGACAAATTTCTCAGGGGAGTTCAAAGAACCAGATCAATTGGTGATCTGGGTTCCTAAGTTTGAAAGAATCTTGCAGCATCTAGCAATTGCGAATGTATTCAAGAGCTCTACATTACAAACAATGGTTGGAGAAGAACCACAGGAAATGCATCTAGTCTGAAGGCTAATCAAATCCATGGAGAGAGGATGATATATGAAGTCCTGGTTGCTTTGCAGAGAGAGCAAGCAATCATTCATCAGTCAGAGGCTGTAGATTTAAAATGGCTAGAACAAACAGACAACTTGTAAAATTTTCATTGTGTTTTCTTGTGGGGCATATTAATAATGTACTGTAGATAAAGGGGAGGATCAACTTTTACTTCTTGCTCCCTTCTTTAGCCATACGTAGAACCAAAAAGAAAAAAAGTGTTATGTAGGAGCTTGTGAAGTGTTTTTGTACGACCATTTTAAATGCTGCCTTTTATGTGTTTACTAGAGGTATATATATTGGTGGATAATCTTACGATCCAAAAAGATTTAAGTCTATTTGGTTGTGGTATTCATTAATACATAAGCCCGTTCTCTTGTATTTTATATTGTAATTTTAGACTTTCGTTATTAATTCGTATGACGGTATTTTAATTATGAGTAAATCACTGAAAACCCTCCCCACATTTACTTTATTGTAATCGAAAATCACTTTTATCTTTTGTAACAATGATCTCCCATCTTCTAACGGTTTGACCATGATTGATACTTTGAGATAATTGAAAACCCAGATCTATCTGGGTTTCCAGATCGAAAACCCAGACCGATGTCTGGGTTTCCAGATCTGAAAACCCTTATTTTAATTATGGTACCCCTAATCAGTTTGTCCTGACTTTATCAATGGACTGGAAACTGATTGATGGCATAATAATTCGACTTAAAACATGAGATTAAAATACGTGTCTTCCATGATAGGAGGGATATATTTTAAAGATTATAAGTTTGAATCTTTCTGTTTTTTCAAATTCAATTTAATTATAATATTTTTTTAAAAAAATGCATTTTTAAGAATTCTAGTACTTGTTTATTAGAGTTTTCACAAGTCTGCTTCTTTTTTTCATTTTGGCATATTTATTCTACTTATCTTTTTTCTAGATTTTCTCAATAAATTTTGCTCCGGTATTTCAAGATTGGTAACCAAGTATATGTTCATCTTCTTTTTCTTTTTCTATTTTTTTGGTAATTCTTGATTTTTATTGATTCTTCTTTGGTGTTCTCCACTAATTCTGCTTCTCTTTTCCATCTGGCATATCAACTCTACTTTTATTTTATTATTATTTTCTAAAGTTTCTAAATTAGTTTTGCTAGGTTACTTCAAGATTGATATCTTGGTATATAGGTCATTCAAGATATTGCTAACTTGCTTTTTGGCGTGCTTCACTAAACGTGATTTCCACTTCTATATATATTTTGAAGTTTTCTTTCCGATGGTGATGAAAAATGAAAATGAAGACAAACAATTTATAATGACGTAAACCCTTGACCTTCCCTCTCTATCTCTGCTACTATGCTCGTCATCATCGAGATTGGCTGTCTTCCTCTCAACACTGTTCATCATCCACGCAAATAAGACTTTTTTACGTGGTTGTGGATGGTGAAGTTTGAGTTTGTTTTTATTGTCGTTTGGAAGAAATGGATGAAAAATGAACCGTTGTTTAAAGGAAACATTTAACTAGGGGTAATTTCGTCCTTAAATTTTTTGAACAGTAAAATGGTAGCATTCAAAATCATTACGTTTCTTTGGGGTTGATGCACAAACCAACTCATTTTTAGAGTTTGGGAACTTATTGAAGGAAGAGAAGATCGTGCCAGTGCTGCGAGATCCTCGTATCGCCTTATTGGTCATTGATAATGGTGACAAGTTAATAAATAGATAATTTTGAGTTTTTGACAGATGTCAACCACTGCCTCCATCCTTTCCCATTTGCCTTATTGGCATTATCCCGGAGCCAATAGAGTAGCTGATGACCTTACATGTCCACGTAAGCAGTGTATTGAAAACCAAGATTCAAAAAATGTGATTTTTTAAATACGAATGAAGAAGGTTTGTAAAACGCCCTAGAGTTTAACCCTTTTTTTCTAGAGACAATGCTCTTGATTTTAATTTAGACGATGGAGCGTCTTCGGCACACAATTGACTGGGTGTTTTTTTAACTAAATTTTGAAAGTTTAAGGTCATTTGGGTATACAATAAGACAGTTTTAATCGAAATTTGAAATTAGATTATTATTGATGTAATTTTGACGTACTCTCAATAATTGTGTTTGATCTTCTAGGGGTCAATATTCGCTACTTCATAACTGAAAAATTCTCAATTTTACTTTTGTTACCTTGTTGAACTAA
Organism: Dimocarpus longan; assembly: GCA_022984855.1. NCBI lineage: Eukaryota > Viridiplantae > Streptophyta > Magnoliopsida > Sapindales > Sapindaceae > Dimocarpus > Dimocarpus longan. The sequence goes on from CM041022.1 coordinate 20,301,539, forward strand.
TAACATTCTGCATTCTTTCAAAAAAAAAAAAAAAAAAAATTGTTAGTGCACAGGTAGATGACATTAAGGCAATAAATTCAGTGCAGAAAAATTTATAGACTTGCTGACAAATAGTTGTTCTAAAATTTGAAAAAATGTTACAACAGTTGAAATGATGTTATAATAACTTATTTAGTATTATAATAACTCAAGGCGTTTAGCAGTGTACAATAAAGAAAGAAGAAGTTTTGCTCTAATTTAATTCCATAAATTGAGTGAGTTTTTCTTTTTTTTTTAAAGTTATTTTCATATTTGAATGGTGAGAAAATTAATCTCGTTCAATGAATATCTTTTTATTAATTAGATTTCCCTGGTATAAAATGATATTTACTTTTTAGGATAAACCTTTTAAAAATATATATATTTTTGGAATGATCTCTTTTATAGTGAACTTTTTTATTTATTCTTTAATCAAAATAGAGACTTTATCTATTTGGGGAACGTAGACACAAGTATAACTAGATTTGATCAAGGCTAAAAAGTATGAATACTATTTCTATTTTTTGTTTTACGATTTTTGGGTGTTGAGTTTAGATTATATTTTTATTTTTTTTTTACAAGTTTTCATAAAAATTTAACTCTTTAATTACATATTTGATTTGATCAAATTGATCTCGTGTCTCATAAATGAATCTAGACCTTGTCAAGGATGAATTTAGTCAAGCTATTAATAGGAATGAAACTCCTATTTTATATTTGATTTTATTTGAGCTATTTTCTCTGATCATAGTCTCTTATTTTGCATATTTTTTTTAAGAAAAAGATGGATGCACAATAGCTATACAAAACTGAATCAAATTCATGGTCTAAAACTGTAACAGGTCGTACAAAGCTGAGTTTTTGTCTGCTAGCCATTGGGTGCTATGACAGCTGAAGCAATATTACAATGGCTGAAACGCTGTTAATGAAATTTTGTCTGCAGGCCGGATTGTAGAACACAGAGCTACTTTCATGGTTTGACTTGGTTATGTGATTAATGGGAATTGACTAATCTAAAAATTATTCTTGTGATTAATTGTCAAGAAATTGTGATTATTTTCCTTGTATATTTTTTAGGAATTATGAAGATTTTTGTCAAATGAAATATAATGTCGGTTTGACTTCATCTTGGACAATAATCTTTATTTATTTTAGAAGTATTATTTGGTCAACTAATGTATATAAATGCAGAACGAATCAAAACACTCTTTGAATCGAACAAATCAAAACACTCTTTGGATCGAATTTGGACAAGGGAGAAAGAATTGATCGATGCTAAAAAATAAGAATTGCTGTACTATTTTTTAACTGATTTTTCTTTTTCTTTTTTTTTTTATAAACTTTATTTCTAGTTTATTTATTTTAGACAACTAATTTTTTAATGTTTTTAGGAGATTCGTCTTTTAATTTTTAGCAAACTTTGTTTGCTGATTTTTATCTGTTTTACAACCGATTTTTTTGGAGTTTCTTTTATAGGATTATTGTTGCACATATCTTGAATAAAAGAAAATCATTTTGAAGAAAAATAAGCAAGCAAGCAGAATGTGAAGTTTGAGTTATAAAGAAAATGCTTGTGCAAATCTTAGAGAGTTGGTTCTTTTAAGTTGCATGTGAGACTTAGAAAATATGAGTTTACAATGTCTAGTTTTTATTAGAAGCTTCTTGCGAGAACAGCTATTAGCGAGGGATATAGCTAGGAATTATTAGTAGGGTGGGTTAGAACTTTTTTATTTTAAAAATTTCAATAGCGTTTGGACTAATCAAAACCTCTATAAAAGTCCCACCTTCGTAACTCACCTCTGTCCATGGCCAGTTATCCAGCTTCTTGATTTTTCTACTTAAAATTTTCTATTAAATGAAGGATTTGGAACTCCTAAACCTAAAATACACATCAACATCAAATACAACTAATTAACAACTCTCTCAACATAAGGGGTAAGCTTGTAATATTATACAAATTATCAAATTGTCAATCGTGTTGACATAGCAGCCGTGGAACAAACAGGCTTTCTTTGGGTCAAAATACCCCACTTTACCAGGTCATCTCTACTCGGCTTATCAACTTTTCCCTCACTCTTCACATCAGACAACTACACCTATTGCACAGAATCATTAATTGTCTGTTGTACGTGTATTATTTATTGGTAGGGTTGTATGGGTCAGTGTAGGCTTTGCTCATCCTAGCCCACATAGCCCTACCCCCTTGTGATTAAGTCTTCGGGATAAAACAAGTTTGTAGTTTTTGAAGGAATTTCAAAAAGTGCAAATCCTTCTAGACTAAGAACGTTTTCCTTTTTTGGGAGTAGACAGTTTACAAAGTTTTGAAAAGAGTTCAAACAACGTATGTTTTTCAAGAGAAAGAATATATTAGTTTTTAGGAGAAGACAGATCTTAGGTTGTTGAAGTGGGTTCAAAGAACTAATCATTAAAGACAAGAGGATCTCTCATAGACTTATTGGATAAATCTTTACATGTTTTGCATTAACTTTAAAAGAGAGTAATAGGTTAAGTAAGTCAATATTTGATTGTACTATTAGAAAATTCATTAATAAATTTATAACTCTAAGTGTGGTCTCGAAGATGTAAAGTAAAATCGAATCACTTTAAAAATGTTACCATGCTCTTTTTATTTTCTTATTATTTGTGTGTTTATGTTGCAACATACATTTTATGACATGTCTCTATTCCGACGTAACATTTAATCAACTATCATAACACCGATTAATTTGTTATAAAAACTGCAAAAATTAGATACTGCATAGTAAACAGATTTTTTAATAATAATAGTCACGTATCAATCTTGTTAACGTCGAAAAATGGTTTCCTTAATCAACGAGGTTGTTTTCGGGGCCAAGCTACAGTTTCGGACAGTCAATGGAATGCATGCAAAGCAATGAAAATCAGAAAGAGAGGTTAGAGGCGAGAATGAGGAAACACAGAAGATTTTTAGAGTGGTTCGGCCCAAAAAGATCCCTACGTCCACTGTTCACTCTCTCACTATTTCGACAGAGTAACGATCCTCAGAAATTGGATCCCTTTTACAGTGAAAATCGTCCCCTATTTATAGAGGAAGGGGACATACTACAGTAAAACAGAATAAGACAAAAACAAACAGTTAGCTACAGTTACAATGACAGACAGCATTTAATGTGCCGGAATCTCAATTAATGCGGCTATCAGTGCATTAAACGCGGTCGAAAACACATTAAATGCGATCGAATCCGTCGCATTCAAGGTCTGCCCGAGGGAGATTTCTGATGACTGGATCGGATATGTCATGATGGGCTATCGAGGCTGATATCACAGCTTCTGGCGGATGTAGCGTGCATGACACATCTTGGAACTGTACTCTGCATGGCGCTGTTGACTTCTGCTGATTCGTGACTTTCAGAAGCAAGGCGGAGACGGATCTTCCAGCAGATCGAGTACCGAGTCAGGTGGGAGAATAAGAGGATCTCTGAACAGTCTGTCTATCTGGAGAGTCGAGAAGGTGGATTATGAGTCGGCATGTCCGCAGCTGGTCATGGTAGTGAGGCGGACGATATCACGAGTTAAGGAGCCGGTCCGCGGTCACGCTCAGAGATTAGCGATCAGCTTCAGTCAGATAATCTTGGACGAGGAGGACTTGTTGGACATCTCTGACGGATGGCTCCTCTTGGGGAACATCTCGGTGGGGCAGGATGGACGGAGAGGCAGATGGCCGGTCATGGCGGATAATCTGGCGAGCAGGCTTAGCTGTCACGGATGGGGACCAGCGGCAAGTCTGAGGGATGAGAGCCATCGATCAGCGATCAGGACTAACGGTCAAACTGGACGAATGAAGCTGACGGAGAAATCGGCGGTCTGAATGTCGGAGAAGATAGCGATCAGAGCCAGCTTTCAGAATAGGCGCTTACGGTCAGGATTAACGGTCGAGCTGGGCGATAGCGATCAGCGGTCACGACAAGCGCCCACTAATGGGCCCATTATCCAGGAGAATGGGCTGGAGGGATGACGGATAATCGGGCTTCTGGGCCACAGGGCCTGTACTGTAGATCCATCTGGGCTCAATTATTCTGATCGCTAATTTATCCACAGCAAATCTTAAATCTTAAATATTATAGTTGAATATTTTCCTTTCAGGTTAAACTTTTGAGTCTGATGGAACTAATATGATATTAGAGTTTAGAGATTCTGTTCAAACCCTCTATTCTTCCTTTATCTTGAATTCTTGTTACACATATTATAACGATATTGGATATTTTAGCATGTATTTGATATCTGTCATCTGTCCACTTTACGCATGAAAGGGCGTGTTATGTATCAATCTCAAATTTTAAATACTATAGTTAGGTCATTTCCTATCAGCTTAAACTTTTGGGTTGATAGTAATTAATAATTATGTTATGCATTTCTTAAGTTCATGAGAAATATATCTTGAAATTTGTCAAAAACTTTTTCTAAAAGGTCTATTCTGTGCAGGATAACATAAAATCCTTACACATTAATCTAATGTTCGTATGTACTATTACATAATTATTCTATATGCAGGAATCAAATTACAGAGGGTTAACATTGAATTGTTATGAATACTACAGCATCAGAGTAATGCAAGAAATTTGCAATAAAAAACTCTAGTGTCTTTGCATCTGCATGATGTAAAGCACATAATTTAGATTCACATTAATGATCTATACCTACAAAATTACTTGGAAGTTTGAGGAAAGATAAATTCATAAAAACTTCACATACACAATGCAGGTTCACTTGAACTGAATATGTTCGCAGTGACCAGCATGGAATCAAATGTTTCCCATGATCATCTTCATTTCAATAGGAATCAATAAATGTAGATCAGAAGCAAACTCAGGAAAAATAAGTATTTCATTGAAATTATTGGCATAGAAACATATGGAAACAATTTGATGCCATTGAAAAAAACTCGAACCCAAAAATCGAAGTATGTTGATTTGTTATTCTGTTCTTTGTTTTATGTGAATTCTATGTACAAATATCAATTGACTGTGTGGACAAATATATTCCTCTTCAAGAATCAGAATCCGATTCACTAGAAGTGCTTTTGGACTTGTCACTTAAGAAATGTTCTGGCAAGTTTGGAAACCTGATAGGACCCCTCAATGCTGGTGATTTCGGTGATGATCCTCCCTTTGATGTCCTTCTCCTTTGCATATTTCGAGCAATTTCAACACAAACTTGATCAACCATACCCAGAAAATCTTTAATTATAACAAACAATTGCAATTGAAGTGCTCCCTCATGCTTTCTAGCTCCTGCTTGATAATATTCTGTAGTTTGCTTCACAAGTTCCACCACCCTGGTTTGCTCTTCTCTCAATGTCTTTAGTTCTTCTTCCGCTAATTCAAGAAAATTCTTCATTTCCCTCACAAATCCACCTCCTTCATCACCTTCACATCGCGATACAAGCTCTCGAATTTCAGCTGCTCTTGCTGAGAGAGCACGGCAAGTTCCTGAAAAAGAATCATAATCTAACATCGCTGCTTTTTTTACATTAGAGAACTGTGCACTGAGGCCTCCTACAACAGGTAAACCCAGCATTATATATTCTTTATCTCTTTCATCTTTTGACGTTGAATTCTCAGAAGCGCTGCCGTTGCTGCTCGTGCTGCTGCTTCTACTTAAGCTACGGTTCCTGTTCAGAACACAACGTTTTCCCTCAGAGCGGACCACTTCTGTGACCACAAAGTGAAGCAAAGTAGTTTTCCCATCCATGCTTTTAACATCCGATAGCTTTCTGAGTGCAGTAAGGTTGAATGCTTGTGCATTTCCTCTTGCAGTTCCTGCATTCATGCGATTGCCAGCCTTGAGGACTGCCTCCAAAAGTTTTATGAATAGTCCTCGAGTTCGAAGCTCCCTGCATCCCAACTCAAGTGTTCGTAAAGACTCCTTGAGTTGGAGAATCTCGGAGTGATAATTCGATCTGAATAGCATGGCGTTTAGACGGGTATAAGATGAGGGAATGGCTTTTAGGATGTGGTGGTGGAAGGATTCGGCATATGCAAGCCTTGTTGGATCACCCTCATATCCGAGAATTTGTGATTGTTCTTCCATAGTTGGGGCAATCCTGGTAAGTTTCTCAAGAGTTTCTACATTTAGGCCTGTACCCTCCGTGAGTGCACTCAGGAGTTCTTTGCGTGTAAGTGACAGAGTTTTTAGCACAATTGCAGAATTCTGAGACTTCCGGGGATCAAGTATAAGAACCTGGGATGAGCCTGAGTTGAGACTACTTGGGTTCTTTGAGTTATTATCACCTCTAGGTGATTTCTTATCAGTGGCAACATATCCAAAAAGAGCTTCCATTAGATCTCCATCAAACCTGAAATATCAATGAAATGTTCCTTGAAATCGGAATAACAAAACGGGATTGATTATAGTTTCTAATGTACCGAAAAATGTAAATGAAATAATTACCTAAAAGAGCCACCACCAATTTTGTCCCACACCATTGAATGTTCAACATTTTTGTTAACTTTATCCCAATGCAATGGCTTCAATCTTACTTGACCATTTCCAGCTCCTTCTTCACCTGAAGATTCTCCTGTTTTACTATCCTGACTTGAAGTTCCTTTACTAGAACCTGAAGACGAAGTCAAACCATTTGCCTTGGGTGGTGGCGGTGGCGGAGCAGGATTCTTCTTCCCTGGAATTGGCGGAGGTGGAGGTGGAGGCGCAGAGCTTTTCTTGTTCTGAGTTGGTGGCTGTGGCGGTGGAGGAGGAGGTGGAGAGGGAACAGAAGTAGATATTTGAATTGATGGTTCATGTTCTTCAATAGTCCTGAGAGTTGCCGGTGGAGTAGGTGGTTTAGAAGCTATAGATCGATCCGAATCATTCTCTTCTGGAGGGATACTAATTTCGGAAGAGGAAGATTTCCCTCTAAGTAAAGGAATTTCTTGTATAGCTTCAGATTTATGAGTCATCATCCCATGTCTCTCTACTTCTGGTTTTGGATTATTGAAAGCCTCTTTATGGAAACTCTTTTTACCGTCACCTTCTTCAAGCCTTCTCCAATAAAGCACATCTAAGCCATCCTCATCAACAATCAACCCTTTAAGATTCCCATCAACCCTTGTAAAATTATTCAGATTCGGGGCCACCGCAACAGGCCTGCCTCCACCAGGGGAAGGAGGACTATCACCAACTTTCTCTCTTCTACGTCGAGCTATAACATATTTCTGAAGTACAAGGAAAAACAACAAAGCAAAAACCAAAGTGCTGGCGGCAGTGGCAACCACTGCCTTCACAATGGTTCCTCTGTTATCCGATGATGACCTTGAAGGCGGCGACAATACCGGTGGCTCTCCCTGCGGCGTAGTTGGTGGAGGCAAGGTCGGCTGACTGGGTTCTGGGGCAGGTGATATATCATAAGGATAGAAAGTTTCAATATTTTGAGGTTGGCAAGAAGAGAAAGGAAGAACAGAAACCAGTAAAAGACACAAGAAAAACCATGACTGAAGCTTGTCAGCCATGAAACTTAGAATCTGCAGAAGATTTTATAAAAACCGTTTAAATCAACAAATCTTTCTGTTTTGGATACATGGAGGATTATCTATGCGTCTTGCTCTTCTTAGGATCGGTTGCTGACAGTTTCAATGAAACAAAGTTAGTTGTATCCAAAATTCTGTTCTAGTAGTGAGTCCTTCCCGGTCATCTTGTTTCTAAAATAACAAAACTACCCCTGTCTAGGACTCGGTTTATCTTCCACTCTAAGCATGACTTAGTATTTTGATTAAAATTTGAATTTCTGATTTAACAAATGTGCAATCCGTGTGGCTGGTGGGCGGTGGGTCGGACTTGTAGAATGGGTTACAGTTTACTCTGTCAGGCTCTCCTTTTATATAAAATGAAGTGTTGAATTGGTATTTTTGTCATTTTGATTATGTCACTATTCGGAGACATGATGCCAATATTGACAAGTATGTATGTTACTTACACGTAATTAACTTAGTCATAAGAAGATACAATCCAATTTCCTTATCATCTTTGTTAACAAAAAAAAATCCTTATCATCTAATCATTGCTATTTCAACCATGATGTGGAACAAAATAAAAGTTGAGGATTTTCTATAATCTTTATTTGATTTTGATCTTTTACTAGTTAAGATTTCACTTGATAATTAATATTAAAATTTTCATTCATTAATTAAGTTTTATTTGATAATCAATATTAAAATTTTCATTTATTAGTTAAGCTTTCTATTTCTATAAAAAAAATAGGATTAAAACATTATATATAGGTATTGAGTTGTTTATTTTGTATTTTATTCATGATTTTTTATCAATAATAAACTTTCGAATTTTCATTTCACCGTATTATTTTGAGTTTATTGGTTTTGATCAATAATAAACCAAACTTCCAGTCTACCAAATTGTTTGTTCATTTTGATATTTGAAACAAAATTTTCGCTTCACCGTACTAGTTTGTCACGACGAACACACTTTACAAAGGTTTATAATTAGACTGAAATCAATTAAAAAATATATATTGGAATGTTTTTATATTGTGCCAGTGTCATAAATTATGATGCTTACAGATTCAAATTTGCCTCGCATTTTTTTATTCGTCTTGTTATGATTTCCCACCACATTCCTGTGTGTTTAATATTAGTTTTTTTTTTTTTTTTTTTTGGAACTTGTGTTATATTAGTTATTTTTATTGTTTTTGACTCATTATAAATTAGACGTTTTGAGTGTTTCAAAAAAAAAAAAAAAAGAAGTTAGAGATTTGAGAACTTGAATCCACAATCTCATTATCATTAACCTACCTCAATTTGCATTATTTAATAATGAAATTAATTAAATTCATGAAAGAAAACTTCTCTAACTCTATGTCAACCTATTACCACACCCAACTTAACGAAAAGTTAATAAAATTTAGAATTAATTTTGTTGACTTTGTACGTTATGTGAAATTAATAATAAAAAAGGAAAATTATTTTAAAAGTTTATAAAATACGAAACCGTGTCCGCGTGGCGTGAACCATAGTCAAGTTTTGTTGAGGCAGCACTAACGAGGATGCTTTCTAGATGTTGAAACGGGATTTGGAGGAATGTGCCAAGATGTAAACAAGAGAATTGAGTGGCTTAGCTCACCAAATTTTTTTAGACATGTTGTCTCATCTATTGACTTTATGTAATTGTTGTGTAGTTGTTGAAAGAGATAATAACGGCAGTTTCCTGACATGGTCAGCTTAGGAATGAGGTCAATACTTTCTGTTCTCATTTTTGAGTCTTGGAAGTTTCCTTTCTATTCATTTGGAATTTGACTATTCTAACCTACCAAAATGCTTTTATGCATCAGGAGAATTATATGGAAAATTAACTTTTTATTGTAAAATCGATTAATTTCATAAAAATTGAGATGATTCAATGATAAATTTTTTACGTATTTATAAGTTTAAATCATATCTCATATCTTAAATCAGTAAGTTTACAATTCAAATAAAAAAAAGTCAATCACACCATCCAAATTAGATCATCAATATTAGTATATTAAATCTTAAATATTATTATTAAATTCTATAAAAACCTTAAAATTTTGAGTTTTGAGGTTTGGAATATATGTTTAAGATATGAAGCTTGAATAGACATTCTTCCCCAAAATCTTTGCATACCCTTGGCAATTTTTCGATAACTTTGTTTTTAGTAGTCAATACTATTAAGACTAAAATGTTCAGGGTTGTCTTGTCTATTTAGCATCTAATTCCTTTTCATCACAGATTTTGATTGATTGCAAAAAATCTTACATGATTAAAGTGGAAACACGTTTCTTGATTTTGGCCTTTGACCTGCCAATTTTATTGTAGTAATTGTTGAGAGTCGTCTTGATTTTGGCATCTAAATCCTTTTCATTATAGATTTTGATTGATTGCAAAAAGCAATACACGGTTAAAGTAGAAACTGGTTTCTTGATTTTGGCCTTTGACCTGTCAATTTTATTGTATTCATCGTTGAGAAGGTTCCCTTGTTAGATAACCTGCCCTAAGATGGATGATCGGAGAAGAAATTTTTGAAAATAGACCAAACTATCAAATTTGGGTAAAACAGTATTTGTTGTATAATAAATTTGGCCCCCCCAATTATTGCTTAAAGAGCCACCAGCTACGACTTCTTTAGATTTCCAGCTAGACTGACATTAGACAACATTGCGCCCATATGAAGCTTTTGCTCTTAATTGCACCGAACTACCCTTTCCTTAATGGTCAACCGTCTAAGCTAACCATTGACCGTTAATTTCTTATGAAAATTCAAAAATTGCCTCTACTTTTATTTTAATATATTATTTTATTAGTCCATATCGTTTAATTATGGATGTATTATAGGGTGAAAGAGAACAAGTCTCATTCATTTGTTAGTTTCAAAAAGAATTGTCAACCATTTACTGTTTTTTTAATTTAAAAATTAAATAATTAAATGGAGAAATTCAAAGGATAATTTGAATATTAAATTACATTTAAGGGTCAACTGTTAATGTTACCTTTGACCAGTAATGGTAAGGGAGTTTTGAACAATTAAGAGCACAATTCCATATAGGTGTACTATCACCTAATGTGAGGTAAAGTTTGTGCAATTTATCCTAATTAATAATAACTTAATAATATAGAAATAAAATAAATAAATATTGTGTTTACCTCACTTTGAGGAATCGAAATCCGAATAATCTAAAAGTTAAATGAATTGGAATCAAACTAATGTATCAGAATAAAAATAAATTGTTTACTTCAATTGTAGAAATCAAAATCAGCAGTATTTTTATTGAGCTGCTTATTTTGCTTTGTAATCATAATAAATTAATTATAAATTATAAAAATACTTTTGATTAAAATTATGGATTAATAACGATATGTAAAGTAATATTTGAGACGCAGTGTCATATTTTTATCATATAACTCATTATAATATGTTAAAAAAAAATACAATTTTCTTAACAATATTATTGTAAGTATATTGTGTATCTTTTATTTTCTTTTTCTTAAAGAACATATTATATATCTTTATTGTATATCAAGTCATTTTTATTGTTTTTTTTAAAATATAAAATGTTATCAAAATATCTTTTTTTTTAAAGAACGATGTAAGATACTTTTTACATTGAATTTAGAAACGAGAATGAAATTTCCAAGTGAGGTGGGGTAATGAGATTCTCATTTCATAACTCTAAATTGATATGAGACCTATATTTTCATTTCTATTGCAGATTCACACTTTCATTCCTGTTGTGTGTATTTTTGGGGTTGCATAAAATGGGCTGGTAAAAACCCAAAAGATTGACCCAATGAACCAGCCTAGCAGGTAGAAGCCCATTTGGTCAGCATGAGCTCGTCCATCAGTTGATCAACATGAGCTCATCCATCAACTCTCAATATAAGCTTGTCCATCAACTCATCAGTATGAGCTCGTCCATAAACTCTCAGCATGAACTCACCCAAAATGAGCTCATCAGCTCGTTTTGGACGAGCTCCAGTCCGTCTGGAGCATAATCAGTTCATTACTTGGCGTACATGTTCAGCCTTTCTCATAAATGGCAGCAACGCAAATTAAGAAATACACAACTACCAAATTAAAACTCAGATTTCACGAGATTTGACTCAGCATTTAATGGGTGTCAATTTTGGAAAAATGTAATTAATTATTTTTTATTATATTACAACTGTAACACTATCCCTTTCTCGATAAATTGGGGTTTAAACTCATTTGTAAGGGAAATCCTGATCTCCCCCTCGCGCTGTAATAAAAAAACTCATAGTAACAGTGACTGTCTCTTCTTATCGGAGCAGGCGCCGTAGACGTAGGTCATTCCTAAGGCCGACCATGTAAAACCTTGTCTGTTCTTCTTCTTCTTCTTTGCCTCTCCTCACTCTTTTCTACTTGTTTTCAATTAATTTGCAGTTCTGGGTTTCAAAGAACCCAGTTGACCATTATTTTACGTCAACAATTCTCATTACGGAATGAATTAAACACCCCATTATTTAAATGTTGCTTATTGACAATCGGAACGATAATTCTCTATTAATATTGACATGTTACTAACTTTTTTATGAGAAAGTTTAAGTTTGAATGATATAAGAAAGAAAAAAAATGTAATAATTTTTTGTCATCTATTAATTTTTATGTTGATATATCAATAAATTATAAAAAAACTTAGTAAAAAATATATATAACAAAAAATCTTTACTCCATTAATGGACAAACGTTAAAGTGATCATAATCACGTATTAATATAATGGGTTTAAGTTATATTTACTCTCCAAATTTCAAATTTGAATTACTAAAAAAAAATTGTCAATTAGCTTCATAAATATCGGAGGAGGGAGCTTTTCATGCGCAACGGCGAAGCTGCGTTTTCCTCCTGCATCGCCGTTAGAAGTGTTGGAATGTCGCTTATAAAATAACAGGTATGAGAATCTCTTTTATAGGAGTAGATTTCTAACCGCACCTGTAACATTAAGCTAGGCAGGTCCCACGCGATTCCAACCCTTCAAATGGTCAGCCTCGAGAAAAATGAAAAGTTATGGGGGCTCTTCAAGCAATTTATAGGGGGCCCTATAGGCAAGACGTAAGCTTTTAGAGGTGTGGCCGTGTCACCGTTGGGCACTGGTTGGGCCAAGAGTAAACTTTAACTCCATCGAATTAGGGCTTTCACTAATCTGAAACTCAGCTTTGGTCCATGGCCGCCATTACTGATAGGTTTATGGCACACGATGAGCTTGAAACGATTTTTACTAAGAATTGAGCTGCTGTTCGCGTTAAAGATACAAATCGCCTAATAACAAAATTTATTACGAAAACTATATACTAGTGTGCAAAAAACTCTTGCACCGAAAACTAGAGCCCCATGAGATAAAAAACAACAAGCCCAACTTTATCGATTTGTTTTGACATTAAATCCTATAGCAAATTCAATTTGATCTAATGAATCGATAAAAAGTTCAAATATATCTATTTATCAAAGAAAACTTGACACCATTTACTTAACATATCGAAGAAATAACAATATTATTCAATCTCCATATCAATTTTGATTCCAAGTTTGAGTTTGAACATGAAATTGGCTCGACATTTCGTTCGTCTAATTCAAAGTTTCAAACTGAGCTCAAGTTTTTCTTAAACAATTGTCTGTTGAGCTCAACTTTGAATTTTGGTCAAAGAGTCTTAGACAAGATTTGCATGTAATAGAAATTTTTTATTTCTTTCAATATTTATTAAAGTCAAGATCCAAAGAACATGAATTCAACTTGACGCGACTCTTTTTCATTTTCGAATAAAATAATTTATGTCACATAAACAAACGACCATGTACACTAGAAAAGAACGGGCAACAAATATATATAATTTTATTTGGAAATGATAAATACATATATAATTTTTTTAATACCATTTACAATGAAAAGAATTTGATATTGTGATATTATCAGAAAAAATGAATCTAGTTTATCATGAAATCGTATTAGGAAATGGTGATAGGTATACATGGTTAGAACAACCAATTGAGGTTTTGTGAGCTCAACTTGATTTCTAAGGGAAAAATCTTGTCTGAAAACGAAAGGAAAGAAAAGTAAGATATTTTGCATTATTGATAGGGCAGCCGTATCAACCACGCCCCATAAATTAGTTGCCAGTTGCAGAATAGCGAGGCATTGCGTGTAATGACAAATTAAAGTTAATGTCCGTTTTGTTCGTTAAGCTTTATTAATCGGATTGATTAAAGGCATTTTAATATTGGGCGGCTAAAAAAATTTATCAGAAGGCCGGCCATATGCGAAATTGATGATGGTCGTGTCATGTAATTATAAGTTCATTTATGATTTATTTTATTTTATGCTCCAAATGATATTTTGCTCATGATGCACTTTTGCAATTAGAGAGTGCTGTACGTATTATATATTCTTGGTTATTTGCGTCCTTTTAAACATCATATTTGATTTTTTTTTTTTTAAATAAAAACAATCTAGTTGGATGCTTTTTATAGAAAGGTTTTCAATAATTTTTCATTAATCTTTAAAAGTTACTTTAAGAATTTTTTTTTTTTAAAAAAAAGGCTTTTGAACAAAAAGCTTTATTTTACAAAATCACCTAAAATCCCATTTTATAAGAGTAATTATTAATAAATGTCTCATTAAGAAGTATTAATATTTTTAAATTTAAAACCTATCAAATGCTTCTTTAAGTTTGCTCTAATTATATGTTTAATATAAAAGATATTTTTATTTTTTTTAATCAGGCAGTATAGGATATATATAAAATGTATTTTGTTACTTGAAAACTTCTTGAAAATTCTAGTCCAATACAATTTGATAGATAATATGAAAACACAATCTCGTAATTAAAAAAAAAAAAATCATTTTCAATAGAGTACAGGCTTAAATTAATTCAAATTTAATTTACCAAAAAAATACTTTCCAATTTTGACTTTATTTTCAAAACAACAATGAACTTTTGAATTTAGTTCAAAACTTCATGTCCTTTTACAATTTGTAGTTTTAAAATTGAATATACCAAAAAAAAAAATCAATAAGGATTTTCTTTAATATATTTAAACCGAATCAATGAAGAATTGTTTTTTGTAAAAGTAGTCAAACATGGGGAAAAAAAAAAACCTCATAAAAGTTTATTGAAGCTAACTAGCAGCCCTAATGCAGTCTTCACCACACAGAAAAATTCCCTCGAAAGGGTCATGCATTTATTTGGTCGAATTAAAACAAAACTGAAGGTTTATATAAATTAGAAACCTACCGCCTGTGGCTAAGCAAATGGGCAATCAAAATTCGAAATCTCACAATCCAGTGGGGGTCCAATGATCTTTCGAGGACCAGCCATGCCCAGAAGCTGATAGGGCGTAGAGTAAGAGTGAGGCCCCCTCATTTACAGAACAGCATATCACACCACATCAGAGGCTAAGAGACAATCAGACAGCCACTGAAACCCAGTGCCAGACCCCACTCTGCCCAGCCCCTGCATTAGGGAACATCCCAAGCCATCTTCAACTATTTCACATTCCTATCCCAAAATATTCTCTTTACCAGACAACAAAATCTTGCACACCTATAATGCCAACCCCATCACAATCATGCCAAACCCTAACCCATTATTATATCTCTTTTGCAACCTTTTTTTTTTTTTTTTTTTTTTTCATTTCATTTTTTCATTTTCTGTCACCAAAATCCTGCTTATTCTTCTCATCAGCATTCCCATAAAACTCTTCAATTACTTGAACAAATTATCAAAAATCTTTAATTACTTTAATAATGCTGAGATAATTATAAAGTTTCCCTATTAAACTTATGTTATGAATATAAATATATACAATTTTGTTACGTTAAATATAAATATACTATGACATAATAAATTTTTTAAGAAACTAGACATTGAAGAGACCATATATTTACCATATATCTGTACCCATAAAAATCAATCACTATTTATGATATAATATAAACGAATTCATTATGTAAAAATTCAAGATATACCCCAACCCCGATCCAAAAGTTGCTACTTATTGGATTCACTCCATTCTAAAAATTTGTAATTGATTTTCGATATTATTAAGATCAAAATATTTATAGTTATTATATTAGTTTATAATTTATATATAATTAATAAAATAAATTATAAAATAACCTAAAAGATGGCGGAAAGAACCGAGTTTATTTGTTTTTTATTTTCTGGAAAACAAGATGAGCTCTAGAAAGTTATAATTTATTCATAGTCTAATCGTTTTTTATGAGCCTTTAGATAATAATTTGTATGATTTTTATCACACCATTTTATATTTTTTACATAATTAATAAAACAACTATAAAATTATGAAATTACCTACCACATCTTCTACGCTGAAGGATCCAAGTTTATTTCTTTTTTCTTTTCTGGAAGATAAGATGAGTTGTAGAAAGTGAAAGTTTATTCATCGTAAAAATTAAGGAATTATTAGATTTGGACAGCAAGAGAAAGAAAAAAATTCAAACAAATTACTATCAGAAGGCCTAAAATAAAGGGTTAGACACGAGATACTTTCATAATTTCATTAGTTAATGAGAGTATTAAAAATTGTGATGATTATCATACAAATCAAGAAAATCTGCAAAATGTCCCAACACAAAAAAGGAAAAAAAAAAAAAAAAAAAAAAACTGTGAAGCAACCAAAACCGTTAACTAACGAATAATTGCAGGATCCCTAATAGGGTTGGGGATTTAAAACTATATCACAAAAATCTACTCCGAGATGGTCATTTTAAGCCGTCTGGTGGGGGAATCCAACGACGATGACGGAGAACAAGGTGCCGATGATGATAGAACTGACGGAGACGGCGACGGCGACGGAGATTGTAAAGGAGATGACGGTGATGATGACGGTGATGATGAGATAACGGACGGTGGCGATGAAGACAAATCACAGCCACAGCCTTCCCTTAGCTTCCTTTTGTTGATGCCTCTTTCTTGATTTCCGAATTTAAACTCTCTGCTCATACAATCTTTAATCCGTTTCACGTCTGATAATTTAACTGGTTTGACTATAAAATCCTCCGCGCCCTCCTCTAAACATCTGTTACAAACAATTCAAAGCCAAAATTCGTTACTTAATCAATAATTTATTTTTTTTAAAAAAATCTGTATATAACTTTAAACTAAGTATTATTTTTTTTTTCAAAACCAACCTATCTATCCGCGCCAAAACATTCTCAGATGACATAATAACAACTGGAATTTCTCTAAAATTGGATGATTCCTGTTTAAGAAAATAAAAGAACTAAGTACAAGCCAAAAATGAAGAAAATAATAACAATAATAATTTTGTTAATTAAGAAGATATGAACAAAGCTGTTACCTTGATTTTCTTTAGCAATTCGTATCCAGTCATTCCCGGCATACAGTAATCTGTGATGATCAGATCCACCTTTAAACCCTGAAGCCAGACGAAGCTAAAAATCAGCTCAAAATTCGATTATTGGATGGCAATTGAGTTAAATATATATATTTTTTTCATGAAATTTACAAAATCCACTCACGTCCAAGCTATTAGTGTTCTCTTCCTCGTCTAGTCCAAGAAACTGCAGAGCTCTCCTTCCACTATCTACTGCAGTCACTGCAAAATTCACACAATAACAATTTAGAACAAGAAATGAAACGAAAACCTAAGAATCAAATTTGGTTGGAAATGAAAGAAGTTAACAAACCTTTACAAGAAGAAATCGTAAGCAACCTCTCGATGACCTGTCGGTCAACAGAGCTATCATCAACAGCAAGAACATGTACTTCATCTGATTTAGAAGGTGATAGATCAAAACCGTCCATCTTATCGGAAAATCTCCGCCAGGCAGCAACGCCGTTTGTGGTGGTCGTCATCTCAGGACTCTGGTTGTTTGCTGACTCTTCCTATTCTTCAAACAGGCGTAGGTGAAAATATGAGAGAAAGGATCTCTCTCTCTCTCTCTCTCTCTCTCTCTCTCTCAAAAGACAAGGTAGATTTTCTTGAACAAGAGGCTAGAACAGGGTTCCTCTGCTTCAGTAGCCTCTGCTTTATACGCTGTAATGTAATACGTCTTATCTGTCTCTTTCATATTTTTCTCTATCAAATCAAATCTTTCTCTCTCTAAGAAATCTCGAAATCTTGCTTTTTTTATTTCAAGCCTCTAATAACGCTCAGATTCTGAAATCCACTTTGGTGCCATCTCCATATCAAGAAACCTATGTTTTCCTTTTTCTCATTTAACATTTTATCGTATCGCGATATTTTTTATGAGACGCGATATTTTGGTCAAATAGGGGTAATCGTAAATAAACAGCGACAGCGATGGTCGGGATCGGCAATCGACGACCGCGCCATCCAGGAAACTGACACGTGTCAGCATTAGACTGCAAAAAGACTGAAGTTATGATCGACCTCCCGGCTTTTGCCGGTGACATTAACTCTGGTCCGTACAAACGACCGGTGACCTTGGGCCTTTCATGATAAAGAAACGTCAGGGTATTTTTAATGGAGAAAATATCTCTTACACTTGTCATGATAGGATAAACCAATTAAATAATGATAATTTTGTTCATCTTAATTTTTTCATTGATCTTTTCTATTTTTCTTATATTTTTCATTGTCTCATCTAATCAGTATATCATTATTTTAGCTGTATACAATCTCATTTAATATTTTTTATTTTTTTGGCCTTGAGAAAGAGTTATGTTAATCCCACCGCTTGTCAAACACGTGCTACCCCTGTCATGTATTTTATTTATTTATTTACCTTTTAATAATTCTAAGCATCCATTCACCTTAACTTTAAATCTAGTGGAGTTTATATATATATATATATATATACACATACACATGGATCTCAATTCTATAAATTTTAGATCGAATTAATTTATTAAGTTGATTTTAAATTTCATACAAATCTACATAAAAATTGAATCGAGTTTACTTTTATTTTTATAAATTTTTTATCGTATTACGTTGATAAGTTGATTTTAAATTTTATAAGAACCTAAATAAAAGTTTCAAAATGATTTTAATAGTTGATAAGTTTAGTCAGTGGAGATATGAAGATGATAATGTAATCTTGTAATGGTAGCAGTAGCTAATGATAATAGTATTTGACGAAGGTCTAATGGGTTCGTCATTAATAAATAGGATGGTTTTGTAAATGTGTAGGAACCAAATAGTTCCCTTCAATGATCCGGTGGCACATTCTTAAAAATACAAAAAAATAAAATAAAATCATAAGATGATACATGTCAAAAGGATCACATTCTTCTGGGAACAAAAAGTTTCAAAAGCGAATCATAAATTAGTGAGCGGTCGATCCATTTTATTGAACTTATAGAAAATATCATTTTGTAACTATATCTTTAAGTTTGATTTTTATTATTCTTACGATAAAATCAAATAATTTACATACCGTGACACCTAAAGAAATATCAAATTAACTTTTAAGTTTATGAAGATTTAATTCTTCACTGTATATTAATTTTAAATTTAGTAGAGCTATATCCGAAGTATAAGATGTAATCAAAATGAAAAATAACTAATAATTTAAACAAAAAATTATTTTATGAGTTTGGCTAACACCAAAGGCCAACAATGTGGTTTTAACCAATTACATGGGCTTCACCGAATACTATAGTCATATGGTTTATTTTGCAATTTTAAATAAATTTTGAACGAATATTTAGAATTTTCAAAATTTAAACTATTTTGAGCTTTAAGGTATATCTTGATTACTCATAATGGACATTTAAATGTGAAATAAAATTTGAACACAACATTTTGTCCTCGATGAAAAGACATGTTAACGTCAACATGAGTAGCGAATAACGTTGGGCCTCATAGAAATTTTAATATATGATGGTGGACGTCTTGTGTAACTTTCCAATTGACAATTTTTCAAAAAAAAAAAAAAAAGAAGCGACAGGAGAGAGAAAGAGACGAGTAGATTTGGGAGTCCCAAAGAAATCTAAGTGTGGGACCAACACACCATTTTTTGTGCTTGGACTTTTGCTACGCTTTCAATATTTTCAGACACTGGAGATGAAATCTTGGAGATCGCCTTGGCTTGAATTGTCTTTCCAAGGCAACACCAAACAATTGATTGATTGATTTTGTTTTTATATTTTCTCTCTCATAGTGCTTACTACTCTGTCATATCGCGTGCGGGATCTTCTCCGAACGAATGACGAAAGATAAAAATAAAAGACTAAGGTCACATGTAACGTGATGTTTTGTCATCACCGTCTGACTTGAACCACGCCACGAAGCAACTACCAAGAAAATTCACCAAAGGTAAAATTTGCTACAAATACAATGGACCCTTCGCTTTTTGGTCCCTTGTGTTTTGCCATGTCTTCCCTTTTGCAAGTTGCATTATTGCACTTGAATCACGTTGGCGTAAGTGGAATGGAATGATACCACGTGCTAATGGGACAATTTATTTTTAACTGATTAAGAGCCTACATGTTACTTTATTTAGTTAACACATCTGTACGGGTAAGTGTTTTTGAGGGCGAGAGATGTGTGCGTTTTTTAAAATTCATCTACCATGATATGTTAAAGAGTATTTACTCACTCCTTATAAAAATAATAATAATAATAATAAACACCTCACATGTTCGCTAATAAAGCATATGAAAGGGAATTATACTAATTATACAAATTATAAATGGATGTGTGAATGATTAATTGTCACTTATTAGTATGGTTGCCTATTTATATATTTAATTTTTATGTAATTAACCAGTCATTTATTTTATTTAAGATGACCAATCGGCATGTTTTAGTTGTGAAAAACAAATTTACCAGTATCAAGATTCAAGGGTGACAATAATAAACAAAGTCCCATAATATGATTAACTGAAAGAGTTTATCTGAATATTTGTTTAATAAAATAATAATATGTGTATTTTTAGATACTTTTATTAGAAAAGAAAATTTTAAGTTATTAATGCAGTTGATAAGGTTTGATCCATTCATGTATGTGGGTTAACGCACATCAAATTATTGTGTTTTTATGTAAATTGCAATTTAAATTTCGTTATTATAATTAGATGTGATGTCTCTTTAGCATTAATGTGACAACTGACAACCACTTAAAGTGATGTTATAGCCTATATAATAAACTAGTTAGAACTTTCTGTTTCTTTTAAACATTTTTTTTCTTTACTTCTAATTTTATTGCTTTACCGGTTTACAATCTTTTTGGATCCATACTTTAATTTTGTTATAAGATAAACTTTTGATCTAATGTCAATTTTTTGGTGTTTTAATTTAGTTAATGTTTCTTTTACAGTTGCTAATTTTTTTTTTAAGCCAATTGGTAAATTCAGGTATATGGACATTCGATAATCTTTAGATGACAATGGCGTCGTTTTTTGGTTTGTTTTAACGTTTCTCCATATATTATTACTCTGTCCTTCTTGTTCGATTTTCAAATTAGCTACTATAAATCACAAAAAGTTAATGCCATCAGATCTATCAAATCTATCTCATTGAACGTAATTTAAGTAAAGTTGTTGAAACAGTCATTTGTTTATTTACTTAACCTGACAGTACGACACTTTAATCAAACACCTAAAGTTCAATTCACTTGCAGAACTTGCTGCACAAATAAAATTACCTTTTTTTTTTAAAAAAAAAATCAAGCGTTTTTTGGAAAAAAAAAAAAAAAGCTAAAAAAATCAAGTTTTTTTTTTTTTCTTTTTGTAAACAAACTTTATGTACTTTTTAAAAAATAATTCGATCTGTAAAACAATTTCTATTTTTGAAAATAATTTGTTATTTTTCTTACATTTTATTTGAAATAATATTTTGAATACTATAGAATGAATTGAAGGTCCTCAATAGTATCATAGTTTTATATATAATTATTACGGTGAAATGATTTACGTATCGTTTAAAATATTTGAAAATTAGCATAAAATGTGTCTATAATTTAAAATTTTAAAATATTGTTAAATATTTTTTAAATTTAAGAATAAATATATATTAATATAATAAAATTAAAAATAATGTTTTAATTAACCTTAGGAGAACACATTAAAAATTGCACATAATATATTACTTTAAAAAGTACATTTTAACTTACTCAGAAGTAAGTTTGTTATGGTTTAACGGTCATTTGATAGTTGTATCAGGAGACATTGTATTTTGTTATGAATATTTTTAGGTTGCTTATATATGCTGGTAAAAGTACAGTACTATTGATAGAAGCCAAGGACAGGTGAAAACCCAAGACCTTTCAAGAAGAAGAGGCTGAACATTTGACTAAGGCACAGTCCGCTGAGGGGTCCAGTTTATCAGACGAATAGCTCGCCCAAAAATCCAGCTCATTAGATATGCAGCTCGTCAGTCGTCCAGCTCGTAGACTCAAACAACATTATCAGTTCACAGAGGCGAATCTAGTCAGACTTTGGACATTCCAGCTTGTTATGACTAACTCGCAGGTAGCGAGTCAGACATTGCCAGGATCGTCAGAGTAAAGGTCAGTCAGGCGTATCGTACACGCCTAATCCCATCGAAAATTACAGCATTGATTACGGAGATCTCACCTAATTAGTATGAGTTTAGCGTCTAAGTTTATGTTTTGACAGAATTGAGCTGATAGATGTCAGACGCATTAAATATAATCCAAGTGCATTAAATGTAGTAATAATTTCATTTTGACTTATGACATTACTGTAGCTCATTCAATTCTTTATAAATAGGGAAGAATTTTCATTGTAAAATGGGATAAACACTTTTGAGTGCCGTTACTCTGTAAAAATAGTGAGAAAAAAATGAACGTAAGCAAACTTTGGGACGAACCAGTCTAAAAATCTGTTGTCTTGAGTTATTCCCCTACTTCCTTCCTTACCTTTTACCTGTTTCTTACACCGTTTCTAACATCAACTACAGTTTGGATCAAAACAAACCTTGTCGACTAAATTCAGACGTCAATACATTTGTACTCACATTAAAAAGAAAATGAAAAACCATAAACAAAATACTGTCATTTGGATGTGTATTAACAATATTTTTTCATTTTTAAAAACAAAAAATTGGTTTGTATAATAAGCTTGTATGTGTTTGGTGGGTTGTTCTATAAAAGGATATTATATATATAAAAAAAAAACCCTCTAAAATGTAAATTATTGAAGATTAGTTGTTTTTTTTATTTTTATTAGGTGAATCGTCATTTGTAGTCTAAAAGACTCAACCGGTGTTAAAATTTAAGTGCATAATAGTAATCTAATAAAATAATTAAATTTTTAAAATAAGAAAAATTGTTAAAAATTTGTAGGGAAAAAAATAAAACCACTTCCATCAATCATTCATATCAATAAGAAACAACTGAGTCATCAACTAAAAACAACTTATTTCTATTAATAATCTCATATTTTCTCATATCTTTTCTCTTTTTTTTTTTTCCGTTTATTTTTGGAAATGGGGGTTTTCAGCCAAAAACAGGTTTCCAGGCTGGAACATTTATGAGTTTCCAACACCCAAATTCATCATCATTTTATCGATTCAACACATCAATCCCAAAACACAAAACACATCAATCCCAAACCAACCCAACATCACCCAACAAAGAATAAAGGGGGAGAGAGAGAGAGAGAACAACAAAGAAAGGTCTTCTAACACCCACCTCCATCCATAAACACCGTGGTCGTAGAGATCTTTCACCACTGTCATCAGTGGTCAGTGATAGAGAGAATAGAGGAAAAGGGAAGTGAAAGAGCAAGAGTGATTTTAATTTTGTTTTAGTTTAATTAATGGTTTTTTATTTTTTTTATTTTGTGTTATTTTTTTATTTAGTATTATTATTAATAATTTACAAGGTATGTTGATTATTTCATGATTTTGAATAGAAAATATTAACATTTTGAATATAAAGTTAACGGTAAGGGATAATTCACCTAATAAAAAAAAAATTGAAGGTTAATGTTGAATAGTTTACTTTTTAAGGAGATTTTTCATAATATCCCTTTTATTAAATATGTTTTTTCAATAAAAGTGAAAAGCAAACATTTTATATTTTTCATAATTTTTAAAATATATTTTTAACATAAATAATTATTTATCTCTTTAAATAATTATTTTATTCGTTTTTAAAAATAATGTCAAACATATTTACATAAATTTACTGTTTTTAAAATGGTTTTTAACAAAATTAATTAAATATATTGTATTTTAAAAAATATATTTTTTATTTGGCAAAAATAAATTTTAAAAATAACATTTTAAAAGTGCAATCAAGTGTGCTAATTTTGAGACATGCATTGAACTAGTACAGATAAAAAAGAAAAAAGAGAAAAAAAATCCAATAATTAACGAGAAACTGAAAGGTGTATAAAGAATTGGGTTGACCTGGTAATGATGAAAAGCAAAAGTTAGACTAATCAAACCAAAACCAGTGTTAACGAGATCTAATTAGAATAATCACCAATTCCCTTTAGTCAAACAGAATCTGGGATTGGAGTATCGGGACCCACTAATAAATATTTTCCTGATCACTTTTCATGATCATCAGGCCAATAAAAAGAAAAGCGTGTGGGGTCCTGCTAATCGTACGATCAATTCGAGTCATGGCCTCGTGGTCGTCATGGCCGACCAACTGAACTAATTGTATGGATTAGATCCGGTTCGAAGAGAATCAAAGGAGCCCAAGGTACAAAAAAAATTAACAAAATAATTAAGGTTAATCATCTTTTTGAACGACTTTATGATTATTAGGTGAAAGAAAGCAGAGATGGTGTGAATGATCCTATTTTCTTTTAAAAGATATGGCATCTGCTTTTTCAAATTTCAGTGTGATTTGGAGCATCTTTTATTTCAGGTTTTTTTTTTTTTTTTTTTTCTTATACTGGAAATATCATTGGATCTTTACATTTTTCTCTCTTTACCAAACAGGTAATCAAATTTCCTCCTTATTTTCAAACACTATTATTCTGACCCATCAAAAAGCATGTGATGGGACTAGACTTTTTTTTTGAAGTATGTTGATGGGACTATTAGGGATATGCTATAATATTATGGCGAGGTAAATAGACTCCTAATATTAACACTATTTTAGGAATCGTTTCTATAATAAAAATATTAATATAATTATATTATCCACGTAAATTGAAAATCAATAGGTTATAAGACCTTATAAATAAATTATTACAACTATAAGCGAGATTTCATTGTCTATATTAGGAGAATTGAATTGAGCGATGATGCTTATAAAAGTTTATATCTGTAACACACTTGGCATGTTGTCTAAGTGAAAACAACATTGTCTTTCCTTGCCCAACAGAGAGCCAGTTCGTGATTCAAGGGTTGGTGCCACTAAGTTGTGCTAGTTTTTCCCATGTTTCTTCTCCCTCAAATGGGAGCTCTCCTTCCGTCTCCCAAAGCCTCAATTCCGAACCGCACTTCAGTAGATCTTATCTAGAAAGTCTGATAGTATTATCTAAGTTTATAAAATGTTGTAATATGTCAAAAGGTTCTTATCTGTAACAAAATCAATAAAACTTGTCTTTACTTTTATCTTGCTTAACAGAGTGTTTTTTCTTCACCTGAGGATTGTTTAGTGTACAAGACGTGCAAGGGCCACATTAATACAAATTATCAACAAGAAGGCAAGGCACACATGGTGCCGTACCTCTTTAGCTAATGTGTCAGCAGCCTAGGAACCAAGTTTGGCCCAATGTTAGGTTGGATTCGCAAGCATAATTGGACAATGAATCCAGAAAACCAATCTCACTCTAAGCCTACCCTTGATGCTGCATTGATTTGTTTCCGCAATCTTCTTGAAGGAAACACAAGGAGATGGTTTTTTGTTTGCCTGCCGACTCACCCTCCATCCATAAAAGCTTCAATTTAAAGATTGGGGGTGGGGTGGGGCATTGGCCCTGTTTGCTCGACTGCGTGGGGACAATGCCATTGCCCAGCCTCATCAGTCATCACTCTCCACTTTTATTATCACCTTTCTTTTTCTTCTATTTTAATGATAATTACACTACGTTATGAACTTAAATTTTGATTGGCAATTTGGCATTGACGATGATGATGATTGATGACACAGAAGATTAATGCAGTTGGCCACCTCAGCCAATGTTATCACGATGGTATCAACGTTAGTTCTAATAATCACATCACAAAAACAAAACAATTCGTTTTACGTTAGTAACAAAAAAATTTGACATATTATGAATAATCACGCATAATTTTGTTCTATCTCCTTTTAATATATTGTTCAAATTAAAAATTAGACCAGACCAGACACATCTGTTTTTTCTGTCTTGTCTTTGATTCGTCCAACTTATATGTTGATTCTATTCTCTTCCCTTCGCAAAACCAAAGAACAAAACCATACCAACAAAGACCAACACTACTGGCCAAAACTTGCATTAATAAAAAAAGTCCAATACTGTCAGTCCCAAATCAACAACCTCATCGAAGCCTACCTGGACTGGGCTATCACTTTGGGCTTTTGTTGGGCTTTGTCTTCGCGGCATCTATTTCGTGCTGTAATTTCATTTATCTTTCGAGTAGCATTTTAAAAGTTTCCTGTGTTCAATTTTGCCATTAGTTTCTGTTACCACTTGTTGACTCGAAGCTTGAAAATCGAAGACATCAACTAAGAGAGATGGAGTGTGCAGGCAAGGGGCGTGGAACTCGGTGCATAGGCCCAGCCAGAAGACGCTGTGGTCGCTGTGGAGCCGTTGCTTATTGCTCCGCGTCTCATCAGGTTTCCTTTTTTTCAATTTCTTTTACCTTCTACTATTTATTTTCAAAATCATTGTTATATGAATTTAATTGTTTTATACTAGTTTTATTGTAAGCTAAATTCAGGATCACGTTACAGAAACTGTCATGCTTTGGCTTTTTGATTGATCAATTTCAAGGGTCATGGAGCAGTTTAGAAATTGAGTGTTCATATAGCATCAGAGTCCAATTCTGTGCAGAAGAAATAAAGGGATAAAAAAATATAGAGAATCTAATTATAGAGTCTTTTTCTGGTGTATATCAGATGTAGGTTATTTAATTTTAAGAATTTGTTACCAGATTTTACATTGGAATGATCATAAAGAAGAATGTGAAAGGTTAGAACAGCAAATGAAGCGTGTAGATGCCTTGAATGATTTTCCTTTCACATTCTCTGAAGAAGCTACAGTTCAGGTAAATGACTTTTTCTCTTGGAGGGAAAATGATAATTATCTTTGTAGAATTGTACTGTGTGTATCATAGACTTTTAACTTACTTTGAGTGTAAAATATTGATAGGTGTGTGAAAAGCGGGAAACTAGGTGTTCATTCTTGAGCAAAAGGAGCATTCATCGTGTGGGAATGTGGACTTGTGAATGCTTATGTGGGTTGTCACTTGCTTCATTTGATCATGCAAGGTTTCTTATCGTTTTCTGTTTTCACATGTTTTTAGTACCTTGACAGTCTGTATTATAGGTCACATGGTAAAAAAGGCGATACATTTCAGTTTCAGATTGTGTGATGCACAAACGATTGTTAAAGTTAACCTTACAGAATTTCAAAGTTGATATTGGGCTTTTAATGAAATTGCCAAAAGGTAAAATGTGGCACTAATTACTAACATCGTGTAAGTTCCCAAAGGTTTCTTAATTTTGAATGTAAACAGGAGGCCTGTTCATTTGAATGGATAATATCCCTTGCATTGTGGGTAGGTTACATAGTCATGCTTATGTATATTACAGCACCATGTTTATAAAACCATTGGTCCATTGCTGTGTGCTCAAGTTAGGTGAATCAATTCATCAAACCAATAATAGAAGGACCAGAGGCACAGAATAGTAAAATGCTTTATTGAGATGTTACACGTCTTCCATGTGCAGTATTTATGGAGGGGACTATATCATCAACAAAATAATGATCCATCTATGTTAGAGAAAGGAATTTTTGTAAATTTTTTTGCAATTCTTGTGGGTGCTCTGGCTACTTGTGAAGCTTTGGAGAGCAAAGTAAACTTAAAGGCTTCAATAGAGATATCAGATTATTTTGGGCCGGTTTTATATTATGTGTATATCGTAACTTTATTTATTTATTTATTTTTAAGTTTGTTAAAATATTTTACTTTTCTGGCAGGTATAAAGATGGTGGTTGGGATCTTGCCAGTATCCTGTGCCCATGTTCTGGTATGATCCTTTACTTTTCATTTTTTCTTTTTCATGTAAAACATGATTTATCTAATTTTGTCGTGTAATTCGCAGGGCCTTCATCTCTGGTAAAGAATCTATGTAGTTGGAAAGAGTACTATGAGTGGAGAAGTATTCCACTACATTCACCTGTTGCTTTGCTTCTTCACTGGGTATGATGTGTTGTGTATATTCATCAAAAAGTTTATATGTATAGTGTATATTACCATTCTCATAATCTGATTTTCAATCACCATTTATCTATTCAGATTATCTTTATCTTACATAAATCAAAATATGACATGAAGTAACAACACCTGCTTGTTATTTCTTGTCCAAAGTAATGGTAGTTTGTGTTCTATCTGCTGCTTTGCCAAAATCCTCATGCATTCTTAAAATTTTGTCAAATCTAGATAGATGAATATAGGTCAGATCTCAAAATTCCTTTAAATTTAGTTCTGCCTCCATTAAATCACAGTTTTTCCATTTCAGTAATAACATATGCATGTTATCACTGCTCTGAGAATATATATATTTTTTTTAATGCTGCAGCCACTTACTATATATTATGCCACTCAAGTTGCTGGGTTGAGAAGTTTTAGTTCTACAGTCAGTAATAAACTGATCATACACTACCTTGGTATATTATTTCCCTCAAATTTCCACTGTGTGTGCCCTACAGTTTGATGTACTGCTTGAACTGCTATCCTAGTGTGTGGTTGTATAATATACATGTGACTTGCACGACTTCATTCATAAAGTCTTTCCTGCTACCTATTAGTAGTAACTTTATATATGCCCAAGTTTCTGAGGTAATTAGGTACATGTAATATCTTCCTTCTCTTTGGCATACAAGATTCAACATTGCCCCAAGCTCTGAAAATACTTTAATTCTTTTGCAGAAATGAAATTTGCAATCTTAGGACAAGATTCAATTGTAAAGTGGAACAGGCACTTTTTCTTTTGCATTCTTGCTTCTGAGTTTATATCACACTGTAACAAGTTAGATTGGCTCAAGCATTGCAGCTGTTGGCTGTTAAATCAGAACATATACTTTTAAAGTAGATGCTCATGATATGATTGAATGATCTGTAAAAGCTTTTATACATGTTTTATTGATTGTTAATGTTGCATTATTTTCCTGATCAAATGCTGCGGTACATTTCATTGAACAGTGTCGTTACCTTAAGTATCAGCATTTTGGATGAATCTTGTTGGTTTATTTCCTTTTACAAGATCAAGTGATAATTTATAAGTCATCATATATCCATGGTTTCTTAATTTTGCTTCATGTTTGAGTCTTGTCAGGGCCTGAGAAGGAGCTTCTACAACTTGCTGTCTTTGGGGAGTTGCATGCCCTCTTCCCTGGTGTGCAGGTGCAAATAGAGCTAATTGGACCTGCAATTCCACAACATAGGTCAGCTGTTGACTTCATAATGGTTTAATTATGTGCCAGACAGTAGGGAGTAAGTCGTCTAGAGTGCTTGGTGGCCCTTACATATTATGATAAAATAAACATTAATGAATTCATACTCTAATATTTTCATGATATTTGGGTGAAGTGTTTTGGTTGGTTTTTCTATATGTCGGACTGACTTCTCTCCAAGTAGGTTTTTTGTTTGTCTTTACTCTTTATAGTGATTTTTCTTATATAAATAATATAGGCTGTCATAAAATATACAAGGCGCATGGAGTTGAAGATCAAGCCAAAGGTTAAGAGAGAAAGGTGCGAGATAGAAGAGAGAAATAATGTAAGAGAGAAGAGGGAGGGTGTCACACTTATGTTCATACATTAGTGAGTTGACATTAGGTTTATTTACGTGTTGATTGCATACATCAAAGAATGGTTGGTCGGCTTGGAAGGGTATTATGAGTCATGACCAACGATCGTACTCCCTAGAATTAGCTTGAGAATGACAAATAGCACAATGAACTGTGTGGAGCTGCACCAAAGCTTTCTTGATGAGCCCTTTTCGAGTCTTTCTTTGAAAAATGGACTTCTCATGAAGATACAAAAATCATTAGTTCAGGGGTTATTCTAACAAGATTTATCCTTCTTTTCACACGTCTTTATAAATAGGGATGGTGAGAAGATCAATCTTTCCAGCTATGCTCATTGCACTGATGCTGATTGCATATGCAAATCTTCAAGTGAGAATTGTGGTTGGAGTCTGGGCATAGTTAGATCTTCAGCAGTGACACTGCAACTTCATAAAGGATTTTATCATGACCGTTACCGAGATATAGCAAAGGTCTCTCTATTGCTCTCCATGCAGAGACATAATTTGTTCTTTCTTTTCCCTCTGTTGTCATCAAGCTTCTGCTCTTGAAAATCTTTTGTATGCACAATTTCACTGATTGTCATTTCTCATGACTTAAATTCTGTGGACAGGATTCATTTCCTCATTTAGTTATCGCACCAAATGCTGGCATTGCAGCTTATTCAAGTTGGTCATCCACTATTGTATGTCTTTAATACCCTGAACATCATGCTCACTGATTTTTGTGTTTGTGCTTGATGAGGACTCACTGGGAAGTTTTTATGTTTTACACATCATTTTCCACTTTTTGATTGTATTGATGGTTGGCATTTCAGAAGCTTATAAAGGAGATAAATGTTCCAGCAATATTTTCTGATTATTGCGAAGAAGCTAGCCATCTTGCAGCTTGTAGCATAAACACCATAACTAGCTGTCCTATCTCACTTCCTGTGTGTTCACATTGCCCCTCTTTGTTTATATGGTGTTATATTTATCGCTGAAATTTGATCATGGTTTTAATTGAAGCCTTTGGATTGTAGATTCAGTTGAATCCATTTAGGCAGCCGATGGTGGTGGAAGACAGTGCTCTCTGTCTTCCTTGCTATTCAAATTGCTTCCTGTTTGGGATGTGATGTGAAGCGGTTTGCTAAGCAATAAGCATCTGCTTCAAAATCTATTCTTGACTTCCCCAAGCATAATTTTTTGGTCCCTTGAATCTGAGGAGCATGTGATTGAGGTAATAATTTTAATCTAGTTATCAAGGCTAATGAGACGTGTTTGCTAATGTAGTCTGGAATTCATTTCAGGTGTTGTTAAAAGGTATGGTGCGAGGTTGCCATGTCGCAGTTTGCTGTGGAAAGTGAGATCTAGAGGCTTGATTCAATCTTCATCCTCTCTGTAATCCAAGAAATCTCTATGCAAAGCTGCCAGTTGAGGGCTCCTACTGTTTTGAGAAACCAACTTGTTTGTGTTTCAAAATATTGATGCTGAGTTCCTGATAAGAGTGTAGATTTGGGGACCGACATGAGATATGGTCATAAACCAAACCTATATTAAGGAAGTTTGGTCTTTGAATTATTGCCATAATTTTCTCCATTATACATTTCATATATACATCTTTTCACAGTTTCAACTTAAATTAGAAATTGACAAACAATAACAAATAACAGCAGTGGAGTGATTTTTATTTCAAAATTCTACACTCTTTATCCAATTTTGTATGATTCACATTTATAAAAGGTTGCTAAAATGCCATAATTTTGGGACAATTAAATAGCTTTTTCTTTTTTTTTTCTTCTTTTGATATATTACACGTATACAATATAAATATATATAACATTATCGAGTATTTTGAATCAACTGTAAGAAACAAGTCTAAACTAAAGCTCTCAAAAACTAGAGCTAGACTTCTAGAAAATGGAGGAAACACCTCACAGGAAGAAAGAAAATTGTCATAGTTTCGTGGCTCTTGTGGGTCGAATCTTAGCCTTGCCAAACAAGAACAAGGTGTGTGGCAACACATGACACCTTAGTTGGTGACTTTTTCAAATGGTTTGAAGTATTATAATAAGAAAGTTATTACACATAAGTTTATAGTGAGCAGGAAATTTATAAATTTAAATAAATCTAACACAATTTGGACAAATTACAAAAAAATGAAGTACCGAGTTAGTCCATCAATCAACCGAACTTTAACGTCTACTCTCGTGGCTAAATAACAAAGTAATGATGTGTTAACTTCTAAAAAAATGACAGACATGTATCTATAATTATCCGTCACGTAAAAGCATCTTCAATGTAAATATGGATTGTTTTTCACAATTCATTATCATATCATCGATATTTAAGGAATTATTTTTTAGATGATATTAAATAGCAATTGATATTCAATATTTAAGGAATTATTTTTTAGATGATATTAAATAGCAATTGATATAAATTAAAATTATAAAATGTTATTCAATGTTTTCACTCAGTATGGGAGATGAATTTAGAGATAGAGAGAAGAAAATATGAGTTGAGTAGAAGAGAAATTATATTTAATGATTTGGTAAGTCAATACGAAAGATTGATTTTTGCATTGGATGGATCATTTTTCGTGAATTGGAGATGCTATAAGCTGTCACTCCTTGTGAACACAAACTGTTAAAAAACTGTCAGAATATTATCTACCCAAATTGGAATCCATCCGGTTCTTTCATTCCAATCCGAAGACCACATGGATCCTCCCTAAAATCGCCGGTTGAATTGACCGATTAAATTCTCCAATTTCAGGGTTCTTTTATATCTGCAGAATTCGAACAGTAAGAACCCTAACCATGTCCCGATATTTATTGATATTGCTATCATGTGTTGTCGCCTTAGGTTTTTGTAGCGATTTCGGCCATAGTTTGAAGGTTCCGTTTAGGGTCAACGACGTGCTTCCGATGCTGCCACGTGAGATATCGTGGCCGGTTTTGAACAATTTTCACAGTGCCGTTGATTTGCTGCCGTATTACGTTGGATCGGTTTCTCCTAACAACGGCTCCATTGAGTGGAAAGGAGCTTGCTTTTACGGTAACCAAGCTCGCCTTGAAATCACCGAAGGTGATCGTGATGACCCTGGCTTGGGTGGCGGCGTTCTCTATCTCACGGTGAGCTTTTCATCATTGTTTTTTTATCTTTATCATAATTTTGGTGGACTTTTTTGAGTGATTAATTATGATACAGTTCACAGTTGGATGTATTTTTAGTCATTGAGATTCGCTTTGATGCATTACTGATTTTGATTACCTTTTAAGCTTGTCTTTTCTTTCGTAGTTGCTTATTGAATTGTTGGAATTGGAAGTTATAAACCAAAATATATGTATATAAATATTTTTTAGACTTTACCTGTTATAACGACTTTTTGAGCTTTTTCTTAGTGGTGTGGGGGTGGTTTCTTATGGAAATTAATGCTAGTTTTATTGGCAGACATCTAAAGCACATAGCTGGACGTGTATGGATATTTATGTTTTTGCAACACCCTACAGGGTCACTTGGGACTACTACTTCTCGGCTCGAGAACATACATTGAAGTTTGACTCTTGGGAAGAAACTGCAGAATTGGAATATGTATGCTTGGTTTTTGTGGTCTGTTATCATTTTGATAATAATATTATAGCATGGAAGTGACATTCTTGCTCTATATTTTGCAGGTAAAGCAGCACGGGGTCTCTGTATTTCTCATGCCATCTGGAATGATGGGGACCTTGCTTTCTTTAGTAGATGTGTTGCCTCTGTTCTCCAATACCAATTGGGGTCAGAGTGCCAACATAGCTTTTCTAAAGAAGCACATGGGTGCAACCTTTGAAAAACGTCCTCAACCTTGGCGTGCTACCATAAACCCTGAAGATGTGCATTCTGGTGATTTTTTGGCAGTGTCAAAGATCCGTGGTCGGTGGGGTGGATTTGAGACGTTGGAAAAATGGGTGACAGGAGCATTTGCTGGTCATACGGCAGTTTGTTTAAAGGATGAAGAGGGTAATCTTTGGGTTGGTGAATCGGGACATGAGAATGAAAAGGTATTAAATGAAAAGAAAAAGATTTGAGTCTATCATGTTACAGTTCTTCTAAATATTTAGGTTGATGACACCCTTATGTCATTGGATTTTGGTTTCGTTGCAATTGCTGTGTTTGGTTTTTAGGACTCTGGTTGTGCTCATTTCCCTTATTTTCCAGTTAGAGTACGCGGCATGTATTTAGCACCAATGAAAATTCTTCAGTCTATAATTCATATTCGGTGAGATTTGTTAAGAGAAACAAATTTTCCTTTTATTAACCACTTGTAGACAATCCATGTAATTGAATCTTTAATGACAATACTAGAATCTCCTAAATAGAATTGATGTTTCATCCTTTGAGAAAGATAAGAAGTTAATGTTGTTTCTTCATTGAACCATCTGGCTCTCTCTCTCTCTCTCTAAATTTTGATTATTACTCTTGTTGTTAATAAATAGTATACAGAACTGTTAATGGCTATAACTGGCTGTCACTGTGTTCCAACTTTCCTGTATCATGCCTAAACATGCTGTCAAACACCTGGCTTTAGAGACTGGACCACAAAACTTTCTGGAAACTCAGGCAACTCTGTTTGAGACTGCACACTTGACCGTATGAAGAGGAAAATCACTTGTGGTCTGTTTGAAACTCTCATGTAGACAAGTATAATTGGCATTTAAATTCGATTGGTGATGGGTCTATATGTAGTAAGTAGCATGACAACAGCTTGAAGATTGTATTGTCCTCATGCATATACGTATGGATTTGCAGGGGGAAGAAATTATAGTGGTAATCCCATGGGATGAATGGTGGGAATTGGCACTGAAGGATAACTCTAATCCTCAGATAGCCTTACTTCCATTACATCTGGATGTGCGTGCAAAATTCAACACTACTGCTGCTTGGGAATATGCCCGGAGCATGTCAGGAAAGCCATATGGTTATCATAATATGATATTTAGTTGGATTGACACTGTTGCTGATAACTATCCACCACCTCTTGATGCTCACTTGGTATGCATATTCTGATTACTCTACATAATGTTGTTTGATAAGACTGGCATTTGCCATTGATCTTCCATTCTAGTGAAAACGTGCTGTGCTGTAAAAATCATCACACTTCTTCAATAAGTATTTAGGGTTGTCTTTTTGTTGTCAGAGTTATAAACTTCTTGCTAAAGGTATTTGGATGATGATGGTGATGATGGCAATACTTAGTCTTTGTTTTATCAATCACAGGTCATTTCTGTCATGTCCATGTGGACTCGACTGCAGCCTGCATATGCTGCAAATATGTGGAATGAAGCACTAAATAAGCGCTTGGGCACTGAGGTATTTCATACTTATTCTTATATTTGATTCATTTTACCCTGGTTTTAGATCAATAATAATGAAGTTGAAACCTGCATGAATAAGAAACTTTTCCTTTCAAATGAAACTTGCATGTGGTGTATTTTCCTTATATATGCATTGCTTCCACTGCCTATCTTCCACTTTTCTCTTCTAATTTTTCTTTGGGCAACATGCTAATAGACCTATTTTCCCTTTGAGTTGAAATGTAAGGCGTTAGGCCTTTATAGAACATGTCTATTTTGCTGTCTCTTTGTTGGTTTCCATTTCTTATCTTTCTCTTGAAATTTTAATCATTTGGAATGACCATTACTTTTACATGGCATATTTTGTTGCTCCTAATTTGTAATTGCAGTGGTCGGAGAATATGTGCATTAAATATAACATGATAAAACTGTGTGGTGCTTCATTTGACCTATGGTCATTATTTTTTGGAAGCAAGAAGGGAAGTTCTTCTTCAAACAGATGATCAAACTCAATAAGATGAATCAACTTGAGATTAAAGCCTTTAAGACTATGTGTTCTTTCCCCAAACTTAAGATTTGTTGGGTTAATAATTTTTATTGGTGAAAATATCATATATTACATAGTTTATGTACATTCTTTCATTTGTTTTTGTCAGGATTTGGATCTCTATGGAATTCTAGAAGAGACTGAAAAGCGAGGCATAACCTTTGATCAATTGCTTACCATCCCAGAACAAGATGAATGGGTATACAGTGATGGGAAATCAACAACATGTGTCGCCTTTATCCTTGAAATGTATAAAGAAGCTGGAGTATTGGGTCCTTTTTCTAACTCTATTCAAGTGACTGAATTCACTGTGAGT
Source organism: Dimocarpus longan (assembly GCA_022984855.1). Lineage (NCBI taxonomy): Eukaryota > Viridiplantae > Streptophyta > Magnoliopsida > Sapindales > Sapindaceae > Dimocarpus > Dimocarpus longan. The sequence continues at coordinate 20,337,145 of CM041022.1, forward strand.
GTTTTATGGTTTATTTTTCTTTTCCAGTTGCAACTTTTTTTCATGTGATGTGACTTGTCTTGTCTTTGATAACAGATTCGTGATGCTTACATGCTTAAGATATTTGAAAATAATCAAACACGAATGCCTAGTTGGTGTAACAATGAGGATGGAAAGCTCCCATTCTGCCAAATTCTTGGTGAGTATAGGATGGAATTGCCGCAGTACAACACCTTAGAGCCTTATGCCAACATGAACCAGAACTGTCCATCCTTACCACCTAGTTATGCTAGGCCCATGCGATGCTAATTTGAATTCAATTTGTTTCGTTTGTGTTATTGTTGTTTCCACTTATGGCAATGTTTTATCTATTAAGCTGCAAATATGTTTAGGTAGAAACAATTATAGAACATGTCTAAAAGTACTGGGTCGGAGTCTGTACATAAATGTTATTCAAATAAACTGTTACAACTTGCAACATTTGTATGCCTTTTATGGATGGATTCAGACCTCGCTTGTTCATTTCTCTGAATGACAATGTGTCTCTCATTTCTACATGTTATATGAACGACTAATTATATAGAGACTTGACTTGCGGGTCATTATCTTTGCGGGAAATATGATAGAATTGGAAAGGTATAGAGAAAGAATAGCATGACTGGTGGCTCATTGCTTGATCGAGGTTTACACCATGAGTGATATTTTATACCAATCACCAATCAAATTTTAAATGATAAGCATATAAATTGTATCTATCATATTATTCATTACACTACTTTTTTGTTCTTGGTGAGCATAAATCATTCATGTCAGACTGGAATGGTAATATCTGAACAAAGTTTGGGAGGTTTATTACTTAGGTAGTGGCTAAAAATTCAATTCTAAAAGCCTATATGTTGAAATTAAGTTTATACCTTATGATCAAAAAACGTTAATTGCGGCATTTGTAAACTGCATGACACAGTGGAATATTGATTTATTGGCTCCAGAGCGACAGTTTGTAAGAAGTTTTATTCGGCAGATGACTTGCTCTCTAGTTGTTTCGTTTCTGTAATAACTGCATTACTATCATTTTTAGAACTATAATAACACTGAACTTTGCTAAAAATCACATCATGTTAATCGAAATATGACATGTCATTACAAGAATCCTGTGTATCAACTGCGATTAATAGATGGAATCAAATTTCTCCATCCCATAGTTCCTCCATTGACTTGATAGGCCCATTTATTGAGATGTAATCTTCTCCGAGGCATCCTCTGCTTTGTGGGATTTCACTGATTTTCTTGGTCTCTTCTTCACTTAATTCCCAGCTGAATATCTCAAGGTTCTCTTTCATTCTCTGCTTGTTGAAACTCTTCACCACCACAGTCACCCCTTGCTCGTATGCCCATCTCAAACACACCTGCTGACAAATCAACTTACTATTATTCATTCTTTAAGTTTGTGAAAAAAAACTAAATAAACAAAATTTAAGAGAGAGAAAAGTTTTGAAGCACCTGAGCAACGGTCTTTCCCTTGGCAATTGCAATTTGTTTAAGGTCCAGACATTCCATAACTCTGTTGCTGCCCCAAATAGCTCCTTTGGCTCCTAGAGGAGCATAAGCTGTCAAGAATATTCCTTTTTCCTTGCAGAATTCTCTCAACCTGTTTTGCTGCCAAAGTGGGTTCATCTCCACCTATTGAAGTAATTGCAATAAATTTCATTATACAATCTACTTGATAGCACAGGGGTTCACTAGAAACTCAAAATGTGTTTGGAAACTCACCTGATTGACAGCAGGAGGGATCTTCGCTTCGGCAAGGATATCTCCAAGCTTCTTGCATGAGAAATTGCTGACGCCGATGGATTTTGTGAGGCCAAGATTCTGACATTCTTCCATGGCTGCCCATACGGACTTGAAATCCATTGGAAGAAAGTCTTCCTTCTTTATTGGAAACTCATAGCTCCCTGGTTTTGCACTCACAGGCCAATGAATTAGATAAAGATCAAGGTACTCCAGCTGAAGATTCCTGCACAAAAACAATAAAATGAGAGACACATCAATCTTTGGTTCATGAATGAACACATAAGAGTACGAAGATTAAGGCAAATATAATTTACTCTAAACTCTTCTGGAGGGCAGGAACAACAAGATCATGATGAGCATCACTGCACCATAGCTTGGAGGTGACAAAAAGCTCATCTCTAGACTTGATAATGCCAAGAGAGAGTGCTTCAGCTATTGCATCACCAAGTGCCTGCTCAGTTTGGTAAAGGGTAGCAGTGTCAAAGTGTCTATAACCAAGCTTGATTGCTTCAAGAATTGCCTGTTTTGTTGCTTCTGATCCAGCAAATGGAGAGGCTGCCGTGCCCAACCCAATCACGGGCATTCTTCTGTTGCTGGATTCTAAAAGCACATCCGGGACACTGATCGAAGTCACATCTGAACTGGGATCCATCGGTGTGGCAGCTAAGCTCAAGGCTTCCAAATTATGCTATGCTAACAAGTTTTGGTATGGGAAAAACTTGATCAATAGCTTCTTTTTCCCTTTTAGTCTCGAGAGCATTAGAAGTGGAGAGAAATTGGCCTAGTCAATAGATGATTAAACTTATTATCACTAACGTTGTTTTTAATATTCTTGCCACTCACATTAGTTTTTTAATATTCTTGCCACTCGCATTAGTTTTAGGGTGTCAAAAAAAGCTCCTCCACTAGAATGGAGACACTCTTGCCTAGGAATTAGTAACAGTTTTTACCCAATTTTTAGCCAATCAAGTAAACTGTTGTGTTTTTCTTTTTCTTTTTTTGAAGACTACAATACTGGGGTGATCATGACAGAACAGCTTATGTAACGGTCAGATTCAATTGATTCTAAAAATTTATTAAACCTATTTAACAAATATGCGCAGCTCCTTTCCCACTTGTAGTGTGAGTTCAAGTGGTTCAGTACACAATTACAGAATTACTACATATCGAAATTCGGGACATTAGTAGAAGTTCTAGCAAATACTGATAAAAGAGATAGTCACACACAAATTAAATGACAAAATCATGAATAAAGGATCACGTGAAACAAACTCAAATTTTTTATTAGTCCTTTTCTAGTTAGGGATAATAAACTCGTTATTGTATTTCAAAAAAAAATAAACTCGTTATTGGGAGAAAATATCTCTCTATTATGGGTATTGAATATCTCATACTTATGAAGTAAGTATAGATGATTTCATATTTATGAGAGTAGAATATATTTTCGAATGACTTATATGAAGATTAATTTTGACAAGCAACGAAAGAACCCTTAAAAGAACGTTTATAACAAATTGACGCCAAATTTAGATTATCAATTTACTGCCTTCTTCTTTCTCTAATTTTTTAATATTTTTAAGTAGATAATACCTTCTATACTCTTTGAAAAACCTCACCTGACATTTTTAGAAAAAATTTGAAATTGTACACATCTGCTATTTTATTTTATTCATAAAGTTGGTGTTTATTTATTTTATTTAATTTGCCAGCTTTCATACCATTTTCTGTTTTGAGTGCATTATATTATGTTCAACTATCATGACAAATATTGGAAATCCAATAACCAAGCGTGAAATCTCTTCAAGACCCCATTAAAAGAAAAAAGGAGAAGATATTTACAGGCATTAATAAAAAAAATACATGTTGATGATCTATCAGACGGAAGTCTGGACAAGCATCTGCCGTCTAGTGGATACAATCGCAGGCAAATTATAATTTGAAAAAGTTCATATGTGAACACGGACCTTTCCTATAAAGATAATAGAAAGTGATTGAAGACTCCTTTACAAACTACACATAAATACATTATAATTCTAAAGATTGAATCCTTCAATCTTATATATTAAAAATTGTCATATATACATTGGTGCATGTAGACTATGTATTACTTACAATTGTTTATTTATGTTTTTTGAAAAGAGACTATGTATTACTTTCAATTTAAATTAAAGTCTGAAAAGACAACATGGGAAAAGTTGGAAATTTATTTTGGTTGTTTCTAGCTTCTAGATTTTTTATCATGTTCTGAAAATATATTTCAGCTGTTGCCCATGCTCTTCGTTTCAAAAAAAAAAAATAAAAAACAAAACAAAAAACTTGCCGATGCTTCTATGTTACTTGAATATACACCTTGCCCAAATTAAAATTGACTAAATGATGTTACGTTTGATGAGCCCAAAACAGCAGCTTAATTAGCCTATTACTCGTAAGAGTCGTGCAGAAATAATATCGTTGAATTTTTATTGCTGACGATAGAAGAGCTGTTTAAACCTAATTATTGACCAAAGCCTTGGGTTATTCACCAGGTCAGAACTTGGAAGGTAGTTGGTGATCAACAATGACATGTTTGCTTACATCTTCGCGAATATATAAAATAATTTATCATGAATATCATCTCTAAAACAGCATATGAATCCTCTATTTTGATATACAGTTAATCAGGTTATGATTAACTGTATAATAAAAGAGAGTAAATTCCTATTTCCAACATCACCAAAACTGGTAGCAATGTTTGGGTTAATATATATCGATTAATGATTATTTCAGTATTTTGGATTAAATTGAAATGGGTTCGGTTGTCTTAATAGTCTACTTGAGTCCTCATGTATATTTTCAAAAATTTTCTATAACCTTTCGTAAAATTCCTGAGAAACCTTCCCTAAAATTTATTAAATTTTATCAAAAAAATTGTCTTTGATGAGAATTATCTGTTTTTGAGAATTTTTGCAACCATTCTAATTTGTCTGAATTAATGTTGACAAGTTTAATAATACATACTGTGTATGATCAAATCATACACGGGAAATCGACATAACAATTAATGCATTAATAATAATCCTTATTAATTTATCGTAGAAGTTAAGCAGCCTAAAAACATCAATAAATCTTTTTCCTTCGGTAAACGGTAAACCTATGGGCTCATGGTACAAGCAATTTTATTAATAAAATAGAAGTACACCTAGCTCGTCAACGTTCAAACAAATGGCATCACATACCAAAAACAGGAAGCAAAATAATAATAATAATAATAAAGCTTTGAATTTCATATATAAATCATGAACAAATTTGGGAATTAGCTGTAAGAAACCAAAACAAACAAGAAGCGATTTCCATATATAAGAGATTGTAACAGATAGCATATATAGGGTCAAGAAGAAAAAAACTGATAAGCATTACATGCAAAACGAACCCGCGGGTTTTCTAGCTTTTCAGACTGTTGCACTTTTCTTTGATCCATTTAAAACTGGAAGATGCTCCTAGCTTGGCCTTCCTCATGCCGGATTTCGCGGCCTCTTTAGTCTTGTCAAGGCCATCTTCCACCTTCTGTTTGTACCTCGCGCGTTTGCTGTCGCCGTTGACAGCCTTCTTACCCTCGGCTGTACCCGGGTGCGTGCCATCCTGGGAATCCCATTGATCAGCCCATGTGTTTTCAAACTTTGAGTCGTTTGGTGTCCCCATAATCTTGCAATGAAGCTTTAATTAGTATCCGAGAGTCCGCAAATTTATATGAATTATCTTGCGGGAGAAAGGGATTTTTTGGCAGGTTTGTGTTCTTAAATATGAGAGGTGGTTTTTTAGGGGGTTTATATATATATATGTGTGTGCTCTGTATATTTATGTACAATCTAGCTGTAATCGAAATTTATCCTTTATATGTTGGACATTTGTTCTCAACCGTACAATACCTTATTACTATAACAAGGGCAAGGGGCAAAAATATACTAAAAGAAATAACAAAACAAAAAATTGGTTGATATGATTTATGCGTGATTGTGTGTGCATGCTTGGTGATGTATAACATTTTAGAACTATATACAAAGCCAGATTTTAATATATGGGGCCAAATCATATATATAATATAACATTTTAGGACTATATACAAACCCAGATTTTAATATATGTGGCCAAATCATATATATAAAATATTTTTACATGTGAATGATTTGTATAAAAGATAAATAAACAACCTCAAATACAAAGAAACTCGACCATGTTAATTGATATCACAGATTATATATATATAATTGATATATTCCCTTACTAATACATCAATACTCCAATCCCCCTAATGGCAAGTGGGTCATATTATATTTATTAATTTGTTTGTATCACTAGGCTTACTTTATAATTCTTTATAATCGATATCATTCATTAGTTCATGCATATACATAAAATAAAACATTTCTTGGCGGCTACATAATTTGTTTCAGCATCTTGCAGATCACAGATTCTCGACCAGCAAAAGGTGATCTTCAATTCATATCGTTTTGATTTGTTGTGAGGAAGTATCTTTTGTTACAGGTTATAGACACTCCAAAAGACAAGAAACTGCATGTGCTGACTGAAGTCCCACTATTAAATTTATTAAATTAGGCATCACAGTGATACGTACTTTAGGAACAATTAAAATTGAAAAAATAAGTATTAAATAAATGAGAACATTTTAAAATTTTGAAAAAATAAATATAAGTAAATCTACCCTATTTACTTCATTGAAATATTGATAAATATGTATTAATATATTAGAATTTATAACATACGTTTATAAAGCAATTTTACAATAATAGGAATACATTCCTCTCATGTCCCACTTTTGGGCCAAATCTCATTTATTTATTATTGTTTATAACTATGATTTTCCACTTTCAAAAAGAATTATATAAATTAAATGCAAAAATAATTTTATTTTGAATGTGTCAAATTAAATATAGAATAAATAAAACTATATAAAATAATTTTTCTTTAATTCGAAATTCAGATGAGAGAGATGACTTAAACTTACAAACCTAAATGGTGCAAGTGTGAGAGGACCAATCTTATTTATGGTGTATTTACTTCAAAGATTGAAGAATGAGAATGAAAAATGAGATTGATTAATAGTATTTATTTGCTTAAAATTCATTCCGCAATAAGAATGAAAGTGTAGGTCCCACATCAATTTAAAGTTGTATAAGAGTGAGCGTTTTCGAGTTCGTGTTGGGTTGGGTTGAAAATTTTTTAACCAAACCCAACCCAATAATAGTCGAGTTGGATTGAGTTAAGTTGATCGAGTTGGTCATTCGTTGAAACATAAAATATTTCTATTAATCAATTCGTTTACATTCCTATTGATTACAATTAACAAGTCTAATAGAAATAAAAGTTTAAGTCATTACATATTAAAAACACAAATTCAATTCACCACGAAAACAAAAAATTAAAAAATAACACAATAATCTAATAGAATCCATCAATTCAACTTGTTTGGTATCATTATATATACTCTTCACAAGCATCAATAACCTTTACATTATAAAGATGTTGAACAGTCCACTCACACACACAGAACACACCTATAGTCTGCAGTATTAACAGTGTTTACATTACAAAAAGGAAACAAAAAGCCTCTATAGTCTGCAGCATCAACAATCTTCACAAGCATCAACGGTGTCCACATCACCAAAAAAATAAAAAATCTATAGTTTGCAGCATAATAGTCCACAACATGATTTACTTTACAATATGGTTAGGTTTTTTAAATGTTGATTGTATCGTCTACTCACACATACATCCATAATATGGTCGGGTTTTTCAGATGCTGTAAAAAGTGTTTACATTACAAAAATGTTGAACAGTGCTCTCACACACATCCATCCATATATTCCATACTCACACTCACACACACACACGCGCGCCTTCCATCTTCCCTTCCCTTCCCACTCTTACTGGTATACCTCCACAAATCTCCTTCCTCTCCACCACCACTACTGTCCCCGCCATTAGATCATACCCTCCTTTCACTCCCTCCATCTCTTTATATATTCTAACAGAAAGATGAAAAAAAATTAGATTTTTTGATTAATTGATTTTGGATTTTTTTTAATGACTTTTTTTTTTTTTTTACTAAAAAAAACGTTGTATTCTACATTTGTATAATATATAGTTGTTGTTTTATTAATCTATTTTCATTCACTTGTCATTCGACAGTGAAAAAAATAGAGAGAAGAGATACCTGTGGAGGCCGGAGACTGGAGTGAAGGATGACTAATATAAAGGAGACCGTAGAATGTGTAGAAAAATGGAGAGTGGAGAGAGATAAGAGAAAAAATGAGAGAAAATGGATAGTGGTCAACGGCTAGGGTGAATAATGTGTGAGTTTATATATGCTATTTCGGGTTAGGTCCTCGGGTTATCCGTCTAACCTGACCTAACCCAAGTTAAAATCGAGTTGTTTAAACCTGATCCGAGCTAAGTTTTTTTCACTATTGTAACCCTACCCAATCCAATCAAAAGTGATCGAGTTGGGTCGGGTTACTCAGATTGGGTTTAAAGTGTCCACCCCTAGGGTTGTAGAATGAAAATCTCATTCCCCCCAATCTATTTGGGAATTTCATTATCATTTTTTTTTTTGTTAAAATGAAAAGTCTTTCATACTTTTCTTTAAAAAAAAAAAAAATACCTATTTTATTTGATGTTAATATATATATATATTGTAATAAACAACTACATACCATTGATTTTTCATCACCAATTTTTTTATTATCATAATAGACTAATAAAATAATATGTAATTTTTTTTATTATAATATACAATTTTTTATTTGATATAAAAAAATTATATATTATAATAAAAAATTGCATACCAAGTTAATAGTCTATTAAAATAATATACAGTTTTTTTTTATTATAATATGCAGTTTCTTATTTCATATTAAAAAATAGTATATTATAATACAACACTGTACATTATTATAATTAATTCATAATTTTAATTAAGGGTATTTTTATAACTTAAATGAATATATTCTGATTTTAAAGTAAAGTAAACAACTCAATGAGAATCCTACTGATTTCAGTTCCGATTTCTACACTTGAAATAAACAACTTATTTTGATTCCGATACTTCATTTTGATTCCAAGTCATTCTAATTTCAGATCATTTTAATTTCTTCAAGTGAAGTAAATATACAATTAATCTTTCGGAATACATCTTAAGACTTGATGTTTTAAGGGGAAAAAAAAAACAAAAAGTTAATTTGAAATGATTTTCTTTCAAGGCATCCAAATCAAATGTAATCCAAGTATCAAATACGTACAATTTTGTCCTAAATATACTTAAGCTACTATCATAAGGAGTTGGTTTTAACGTTGGCTAAGAGATTGTTTGTTTTTTTCCACTTAAGACTTAATAGTATTGAATTAAATTTGTTAAGTTGTTTTTGTTTGTTTTTTAAGTGGTCGAATAATTTAAAACTACCAAAAACAGCCGAAAAAATCAAGTAAGAATCTTTAATTTTTCATTTAATTGCAAATCACTTAATGACACTTAAAAATTTTTATTCCAAATTTATCATTCTCAAAATAACATAATTTTAAATTTATCTTAATTTCATATTACTAAATTTTTTTTTCATTTATTTTTCTTTGATACTTACAAAAATTATATTTGAAAAGAAAAACTTAAATACATGTCATCCCAAATTATTTTAAAATTAAACTAATATATTTTAATTTATAATTTAAACATTTATTTATTTTTAATAGTTTTGTTAAATATATTAATATATTTAAATATATAAATATGATTAATACTACTTTATTTTTAATCATATTTTAATCATGAATAAAACATTATTAATATGTACATAAAAATGTTTTAAAATTTACTAAATTATTTATTTTCAGATGTTTGTATTAAATTAATTAGTATAAATATTAAATTATTAGTTTTTAGACAATTTTAATTTAAAAAAAAAAACAAGTTCATAATATGTCTAGAGGTAAGGAAAAATAAAAACAAACATATTATTCAGATTTCATGTTTCAGTCATTACTCAGATTTTGATCTTTAACAGTACTGTTCAGTTTTCAGATAAAAAAACAAACAACCCTTAAGATATATAATCCAAACTAATTTTTAAATAGTTCCAACTTATCCCGTAATTAATTAGTTTAGTTCATTATCTCTTGCTTGTGTTTATTTGGTAACAAATGAAGCATGCTTTCTAATTCAATCGTTATCTTAATTTGAAGGCCGGTAAAATATTCTGTTTCCACCTGCCTTGTTAACTGTAGCTTCTTCTCACACACGTGTCCTTTCAAAAAAAAAAAAGAGAGAGAGAAACTTGAATGGCATTCCACGCAAAGCGTGATAAAAACAGTTCAACCTTCAACTTTGACTTTTCTGTTTCTTTCTTTGGTCTCCTTATTTCATAATTACAAGTATCAAAGTCAATAATAATCTAGTATTTGTTGTTGCTCCGACGTATGTAAGTCTCATTATACAATAACAGGTTGTCTCTCTACATACCACTGTAAACAGATTAATTCAAACCTATATAAATTTTTATTTAATTTGTTTTCATCATGTGAAATTATAAATACCATTTTCAAAAAAAATAACAAAAAAGAAAAAAAAGACTATAAACACCATGTCTACCGCTAATTTTCAATTTGAAAACATTTTCCTATAAATTGAAAATTCCCACCTCTCATTTTCTCTGTAATTTCCAATTTTCCCCTCACAAAATGACAAAAATGAGAAATCACATTTTGTTAATCACGACAATTACAGTTATTTCACTATTGCAAACTCAAACTTCGGCTGATAATAATTCAACTCAATCTGACTTATCATCAATCCCCGCATTACTTGAAAAATTCAACAACAGCGTCGGCGCCATGAGCGACTTCAAGAAATTCATCGGAGCAAATGTCGGTGAAATATCCTCCAAGCATAATGAAATTGGTGCGATAATCGGGACACCGAGGGGTGTAGTGGCTGCCCTGTCTAAGCCTATGCCTGGCTGCTTTGATCCAGAATCTGAATAATTTTTAGCTCTTAGAGAGTGGCTGTGGCTGGTTACGAATATGGAACGTCGTGTGGCTTGCATTGAAGTGGATGCAGACACTGTGATGAAAGCTGTCAACTCTATGGAAAGGTCGTGTCGTCCTTTTGGTGTAGTCTTTACATGATATTAAAGCCTTTTGTAAAAACTGGGGTATCTAAATGTCTGTCTAATCCAAGGATAGGGGATGGGGCGGCACATATCTTAGCTTCTTTACCTCTTCCTAAGTTGTAATGCTTGGTTTCCGAGAGTTATAGTTTTTTTTTTTGGGTACAATACTATTTTTTTTTAAAAATAATAATAATAAAAAAGCTACTGTGTTTCTATTTGCGCTTAGATTATAAAATTAATTATGCCGAAGGAATCACAATATAATATTAAATTACAAAATAAATAAGCACTTACAACAACTTCACCTTTTCTTTTTTTATTTTTTTTTTCCGAAAAAAAAAGCATCTATAATGAGTTCTAATGAGAAGCTCCGTACCTTGTATCAGCACGACGTAGGTCAACCGCCAGAAGGACAACTTGTTTAATTGTTTATCCACTGACCGATTAATCAAATGCAACAATAATGTTCGAAGGATTAAAAAATAAAAAGAAAAAGTTTTAAAGTTTTAAGGGAGCATATTGACTAGGCTTGGACATTCATATAAGGCATAATAATTGCTCAATATACAAAAATCCACATTTTAATTCGTTGCCTATCGTTCTAATTTTAATTGGTAAAAGAGTTGATGAATTGCAGTCTTAATGTTCACTTAATGATACAGATTAATAAATTTGAAAAAAAAAATAATAACAGCGAAATATGTCCTAAAAATTAAATAAAAATCATAATTATGAATATATTTATTTTATTTCTTTCTTTCTCATTTATTTATTGATTAATTATGATAACACATATTAATGTTGGTATTTTTCTCACTTTTCTCTCTTAAAATCTGACTAGTTTCCTCAAATAGATATGTGAAATTTTTACAAAATTAAATTTCAGTATGTAAAATTAGAAATGATGCCTTTTTTGGTAGAAAAGAGCCCACCTTTCTCTTTTTCTCAAATTTTCTATTTAAATTTATATCATCCAATTTTTTATCTGAATTAATGTTTAAATGATGTGTTATAAGAATTGCCTATACTTATAAATTATAAGATAATGTGATAATTAATATAACATTTATAATGATATTTAGATATGAATTTAAGTAAAAGTTTTGAAAAATATATTATTATTTTCTAATTTGTTTCTTTATTATCTATCGTGTGAATATTAGGAGCTTCGATCACTTGACGTGTACTTTTTATTAAAAAAATACTTAATGTGTACTGTTTATAAGGTCAAACAGGTGAAGGTATGCGTTAGGTAGATTCGTCCGATTTATTGTAAGTAAACTACCGCAGTCTACACGGACTTTTTCAACAGCTCCCTTAACTTTCAACGCGCTATCTCTCGACTTTCTTGACGAAAATTTCAATGTAGAAGCAATTAATACATATCAACGTATAAAACATCAATGTCTGCCGATGCCGGCTTACGAATTTTGTTCTTCATAAACTTCTCCTCTACAAATCCCACCTTCCATTCTCTCAACAACTTCACATTTTTTCCTCCAAACCAAACACTTACTTCACATTCTTCCTAAACCAAAAATGAGACACCATCTTCTCTTGTTTCTACTTCTGGTCCTTTCGCTCTCGCAAACTACTCCAGCAGCAGCTCATTTTTTTCCCAATATACCATCACTCCCGCCATGGATAGATAAAAACATCAACCAGACGGCCGGCGCGTGGGACACGTTCAAGAAATTCGCGGGCTGCCGTGCCGGCGATAACGTAGACGGCTTGGGCCGGGTCAAGAAGTACTTCCAAAACTTCGGCTACATAACAGACAAGCCGTCAAACTTCACGGACGTTTTCGACAACATGCTAGAAACGGCGATCAGGACTTACCAGAAGAACTTCAATCTGGAGCAGACAGGTCAGCTCGACAATAAGACACTTCAGCAGATCCTACGGCCCAGATGCGGCAATCCAGATATAGTCAACGGAACCACCACCATGAACTCTGGCCACCCTGATTCCCATAACACCTCTCTCTTCCACAGCGTCGCTCATTACAGTTTCTTCCCTGGCCAGCCACGGTGGCCGTCCAACAGGCGGTCGCTGACGTACGCGTTCTTGCCGGATAACCTACTCGCCGACAACGTCAAGGCCGTGTTCGCACGCGCTTTCAGCCGGTGGTCGGAGGTGACGCAGCTGAACTTCACTCAGATAGAATCCTACCGCAACGCTGACATAAGGATCGCGTTCGTCTCCGGCGAGCACGGAGACGGAGAGCCGTTCGACGGCATGCTGGGGACGCTGGCTCACGCGTTCTCGCCGCCGAGTGGGTTCTTTCACTTGGACAACGACGAGAACTGGGTGGTCGAGAGCCTGACAAGTCAGTTGATGGCGACGTCGGCTGTGGATCTGGAGTCGGTGGCCGTACATGAGATTGGACACTTGTTGGGGTTGGGGCACTCCTCTGTGGAGGAGTCCATCATGTTTCCTACCATCTCTTCAGGCACGAGAAAAGTTGAATTGGCCAGTGACGATATCGAGGGCATCCAGATCTTGTACGGTAGCAATCCAAATTTCAACGGTTCAACTTCGCCGTCTGTTCAGCAGAGAGATACCAGTGGGGTTAGTGGGGCCCATTCTACTAGTTCATTGTGGGGCCTGTGTCTCTTGATAGCCGTTGGATTTGTACATATTATTTTGTTTTGAGATTGACGGCTTTGATGTCGCTTGTGATTTTTGTTCGTTGTTCGTTTTTCGTCTGTCGATTTGTGGATGGCAATTTGTCGGGCAAGGATCTTGGCTTTGACATTATACCTTGGTATACATTGTTTATCATTTAGATTATTTTTGGTTTTCTGTATATTATTCTTGTATTTCATTATTTTTATAGAGAATGGATTATTTATTTGATTTATGATCTATATATGTAGTTTTTCGTTTTTAAAATTGCGTTTGATTTGAATGCGTTTGAGAAAAGTGTTGTTAGTATAATCCAGCTACAAATAAAATGCGGTCATATAATGCATATGTTTCCTAAAATATTCGTAAAGAGAAAGTGAAACCATCTCAACTCTGAGGAGACCTTTGTATTTCCCCCCCTCCCCCCCCAAAAAAAAAAAAACCTTTTAGGAGACCTTGTGATAATGGGCCTAGGTTTGGCCTTTATAAGTAAATCCAACTTTGCTTGAGAAATATGTATAGTGATTTAAAATTTTAGCTTTGCCTCTAATCTTTAAATTGCAGAATTTAATTTGCCGATGCTTAAAATTGTGATTTAATTGTATATTTCAATACTAATTATCAATTTACTCTTAATTTAAGGGTTAATTTGAACTTCATAGGCCATAGCACGAAGCCCATGATTTTGCATAGGTAGTAGTTTGGTTGTTTAATAAACCTACATATATTTCAGGACGGCTATTATGTAAATAATTTGATAGCAATTAAGAGGGAGATATAAAATGGAGCATCGAGGAAGATTAATTATAAAAAACGATATTTCTCAAAAAAAAATTATTAAAAAAATAAAAACGATCAGTAAATTACAAACGAGTTCAAACAGTCTGACTAAATCCTTCTCAAGAGATTTTGTTCACTGTCTGAAGCCGGACAGTGAATTTTTTCCAACCGTCAAGACCGAAAATATACATATGGTTTTAAAATTGTACATTCTCTTCTCTGAACTCTTCTTGTGAATGCTTGTGCGAGAATGTTGCTTGTAAAAGAATGAAGCAATCGGCCGAATTGATGTTTTTGACCTTTTGAAATAAGAGGTTTTAGTAGCACCTGAGAGGCTGAGACTACTCCAACAAGATACCTATTAATGTCATATGTTATTTGTCTATTACTGGATTAATATTTGGGTCAATCGAATAAAACACGCATTACCTTCTTCACAATTAATATGAGCTCTTCGCTTTTGACAAACGACAAAAGACTAACAGATGTTTAAATTGGGCCATAGGCCCGTTTAATACAATATTGGAAGCCAATATTTGGAAGGAAAGGCCTGAATTGTGTTAAATAATAAAGCTTAGGACTTTAGAGGCCGAGGCCTAGGTTGCCTACAATTACCAAGCTCTGACCATTGTAACAGATTATTGTGATCGAAGAATTTAGAGCTTTTGTCAGCCGGAGAATGGTTCTAACAAAGAATCCGGCCGTGATACCTCTTATTCTTATATATGAAAGATGATATGTTGATTATGCTAATTAATAAGTTGATCATTTCAGGTGCTTTTTCGCCGTGTATATGTCGAAGTAAAGACATTTGTTTTCATATAGCTTAGTGCTTTTTTTGAGAGAAAAGGCCTAGCTAGCCTTGCTTTTGATATGTAGTGAAGAATACAGGAAAGTTATGGACGTCGATTAATTTAGTTGGTTATTATTATTATTATTTTTTAAATTTCCACTCGCTTTTTCCACCCTATAGTGATAAGAAACAGAGCTGTTGGTCCAGGTAATTAATTGGTGATAATGCATGTGTTACCGAACTGACAACGACTTGGAAGCTAGGCGGGCTCACCTGTGTAGTTAGCTGATGGTGAATGGCCTTTTTGTAGGGATAAAATACACGCAATAATTGACAATGGCCCAAACATTTTCCAGGCAGAAAAGAAATGTCTCTGTTTCTTTTAAAGCTCTGAAGGTGTGATTCGACAGACAAGAAGTGCACAACCATATGCTCATTCGACATTCTATCTCAATTGGCAGTTGCAGAATTGCCATGCATTAGTATAAGTCAAAACAATTTTTTATTTTTTGAAGAATAGCCAAAACAAATTTTACTTTCCATTATTGGAAATATGAGATAAAAATTATGAATATAAATTATCCTCTATATACCATTAAGAAACTATTTTCATGATCAGTAGTTTTTAGAAATTTTGTAACAAGAGAAACACGAATATGGCGTATTTATTTTCCATGTCGACCTCTCATCAAGATTGAAAATTTTTAACAGATCTCAAGATAAACAAATATTAGGATCGGTGTTTATGTGAATTTTGATATCACTTGAATTCTCTTATATTTTAACTGAAGAATGTAGAGAATTCCCTAAAATAAACAAATATTTTCTACAGTCCTTCAGGAAGTAACTATGATAAGGAAAGATTGAAATTGGATGGAGGCATACATAAGAATAACTGAACATTTATTGTACAGGTAGATCTGATTGGTGGGATTTACAACACCAAGTTTTAGGGTTGATTTTAGTTCAAGTCAGATCAGAAATCAGAATCATGTCTTCGTTCACTTCGACAAGATTGGTCAAGTAATTCAGCTTTGTCTAAAATTAAGATCTCGTGAAAATCATGAATCAGCAAGTTGGTAATGCATCACCATCAAATGAATTTTGCTCAACTTGGAGATTTAGAGTCAACTTTTCCCACGACATTTGGTTATTTGTTGACACGAGCTGTAATATATATTTCTTAAGAATCCTACTACAGCTACTATATACATTATCATGATGTCTTAAGAATATTATTATAGCTAGTTTATACATTATCATCAATTGTAATAACATGCATGATTGTTAAGATTACATATTGTTGTTATTAATATTACAACAATTATTATTATCAATTATATATTTTACATGTGTTAACGTATTATAACTTCAAATTTTAAATAATATAGTTGGATTATTTTCAATAAATTTAAGTTTTTTGATCTAACGATAATTAATATGTTATCAAAGTCTGAAGACTTCTAATTCAATCATTTTCTCCTCCCTTTATTTGAAATTATTGTTGCACATATTAGTAAGGTGCATTTAGTATGTATCCGACATTTGTCATCTCTTTATATTGTACATGAGGAAATGTATTGACGTATCATAATCTCAAGTTTAAAATATTATAATTTGACTATTTCCTATAAGTTTAAACTTCTGAGTTTAATAGTAATTAACAACATAGTTCATGTAATCATCTATCCATATTACATGTGAAGAGGTGTGTCAACCTATTATAATTTCAAATTTTAAATATTATAGTTGAGTCATTTTTTATATGTTTAATTTTTTAGTCATGTGGTAATTAACAACATAGATATATGTTAGTAAAACATATGTATCTAGCATCTGTTATCTGTCCATATTATACATGAGAAGACATGTCAGTATATCATTATCTCGAGTTTCAAATATCATAGTGAAATAATTTTCTATAAAGTTAACCTTTTGGGTTTGATGGTAATTAACAACATAATTCATGTAATCATTTATCCATATTGCACATGAATGAACGTATTAACGTGTAGCAACGTCAAATATTAAATAATATAGGTGAATATTTTCCTTTAATATTAAACTTTTAGGTCTATTATTTATTGCGGCGGAGACAAGTGAGGTTAGGAGCCGCATTAATTAATAAGATCTATTCATATAATATGGTGCAACTTGTATCAAAACATAAATATGATAAAATAAAAATTGATGTTATGTATTTGGAAATAGGAACCAAAAAATAACTATGATAAAATAAACTAAGAATATTTAAATCTTAATTCATAATACATATATAATTAGTTGTGTTTTTTTTACTTCAAGTATCATAATGTAAATATTAGATAAAACATTCCACATGATATGCTGAATCGCTGGTGCACCTAAACCGTCTCGAAAACGAAATTCGTGTTTATTTTATATAAATATAAGCTACTAATTTTTCTTTCTCTGATTGAATAAAACTTGGTGAAAAATCAGGTCTGTTCAATAACATAACTTTCTTATTATCATTATTATTTTTTTCTGTCATGTAGACGTAGTAGTCAACACAGAAGCTGGCACGATGTTTTGTTATACTTCATAACTTGTTACTTCAACAAATTTAGGTTTACGTGTGGTTTTTGACTCTAGTTAAAAGAGAATGATGATCGCATTCCCATTGTTGTTGGAACAACAGTTTTCATAGAAAAGATAGAAACGAATAACGTTAGACACTACTGTTATGAGGTAGAAATCAAAGATAAGTAGATTTGTTTCATTCATATGAAGTCTGTCGTTCTGATCTAAGGAATCTTCCTTTCGCTTGCGTCCATTAATACTTATCATGCTGTCATACAATTTCTCTAATATTTTACTTATCTTATTTTCCACTTGTTGCTGCTACAAAGCTTGATGATAATGTTTACACTTCATAAATAAGATTGTGTGAACACAAATAATTAGATTTATTACAATAAGAACATTTTGATAATTTAATTTTAAATTTAAGTAGAGGTGTCAAATGCCATTCGTCAAATGCAAAAAAAATATGAGGCCGAAATAGGTTTCTAAACCTTTGTTTGATTGAATTTATTAAATTCATTAATTGAGTTGGCTTAACATATTTAACTAGACATTTGATTTGACAAGTGGTTTTAGGTGCAGCTCTTGATATTTTCTAAGTTTAAATTATAAAATTACAGAGGATGATAGGTGGTCTGGTAGAAAGGCGCACTCTATTTACTTTGTAATGGCCGGGTTCAATCCTCATCCGGTGTGGTATCCACTTATTTATAGGTACTCTTTTTTGGTTCTAATAATAAATTTTCGAATCACTCATTAATTAGATTCTATTTAAAGGTTCTACTAGATATCTGACCCAATATAAAAAAATGTAATATCAAAATATAAAATTACAAAATTATATGTTTAAACTTTAGAACTAGACAAAATATACATGCATTACATGATCCACACATAATATTTTTAAATAATTTGAATTTATCTAAATAAATTGAACCGGATTCAATTTTATTTTTATTACTTTCTATTTATTAAGTTCAAATAGCCTTCACTAATTTTGTTTCGTAAGATATATAAGAAATATATACATAAATGAGAACTTGAATGAAAAACAGGCCCTTCACTTCACGACACTGGATGGATCTAGATCGCATCATCTACCCTTTAAGATCTGTCCAACGAAATCTCCAATTCTGCCTAGACACTTATCTAGAAATTTCCGGTCACGAATTTCATATTTTGTCATCCAAAAAGGGAAAGTAAAACAAACATAAGACGAATGATTAACATACCAAGAACATGAATCAATTTCATTTGGACACATGCATTAATGCTGTAGAGCCCATCGACGAGTGGTTCCAACCATTCTTTCTTTCTACTTGCAGATGTGTTGAAACAAACCAGAAGACTTATCACCGACATTACGAACCATGTGAAAGATAAGGGCATTGATGTGAAAGCCAACGCAAAAGCAAAGCACATCAAGTTATAAATTTCCCCCAACTTCTATACAGGCCCTTAATTTGATGCAACCATGCATTTAATTTGTTGTATTTCACCAATTGGTACATGATGAAATAGACTCTATCAGGTGTGATGAAAATGTGCAAAAGTTGCCAACGAACATTGTGAATTAGGGTTCATGGCTACATTGGGAAGTGATGCAACCTTATTTCCACAATTAAAGCAATCTGTACACCTAATAATTATTTCAAGGAAATAATATATTTTTCTAAGACTTTTTTTTTATATATATTAATTGTTAGAATATACATATGTTAAAAAGAATTAAAATGCTTAAAATTTTAACTGTTTCAAATAAATTTTAACAAATGGTTGCCTTTTGGTTGCCGTTATTAAACTTCAAGTATTATTATTATTTGTATATAAACATTGTCGTATAATTTACAGAGATGCAACCAAAAAAATTAAAAATTAAAATTATTTACAAAAAAATAAAATTTAAAATACTTTTGAATTCGGGGCCTACTTCTCTTCTAATAAATTTAGTAATTCATTTGTTAAAAAAAAAAAAAAAATCAGCAATTCAAAGAAGAAAAATATACATAAAATATTTCAACTTAGTGCTTTAACTTGTTTTTTAAAGATATTAATTTTTTTAAAAAATATTAGTTGCAACAAAGACAATTCAAAATTTAATTATTATAAAATTAAATGATTGCTTTATGCTACCAAATCACATTCCACAATATTAACCCATATTGAGCAGTGTTAACAGTTACTTAACATTGGTGGCTCCGAAGCCAAGTCTATATACATATATGTATGTATGTATGTATTTATGTATGTATATAAATATATATATCTCAAAGACGTTGTCACTCTACCATCAGCCATGCTTCACCCGTTCACCGTTGTAGCAATGTTAAAATGCGCCATCTAGTTCTATAATTGCTAAAATACACAATCTACTTTATCATTGCTAAAATACGCCATCTTGTCTTAACTCAATTTAAAAGCTTGGCAGATACAAACTACCGTGGTTTTTTCAAACTTGTTCTAACTTCTGAAACTCTCCATCCTGAAAAGAATGGGACTTCTTCCATGTCCGTTACCTTGCCATACAATCAAAGAATCTCAGTCTCAATCTCATTCAAATCACCTCCTTCAATCAGATGCATCAATCTCCTCCTCTCTCTCCTCTCAACCAAGTTTACCTTCAGTTCCTTCCCTCACCTCACCCTTTCAAGCCTCCACAGCCACCACCCACCATCACTGCTTTGCCACTCTCAAAGGCTGCTCATCCTACATATCCTCCCTAGCTCTCGGCGGAAAGTTCTTCTTCAGCGGCTCTTCTAACAGTGAGATCAGAGCTTGGAGTCGAGACTCTTTTGCGCTTCAAGTTCAAGCTTCCACTGATCACGTAGTAGCCACCGGAAATGGCGCCGCTGTCAAGTCCCTGGTAGTTTTAGGTGACAAGCTCTTCAGTGCTCACCAGGACCACAAGATCCGCGTTTGGAAAATCGATCTCAACAGCTCTGTAGACAAGAGGTACGAATGCATAGCCACTCTCCCCACACTCAACGACCGGTTCACGAGGTGCTTCTCGGCCAAGAACTACGTACAGGTAAGGCGGCACAAGAAATGCACGTGGGTGCATCACGTTGATGCAGTGTCGGCGCTCGCGATATCAATAGACGGTTCTCTTCTCTATTCGGCTTCGTGGGACCGGACATTCAAAATCTGGCGAACTTCCGATTTCAGGTGCGTAGAATCAGTCAACCACGCCCACGACGATGCCATAAACGCTATAGTGATGTCAAGAGATGGTTTCGTTTACACAGGCTCGGCGGACAAGAAAATAAAGGTGTGGAAGAAGCAAGCAGGAGAGAAAAAGCATTCACTGGTGGGTACTTTGGAGAAACACAAATCAGCTGTTAATGCTTTAGCTCTTTGTAGTGGCACTGATCATGGGTCGTCGGTGCTGTATTCTGGCGCCTGTGATCGATCAATTCTTGTATGGGAGGGGGATGATAACGTTACAGGCGGCACCGGTGGTGGTGGACACATGGCGTTGACAGGAGCTCTGAGAGGGCACACCAAGGCGATACTGTGCTTGGCGGTTGTGTCGAATTTGGTATGCAGTGGCTCGGCTGATAACAGTGTTAGGATTTGGAGGAGAGGAACCGAGAAGAGCTATTCTTGTCTGGCAGTTTTCGAAGGACATAGACGCCCCGTAAAGTGCTTGACAGCGGTTCTTGATCTTGATACTGATAATTCCAATGCAAATTCTGATTCTGGTGCCACTTCTTTTCTGGTTTATAGTGGTAGTTTGGATTGTGATGTCAAGATATGGCAAATACGAATTCCTTTGCTTTAGTGTACTCTTTGTTACATACTTTTGTTCATTTCTATAGGACGCTGTACATGCAGTGAGATATTATTGTGTCTTTTTGTTTTGTTTTTTTTTTTTTTTATTATTTCTTATAGAGTTAGGATTGAATTGGATAACTGTATAAGTGCTGGTATTCTAATACAAAGATGTTTGGTTTTCCTTGATTTTCTCTCAATCTACAAACTTAGTTACAGGATCTGGCAGAGGTCCCTTAAATTCTAAGCGTTTGATTATCAATGAAAAGCATGATATTGCTTGATCAGTTGGTTATTCATTTACTTTTTCAAACCTGAAGTTTAAATCGATTAATAATTCTATAGTCGTGTGTTTCCAAATGTTGCTGATAAAAGTTAAAGAGTCTGATGTAGTTGTCAAGTTTTACATGAGAGGAGACCTACTGCTTTAAAAGTAGTGCTTTCATTATACAACCAAGTTGTGTACAGGTTATGGGATTGCTGGCCTTTCTTGCTTGTTTCTTTTCTGGCAGGATATTTAAACAATTTAATTCTTGCTGAATTATATTATATGGACGCTCGATCCATACTTGCCCACCAGAGTTAATGCCAACGTTCAATAATTATAACATTATATTATTTGTGATGATTTTGATAATATTAGTTTTCCCTCATGTTTTTGGATTTTGATAAGATTTTATAATAGTTTTCCTTCATGTTTTTGACTTTTTGGCTTCTTCACAGCCAAATGAAGCAATAAGGGGTCTCTCTGCCTCTTTTCAAATTACAAGCCATTTTGGTTCTAAATTGTGGGACCGCTCTGGACTATAAAACAGATTGAACTTCTACCCTTTTTTTTTTTTTCTGTGATAATTAAAGAGGTTCACGTGCATGATACACACGATCAATGCACTGGGGTACTTTTCAATTCATGTGAAGATTTCGTTTTTCTTTATCAATTATGTAAATAAGCAAAATACATAAAATCTCGGGATCAGGTTTTAAGAATCCATAGTTAAAATTTTGATTTTTATAATTCAATACCCCGTGTCATTAGCATTTAATAGTCAATGTTTAGTTGACTAATAGTAATTTTATCCTTTATTAATCTACTTTATTTAGGACAAATATATTTTTTTAAAAGAAATGATAAAATCTCACTATCCATTATATTTGATGGACGGTGGAGATTATTATTTAAAAGAAATCAAAAATTTATTCTAAAAAATACAAAAAAAAAAGGTTAGAAAACAAGAAGATAATTTATGTTGCTTCTTTTTCCTTCTCTCACCAGACCCTCTATCTCTTTCTTAAATTTTCATGTTGATGATGGTGGTGGTGATGGGAGAGTCTTCGATCTCTCTCTTTCTTTCGTCCAAATTCAAAACTTAAATGAACATCATCAGTCGCTATCATTGCCTGGGTTTGTATGGGTTTTTCATCATCATCAACCGTCATCATCTTCTTCGCCATCATCGTTAGCCACCGCTAGGTTCGTTTGGGTTCGTTGACAAATGGAAAGTGACAAAGAATGATAATACATCATCAAAATGTGAGATCCAATTTTTTTGCGATAGATTGAGTCTTTATTTAAAAAAAAAAAAAATTGTGTTGTTTATTCATGAGATTGAAGAAGGTGAAAAATGAAGAAAAAAACTGTGTATTGTTCTTCAATTTTTTTTTTTACTTCTTTTTTTTGAATCCAATTTAGTCTTCAAATTGTATTCTTCAAAATTTTTTTTTGAAGATCTAGGTTCGAAACCTAGATCTTCAATGAATTTTTGTTTTGATTGATGTTGGTTTTGTGTTGGGTGTTGATTTGAACCTCGATGATGTTGGTTTTTCCAATTAAACTGATTTTTTGTTTCGATTGATGCCATTTTTTTTTTAAAAAAAAAACAAACAAGAAGATGTTATGGGTTATGTTATTGAACCCATAACATGAAGTTGATGGTGGATGAAGATCATAAAAAAATCTGGTTCCAGATGGAAGTATTGTAAAGTATTGAGAATGACTGTTTATGCAGTGTGTGTGTTAAGATAATGATGTTCATCTCTCCACATGTCTCAATTTTTAATTAAATTAATGTTTATTGTTTTAACTTTTAAAAGAAAATTAATTTAAAATTAAAGGATATATTCATCTTTCTACCACAAAACAAGGTTAGCAGTTAGATTTCATGTCTTTTGACCGTTAAGTTAGGGTTATTCTATTATAAAAATCAAACTTTGACAATGGATCTTTAAAGTTTTACCTTAGGAAAGTTTTGTGCATTTTGCTCATATGTAAATATAACAGATCTAAGCATAAAATTCAAAAAAAAAAAAAATAGTCAATGGCAGTTAGTGTCATTGGTTAGTGTGCCAGCTGCCCCATGCTCCCAAATGTATGGGTTAACACCCAGTGATGTCAAATAATAAATGTTCTCTTACCTTCTGTGTGGGTTAACCCCCACTTTTATGTAGGTCACTCCTCCACCTTTATATGAGTTAATCATTTCCATTTGAGAGTAGCTCTTCGGACCGCGTCACTAATGTTTTTATCCCAATAGATACTGTTTATCACCTGGACTAGTCCTAATCATGAAAAAAAAAAAAAAGATCCAAGAACTAATTTTAATAATTCATGGCCGCATCGACCATCTAAATTGATCACATAATTACCAAGCAACGCAAAATCAATAATAAAATCCTGAATGTACATAAATTATATAGAAATGTGTAATTAATTAACCTAAATCAACCATTCATTGAAGAGACAATACTACACTACAGTTTAATCAGACGCGGCAATATAAAATATGTAACGTAATCTATCACTGTATTGAATGAAAATAATCCATTTTCAAAATGTAAAGGGCATAAAAAATTGGTTTAGGTCATGGCATGCAATATCTGACAATTTTTTTCCAATTTCCTAGTCGTCTCCAAGGCCGCTGTTTTCCCTTTGACCAATAAGCAATTTACAAGGAACCTTCTATGCTTCTAATTAATCTTTCAGAGGAGGGAAAAAAAATGAACTAAAAAGATGCTGAACATTTCCTCGATAAAATAAATTTTCTTGTCTCTTTGAAAAATAAATAAATAAATAAATATATAGATTATCTAGTCTAGTGCAAAGAAATAAGCTAAGATGATGTCTTTTAAGAGTAGACAGGATTATGTTTAATTGCAATCAATATATTTTGAGAGACTTTACTGCGATTGATGATAATAGGCGCTCTTCAGCTAAAAAGAAATTTTGTCTTTAATTACGCACATGATTTCATGCATACTTGTTCTACATCAAAGAAGCTGTGTTATACACATATGTCTTTAAACTATTTTATCTTTCAACTAAAGTGATATTTGATAATTTCTATTGAAGATTTGATCTGCTTAATTAATTACAGGTGGGGTTAGAGTTAGGTTTAAAGTCATCCCCACTCCCCAGGCCTATATCTTAAAAAAGCCAGTCTCTGCAATGCCTTTCCTTAGATTGTCGTTTTAGAGATAGATGCAATTAACATTAATCCCGACATATAATTAGTGTTTCATATTCTAGATAATCCTACGTTCTCCTGATGTTGTGTGCTTATGTGAGTGCGCCACGTTTAAAGTTGCAACGGTAAAAGGTAATTATACGCGTCTAATTTCACCTAATTTAAGTTGTCATTAATATACAATAGCTGCTTTATCAAAGGATTGTTATTAGTTTATTGCCTGATGAGAGATGACAGAAAATTAAAATTAAATCTTGACTTTTGACCCAAGTTTTGCACCAAAGTGATGGAAATTGAAGATTGAAGCCGCACACGACACGACAGACACGTAACTTTTCATCATGTGGAATAGGTAATTTGGATACCGATGAAATGCTTATGAGAAGAGCATGAGTACCCAAGTACCCTTGACCTAACACAAGGACTCCAACTAACACAATTACTCCAACAGCGGTCAACTCCATGCCTGTGCGAGTACTTTATATTCATAACCAAGGAGTCAAAGACATGATTATTTTGCCAGTTATTTTAAGAAATGTTATAAATAACCATGTCAGTATACATGCAGTTTGGTTAATGATTAATTAAATATACAATTACAATTTGTAATTTTAAGAAAATTATTTGCCTACAATTATAGAACATAAAACATTAAAATTCTTCTTTTCCTTTGTTTCAAATATTAAGATTAACGCATTCTAAGATTGTATAATTTTGGATAAAATCTGATTAATTTTTGTTTTTAAAAATATTAGTATTCTTTATTTTTTAAAAAAACGCACATAGATTTCTTTGGCTACAAATTAAACATCTTTATATCCCCTTAGAGATATAATTTACACAGGGTTAATAAGTTGTTTGCATATCCAACCAGCGTTGACCATTGGATTGGACTTGCAAATAGTTTAGTTATAATTTATAATAAAAGAGTATATACATTACTTGGCATGGATAAATGGGTACATGTACGCTTGGCAGATGTCAATTAATGTAGCCAAGTGTGTTGATTTGAAGTGCTAATTCACTCGTCAACTAACAATATAATCAATTTATTATAAAGTAGAGGTTAGGCACATTCTTTGGCTCAAATGTTTAATTACTAGTCTTGATGGGATCATGAATACCATCTACACACTTCCCAAAAAAAAATTTCACTCCTTATGCACGCTGTAATGTTATTTTTATTGTCATCTTTAGATTTTCAAAAAAATGAAACATGCTAAACTAAAGATTTAATCAGGGTATAAATTATTTATTATGATCGAATTATCTCAATTTTTATTATTCAAAATAATTAATGGATTAAAAAAATAACTAATGACAGATACACATGATGTCAGATAAAAAAGAAAAGTTAATAATATAGAAGCTCAATTAAACAATTTTAAATATTCTGTTCCGACTTTTTGAATAAAAAAAAAAAAACACTTGAAACATTACCAGATGATTAGATATATGATAACACACATATATATAGTATTAATCAACCATTTGTTGTACATGAAATATATATAGGATCTTAAACAGTTTGTAAACTAACTGATCATTGAATCCATCTTAGGGAATTATCACACTAAGTTATTAATTTTTCTGCTAGTAGCATTCCATATAACCATTATCTATAATATATGTTATTTTACAAAAGAATGAAACAAGCATGATTTTTATTATTCTCTGAGCATGATTCTTGACCTTGTTGTGAAGAGCGCGGCCAGGGTCAGCCTTTCTTCATCGAGAAGGCATTCCTTGCCAGATGTGTACACAAAGTGGTTTTTCGTATGCTTTTACAGTAATTTATTTATTGTCTTCCTTTGTTTTCGATAAAAGGAAAGGAAAGCAAAAAACGATTTGACATATCTTTAATCCTGTTAGTTTTAGGACATTTTGATTATCAAAGGAATTTTTAGTTTAACCTAGTTCGAATTTTGGCCGTGTAGATTTAAGAATTAAATAACTAAAATGTGTAAATTTTTTAGTGAATACATAATGCCTCTTCTATTTACGGAGAATAAAGCCAGGCTCTCTCCAACGCGTACTGGAGGCCGCCGGCAGCCTCTAATTTCGGAAAAGGTCCAAGGCTCGGCACCTTTTTAACTCTGCTATAAATTTTTTAATGTCATTTTTAAATTAAGTTAGAAATTTATATAAAATGATAAGATTTATTGTTATCTACACAGTTTAATATTTATTTTTATAATTATAAGACAAACACTTGCGGGGTGCAAAAATAAACCACGTAACTTTATGAAATGCACTTCGTGTGACCAACCCTCCACCACCTGATTAAGAAGTGTACAACAACCTATACTAAAAGGCAACCTGCTAATGAAAAATATTTTATCAAAATTTTTGTATTTATTAAATAAGTTTTTGAATTTACATTTTTACATATTAAAGTCTACTGAATAAAAAATTGTTCATTAAATGATTATTTTAAATATGTTTCTGTAATCAGTTATTAAATATGTTTCTGTTCCTGTTACTTGATTTTGTTATGCTTACAGTTGCATTTAATTAATTGTGTTCAATCTGCTTCCATTATACCATGTAAATTTACTCTGTGTGTGTTGTTCTCTATTTTTTTTTTTTTCCCCTTCTTTGTGTGTTAACCAGCAAAGTGCTGCAAATCAATGGTTCTTTTTTGTGTACTTGGATTGGTTTAACTTACTGTTTTTTGTTCGAATTCTATCATCATAATACATGTTAAATATCATGAATAAGTTGAGAACTATTATTTTCAGATGAGATGGGTAATGCAGAAGCTGAATCTGATCGACTAATTGTGATGCAGGACAGCAGGAGTATCTGTGCTTCCCGTTAGACCTTTTAAAATTATCAGAAAACAATCTCCATCACTGAAATAGATTTTGTTTGCAGTTTGTAGACACGAGAAGAAGAGAAGCTGTTGGGCAGAGCAGACAAAGTCTCTATAGAATTTCTCTGCCACATTTAATCAAGGCTTGCACTTATATATATATATATAAATCTTACGCTTATTCATCCACCTCAATGATGAAGGTTTATAAATTTCATCGTACCAATTTATAATAATGCGTGATTAGTTTTCGATTAGTTTTCTTTTATTATTGAAATAGTAAATATTTTTGAGTTATTAAAATGGATATTTGGATCATGCAGTGAGATTCAAAAATCTTTTAAATCATTTGGTTTCGATTTTAATTTACTGTGGTAGTAAAAATCAATTATACACACTGATTAAAACCCATTTATGGCCCAGATTGTGGAGTCGCATCCTGTTATCTGATAAAGATAAAATGGGTTTGTGTGACAAAAAAAAAGATAAAATGGGTTGATAACGGGCCAAAGCCCATTTAAGGCCCAGATATGGCATTTCAACTTTCGTTCGGTTAAATGGAGATATTAATTTTGAAAATTGTTTTGTGATATTGACAAGACAAAATATTAGACATAATCGCCCTAAAACTAATATTAGACATAATCACATAATTAAAAAAAGCATGCGGTTTCTTTTATTTATATATATATATATTGTTATAAAATTAAAATAAATTAATATAATAAAATTAATAGTTATTAGGGGTTTAAAGAGAATTTACCAGGGACTTGTGATAAATTTGAAAGCAAAAGATGATAGCAGGAGAGAGAGGCGAGAGAAAAGCAAAAACAATAAATTAAACAAAAACCAATAATTGAAAGAGAGAGATGAGAAGCAGTAAAACATATTCTTTATTGCTGAGGTTACACATATATATAGACCAAAATAGAGTCGGTTATGACCGACTTTAAATAATATATTATTATAATATCATCCAGAAACTTCATAACACTCCCCCTTGGATAATACCATTATAATATATTTAAAATTTTCTATCAATAAAAACTCAAAATCTAAACAAAAGATATTTTATGATCTGCTGGATCTAAAATATTATAATCTTCTGGATTTAATAATATTTGGATGTGTTTAAAATGACTGCCTCATTAAAAACCTTGTCAGGAAAACCCAGTGGGATAAAACCTGATCGAAGGAAAAAAGAGTGCAGTGCACATATGTCCACATTGATTTAATATACTCCCCCTGAAAAATGCTTCAGACATTTTAAATCTTTCAGGAATTTTCATATAGATATTAGTCAAGCATTTTAAATCCTTCAGGAATTTTCATATAGATATTAGTATCAAGTGACCCATATAAATATGCTGTCACTACGTCCATAAGCCGCATTTCGAGTCCTTCTGAGACTGCTAAACTGATCAAGAATCTAAAAGTAATTGTATCCATCACTGGTGAATACGTCTCATCATAATCAATCCATGGTCTCTGCGAGAAACCTTGTGCAACAAGCCTTACTTTATGTCTTACAATTTCATTCTTTTCATTACGTTTCCGTACAAATACCCATTTGTATCCAACAGGTTTGACATTTTCAGGCGTTTGGACTACAGGTCCAAAGACTTTATGTTTGGCTAAGGAACTTAATTATGCTTGAATTGCATTTTTCCATTCAGGCCAATCGTGTCTTTGTCTACATTCATTAACAGTATGTAGTTCATAATCATCGTTCATAACTGTCAAAGCTACTGTATATGAAAATATATCATCGATGATTATTTCATTACGATTACACATATCTTCGGCACAATTGATTGAAATTTCTTGATTTTCAGAATTTTGTGGCTCATCAATTGTTTGTACCTCTTTGGGGGTTTTAGTCTCTTCAGGGATTAGCAACTCTTCTGGAGTTGATCTTTCAGAGATAATAGATTTTGTCGCTTGAATATTATTTTCAGAAGAATCAGAATTTTTCATTCTCCGTTTTCGGGGAATACTATCTTTTAAGCCCATTGGTCTACCACGCTTCTGGCGTGCAGTAGATGATTCATTTCCTGCGTTCTGATTACATTGTTCTACAGGAACAATTATTCTAGCTGGTGTATTAGCAGCTGGTATGTGTGATTTTGTCACTTTAACAGCATCAGTAAATGCATCTGGCAACTGATTCGCAATCATCTGAAGATTAACTATTCTTCGTACCTCACTTTCACATTGGGTAGTGCGAGGATCCAGATGAGATATTGTTGTCACATTCCATTATAGCTCATTTTTCTTTCCAATAGTGACATTTTTCTTGTGCTTCTCTTCAGGAGAAATTTTTCCTCCCCCTAATGGTGGGAAAGTTGTTTCGTCAAAATGACAATCTGTACGGCACAACCAAAAATGCGTAAATGAGAAATATCAGATTGGTGCCCAAGTACAAGTTGTAATGGAGAGTACTGGTGATAAGCTGCAGGCCTAAGTCGAATCAATGTTGCTGCATGTAAAACAGCATGTCCCCAAGCAGAAACCGGTAATTTGGTTTGTAACAATAAAGTTCTAGCAATCACCTGGATACGTTTGATGAATGATTCTGTTAGACCATTCTGGGTATGTACATGTGGGACTGGATGTTCAACATCAATTCCGATTGATGTGCAATAATCATCAAATGTTTTTAATGTAAACTCACCAGCATTATCTAGTCGTATACTCTTGATTGGATAATCTGGAAATTGTGCTCGGAGTCTAATGATTTGAGCAAGCAATCTAGCAAAAGCAATGTTACGACTGGTTAATAAACATACATGTGACCACCTTGCTGATGCATCAATTAATACCATAAAATAACGGAATGGTCCACTGGGTGGATGAATGAGTCCACATATATCACCTTGTATTTTTTGCAGGAAAGATGGAGATTCAAAACCAACCTTAGAAATAGATGGTTTAATTACCAATTTTCCTTGTGAACAGACAGTGCATATATTATCATTGGATAATAGAATCTTCAGGTTCTTTAATGGGTGCCCATGAGAATTTTCAATGATTCTACGCATCATCGTAGATCCTGGATGACCAAGACGGTTATGCCAAAGTCGAAATGTTATTGGTTTTAAGAGCTTCTGGCTTGAAACTACATAAGTTTCAATTGATCTCATAATTGTATAATACAACCCAGATGAGAAAGCTCTGAGTTTTTCTACAATTAGCTTCTGGCCTGAGATAATTTTAGTAATGCATAAATATTCAACATTCTTCTCATTTGTAGTTTCAATATGATATCCGTTACTACGTATATCTTTGAAACTGAGTAGATTTCTTCTAGATCTACTAGAGTATAATGCACCATTTATATATAATTTAGTATCATTTCTCAATAAGATTATGACTCTTCCAGAACCTTCAACCAGATCTGCAGGACCTGATATAGTATTTACCTTGACTTTGGTTACTGTCAAATTTGAGAAATATTTCTTATTCTGAAGAATAGTATGTGTTGTTGCACTGTCGACAATACATATATCTGCACCTTCCCTTTTGAGAATAAATAATTCATCCATATTCGTCTTTCATCAGATAAACCATATGTTAGTACATCATATAAAGCAAAATAAGTTATCTTACTTCTGGAAGATTACAAAAATATGTACTAACATAACAAAAGTTAATATGACTATATTAACTAGGCAACTTTCTAATTGGTATGGATATCTCTATCATCAATTGAGTAATCCACTTTTCCATCCGTATTATCAAGAAAATCCGATAAGTCCAGGCTTGTGTATCTACAGGATCATCACTTTGATCTGCAAAATTTGTATCAATTTTCTTTTCCTTCCCCTTTACAGAGGCTTGATACAGATCAACCAAATGCTTAGTCGTACGACAGGTACGAGACCAGTGTCCAGACATACCACATCTGAAACAAACATCTTCATAATTTTTAGGGGTCTTTTTCTCTGCATTTTTGCCCTTATTATGTTTAGCATTATAAACATTCCACTTTTGAGAGATGTTTTTCTGGTTTCGATTACCTGAAAATTTATACCCACCACGACCATGATTACCACATTCGCGTCCATGTCCACGTCCACGGCCTTTACTTGTGCTAGCATTTGCTTCTGGAAGTGCAACTGCGTCAGCAGGGCGAAGTTCATGATTTTTCATCAGAAGCTCATTATTTTGTTCTGCCACTAAGAGACATGAGATTAATTCAGAGTATTTTGTAAACCTGCGTTCTCTATATTGCTGCTGCAGGAGCACATTAGATGCATGGAAAGTAGTATATGTCTTTTCCAATAGATCTGCATCAGTCAGTATTTCACCACACAAGTTCAGCTGTGAGGTTATCTTAAACAGGGCAGAATTATAATCAGCGATTGATTTGAAATCTTGGAGTCTTAAATTACTCCACTCATGCCGGGCTCTGGGAAGGACGACGGTTTTCTGATGGTCATACCTATCTTTTAGATTTTTTCACAGAGTCAGTGGATCTCTAATTGTGAGGTATTGAGTCTTCAGGCTCTCATGTAAATGACGGCGGATAAAGATCATTGCAGTTGCTTTATCCTGTAGAGATGTTTCATTATTATCTCTAATTGTATCAACAAAGCCCTTGGACTGCAGATACAGCTCTACATCAAGGATCCATGAAAGATAATTATTTCCTGATATATCCAGTAGAGCAAATTCTGATTTTGCAATATTTGACATGGCTATATACATAAAATATCACAATTAGTGATATAATCAAAATGATATATTTGAAACTTCAGGTTGCCAAAAATTTCATTTATATTTTTAGAACTTCAGGTCAAAAATAATAACTTCAGGTTTTAACAATAAATATTTAGAACTTCAGATTCCATTGATTAAAATCCAGAACTTCAGGTTCTAGTACATTATAAATTTGAGAGAATAAAATATATGAAATATAAAGATATAACAGAGATAACAAATCAATTAATTAATAATATATTGAGCCGGCATAGCCGTGCATGAAATACATAATAAAAATAGTAAATAATAATAACAGAGCTGCACATATAGTATGTAACAATAAGTAAATAAATAAAATTAAATAGTTAGATCTGTAATGCATGATAATAATAATTGAGTCGACAGAGCCGTACATTGGTTGAGTCGGTAGAGCCGTACATTGGTGGAGTCGGCAGAGCCGTATATTGATTGAGTCGGCAGAGCCGTACATATATTGGGTTGGCATAGCCAAACTTCTCAGTTAGAGTTAAAGTCAGAATATCAAGAACTTCAGGTTTAAGATCGTGCTGATAACGTGTTATAAAATTAAAATAAATGAATATAATAAAATTAATAGTTATCAGGGGTTTAAAGAGAATTTACCAGGGACTTGTGATAAATTTGAAAGTAAAAGATGATAGCAGGGACTTGTGATAAATTTGAAAGCAAAAGATGATAGCAGGAGAGAGAGGCGAGAGAAAAGCAAAAACAATAAATTAAACAAAAACAAGCAGTAAAACATATTCTTTATTACTGAGGTTATACATATATATAGACCAAAATAAAATCGGTTATGACCGACTTTAAATAATATATTATTATAATATCATTAAGAAACTTCATAACATATATGTATTTGTAAACCGACAAGGAAGAAAAAGAATAGCGTTGGCAAGTCAACTACGATGCTTTGACTTATCGCATGTTTAATTCCCACTGTCTTATTATTATCCGCAAAAACACAAATTTTCTTACTTTTACACAACATTCCCATCAGACCCGAGAATCCCTCCTTGTGCCCCTGATGTGACTTTACCCTGTTTGTTTCACCAAGTACGATATATGCAATTACGTTTTTAAATTAGGATTTTTAATGCAAATATTTTT
This sequence comes from Dimocarpus longan, assembly GCA_022984855.1. Taxonomy (NCBI): domain Eukaryota; kingdom Viridiplantae; phylum Streptophyta; class Magnoliopsida; order Sapindales; family Sapindaceae; genus Dimocarpus; species Dimocarpus longan. Next base: position 20,370,715 of record CM041022.1, read on the forward strand.
TTTTCTTTTTGATGTCAATGCAAATAAAAATTTTAAAGTTACAATCAGTCTAAATTTTATAATTTCTATGTCATTCGGAGTAATGTTCTTTAATTTAAAATGTTTTTTCAGTTATATGATTGTATCACTATTTTATTATAGACATCTCATGACAAGACTAATATATAATCAGCAATTATGTCATTATTATTAAAGGTTTATCTAACATTTATAATATTATTCTATATATTCATCATATGATGATGGTTGCCAAATTGCTGAAAAAGTTATAAAATACAAAGCACTCATATAATATTTTCTAAAATAAAGAAATTGCCTCCATTTTTTTTTTCCTTTTTCATATATAATGTTAATGAGGGCTTGAAATAAATAGGCGGTGGAGCCTCAAGTGGGGGAAGTTGGGTTTCGATGGCTCCCCTACAAGAGAAATGATAAGTTTGATTCCAAAGACTGCAACTTTTTGTTTGCCCCAGAAAATGGAATCATAATCATTACAATGAGCAAATGCGTTGAAATTTTCTCCTTTTTTTCTACCAAAAATTTAAAAATGACCAAAGTGAGCTAACCATAGTATCTAGTGAGACTGTGAGAGGGAATTTTCCTATGCCTTTTTAGAGGTCAAGTTTGAAAATTTATATTAGCCTTCTTGTAATAATGACATGCATTTTAATAAAATAAGAAGAAAGTGGTTGATATATAGCCATTAAATTAATTGATTTTCTAGATTCTACATCAATGAAAAAGGAAACAGTAGTATAAGAGGAATATTACTTTGTGATCTCTTAAAAAGTTTAAACTCACTGTCACAGTCTCAACTTTTCTCTTCATCACTGAATTTTTCCCACTATAAAATTGCATTTGCAGGTAAAGGTTTTCCAAGGTGCAAGGTTGAAGCAAATTGCTTGCTTCTCTCCCACTCAGTTGAAAAGAGGAAGCCTGTTTGTTTGTGACTTTTTTCTATTTTATTTTTCTATGAGAGAATTGGAATGACAGAAGCACACACGGCTAGAAGGTGAAATTATGTGTGTTGCAATTGGATTTCCCCCTGGCCCTGGTCCTATCTGTAAGAAGCTTTTTGAGACTAGATAGATAGAGATGGAAAAGAGAAGTCCACTCAAAGTGGTAACTTTATTAGGGTCAAACATAAAGTTAATTCGAGAGGATTTATTACCCTTTTTATGCATTAATTTTACCATGAATTAATGATGACCATATGTTATAAGTACTTATATAAAACTCTTTTTATGTTATTTCTGTCTCTCTGAATAATTTGGGTAAAGAAGAAAATCTTCATGATCCTTCTTTTTCAATTATAAGATAAGATTGGATTATGTGCAAGTTGTAGGTTGAATTAATAAATGGTTATCTTACTTACAAGATGCTTCTTCAACAGCAGCAGCTGCAAATATGGACAAAACAATGAATGTTATCTTGACTGAGAGAGACTTCCAGTGAGAATCCAATGCTTTTAGTCATGATGCTGCCTCATGAAAACTAACTCTGTCACATGTGATGTGATATTAATCGTGCACTGATGACCCTATTTGATTCAACTCCATTGTAGGGAATATCGGAAGGTTTGTTAAGGTTATCTGAACATATAGTACCAAGGAAGAATATAAATAAGATATTATATATAATCGAGAGACTGTTCAAGTACAAAAGGTGAGGTGGTAAAATGGATAAGTTATCGAGAGTCAATAGAACCAGACCATTATTTCTTTTTATTGAATTTTAACATGTCTATTAGTACTCATAACAAAAGTACTCTTCGGTAGGGTGTGTATGAAGCCTCGGCAGCTAGAGAGCAGCAATGTAATTATCACATGTTGTTACATGATTTTGCTCATTAATCATCTGCAATTATTGTCCTCATCATCATGTGTAAAGAAATCAGTCATCAGTGGCCAGCATCTCAAGATAGAGTAAAGATGAAAATGACACTATATTTTAGACTAATATTAGAGTATAGCCAGTAACTGTTGATCTAAATTAATAAGAGTTTATGATGGATAATATTAATTAAGGAAAACACTTGTAAACGTTTAATTTGCAGAAGAAATCCAAATTGTTTTAGTTGTTTTTCTGTGTTGGAATACATGTTCAATTAGATTTAAACAAACTCTTTTTCCTTTTAGTGAATCTCGACCGTAAAAAGGATTTTCATTAAAAATTCCTTTTTCTTTTTCCAGTTTTTCCATAATTTATGCCTTTATCCTTGGAACTCCTGAATTAATTACTATAGGTAAGGATTTCAAAAGAAAAAAAAAAATTACTATAGGTAAGAAATTTTTTAAGTTGCCTTTTGTTTCCATATTAGTTTTCAGGCTCCGTTTAGCACGCGAGATTAGAATGGAATAGAATAGATTTGATTGAATTAGATTGGAATGACAAATCACTATCCTATGTTTGGTAGAACTTATGATTGGATTAAAAATATCTCATATTGTGTTTGGTGTAGGTTGGGATTGAATTGAAATAAAATTAATTTAAATAGTTTATTATATACTTAAAATTAATTTTATGAAAAATCAGAAAAAAAGAGAAAAAAAATATTTTATTAATTTAATTACAAGGATTAATTTTAAATAGTAAAATGTAGGTTGGGTTTAGATTATAATAAAATTAATTTAAATATATTATTATATAACATAGCTTATATTATGCATAAAGTTAATAATGTTGTAAATAAAATAAATCCTATTAATCATTTTTTTGAAAAGTTATATTGATTTTTTTTAGAATTATGTTATTTTAAAGTTTGAGTAAATAAATATTAATTTTGAAAAAACTCTTATTATAATAACATTATTTCTAAATTTTTGTTTGCATATAATAAAATTAATTTCATTAATAAGGAGAAAGAGACAAAAATTCATCTTATTGAGTCCATTCCCATTGAATGACAAAGGTAAGAGTAGGATTCAACAATCCCGTAAGATTGAGATTCAAGTGAGCTTGGGATTAGGATTACATTCCAAAACTGGATGCACCAAATATGAGATTTGAGAGTTTCAGATATTTTCAATTCCAAACTCATGTCAAATCCTATGCACCAAACATTGCCTCAAAGACATCTAGAGGATATATCTTGAATTAAGTTTTACTGACCGTTGCTTAACTTGTGAATTCCATTAAAATTTGATAATTGTTTATCCAAGATTTAATTAAAAACTTATTTACTTCATGTAATTTATCTATTCTTAGCATTATTCAATATTAGAACTTAAAAGAAACAATTCAATTTATCTTTATTTCTCTTACTATTACTACTCTATGGGGTCTTATCCCCGTATCCAATTACATGTTTGTATGAAGAATTTTGTGTTTTATGGGTTACAATTTTGATGTAAATAACTTATTTGCTCACCATTTTCTTTTAAGTGGAATTAAAGGTGTGTTTATTTCATATATTAGGGAATGGGTATGGGGAATATGATTAATTGATAGTGTTTACTTGCTTAAAATTCATTCCGTAATGAGAATGAAAATATGAGTTTCGCATTAATTTGGGGTTATGGAATGGGAATCCCGTCCCCCCCAATCTACTTGGAAATTCCATTCTCATTCCCTTTATCAAGAGGAAAAGTCTCTTATATCCTTATTCAAAAAATAAAGAAAAACAAATTTTATTTTATATTAAAAAAAATTATATATTATAATAAAAAAATTAAAAACTATTTGTTTTTCATCATCAATTTCTTAATTATCATAGTTGACTTTAAAATAATATGTAGTTTTTTTTTTTTTTAATTGTAATGTACAGTTTTTTATTTGATATAAAAAAAAAATTATAGATTATAATAAAAACTGTACATTATTTGTTTTTCATCACCAATTGCTTAATTATTATAGTGAACTATTAAAATAATATGTATTTTTTTTAATTGTAATGTACAGTTTTTTATTTGATATTAAAAAAACTGCATATTATAATAAAAAAATACACATTATTATAATTAATCCATTTAATTAAGGTTATTTTTGTAATTAATAATTAATCCATTTTGATTCCTAAACAAAGTAAACATATCAATGAGAATACTGCCGATTCTGATTCCTACAGTTGAAATAAACAACTTATTCTGATTTCAATACTTCATTCCGATTCCAAGTCATTCCGATTCCAGATCATTCTGATTCTCATCCTGATTGCTCTAAGTGAAGTAAATACATCATAAATTAAATTAAATTCATAATGAATCGACTTAGGGATTGTTTGTTTTTTCTACTTAAGACTTAATAGTGTTGAATTGCACCTATTAAAATGTTTTTATTTGTTTTTTTAAGTGATCAAACCACTTAAAACTACAAAAAAACAACTGAAAAAATTAAGTAAGAATTTTTAACTTTTCACTTAATTGCAAATCACTTAATGATATTTAAAATTTTTTAATCCAAATTTATACTCCTCAAAATAACATAATTTTAAATTTATCATAATTTTATATTACTCAAATTTTCTTTTCTTTTTTTTCCTTGACACTTATAAAAAATATATTTGCAAAGTAAAATTTAAATACATCTCATCCCAAATTGTCTTAGAATTGAACTAATATATTTTAATTTATAATTTAAACATTTATTTTTTTAGTTGTTTTCTTAAACATACTAATATATTTAAATATAAATATGGTTAATACTACTATTTTTTAATCATATTTTAATTATTAATATGTACATAAAAATATTTTAGAATTTATTAAATTATTTATTTTTAAATGTTTGTATTAAATTAATTAAAATTACATGTCAATAAATAGTAAAATTAGTATAAATGTCAACTTACTAGTTTTCAGACAATTTTAAATTTAAAAAACAAACAATTTTATAACATATTCAGAGATAAGGGAAAAAAAAACATATTATTCAGATTTCAGTTATTATTCAATCTTCGACAGCACTGTTCAGTTTATAAATAAAAAAATAAACGACCCCTTACACATATTTGTGATTCATGCATATATCGAAATAAATTTTTTTTTTATTAACTAATGTGAATTCAATATAAATATATAATTCATATTATTATTTATACTCAATCTCATAAAATTATTTGAAAAGTATAAAAGATCGTTAACAAAACTTTGTACAATTTAATAACAACCTAAATAATCCGGTTGGTTTCACCACTAGTTTTTTGTTTGCCAAATCACCATTGGACTCGGACAAAGTTTTCGATACAATAGAGTGGCATCTTATGCTATCGTATTAAAGTGTTACACCCATTTAATAAAACATAACCGTAAATATATTTATTTTGAAAGGAGTATTATCTAGGGTAAAGGTTGAGATAGTAACAAAATAAAAGAGATTTTTCTTTATAATGAATTGACTTGCATATATTTGTGATTCATCTATTGGAATGAGTTTTTTCCTTTATTAAAGACCGTAAATCAAATATAATTCAAGTTATTACTCATATTAAATCTTATTAAATTACTTGAAAATGTAAAAGATATTTGACAAAACTTTGTACAAATTTAAATACCTTCTTATCAATCCGGTTGGCTCCGCCACCGGTTATTTATTTGTCAATTCACATTTATATATCAAACAAAGTCTTTGATGTAACAGACTGACATGTTACGTCATCATATTAAAGTAGTATACTCATCTAATAAGACATAACAATGAATTTATTTCAACTACAAAGTTAAGATGGTAAAAACATAAATTTTTTACTAAGCAAAGAAAATAAAATTTCCATTAATGAAGAAAAATAAAATCGAAGTCTAAACTATGATAGAATAAGTTGAATGAAATATGCATTTTGATTTTTATTGTGAATGATAATTTTTATATATATGTATTAATATATTTAAGATGGAGAGCGACACAGTTAATCGTAGTATTGTGAAAAATGGAAGATCTATAGCAATATTACTGTAGGATACAATATATATATAGAGAGAGATTTTTTTTGTCAAATTCACCGTCGTTCCTTTTTTAAAAAAGAAAAAGGTTAAACGCAACCGAAATTTCATCTGCTTCCTAGTACTCTCTCTCTCTCTCCTCTCTTTATCTCTCATAGGCACAATCACACTCCCACACACAGATTCAAATAAAGCCTCTGATATATAGTAGAAGAAGAGGTTCTTTTAGTGTAGAGCGAGAAAGAGAAAAAGACAGTACACTGGTTGATGGGGGTAATGATAATTATCTCCATGTGAAACCAGGAACAAAACGCATCAACTCTTAGCTGAGAGAAACAGCACGCAAATCTTTGGGTGTTTATATCTCTCTAATCAAAGCAAATAAACACCTTGCAGTAATCATCATGTCTTCTGGCCTCTTCCTCTCATCATTACTAGTCCCTCACTTTCATCATCACCGCACCCTCTTTTGCTATCTACCAACCGCACAACACCCACCACCATCCACCTCAACAAAGGTCAGACCACCCAGAAAGAGAAACAAGAAACACCAAGGCTTAGAAGGCTGAAGATGGGTGGTTCACTCAAGAAGAAGAAACCCTACCTCTCTCTCATCATCATCTCCGGTCTAGCTACTACGAGTGTAGAAGCTGTTCTGTGAAATGGGGTTTTCTTCTCTTGAAAAGGGTTCGATGTCAATCTCTTCTCTTCTCTCTCCTGGGGAATCGAAGCAGCATGGTCCGATTGTTTGCTAGATCAAACAAATCTTTTTACATATATAAGTTTGGGAATTATATATAAATAGCTATATGGGTTTCTCTGTTTCTGCATCCAGAATATCGTGTATAGGTGTGAAGTTGATAGTATTTGGGGTTTGATCTGTGTTATTAAAGAAGATGGCGTGATTATATACCATGGTATGTGAGTTTGTGTTCTTTTTTTTTTTTTAAAAAAAAAAAAAAAATTGTATTTATACAAATTGGAAGATATCAACTCTCTCTCTCTCTCTCTCAATCTCCTTCTCTTTCTTTCTCTAGCTTTTGAGACCGATTGGGTTTGCTATATTTGTGTATGACAATAAATGATTCGAATGTTCCAGTTTCTATTTTGATGTTAATATGAATATATGGAGTTTATAATTATTGAATTCTATCATGAGTACATGATCAGATCCATCATGCCATAGCTGCTGCCGCTGCTGCTGCGTAAGTGTTTTCCTGAATTAGGGTTTGATCCTCTTCTTGGATATGACAATATGTCTGATCTCGTACATTTGTTCCTTCTTGAAAGCTAATATGAAAACAGAAATAGGAGTCAAGGGCGCCGAATATATACAGGCGTGCCATTGTTTCATCACATGCATAAAAAAGTACATAGACATGATTATTGTTTGGTACAGATTCCTTGATAATTTCTCATTATTTGCATGCTGATATGCACAAATATAAGCTACTGATGGTTCATTCATTTCCAATTAGCAGATTATCTATATGAAATTAATACTCTTTCAGTTTCTCGATTTGGCGATTTAAATAATTTATATAAATCTTAAGCTGATCAATTCGAGCAGCACAATTGCACCAGTAGTCCACAGTATAAGTAGGCTGTTAATCATATATATATATATCTTATCTTACGAAATTTCTGTTGTGTGCCTTTTTACATCAAATCATTCTCTTTTTTCCAACCCTTTTTTGTGTTGTCTCATGAACTATTGCAAACACATACTTTAATTTTTGCATCATATTTAAGGGTCCCTTATGTTGGATTAAGTCATAGAATGCAGTTTTGCTGTCTTTCTCTGGGTTAAGCATGCGTATTGCTTGGGATCTCTGAGTCAAGCCTAAAACCCTTGCTCCCTTGACTCCATATATATATATGTATATACACACACACCGACTCCTTGGGGAAGACGTCATTGAGCTAGCTGTTAAGCACCTAGATTAGGATTTTTTTTTTTCATTACAATAAATATAAAACAAAACCCTTCATCCAACCTTTCCGCAATTTAGCTGTATTTACAAACTCTGGACAAGGATATTGTTTTGATAGTGGGGGATGATGGAGCTTTTAATTAGATTATAAGTAATCTTGGATTTGGAAAGAGAGATATGATTGGCACCTAGAATTTCAACGGTTTAGATGTGAAAGGTATACTTAGACCAATTTCATTTTGTCTAATTAGAAAAAATAGTTGATTTGCTCAAAAACTTACCTTGAAAATCGATTTTCAATAACGTATGCAAGTTGAATCAATCAGGCGTGTATGTACACACATGTAACATATGAGAGTACAAGAATTCGCATGAAAAAGACAAACGCATAAAAATGGTGAGTGCTAAATTTGAGAGAGTTGTCTTTACGTTATGCATATTGATAACTTTTGTAGTTGATAATCTAACTTTTGATCATTCATTCGATTTGCATTAGCACAAGTCCAATTGTATTTCATGGTGTATATATGAATACATGGTATCATTTTATATAATCGATATATTTTTTTTTACATTACGTGTATTGATATCATGAACTCTCATAGTTAGAAATCTAACTTAACTTTTCTCATTAGACATATTAGGTATCGTTCATTTAATTGGCATTAGCGCAACAATTGTGTATCGTGACACATATATATGGGTGCATGGAATTGTTTTAAATAATCAATATAATAGTCTTCACGTTACACGCATTGATATCGTGAGCTCTTGTAGTTGAAAATCTAACTTATATATTCTCATCATACGTCATGTGTCATTTATTCAATGGGCATTAACATAACTCTCATTTTATCTTTTTATACAATCGAGATGGTTGTCTTTACATGAAGCATTTTGATATCGTGAATTTTTATAATTAAAAACCTCTTTTTTTTTTTCAAAAAAGAAAAAAACCTAATTTTTTCATGTCATAGATATCATTCATTCTATTGGCATTAGCATTACTCCAATTGTATTTCATGGCATATTTGGGCATAATATCTTTATACATACATCATAAAAGTAAATTCAATAAAGTTAATTGAATGGTATTGTGAACTTTATTTATTATTGTGCAAAAGATTTCTCACTAGAGAACCAATATTTAATTTGCATGGAAATACTTGAAAGAATTTAAGAAGGATCCAAGTAAATTTAAAGATGCCAAAAAAAAAAAAAAAACAAAACAAAACTAAAAAAAAGCCCAAAAATGTGTTGATTTCATTTTTTTTGGTAGTGTTCTCTATGAAGGTATGTAGAATGAATTATAGCTTCGTACTAGTGACATGCAGGAACATATAGGGTGCCTGGAACTGACATTAACTTACGATTTTCTACATTTCTCTTCTACGTACGCGGTAATGAGCATAAGTATGGTTTTATTGATGAAGGATTAATTAATACGTATATCTGCTTATGGAGACTAATATAATCTCTGTACTTGTACATGTAGTTGCACCTAAACGTCACCAGCCGTTTGGCTGCCTCCGGGATGGCTTGTGCTTGTTTTTTCTGTTAGCCCATAGCAATGTGAAACAGTGACGGATGACCATTTTTGGTATTTATGATTAACTGCTTTTCATTAAAACCAATGCGTTTGGATGTTTGAGTATCTTATAGATGCATGAAGAATTGCAGTATAAGACTATGTTGCAGATATATCAAGCTAATGAATTCAAAACAGCCGATGTTTGTTATATATCTTGCATTGTATAACACTTCTGCTTTGAGTAGGTCTAAGATAGTTTAAAGAGACTTTGATAGTGAATACCTTCCAAATAGCCCCAGGAAAAAAGTTAGATATGCTCAAGACCGATTGTGTGCTGAGGTGAAAATGTTAAATTAGATGTTTTTGTATTAAATATCAAAATAATAATTATTAAAATCAAATAATAATTAAATTTACTATGTTTCCTTCTGAAAATACGAAATTATAAATAAAATTGTAAGATTTATTCTCATATCTTGTGATTGTTTTATTGTTTTAGGTTGTCTACAACTATGATGACGAAGTAAAATTTAAAATATATTTCTGTTTTAGATTATTCTTTCTTTTCATAAACCTTTAGTTTTTTTATTTTTAAAAAATAAATTAATCAGAAGATAATTATCATCATTTAGTTTGAAAAAATAATTTTTAAAAATTATAATTTATTTTCAGTTAGATAAATAGCATGATCTACTATAAAATTACATAAACTTTGAAAAACATCATAAAAAGAAAAAAAAGAAAAATTGCCTTCTAAAAATGTTTGGGCAAGTGAGGTCATAGGCTATTGCCTCAACTGCCTAGTCCTTAAGCCAACACAGAACTGTATATCAGTAGACCAAAAGAATATATACAAATATGGAATCAAAAGACTACTTGATGGCTACTACAGTGGTAAATATATTTACTTAATATCAAAAAAGTATAAGAAATTTTGATTAAAAATTTTCTTATTTGAAATATTTATTTATTATTTTTGTTGAAAAAGAGTGCAAAATTTCTTTTTATTAAGATACTGTCATCGAGTACACCATATCATACGTCCTTCATATGCAAAATAGGTGATCGTTTTCTGAAGTAGCGCACAGATATTGCTACTTGCCGAATATAAGCCCACGTTAGAACGTACCGCTCGTTGGGCTTGAGCTGCGTGAACCGAACTAGTGTACGCACAGTAGACAGCAGTTATATATCCGCACTACTTACTAAATGCTAAAGGCCGACTGTAATCGATTTAAATAAGTATCATGTTTCATGCAGCATATATCTCTGTCTTATAGTACTGTTATTTTTTTTCAAAATTACACCCTTCTATACTTCTAAGACTGTTTATATACTCCTTTAGTATATTCATCCCTCAAAAGACCAAACATTACTCTACAAATGTATTCACTGTTGTATTAATATTTCAAGTTTTGGTGTAATTGGTGATGCTTTCTCGAATGCAAAAGACGTTGTTTTGTTGGGTGTTAATAAATGGATTCGTGATGCTTTCTCCCTCTTGTAATAGGCCGAGTAAAGCCCAACGTCGTTGCCCTATTCCGCTCTCAGTCTTTTTTCTGGGCTTGCTTTCTCATTTGTATAAGTCACTCAATCTAATTATGTCCAAATTCCAATTTAAACAGAATATTAAAAATTATGTTGGACTTTTTGTTTTTCTATTTATTATTTTTAAAGAAAAAATACGGAAATAATTATTTTTTAAACTGAAGTTGATAAATGGCTTTTTTTTTTTTCTTCAGATTTTATATTTTTATCAAGTGTATTTTTATAAAAAAATAGTTATTTTTACAATATTTTAAAATAAGGAGTTAGTACTCAACTTAGATCTGAAAAAATGATCATCTATAAAAACAACTCTTTTTTAAATCCCAGAGATAGAAAAAATGTCTTGTAATATTACAACCTAATTCAGGCATGTGATTTTGGTTTTTTCTTAAAACATTGTAACAACTAAGAAGAGACAATTTTGTTAATAATTCTACATTATTATCAAAAAGAAAAAAAAAAAACAAGAGAAACTTTTTTTTTTTTGGTTCAACAATAGAAACTTCATACATTGTTCAATCAATTTTTTTTTTTAATTTTAAATTATGTTCGTATTTATAAATTGTTAACTTCATCAAATATACTATCTTTTCTGTTTTTAACGTTCATAGACAAAAAATTATTTCTGAAAAAACAAACAATTGTAATTCTATGTTAATTAACATTTTCATTAAAAAAATATAAACAAAAAAGAAGATTCCATAAGAAGGCCACAACGAAAAATAAAGAAATTGAAATCTTAGAGAAATGATCGGATACTACTCAGACAGTCACTTATATTGACGGTCATCGCTCGATGTCCGTATCATTAAAAATCACTCAATCCGACGTCTCAAGTTGATGCTGATCAACGATTGACGGACAATCGCGAGCTTCAATCTCCTGGGGTTGTGTCTGTACTATCGCTACAGTAAGGTTACTCTCCTCTTCACGACCACCATTTCTAATTTTCCTCTCTCTCTTTTTTTTTTTTTTACTAAAAAATACTCGCCCTTTCGATTTCTTCTTTTCTTTTTTTTTTTTTCAATTAATTAAAATGACGGAACGAAATGATGATTCGCTTATCGATTGATTTTGATTGTACGGAATACAGAGAGATTCGATTAATTGATCAAATTTTTTAGGTAGGGTTTTTGGATTTGATTATGGCAGAAGCTTCCAGAGGTCGAGTCACTATTACTCTTGGACGTAGTGGCCAGGTACTTGTTTCTTTTTCCTCATGATTGTTTTTGGATGCCAGGGTTTTTTCTTCTGATTTTATTTTATATATTTTTTGCCAGCGATTGTTTATTGTTATTGTTTTTGCTCTTTTTGCTTGTTAGTATTAAGTGTATGTAGTTGGATTTTGTTTTATTACTTCGTTTTGAGCTGTTAGATTGTGTGGAAGATATATGTATATGTTTTGGTTTTGGTTATTATCTGTTTAATGTCCGTTTTGTTTCCTGGAAAATGTGGACAATGAGTGGAAAATGTGGTTATTTTGGTTATCAATGAATTGAAAATCTATTCTCGGCTGTGTTCCCCGATTAAATTCGCAATTGGAAAGATGATTTGGGTGTTTTATGATTACCTTGTAAGCTTGACTGCCCTTGTTTGTTGTGCATCATAATTGCATTAACTCGTAGGGATGAATTTGCAGGTGGTGAAGAGGGCTGGGCCTGTGTCAGATGTTGAATTTTCTGATTCTCAGTCTGGAGTTGGAAGTAAGCGATCTGTGAGAGATAGATTAGGAAGTAGTTTAAATAGTTCCCAAGTCAACAACAAACGGTGTGTTTTTCTTGTTCGATATCTGGTCTTAGTTTTAGATTTGTTTTTTATTACCAAATAGGGGGATCTACAAATTTCTTCATTTTTTTTGTATTTGCCTGTGGTGCATGGTTGTATACTTAAGAGTTTTAAAATTGCACCAAGGAATTCAGGGTGTTATAACTTATAGTTACATTTGAAAGTTTATTGCAAGTAGTGTATGGAATAGATTTGCCCAAAAAAGAATTTTTTTCTTTTTTGTAGTCGTTAGAGCAGCATTCCGTGTTCAGATTCTTTTTCCATTTATTTCACAAGTGTTACTTGCATAGGAGGCTGTGCTTATATCTCTACTTCTTGCAGCTTTAGAGGGGATAGCTGTATTTCGAGTCTCAGTACTAATGGCGTGGATGGTAATAATCCTTTTAACTGCATTGCAATATAATTCCCTAGACTTATAAACTAATCTGTGATTGCTGGCCTTGGTGCTTTTGAATAACTGAAGATGCTCACATTGGAAAAGGTGACCTTCGATATAAACTCATGCAAAAGAATGTTGTTAAAAGAGGTCAGGGTGATGATGACAGAAAATTCATGGACCTGCGTGAAAAACTATCAAGGACTGGGCAGCCCCCACGTGTTAGTCTTGATACACAGCAGCGCTTGCCCGAGTTGAAGGATACCAGTATTTTGGGGAGAATTCCTCTGACAAGAAGTGCAGATGATTTGCCTCAGATGAGCTCGACAAGAAGTTCCTATTCTCCTTGGACTTTGGATCATATAAGGCGAAGATCCCCAGAGAGAATTATAGGTACTTCTAGGGGTCTGTCCCCCCCAAGGAGTGTAGGTGAACTACAGAGAAGGCCAGTTAGCAGAACATATGATGATGTGAGAACTGTTCCTTATATAAGCAAAGATGTTCATAGCACCCAGAGGCCTTTGAGTAGTTCTTCAGTTTACATGACGAATCCTGCATTGCCTACTGGATCTGCAAAGCCTGCGCCACCAGCCCCACCACTTCTAAGTCAATTGCATCCACCAACTGGCATCGTACAAAGGAGTTCATACACAGTACGCCTTACTTGCCTTTTGCTTTCATTCATATATACACACAAATAAATTCCTCCACAATCTAGTGAGAATATTACTTGAAAAGCTAATTCATAAATTGTTTCTTTTTATTTGTTACAATATTCTAAAAGGCACTAGGTGCTGGTTGGGCGGTGGCTCGGTGCCTGGTACCTAGGGCGTCTAGGCAGCGCCTAGGACTTTTCTTGGTAGTCAATGGTCAATGCATTGACTGCTGAGGAAATTAGAGTTTTTTTGGGGATGTTGGCTGCTGCACAAAGAAAAGCACCCAAAACAGCTTTAGGTGCTTTTATTTTTATTTTTATTTATTTACTTTTTTAAGTTTAAACAACCATTAAGCATTTTGGGCGTTTTTAAAAAAAAATTATGTGTGTTTTATACCACCCAAAACCGCTCCGTTTTGGGTGTTAGAAAAATTTAAAAAAAAAAAATACAGTTCTATGCGGCAGAGACCGCCCCATGTGGTTGGTAGGCTGTTTTTGGCACAGCCAGCAGCCGCCTAGTGCTTAGGTGGCCACTGAGGCCGGGTTTTAGAACACTGATTGGGTAGTTGGATTTGTTGGTTATTTCTGTCCTCTCTAGTTTTATATGAGTGTTCATATGTCATAGCTAACTTTTTAAACTTAAGAAATAGGCTTTTACACTTGTATCAGTAGTTTATTAATTGTGCTACGTTAATTGTGCTTTCATGCTTGTTATATATCAATGAGAAAAATCCTCAGACAGCAAAAGGAAACTGTGTGCAGTTACAAATTGTAGATACATACTCTGAGACTAATGTGTTTTTGTGGTGTGAAATGAAAATTTTATACTCAACTGTGATGCTACAAGCCTTAGTGCTCAGCAGTACATATGATGAAGTAAAGAAAGAGGTTGTTAATGTTGTTTAAAGAGCTCAGAAAGTTATGATATGACCCACTTCAAAAGAAATAAAAATGGCTTGAGGGACTGAAAATGAGGCTCAAAGTTCATGTGTTATAACATGGATTGTTATCAAGCCCCTTCTGTAATATTGTGAATCTTTATCATTTTCCTGTTTCTGTAATGAATGATCTGGCGTGCTGAGTTGCGTGGCCCAATCTGTACTTTACCAAAGAATTACTCAAATTTTGTTTATCTGGTTATCACTCTTTTGCAAAAGAGTATATAGTTTCAAGATTTACAAGGTTGTCCTGTAATCAGTAACCAATAAGTTGTAGCTTCTTAATGAATTACTGCTCATATTGTGGCTTCAGAGGATTCCTCATTGCAGTTTTATTTGATTCTATTCATCGGTAAATGGTAGTCTTTACATGAATCTTCCAACCTTCTCCTTTTATTTTTCAATTGTAGGGTGAAGAACCGCAAACTGTTGATAGCTTGCTACATTCTCTGGGATTGGGAAAATATGCCATTTCTTTTAAGGCTGAGGAAGTACGTTATTCTGTTCTTTCCTGTAATTAATATGCTTTGTTGAGTAAAGTAGAGCCATTTTGGGTAGTTTGTCTTTTCTTGGTGACATGTAAAATCTTGTGCTTTTAGGTAATGCATGAATATTAGAAGTTTGACCAGTGCCTTTATTCCATGCATTTTAAACAATATCAAATATATATGTGTGTGTGTTTGTGTGTGTGTGATTGTGTCTTAAAATGCCTCTTAAAATATAAAATGGAATTATATTTTATTTTATCTATTTTCTAAATGGTGTTCATCTACTTTAATTTGTATATTATTTTCTTGGACAAGCCAATTTAAAGTGAGATTTGAAGAGGCATATTGTTGTTAACTTAATCTAGTTGATAAGGCCGTTGATTCTAGTGGCAGAAAATGTTAAAGTTTGAGAAGACATCACCGGTACAAAGTTAATTTTAGGACATCTTGTGTGACTTGTCTTTAATGTGCATCTTATTCGCTTTTATTATATAAGGTTTGAGCTGCTACATCCCTAAATTGAATTCATTTGTTAGGTTTATTTGTTTAGTCTGGTGTACCATTGTTATTGATCTAAATAATACGCAAAACATAAGTTTCTTTTTTGCTTTGGGCTTGTTCACATGGTCCTTCATTTTTTGGTTTTTTAAAAAGAAGCTTTTTATCTCCAATATAATAATTTAGCTTTAAATAAGGAAAATCTTGATTTGGTCCATTTGTAGCTTCAATGATTCTAACTCAAGACATATATTTTGAGAGCATTACCGGGAATTTAGGACCTGTTCTATTGCTTTATGTTTTTTTTTTGTTTTTTTTTTTTAATTTTTGTTTTTGTTTTCTTGTTTCCATTTGAAAATGAAACTTTGATTTTTTTTATGAGAAAATATCACCAGATGACACTTTTAAATATTGGATTGACAATCTTGTCTCATTTCAATAAAACTAACAATTGAGTCACAAATCTTATTTTTTTGACACAAATACTCTTAATAAAATTGGTGAGAGGTTTACATTTTTTTAAAAAGGACTCAATTGTTACATTTATTGTAAGGATATTTTGGCATTTTTATATATGATTTAGGATTCAATTGTTATATTTTTTGAAAAATGACGTAAATGTTGAGTCATTAATTTAATGTGCTATTTTTGTACTTGTCCCCTTTTTTTATTTTCCAAAATAAAAAAAAAAAATGCATTTGGTAGCAATTATGAAATATAATATTTTGAGAATGGAAAAAAAAAAAAAAAAAAGTGTGGCAGTTGTACTTTAAAATGAAAAATTTTAGAAAAAAAATTTGCTTCAAACCCATTTACATGAGATAATTATAATGATAAACTATTATAAAAACTTCAAAAAATGAGAAAAGAAAAAAATCACCTCCCAGTGGGATAAGATTTTCGGCCAGCATTCTCTTTAGTGGGATTTGATTGTAGGCTGTCTATCTCCTCCCACTGGGATGAAATTGAGGAGGAGGAGTCTTCGTCAGCAATCTCCTCCTGCCAATGATTGAACTCCATGAAACAGAATCACACATCAGCATTTCATCAAACAGATTATGAGCAACAAAATCCCTCTTTTACAACTACTAAACATGTGAACCAAAGTGTTCTGTACATGAATATCATCACGAAATCAAAACTTTATCACCAGCCCCTAACACATTTCACCAAATTCAAGTCTCAAATGCCAGCAGAGGCTTTGAAAATAAATGGTTACTTGAATTTATTAGGAAAAACACCATACTCAAGCATGAGGTAGTAAAATTCAATAGCTTTAATCTTCGAGGTTGTTCTTCGCTTGTCCTTTATGTTTTGTTGATCTATTCTTTGTCTTGGTCTATTCGTCATCCGAAACCAAAAACTGAAAACATCAATTTGATGTTTCCTGTATTCTCATTTAACAGTTAATATTGGTTTCATTGTTTCCCTGTGTTCTCAATATTGTGTTTCCAAAACATCGCCAAACAGGATTTTGGTTTGTTTTGCAATTTAAAAATAAAAAAACATGTTTACAAAACGTAACCAAACAATTTCTTAGTATCTCTACAATCATACGGGATTTCTTTTGATATAATTTAGTGAAACACGTGTTGATTTGAATATGGCATTCTTTCACATAGTTAATAAGGACATCGCATGGGGACTCAGCTATTGTCAAAAAGACCACATGTTGTAGGTAATATGGTGAAGGGATGCATCAGTTGCTCAAAGTTTGCAAGGTTTGTTGAACATCCAGTGAACAGCTAGCCATTCAAATTGTCTATGCCCACATTTTATTACGGGCATTGTGCTAAGTTGATATTGTGGAACCAGAATAGATTCTTGATTGGTGCTTGAAGCTGTAGGCGTTTTGTAGTATGAAAATTTTAAATTCAGTTAAAAGTTGAATGATTAGAACTGTTGGTAGTGCTGTGATGTGGTGAAGAAGAGAATTACTTACTGGCTGAATTATTCATACTGATTTGCTGTTATGTGATTTGTTTGATCCATAATACAGGTGGATATGACTGCATTGAAACAGATGGGGGAAAATGACCTCAAAGAGCTGGGAATACCTATGGTATGTTACACTTTTCCTTTCTGTATGTTATCTCAGGTTTTTGTTACTTATGGTTCAAATTTAGTGGTCTACATTAATGCAGTTTCAATGTGTTTGATTTGAGCTAGGATATTTGGCCTGTCAAACATTTTGTTTTTAATGGCTTTCCTTTACAATTTTGAATTGTGAAGCATGTGTACGTTAGGCTACATCTGCCGAGTTAAAGTGCTTATATAAAAATATCTACTTGTCAACTTTGATTTATTCTCAATAATGTATTTTTAGTAGTGGGACCAAATAAATTAGATCATCCTCCCCTTAGTCTGTTCATGGATAATGTCAGTTATCCGGCAGGCGCTTACGTTTCAAGAGTCATCCTTATATCTTTGTATCTTGAGTATACTTTCATATCTTTGCGAGCTACCTGTGGAAGGTATTTATCTTGAGCTGCCTTGGTAGTTTTGTGGGCCCATTTAACAAGATGAATAGAAGTGTACGGCATTGTACAGTAATTACACATATCAAACACCTAAACTAAAATTAGGGACCATCTTCATCCCCTTGTAGATTTGTATGACTCAGGGTAGGTCATGGAGTTTGCCTCAGGAGCCCTTATTTTTAATGGTCATGGTGTTTCAAAGGAGTTAAAATTGGAAATTTGGACAAACATGAATTATTATTAAGTGATGGTTCTGTAGTTATACGGTTATTTTAAATCATAAACAGGTGGAGTATTATTATGGAGAATGTGCACTATATTGGATTATTTGGTTTGTCTATCTGCATGTCTCCCTCTCCTTCTCCCACTACATGATTAAGATTGACAGTACACTGGAATCATTATCAGCTTGCTTCTAATGAAGGTGGCTTGATTTGCAGGGGCCTAGGAAAAAGATTCTACTTGCTCTATTGGCTCGCAAGAAGCAGCAACCTTGATGGGTATACTTAAAAAGCTAGAATGCAATGAAAGTATTACCTTTTTGTGATGGAGCTGGTATTGGAGAATTTTTATCAAGAAAGTGATACCTTTGTGTTTCACTCATGTGGGTTGAAATTGCCCATGGATCTCTTAATATACATTTTTGTCATCAACTGTGTCTCCCAATACTGATAGCTAGTAGCAGGAATTTTGGGGTGTAGAATGTTTTAATTACAATTTCTTCTATGCCTGAAAATTGTTTGGTTGGTTTTGGTATAACTTTGTGTTAACTATTGCATGTAATATTTTTGGAATTTATTCAGGATGCTGTAGAATTCATGCACAAAATAATCAGTAATGATTCCGGGCAATCCAATGACCAATCAATTTTCTGCAGAGCTTTTCAATTGCCCAATCAATTTTACGTAGAGCTTTTTATCACCCTTGTGTACAATGCCTTAATATCCTGCCAAGCTCTGAAATATACAATGCCTTAATATTCTGCAGTGGTTTTCAATGATCTTGAATGGTACAAATGTGCCGGAGAGGTTCTGCTCCTTGTGACTGTAATTTGATATTTTTTTGGGAAGTGGATGCGCACAATTGTTATGAAATTGTTTAAGAGAAATTAGATATAAGAAACATAAATTAATATTTGGTTCATTTTTCCAAATGATTCACAAAATCATTACTTTTCAATAACAGTAACTAAGAGTGGATAACGTACTTAGGACTAAAATTATTAGAACTAAGTTCATAAAACTTTAACACGTAATACATTTACGATAATTCAAAATATTGGGCCAGAAGAGCTATTGTTTTATGGTAAGTATTAAGATGAGGTTTGTTTAGTGTTGTGATATGTTATATTTGTATTATTGTGATCACCACAGAGCAATCGTCCTATGGCAAGAATCAAGACGAGCTTAGCCTGGTGTCATAATTTTTCTTACTTATATTATTGAGATTGCAAAATACCCTTGTAACACTTAAGGTTGAGTATTAGTTGGCCAGCAGAAGAATTAAAGTAATTTATTTAAAAATCATGGATCTCTTTCTTTTGTAGTTGGAATTTTACTCCTAGATCATGAAAAGTATTGTTTTGTCTGTAAATATTGTTTTTTTCTAAAAATAAATTTTTAAAATTAAAATCATTGGAGGTGGTCTCTTGGTCACTAGAGATGGTTACAGAGGCCCTCACATCGCCCATTGCTTGTGGAGGTCCTCTATTTCCGATGAAGGAGGACTGGAGGAAGCTAACATCTCTTTGCTCGCTAGAGGAGGCGAGTGTGTCTTCAATGAGGGGATCTCTTCCCTCTACAACAATTTTGTTCCTCCGTTGATGGAGAATAGGGGATCTTGCCTTCTTTGCTATCAACAATGGAGAAGGCAAGCGAACTTGTTACCAAAGAGGTTTCTTTTTCAAAAGAAAATTATTTAATTAAGTAATTTTCATCCAATTTATTTCTCTTAATTCATGGATAAAATAGTACATTCTAAGGATGGAATTTGGAATTCCACCTGAAAATTAGGAATCCTTTTTCTTAGGCATTTTCAAGGAATCTGGATTCTACAAATGCTTTTCTCCTACTTATTAACAGAAACAGAAAAGGGAATGAGGATTCCTCATCCCTTTTCACCCTCCATTCAGTCAACCAAACACCATTTAGAAACCTTGCGAGTTGAGAGCACTTGCCTTTTTTTTTTTTAGTGATTTAAATATGATTTACTATCAGGGCAAAGTGAAACAAATTGTTGGGTCAACCCTTTGGGACTCAAAGGAGGATGGAACAAAGCTTGTCACAAATTTTGAATCTGACAAGTCAGCGGCAGAGTTTGCAGATTTGTGCCAAAAAAATGGGCTAATGGTCATGTTATCATGCTTGGAGCAGACCCTTTAAGCCAAGCTGCTGCCATCAAAGCATTGCATGCCTATCCTGGTATGTCGTTTCTGTTGTAAACTCTTTTGGTGAATTTAGTTTTCTAATCTTCATTGTATTCTCTCAGATAAACTAGTTTCTTGATAGTAGGAGTAAAGAAGAATTTTACTTGACTTACATTCTTCTTGGATATATTACAGTATGTATTTAACAATGGTCAAATGGACCTTGAAAGGTTTAAAGATCTAGTTCGCGTAGTCGGGAAGCAGAGACTTGTGTTGGACCTTAGTTGCAGAAAGAAGGTAGGGAAATAGTAATTTTCAAGTCTCCATTTGCTTAGGCTTGAAGTGCGTGTTTCTCTGTGCATAGCAAGACATTGGAAAGAATTGGTAGTTGGAAGATGTCATAGCAGGGAACTGAAATACTAAGTCAATTCTAATTTAGGAGTTTTTAGTGCTTCTCATGAAAATTGTTAGTTTCAACCATGCAATTCCTAACCCATGTATTTGCTGATTTTGCTGTGCAGAATGGCAAGTATGCGATTGTCATTGACAGATGGCAGAAGTTCAGTGATGTATACCTTGATGAGAGGATACTAGATTTTCTTGTCAAATATGCTGATGAGTTTCTGGTTCATGGTGTTGATGTTGAAGGGAAAAAGTGAGTCTAGCATTGCTCTTTATTTGACTTGTTTCAGTTTTGCGCCTAATGATTTAAGATTAATTGGCCTATGGAGAACAATATTTGAGATCCATTTAATGATTATTTTAGTGAGTTTTCAGTTTAATTGTTTGAATAGGATTTTCTTTTCTGCTTTTAGGTAGTTTTTATTTTTGTTCGAGTTTAATGAGGTGCCCTTTTTTCATGAAAGTTGGTTATCACTTGGTGCAATTATTTCATTAAAGTTCCTTTCTCTTCTCTTTATTGCCCTGCCCCACATGAACTGGTAGAACTTATTTGTTCTTCATTAATTGGCTTTAGAGCTCTTTTGTCCTACATCAGTTTGTATCAAGAGTCCAAAGCGATTCTACTAGCTTCCCAAATGCTAGTAGAAATTGAAACTTGTGGTGGTTTTTGAGTAATGGGTGGATTCTGATACCAAATAGATGCAGGACGATAGATCTTTACGACCAATTGATGGGCCAAAAAGATTATGATATCAGTGGAAGCTGGACAAGAAAGAGGCATAACGGGGGGAAAGAAAAGAGAGAAGCATAAAGGAGTGAGGAATAAGGAAAGAAAGAAAAGCAAATTAATTGATATATACGTTGTTCAAAAGATACATCTAGGCTATAATGGTTAACAGAGGAGAAAAAATTTAACTCAAATATAAAAAACCAAGTTTACTCGAAATAAGAACCATTAAACCAAATCTATAACCTAATAGTTTAAGCTAGTTGCCTTTTGACTTTGTGGTAGTCAATGAAGATTTTGACTGTCATTGATTAGTGTTGTCATTTCATCTGACTGAAAATCTTTCTAACAAAATAATTAATTAGTAGATTTCTTGTTTAACATTTTGTTTATTGCAGGCTGGGAATTGATGTAGAGCTTGTGACATTGCTAGGCATGCACTCACCGGTGAGTTGATATAAATTTGCATTTCCCATTATGCTTATTTTTCTTATTTGTTATATTACATATATTACTAGCTTCTCGTCTCTTCACAATATTTTCTTATTATCAATTCACAAATATGCAGCTTATGTAGACAATTTTCCAATCATCATTCTTTTTATCTAAATTTGCATTTGCCCTGATGTCCCTAACCTATGGCTGATGCATGGCCTACACAGCTTGTTACCAACTTACCATAGGTCGAGCAACATTGGCTGATTTAGAGAAGATAAAAGTAGCAGGAACGGGGCGTGTGGATGTTACTGTGGGCAGTGCTTTGGATGTTTTTGGCGGCAACTTGGCTTACAAAGATGTTCTTGCTTGGCATAATGCCCAGCACGATGAGGCCCTGGCGGTTTAGTCCTCTTGCCATTGTTTTGTATTTTGCTGTGTATCTGGCCTTGGAAGGATATTTTTCCCACCACAATTTTCTAGTAATATGAGTAGAGTGGGAGAAAATTAAGAAATCCTGCTGGTTGAATTTGCACGATTACTATCCTTTCTACATATATATATATATATATATTTTTCATCTTTGTTGAGAGCGTTCCTTGTTGGAAACGTGAACTAGTGAAATCTAATTGTTAAATAATATTTATTATTATTATTATTATTACATAAATATTTATATATCGTGTAGTTTACCAGACACTCTTGATTAAAGTTTCTGAATTGTGGTCCGGAATTGGGTTCTCAAAATCAGAAGAAAAGATCCACATCGTAAGAAAAAATTGTCCTCCTCTTTAGGGTTTTGAGTGTAGATCGAATCATGAACATCCTGCTAATAAAGTAGCTGTTAGCCATCTTCAATTGTTAAATAATATATTACTAAAGTCTAATTGTTGGGTTTTATTCATCTTCTTCTACTTTCATTTCTGTACTTTCTGGAAACATAATGTAATATAGATAACTATTGATTCCGCGAATTTGGTCAAGGTGAATGGACCTTCATATTTCATTTCCGTTAGGGAGTTATTCTCCTTGGAAATACAGATCTTTGGAATCTAATTACTAAATAATATGTTCTTGACTTCACAGATTGGATCAAGATATGATTCTGCATAATTTTAATTTTTTTAATAATTATACCCATAGTTATACAAAATTCAATACGAGAAAGGAGACAGGTGGAGTAGATATAAACTAGCTGTTTTAGTAACCATTTTTTATTTTATTTTTTAAAGAAATGTACGTAATTCATCTTCAAAAGAAATTTTATTTTTGATTTATTAGTGTATGAATCAGACCAAATCTCCAAAAGAAATTGAAAATGCTACCCTGCAACGTCGGTCCTAGATTGTCTAACAAATATTAGGTTTCTTTCAATTTAGAAGGAAAAGGCAGCACCCTCCAAGAAACATCTGCACTCGACATTTGAAAAACTGCTTTTAAAAAGTGGTCCCATAAATTTGTCTTTCGTTTCTTCTCTACATCCAAGCAACTTCTATGTAAGCTCTGCTTTCTGCACTCGAACACTGAATGTAATTTGTTAGGGTAGTCAAAACAATCTTTTTCCTGTACTGCAATGCTCTGTCCTTCACTTGGAACGACTAATGATAGCTTGATTCTATATAGCGTACTTTTTTTACTTGTGTTTATCTAGATACCATATTGCATTTTCTTTCCATTTTGTATAGCTGAGACGGAAGAGAATTGTCCTGACCGGTGACTTTTTTAATTAGTTTCCAAGTGCAAGGCTGCGGCCTATTGGTGCCAAATTGCTACGAAAAATGATTGTGCATAAAGCAAGGCATTTTATGTACTGACCTTTGGTTACCATGGTTATTTATTCACATAAAGTTTTAGTTTTGTTCCGAAGATATGTGATAGACGTATTTTCTTATTGAATCATAAATAAATATATAATGTGATGTTTTCAAGATTTGAATTACAGACTTATAGGTATTTTGTTCGTAAGTTTACTATCACCGAAGCAATGTTATGTTTCTCAATATTGACAATAAAGCGAAAATATAAACCTTATAATTTTCTAAATAATGATTTTTAACATGCTATGATGTGATGCTTTTGCGCTCTTCAGTTCACATTTTTCAGCACCAAGTCTTGAAACAAAGTTTGATTAAGTTTATTTTATCTAGAATTTGCTAAACCAATTTTTTTCAAGCTAATTACTGAAGTTTCAATAGTGTTCGATTAACAAAATAATCATGTATCAAGAAACCTATTGGTTGTGTCCATTCATCGTCAACCAGTAAAAGAGCAACTTCCATATAAGGAGGACCTGATTCATTTGCCAAGAGAAAACCCTATCCACTCGTGTTGTATGTATAATCATCGTGTTTCACCACTTAAAACTATCCAAAAGGTTATTGGTCAAACTTGCTTTAAAATTGTATTGATCAATAATCCTATCGTCTTGTTTGATTGATTTAAGTACTACATCATCATCTTGTTAGTGATGGCCTTTGACATGTCTGCACTTTGTTTCAACATTTCCCTATATGGTAGGCGCTATATATATGCTAAGGTCCTTATAGGCTCCTGCCTTTAAGTGGCAGTAGCAATGATTTACTATAATAGATATTCATTTGTATTTTTGGAATGCTGGTCCAATCATCGTTTGAATATGTGAATCTTGCCAAAACACGGTACTGTCAGTACTGTAAATAGACAATAATAGCTTATTGTTTAAGTTACATTTTTCCTTTGGAGATAATGGGGTGACCTGAATTTAATTAATTTAGTCAATCTTGTACCACTGTCTTGGCTAAGTTGCATTGATGTTGTACTTCTAAACTTCATAACGTGTATGAAATCTATATGCAAAATCAAATCGTTTAATGCTGTGCAATTTCTTCTCTCTCTCTCTCTCTCTCTCTCTATATGTATATATGGCTGCTTTGTTTAACGATTAAGTTTCGTACTGAAATTATTGTTTGCATGACGGTTGACTTGGTGGCATAGTTACTGTTCTTCCCACTAGGAGGATGAATTTCCAAGTGGTTTCCCCACATACTTTTCCCACCGTGACACGACTGCTTATCTTCGAGAGCAACGTTTCCTCTTGCTAAAACAATGGCAAATAGTATCCTACAACATGAGTGGAAAAGAAAGTACTGCTGTAATTTTCATCTTTAGAAGCCTTGTGAACTCTGGAATGCTCCTGACTATACACATGCAAAGTTTCAATCAATCATTTCATGTGTAATATTTTGTACACGTGCGCAGACATAAGAAATTTTGGACTAAAGAGGGCCTTAGATTGATATGCATCTAGCAGGCACGAAAAGGCTTGTTAGACACCGAATAGAAGAGGACATAAAATGCATCTAATCTAGTAGATTAGTACGGTTGTGACATATATCTTCTACAACTTGCGTTGAGGTGGCGCGTGGGAGGTGTCAGCTGAGTGGGAAAAACGTGTATCTCCTTTAAACCCAGCCGGCAGTTCAACAAGTAAACCCAGCCAGAGTTCGACAAGCGTGCACTCTTTTTACGTAAAAAAATTATAAAAAAAAATGAGAATTTTTCTCGTTCTCTTTTATAAAAAGGAATTCATTCATCTATGCATGAGTCATTTTTTTTTATTTAAAAATTTTTTTGGATCACATATTCAATATATATTAATCTCATTTAATCCTAATTATTTCTGAATCAGTCTCAGTTATATAATATATAAAAAAAAAATACATGCATTGAGGTGATGCTTGAGTAGAAGGTAAATTTTTTATAACAACCCGAGATTTGTCCTGATTAGTGATCACTGTTGCTGCTTTTGTTATTAATAATAATAATAATAATCAAATGATAAACTGTATTTAATGTTTCTTGCATTAGTCAATCTCGGCACTCTTTGTGGTTTCTAAACTAGAGTTTAAAATTGCTTTGGAGTTGTCCAGAAGAGAATTAGACATATAGACTGGATGAGAAATGGGATTTTGGGGTTGGCTGATGGTAGGGACCACTCTTTTGATCCTCTAGCAATCCAATAGATGTATGAAACGAAATGAGCCAAAATCAATCAATCAGCCAACCCACCCACCAAGCACCAAAAACCCAATCTTGTACAGGATGGACTCATTTTATTCCACATGTTAGGACAGTGAAATGCTTGATGACAGCATGCCTACTTGGAATTCTTCTCGTAAAGCAAGAAAGTAATTTGAATAGACTGAAAAAAGGAGTGGGAATTGATGAACATGAGAGATCTTTGGTGGAAGAAGTCTACCAATG
Organism: Dimocarpus longan; assembly: GCA_022984855.1. Lineage (NCBI taxonomy): Eukaryota > Viridiplantae > Streptophyta > Magnoliopsida > Sapindales > Sapindaceae > Dimocarpus > Dimocarpus longan. The sequence goes on from CM041022.1 coordinate 20,396,995, forward strand.
GAAGATCTGGGTAGAGACAATGGAATAAACAACACAATCTAATAGTTTCTAACATGTCCTCAAAGCTACAAAAAGGTGGGTCCAACTAGAACAACTGTCCAACACAAATGCTTTGCTTAAGTATACAATAATATTTGTTGATGACTTGATTCACCAGAAAACATATGCTTTTGGGTATAAAATATAGGTTTGCCTGCTCTAAGAAGATATGCCCAGATCTCATTGAAGACCATTATTAGTATATATGCTTACATCATTGCCCACTTCTTATATTCCCTTGTTTAGCAACTACTCTCCCTTTACTATATATTATATTAGCTTTTGCAAAAACATAGTCAAGATTGACATATTTGGCCATTTTTTTATTTTGTTGTGGGTGGGAGGATAATTGCATAGAAGCTTCATAAAACTGCTGAATAATCACATTTCTACAGACTTCAACATTTTATAAGCATTATTTTCAGACCTTAGTGGATGGGACTGAGCACCCACACCAATTAAAGTTATGTTTTTTATTACCATTTTTTTAATGATAAGCTTGGATAAAGGACAATACGTGAATCCACTGACTGATTAGTTGGTCTAGCTAGTAAAATAATCTCTTAGATATGCATTTAAGTACAGTGGCAGATTTGTTGCAAAGTTAGAATTTCTTCCTTCAGGTGATTGCATCCATCTTTCTTTTGACTTTTGTTATTATTTTTTATATATTATTGCAGTTAATATAATATAACCTTTTATCCTCTCCTTACCTTAGGCATGGAATATAAACTATTTTTATTTTATTTCTATTTAATTATTTATATATGACCAAGTGGTACCATAATTGCTTTTTTTTAATACATTTATTTATATTGCTTCCAGGCCATTATTCCTCATTAAAAAATGCACACTGAATCCTCCTTGATGGAGAAATTTTGAGTGTATCTACTACCATTTGAAAAGCCTTTTTTTTTTCTCTTAAAAAATAAACACCAATATTGCATGAGACGGCTTCTCTGTTCTGACTTTTCTTTTCTCTTTTTTTTTTTTAATGACCCCTTGAGAGTACATTATGCTGTTCATGATTATAAAACTAATTCTATTTGAGATGCAATGCATAGTTGGAAACCATAGAGGTTTACTATAAAAGGAAGAGAAGCCAAACAACTCTTCGGTGCAATATTTGACACAGCAAAGAAATTATCATAGTTCTATTAAAAATATTTCAATGGACACAGAAAAAGAAGTGTCTAATGTTCCTTCTCATGCAATATCAGATGTAGAGAACACCTCTGCTGGCTCTTGTGTTGAAAAAAAGCTCAAATTATTCGGGTTTGAGCTGAATCCGTGCAACAACACTAATGAGACCACCTCCATGAAACCATCCGCTGAAGGAGATGAGAGTGTCAATTCATCTACCACAGTTTTGTCTAACAAGCCTGATAAAAGCAGTACTGATCCAGATGACAAGAAGTTTGAGTGCCAATATTGTTTCAAAGAGTTTGCAAACTCACAGGCCTTGGGTGGTCACCAAAATGCCCACAAGAAGGAGAGAATGAAGAAGAAAAGATTGCAACTTCAAGCCAGGAAAGCCAGCATCAACTGCTACTTGCAACCTTTGCAAAACAATCTTAATTTCAATTGCCATGGCTCCTCTGCATGGTTCTATGATCCTTCCTGCTACTCTCCTGATCAGTTCAGTCTCTATGAGGAATCCCAGATTAGTTTCAATCCATACGATCAAGATACCATCAACCATCTCAGTGGTTCTCATCAGGTATCATCAAAGTGGTTTAGTAGTAGTAGTAGTAGTAGTCTACCGACTCATCACATCCCTTTTCCGCAAGATTCTTGTACGTTCACTCTAACACATACCGATAGATCCGGAGAGAATAGGCCAGTCATCATCAAGCCCTCCCCTTTATCTGCTTCAAAGCAAACCTGTAAATCTTTGGATCTTCAGTTGGGCCTCAGCTTGCAAAGTGGCGTGTAGTATATATATTATATATATGTATATGTTCCATGCCAGCCATCACAGGTAAAATTGTTGCCGGTGTCTTCTCCAGGGATCTGAATTTTTTTTATCTTTATACAGATGAAAATTCCTGATCAATATATATATATATATACACTTTTGGCTGGTAAATCCAGCAATATCAATCAATTGTACCTCACGAGAAAACCATGATTGATGATTATACAAATTCTGTCACAATTCAATGTCCATGTCTTGCAGAGACATGTATGATGTATGTAAGATTTATGCAAGTGGCAGATGATGATCATATATTGATATACGATATCAGGGTAGAATAAGTTTTTGATAAGAGTTAAAACACACAAAACAAAAGAAAGGGAAAAAGGAAAATGACAGTTGCTGTGTTTATTATCTATTTTAATTGATAAGATCATTATCTCTCTCTATATATATACATACTAAGTTGTTTGGGATTTGCAATGTATATAAACACTTATTTTTGTATATATACCCAATAACCTAAACTGGTCATTGAACTAAATTTGAGTGCCTCATAAATGCTTTGCAGGCTCACCCAGGACATGTTTCTTATTGATGCCTATATTTTTTTGTATTTTGTTCAATTTTGACTACCATAATGATAGAGTTTGTTGATTATCATGAGACGATATAAAGTGTTGTTAATTTTTTTTTTTTATCATTTGCGTAGCAATAAAAAGAGACTGTGATCTGTGGTAAAAATTTTCATATTTAAACAATTAACATAGCTAAAAAAAATCGGCTTTTTGCACTGGAAACCATATTGCTAATTAATGCTAATGTCCTCGAACACTCAATTGCAATTTCAAATATTTTAATATAAAACTTAAAGTTTTTTTTTTTTTTTCATGGTATAAGCGAACTAAACAATCGCGGATTTTCATCCCTATTTGCTGTGTCAAATTATTTATGTTTACTTTTTATTAAAATGAGTTGGTAAAACTCATCACCACGCAATTTATATATTCTTATCCGGTTATTAAGTTATCTATATTCAACATCTTGGCGTCAGACCAGTATTATATATTTTAAAGCAATCTAGAAACTATAAGAGAGACTACAATTTATTCTTTTTTTGCGTTTCAATTTTTGACCCATTCAAAAAAATAAAAATTAAAACTTGAATTTAGGCTGACCTGTTGTAGTTAAACGATAAACATAACAATAGCAGTATTGTTGGGTGGTCGACTAAGAACCAAAGAAAAATCGAAATCTAAAAAAATAATAATAAATATTACAGATCTAAGGTGATCACTCTATCTGAAGATAACAACTAAATATATTTTTCTAATACTAAAAAGTGTTTGATCGAATAATCTTCTGCATACTAATTAAAATATTTGTTTGAATGATTCTTCTTGCTTAAGTTTGCTTGATGCCTAATAATTAACAATAATTAATATGGATTTGAATTTGATCACATTGTCTTTTAGAGACGTGGAGTTCAAGAATAGGGTGCAATATGAGTACAATAATTGCCTCAAACATTATTTTTCTGTTGAGTTTAAAAAATAAAAAAGATATAAAACAAATCAAATTAAAGATCTTTTAGGAAACGACTTATAATAGAACTGCTTATCGTTATATTTAAAAAATATATATTTTTTATTGTATTTAGAACAAGATTTTTTTATTGGTTTTAGTGTAATAGATGATGAAATTCAAATAAGTTTGACTTTTTTAGGCCTTATAATTTTGACTTTATTTTTAAATGAATTTGGTTTTGTTAGTTGGACCAATAACACGTATATTTCTTAATTTCCAACTGCTCTTTATTCTCTAACCTGAGGGTGCTATACATAATATTATTATATATACCACCCTAACAAATGAATATGCACTCTAGCTAGTTCAAAAAAATAAATTGTAACAATAATAATAAAAGAATATGGACTAGTTTAAATTACTTGTATACTTTAAGGTTTTGATTTACGTCTCGTGGAAGGTAAACTAATGCTTAACAATAATGTACATGCATGCTAATTAATTTAGGTACGCTACATATATAATTTTTTAAATATAATTAATTTAAATATCTTTAATCTCAATAAATATCTACTCTCTTCTACGTGTGCATACACCCGCCAAATATAATATATCATTATTTTAATAGTTTTTGTTTAGGATTCCTGGGGCCTAGACAGGTGACAGGTTCGTGTGGTGACAATGAACCGGAATAATATAATTAGTAATACTGTTTAGAAAATAATGTAACAAAGTTAAAGAAAAATAATTTAATTAACAGATTGATGTCATATGTGTATATCCAAAGCGTGACATACTTAGGACAATTTATCAGCCAATTAAATGCTTATATATATGTTACATATATATATATATATATATATCCAGATACGTAAAATGAATCGGGTCGATCTCCACTTAATGCTGATTTGGTCCAATTTAAGATAGTACCATTATACAGTCTGTTAAATGGGCTGTAACCCATTTTCAAATACAATAATAATAAATGGGTTATATCGTGCTTGTATCTTACACCGACACCGAACCCATATGGACTCAACATTTATATTTAATAGGAAAAAAACAAAACATAAGGTGTGCTTTGTATTTTAATAGTGAAATTAATATATTATAGTATTGAGTGGGAGCATAGATAATGAAGTATGTCCATTTTATCGAAAATTTTTCTCCATCTGTAAAATAAATACACTGTCATATTCTGTTTCGTTCATACAATACGAAATAGTTCAAGGTAAACAATACAAATTATAATTCATATATCACATCTTTTAAAATTGAATTTGGATAAAATAATATAAATAAATTAGTATTTATTTGGAAACCGTGTCATGGGCAATTTGTTAACTTGGGGTGGATTTGGATTAGATTTTGAAACTTACACTTGGGCCTGCACCAACCTTGAGAAATATTTGTATGGCCATGTGTACGGCCCATTTAATCTCCAGGTGGAGGCAAGGTGTCTATGATAAGGTAATATTATGTTTTCAAATTTTTCTTTGTTCAAATTCATATCCAAATAATATGAGTCACATGTCATATGAATTGTTAATATCATATTAATTATCATATATCTCAGGATTTATAAGATATTAGTTATTTACATCTTTATTATTTGGATATGGATTTATACAAAAAAAATTAGGAAGTTTAACATTACTTGTCTATGATGAAGAGTTGGCATGAAGGATTACTATATAATAAAAACGAACTTTGATGGAATTAATGTAGTTTGCGTTAAACTGTCACTCAACACGCCATACAATATTAAATTAATAATATATTATCTTATATGGAGCAACTATCCTCCCAAATTGTCGAGTGCCTGACAGTGTAGTGGCCATGCCTGCTAGCCTACCATAATCGATTGTTGTCGTCGGTTCGACACTCCCTTCTTATAAAAACAAGGGGCTGATTTCCTTGAAGCTGTGAGTTGTTATTCCCTTTATGTGTGAGTCGATCCCACTATATGGAAGTTGTTTTCCGGATCGCAGTATCAGATTTTATTTGATTTCGATAATTTACTGAATCAATCCCAATTATATAACATAAAAAATAAAATAAAAAATTATCCTCCCAAATTCGAACAACAGGAGGCCTACATCAAACAAAAGTGAACAGCAAAGGTCTGGCATCTTTGTCTCGCATGGGTGTAGACAACGAGTTGATTGTTTTGGTTAGGTATCGGGTCACTCGTCACTCACTCTCCCATCGCCAGTCCTGAAGCCAAAAACTCCTCTCCACGGCCACACTTGTTGCTAAAAATAACAAAATTGAACTCAATAATTGAATGGACGTTTTACTGATTATCAACTCCTCTCATTATATCATTCCCACCAAAAAAAGAAAAAAACTCCTGTCATTATAAAATGCATCTTTTATTTATTTATTTATTTTGCAAGTAGAATCAGTTGAAAATTATCAAGCAAAAAGTTACAACTGAAACATAATAATATGATCAAACTAGAAGAGGACCACAATTTAATTGAAATTCATTAAAATTTTCGATGCACCAAGAACGGTGTCTCATTATTAGCACGTGAATTTGCAACTACATGGACAAAATCAATATCACTCAACATCTCTGCCTTTATTGCTTGTAAATTCTTCTAATCATCATCATCATCTTCTTCTTCTTCTAACTATGACCAAATAACTTGCACAATTCTTTACCGACCAATTACCTGGTCCAGTTGGATTTGAATGTGGCGTCTAAGGCAATAAAAGACAACTGAATATAATTCAAAACCCACATTTATACGTATGGTTGTAAAATATAACGTGTGCTCTATGAGATATCAATTAATAAATATGCTATTAGTGTGCTTAAATATATATTTTCTAATATCTTAATACATTTTTCTATATAACAAACTAAGGCATATATGCTAGAACCACATCAATGGTGCCTGAAGAATTTTAGCCAACCCTTTTATTAACAAGTGGAAATTTAATCAAGTAAATTAAATGAAAAAAGAAAGATTTTCAATCCCATCCTTCAGTCAAGGGTATTGTTTTATGTTTGAAAAGGATTTGACAAGAATGGCCCAATAGTCACGTTTTCTTTAATCAAAAGTTGACAATAGTGACCTAGACTTAATTTACAATTCAATATTTGGGATATGAGTCTATACATATGGTGGTTGGAAACATATCATTTTCGATTGTCAGTATTAATTTAACTGTTGACAAAGACCTAAAAACTTTGTTTGAAAGAAGATGTTCATCTAAAATCTTGTCATAAATGCCAAGAATAAATTTGTGTCCCTATTGTCCATGATGCTGACATTAATTTAACTGTGTTACTTATATTTCAATATGTATATAATAAAACGTAGATATTCACAGTGATAAAAGATTATTGAATTAATTATATGTAAACAATAAACATGATACAAGTAAGAGATTCATTTCATAATGATTTAAATTAATTGTTTTAGAGATCTAGTGTGTTAATATCAATCAAACAGGAAAAAACGTTTAAATAAATGAAAACTTATAATCAAAATATCTGGATGCATATCACCCTTAATAGGAGTGGTTGAGTAATTATCTTAATGATTCAAGTCTTACCCTTGTCCCAAAATAAGGTGTGAGTAATTTTCTTTAAATTTAATATCCTTCCCCCACCTTTAAAAAAAAAATCAAAATATCTTGATGGATCTCATTTTATCTCAATTGATTGAAACCATTTTAAAATGATTTAAACTTCTGTTTTGTTTCCCAAATCAATACTAAAATGTTGATACCAAATGTTATATAATTTTAATATTCATCTTTTAATTATAATATTAAGTAGTAAGTATCATTTGGAATACTTTATGAAAATATCGGAAAAAAAAAAATCTGTGATTTTGGAACTTTTAAAATTCATTAGATGACATGATTATGGATATATCATATATGCAACATAATCATACCTTCAATTCTCACTATCTATTCCAGTCTACATGGAAGCAAACAAATAATTTTGTGAACCATTTTTGGATAGTATTTTGATGGTTTTAAGTGAACTACGTACCGTAAAGTTAGGCACAATTTATCAGCATGTCTAATTGACCAGATGCTTAGAAAATCATGACACTTTAGTTGTCGAATTCCTTTTGGATTATCCTAATATTATATAGAAGGTAGATTAGGTGACAGATTACAAATACATCCAAATCAATCGCTATCAATATTGCGATAAGATTAAGATAAAGAACGAATGAGTTTTGAACAAGGAATGGAATCCTAAGATTACGGAACCAGCATTTTATATTTATGGAAGAGTAACACTAAAATAAAATATTTAAAAATAAGTTAATAAATTAGAAATTTTCAGAATATATATATATTATTTTAATAAGGGGAGCCATGGCTGTTGTAGACCCACCATGAATATTATAAGAATATAATAAAAAAAATTATAGTGTGGTTGAGTAATTAGATTAATATTAAAGTTTGATAAGAGAATCAAAACAAACTTCTGTTAGATGTTATTGGTCTAATTAAGTAGAATTTTCATGTGTTTAACGTTTACTGATTCTTTAATTGTTAAGCATAAAATTTGTATACTTCAGTAAATTGTCTGGTCACGTAAAAGAGGTTATGGGCCATCACCTCATAGTTTATGTAGCCGGGCATTTTTTCATTCGATAAGGTATGGAAATTAATTTCTAACATTATTTTGTAAAATCAGTAGGGGTAGCTGTCCTTCGTATATAAGTGTATATTTAGATCGAATCTCTATAGATCTCTATTCATGTTGTGTCCATATTTAATATATATATAAATCTAATGATCTTTTTTATATTTACTTTTACAGATTAATTCACTATATGATCACATAAAACAGGCAACAAATATTAAACAATTATGAGTGCTGGAATTGGATAAAGTTGTGAAAATATTGAAGAGATACGATGAAATTGGAAGGATATATATAGCGAGTGACTTTTCAGATAGGCCAGCCAAGCCATGGCATTGGACAGCAGCAAGTCAGAAACCCAATTGCTTTTCAGAGGAAATGGTTGATTAAATGGAGTCATGCATTAGATGGACATGGTCGTAATTTTAATGTTATCATTGATCTTGGCCAGCCCAGAATATTGTCTCAAGGAATCATTACTATCTTGTTCTTTTCCTCCCACCTTTTGCTGTTGTTATTGGCTTTTGATGATAATCACAATTGTCGAACAAGATATGGGAAATGACAGCTAAAGCCAATGTTGTGTCCTGCCTCATATTGCTGATTATGATTTTATATTTTTCAATCTTGACGGAGAGTTTTTGTTGTTTAAGTTTTACCTTTGTAGATCTTGCTGTAAAGGGACGTAATACTATATACATACATATGTATGTATATGTATACATATATATATACACATTGTTTGGACAATGATTGCTGTTGTAATGTCCAGTGCTACGATAACACGAGGATACATATACCTAAAGTTTATCTCGTACAGGATTATGTTATTCTAATTTTACAGCACAACAAAATAAAATAAAATAAAAAATTAAATGGTGAGCTTTTCAGATAATATATGTACAATGTCGTTCTCTTTTGATCATGAAAATTTTTTCACAACCACTCTATAATACATAAGTAAAAAGAAATAGACTGGTACATTATTTACTACAAAATTATATGTTCCAATGCATATTTGGTCCTGAAAATATATTGGAAGCAGCCTTGGCTATGAGAATTGTTATCATTATAATATAAATAAAATATAATCTCTTCATTAATTTTCCTTTTTTAAAATTTTAATCAGTATCGTTAGTCACATATGTTCTATCATTAACAAACAGTAGAGTATGTTTTTTATTATTGCTACAAATCAAAATTTTCGAACCTGTTTGTTGTTCCTACTAAAAAACAGAAAAACTATTGTCTAAAAACTCGGCTGAGAAAAAACAAATCGAATCAGTGTGGCGTACTTTTAGAAAAAAGAACTATAAAACATGAACATACAAAAAGAAAAATGATTGTTTTTTTCCTTTAAAATGCTAATACTATATGTATTTTTACTATTTCTCTTTTTGTTTTTGCTAAAATGTACAAATGTCAGATATCAGTATTAAATTCTTATATTTCATCGTAACTCCGGTTGTTATACACCTTCTTCCATCCACTTTCGTATTCAGGTTCAAGTTCTTCATTTTTTTTCTTTTGAGGGTGGGGCGTGGAAGGTGGTGTTGAAATATCAGGTTCAACTCCTGTATAATACATTCTACAAGCTTTTAGTTGTCCCCTATTAAAGTAGTGTATTCAATCCTCGTAAATAATAGATTTTGTATTGTAGAAGAAGTTGTTATCCCTTATTATAGTAGTTTATATAGGTTGCACATGTGAGTAGGCTCCCATAAATCTCCACCTTATCAAATATCAGCTTTAATAAAATTACATATATTTATCACATACATAGTAATTAATTTCGACAAACCTTTCACTCATTGAGTGTCAATTTTTTTTTTTTAAATGAAAGTATATACAAAAACATGCAAACAGTATTAGTTTTGATAAATCTTGACAAACCTTTGATTCATTCGGTGTCAACTTTTAAAATAATATATATCTGAATATACAAGTAATAATAGATATGGGTAAGTCCTGACAAACATATAATGATTAATGAGTCACTTTACGAGTCAAAAGACTATCGAGCTCTGTCAAAATAAAGCACTGATAATGTAATTTAAATGACTACTCCCACAACCAATAGATGACAACTCTTAAGAAAAAAATGATACTTTTTCAATACACATTATACTTTTAATAGAACAGTAGTGCAACTCGAACCTTTGACTTTTTAGAGTGAGTAAGGTACACATCCACTCATATCAAGGGTGATGTATAATTATATGCTAATATTGATTACGTTTTACATTTATTTCATCAGCATTTTAAAATTTTTCTTTGTATCCAAACCAACCAGCAACCAAGGAGGTTTATAAAGAAACCTTAACATATTTCGAATTAATTAACTACTTAAATTAGGAGCAATATTAGATTTTTCAAAGTTTTTGTCCAAATCTATATTAGAAAAAAAAAAAAGACATATGAGTTTTTAATATAATATTAATTATTACATTATTTTTCATAATTTATAAAATATTAATAACTCACATATCAAATCATATGGATATAAATTTGGATAAAAAATTTGAAAATTCTATAATTATTCTTAAATTAATTTAAATAACCTAAAAGGAAAGATAGTTGTCCTATTGTAGAATCACTATATAATTACTCAAAAAAGGAATCTATATCGTTCAAGACGACAATGAGCTGGATCATGACAATAATCATGCGAAAGAACATTAACGTGAAAAATGTTACACTCAATGATATTTAATCAAGTGCGTGCTTTTTTAAAAAAAAAAATAAAAAAAATAAAATAAGTGCATTCTTTTGGATTTCAGTTTAATATTGCCAATTAAGACTGGCTAACCTACCTGTGATATCCTTGAATCATGAAAGAACCTATAGATCATATTTCAACAATATCATCCTACTGAAAATAAATAATAATAATAAAAGTTTTTAGATTGTTATTTAATAAAAAAAAGTTTAAAAGATAAAAGTTTAATTTATAATTTTATGATATAATTTAGATAAGGTTTTATCAAATAAGTAGTCTTGTAGCTTCTCATATATTTCAACGTGGGTTTGAAGCTCAAAAGAGAGTATTTTATAAGTTTGTACTGGTACTTTTTTCTCATCATTATGAGAGTAGGTATCGAAGTCTCATTGTATCGATAAATGTTAATATTGGAAAATAGTTTTCTTAGTCAACGAAGTTGTTTTAGGGCTCAAGCTGCAGTTTCGGACGGTCAATGGAATGCATGCAAAGCAATAAAAATGAGAAGAAGAGGTTAGCGGCGAGGAGAAAAGACACGGAGGATTTTTAGAGTGGTTCGATAAAAAAAGATGCCTACGTCCACTGTTCACTCTCTTACTATTTTAGCATAGTAACGACACTCAGAAATTGAAATCCTTTTACAGTGAAAATCATCCCCTATTTATAGAGAAATGAGACATGCTACAGTGAAATAGAATAAGACAAAAATAAATAGTTAGCTACAGTTACAATGATAGACAGCATTTAATGCGCCGGGATCTTAATTAATGCGGCTGACAGTGCATTAAATGCGGTCGAAAATATAATAAATGCGGTCAAATCCGTCTGAGGTCTGCCCAATGGAGATTTCTGATGACTGGGTCGGATATATCATGATGGGCTATCGAAACCGTGATCACATCTTCTGGTGGTAATAGCGTGCATGGCACGTTTCGGAGTTGTACCCTGCATGGCGCCTTTGACCTCTATTGACTGGGACTCTTAGGAGCGAGACGGGGATGGATCCTCCAGTAGATAAAATATCAAGTCAGCTAGAAGAGTAAGTAAATCTCTGATAAATATAGATACCTGAAAAGTCGAGGAGGCGGATTTCAAGTCAACACGTCCACAACTGGTCATAGCAATGAGGCGGGCAATATTGCGAATGAGGGAGCCGGTATACGGCCACGCTCAGAGATTAGCGAATGGTTTAGTCGGATCATCTTGGACGAGAAGGACTTGTTGAACATTTCTAATGGATGGTTCCATTTGGCGGATATCTTGAACGGATAAAATGGGCGGACAGCTAGGCGGTCAATCATGACGGATAATCTAGCGGGTAGGCTCGGCGGACACGGCCAGCGGCCAGCGGTCAGTCTGAGCGATGAGAGCCAACGGTCAGCGATCAGGACCAGCGATCAAAATGAACGAGCAGAACTGACGGAGAGACCGACAGTGAGAGTGACGGATGGAAATAGCGGTCCGAGCCAGCGCTCAGAATTGGCGTCTGCGGTCAGAATCAGTAAACAGGCTGAGCGATAGCGATTAGCGGTCACGAATGGGCCATCCGTCAGGAAAGCGGATTGGAAGAGATGACGGATAACTGGGCCTTCTAGCCACTGAGCCTGCACTGTAGATCCTTCTGGGTCCGATTATTCTAATTGCTGAATTATCCATAACAATAAACATCTAGGTCACATATATATAATTTATATGATCAATATTTCATAATTTTAAATTGACAGGATTATCCAATCAAACTTATCAATTGCATTTGAATTGAATAGGAAATAATTTTTTTTTTATGAGATATAATGTAATAGATAAATTTGATTGAGTGGTCGTAACAATCTAAAGTTAGAAAATACTAATTATAGAAGTTATATATATATTGATATTTAATTGATCTCGATAGATAAACTCCAACTAATTCAGTGTCAACTTAAGAAAAAAAAAAAACTATAATCTTATTACCAACATTAGATCTAAAATGAGTTTTTTTACTTTATCAATGGATCATTTTCAGAAATATCCCTATATATATATATATATTTTATGCTTACCTATTTCTAATTAAGCAATGTTACACTACAAAAAAATTTGTCCAAATTCATTACCAAATAATGTAACAAACTTGTCTGTAATTATCACATCATTAATATATCATCTAAAAATTAACGTAATAATTACAAATTAATTTATCATATCATTTGAGTAAAATTTTGGGATAAATTTTTGGAAAGTATAACATTATTCTTTCTAATTTTGTTAACAATCCAAAGAAGCATTGCATCACAAGGAAAAGATATGTATCATGAATAAAACAAATCTACATAATTTTCAGGATCATTATGAAATATGACCCATGTATTAATAATTTCCTTTTCAAATATTGTGAGGAAGTTTATAACAAAACCTTTTATTTTTTTTCAACTGTGATTTATTCAATGGACAATCGAGATCTATCGATATAAAAATATTAGTGGTACGATTCAGAATATTATTTCTAGATATGAGAGATAAACCCATTCAGATAGAAGGAAAAAGGTTGGGGGGAGGGGGTGGGGGAGCGCTAGTTTGGTTGGGCGCGCTATATTAAGGTTAGAGAACTTCTTATTCTTTGCCTTCACTGAGTGTCGGCTATAGCAAAACCTTTTATATAATTATGAAAAATATTTTGTTTTGTCATCTGGGTATCTCAGAGATTATTACGGTTGAATCATGAATGGTCTAACAAATATAGTAAGGAATATTTATCACAAAATCTCTTGCATAGCTATAATGATTCTCATCAATGTTACTAATTGGCACCCAACAATCTTTAAGGGACATTTCATTCCTCACTTTGTTTTTTCAAATTCTTCATATAATAATATTCTCCTTGCAAATAAAAAAACCACCCAATTCATACTCATTACTGTCACACACTCACAATGATGAATTACTCCACAAATCATCATAATTAATTAAAAACTAAGAAAGCAACTTAAAAAATATATAAACAAAATTACAAAATAAATGATAACGTCATAATTGTTTTCAGTTTGTAAACCCATGAAAGTCCACCCACCCACTAATTGTGATATCAATAAGTCACCTTTTAAGCATTGATAATGGCAATCAGGCCCCCTCCCACGGCCCCCCCGCTAGTCCTCCATCATCCAATTCCGGCTCAGGATTTTTCCCACTATTTATCGTCATTTTAACTCGCGGTTCCAAAACCACCTACGCATGCGCACAGTCACGTGCCGACATCACCGACCTCTATGCGCACTGCGCACCCTGCGTCTTTTAACATGACACCATCCCACAATTTAAAAAATTTCAGAACAAAAAAAAACAGAAAATCATTTATTAATTATTTTTACAGTAGAATGCAAAATAGAAAATAGCAAAATCGCACCTAATTTGTAAAATTTCCCCTCCATTTTCTCCTTGTGTTTGTCTCTTTCTAGCTTCTCCCTTGTCAGCTCCAGGTTGGAAATCCTTCAAAGCTTTTCAGGGATATTCTTTTCTTCTTCGCCAATCGGTAGTTTTACAGGAGACAGTCACGGAAAATGCAAGAAAGTCCGGGGCCGACCCGTTTTTTCTTCATTGTCATGTGAAGTTTTATTCGCTTGTCTGTTAGTGGTTTCTAGGGTTTTGTTTTATTGTTCCGGCGTAAAATTGCTTGAAAATGCCAACTCATCGATCCAAGTCGGAGAGAAGCGATGCAGGGAAGCAGCAGCTGCGAAGGGACCCCTACGAGGTCCTTGGAGTCACCAGGAACTGTACGGATCAGGAAATCAAGACCGCTTACCGAAAAATGGCTCTCAAGTATGTTTACGGTCTTGTTAAATTCATTGTTCAAATAAGCAATGGTTAATCTATAATTTTGCAAAATTAGATTGTGTGCCTATCATGTGAGTCTATGTAGAGTGGTCTTATAGCCTTGAGTTTGGGATTGGTAGCTCGTTTGACTCTGATGCATATAGTATTTGCTAGTAGCGTTGCGTCTAGTATATATAGTGCTTCTTTATATTCGGGTTGTTCGGATTCTGGTGAATGTTAATATGTTATCAATGTTTAGGTATCATCCTGATAAGAATGCAAATGATCCCGTAGCAGCTGACATGTTCAAGGAGGTTACATTTTCATATAATATCTTGTCTGATCCTGACAAACGACGTCAGTACGATGCTGCAGGATTTGAGGTGAGATGCCAAAGGTGGCTAATGTTGCGGATTGTTTAAGATTTGGGAGTTCAGTAGTGGTTTTAATTAATTTGTTAATGTTAAAGAGTTTATTTGGTATTTTTATCGTCCGTTTTTAGACTTGGGTTGGCATGAAAATTAGGTTTTGGTGCTGAACATTAGAACATTGTTCTTTTCCTAGGCTGTTGAATCAGAAAGTCAGGAATTAGAGTTGGATCTTTCTAGTTTGGGCGCTGTAAACACCATGTTTGCTGCACTTTTTAGGTAAGTTCATGCTGTTATTTTGTTTCTCGTCTTTGTTACCTCTTATCAAATCTGTGGATTATATGAGTTGTGTGCACTGAGGTTGGTTCTTGATGTTTCTTGAAAACTAGTAAACTTGGTGTGCCAATCAAGACCACTGTATCAGCAACTGTCCTGGAAGAGGCACTCAATGGTGCGGTCACCATTCGACCACTTTCGCTGGGCCAAGCAGTAACCAGGAAGGTATTGTGCCGCTGGTATTTCTCTTTGTCTGTAACTGTTATTCACGGTGGCATGCTGAATGATTGCATTCTTTGCATGTTAACAGGTTGATAAGCAATGTGCTCACTTCTATTCTATTACAATAACGGAAGAGGTAGCAGAGGCTGGATTTGTCTGCCGAGTTCAATCATCTGACAAAAGCAAATTTAAGGTTTGTAAATATATAAATCTCCACAATCATGTTATGGAACACTGCATGATTGTTTTCATCTGCTGTTCTTCAGCTTTGTCTGAAAATATGAACCCCAATGTGTAAAAGCATTCATTGAAATGTGAAGTAATATCTTGATTGATGGCATACCTAACAAGATTTGATTATTGCTTTCTTTACCTTGTGTCTGCAAAACTATTAGAAACAAACAATAACATGAATAAGGAACTCAAATTTGCCAGGGACAACTGTTATTTATGGTTCACTTTTGTTAAATTATCATTTCTCTAAGTAGCATGGGGAATAACGTAGAGCATTGTAACGTCTACTCACAGTCCACTTAGGCTGATGTATATTTACTTATGAGCAGTTGTATGTTTTGCTTCCAGAAAATTGCAGAAAACTAATGCTGACTCTGGGAGAGAGCTAAGCCTTTGTGCATTTAGTATGTGTTGTTACCTGTTTCTTCAGTTGCATTAATTCCTTAGAGGTACAACTGTGAGTCATGCCTTCTTTCTTATGCGGTTGTGTGTGCATGTGTGTGTGTGTTTGAAATCATACAGGCCAGCGGACTGCTTAACTTCACAAGGTCACTAGCAAGTTAACTCTTTAATATCTTTGCCTAAGTTTGTTCAGTATGTATTGATTTCTTAAATTTTGTTTAATATTCGAAAAACAAAATAGAACTTCATTATTTGCCTGCGTAAGAGGTTCTATGTTTCTGAATTTATGGATTCGAACCAATATTCAAAAATAAACTTGGAGTTCAAGTCAAGGGAATGTCAATACTTATCTAGTGAACTCTGTTTTGCTTCTCACAACATTGGTGGTACTATAATCATCTTAATTTATAACATAGAATTTCATCGTTTGGTACTGAAGTAGGAATTAGTCTAATCTGGGCAGCCTTGTTGATTTGCTGATATCTTATGTACTGTGGAAATGCGTGCAAAAGATCTTATTTTATTATAATTTTTTCTAAGAACTGATTTGCTTTGTGCAGTTATTGTATTTTGATCATGAAGGGAATGGTGGATTGAGCCTTGCACTTCAGGTATGAAGCAACTTCTTTGTGTTTTTCTTTTTTGTGAACACACGTGTGTGTTTGTTGGGACGTGTGGAAAGGGTAAGGGGGAATTTTGATGTCGTACAGAATAGTCTGCTTAAGTCCTTTTTTCCTTTCTAACCTCTGAATTGCATGGGTACCAGTGCGAGTATTTTAACGGAAAAAATTTTAGTCTTCTGATTTCATAAAATAATTTACATGCAACCCTGCTTTAATTCTTCTGTTGGTTTCTCTATCCTGTTATGAAATACCTTGTGTTTTTATCTGTAACGTGTTAGATTGGTTCTTCTGTTTGGCCTGAATGAAAAGTGGAATTATTACTGTATACCTGTTGGAATCTGTAATGTAATAACTTGAGCTTTTAGGTTTTCTCTATCATGCTTTACTAGGATAATTTCGTGTTTCAATTTAGTGTTGCTTGAAAATTATGTCACACTTTTATAAATAACCACAAATTTCTTTATATACCAATGTGAGACTTTAGTCCCTTAATTTATACCCTTGTTGGCTGTCAATTTCAGATACTCAGGTTATTAATTTGGTTTATTTATGATGTAGGAGGACAGTGCCAAAACTGGAAAGGTTACGTCTGCTGGGATGTATTTTCTTGGTTTCCCAGTTTATCGATTTGATCAAACCCTCAACTTGGTGAGCTGATTATTTTGTAAATATATCATGGTTGCTCTCTATCTCATATTTTCGCACTTTGCTGATTGTTTTTCTTTTGTTTATGAATTTCGGTTCTAGATGGCTGCTGCAAAGGATCCAGATGCAGCCTTCTTTAAAAAATTGGATGGGTTTCAGCCCTGCGAAATAACAGAATTAAAAGCCGGCACCCATGTATTTGCTGTTTATGGTCAGTTCTTTTGGCTTCTCTGTCCAATTAAATGTGCAAGACAATTCAATGATGCACTCAGATAAATCTGACCACCGCTTTTTATGCTGTCACGATTCTTTAGGTGATAATTTTTTTAAAAGTGCAAGCTACACAATAGAAGCCCTTTGTGCTGCCCCATTTATAGAGAAAAAGGAAGAGCTTAGAGACGTGGAAGCTCAAATTCTGACAAAAAGAGTGGAACTATCAAAATTTGAAAATGAATACAAAGAGGTCTGTGTTTTGACACCTGTAGTGTGCATGCCTGTGTGATGTCCTTCCTTTTTGACGTTGTTCATAATATTTTTGACAGGTCCTGGCTCTATTTACGGAGATGACCAGTAGATATGCGCAAGAAATGCAAGCAGTATGATTTTACTAGCAAAATTGCCTTGTGTTTGAACTGCATTTATATGAGATTCATATAACACCAATAGTTGCGTAAACGAAACACGTGCAATTTGCAGATTGATGAGCTTCTTAAACAAAGGAATGAAATCCATGCGTCGTACACAACTGCCCCACCGATAAAGCGGAGTTCAAGTAAGAACAGGAGTAGGACCAGGGAGGTCAAAGAAGATGCCCAAGTGAGAGAGAAAAAACCTGCGAGGGATAAACTTAAAAAGAAGAAGTGGTTCAATATCCATTTAAAAGTTGACAAGCGTAAACCATGCTGAACGGGGTAAGATGATGATGTGCTAATATTTTCATTTTTGGGATATCGGTCAAATGTACTTTCCTTGGCGTTGTAATAGTTTAGAAGATTACGGGGAATTGACTACACGTGGGTAGCACTTGTGCATCATTTCCTTTTGCAGTGAGTGGGCCGCTGTGCTAGTAATGAAAAGGTCCAGAAAGTTCCTGCTTACAGCTGTACTTGTCCATGATGAAGAGGAGATGATGGTTGCGGTGAAATGGCGCCATCTTCTGCATGTCAAGGATGCAAAGCTCATTGTTATTGTAAAATTCTCTCTTCCAATTATTGAATCATTCCTTGGCATTTAGCAAGCATTACCTGTAAATTGCATAAAATATTCTTGAAGATCCATCTCATCACCTCTTTGCATGGGTTGTATTTTTGGTTAAAGAAATGGAAAATCCATGTGTACGTATCAGCTACTAACTATTTACTGATTATCGTTTGGCGATTGGATCCCCATGTCTCTCATCAAACACCAAAACCGTTGGTTTAATTTGTAGTTTGGAGATAGATAAACAGGTGGTGCCAAAATTTTTATTTGATTATCTTGTGACTAGTCGGTTAACAAATGAATGTGCATTAAAGATAATTTTTTCACTAGTTAAGTATTAAAAATTGTGATGTCTAGTACTATTATTATTATTTTAATTTGCTCTAGTTATGTTGCTCATCAAATCAAATTATTGTCTATGTGTACTACTGTGATTTGCAGCATTGGCCCAGCTGAGGTAATCAATCTTTTGTAGTGAGTAGATAATGAATTTTAATGACAAAAATTGTTTAAACTTTCCTTGCGTGCATTTTGTGTTAGCTTTGGAACTGTGATCCGGAGTATACGAGGGGATAAGTCGAATGTATTTCTTTAACGTTGTTTGGGCCCACATATCGCTTCATTCATAAAGTAGCATTATTGTAAGGTTGAGGTAGCGGTTTGGCTTGTTAATATTCAAGTCCGTTTAAAGATGATGGTGACGACTTTCGTGATACCTCAGAAGAGCAGTGAATAATATTATTTATTTCTCCTATGCAAGTTTATACGATTTTTGACTTCAGGCGTAACGTCATGTTTACCAGAGACTTATATGATTTTTAAGATTTTTTTTTTTAAAAGAATTTTGAGGGAGAGAATTTGCTTATAATAAAATAATATATATATACAGAGAGAATGAAATTTATGTATTTTTTACTGCTCTGATACGCGTCCAGATATCAGCTAACTAATTCGAAAATGTACGAAGCTGCTTCTTCTCTTATTGGTTATCAGAAGTTTTACAAAACGTTGGAAGTTGAGAGGGTCATTGGCTGATAAGGGTCTTATATATATATATATATATATTTATATTTGTACATGTAATACTCTTAACATAAATCTTGATCGTAACTAAAAGTCTACAACAACAAAGAGTGGAACGCTTCTATTAATCAACTAAATATTATAAAAAAACACGAAATTAAAAACAAAAATCCCCGGCTATCCTATCACCCTCCAATCTTTCTCTTCTTCTCTACCAAACGCTTCTTCAAATATGATCTCTACCACCACTTTGCGGAACCTTGAAATTGTTAGATTCATGGAATCTCTGCCTCACCTCTCCTAATTGCACATGGATGATATTCATGGCACCTGTGATTTTGAATCTCTGCCTCACCTCTCCTAATTGCACATGGATGATATTCATGGCACCTGTGATTTTTTTTTTTTCCTTGGCATCTGTGAATTGAACAGCATATTATTCTGTAACATTTCTATTTCTTCCCAACATTATATCAGGATCCTGACTAAAAATTAAAAACGGGCGGAGCCCAGTTCAGAAACCAAAAAACTGCCTAAACCAGAATAATATTTTTTTAGGCAGTTCATAATTTTAAATGAGCCCAGCATATTTTTTTAACATCCAGACACCAAGAGATCTGATTCAATTAACATGTGCTATTGGCCCCAAACAAACTGCCTAAAATAGAACACCTCTCCAGATAATATCCTCTCACAAGTCACAACTACATCTTCTGGTAATTCTTGGACAAAACGTTTTTCTGATTATGAGCCTCAAAACTCTCAGGCTAATAAAACATACCTGGGATAAATTTATTAAAAAGAGACCACAAAATCAAGTACGCTTTACAAAAGTTAATAACTTGATAAATGACACTGACACCCATTGAAGTGATATCTACGTTATGGAAAACGACTCTTCACAATTAAGCCAAAATTATTGGTGCAAGACATTTACATCCATGTTTCCCTGCAAAAGGAAAACATGTGATGATACACGGCCAGTTATGTACTTATGTACACGCAAAGCATGTTGATGCGTTCAATGTGCTAGTGCAGTAGTGCTTCTTCCATGAAAGAACAGCACGGCACCTTGAAAACGAAAAGACCAAACCTTGCTTTTTTACTTTTCTTGTTTCTCTTCCACAAAAATGCTATTCCACATTTTCACCTTTTATATCTTTAATATATACATATATATTCTTTTGTATGTAAATTTTAAAATTTTTATTTTAAAATCATTAATTATAATAATTGATTCCAAATGCATCCTATTATAGAAATGACCTCTACAGAAAATAAGTGATTGTAGTTCTTGATCTTAAAATATAATAATTCGTTGGTAGAAATATCTTGAAATTTTTATTTTAATACCATTACTTTCTATCACTTATTTTTAATGGATCTTATCTTTGTGGTAGAAACCACTAAAGATGAATTATTGTGATTAATAATCCTGAAATAAAAATTTGAAGACATCCCTCACAATTGTCAAATATATATATACACATATATAATTTGATAATGATGTAAATTTTCTGCAAATACCTCTCTCTCTAATATGAAATAGACCAAAATTTAGATAAAGGCTAGAAATATAAAGTTGGTCGATCAACTTAAAGAGAATGTAATTGAATTGATTGATGTTTAATTTTCTGTATACCTTAGCTAAAATTAGGTAAAAACGTTTTTTAAGATGAAAAAACTAAAAAAAAAAAAAAAACATTTAAATCATTATGAGACTGGAAACAGAGACTTGCGCCTGATACCAATCCACATAACTAAAATACTACTTTCAAGTTTCAACGCAAATGAGAACTTTTCCCGAAAAATCATCATTATTAATTAAACACGTGATTCTGATCGGATTCCCTGACATGAAAGCAATTGACCAGCCACCGTTCCAGTAGTGGATTGTGTATTGAATGTGAAAATGAGAGATGATGTGATATTTGTAAATTAAGGGGGCGTATCCAATTACATCAATAAAAGTTTTTTAGGAATGCGGTGGGTGGATAACTTTTATAAAATTTCATAAATTTTTAATAATTTTATAAATTCATAAAAAAATTTTAAATATTTTTATAAATTTTTTTTTTAAAAAAATTATTAATTTATTTAAATTATTATAAGTTTTTAAAAAATTAATATAAAAAAATTTTTATAAACTTCCAATATATTTTTATAAACACTAATAAATTTTCATTAATTAATATAATATTTACTTTATAAATTAATAAAATTATATTCATCATTTCGATAATTGATTGAAAACTATGACACATAAAATAAAAATATAGTTTATTTCAAAATAATAATAATAATAATAATATAATTACCTCAACTACATAAACAGATAACCAAGACATTAAATATTTCAAGTATTTTATTATTCAATTTATATCTTTTATGAAAAATAAAATCTTTAATATTCGTTATTGTAAATAATCTTAACATTGTTCCACGTATCAGTAACTATAATAGTCTTCCATTCATTAGCATACTCTCATTTTTGTTCTTAAGTCTTAAAAAATGTGTTGAAATCATCATCTACATTAACTAGTAATGATGATTAAGATGAAGAAGATTCATAAATATTAATAAACTTTTATAGATTTTCATTTACTTCTAAAATAAAAATATATTCCTTTAATAAATTTGTACAAATTACACATTTTATAAGTTATATTTTTCATCTCAATAAAAATATTTTTCTCTTGACATAATGTAAATAAAGTAATAAATAGGTGAAAAAAAACTATCAAAACTAATATTTTACAAAATTTAAACTGATTAATTTTATGATATTTTACAAATATTAAAATTGATTATCCTACCCCCAAATATTAAATAATCAAAGGTAATATTCATAAAAATTGAAAAAAAAAATCACATGTATAAATATAATTAAATTTAAATTTTCTTAATTAATCACTAGCTAAAAAATCATCAAATATTAATTTTTTTCCCTTTTAATTGAAATAAAGGTTTTTCCTTTTATTTTATAATATAAAAAATAAAGATTTCATTGATTAATTTTATCAACAAAGGAATAAGATTTTTTATTTATATATTATGAATTCTATTTTCATCATTTGTATATAAGAAATACTAAACTGTTAACTTACAATATAATTGTTAATAATAGTTGTATTGTTTATTATAAGAATAATGAGATGATTTAGATCAATATTCATCAAAATATTTTTTTTATATTGTATTTATATAAATATAAATTATAATATATATTTTTTAATTTATTTTGCCAAGATCGAACTCCTCAATTTTGATTCAAACTTGAAATCTTTTACAAAATAATAAATTGATGTTATTTGAAAAAGAAGGGGTTTAATAAGATTTAAAAAGCTAACAATTTGAACATAGGAAGTAAAATATTGACCATTCTAATTCATAAGAAAATATGAGTAAAATATATATATGTGTGTGTATTTTTAAAATAAATGAAATATTTTTATTTATGGGAGATTCAAATATAAAAGTGATGGTGATATTTGTTTCCATAATAAAAAATAAAAATCTATAAAAGTTTTAAGGGGAGTGAAGGAGAATTTGTGGAACTTGATTATTATAAATTTAACATAAAAGTTTACAAAAATCATTAAAATTTTGAATTCTATAAAAGTCACTGACATTTTGAATAACTCATAACTTTTATAAACTTTTAAAAAGTTTTGATTGAATACACCTTAACTTTTATAGACTTTGTAAACATTTTAAAAAGTTTATATTGAATATCAGATGACTTTTACAAAGTCTTTAAAAGTCTGTATTGAATACACCTAAATTTTTAAACTCTATAAAAATCATTAAAAATTTAGATTGGATACATCTCCCTAAATATTGTAATATTAACAGTTTAAGTTTTAATTATATTAAATAATGTATACCGTTAAAAGTATCTTTTATTTTCCTTTTATTCTTTTTGTTTATCTTTCTTTCGTTGTTTCTTTCATCGTATATATATATTTACTTGAACCATCTGAAAAAATATTTGAATTTGAGAAAATAATTTGAATATCTAAAAAATAAGAAGAAAATTCGTATATGAAGAAAAGAAATAAAATATCTTTAAAGATTTATTTTTGAATAGAATAATTTATCTAAACATTATTTTCTTATTAAAATCAACAATTTTTTTTTAATCGGGATTAATCTAAAGGATAATTGAGACTAATTATGATAGAAATACTGTGGTGCAACCTAAAAAACTATTCCTAAATTAAAGGAATCCACTCATATGAAGGTGAAAAATAACTCACTCGAATGTGAAAAGAGTAATCCATATTGAATAGAGGGAAAATTATTATTATATTATTATTAATATTGAAAACCCAAAATGTTAGCGGGACAGACGTGGACTGACTGTTATCCTTAAAATCATGTGACTTTTTTTTTTGTCAAAAGAAAATCATGTGTTTTATACTTTTATTTTTAACATGACAAAATTGAGGTAGGAGATAGTGACTTCCTGGTTCGCAAGTTCCGTGTTGTAATGATTAGTCAGGGAGATCTGGCGGTGCTGGAACTTGTGACTGGCTCATCTAGACACTAGACTCTAGTGTTATATAGTTAGGCAAGGCACGAAACTAATTAGGTCACGTGCTCTTTGCCGTCTCCACCCACTTGAACCATCCGGAAGTGCGACACTGATTAATAACAATAATATATATGTATATATTCTTAATTTTTTAAAAGAGCGAATTACAAAATAGCTACCCAATTTAAACTTATCTACTGAGGGAATCAACTTTATAGTTTTATTACAATTTAGCTACCCACTTTAAACTATGTCCGTTAATTTTAACAGCAAATCATGTTATAGTGTTAAAAAGACGGAAATACCCCTAACTGATTTGTTGACTTATTTGACCAAAAATACCCAACTTCAATCCACAGTATTTTTCAAGTGTTCTTCATCAATTCATCATCAAAAAATCACCCAAAGTCATCAGTTAAATACAATCATCAACCCAAACAATCACCAATTCAACAACAACAAAAAATTGAAAAACAAAACCTGAAAAGGAACCCAGATTCTGGGTTCATCAGAACCCAGATTTCTGGGTTCTAACGAACCCAGATCTCTGGGTTCGTCCGAACCCAGATTCTGGGTTCGTCCGAACCCAGAGATCTGGGTTCGTCCGAACCCAGAGATCTGGGTTCGGTTCTCTTACAAACCCAGAAATCTGGGTTCCTAAGAACCCAGATCTGGGTTCGCGAGAGAACCCAGATCTGGGTTCGCGAGAGAACCCAGATCTGGGTTCGCGAGAGAACCCAGATCTGGGTTCGCGAGCAAGAAGAAGAAGTGGAAGAAGAGAAGAAGTGGGTTCGCTCCGAGGAAGAAGAAGAAGTGGAAGAAGAGAAGTGGAACAATGAGAGGAAGAATCTCAGAAAGGAAGAAGAAGAAGAAGAGGAAGAAGAAGACGCGGAAGAAGCAGAGAGCAGAATGAGAGAGAGGTGAGAGAGAAGGGATAAAAATGTAAAATATAGTTGAAAGACAAAAATATCCCTGGATATATTCATGTTGACTAACAGTTGACTAACTAAAATTAACTTTAGGTAGCTAAATTGTAATAAAACTATAAAGTTGATTCCCTCGGTAGATAAGTTTAAATTGGGTAGCTATTTTGTAATTCGCTCTTTTTAAAATTAAATTCTTAAAAGTTATTTATATCATTTTCACGTGTTGGTTTTGATTATCAAAGATTTTATGATTCCCTACTTCTAATCTTATGATCACTCTTTCTATATATTCATGATTTATATTATAATATGATAACAGGGACGTACTAATGTAAACCTATTCAAACCCTCAAAAAAGTTTTATATTATATTATATATATATATATATATATATATATTTGAAATAAAGGCACTGTTTATACAATAAAGACACTTTTCATATTTATGTTATATTTATTTTAAATTATGTTATATAAATATAACATAATTTATATATTATGTTATTTATTTTACATTTATTTTAAATATTATATTTTAGATTATATATATAATTTATGTTATATTTATTTTAAATTACATATATTTCATTTATTAATTTTTATGATATAAAAAAATACATATTTATTCAAAACCTGTTAAATGTATTTTTTATTTATATTTATATTTCTATTCAAATATTATATATGTAATAATATTATTTCATACATTAAATGTGAACTTTTATTTAAATTTTTCAGATTTTATCTTTTTATCATGAATTACATAATATACTATTTAAATTTAATATTTTTGGTGTTTTTCCTCTCATACTTTTTAATTTGAATTGTAATAGTAATTATGAATTATGATTGTTAAGATTGTTTATGTTAAAAAAAGATTATTGATATCATAAAATTAACTATAATTCATATTTGACAAATTTTATTATTTAAATATTCTGTTCAATTTTTTATTTTTATTTTTATTAACATATTTATTTATAACATGAATTTTGAGGAGTAAAATTTATTATATTTCCTTTAACTACGTATGTTTATATTTTTTAATTTATAAAATATTTTTATACCGTTGAAGTTTATTTAAAAAATTTATTTTAAAGGTATCAAACCCTGGTTATATTCTGTGTAATAATCAAATTCATGATAATTATGTTCGCATTTCACTTTGATATTAAATAAGGTCTAGAATTTGTATGTAGGGTTAGATTTCTCTTAATTAAATAGGTGACATTTTGGACTATAAATAAACGAAGTTTGCGTTCAGCTTATTAAAAAAAAAAAAAGTAATAATGAAAGATACTATATGAAACTCAAAGAAAATAATATTTACTTGACATGTTTGATTTATGATGTTATCAATATAACTTATTTGATATTTATCAATATATTGTGTGTTGATACTTAGTACAATTTATAATATGCTTATACTAATGTAGATAATAATGATTTTCCTTGCAAAAACTAAGATAATCTGATTGCAGGTGTCATTTATTGACTAATGTATCTGATTTTGACAATCAATTTTCACAAAAGAATTACAAATAACGGTTTATATTGAAAATGTTTCGTGATTGTATATTGTTATTTCTTGATTTCAATTTTTAGTATGCATATCACATCTCAAGACAAACTCTTGAAGGTAACTACTAATAAATATCTCGTGTATGAACTAATTAGACATATTTTATGTCATAAGTACAGGATGCTTATATGAAGGTCATAATCTGAAATTAATACGCGAGGGTGAAAGACACATGTGAAACTCACAACGAAAAAATATTTATGAGTTGGCTTATGATATTATAATTATCTTGAATTTTGCTTGTTACTTAGATAAACTTATAATATGCTTATTACTATTAGTGTAAATAATAATAATTTTCATTGTAGGAATTATGTTCAATATAGTTTGTTGGCAAAGAGCATTTATTCATTTTGATAATGACCTGGCTTTGAGTTGTGGTGGGTCTTGGCAGTAGAGAGTACTCATATTAACACAGTAATGACCCAAATTTAAATTATCTCCATCGCATTTAATATCTAAAACAAAATATAATTTTTTATATAAGATACAATAATCTAATTACAAGTGTTATCGAGCAACGTAACTTTAATCTAGCAAGCTATTAAAAGAATTGCAAATAAAGGTTTACTTTTAAATTTTTTTATAATCTATATCTTTATTCATATATTTATTCAGTGTATATTAAGATCATATTTCAGAGAAACTAATAATAATTAATTAGTGAAAAATACAAAAAAATACCAATATAGGAATGTGAAAATTTGTTTTTAGTCACATTTTTAAAAATATTCGTTTTAAGTCCATCAAACAAATTAATTACACCATATATCCACTTTATTTAAATTGTCTCTACCAACCTTATTCTCCTATTCTATTATTCATTGAATGCAATCTTTGGCTTATTTTGTTGACTGTTTGAGTTTTGTTGGGAGTTTTTGAGTTTTTTCTTTTGAAATTTCGTGATTTTTTTTTTTTTTGATGTTGGATAATGATGCTTGGCTATAGATTTTGTTGGATTTAACTTGAAAGTTAAGATTTTCGACGAGATATATCATCTGATACAGACCTGCCTAACTCTTCCTCAAAAGCTAGCTTGTAAGGGGAGGATTGCAAGCCCATATATATAACACCCAAGACCACCCTCGCTAACCGATGTGGGACTCATTATTCTCAACCCCTTTAGACTGCACATCCTCGTGCAGAGAACCTTCGTATATGGCCCACCGATCAGACGAGGTGTGGCTCTGATACCATATGATACGGACCTACCTAACTCCTTCTCAAAAGCTAGCTTGTAAGGGGAGGATTGCAAACCCATATATATAACACCCAAGACCACCCTCGCTAACCGATGTGGGACTCATCAGCATCGAAGACGATGATCGATTTTTAAGTCTACTTAAACATCGGTATACATAAAAACCAGTATCGCTTTTTATGTCCACTTAAAATTCAGCTGGTACCGATTTTAAATAGCACGTTTTACATCTAATTGAGTATAAAATGAAATAAAGTATATTCAAGAGGTTAAAAACAAAATTTTATAAAAAGGCGGGTAAAAATATATATATATTTTTTCTGTTTGTTTTTAGATAAAAGTGAATTTGTCTCTAATTAATATTATATCTATAGTAACCAATAGCAACGTAATTTATTTCATAATTATAATTTTTTTGTGACATTAGGATGATGGTTAAAGATCAATTTAATTAAAATTTATTTGTAAACATAAATAATTACCTACAATTTTTATTTATATGGTTAAAAAATCTATTCCTATAACTGCTTACTTCCACCAAGAGATAAAAAACTTTATTTACATGTTCGTAAAATATGTTTGATAAGAATTGAATCGAACAATAGAGTATGGATGAGGATATATAAGCTAGAAAGAGATGTATAATGACTAAATAAACCATGATTATTTACTAAAAAAAAAAAAAACACTAAAATATACTATCATAAGGCTAAGGGAGAAAAACACTATATATTTGGTAAGGCTTGAGAATAGCCACTTGAGGGGATGAGGATTTTTACAACCACACATATTAAAAAGGGATGTACGAATGACTAAATATGATTATTTACCGGTAAAAGTTCAATAAGCCACCTATAGATATTTGAATTATAGTTGGTCTTGGACCCGTGCCCGGTGGGACTACCGTTCTAAGCCGCCTATTATTTTGGGGCTCCAAATTTTTATATTTAAATTTCAAATTGTTAACATGCTCAGTAGTTAGGGTTTAAAGTTGAATCTCTAAAGATGTGTATTCAATTTAGAATTAATTGGAATTCAAAATATTTTAAAAGTTTTGGTGCATTGAATCAATATTTGAATGGATTTTATTAATCAAATCTAGGTGTATTCAATTTAGATTTATATAGAATCTATTAAAATATAGGTGTATTAATTTTAAATTTGGATGAAATCAAATAAAATATAAGTGCATTAAAAAAGCCATTGGTTTCATAAATATTATTTAAGTGATGAATTTGAATGAATTTGAATATATTTTAAGGTGATTTACATGAAGAAAACAAAATTACAACAGATCATATAATTCATCTTAAGATTTTATTGAATTTATTAAAGAATTATAACAATCTATAAATCCCACCAAAACCTATAATTAAAACAAAAAAAAAAAATTGATTAAACTTCAGTAAGCTTTTGATTGAATACATCCCTAAATATGTGAGCCTAAAATTTATTTTGCCTTTTAGCTAATTGGCCTTCATGTGAAAATATATTACTATTTTATCTAAACTTCATATTTTTATGAAGTTTATTGAATGCTTGAGTTATAAGAAAATTATTTATCTATATATATAAAAATATAAATGTATTTATATTGCAAGATCGTTTTCTTTTTGTTTAATGAAATTATTTATTTACACGCGAAAAAAACATGATAAATCATGTTATATATATTTAAAAAAAATATATATTGAACAAAGGGGGTCAATTTGAGACTTGTGTACTGCACCTTTATCATGAAATTATCATATTGAATTAATATACTTTATCATGAAATTACATTCACAGTAATTGAGAAAAATTATTCAATAATTCTAAAACGAAGAATATGAGAACATATACCTAACAAAGAAGATATAACGGTGACTTTCCAGCCTCGTAAAATGCATGGTCGTTCCTGATGTAACAAAATATCAAAAATCTCCTCGCGATCTTCTTCGTGTATATCCACTGCTATTGCTACGAAAAATCGGTGAGGATGCGTGGGCTCCATTCACGTGTATGTCGCCACCATATCAACATCGTTTTTCATCACGTGGTTTATCTTTCCTCTTAGGCCTCAGGGGCCCCACTTTTTGAGCCTATGGATCCTATTCTGTTGTTCCATTTTCCTCCACACCCGATGCTACTTTAAAAGGAAAGATTCTACGCCTTTCGATCTTCCTCTCTAAATCCAAACCGTTTGTAATTTCTGATCAACCGATCAGTCACATTCGGTTGTTGGGAAAAGATTTGATAAATCATTTGTAGCATACTTATAATAAAGCAAGTTACAAATTAGTTATTTAGTTTAAAATTTTTTACAGATAGAGTAAGTATTAGATTTTATTACAATTAACTATTTCGTCGTTAGTTCATGACCATCGGAGTTAACTGATTGAGGGATAAAATTATCTTTTAATTTTAATTTTATTTTTTAAAATAATTTTTAAAATTTTTAAAATAAATTAAATAAAAAATTTTCATTTGATCTTCAAGTTAGTCTGAAGAAAAAAATTGAATAAAATTTTTTCCATCAAATTTCCATAAAAAATAAAATTAACAATAACTATTAAAGTATTAAAAAATTGTTTTTAACCCAAATCAATTTCTTTCCTATAATCATCGTCATCAACAACCTTTAATCATCGTACATTCATCATTGTGATTCATAAACATCAACCTATCATCATTGTCACCATCATCAACATCAATCCATCATCATCATCAACCATCCTAGAACTCATTCGATCACCAAAAATCCCCTAAATTGAAGATATGGGGTCATTATCTTCAACATCGAAATTGAAAAAAAAAAAAAAATCAATCTCAAACATTATTTGGAAATACCTTATATTTTTCAAGATGTAGGGGGGAAAAATAAAAAACTTAAAAAATCATATTCAACCTCAACCTATCATCAATCAATTTTCAAACCCAAAACAATCAAACTCAACCTATCATTTTCTCTCTTTACATTTTAGAGTGACGAACCAATCAAACTCAATAAACAAACAAACACCAAAACAACCAAACCCTAACCTCCCTCTCTCTCTACATCTGAGAGCGATGAACTATTCAAAACCCAATAAACAAACAAACCCTAACCTCCATCTTTCTCTCTTTACATTTGACAATGACAAAATCAAACCTTAGAAACGTAACCAGAGGAGTGCGATTGTGACGAATAGTAAGACAACAAAGAGAAAAATGAACCAGAAATATGAAATATAATCATGGAAAGAAAGGAAAGGGAGAAAAGTGGAGAAATGGGAAGAGAGAGAGAGACAAGGAAATGAATCATTTAGGTTCATCTGGGTTTGACAAATATGGGTCTGTCAAACCTAGATGAAGCTTTATCTGGGTTCGTCGAATCTAGATGAAGTTTTATCTAGGTTCGACAAACCTAGATAATAAAGATAGAGGACAGAGGGAAGGAAGGATGGCGGTGACTAGATGTGATTTTGATTTGAGACTGATGGGTTTAAAGATGATTTAGGGGGAAGAAAAAGAGAAGAAAATAAGAAGAAGAAGAGGGAAATATAGTGATTAGGTTCAGATTTTTTTTTTCTCTGATTTTTTTTTGTTTAATTCAAGGGTGTTATAGTTTTTTTTTTTTTTATTTGTCAAACAATCAACTAGGTCAATCAAGAGCATTTCGATCTTTTAGTTGAAATTTTAATAAGTGATGCAATCAATATGAACGTTGACAGTTAACTCTAATGGTTATGGCTAATAGTAAAGGGGGTTTATTGTAATAAAACCTAAAGTTTGCTCTGCTTGTAAATAGTTTAAAATTGGATAGCTAAATTGTAATTTACTTTTATAATACGAAAATACAATAAGTGATGCAATCGATATGAATTATTTTTTATTTTAAATATATGAATGAATTTTTTTTTTACATTATTTATGATATGATAATAATTTTAGTGATACCTAACTTTTTTTTAATCAAATAAAAATTGTTTATATCGAAAAGGACAAAAATTTATAGTTTGGATAAACTAATTAAGAAGATTTTAAATTGATCAAATTATTTATTTATTTATTTATTTATAGTAGGGGAGGAATGATTAAATTTATAGAAAATTACCCATACCTCGTATTTTAGAATAAGGATATGGCTTGAACACTTAATCTTTTAGAGATCAAGAAAATGAGTGGTGTGTAAATTAACCAAAATAAATGTGAAATTTAATTGAGTAATAATTTTCAAGATAGTGGAATATCTTTTTTATAAAAAGAAAAAAAAAAAAACTGTTTTCAAGATTTTCAAAATTTCACTTCATGAGTTTAGGTTATTTGAATTTCGCGTAATTTTGATGTCTTCAATTTGATTGAGCTTCGAAGGTATTTGATTCACATTTTTTAATTAATTTGTGAACTACGCATTTGATTTGTATTTGAACTATATAATACTTGGAGCAAAACTGACCACTCATGGACTCCTGTCTCCTTTTTGGATGGTGAATTTTATCAGGAGAATTAAAAAAAAAAAAAACTATCATCGTTAAACCTAGGCTGTAAAAATAGTCAATTTTAATTAATTTTCCTGAAAACGTGTCAACCTTTTACACTGAATCTTAATTAAAAAGAATTAACATGGTCGGAAATTGCCTTTATTGTCATTGAACCTGTAAAAACATGGAATAGATAAAGCTATCGAGATGGAAGTGGTCAAAAATCATACAGTAAGTTAATTACTATCATGTGAAGCACGTTTGGTCAAATTCCTCTTAGACACTTTTATTTTCTTCCAAAACCCACAACTTTATATAATAATAATTTATGAAAAATCTACGCACATATCAGCATGATATCCTCTACCGATCTACCAGGAGGATTTAACTCATATCATGTGATGCATGAAACCATGATCACAATTTCCATCCATGCACAAACCACGATAACAATTGTCAAAAAAAAAAAAAAAAATTAAAAAACTTCCATACAATTTTTTATATTTTTTAATGGTGGTGGAGTGGGCATTTAACTCAAATCATGTGATGTATTAAACCATGGTCACAATTTTCATTCACGCACATTTTTTTATTTTTTATTTTGGGTTCGTTAGTGATGGAAGAGGTAAATTAAATTCAGAAAAAACTGCTCATACTTTATATTTTTAAAATAAAGATGTTATTTGAATCCTTAATTTTAAGACCCATCTAATGTTTTTAGGACAAATGATATATTTAAACCCATGATCTTAAGACCTTATGTTTTTATGATAAATATGATATTTGAACATTTGACCTTTTAAGATCAAGACAACTGTTTAGTCATTTTTATTAAGAAATGGTGTGCACCCATCTATACATAATTTTATAATCGTAAATTATATATATATAGAAGGTCCCGTTGCTAATGTATTAAAGAAATTAGAATATAATTATTTAATAATTTAAAAATGTAAAAGATGTATAATAAAATTTTGAACTGTGATTATTTAATAATCTAAATTATTTTAATAACAGTTACAAAAAGATGATAAAATAACTATGAAATAACAATATTTATATCCCTACTAATAACTATGAAATAACAATATTTATATCCCTACTTTAATAGCATAAAAATGTATTTATATAAAAAATAGAAATAAAATTATTTTATCTTTAAATCTATTGAAAATATTTTATAGATTATATTCCTTTTAAGATTTATGATAAAATTAATAAAATAATAACCTAATTATCTTTTTTTTTTGGAGGGAATAACTTTATTATCGTTAGCACTGCACCCGTACTCAGTTTCAATAATAAAATTAATGAAATAATAACCCAATTATCTTTAGCACAACACTTAACGAAGGTTGAACGCTCCTGTGATTTTAAGAAGTTAATGGTTTAAGTTTCACTTTATTGTAAAATATAAGATGTGAGTAATTTTCAATGAAATTAATCCCCTTTCCCTTATAAAAAAAAACAAAAAAAACTAATTATCTTTATAATAGATTATTTTCTTAGCATAATTATAAGTAGGTTCACTTTAAAAATCACGATAATGCCAAACTAATCCTAAATTAATTTGTCGCATAAAAAATTAGATACAAATCAATCTTACCCTTAAACTACAGCATAGGCGCAATTATAAATATGTCACAAAATCTATGATTGCGACAAAAGCACATGTTGGCATAGGCATGACAAGCGCATATAAAGTAGATGGACCCGAAACTATTCCATCATTTCTTCACCAACTCGGTCATGGCTGCTTCTTCATCTCTTATCCCGAGCCCGCCCTTCTTCTTCTTACTCATAATCTCCATAACTCTCTGCTCTTCTTCAAGCTTTCAATTTGAAAATTGTTCCAATTCTCTTATTATCAGGACGACCCATCGAAATCTTTCCATCAAAGACCAGATAATTGGGCTGGCTAATGATCAGAGCACGGTGAGGTGGCTGAAGAACATAAGGAGACAAATCCACCAGCACCCTGAACTTGCACATGAAGAATTCGAGACCAGTAAGCTTATAAGACGTGAACTTGACCAGCTTGGGATCGCTTATCGCTGGCCAGTGGCCAAGACCGGTGTTGTTGCCACAATTGGGTCCGGCTCTCCACCTTTTGTTGCTTTGAGAGCTGATATGGACGCTTTGCCAATCCAGGTTTGATCTACTTTCATCCAATTTTAGTTTCTTTTCTATTAAAAAAAAACAGTTCATAAATTTTGTTTGCCCCCCTTATTTAGTGTACAATTTTATTTTATTTTTGTTCGTTGAAGAGTGTCTCCAACGGTGAAAGTGAAACCATGGCTTATGTGGCTGAGGTTTTTTTTTTTTTTTTTAACACTTTGGAGAACAACACGAATTATATGTTTTTTTTGGGAAAGGTGTTCAACTTTTAAGTACTTGTTTACTGTTGAAATGTTTGTAACTGTTAAGCATTTATTTTATGAATATTTTCCGAAGCTACTTTCTTTGTTTGTTCTCTTTTCAGCGTTATGTTAACCAAATATTATATTAACAGACACATAACAAATGTTAATGACGTGAAAAGCACTTCAAAACGACTATATAGCGTATTATTTGGAACTGTTCCAAAACTAATTGGCATGGACCCACCACAGGAGATTAATGCTTTTTCTTTTGATACAGGGACTAATGCTTTTATGCTTTTGTTTGAATTCTGTTTACTTTAATTGGATGAAAACGCATGTGTTGTACTGTTGTTGGTTGTCAAATTAATAAATAATTCCAGAAAAAGGTGTCATGAGTGAGTTAAATAGAGACAAATATGTTATCTGTTATTAGGCCACTGAATAAGTGATGCGAAACGATTAAGTATTCCCTGAAATCACGGTAATACCTTTTTCAAAGACGATATGCCTTTTCAGTACCGTTGAAAGCCCAATATGATTTATGGTGATGGTATCACATTTAAAATTCAACGAGGCCACAGATATTCTTTGATTTTCATTTAAAACACAATGGAGGAAAATGTTGGTCCATATCTAAAAGAATCTTTCTTCCATCATGCGTTGGGCTGGATTTATTCCCACGGACTGAAAAAACAAAAGATCGATTCTCCGCAACATTTGTGCTTTTTCACTGTAATCTCGTTATTTAAGTCATAGGCAAAAAGTAAGTCCTGTCGCGAATAGTCCGATTAATTAGAACTCTCTAAAAAAAGTCAAAGGTGTATTTTGCTTCAAGAGCCAATATTACTGTATGGAATGCTTTGGCTGTTTTTTTTTTTTTTTGTGATATTAAATTAAATAACTAACGGGACCTAACTCACATAGGATATTATCGTGAGATTCGAAATATTGTTCCCTGAAGATAAGAGAAGTCTAACCATAATAAATAAAATAAAATTGTCCATATTTTTGTGGTGGGTTGGTGTTTGAACTTGACCCAACCTTTTGAGAAAGCTAGGAAGGTGGGTTGGTGTCACTCTAACGAGTACTTTGAAGCATCATTTAATTTAACTAAATTTCATCATTTTCTCAATTATTGAATCTTTTCTTTTTTTGAAACTGTGTATCAATATAAGTACTTAATATGTAGAAAAATGCCTATTCACAGGAATTGGTAGAGTGGGAGTACAAGAGCAAGGTAGATGGTAAGATGCATGCTTGTGGTCATGATGCTCATGTTGCTATGCTTCTTGGGGCTGCAAAGATTCTGCAAGAACTGCGTGACACATTACAGGTTTAATGGAATGTTAAAAAAAATTAGTTGGGCTAAAGATGTTTCCTTCCTTTATCTGATTCTCATTCTTTTTTCTGTTTGTCAATACAGGGCACTGTGGTTCTTATATTTCAACCGGCGGAGGAAGTAGGTACAGGGGCTAAAGATATGATTCAAGAAGGTGTGCTTGAAAATGTAGAGGCAATATTTGGTATGCACTTGGTGCATAAGTATGCAACTGGGGTTGTTGCGTCGCGCCCTGGAGATTTTCTGGCTGGATGTGGGAGCTTTAAAGCCAAGATCACTGGTAAAGGAGGTCATGCTGCAATCCCACAAAACTCTATTGATCCAATTCTGGCTGTTTCATCTTCAGTAATTAGCTTGCAAAATATTGTCTCAAGGGAAATTGACCCTTTAGATTCTCAGGTAGTTTATTGTATGAAATTTTACTCATCTATTCATGCAGTTATCAATCACTAATCTCTAACAAGACTATTAATTGGATGTTGCAGGTGGTTTCTGTAGCCATGATTCATGGAGGAACTGCATACAATATCATCCCAGATTCAGCTAGCATAGCCGGAACTTTTAGAGCTTTCAACAAAAAGAGCTTCCATGCACTTAGGGAAAGAATAGAACAGGTATCCAATCTATTGACTTTACAAATGATGCAAGCCATTAACATATATATGCATTGTTAAACCAAAAGCCTAGCTTGATGGAAAAGATAAAAATGAAAAGAAATTCAAGAAACCAATTTCTTTGTGGCAGGTCATCAAAGGGCAGGCAGCAGTACATCGGTGCTCTGCTGAGGTTGATTTTTCAGGAAGGGAACATCCCACAATTCCTCCGACCTCCAACGATGACAGAATATATGAACATGCACGGCATGTTTCGATTGAGTTATTAGGTGAAGAGAACACAAAACTAGCTCCTAGCTTCACAGGAAGTGAAGATTTTGCTTTCTATTTGGATGAAGTACCAGGATCCTTTCTACTTTTAGGCATAAGGAATGAGAAGACTGGATCTGTATATCCGCCACATAGCCCTTACTATTATGTTGATGAGGATGTGCTTCCCATTGGCGCTGTGATACATGCACTTTTTGCACATTCCTACCTTTCCAATTCGATTATAAATTCGAATTAAATTTCTAAATTGGACCATATTCTGTTCTAGCCACCTCCCTCCAACACATCCCTACGTGCCCTCACAAATATTTCTTGAAGAAAAAAAAAATGATGTTTTGGGATTTGGAGAAATCAAATCACAATATTAGATGAATTTGCTTTATCCTGCACAAGAAATACAGCCTTTTTTGCTCTTTGTAACTATTCTGTCTGATCCAATCAAGGGCAGGGATGCGTTTGGAGTTTCATCATCAAGTGAAGGTCTATTGGAAGAATTTTGTGATTGATAATCTATTTCTAGCCATTTAATCAGAAAATATTTCTGTGTGAATGATCCTCTTGTAAAGTTAGATAATTGTTGTTGTCGCTAAGCTAGCACTGGGAAATTAATTGATGGACCGACTGTTTGTTCATTAGCTAACAACAGTTCCAGAATTCCAGAAGAGAATGAAAAACAAACAAATGGAATTGAGATAATCACACAGATCATGAATCAATGACTTAGATCAAAGATTATAAATAACCAAGGCACAAATTGTTTCACTCATTCAATATATATGACCAAACTAATATACAGTATTAAGTAGATATAGATCATATTTTATTATTTTCAAGCACTCATAAGTCAGACCAAACCCAAGAAAGACAACGGAAACATTAAATACAGAAGTCATTAAACGACAATACACAAAGTGACTCGTGCAGATGCCCGAAAATAATTGACAACATAACAAGCTTAGCACTTGCAGCTCCCTAAAAAGCAACAAATGTGGCCATAAAAGAAAGGAAGCCAATAATCATGGATGGAGACACGGGGTTGCCAAAAGACGTGGTCGGAGATGGGTTTGGACCGGATGGCATGTCCATGCCAGGCATGTTAGTATCCGTACCAGAGTCATATTGTGCAACAGCAGCGATAATCAGAGCAGCAAGCCATATCTCCAATGCTTTGAATGATGAGTGCTGCTTGATGCATATGTACATCTATATATACAAGGTGGATCGTTAAGAGCAAGAAGTGTTTGAAATACAGGAGTACTGCAGGTTGTATATGCAGACACATTCGTCGATTAC
Source organism: Dimocarpus longan (assembly GCA_022984855.1). Taxonomy (NCBI): domain Eukaryota; kingdom Viridiplantae; phylum Streptophyta; class Magnoliopsida; order Sapindales; family Sapindaceae; genus Dimocarpus; species Dimocarpus longan. The sequence continues at coordinate 20,435,173 of CM041022.1, forward strand.
TACATTCTATACTGCACATGTATTGCTGTCCTTTACAAGGAACATAATTCAATGAACGACAAAGAGAAAGAGTTGACATTTGTTTAGAATATTGCATTGAAATTCGATGATTTCAAGAGAGTATTTTTGTGCCGGAAAATTTAAAAAATTTTTGATATGCTTCCAGTGAAAATTTCAAGATTTACTAAGTTTATTTGCTTCCTGTATCCAGTTCAATTTAACCCGCTGAATTTGCATTCATTTATGCACTGATTTGTTTTATATGCGTGAAGAGTTTTGGTAATGAGGTATGCTTCCACTTGATTTGCAGACTTAAAACTAGTCAACGTTGGAAGGGGTTAAGCTTCCAATCTCAAATTCACCTATGACCTTATGTCATATTTGTGACAATATTCGAACATAAGATTATATTCTTTATACTTTGTTTAAAACGATGGTTAAATTATGCGAGTGAACATATTATAATACTTCATATCTTTCATATAAAAATCCATTTATAAAGAGACTTTAATGACAATGTTTTCGAAATTTAGGGTTTCGATTACGTGAGGAAAAAATAGTAAAGATTTTTGGTCAAAATGTCGTGGATGCGTAATTGAGAAAATAACTCATTGACAAATTATGTGAAGATAAAAATGTAAATTCCTTTTCAAACAAATGTCAAGGTCTAGAATTTTACACTATTCACACTTCTCTTCATATTTTTTATATATAGTTAATAGATTTGAGGATATCAATCATATCATTTTTCTTTTAACTTTTGAGCCAAGTTAAACTATCCTACAAACTTGGAATATAAAAAAGTTACAAATATATAAATCGTAAAAACTCATTATAACCATCTTAAAAAAATATATAATTTTAACAAAAAAAAAATGAAAAAACCAGTCTTTCGAAGTTCTTATTTATTTATTTTTAGGATAAGTCTTTCAAAGATCTATGACGATGCAATAGTCATATAAAATTTTCTCTAGGGTCAAACTTCAAAGCAGTGGATCTTAGATTCGTACTTACACAAGATGGATCCAACAAAAATATAGGGGCCCGTGAAACAGCCCAAAACCAAGCCCGAGTTCTTAAAAAAAAAAAAAAAAATCCGTTAGAAATGTTAAAAGAGATGAGACATGAGACATTCTGGTGTAGGAGTCCTGTAGCTCTACTCTGTACAACATTCCGGAAACGCGCCTCTCTCTATCATCGCTACTCTCTCTCCCATGACCTCCGCTTCCACGCTCTCTCTCTACTTTCTTCCCAAGCTCTCCCTCCGCCCCCGCCTATCATCTCTCTCTCGTCATCATGCGCTCGGTTTCCTGCTTCGTAATACGGTGTCGTTTAATGTCCAGAGAAGATTGGTCGTGACGGCCGCTTCGAGACGGCCTTCGAGTGGCCGCAGAGTGTATAGGGGGTCTCAGAGCCAGAACGCTTTGACTACCGCTCCGGTCAAACAGGTTGCTGCTTCTGTTGCGCCTGTTGCCGTTTTTCTGGTTTCTACGTTTGGTATGGAGCTCTTTTGTTGCTTTCATGTACAATTTTTCCGCTTCGTGTTTTTGATGTAGGAAGTAGTAGAGTTTCATGATTAAAGTAGTATTATGTGATTGTATTTACTTGCATTGAAGTAGTTGGACGATGCTTGATGGCATAGATAGTGTAATTTTGGTTTGTGTCTTGTAATTTGAATAGGTTTAGTGTTTAATTACAATGAATTTTAACTTTTTTTTTTTTGGCGGATCATCAATGATAGAGAAGGTAAATGACTTGATTAGCTATGTAACTATATTTGTACTCTGCAATGAGAATGTTTGATCCTCTATCTGCTTTTACAATTAATAAGTTTTCGAATTTTAAGTATCATTACACTGTAGTTAGTAATTTGTGCTTCTTTGTCGTGTTGAACTTGACGATACAAAGGGCATTTGTCTGACTAGTAGAAATAATTGGTGTTTACTTGTAGTGTTTTCAAATGGTTGTACTAATTTATGTCTTCAGCTGACAGTTATATGGAAGTTGGTGGAGAAACTTCTTACACCAAAATCGTCAAAGCCTGATGGAGAAAGTAATTCTCCTGCAGATGGAATGAAATGGTCTGTAGCGCCAGGAACAAATTTGTTGTCGGGCTTTACTGCAAAGTTATTCCGAGAGTCGAAGCAGACACTTAATGAATTTGCGAAAGAACTCAGGTCATTCAGCATTGTTGACATGGCAGGTATGCTGGTTGTGAGGACATTTTTTTTATGTAACCCAAGAAGTGTAATGTTATGAGATGATTGTAAATTTTGCAAGTGGATTGTTTAATGCAAATGTGGATGGTATCCACAGTAATGATTTGTGGCTTTGATATTCTCTGGTTGAATGTGGAGCTCATCATTGTCATGAAAATGTGCCTTCCTTATTTGAAACTTTGGGCAGGACGCAACTTTGGAGATGAAGGGCTATTTTTTCTTGCAGAGAGCTTGGCGTACAATCAGGTTTGATTTTTTAAATCTTTTACCAGATATAAAATAGCTATTTTTGGTTCAGGATCATGGCTGCAGTTTTTATGTTTTTATGGATCTATTTAATATTTTTACTTTAACTGTACTGTCTCTCTGCTGGCCTTTCATTCTTTAATGTATATGTTGAAAACTCGATGCAGTTACTATTTTCTTAATTAATTTACTAAAATGTCTAGTGGTATTTCAGACTGCAGAGGAAGTTAGTTTTGCTGCTAATGGAATAACTGCTGCTGGAATTAAAGCCTTTGATGGCGTTCTTCAATCTAACGTTGCATTAAAGGTTCTTAATCTTTCTGGAAACCCTGTTGGAGACGAAGGAGTGAAGGTTAGCACATGTCATGATACATTTATTTTTTGAAACTAATTCTTTATAATTTATCAAGATGGAATCTAATATTATATATGATCTAAGGGCATTTAGTGAGAAGATCTGTTATGATCCATGTGATTTTATGAATACTATGTTACTCTCCTGGTGAAATGGTATCAGTGCCACAAAAGTGTGTCAAACCATCTATCAGGTCAACTAGTGACCTTATTATCTATGATTTATATTTTGTATCACATTATTTTAGTTGTTAGGATATATTTCCTTCTGTTTCTAGTTACAATTATTTGGGCAAAGTGAATTTTATAAATTCATCGGGCCAGTCGAAATGGATTTCTGTGTCTTCCTCTTTTCATATCTCTCCAAATTGTAAGAGATATTGCTTGTCCTTTTGTTAAAGATGAAAAGTCTGAATTAATTTTTACCTTTATAAATAGTTATTATCATTTTTATTTTGGTTTTGTTGTGGATGTAAATTCCAATTTTAGAGTCACCTTTCATAATGATGTGTGCTCCCATGCTTTTTAGATAGTTACAATATAAAGTGAAGCACGATGGTGGAAGGAAACCCCGTTGTGTATCAATATCTAACGATAGAGATTATCTACATCAATTATGAACCTATAGATATATGTCTTAACTCCCATCACTAAAGAATTTACATCTTGTATGAAAGTATAAGTTTTGTTGTAAAAGGCGAGGTGAGGCTGTGCCTCAAGGCGCCGCCTCATTGCCTTGGGGCCCTAGGTGCCTCAAGGCGATGGCCAGAGGTAGAGGGAATGAAAAATTCCCGCCTTGGGAGCATGAGGTGGTTGCCTCAGCACAGCCTCGAGGCGAGGTGCTCAGAGGCGGAGGTGAGGCGTGAAAAACAAAATAGGGAGAAAAGAGAGTATTGACCGGGTTTCGAAAAGCTGAGCGAGAGAGAGACAAAGAGGTTAGATGTGTTGCTTTATGGCGATATTTGGTAGGTGAGGATTTGTTTTTTTGTTTTTTTTTTTCGATTGGAAAGGTGAGATTTTTTTCTAGCATAAGAAATGTGAAAATTTGTTGTTATCAATGTTTGGTTTTGACTTTTAAAGGTATAGAAATATCTAGAATTCTCTATAATTTTCCTACTGTTGAATCACATAGGGGCCGTAAGTCAAGGACTAAATAACTTAGTTTATCTCCAACAAACCCTCACCTTAAGGTCTTTCAAAAAAAAAAAAAAAAACCACCTTAAAGTTTAATCAATTAATTAATAAGTAAACTAGTATCCAAAATTTAACTATGATTTATAGAACTGTGTAAGCTAATAATATCTAAGTAAACTAACATCTAAAATTTCTAGAATGCCCGTATTATCAAAGTAAATGTATAATTAATAAGCAAAGGATATATGATTTATCCAAGTAAACTAATATCCAAAAATTCTAAAATATTCATATTATCACCTATAAATAAGATTTATATAGCCATTTATAAGTAAATCAATATCCAAATTTAAAAATTAGATCATTACTAAATTAATTTTTTGATACTTATGTCTCTAATATTGCTTCTTACTATCTTTTTCAATATTTTGGAGGATTTTGTAAATTTTTTTTTTTTTTTAAATATAATTTAGTCAATTCAAATTGAGGTGACCGCCTCACCTCATCAAGGATTGATCGCCTTGCCTCGCCTCGCCTTTTGCCTTTTAAAACATTGAGTACAAGCATTGCAAGTGATCATGATGAAAGCATACTTTCAAGGATGCTTTGTGCACTTACACTGCTTATTACAGTTTAAACAACTTAAATTTAAATAAGAAAAAGAAAACAAATTTTGTTCTGGAAGAGTGCACTGTGCTTTATTAGTTTATTGATGCCCATAGTGTGATATCAAATTGAGTTGTTGCTACGCTGTGCATGTAGACGAGAACTTCATTGATGTTTCACATATGTACGGTTTGCTTGAGTGAACAATTTTTTTGGTTGGCACTATTAAGTCTAATTAAGTCAATCAGAATATTTCAAGCATACAAGTTGGATGCTATGTCTTGTAACTTTTTTCATTTGCTATATGTCAATTCTTTTTACTACTTATTGACCTCTTACTTGTGGCTCTGACTATGCTTAATATTTATTATACTTAAGAAGTACTGCATGAGTTTAGATTTTATCTTTTTCATTTCTTCATTTGGTGCATGAACTATATCTCATACTTTTTTACATGCTCATATTTATGAATTGATGTTTGCAGTGCCTATGTGATATATTGGTGGATAATGCTGGTATCCAGAAACTCCAATTGAACAGTATTGACCTTGGGGATGAGGTTAGCTTACTTTTAACTTTATAAAGTAGTGCTATGATCAGTGCAATTTCATGTCTAAAATGTAACTAATTTTATACGCAGGGTGCAAAGGCTGTTGCAGAGTTGTTGGAGAAAAATTCAAGCTTGCGATTTCTTGAGCTTAACAACAATATGATTGAATATTCTGTATGAAGTCATCTTAACAAATTTCCAAATTATACATCAGATTTTATTGGCCAAAGTTTTGAAATTGATACTTTTTTGACCTGTTTCTGGAAATGGAGGAAGGGGTTTACAGGTCTCGCTGAAGCACTTCTTGGGAATAGCACCATCCGGAGTCTACATCTCAAGTGAGTAAAGTTATTGTGTTTCCTCTCTATTCCTTTTTCTGCAGCTGTTGCATCCCTGTGTGCAATTTTTTTATTTTATTTTATTTTGGTTAAAAGTTTTGATCACCTGGATACATATTTCAGTCTCCAACATTGTTAGATTAAAATTTTTTGACACTGCATTTTCCTTCTGTTATACTTTTGAGAATGTTCTAATAGTCTGTTGTCATTCAAGTGGCAATTATGGTGGCGCTTTGGGGGCAAATGCTTTGGCTAAAGGGCTTGAAGGGAACAAGTCATTACGAGTACATGTCTTATTAACTTACTTTTTTCCTAATATTTACTTTATTCTGCCAACTTGATGTAGCTTTGTGTTAATAATCATAATGTCTTAGGTGCTTGTCCACATTTATATTCACTGCAAATAAAATGATCAGTCACATGGGGTAAGTAGGTTATGCATGCAAATGTCAATGAGGAAAGTAAGATTGAATTGACTGATGAAGTTGATACTCAGAATTATTCATTAATGATGTATCTGAAAAGTTTTGCTATTCTACCCAGAAATTGTGATTATTCTTGTCGTTATTGAAGTTGAATGAAAACCCTATAATATCTTCTGTGGATAGGTAAGAGAGATTTTTGGGATGAAAGTTGAATCTCTAAATTGAAGACTCTATTCCTAATGTAATTATTGTTTGCCCTTGCGGAAAGTGCTAGTTTAGTGTTTGCTCCCCCCCCTCCAGTTTTCCTCCCTTTCTTTGCCAGAATTTTGCCAACTCTTATTTCACCTCTGGTCTTTAGGTACAGTGGCTTTTTTTTTCTAGGGAGCACTCGGTTTAGCTAGAATGCAATTTTTTGTCATTGTTGAAATGCTCGACTCTTGACAAAAGAGAAGAATAATTGGTTTTGTAGATGTGAAAAATTAATGATTTCCACTTTAGCCACTGAATTCTTATAATTACTGGGCAATATCAGCAGTTTAAAGTTGTGAATAATGCTATCTGAATTATATAAGGAGTGTGATCTGTACATATTAACGTTCAGAAATTAAGCTTGAAGTTTCCCTTACCAAGTGCAATGAAATTAATAGCTAGATTATATGTTCAGGAACTTCATCTTCACGGAAATTCCATTGGAGATGAAGGAGTCCGTGCCCTGATGTTAGGTTTATCTTCGCATAAAGGTTAGCAATTTTCTGTAGTAATTGGCATCTAAAATTCTGAATTTTTCAAACCTTCCTGCTTCTTCGTCTGACGTTGTATATGGCTACAGGGAAACTTACAGTTCTAGACATTGGCAACAACTCAATTACGGCAAAAGGTGCTTTTCATGTTGCTGAATATATCAAGAACAGCAAAAGCTTGTTATGGCTGAATCTTTACATGAATGACATTGGTGATGAGGTATTGACATTCTAAATAGTTAAATCTTGTTTGTGATGTCTTCTTTGTGCACTATTAGTTTGTCTAAATATGTTATATATGTAGATTTCTTAGTAATAAAATAACAGCTACATAGGGAGGAATTGAACTACGAAAAAATTATATTTGGATGCAAGAAAGTTCATATGATCTAATCATAACTTGTACCTTGATATTTCAAACTTGAGACTTACCCCTGTTTGTTGACATTAATTGTTGAAAATCTATCAGGGAGCCAAAAAAATTGCAGATGCTCTGAAGCAGAATAGAACAATAGCAACTATAGACCTGGTGAGAAGCGAGTATTTCTTAGTTTTTGTATCTTTCTATTGCTTTGTAGAGGTTCTTAACAGTCCATTTCGAAATAAGAATGAGTAATATTGCAGGGGGGAAATAACATACATGCCAAAGGGGCAGCTGAGATAGCCCAAGTTCTGAAAGATAATTCTGTCATTACGACTGTGAGTCCTATGCCATGATATGTATCTATTTCATTGTTTTTATGTTATGTTGGACATGGTGAGATATGTTTGTTCTTTCTTTTTCTTTCTCTCTCAGTTGGATCTTGCTTATAATCCCATTGGACCTGATGGAGTGAAGGCTATAGCAGAAGTTCTCAAGTTCCATGGAAACATCACAACCCTTAAGCTTGGTTGGTGTCAGGTAATCTAAGTTATGAGCCTCTGTCTGTTTATCTTAACAAATTTGTATAACCAAGCAACATGGAATTATCTTGCAGATAGGAGCAAAAGGTGCAGAGGTTGTTGCAGATATGTTGAGATATAATACTACCATATCTATTCTGGACTTACGAGCAAATGGACTTAGAGATGAAGTTAGTTCCTGTACATAGTGATGTCTTTTTCTTGCTTTTTGGCCATTTTTAGTTTCTTAATCTAAGGTTGCTCTGTCCCTTGTGCAATGAATTTTTTGCAGGGTGCAAAATGCCTGGCTCAAAGCTTGAAAGTGGTCAATGAAGCTTTGACTTCAATTGATTTAGCATTTAATGAAATTAGGGTGAGCACTTTTTTTTCCATATTTTAATTTATCTTTCTCAAAGTTGTCTGTTGTTTCTCTTCCTCATAGTAGCTGCTTATGCAGGATGATGGGGCTTTTGCTATTGCTCAAGCACTCAAGGCTAATGAAGATGTGGCAGTCACATCTATAAACCTTGCTAGTAACTTCCTTACGAAATTTGGGCAGGTAATGTTACTTTTTCTCTCTATTTTCTAAATCAAAATTATTTTTGTAGCACTTTGTAAGTTGAATATTCTTTCTTTTCTTCTTGTAATGAACATTTCTATCATGCAGAGTGCTCTCACAGATGCGAGGGACCATGTATTTGAAATGAACGAAAAGGAAGTCAACATTTTTTTCTAGAATATTATTCACAAAACAAAACAGATGATACTTTGTCGTTATTTCTTAGAACAGGGCCCATTCTTTTAGTTAATTCTTCCTCCGGCTAGTAAATGTAAGAAGGTCGTTGAAGTCAGATATAGGAGCTGCATGTGGAACCAACATCTATCACCTGAGGAACATTTTGGAATTTTGACATTGGGGAATCATAGTTACCTTTACTGGTTATATAATTTTTGTTTGAAGATTATTGATAGAAGTTTAAGATTAGTTTATGAGCCTACTTTATTTCGTCTATCTGCTATGGTAATGTCATTGATTGCCTGATTGACAAAACATCTGTTATTAGCCTATAAGTATGTGCTCTTTGATATGAGTTGAAAGTACACATTTTACAGTTGTTCTGTAGTATAATAACTTGGTAAACATCTGTAGTATAATAACCTGGTAAAGATGTATAGGCTGGGACCTACCTAGCTTGTCAAATAACGGTTTGGATGCATTATGCGAGGTTTGTTCCTATTCACACGCAAACAATTTCAAGTGTTTTTAAAATCAACTTTTTGGCTTCATGGGCCATGATTCCTTGGGCAATCAGTGGGCACACATGTTTATGGTTCAAAGCCTGCGCTAATGTGATTCATCAGTGCATAAGACAGTTCTTAATCCATGTGTACGGGAAAAAAAAAAAATTTTGGCAATGCAGCAAGCAAGTGATTGGCTTCATGAGTTGGCGGATGCATGAAAATTGGTGCCAAAGAATGGACCTTTAATGAGGTTATACCATCAAAACAGCCTAGAGCTGGTACCATGCTAATTGGGATGAGGAGTGAGAAGTCACAGGTGGTATTGCTACCCAGTGCCTGATGGCTGCTTGAGGTGAGAGACGTAATTGTCACCGCATATGGTTGTTGGGTTGGGAAGTGGGGATTCATTTCAGAGATACCTTTGGAATCTGTATTCATGTTGTGACTTGAGTTATGAACTCACATGGTGCATGCCTTCCCAGGTCTGATCCTTTTGGAAGTAATGAAGAGATACTACTTACTATGTTGACCCGCGGGAGGACAAGGGCATCATTTCGTTAAGAGAAAGAACAGAACTAAGATATATTTGATTACTTCTCTTTTGAATATGATCAAATTTGAAATACGTTGGTTGGTTTTTCATTTTGAACGTTCTTGCGGGTTGTTCATTTGAAAAAGGGAAAAAAGAGGACCAATTGATACGGTTTTTGAAATTGAATCATAAGGAGGAATAGGTCAAGCATACAATTAGAGAAAAATAGAAACATCTGCTAGAAAATTGGTAAAAATAAAAGTGGTATTGATCTCATATTGAAAACAAAGTAAGAGAAAATGGATTTTGAAGGCTATAAAAGGAGTCCAATATCTTGATTTCAAATTGTCACAGTCAAAGACACTTTAAATATTGTATTTGACTCTATTAATTTTTTTTTTTTTGTTTATTTTATTTTAGAGTATAGAAATGTGAGTCTGTGTATATTTTAGAAACCGTGGATGTATTAGAGTCGTAGATTATGAGAGAATAGTCTATGTGTTGTAATAATTTTTCATATAGTGAATTTCTTTCTAAGAACTGTGATTTTTCTTCTATTTTTGAAGTTTTCCACATAGATTCTTGTATTGTGGTGACTGTTATTATTTTCTATTTTATTTTTTTATTATTTCTGATATTCTTACAGGAGACAGGTTTTTAGGGAAGGTTTTAGAGGTGAATTTATTTCCACCAAGTGATATCAGAGCTCGGTTTCCTGGTTGGTACGATGTTAAATGTTTTAAAAAATTCTTGGTATGTTTTGATCTTTCATATCAGAAAAGAATTGTTCTTGGTTACTGACAATAAGTGTGATGATATTAAAGTGCATGTCTAGAAAAGTTCTAGCTAAGAAAAGATTTGGTATTTAACTGTGTTCATTGTGATTAATCTCTCTTTCCTGAGAACTTACCTGGTGTACTGTTCACGGACTACGTATACTATTTTAGTATACAGTTATGTCGAAGTTTTCAAACCCTATGAGTTTTGATGTGAAGAAATTTGATGGAAAAATTAATTTCGGCTTGTGGTGAGTGCAAGTCAGAGATATGCTTATACAATCCTAATTACACAAGGTGTTAAAGAAGAAATCAAGTCTTGTTCTTAACGAAGATTTCAAAAAAAACAAAGATTCTGAAAAGTCTAATATGAGCGATGAAGATTGGGAGAATCTAGATTTGAGAGTTGCAAGTGCGATTCATCTGTGTTTGGCCAAGAATGTTCTTGCAAACGTGCATGGAATATCAATAGCCAATAATCTTTAAGAGAAGCTTGAAGAGTTGTATCAAGCGAAAGACATCTCAAATCGGTTGTACATAAAGGAACAATTTCATACTCTATGTATGGATAAAGGTATAAAATGTCAGATCATTTGAGCGTTCTCAATAATATTGTCTTTGAACTATAGGTTGTTGGAGTTAAAATTAAAGATGAGGATAAAGCGTTAAGACTCATCTTGTCCTTTTCATTTTCCTATGAGCACATGAAATCTATTTTGGTGTGTCAGAAGGAGACTTTGAAATTTGCAGAAGTTACCAATAAAGTCCTTTATGAGGAGAGAAGGCTGAAGAGTGGAGATTGCACTTCATTAATAGACTTAATGTTGGTAACTAGAAACAATAATAATCGGAAGAAGAAGAACTCCGAGAAATATATAATTTGCTAAGGGTGTGGACAATCTAGGCATGTCAAAAAAAATTATCAAGGTGGAACAAGTTTGACAAAAGGCTCTGAGGTAGAAACTAGCAGTGTCTCTCTCGTGGAAGAATATGATTTCCTTTAAGAAAGAAAAGTACATCCTCATGGCATATCCGCGTTGTCATGGAAGAGAATGTGATGTTGTTAGTGGATCCACAATTCCACACGGGCATTGGTTTGGTATTGATGTAAGATGTGTGATGGAATGTATGTCGATAGCTGATGAACTTCCGGTAAAGCCAAACATAAAAGTTGTACCATAAATTTTCAACAGGTTTTTTGATATGTGCCGAAGTGAAATTCTTAGAATGTAGTGATTCTAAGTGAAATGTACTCTTTTATGACGAAGTATTGTTCTCTAGGTTGAAAATTATGATTGTCGGTATAGACAATAATTGCAACAGATGTTTCTTTTATTTTTTCATGGTGAAGTTTGTTAGGAAATTGATAAAAATAAAAGTGATGTCAATTCCATATTAGAAACAAAATAAAGGACGATGAATTTTGAAGACTATAAAATGAGTCCAATGTCTTGGTTTTAAATCGCCACAATCAAAGACATTTTAAACATTATATTTGACTCTAGTTAAAATTTATTTCTGGTTTTCCTTATATTAGAGTGTAGAAATATATGAGTTTGTGTATACTTTAAAGAGTATGAGTGTATTGGAGTCGTAGGCTATGAGAAAATGGTCTGTGTGATTATAATAATTTTTTACATAATGAATTTCTCTCTAAAAACTGTGATTTTTCTCCTATTTTTATATTTTTTTCATGTAAATTCTTGCGTTATGATAATTGTTATTGTTTTCTATTTGATTGCTCTATTATTTATGATATTTTTATAGGAAACAGGTTTTTAGGTGAGGTTTTAGAGATGAATTTTTTTCCTACAATATTTAGGTGATTGAATTGAAGAAAAAAAAAAAAAAACAGAAGAAGAAGGTGGTGAGTTGTACGTATATACATGCATGCCCAAAGGGCAAAATGCATTTGCGGAAAGCCACGTGAAAGTACAGCTCAATGTCAGCAGGCTGCCACTACATTTTCCGTTGTCATCTCACGCTTAAAAGATCACATATAATATGATTGTGACCTCTCTTTCTCTCTCTCGCTCGCTGTCTCTGTCTCTCTCTCTGTCTCTCTCTCGTTTATCTATCTGTGCCCAAGCTGTCTTCACTTTCGTTCGCTTAATTAGCAGTAACTCAATTAATATTCATCACACTACTTCAGTCTACATGGATAATGTTGTAATGAATGAATTCAGCTTTGTTCTCTCTCATCCAACAAAAACAAAGAATGGCTAGTTTCTTCATAATCACAAAACGACAGTGTTTAATGTTTGTGCCATTTTTTGTGCGGAAGGCGGTAGGCAAAACTTTGGATTGTGTAGGTGAATTTGGTGTAGTAATAAAATCATTTATTGATACCTTAAAAAATTAGCATAAATTCGTCCCATCAAAAAGCGGATAATTTTTTTATTTTATATGAATAGTTCCCTCTTATCTAATAGAAAATAAAGATTTACTTTGTGTTATAGAATCCTATCACAAAATCTTGATAGTTGTATCCCTATTTGTAAATATATATATAATTTAAATTTTAAAAAACAAAATTTGGGTCTGATCACTACTGATGATGGGTTACAGCTTCCACAGCATTTTGATATTTATTATCGGTATTACTTGTTGGATTTGTAAACTTTGGTTACTCCACAAATGGGGACATGTCCCTTTGATCCAGTGATGGGTTTTTCAGCCTTTTCTAATGCTCCATACACTGCCTACCCATTTAGGCCATCACCATATTTTTGCTCTAATTTTCATACATATGTATATACTTTACAATAAAAGAATAAATGGTCTTGTCTCCCACAACTTGCTGTAGTGCTTAGCAGTATCAATTTAGTTGATCAAATAAAATAAAATTTCCCATACCGTTGTATATGAGTTTCCTCATTATAAAACCAGATTCAGAGAAATACAACCAAGGTGGGCTGTCATGAAAAACTAAAACTAGAGATGTGGGCATGCGCTTTTATAAAAAGTGAAAGATTATGATAAGTTGGTGATGGATATTTTGTCATGAAGTGCGTGCAATAAATGCAGAATGGACAATTCTTTAGCTGCCAGGACTGTAAATAATTGGAAAATAGTTGGGGGATTGTGTAATAGTGATACAAAAAAAGGGCTATAAAGAGCCAGATCAGGAATGGTACTGCAGACATTGTCACTGCTAGTGCTACTGCTAGTATCAGTTCACAAAAAATGGCCTTACGGTTACTTCTTTTGGTGTCAACTTTGCTCTTCTGCATAGTCCAGGTTCACATTTCCTCTAAAATATCATTTTATCATCAAAAGATGGTGTTTGCTTGAAACCCTCTTGGTCCTCTTAATATAACGTTAATTCTACTAGTACTTCATCTCAGGTTTCATCTGAAGCAAAGATTGAACATGACCAAACCTTCCAGGTAGTCAAAGGCTCCACCAGAAGGCTCTTGCCGTACGTGGGTATGTATATTTCTTCCTTTTAGCTTTTATTTTCTTCATTTATCACTATTAAGCTTGTATTAATATTAATGATGTAGTACTACTATATATCTGTTGCTGCAGACTGTCCAGGGCTGTGCAAGGTCAGGTGCAGTGCACACTCGAGGCCAAATGTGTGCACAAGAGCATGTGGGACGTGCTGTGTGAGATGCAAGTGTGTTCCTCCTGGCACTTCAGGCAACAGAGAAAAATGTGGAAGATGCTACACTGACATGACCACTCATGGAAACAGACCCAAGTGTCCTTAAGGCCTTAAATCATCTTCTGGGTAGGGAAAACCAAGCTAAGGCTGCCTCTCTCGAGTAGTATTATAGCTTGTTTGTGTTTTTCAATGTTTGTGGATCCTGTTCTATTTGTGAATTGCGATACTCTTGAGTCCACTATCATCGTATTTGTAATAAAGTTTATAATGTAAATCGCTGTCTCATAGCTTTCCATTAGATTAAACTCGTCAATAATATATGGTGTTTGTGACAACGTAAAAGACACAAATAAATTAGAGACAACCATTTAGATAAAAAGTATTTGCTAAAAATGTTTATGTATAACTAAATAATACTATACAATTCTAAATTTTAGATAAAATTTAAATTATAAGATAAGTGATTTACATTAATTTATTAGTTCAAAGATTTTAAGTCCTCTCCTCCACCAACTTATTTCAAGGTTGATCTTCTACTGTAAGATGTGATAGTCTGTCAAAAGATGTTATTTGTCGAGGGTAAAATTAATAAGAAAGTTCTTAATTTAAGTTCAAATGAATTTTTTCTAAACAGAGATTTGTCGAAGTTTACGTTATTAATTTCTCAATTTCAGTGGTATCTCAACAATCGATTTGGAGAATGCAATTTAATCACAAAAGTAAAACTTCACTAGGAACTTGTCAGCCCCACAAAAATATAATAATAACAAAAATTCTTCTACTAAACTCTTAACAATGCATAATCTTCTTAATGATGCTACAATTTCTAATAAGGTCCAGAATCTTTAAAATCATCATCTGTAAAGTTAATGTGTGTGTGTCAGTGTGTGTGTATATATATATAGCATTGGAGTGAACATTAGAAAAGAAAGAAAATGAACAAATTTACTAGAATAATTTTTACGACGAAGTGAACTTTTTTCTTTCTTTAATAAATAAATCATTTATCTTTTTATAATTTAAAGGTAATTACTTTAAGAATGTGTGACATTTTAACGTGAGAAAATAAACATACTTATTATAATAATTTTTTCTGATAAAAACAAGTGAAAGATAATGACAATGAAGTGAACTTTTTCTTTGTTTAAATAAATAAATAATTTATCTTTCTATAATTTAAGTGCATTACTTTAAGAATGTATGACATTATAACGTGATATTATAATTGACAATATAACAAAATATAACTAATGTATTAAACATTTCATAAAAAATTTTTTAAAAAAAATACCTGGCTTATTAAAGAACTCATTCATAAGAAAAATAATGGGCTTCGACAAGCCTAACCCATTAAGTAATGGGCTTGGACTAGCCTGACCCACTAAGAAATCAACTCCAGTTGGACCAGTCGTACATAATTCAACTTCAACAACAACAGTTGTTATATTTGCATCCTTCTAAAAGTGTGGATGCACCTCAAATTTATTATTATTATTATTATTTTAAGTTTTAATGTGATTCTTAAGTAATATTATTAAAAGAATTAACATGGTTATAAATACACTTCATATACCGTTATTATTACTCTATTTAGTATTTTGTGCATCATAACAAACATTATAAATCAAGATTTTAACTATTAACTAAGTAAAAACTTAAATCATAGTTATTTAAAATTAAAAATATCAAAAAACATATTATAAAAAACTGAAAATAATTAAATTAGAGTTTAAAAAAGTAATATACAGTAAAAATTAAATTAATTAACAAAAGGAGGAACTTCAAATTTGAAAGGAGCCGCATCTATTTGTTTTTATTTTAATTTTTTTAAAAAAACTATGCTTCATTAATTTATAATATATAGTTGAATTTCAAGAAAGTATATGGGTGATATATAAGTTTTTAAAACTGTCAATGTCAAATGGAACGTGCATACAACAATGGGTGCGGAACTGCGGATCAGTTTTTCATAGCGCAGGTGTCTCCACTCACGAATGACACCACTCCCACTCAGTTGCCACTGAGTTTTGTTTCATTCAAGCCCAGGGTTGGGTTCGGGTCCTATCAATGAATGGACAGTTTTTTTATTTTGTGTCCATTGTTCTTTCCTATATTTTAGGGACTTGAGATCTTAATGGCATTTTAGAATCCTTTACCAGGAGATTCTGGTACTTGTAATTTTACTTATAATGTCAAAAAAAACAAATCTCTACTCACGATGTGTTGGTAGTTTGGGGCCTTTGGGCTGAGTAAGTGGCCAAAATTGCAGACTGTCCTTAACGTGCCGAATGGACCCCGTGACATGAACTATCACCAACAGTCTTTTCATCATTTGCAGCCCACAATTTTTAATTCATTTGAAATATCGAGACACAGTAAACATAAAAACTATGGTTGTTACGAACGTTTAATGCATCATTTGAGTTACGGTAAGAAAATATAGGGCAGATAAGTCTCATCTCTAGGAAAGATTATATGTTAATTTTGTTAGTGTTAAACTATCCATTTTTTTTAAATACAGATGTATTACTAAATTATCAAAAAATTAAAGAAAAAATGATAGTGGAAAATCATTATTTATCTCTTTCTTATCATTATATAACTAAACAAATAAATTGTATTATAAAATGGAAAGCCAAGAAAAGACTACGAGAATTGAGATACATTCTGTTCTTTCTATGAGGTATAAATATCGTGTAAACAATCCTATTGGAAGGCTAAACTAACCTAATAATTCCATATAAACAAAATTATTAGTAGTTTCCTTTTCCAGGAAAAATATATTTTGAAATTTTTATTTTTATTTTTGAAATTCTACCATGTACCAGGCCACATTAGGACTAACATTACAACATAACCTATATACATTAACAATAACATCTCTATGTGATAATGTGATCTCAATTTTTGAAAAATGAGGTTTAACCCCAATGAGAAATAACGTATATAAACTGATATATTATAGGGGAACCTAATGATCCTCTAAAATGTTGAGATAAACTAACACATAATTTAGATAAACTCAAGGTTTTATTCATTGAAAGTCAATCTACAAGCATTTTAATGGAGAAATAGAAAACTTGATAGATTGCAACAAATTGTGATTGGATAAATAGCTATTTGAATCCAATTTGACGACAAACTTATCAATAGCCAACAATTCAAATCAAACTTATTTTATTTCAAATGCACATAACAAAAACTAACACGTAACTAGCAACTAGCAAGTGTGGGAATTGATTTTGTTTCCATCTATCTTGCACATGAATTTGATGGATTTTAATGATGATGGTAATTGAACGGAAAAAGGACTATTTAGATTTAAGTTTATCGTTAAGTTACAATCTCAAAGTTTTCTTTTCATTTATTGTTAGAACATCATGATTTCCAATCCAGCACGTCTTACCTGTATTAAAAAGAATATCGGTTTATTCTCTTAAAAGACAAAGGAATAATAATGTTTTGAGAGAAGAGATAACATTATTATTGGACTACGAATACATATTTGTAATGTTATTTTTCTCTTTTGAATTTATAGATTATTTTTATCTGTTATTATATTTCAACAACATAGGAAAACACATGGATCAATTAGTTTTTGACAAATAAAATTTTACGCAAAAAGAATTTCGTTTTCTAACGTAGACAACTATAAAGAATTTCATTTTCTAACATGGACAGCTAAAATTGAATGGCATTGCCCTAACCCTTTGTTATTATTTTTGTATAACTAAAATCGATAATAGACTTTTTTTTTTTAAAAAAATAATAATAATGAGATTTTTACTATTAAAAACAAATCAATAATAGCTAGTTGGAAGGGAGGTCCCAAAATTTAAATTCCCACCCCGGGTAAAAATAAAAGAAAATAATTTTTTTAAAAAAAAAATCAGTAACATATGAGATAATAAACTATTTGCTACCGACCTAAAAATCAATTCGGTATCTGATCACCTATTCTTATCCGACGAAATCGATATCTTACCTGTTCTTGTATGTATCTATCGAAGCATTTGACCTAAAGAGATATTGATGTTGGCACTTGGCAGTCGCCATATGACTTTAGTGGGTATGTCTTTGACGACAGCCAGAGCCAGACAACATTATTGTTTCATCATTTTCAAACATTTTGGCACAGTCCATTGAATCAACTCACACAATTAGCTTCAGTGATATGAACAAAAGAACAAGAAAGCTTCTAGATAAAAGGGAATTTGAAATTCATTAAATTTATACATAGATCTTGATTAGTGTGGAAGGGATTAGCTAGCCAGGCCACAACCTTAATTATACCCATACGAACTACCGATACTGTATATTGCATGACAATTGATGCTGCTTTTAGCATCAACGTACCAGGCCTTCACTCAAGGGATTTGCATGGCATTAGGTACGTAACGATTGTGCAAGATTTGTTTTATGAGAAGAGGAGAGAAAGCGATTGAGTTACGGTTGATGTGAATGTATAGTTAAGGAACATGCATGTTAATGAAATTCTTTATCAAGACAAGTATTCAACACTTCTATTAAAGAATGATGAGTAAAAAAATAATATTTAATTTATTAATTACATGCATTTTACTACAATAAATAAATAAATAAAATTACACACACACATATATATTTTTGAGATTTGAGTGTATGTATAATTTTATTTTTAGATTATATGTAATGTTATAAATGGTTTAGTAGCACACGATCCTTAATTAATTAAGTCCTCTATACTTATTTTATGGGTGGTAATTAGAACTATATCAATTTTTGAATGACAAATTAAAATTGCCTTTGGTATGAATAATTTCATGTGTTAGAATTTGTTTCAAAAAAGAACAACTATTTGTTAATCCCCTAATGTCATCTATATATACATATATAATTAATTTACTTTATAGGTGGCTAATTCCGATTTTGAATTGAATCTCTTTGAATTTGCCATTATCGCTACTTCTCTCTCAAAACTCTTACAATCTTTGCTTTTGTCTGTTTTATTTATTTATTATTATTATTATTATTTTGGCGAATAAATGATTTTCACTTGAAGTTATTTTTGTGGGAGTTTTGTTGCTGCCCTACTACAACTATTGGGCTTTTACTTGAATATTAGCTGACCAATTCGATGTGAATAATGATCGATTATCCAAATATATTCATTTTATATATTTTTAAGCTAGCCATTAAATATCTAATTACTTAGTCTTGTTGAGTATCTGAAATTATTGTCTTGATAAGATTAATTTCGATTTGTTAAATTTCTTTTGTTGTTAACTATTACAAAACATGGTCGCTTCTGTTTTTCGACTTGCAGGCACGGCCAAAGAAGAAAAAAGAGACGCAAAGCTTCGTGGTACTTGGATAATTGGTTTGCTCATTGGAACCACCACCTCACAGGCCCACAGGGTTCACAGCCTCGACATAGGACAATAAAGTGAAGATATTTCTTTAGTATGTTCTTTATTTGTTTTCTTATTTTATGAGATTTCATTACTTGTTTCCATAAAAAGAAAGAGTTGGTTGGATTAATTAGTTAGAATGAAATTTTTTATTTGCAATTTCAAAAGAATAAACATATATGATATGAAACAAATTAACCTTTTGTTAAGACCTACAAACCAAATACTATAATTAATTAGTATCATCCAATTCTACTCTCCTAACTCAAGAAAAAATACTCTTTATATGTGTTTTTAACCTGTAAGGTATATATAATGGAATTTGAACTAAGAACGTTAGAAATTCTGCGTAACCCTACACCATCATGGAGGCCCAAATCGCAGGAGTCCCATCCCCATTTGGTGATATATGTGCGAAGTTTCGGGGATGGGCTTCCCATTTATATATTGCCCTAATTTGTCATAGGATTGAGATGCTCTCATGTACTTATTTTTTTCCTAACCTAACATAGTTAAAAGATAATACAGTGCATTTAAAAAAAAAAAAGTGAAAAAAAAATCCTAACCATCAATTACACATGTCACTAGATTTATTTAAGTAAGGAAAAATATCAGTATGTGAGAGAGATTTGGATCCTGTCATGACTCATGTCAGAGGATTGTTATATATTATGAGATTATTATTATTATTATTATTATTTTAAGGTTTTATGATATTATTAAAGTATAAATTGTTAAGTTATTCATATGTATTTTTAAAAGAACATTCCAAGTCAAACACACATAGAGAATTGGAGGGAAATGGTAAGAGAATGAAAATGAGGATGGGGGAACCTACCATAAATACTCTTATTCCCAATATTCTTAAACGAGGATGGGCTTAGGGGTGGTCAGGAAACAAAGTTAGGGAATCAACCTTGTGGTCAGGAAACAAAGTTAGGGAATCAACCTTCATTCTCGTTTGACTCACCGAAACCTTTATTTATATATCTCACATATATATTTGTGATAAATAATTGTGGATTATATAAATTATACGAGCCACAATGTATAAAATGGTAAGACGAGTTTGATCTAGCAATAACTCATCATAGTACACTTAGAAGTTGTGGTTTTAAGTCCTCTCTCCCCTTCAAACCTAAAATATACTATAATAGTTAAAAATTAATAATTTATATAATTAACTTATTTTTCTTAACTCATTTAATTTATGAAGTCCGACTTTAATATTATCTTTTATACAACCACACTATGAAGGTAATATTATAGATTGAATAAATTTAGATTTTATTAAATTACATATAAATTTAAATTAAATACATATAAATTTTAATGGATTGAATATACATAAATTTAGATTGAATATCCTAAACTTTTAAGATATTTTAAATTTGAACAAAGGTTAGATTGGCCATACCCTTTAACTGCAAAAAGTAAATTACAAATTAGCCACCCAATTCAAACTTATTTATTGATGGGATCAACTTTATAGTTTTAGTACAATTTAGCTACCTTAAGTTAGTTCTGATTAGTCAACAGTTAGTCAATTTCAACATATCCAGGGATATTTTTGTCTTTCAACTGTATTTTAAATTTTTTATAATTTAAAAAATTATAATTTTTTTATAATTAAAAAAATCAAAAACTTTAAAAATATTAAAATGATTGTGTCATTCTCTCTCATTCTGCCCTTCTCTCTCTTCCTCTTGTTCTTCTTCTTTTATTTTTCCGCTTCTTCTTCTTCTTCCCTTATTCTCTTCTTCCTCTCATTATTCTTCTTCTCTTCTTCCACTTCTTCTTCTTCTGCTATTCTTCTTCCTCTTCTTCTGCTATTCGTGAACCCGATCTGAGTTCACGAATGAACCCAACCCAGAATCTGGGTTCACGAATGAACCCAGAGTTGGGTTCTCAGGAACCCAGAAATCTGGGTTCGTGAGAATCCAGATCTGGGTTTTCACGAACCTAGAAATAGATTTCTGGGTTTTCAGGAACCTAAATTACGAACCCAGAACAGATCTGGGTTTGTGAGAACCCAGAACCGTTCTGGGTTCTCAAGAACCCATAAATCTGGGTTATTGGGTTCATTCTTAGATTTTGTTTTTTAATTTTTTTTTTCAATCTTTTTTTCTGATTATTTGAGTTGAAACTGGTGATCTAAATTTTGTTATTGAATTGGTGATTGTTTGGGTTGATGATTATGTTTAACCGGTGACTTTGAGTGATTTTTTGAAGGTAAACCAATGAAAAAGACGATGGATTGAAGTTGGGCTTTTTTATCAAATAAGTCAACATAATTAGTTAGGGGTATTTTCATCTTTTTAATACTATAATATTATTTGCTGTCAAAACTAATAGACTTTGGTAACTCCAGGTGAGTATTTTGTAATAAATACATAAAGTTATTTTCGTTAGTAAATAATTTTGAATTGAATAGTTCATTTGTAATTTACTCAACTGCGAAAGCTATCATCCGCGAACAGTAAAAGAAACAGACAGAAAACGGTTTTACGTGAATATACCGCTGAAAAAATATGAAGTCCACAAAATTTGCGGCATAGAATATGTTCCCACTAAACAATGATTCCATGGAACATGTTACAGTCTCCTGTCAGAATATATGCAAATCCTCACACACTTTAAAGTCCTTCTGATTAAGAACTTATATATATAAAATTCCAAATGGACGTCAATGGCAGCTGGCGGGCGCCATTGATCTAGGTGCCAGCTGTCTCATGTCCTTAGTGAGATAAGTTCAATATCCAAGTAACCGAAATAAAAAAATGTTTTTCATCCTTATACGTGCCTTGTTCTTTTATTCTCGTGTAAGTTTCTTTATCATCTTAATATAGATAGATTCCTTTTGTTTAAAAATAATCTCTCAAATCGTGTCATAATATCTGTATTAAGTTGATTCTAGTAGTTTTTTGAATTAACCCTAATTTTAAAAAAGAAAAAAACTCCAAATAGGCTGTGGTACCCATTGATGTGATATAGGAACCTACAAAACTGCCAGTCGAAATGCACGGCAACTCAGGCCCGCAGATTTTTTTAATTATTATAATTTAACTTGAGATTGTTTTTTTCTTAAAAAAAAAAGATTAAGTTACCATCTCATACGTACGTATATTACTTTTAAAATTATTATTTTTATTCAAATTATAGTTATTTTAAAAATTACAATTATATTTATTTAACTCTCTTTTACGATGAAATTTAACTTTGTAATACACATTTGTTAAGCATTTAAAACAAGTATTGTATTTCCATTGACTTTTTGTATTATATCAATTGTTTTTAAATGATGTTGTTGTTAAACTTACAACGAGGGTTTTTTTTAAAAATTTTTTATAAGCTATCTATAATTTTTTTTTTATTATTTTATTAGACAAATTTATTTGTTTTTCAAAGCCCAGTGCAAATTGGTTAAATCCCAAAATTGAAGCAAGGACACTCCATTATGCGGGCGGCATATGTTGCCATTTAAATAAAAAACTTTAGCACATGACATATAACATTTATCATGCATGTTTTTTGCATGACTGGATTTTTTATACTTGGTTTAGTGTGCTGTATTAATATCTATGCTCAATTTTGGTAGACATTGAATAGTGCATCACCACGAAATCAGTTGGACAGCTGCCATCGAATCTCAATCTCAAACATGCGACAGATACGAGGCTTGTGTCTGTGTCAGATGTCTCTGTTAACGTGCCCCCTTTCTTACTAAAAGTGGTTATCAAATAATAAATTTTTTGAATTTTAAAATATTTTAAAAATTTAAATAAATTTTATTAAAATTTTAATATATTTAATTTAGATTTATATAGAATATAATAAAATTAAGTATATTCAAAAGGTCATCAATATCATATATTTCATATAAGTTGAAAGGACCCGATCTTATTCATTCCTTGAGTTTGGGAGAATTTTATGAAAATTGAGATATTTCTTATGGAAATATAGAGTTTAATCAAAATTATTTACAAAAATTCATAGTAAATTTCATAATTATTTTATAATATACAGTGAACAAATTAAAAAAAAATCTTTATATTTATCGTATTGAACTCATGTGTTGAATATATAAAGTATATTCATAAAATATATAAAAAGATATATTATTTTCAAAACTATTCTTGAAATATATTTATAAAATCTAATTAATTAAAATTAATATAGACTGATGTAAAATATTTCTACTTGAAGATAATATAAATGCATTTGTTCATCACCACGTAGCATTTCTCACGATATGCACTAATCTATATGAACCTTAATGGATACCCGAAAAAAAAATGAGTTTTATAAAAAAGTGAGCGTTAACGTCCAGTGAGTGGATATAATTTTTCTAAAAAAAACTAAACATATTGCTAGTAATAATAAATAATTATTATATCATAATAAGATTGTAAATTCTATATAAATTATTTCTATAATAATAATATAATCTGTAAAACTTTTTTTGAATCTTTTTATATAAATCAGATTTTCTATAAGTCTTTATCTATACTGATCAAACTCAGTATATAATATCTATAATATAAAAATCTACACTAATTAGTACCTAGGAAAATTTGTCATATGTGATAGAGATACTCAACATATACGCAGAGTGAGAGATAATATCTATCATAAATGTGTTAGACAACTCAATAATTATAGACATATGTTATACACGTGCTGGAGGGATTCTCTCAGACTTATACACGTAAAGCTTGTTTGGCCGTTAGAGTGGATGATACAACATTGATGTTCTTAAAAGTCTCATTTCAATTATTTTCAAATCTCAAATAATTGTTACATACAAATTATATAATTATATTTCTAAATATAAATATAATTCTTAACAAATATTATTCTCAAACATAAATAAATAATACATTAATTATTGCGAAACGTTTTATATAATAAACTCAAGATGGAAACAATAAATTCCGATTAGAATTTATAATACGAAAACATATATATACATATACAATTAAATTTTAATTTTGAACGTATAACAAAATTAATAATTCAAAAAATTAATTAACTAACAAATAACTCATTTCTAATGATCCATGATTAATAAAATCTAAAATATAATCATAAATAATCAATTCAAAATAAATAAATCGATACACTCACATAACTCCATTGCTTAAATCTGGATTTAAAAAAAAATCTCATATAATTTCTCATAATCTTAGATCCACCTTAAAAAACACATTAATTCAATTTAGAATTTATTGTAAAATTTACTAATTTCCTAAACTTTAAAGTTCATTAAAATAAAATGACTTATCTAGATAAATTGGACATCAAAATATTCAAATCACTCATATTGATGTTCACATCACTCGTACCAAATTTCTCTTATCTTTTCTTGATCATAGCCTTATTTTTCTTTGCTTGTTCTTTTATTCTTCTCCTTTTTGTTTTGCTGCGCAGTTTGGTTTCATATGTTTGATTTGCTTATATATATATACACATATATACATATATACACACTATAACACCTTAATTATTGATCTTATATATATTAAAAAAAATAAAACTACTCCCGCACCATACATTCCCCCATTTTTTTATAGAAAAAAATTGTTTCCATTTGTTTTTTCTCACAACCATTCCATGTTTTTATTTTTAGTTTTTATTATTATTTTTCAATTTTCAATGGTAGCCCCCACTACATTTATCAATTTGTAAATTTATATTTTGAAACCCCTATAACCTTTTTCATTTTGCACCAAACTTTCTTGATTTTTTTTTTTTTTTAAATGTCCATTAAAAGGATATTTATCTATAAACTTATTTATTTCTAAAACTTGAATCGGACCAAATTAATAACAATAAACCGAATTTAAATTAATATCTTGGGTCAATTAGGATTCGGGTCTTATATTAGTGATGAATTTAGATAAATTTGATTGGATTTTAAAGTAATTTTTATAAACAATTAAAAAATTTTGTAACAAATCTTATGATTCTTCTCAAAATTCGATTAGATTTAACAAAATCAATATGCAGTTTATAGAATTTGTGAATTTTATCAAAATTTATCATTAAAAACAAATCCACTAAACTCTAATAAACTTTAAATTAAATATACCTCTTTAAGTTTATCGTGAAATGGTAAAAAGTGTTGCTCCAAACTTGAAAGAGAAGTTTTTTTTTTTTTTCCTTCGAACTTACATAATTTTTTCTAAAAGTTTATACATATATTATTGAAGATAGGTACTTGAATTAAATAATGAAATTGACCCTAAATGTATGACGTTAATTGTAAATATGTAGTCATGATGGGTTGTGAAGTTGGAGTAACTACATTACCCAAAATTTAGTGCTTAAAAGATGTGACAACTTTGTATACGTGTAACTCCCACATTATCAATATATCATCTTATAATTAAGATAGTTGTTATAGATCATCTTACGATATCATTTGAATAAAAAATTTAAAAATTTTTGTGGAAAGTCTAGCATTATTTTGTGAAGTTTTATGTTATTAGTCTATTTATTTTTTATTTTGAAAGAGATGTATATTAATTTATGAGTTTACCATTGCGGTTATAATATGAATTATAAAATATGGCAGTATATGTGTGGTGTGATTTTAAAAAATATTCTTATTTTTAACTCACGGAATCGTAAGTCCCTCTTTTAAGATTACTTCAAATTTTCCAATTTTCAAATTCCAATTGTAGCACTAATCATTATTATTATAATGTTTATTTTTAATTATTATAAGTTTAACAGTTGAAAAAGGTGGACATATTACCTCATAGTACAGGAAGCTCTCTATCTCAAACGATTGAGGGTTCAATTCCAATCAAAATTAATACAATCTTGACAAGATTTGTTTCCATTAATAGAAGTAGACTTGTGCAATGTTTAATTTTAGTGGAAATTGTTTTCCATTCATGGAAATAAATATATAAGTTGTACAAGTAGTGTTTGATCTCGACACGAGTATTTACAAGGTATTTGTCTTTCATTCAATCATGGAGTAGATATTTGAGCTATAAAATTAGTATTTTGATAAGAATTGTCTCTTGTTTATAAGAGCATATATCTATATTATATGAGTAGTATTTAATATTGAAAGAAGTTTTATTCGTTCATAGGCGACTTGTGCAATGTCTGATCTCAACAAAAGTTGTTTCTCGTTCTTGCGAGTAAATTTTTGACTTGTACAAATAGTATTTGATATTAACAGAAGTGTTTGTAAATAGTTGTCTCTTATTTATGAGAGTATATATCAAAATTGCATAAATATTGTTTAATATTTGATCTTAATAGGAGTTATCTCTCTACTTATGAGAGTGGATATTCAAGTTGCACAAGTAATTTTTGATCTAAACAAGAGTTGTCCTCCGCATTCATAAGAGTAAAGTTGTACAGTGTTGATAGGTAGGATTTGTCTTAAGTTTGTAGGATAAATATCTAAGTTGTATAAGTAGTATTTAATTTCGATGAGAGTTTTGTTCATAGGAGCAAACATCCAAACTATAAAGTAATGTTTAATTTTAAGAAATCTTTTACCCATTTGATGTCAATATATATATATATATTTGTGTGCGTGTGCGTACCATCGTGATTGTTTAAACTCAAATTAGGATATCATTTCGACAAAAATATTTATGGTGCGTTTACTTCACTTGGAGTAATCGAAATAGGAATTAGAATGATTTGGAATCGGAATGAATTGAAATCGGAATGAAGTTTCGGAATCAAAATAAGTTGTTTACTTCAACTGCATGAATCGGAATCGGAATCAGCAGTATTCCCATTGAGCTGTTTACTTCACTTTGGAATCAGAATGGATTAATTATAAGTTATAAAAATGCCCTTAATTAAAATTATGGATCAATTATAATAATGTGTAGTTTTTTTATTATAATATACTGTTTTTTTTTTAATATCAAATAAAAAACTGTATATTATAATAAAAAATATATATATTATTTTAATAGTCTACTAAATAAATTGGTCTGTAGTTTTTTTATTATAATATGCAGTTTTTTTTTTAATATCAAATAAAAAACAGCATATTATAATAAAAAAATTTACATATTATTTTATTAGTCCATTATGATAATTAAAAAATTAGTGATGAAAAATCAACAGTGTGTAATTTTTTATTACAATATGCATTTATTTTTTTTAACATCAAATAAAACAGGTTTTTCTTTATTTTTTAAAGAAGAGTATAATAAACTTTTTATTTTGATAAAAGGAATGAGAATGAGATTCTCAAGTAAGTTGGGGGAATGAGATTCCTATTTCACAACCCTAAATTGATATGAGACTCACACTTTCATTCCAATTACGAAATGAATTTTAAGCAAATAAACATCATCAATAAATCTCATTTCTCATTCCCATTCTCATTCCTCAATTTATAAAGTAGATACACCATTAAACAACATATTGGATAATTTAATATTATTCATAAGGTTGGCAAAATTGTTAGCGTCTTCAGACCCGATCCTTACCCGTATGCCCGAACCGCTTTTTAAAATTGAACAAACTACTTTGAATTGAACAAACTGTCTTCTGGGTGAGGTTGTTGTGTAGTTATCTATTTTGTCGTGTAGTTATCTATTTTATTAAATTTAATTAAATTATATATATTATCCGTAATCTTTGATTTAATTTTTAATTTTTTACTTAATTTATTCTATTAGGTGGCCTTATGGAGGAAGAATTATATCATAAACAAGATGAAGAAGAACTATCATTATCTTGATTTTATTTTTTATATTTATATTTATATATTTTTTTTTGGTCATTTTGGGATGTAAATTAAGGATAAGTTTTAATTTTTAATGTTATTTTTTTTATTTAATTTTGATTGTGTTATCTTTTTTTGTAAATTATGGAATGAATTATATAATGTGAAATTAGTTTAATTTAATCTAGATGAAAAAATTGTTTATTCTTTAAAAAAAAAAAAAATCATGTTGGAATTTCGGACCATTAAATTTGTTAGTCCATAAAGAATTTTTGCAAAATTTTGATTTTTTTTTTTTAAAAAATCCTGTCAACTTGAATTTAAACGGGTCATCCGGTTAATCCGGATCTGATTCGATCAATCAAATCAGGGTCTAGTGCGGGCCTGAGTAGACCTATAAAATGCGTGGGTCGGATCTGGAGCTAGACCCTCAAATTAATTTGAGGGTATAGGTAGAGTTTGGACCCTAAAAAAAGAAAGAGATCCAATGCGGGTCTAGGCTTTGGTGCGGGTCCAAACCCACCTTTTGTCATATTTATTTATTCATAAATTGTTAAAAGTTTGAAGTAACAGAATAATAAACTTTTGTCGCCTAATGTGGCTTGGGGACAATTTGGTATTTTAACTTTTAAAATAATCACTGTTAATTGTGCCGAATA
This sequence comes from Dimocarpus longan, assembly GCA_022984855.1. NCBI lineage: Eukaryota > Viridiplantae > Streptophyta > Magnoliopsida > Sapindales > Sapindaceae > Dimocarpus > Dimocarpus longan. The sequence goes on from CM041022.1 coordinate 20,463,592, forward strand.
AATAATTTGTTATAAAGTTAATCAACCTACTAGTTGGTTAAATCTGCTGTTGAAACTGTTACAAACCTCAAAGACAATGTGTCTTTGGTAAATTTTATATTAATTATTGTGAATTTATATAATGTTCAAAATAGAACTTAGAAAAAAAAAAATTCTATGATGGTATAAATACATTTCCTTTTTCTTTTTTTCTGAGAAATGGTATAAATACATTTCTATATAATAAAGGTTGAGATATAAATATCTTTACTCTGTACGTTGAAATTAATAAGAATGATTTGCTAATTTAAAAATTCATTAAATCTCATAGACAATTATTTTAGATTTACTTTTTTCAGTGATCTCTATCTGTTTCTTAAATTGCCAAATCTACTTACAAGTAATCAATTTAAGAAGTTGTTTAATACAAATTATTAAATAATATGATTTTAACTTCAAAGTAATATCAAAGAGTGCTCATTCAACCAAAAACAACTAAACAAAATGTTGGACAATTTAACATTATTCATAAATTGACAAAAGTAGAGGTAATATGACAATGAACTTTCATTGTCCAGTGTAGATTGATGGTAGAGAGTGCTAATTTAATTTAATAATTTTTTAGGTTTGATCGTATTCATTATAAATGATATCTTTATAAAAGTAATAATAAAAATATAGTTTCATAAAAGTAATAATAATAATAATAATATATTTTCTAAAAATTTTACCCATAAAATATGGTAAACTGATCCGTATTAATAGTGTGATAATTACACATAAATTTATTACATCATTTGAGTAATGAATCTAGATAGCATTACATATATATTATACTGTAATTGTATAATACCTCTTAACTTTAGATAAGTTAGGACAAAAAAATCTCAACTATTCATTAGACGTGACAGATAAAGAGAATAGATAAAAATAAAAATAAATAATTATCATTTGATTATTTTTATAATAATTAAATTATAATAATTTATTTTTATTTTTATTTTTTTTTGTCCGTTACATCTTATGGACATTCATTCTAGAATATGTACATAATGGGCGGCGCTTTGGAATTGTGGGTTTTAAACTTTGTTCTCCCTCTTAAAAACCAGTTCAAGAAAAATAAAACAGAACATTGTTCACAGATCAAACTTGTATTCTGATTAACGGAACTATGGGCTACCTGAACCCTCCAACTTCCTCACTCATCTGTCTCACCAGTCATTGGACAGCCTCGGGAAGGTGTGACCACTTTCGAAATCATATGATATATGCAAGGTCATAGCCTACGTATTTTGTCACAAGAAAATGCATTATAATTACGTACCCTCATATTATTGGTCTGACGTAATCTAATTGTCGATAGAGTCCCTACATATGAAAATGGGACCCTTTCTACTTTCAAAATTTAAAATTTGGACTCTTGCTTCTTGAATAATACCAAAAACGATAATTATTCTCGTGAAGGATGGAATACGTCATCCTTCATCAGTCATGACGCAATGAATCTGACGTCGATCATACGAACTTTTTCTTTGTTTATTTTTCAATGACTACCGTACCTTCTAGAACATTAATTTATGTTTTTAATTATGTTGTTTTAATATAATAAGCTTAAGGGCACATACTCCCCTGCTTCGCATAATTATGCACTTCTTCATCTATCATAATGGTGAGGATTGAAGTTTCATGGACATTTTATAAATATATGTGGATCGTTTTTCTCATTTTAGTACAACTAATAGTCCTTTGATTATAAAAGTATATATCACAATGGTTCAAATGGTGACTATCTACGACAGCGATAGTATTCACCCTCACCTTTTAATACTATAGGAACATTCTTCCCTCCACGCATGTATTCGAGCCACTCAATGATTGTGCGTCTAATTAATATATATACATGTATATATTTTTTAATCATAATTAATTTACACTTATATAATTTCTACGGTATAGTACATTAACATTCTAAATTATTAGGATCACTATTTAAATTAAATAAAATAAAAAATACAATGAATAAACGAAATTAATACTTCTAACAATTTAAAAATTGTGACACATTGACTCTAAAGGCCCGTTTGTTTCACGAGTTTGGATAACAATTTATTCAAACAATTGATTTGGTCCAATCAAATCACCTTTCATTAAATTATCCTCTCCCAATTTTATCCCACTAGATTGAGATATATGAAACCCATTGAACTCATGGTGTTAAAAAAAACCTATCTCTCTCTTTACCTTGATCTCACCTCTCTCCACCACACTGTGTGCTTGATCGAGAACCAACTCCGTTCCGACGTGTTCTCCCACCATACCGACTTGCTCTCTCCTCTTTCAACCATGCTGACCACGCCTTTTCCACCATTTGGTTTGCCATCTTCTCCTTCTAGTATTTCGTTTGCCACGTTCGATCTGAGATCTCCGACCCTTACAAATCTGTCTAACCTAAAATCCAACAACTCTCTAACATGCACCACACCATTGAGCTCCTTTAACACCCCATCCATGCTCTTGGGCTTTCCCAGAAGCTTTGCGTCTCATCTCCGCATCAAAATCTGACCTGAACAAGGAAAGAAATCAGAGGGTGGAGGGTGAAGAGAAAGGGAGGAGGGTGATGATGGTGGAGGAGAAAAGGTTTTACTGAAAAAATTCTATAAAGTCTTTGTTGACGTCTGGATTTGGATCCTAGTCAATGAGGTTCGTTTTTAGGCCCAACCTGTAATTTCAGATTGTGGATATTGAATATGCAAGGTAAAGAAGTAAAGGAGAATAGGTCAGAGGCAAAGAGAAAAACACAATAAGATTTTAGAGTGGTTTGGCCCAATTAGATGTCTACATCCACTGTTCACTTTCTCATTATTTTGGCAGAGTATCGACCTTTAAAAGATTGTACATGCTCTACAATGAAAATCCTCCCCTACTTATAGAGAAATGGGAGGTGCTACAGTAAAACAGAATAAAACAAAAGTATACAGCAAACTGAAATTACAATGATGAACTACATTTAATGCGCCGGTATCTCATTTAATGAAGCCGACAGTGCATTTAATGTGGCCGAAATTACATTAAATGCAGCTGAAACTGTCACCTCTGAGCTCTGCCCGAATGTGATCTCAGGCGGCTAATTTGTACAGGTTAGGTTAGGCCGTCGTAATCTTGGTTGTAGTTTTTGGTAGAGATGGCGTGTATACATGCTTTGAGCTGTATCTTGCATGACGTTTTCGGCTTCTGCTGACCACGGTTTGGGAGGCATGACGAAGATAGACTCTTCAGCGAACAGAATATCCAGTTGAGCTGGCGAATAGATGAGTTTCTGACGGATCGGACACCTTGAGAGTTAATGTGATAGATCATGAATCAGTTCTCTTGCGACCAAACATAATATTAGGCGAATAGTTTCACAAACGAGTAGGTGTATAAGTATGCTCAGAAATCACCGTGTAACTAGACAAACAATTCTGAACGAACAGCCTAGTGAAATAGATCTGTCGATCACCCTTTGGCGAACAGATTAAGCGAACAGATCTGGCGAGCAGTCATAACGATCAGCCCAGGCGAACAGACCTATTGAACAGCTTAAGCGAATAGTCACAGCGTACAGCTTAAGCGAGCAGACATAGCGAACAGCTTAGGTGAGTAGACATAGCGATCAGAATTAAGGATCGATATTGACTGCAGTCGTATGCAGGATAACGAACAGATCATTGATCAGACTACCAATACTATTCGCGAGTAGATCGACGATCGGCGATCGGCGGGTGGGGGGGGACTTGGGATACGAACAAAATGGAGAGTCAGTCTAATGAACAGATCTGTTGTCAGGAAAGCGGTAAGAAAGAATGACAGATTGTTGAGCCTTTGGACCATTGGGCCTGTACCGTAGATCTTCCCTGGCCCAATCGACTTGATCGCAAAATTAACCATAACAATCCTTAAAAAATTTACTTCAAATTCAAGTTTGTACCCACTATATTTAATCATATTCTATATTTGACCAAATATAAGATAACATCCAATCATTTCACATTCAATCTTATCCTATCAAATTCAATTAAATCCCATATAAATAGGCTAATCTTATCCATGTACCAAATGAGGCCTAAAACCTCTATTTAAACTTAACTGTAGGTAGATATATAAAGCAATTATGCAGTGCACTGTAAAGAGCCAAAGTAGACCAGCATCAGATATATAAAGCAACATATCTCATACGATTATATTTACCATAAGAAAAATATATAATAATACTTCAAAAAAAATATATATATATATATATATATATAATAAGTAATCCAATTATGCCATATATGGTTACTATGTAATATGTGATTTGTTCCAATCTCCACAAATTCAAGACTATAAATAAGGCAGTTCTGTCAAAAAAAAAAAAACATTTAAAGATTGGCTTAAGAGAGAAAACAAAACAAAAAATGAAGGAAACGAGAGGGCATGTAGTGGTGATTCCATATCCAAGCCAAGGACACATCAACCCTCTTCTTCAATTTGCAAAACGTTTAGCCTCCAAAGGTGTCAAGGCTACTGTAGCCACCACCCAATACACAGTCAAGTCCATATGTGCCCCGCACGTCGGGGTCGAGGCCATCTCTGATGGGTTCGACCAAGGCGGCTTCGCTCAGGCGAAAAAAGAGGACGTGTATCTCGAGTCATTCAAGTCTAATGGCTCCAGAACTCTGTCTGAGCTCATCAAGAAGTACGAGAACACTAGCCACCCAGTTAGCTGTATTGTGTACGACTCGTTCCTGACATGGGCTCTTGATGTCGCAAAACACCATGGCTTGTATGGCGCAGCATTTTTTACCAATTCAGCGGCTATTTGTAGCATTTTCTGTCGCATACACCATGGAATACTCACTCTACCTGTTAAGCACGAAGACTTGCCATTGTCGCTACCTGGTCTTCCTCCTTTGAACCTTGCTGATTTGCCAACCTTTATCAGGTTTCCTGAGAGTTATCCGGCTTATTTAGCTATGAAACTCAACCAATATTCCAACTTGGACAAGGCTGATTGGATTTTTGATAATACATTTGAAGAATTAGAAGGCCAGGTATGAATAGTATATATATATATATATATATATACACACACACACACACACACACAATCAACGGTATAATAATATTTTCAATTCGGACAGAGGAGATAGTAACTATATAAATATGTGTGATGTTATTGTAGTGGATGAATTGATCATGGTAATGGTTTGTAGCTAATAGTTTTGATTTGTTATGTGTTTGGAATAATAGGAGGCAAGAGCTGTGTCAGACCTATGGCCCGGGAAGCTTATCGGTCCAATGGTGCCATCGGCATACTTGGATGGGCGGATCAAGGGGGACACAGGATATGGATCGAGTCTATGGAAGCCACTTAGCGAAGAATGCATTGAATGGCTTGAAACAAAGCCAGAAAAGTCGGTGGTGTATATCTCTTTCGGGAGCATGGTGTCTCTGACAGCAGAGCAGATGGAGGAGCTAGCACGGGGATTCCAAGACAGCAATTTGCATTTTCTTTGGGTGGTCAGAGAGCCACAGCTTGATAAGTTGCCTACGTGGTTCATTGACTCGACCAAAGAAAAGGGTCTGATCGTGACATGGTGCAGCCAACTAGAAGTGCTAGAGCACCCAGCTATAGGTTGTTTTGTGACACATTGTGGGTGGAACTCGACGCTTGAAGGGCTCAGCCTTGGTGTACCGATGGTGGGCGTGCCTCAGTGGACCGACCAACTAACCGATGCCAAGTTCATTGAAGACGTATGGGAAGTAGGAGTTAGAGCTAAGGAGAATGAAAAGGGAATTGTGAGGAAAGAAGAACTTGTCAAGTGCTTGAAGCAAGTAATGGAAGGAGAACGAAGCCAAGAGATCAGGAAGAATGTTAATAGATGGAAGAAATTGGCAGAGGAAGCAATTAGCGAAGGAGGAAGTTCTGATAAAAATATTAATGACTTTGTCAACAGTTTAATGTGCTCCAATGGCAATTGAGCACACAGGGTTTATGTTTATTTAATTTGTGTGTGATCGCCATCAGAGCGATGCTTCTATAATATTTAATTTCTGTATGGGTGGTTATGAGTGCATTTTCTCCCTTCACGTCTGCAGCCTATCGTCATTTTATACCATTTGATCTTCCATGAACTAAAGTGAATTCTAATATGGAGTGAGGCTATTGCCACCCAAAAAAATTACTTATCATACCGATATTTTTAATAAATAAAAATATTCGTATATAAAATTACTTATAAGACAAAATAATTTAAAATAATAAAATAAAATAATATTTTATATTCATTTAACTTATTATCATAAACTGTTCAGATTTTTAAATCTAAGTATTTCTAAAGGATAGAGCTTTTGGAATCTATTTCAAAAAGAAAGAGTTTTTGGAATCTACTCTCAGACTTGGGGCTTCTCATGTTTGGAGGAGTATTTTATGGGAGAGGGGGTTGCTTAAAAAAGGTCTAAGATTGAATGTTGGAAATGGTGAACGAATTAGAGCTTTTCAAGATTCGTGGCTGCCCAGACCTTTTTCCTTCAAACCCATTTCTCAGACAGGAAGTTTTAATGTCAAGTTTGTTGAGTTTGTGAAGCCAGGAAGAGATGGGTGGGACTTAGGAAAAATCAATAGTTCTTTCCTTCCCATTGATAGAGAAGCGATCTTGTCAATCCCCCTTAGTGTGCACAGTAAGGAAGATAAACTCATGTAACACTTTGATAGATTTGGATCCTATAAAGTCAAGAGTGGGTACTGCCTAGCGATTCTTAAAAAAGTCTCAGGGCCTAACCTCAGCTCCAGCTCCAACTTAACTTTCAAATGGTGGAAGTTAAGGTGGCACGTCTCTATCCCTCCCAAGATTAGAATTTTTCTTTGGAGGTGCTTTAAGAATGCTCTTCCTGTGTTGGCAAACTTGACTAACAGATTCGTTCCTGCCTCTCCAGTTTGTCCTAGATGCAGAGAGGCTCCAAAGACAGTGGAACATACTCTCTTCAAATGTATTGTAGCTGTTCAGATTTGGTGTGCTTCTCCCTTCTGGTCTGATGTTTCTAGTTTGCTCAACCTTTCGATTGTCGCTGTAAGTGCTTCTCTATAGCTTAATTAAATGGAACTCTTTGCTATTCTATTGTGACAGGGCTGAAATGTATGAATTTTTTTTTTCCCCAAAGTTTCAAGCCCCTTTCATTGGGCAGTTTCCTATTTGTCTGAGTTCAAACATTTTGCTTCTGTAATTTCTAAAATTTTTGCTCCTTCTCCACGGATGCAGCTGTCAAAGCAGGTGTTAATTAGATTGGTATTGGAGCAGTTATCAGGGATGCTTCAGGAGGTATCACAATAGCCATTGCTAAGGTTTTGCCTACTTATTTTTTAGCAAAAGTGAGTGAATGACTGATTCTTCGGGAGGGTTTACTTTTGGCCCATAATCTAGTCCTCTTGCTTTCTTCAACTGAAACTGATGCTAGACAAGTGGTCATTGATTTCCATTCTAGTAATCCTCCTAATGGTATTTCTAGTTTTCTTAGATATGATGTTGTATCCTTGTGTAAGGAGGTGGACAATTGTAAGTGTCTTGCTATTTTTCGTAATGGAAATACAGTCGCACGTCGCTGACTTCTTTGGCTTTCTTCTCTGAAGAAGATTTGTTCTGGCAGGCTGTTAGTCTCGATTGTAATTTTCCCCGTTCGGTATAATGCATTTTCAGTTTCTTTAAAAAAAAAATAATTGTGATAAATCCTAGTTATCCCATCCTTCTTGATGTTTGAAAATTTCTAAACTAATTAAATTTAAAAATCTTAACTTCATAGAATTTTTTTTTTTTTTTTTTTTTTTTTTTTTTTTTTTTTTTTAACTTTTAGGGTAAATAATTAAAACTACTAAGGTGAATAATACCAGTGAAAATTCACAAACCTAAACAATTGCATATGTTGGAACTCTTCCAATTCACACTTAGAATTTCAAAATTATCATGACAATAATTTTAATTACTTATCTTTTGACGATAAAATTGTTTTGCGATAATAATATTGAGAGACCAAAAGAAGTTAAGAGAGTGATTGTCCAGTATTTTTTTTTTCAAATTTATTAAAAAAAAAAAAAAAAATTCTAGATGTAACAAAATCATTGTTACATAAATATGTCATTGATTAGAAAGAAAGAAAAAAAGGAATTAGATTGAGAATAATCAAAACTAAAGAATAGAAAAAGAAAGAAAGAAGCCAACAATAAAAGATGAAGGAGAAGAATGAAGAAAAAAGAGGAAGAAAACAAAAGCAAGAAGGCGGTTTCTGGTTCAAACTTCAAAGGAAGGACTGACCTTTCTTTTTGTGATTATTTTTAAGGAAATGCTGTTTATAATGTAAATAGAGTTTATATTATAAGTAAATTAATTCTTGGTTATTTTTGACAATAAAACAAAAATTAGAATTTTAAATTTTAATATTGTGTATGATAAAAAAATGGGTGAGGAGTACACTTTTGGACGGCAACAAAAGATATCCTTATCTTGATCACTATTGCAAGTATATTTATAAAGCATATCTCTGTCTTCTATAACTTCAAATTTAATATTGAGTACAGTAATTGATTTTGACTTCTTTTTCCCAAACGTTCCACGAGTAAAGCAAGACAAGAAAACTACACTCAAACAATTTTTTTTTAATTTTTTTGATCATATCCTCAGACAATCTAAACATTGTGAAACCATTCATACTCTAGAATATTCGAAGATAGAATCATGAAGCGTGGAAGAGACAAAAAGTAGAATCTCAACACGACAATTTGTGTGCTGGAAAATTATTTAGTACCATGACTATTTCTCAATGTCAATAGGAAACCACTTTTGAAATTGTCCACAGATGATAAGGTACAAATACAATTACTTTTCATTCACGCAAAAGAAATTAATTATCTTTCTTATACGATAATTTAACTCTGGAAAGCGCATAAAAGCAACGTGGGTCTCAGAAATTATCACCGAACAATAGCGGCAAAAGTTTATGAAATTTTTGACCAGCACGTAGGCCATGGAGCACCACAAGCTAGTGACAGCCACAGGCCGACAAACGTCTTGTCCTAAATCATTCAGTGGCCTATGTCCACTGAAATTAGATTTTCCACTGGAAACAGATTTCATTAAATTCAGATGTAGATTTGCACTTCAATTGATTTACTGTATCGGTCATGAGCTGTTCGAATACGTGCCAAAATGTGCTCTACTTTCTAAGAATATCAAAAGGCATTAATGCTAGAAAGAATGGAAGTTAGATTTCAAACATTGAGAATATAAACCAATGAAAGAGAATATGGTTAGAGTTCCATCAGATTCTTACGCGTATGTGCATCAAGCATCGAATATAACTTAAAGAGACCGGGAATATATAATTTACATATACATACTGAATCCCAACACAAAAAAATGAGTGATGTATGCTTCTTTACATACCAAATTCTTAAACCCTAGTTAATTCATTAGTTGACGTCTCTCTGACTTTGTTGGAACCTATCACAATACAAAATTTACTTATCAGTCCAAATTTTGTATCAAAATCAGTCTCCATAGCTTTGCGTTATGTAACAATACAAATGTAAGAGCAAATGAAACCCAAAAGACAAAATTTCAACTATCAACTACAAAATTTTGGTGCTGCATTGCAACTATAGAACTTTGAACAATAAAGAGCCTTACCTTTCTTCTTAAGCTTGTTCCGGAAGCTTCTTTTTCTACTAAATGCCGTTTCCTGTATCCATAATAAAAGTTTAGTATTAACCCCAGTGGATTTATACGGTGATTGTTTATAATTCCATTCCAATATTAATATATGATCAGTCATTACTAATATGTTGATAGGCACCAAAGTCTGCTTGGTAAACCTTTTTAGGGTGAAAACAGAGAGCAGAACAACAAATTTATTTCTTTAATCAAGAATTTAGAACTCCAAAATTGTTTTTTCAGTTAACCAAAACTGCAAGCTTAATTCTCCTGCTTGACAGGAAGCAAGTTTTGATAATTACCACAGGCTGACCCAGTTTCCCTGCTTGACGAATTGCATTAACAAGATCCCGGTTCATTTCTGTGTAAAGGCTAGTGACAAGTCCATATTGACCAGCTCTAGCTGTACGCCCAACCCTATGTAAAAAATCTACTGCCGAAGTGGCAAAGTCTGCCTGAAAGAAATCAACAAATGACATAGTTAGCTCTGCAAAAAATTGTAAATGGTGTGGTTAAAAATTGTAGATTGTGTGGTAAAACAAGTACAATAGTTAAGAGTACTATTAGAGAAACGGATTCGCTAGTCGCTATAATACCAGAGATAACCACAAGCAAATCTGGTCTGGGAAATGATAATGAAGCGCACTTAAAGTTTTATGAGCATTTAAATTTTATTTCGATAAGAAAAAAGCTTTTGAAATTTTTAGACAAAACTTGATAGCTTGAGGTGGACGGTCCCTACAAGCATTGGTGATTGAAATTTGGATGCCAATAGAAGTAAAGTGTACAGGGCACCTTCTCAAAACTATTACTTAGACCATCCATCAATGCCCTTTGGATTACAGACATGATGCTGGCTCATGAAGTACAGTGAAGGTTTAAGATAACATATAGTGCAAAAGACCTTTCTTTTATTTATTTACTCATTTTTAAAAGAAACAGATTTATATAGTAAAAATTATAACCACCTTGAGACAAAAGTTTAGTGAACCAGTGGCCCACAACTACAAAAGCAAACCTCCTCCATATCATTTAAGATTGCACATCCGATAAAATCGGTTGCCCCTTGAATAAACCTAATCCATTTTATCCATCAAATATGCCCCAATTGTTAAGAATGAAAATGAAGGAATTAGAGGCTGCAAGCTCAAAACTGCAGGTTTGTTCCACCACCATATTACAACCTACTTTGGCTGGACCAACAGTTAGGAATGATGTTTTCATCAATATCATCTTGATCTGTTCTCCGATAGCAAGAAACTATAATTCTACCAATTTTGGAAAATAAAATGTGTACTTCTATTTCACTACAAGAACTACTTTTTCTTTAGATCTTTCATGCTGTATCCAAACCAAATTTGTAGGTTCAAAACTTTATTTCATGTTCTTATATTATTAATTACAAATTTCATAATTTTATCATGTTTAAAGCTAGCAGAACATTTGCTCACTTATCATGGAATATAACGAACAAATTTGCTGTATTTAACTGATTTATTAAGAGGGAAATCACCTGAATAACATGTGAAACATTTGGAATATCTACGCCGCGAGCAGCAGCATCAGTACACACAAATATTCCACCTTTCACTTGGAAATTAGTTAAGGTGTTAGCCCTCTCTTCCAAAGACAGGTCCTTATGGTAACGGTAACATTCGAGACCAGCTCTTTCCAATATCTTAGCAACTGCTTCAACAGCCTCGACAGTGTTGGCAAATACCATGGTGCGACTTACATCAGCACCCCAGCCCAAACGTTCTTTTACAGCCTTAATGAGTGCATCCACCTGTGTCTCAACTGTTACTTCAATCCACATCTCTTTCAACCTGAAGTCAATAATAAAGAACACATTATTAATGAAATTAAAAAAAAAAAAAAACGTTGAACCATCTAAAGAGGCAGGGCACAGATGAATACAAATTAAAAGAGGTTATCATTCATGGCTGATAGATATTTAATTGATGGTATAAGGGTTTTGAAGTTTATGTTACAAAATAAATACATATAGAACAACAATGAACAGGTAAGGATTCTCTGATGTTCCCTGCTTAATTTTTTATCAGACAATAATAGGCCATTGCCTAGTCTACATCGAGAAAAAGGACAGTCAAGTTGCAGAGTTTCCACCTCAGACATCCCATGTCCCTGTAGGTTTACATATTCTACACAAGTTTTGTGTTATGGGAAAACAACGGAGTGCAAATTATTTTCAAATTATGAAATTGGAAAGACAATCCTGCTAATATTGACCAATTTTCCAGACCCTTAGAATTTTAAACTGCACAACAGTAGATGGCTATGCCTCAGAAATTTAAACATGAGATAGAAAGAGAAATAGATAATGCAAAGCTCAGAGACACAGAGAGAATGAGAGAGCTTGTAGCAAAGACAAAGATATCTACTATTAAGGATAACAAGCAAGCATAAATTGAATATGGCACCTGGGATTGTGGCAATGGAGGTAGTTTCCACTAACCCAAATGGCATCCGGGAACATATGCTTCAACACTGCCCCAGCTGTTTTCTTTCCATTAATTGGAAGGGTTGCTGCAACAAAAATGTATTGCTTACTGCGCTCATAAGTTTTTCTTACTCTCCTCCAGTCTTTTTTCTCAACTGACCCAGATTTACATTCCTTCATTAAGTCCATATCACCAACACCATCCTCAAAATTATCCTCTCTTTCAGAGATATATTCATTTTGAAGGCCTTCTTTACCCCCCATATGAGAGTGTGACAAAGAACCTTCTATATGTTTCTCAGATCCAGATTTATTCATTTGTGACAATAGTTTTTCATCAAAACGGAACATATGTATGAGACGGATAACTTGATTTTGAAAACTTCCACACAAAAGCATATCAGCTTCATCAAACACCTACCAATTATTAGGAAGATGAAATCGACTATAGTTTCATGACTTATCGAGTAAACAAAATGAATAAAATGGTCACAAGGGACAAATGTTACCATGTATTTTACGCCACGAACAAAATCCAAGCAACGGTGTTTGTTGGGGTCTATATTATTCAAAAGAGCAGCTGGTGTTGACACAATAATATCTGGTTTATCGATTGGCCATCCCTGCAGTCCAAATATCTTGTTTGCTGAGTCTAAAATCCAGACAAGCACAAAAAGAACTCTACATTGTATCTCAAAAAGTTGAATAGTAACCCATCTTATATATAGATACTAAAAATATTGAATGATAAATGCTTATAAAAACATAACAACAGATAGTATGATTGTCATAAAAACAAATAGTACAATAATGTTGTATCGTGATTAAGAACAATCATAGAATCCTTACCTGTCGCCCGCAGATGGCTGCAGCTTTTAGAAGTGGTTCACCATTATCTCCAGAGAGACCATTAGCCATTCGAGCAACTTGTTCACATAGCAACACATTTGGGCAAAGGACAAGAGAAAGTCTGTCGTGAGTAGTCAATGATCTCTCGGAATTAGTATTCCCTGAACCATCAATTGCACCACATAACTTATCGATTAGAGGAACCAAGTAGCTATGCGTCTTACCACTGCCTGTCTCTGCAGCAATCACAACATCTTTTCCTGATAGTATAGGTCCAATTGACGCAGCCTAAAATATAAATCCAAACTTTTCGTTATCCATCACAAAATCACAATGTCAAGTGCATGAAATGTCACAAACAGCTATGTCAAACGAAAACAATATAATGCGTTAACTACTAATTAGATCAAAAGTAAATGCTGATGCCATAACCACATCAAATCAATTCAACATATGAAGTCAGTAGCATAATCAAATTAGTATACCAATACCTTCCATGTTCATAGTAATATCAACATGAGCATGAAAAGCAAACGCGAAAGCGATGGAATTGAAGGAAACCTGAACAAGAGAGGGTCTACCGAAGCCGGAATTTTCCAGAGCAGAGGCCAGCCGGTCAGATAAACCTAGAGACTTCCAGGAAACGGTGTCGTCGGCGAAAAAAGTGTCGTTTGAAGCCTTTTTGTCCGCTGCAACAGCGGAAGCAGTAGCGAATCGTCTAAAGAGTCTTCCATTTGATTGGTTGAGCTGGAATAAGCACAGGCAAAGTGGATAAGATGAAGATGGAGAAGAATTGGAGAGAAATGAACGCGAAGATTTGAACTTGGAGAGGACTTTTGGAGATGATGATAATTTGTAGAAATGGAACATTGAAGAGGAACGATAGAGAATCATTTGTGTATTGTTTGGGTTTAGTGTTGGCTCTTTGTTGATTCAATGACTAGAAAATGTTGGATTTAGGGTTTATGCATGCTTAAACCCTTGCTACACCAATTTTCGCCGGTCAGGCTGACTCGACTGACACGTCAGCTACCTTGCTGACATGTCCAAAATTTAAGTAAGTAAGCGCTGGCTGGATAGTCCAGTCAGCAAGTCGGCTACACGATTGATCACTTCGTGCCAAAGTGTGACGCGTGGCATATAATGTTCATCTGATTACACGCGTCGATGATCTGTTTTGTTTTGTAGCGACGACACTCAAGTATACAGTAGGTTACACCGTAGCTGAACCGGTTTTTCCCATTCGGTTTTAGCAGGGACTCTGGTTCCTCCTGGAAGAAGAGGGAAAGTCAGTCGATGGCGCCGAAGAAGAAAACCAAAATTCTAAGTCCCTCTCCCGACCCGAACGGAATATTCGCCGGAATGTCCGTACTTTTAGTCGAAAAAGGAGTTCAAAACCGTAGAATACAGGTTCTTTTTCATTATGAGAGAGTAGTTGTCAGTTGAACAAAGGATTGTTTTGTGTTAATATAGTTACATTTTGGTGATTAAGGTTTGGAAGCAGAAGCTGGTGCAAATGGGAGCAACTATTGGGGAGCGTCTATCCAAGAAAATTTCTCATGTTTTTGCTGTGGATTTGAATTCGCTTCTTCAACAACTTGATAGGGAACGCTTGGCACGCTTCAAAGGAGTAAGTTCCTTCAACATGCTTTTATTGCTTTAGAGATGCAATTTCTAGGTTAAATTTCAATGTTATATATTCTAGAAAGTTGATTGATTTTGTTATGTGGCTTAATTTGATTTTGTGTTACTTGCGTTTGCTTAGCTAATTTTGCTCAGTAATATATAAATTTTAGCAAATTTTAAAAAATCTGACTTGAGAGTAGAGACCACTGTTGACATTGGCATTTATAAATCCAATGCGTTTTTAGAAGTTTTTTTAACTTCTTACCAGGTTTTGTCTGAGTTAAGATAGATAGTTTGTATCGACGGCTCGTTGCAGAGTGTTCTCCTTTGTCAATGGCTGGAGGACAGCCTGAGCTCAGGAGAGAAGGTTTCTGAGGATTTGTATCGTTTAAAACTGGATACGGAAGAAGATAATGTAGCAGACAAATCTTTGGATTGGAGACAACAAAGTGGAAATGCTGCTAGTGGTGGTGAACCATTACATCACAAAAAGATCAAATCCTCCAATGAGGATGTGGAAAGCTTCAAAGCCGAAAGCAAGAGAGATGGAGAAAGTAATGCTGTATCTGAGAAGGCAACTAGCCCCATAAGTTCTGACAGCTTGCACAACTCTCCAAGTGCTGCAACTATGAGTCTGGATGCCCCCAGTGCTCATTTTAAGGATGTAAGGTTTAGTAACTAGAAGTTAAATTGATTTATGGGACAAGTTGCACTATCTTGTCTGTGCAGTATGTGTAAATTATATATCTTTTTTTATTTACTCTTCTATCTGTTCTGTGTGAATAATAACTGAGGTAATGTTTTTGCAGCCATCCTTACCGTACAGTCCTCCTGATTTAAACAAGAATATCACTGAGATATTTGGGAAACTTATTAACATATATAGGGGTGAGTATTGATTTTCTCCTCTGTATGTGTTTGTTTTTGTTATTATCTTGTTGCAAGGAGAGTATTGTTTATTGTCACTGTTTCCATAGAAGTCTGAAGTGCGTTTACTTTTCTATGAGAAGCAATGGGTGAAGACCGAAGGTCATTCAGCTATCACAAAGCTATTCTGGTTATTGAGAAGTTACCTTTTAAAATTGAAAGTGTAGACCAGGTTAAAGGCCTACCTGGGATTGGGAAGTCTATGCAGGATCATGTAAGTAAGCCTACATGTTTTAAGTTACAGTCTTATGCATTTCTTGCATCTATTGATTGACTTGTCAATTGCTTATAGTTTCGTACTGTGGCTCTGTGAGAGTATAAATCATTTTACGTTACTTATCTCATCCTTCTTCTAGACGTTTAAGTGTACATTAACTAGATTTTGTTGTTCTTTTTTGTTGCTATTTGATTATTGAAATTATAAACTGAATTTGGCCAAAAGTTTACTGCCTGTGTTATGAGCCTGGTGAAATTGTTTTTGGTTTTTTATTAATTTTATTGCATGCAAAACTTTTAGAAATATGCTTCAAAAAGTATGTGTACCAAGGGAATGCATGATTTTTCTTCGAATATGTTTGTTACACATGCAATTGGAAAATCCATGCAGATTCAGGAAATAGTAACTACTGGGAAGTTGTCAAAGTTGGAGCATTTTGAAACAGATGAAAAGGTAATGCAAAGATTATTCGGAAATATAAAGGTCCACAATATTAGCTATTTAATGAATTGGTTTTGCATTTTTTTCACGTTTTGTCTACATACACCACATCTATGCGTCAAGAAAATCTGATTTGTTTGTTGACTAGAGTTTTGTTTGCCAATAGTTGATTGTCGAGTGCTTATTAATACATTAACTGGAATGTTGCTTTTCTTCTTTCAAACTGTTTGAATATAGATAATATTGTGGGGATCTTTCAAACAATTTAAGCTTCTAGGTTAAATGGTCCATAACATGTATCATAGCGCATTTGATCTAGGGGTCTTGAGTTCGAAACCTTGGAACCAAGAATCTGGTGACATTATAGCATTGCAGCAAGAATGTGTATTAGAATTTAAATACTGTTATTGGGTCCTTTCTTAATAGCTTAAACTTTTGGCTGAAATGATTACATACACAGACTTTCCTGCAGCATTCAGTACCTTTCATGTAAAGTCAGAAGTGTGACTGCTGAGATTAGGGATGTGGGTATTCTATCCCAAATATCAGTTGATGGTGTCTGGGGTTCTCTTCTGTCAAGTATTGTCAAGAAATGAAAAAAATTGGAATTCACCCATGCTCTTGTAGATAATTTTGTGGATATCTACTAATGCCATAGCTATTGTGTCAAGATTTTGTGGATTATTCATTTATTTCATGCTATTGTTTTGACAATTTGCAGGTACGGACGATCAGTTTGTTTGGGGAAGTTTGGGGCATCGGTCCAGCCACTGTGCAGAAATTATATGAGAAAGGACACAGAACCCTGGATGACTTGAAGCGTGAGGATTCATTAACACATTCACAGAGGATGGGCTTGAAATATTTTGATGACATTAAAACAAGGATTCCACGCCATGAGGTTTGGTATTTTGCTTTGTCCTAGAATTTGTTTCTAATTTTTTCTTGGATTTCCTGACCTTCACCTCAGAAAGATGTGCCTCTTATAATTGTGTAGGTTCAAGAGATGGAACTTCTACTACAGAAAGCTGGGAAAGATATTTTACCTGGGGTGAGCACCATAAGTATTGGACTGAACAAAAGTTTGACCTCTGATCCATCTTTTAGATTCTTCTGGGTCAGATCATACCTTTGTTTATCTTTTTCCATTTAAAAAATTATGATGTTATAAATTGGGCATATGAGACGCAGTCTTTGCAGAATGAGCTGGGTTTCTCTTTTTCTACCACATTTTATTTTTTCTTTCCCAATTTTCCTGAGACAGTATAAATAAATGAATAGTATGTCACAATCAAAAGTTACCTCTTTGTATACACACAAATATATCCTGAAGTCCTCTGTTGATTATTCACTTAGTTAGTCGTGGCTCAAATATATTGTGTTATTGGCCTGTGACTTTACTTCCTGAGATTCTGAAACTGAACTTAGAAGTTTCTTTTAAGGCCCTAGCATTTTGACTTTACATTATTATTGTTACCTAAAAAGCTTGAGAAAAGGGGACCCTGTTTTTGAGTGTCAGTCTTTTGTTTGAACGTATATATTGTTATGAAAAAGGCACATGCACTAAAAATAAAGTGATTTTTTGTAATTCAATTTTTCTATTGCACTTTGAGTAAGCTCCTTATTGTGATATTTTCATAAGAGAATTCTGTTTTTAAGTGTCAGTCTTTTGTTTGAACATCTATTTTGTTATCAAAGAGGCACATACATTGAAAATAAAATGATCTTTGTAATTCAGTATTTCTATTGCACTTTAGAGTAAGCTCCTTATTGTGGTATTCTGAAAACTTTCCCGAAGGTGGTTATTTTATGCGGAGGGTCATTCAGACGTGGAAAGGCTTCCTGTGGAGATCTAGATATTGTGATCACACATCCTGATGGGAAAAGGTAGTATATACATGTATAATTCCCTTTTATGCCATTGTCATATATGGACTACTTGCTGATGGAATCTAATCACTAAAATTTACTCTTCATGCTCTTAAACTTATAAGGTGCTACATTTTTCTTACTTAATTGGTCTTCCTCCTCCCTGCTTGTTATTATAAAGATTATTATTTATGAAAGCTGAGTTAGTTTGCTGTATTTTCAGTCACAAAGGGTTTTTATTGAGGTTTGTGAAGCGCTTAAAGGATATGAATTTCTTAAGAGAGGATTTAGTTTTCACTACTCATAGTGAGGAGGTATTATGTTCTTTCTTTATTGTTTATTTCTTTGCATGACTTTCACCTAATATGGAACAGTGTGAATATGTTACACATTGTTCATGGAATGCATACCCTCACAAAAATTCACACATTTTTTTGTCCTTCTATATCATATTCTATTGAGATAGTTAAGTCTCGGCTTACTAGTTTCTAACATTATCTGCGATTGGCTATACACCAAAAATGTTCTTGGTCTATGAATAGTTTCCTCTTCTAGTTGTGCATTGACTGATTGAGATTTAATTAAGCATATCTATTCTATCAAGCAATCTTGCAGGGGTATACCTGTGAATTTTAGGGTTTTTATTTTTATCAGAATACATATCCTGTACAAAACAGCCCTAATATATGTACTCATTAGGCAGTAACAAACTGCTTAATCTAAGGAATCTGTTTCCTCCTTAAAGAAGGAAATTAATACCAAATCATCAAAAAAATAGGAACCTATAAATACATCATAATTAAATATCAAGATCCCTAGAAAACAGTAACAATATCTCCAACAGCTACAATATCTCCAACAATACTGAAACAGCAATCTGTGTCATTTTTAACCCCTTACATGATTTAAAGGGAGTAGTTTTGTGTTCTAGAAGTGCTCTCCCTCCTTATTGACAGTGGATCTTGCAGCTTAGTGGATTGGGTTCCTATTTCTGTGATTCTAATTTTACAGTTTTTGAGTTAGCCAGAGTACCAAATTTTAGTATGTGTCTACAAAATTAATTCATCCTATTGCCTATTCTAAGCTTGGAAAGTATATTCTTCTTACATGCTTTAATTTGCTGAGCACTTGTAAAAGGAAAAGGAACAGATATTTGACTATCATATCTTCTTCATCTAAAAGGAGGGGAAGTTGTTAACCATTGCACAAGACCTAATAAGTTGATAATCTTGTTTTGATGAGGCTAAAATAGCAAATTTTTTAGGTTTCATCTATTTCTTTATCTTTTCTTTGGTTTCTTTCAAACTAAAAAGATACGTTTTTCTAATCTATTATCTGTAACATGTGTCTCACTATAATTAACTTGTTTCCTCCTTGTGTTTGTTTCACTAATTTTTCACAGTTGACCTTACAGGGTACTGATTCAGGTGTTGACACTTATTTTGGTCTTTGCACGTATCCTGGACGAGAGCTGCGGCACCGCATAGATTTCAAGGTATCTTTGTTCTTATATTAATCATGCTTTAAACAGGGTGTGATGATGGAGTTGAGTGAAAAAACAAAAGTTGGATGGAGACAGGATTATTCCAATACAAAGTCCCTTCTTTTAGTATGTAATATGATAACCTGTCCCTCTATTCAAACCTGCCATTCGAGACTGCTTTTGTTTTAAATGGGTTTGCCTTATCTTCACTAGTTCTCCTTGTATCAGTATTAATATTACTTATTTCTTAATGGTTGATTCTTTTTGTTGATTTCTTGTGGATGGATATCATAGTCACTGCATGCATGTGTCGTTTTATTATTAAAAAATTTTCAAATATGCCTATGACACATTTGATAGTGTTCTGTAACTGTTATAATTTATAGGTATATCCAAGGGATATATATGCATTTGGATTAATAGCCTGGACTGGAAATGATGTTTTAAATAGGAGGTATGTTCGCATCACTAGTAAATGAAATATTTTTGAATTGTTTAAATATCTGGATAGTCTTAATATCCTGAAATCACATACAGGAATGGCATAGTGAGTTGGGTGTAGTGAGTAGGAGGCTGTGCCTAGCCTTAGACAATTCTGTTACATTGATGTTGGATATTTGCATGTGTGCACATGTAAACTAGGTGGAAGCTATATTTTTTATAATTGTTCTTTTTAGTTAGAAATTTGAATTTGTTAAGTTTTAACTAAGCTATGAATAAAGCTAATTTTAGTCTTTTATCATTGTTGCTTGATTACAGGATGAGATTGCTAGCAGAATCCAAAGGATACCGACTTGATGATACAGGATTGTTCCCGGCTACTCATGGCTCAGGTGGTAAACAGGTAGGCATGGAGTTTAATTTTCAGCCCCTTTCTTTGGCTGAAGGTTTTTCTCATATGTTATTTAAAACCAGCTGTGTGGATGTATAATATGTAGGGTGTCAAAGCAAGCGCAAGCTTGAAATTCCAGACAGAAAAAGAGGTGTTTGATTTCCTGAAATTTCCATGGCTTGAACCACATGAAAGAAATCTTTAACTCTCTGGTTTGGAACTATCATGTTGTAGTTGCACACAGGCCCACGCCAAAGAGGAGGATGTACGTAGGAGTTGATCAACAGAAAACGATTTTGTAGTACTGACAGCCATGTCTCCGTTTTCTTTCTCTTTTTGTAATGGCTCTGCCTACTTGTGTAATGTGTATAGTATGTGGCTTTGGCACGGTTGATCGGTTTAGAAGCTCCGCCACTTGATTCATCATGAAGTCATTTGCATTATTTTTTGTTTTTGTGTTTTTTTCATTCCAAAATGAGAAATTAATCTTCATATTTTTCGTATTTGAAAACATATTTGGTAGCAATTATTGACAATAATATTTAGAAAATAAAAACATTAAAAATACGTCTCGAAGTAGTATTTTGGAATAGGTTTTCATAATTTAACTTTAAACTTGTTAGTATTATATATATATATATATATTTATATATAGTCATAATTCATTTATGGTTAATGAATGGTCCACATATAATGAATTGGTCTAATTAATTTTATAATTTTAGTGTGCAATAAGATGAACATTATTTTATCAATGGTGTTTGAATGTATGTTATCCTTAAAAAAGCAAGGTTAATCAATTAAGAGTAATGTCATTCATGTTCAAATGATGTAATATGTGAATTATTAATATTCTATAAGTCATGAGATGATATGATAATTAATATAATGTTAGTAATTTACATGTTAAATCATTTAAGTAAAATTTTTGAAAAGTCGTTTAAATTTTTTGCTCAAATTTATATTCAAATGATATAGTGTGTGAGTCATTAACATATTATAAATAATGAGATAATGAGATGATTAATATAATATTGAAAACTTATGTGTCATATCATTTGGACATAAATTTAAACAAAAATTTTGGGAATTCTAACATTTAGACAATTATGAAAAATTTATTTATACCGAGTGTTATATTCTAAAAGTTAGTGTGTGTGTGATTAGTACTTAAATGATGTAACATCCTAAAAAATTAGATGTCAATACATCAATTTTAATTGATGGGAAATGCTGGGCTTTCCAAAATTGTTAGTAAAATTAATACATAAATTATGTGATATATGAGTCGTCAATATGATAATATTATATTAATTATCACATCATCTTATGATTTATAGAATATCGATAATTCATATGCCATATTATTAGGATATAAATTGAGACAAAATTTTTGGTAAAAGTTTTAGAAAAACTCTTCGAAATTTTTGTTTAAATGATATGACGTGTGGGTTGTCAATATCATATTAATTATCATATCATCTCATGATTTATAGGATATCGATAATTCATATATCATATCATTTAAACATAAATTTATATAAAATGTTTGGGATATCCAACTTTACGGTGTTATATTATTATTGTTTTTTATATGTGTGCTAAATGTAGTGGGTAAATGGAGATACCTCGTGGTAAAGTTAAAACTTAATATTTTATTAAAAAAATAAAAGAAAACAGGAAACAGAAAGCTGGAAATAAATGGTGGTTTTCCATTCGGCTTGTTTTCAATAACTTTTTAGTCAGAAGCGTTTGCCGAACGCATTACCATGCGTTTCTTGACCTCAAAAAAAGGAAAAACCGAGGTTAAGCATGATGACAAACGGCCCAAGAAACGTCATTTTTATTTGTTTTTCCTAACCTCTATTTCTCCAGCTCAGAGAAAAGCATTATTTATTTATTATTATTATTTTAGAGAAATTTTAATTTAATCCTTAATATTTTAGAGAAATTTTTACTAACGTTTGTATTTCGAATTCCAATCACTCCTAATATTTTGAAAATATATCAATTAATTTTTATGTTAGTCAACCTTAACAAGAAAAAAGTTAGTTTGATCATTTTAATTTGAATATATTTATCTATTTTTAATATATATTTAATATAATATATATTTATAAATTTTAAATTTAATGTATAAAAAATATTTTTAAGCTAATTAAAAAAAAACTAGGATCTTCGCGGGAGATCGGGACCATTCTTTTTTGACGAGGAAGACTAGAAAATTGATCTTTATCATCGGAGTGGAGACCAGAACCTTGGCCTCAATGATGGAGACTATCGCTAAAGACCTAATCTCCAGTTGAAGACCAACACTAGTCTCCATAACCGAAGACTATATTTGGTCTTCAACGATGAATACTATAAAGTTTTCATCGTCAGAGACTAGTCTCCGATGATGGAGATTGATTGGAGATGATTTTTTAAAAAAAAAATTTGCATAAACATTTTTTTAAAAAAAAATTAGGATATGTTTGGTTTGATGTTGATATTTAATTTGAGTGATATTAATTTGATGAAAATGATGAAGACGATGATTTTGATAAATGTAAAAGATGAAATTGGAGATAAGGAAGATGATGAGAGGTAGAAGATGAAAGAGGTTTTTTTTTTTTTTTTTTTTAATATTAAAAATATTATATTTTTTAATTAAAATACTTATTAACTTTAAATTGAATTTAAAAAATTAATTAAATGATGTGTCATAATTTGATTGGAAGATGGTCAATGATAATTTTGTAATAATAGAAATGATTATTTTGTAATTATTAATTTTTAAAAGGGTAATTACATCATTTTAACTATTTTAAATTATATTAAGGGTAAATCAGTCTTTTTGTCACATTTGTCACATTTGACTGTCATTTTTTAATAAGAAGAACTAAATTAATACATTTTCAAAACGTTAGGATGAAGAAAATTCGAAATACAAACTGTTGTGGGTATTTCAGATTATCTGAGTGGACTGGTAAAAGCCCATGAATTTAGTGGCCCAAATTGGCAGATCCAATAAGTAAGGCCCAGTATAGAAGTTCGCAGTTCATAAAGGCTGGTTGGACCTTCAGCAAAGTCAAATCCGTATACCTAAACGACACCAAGATCGTTTGATGAGTATTCCTACCGTAACGATGTTGAGTTCGTTTGATGAGTCCGTTTGGCATAGTTTCAGTCTGTATTCCCTGCAGCTTCAGTTCGTTTCGATTCAGTTCGCCCACTGTCCATCCAGAATAGTAATCTGGCGTGTCTTGCACGATAAGAAAGATTATTTCACCTAATGGCAGCGTAATTTGAGGAAATCTCACTTAACCAGCATGAGTTAGCGTCTAAATTCACGTTTTGACAGAGTTGACTTGACAAATATCAGGAACATTAAATGTAATCCAGATATATTAATTATAAATCATAATGCTATTTTGTCTTATTTGATTTCTACTATAGTATCCCCCTCTATAAATAGGGGAGAATTTTTATTGTAAACTAAGAGAGACATTGAGAGAAAATATTATCATCACTTTGCATTAATATAAAGAAAACAGTGAACGTAGACAGTTTAAAGGGTCGAACCACTTTAAAAATCAGTATTATCTTATTCTTCTTTCGCCTCTTCCTTTTGCTTTTATTTTGTTTTTTGTTTGTGATCTTCTTACACTGTAGCATTGGGCTCGAAGAATCTCGATGATTAGTTTTTTATGTCAATATAAACGGTAGTAAAAAAATAATATTTTACTAAACATAACGTACTAAAGTAAAATTTCCCCGATTATTTAGCTGGATTTGTTATCTTTACGTTACGACGTGGAAAATAGTCTGGAGACCGGGGTTTTAAAATTGCCTAAAACCCTTGTATCAGATAAGGAAGAGAGAGACAGAGACTCAACGGACAGAGATGGCTTCCAGGAGCAAAGCTGTTCTCTCTCCAACGCTTGACTCATCTCCACTTCTCTTTTCCTCTCCAAGTCCTCCTACTTCTTTCTTTTGTAACTCTCCTGTTTCTTCTCTTTCGCTTGGTGGCATCAAACTGACTAGCTCCTCCACATACCCTTCAATAAGCGGCAAGATACAACCGACACTCTTCTCTCCCTCATTTTCTTTTAATAACCACATTTGCAGAGCTGCTGAGTACGAATTTCCTGATCCAATTCCCGAATTTGCTGATGCTGTAAGTTCACTATTGCACATATCGAGTTTTCATTTGCAGGCAATGTTTCTCAGTTTTGGTAAATTTACTAAGCATAGATTTTTGGATTCAGGAGACAGAGAAGTTTAGGTCCCACCTGCTCAACAAGCTTGCCAAGAAAGATATGTTTGGAGATTCACTTGAAGAAGTTGTAGGAATCTGTACTGAGGTGATGCCCTCTTGTATACTTGATAATTATTTTCTTTGTTGGATGTGTTTGTTTTTGTAAGAATTTTTTTTTTTTTTTTCACTACTCAAATCACTTGGCTTGCATAGAAGATTTCCAATTTGTTGAAGGGTTGTTAATTATAGTTGTAAAAATGCATATATCACCTTCATTTGTTCTGATTATTTACTTTCGTTCTATTTTGGAGACAACTCCACAATTGCAGAAATGGATTGGCAGTTGAATGCATTTTTAAGTTTATTTGAGTCAATTTCTTTGGTTCGATAATTAAGGCTAAAGCTGCTCCAGAAACACCAATTGGATAATTTAACAGTAATGTAATGGTAATTTAAAGTTAGGGTCATGGTCTTTGTTGTTCATTTAGCTAGGTTGGTTTGATGAAAATAGTTGGACTAGCCTAGGAACTAACAAGTGACCTTTGAAATGGCTGTGCTTATAGTTGTAGCTTGTGAAATATCAGTTTGCACAATCACCAGAGACCAAAAGAGTTTTCTCTCGAGTTTCTTCGGGCTTCCTCAGGTTGTTAGAAAGAACTATAGAAGACTATAGATGGGAAAGACAGAGGAATGCTACACGTGTGTTACGTAGCTTTCCAGATAGATTTGAAATAGCCTTCTCTTCAAACACTAACACCTGAAGTTGGTTGATAGAAGAAATGACAATAATATATACATACTTAAAGTCAGTTGCAGAAACCTTGTGAGATATACTTGGTGACTGTTTATGTTGATTTAGTTAGAATTAATAAGTTTTGTTTTGGTCTGACAGTTATAAAAATGGATATTTTTTTGACTAATTGTAGCTGTGAAGTGACTAGGACTACTATATTCTATTTTGACATGGGAATCTTTTCTTTTCTGAAATAATGTCATTTCTCAAAATGAAGCTTCTATGCTATAAAGCCAGCTCTTGTTTATGTCTGCTTTACGTGGCTTGGTTCAGCTTTTGATGCCAGAATGAGTCTAATGACTTGTTAGTTTGATGTGAGCAAGTAAACTGGTGATTGACCATGCTGCTTTTGCTATTCAATATAGATATTTGGCACGTTCTTACACACTGAGTATGGAGGTCCTGGAACTCTCTTAGTCACACCTTTCGTTGACATGGCTGATACTCTAAACGAACAAGGACTACCTGGAGGACCACAAGCTGCACGTGCGGCTGTTGTGTGGGCACAAAATCATGTTGACAAGGACTGGAAGGAATGGACAGGCGACAGCGATTAATAAGATCTTCTGTACTTTTGTTCAATATTATTGTTTGATGTGTCTATTTGGGTTTCAAGAGCTCATTGTGCACTTATCACCCTTGGGAATCCCTGAAGAACTGAAAAGTCTGAACTTGGGAGGATAGGAGAGAAACTTGAAGTTTGAGCTGGTTTTGTTGTAATGATGATTTTAGAGGTATTATAGAACTTTATTATGAGAATTTCTTGTGTAAGGTGTATGATGAAAAGAAGCTGTTCACTAATTCTTTTGTGACAGACTTAACTGTCAATTTCTATATCTTCAGTATACATGAGGAACCAACTTCTATGTTTTTAACTTCATATTTGTTTAAACACTTAGTTTTGTAATAGTGAAAGCCACCCAAATTTTTCATATATTGACCAAACCATTATATGATGCGAATGCTGAAATTTTGCACTAAGCATACACTTACTCTTAACTCATACTGAAGCAAAATTCTAAATTTCTAACTGCTCATCAACTTGGTTGTTGTTCTTCGTTGCAATTTTTCAGTGACTATGTTGATGTGGGACACACATTTGATTTTCTAGTTTTATGAGATAATAATTAAAAGAAAAGAAGCTATTTCAACATAAATTATGTAAACAAATTCTGTAGCTTTAATCATGTCCATGTATAAAATGCAGCATTTTCATGTCACAAATAGATCAGTAATACTGATTTTTTAGGTTAATTATCTCTAACTATAACGATATGGAAGGAGCCATAATTCTGATATGATTATCATATTGATACATAGGTTCATCAAAGTTGAGGTACAAACAAGGGCTGCATTTTGCATTATAATTATGAAAAAAGGGTTCTCCAACTAAACATGAAAAATCTAGACCTAGTAAAGCTGAGTCAAAAGTATACGAATCCCACATCGAGAAGGAACAAGCGCGGAGCACGCTAAGGACTAATATATATACGCATCGAGGGCACGTCTGATAAACACGCAGCCGCGCGGTGAGCACAGAGCGAACTATTCTTTCGCCTTTTACTAAAGAATACCGTGTGCTCGCCGCAGACAGCGGCATACGCCAATTTTTGGAGGATCTACTCTTTGAGGGTGGGTCCACAATTCGAGTCGAAGTTTGGTAGAAGAACATGGGGGTTGTTTGCCAACACCCGTTAATCGACATTTGCGTGCGGGCTGAAAAATTATCCTTCGAGAAATTAGTTTGTGTTTGTTGGTTGCCATTGAAGTGGCCGCAGTAAGTCGAGCTTGATTAGGGATGATCGATATTTTTATTAGTCATTATGGTCTTCTTATGCTTAAGAGTAATAATTCAAAATGACACTGGCTAAGATGGTGCACTCTTAGAGTATAGTTAGTAGCTTGGGTCTATAGTAGTATTTCAAGTTGACTATAGCATTATGGTCCAAATAGTCATATTTTACCTGTCAGAAACTATACCGGTTCATAGCGTCGGTTATCATATCCTTCTTGGCAACAAATAACTATGAAGCATTTATCCTCTGAAATATGACAAGCTTCCAAGCTGAAAATAATTTTCAGATGCAAAACCCAACTTGCGGGTTAATGAACTTATGGGAATTTACAGTTCTACATTCTAATATCTTTTGCAGTAATGTCAGTGGAAACAAAGGCAAAAAAAAAAAGTTCATTGGACTTGAGCGAGGCTAATAGCAAATCTAATTTAACGATGCATCATCTCATCTCTGTCTATAAATCGTTCCAGCAGCTCTTTTTCCTGCAAAACCAAGCAATCTTCACTCTTGCCGAACCAGTCATAGCGTCGCTTGGCAACATAATCATAAGCCGCATCCCTCAGAGGCCTTGGAATTACAAGCAGCAAGCTTAAAGCAGAATAAGGCAATGGCAAGTATGAAAGCACTTTGAGAGCAGCTGCATAATCAGTTGCAGTCAAAATGTTAAAAACATGATTTTTCACCTCAAGGGAAGTGGGAAAATGCAGACAAGTTTCAATCATCAGTTCAAATGCATACAAGTCACAAAAACATTTTGAAGTAGAACAAACTCGATTTCACCAGACTAGAATCATGGAAAACTGGTACCATGTGAAGCTACTAATTTCAAATTTTCCAACTAAAGTTGCACGTGAAAAGAATAAGCAAAATGATGTCCAATTACCTAAGGGTCAATTAAAAATGAAAAAAGCAAGGGCTAACCATATAAATTAGTTCCTTCAGCTGACTTGAGTTTTATGGGCAGTTTCATTGCCTACAGAATGTCTGGAACAAACACATGGTGTACAAAATTATAAGTAAAAAATCTATCATGAACTGTAAGTAGTCAAAAACAGAAGATATCATCTTCGCAGTCTTAATGTACATGTAGCTTCCTGATGCTTCAGTCCCCTTACATTCTAACTTTGAAGTATAGCTCCTTGGCCACAACAATTTGACAGAAAATTTGGTTTTGTTGAATATGGTTTTCACAATTCAATGAAAAGATGAGTACTTAACACAGAAAATCCAGAAACAAATAAAGGCTGACCCAACTTCACTATCATCAATATATGAACAAGCTTCTAGCCCTCGGCACAAACAATGTGGATGATATTAAATGATTTCTGAGCTCATATCAGAAGCCAATCAAGAA
Organism: Dimocarpus longan; assembly: GCA_022984855.1. Classification (NCBI taxonomy): domain Eukaryota; kingdom Viridiplantae; phylum Streptophyta; class Magnoliopsida; order Sapindales; family Sapindaceae; genus Dimocarpus; species Dimocarpus longan. Next base: position 20,492,178 of record CM041022.1, read on the forward strand.
TGAACATCATTTCCAAAAAGAATCTAAAGCGGTAGAGAACAAACCAGTGGAGGCTTGGTGGTACAAGCCTGGACCTTCAACAAACAAAAAGCGGCGGAGAACATCCCCCCTGTCAAGACCACACAGTCTCAAGTATGGTTCTGCAGCCTTCGATTGGACACAACAAAATTTGATCTTCCTATGCTTGTCAACATTAATTATCCATTTCACTCCTATAAATTTGAATCAAACACAAAAAGACAAATCACAAGTGGATTTAGCTATTCTGAAGCCAACACACATCATTATTTAGCTTCATCTTTCACAGAACAAACCATAGAGGTACCTCCGTGGCAAAGGGGGCAGACGCCGTCGTAGACGACGACACGTGGCTGGAGGAGAGTGGGCGTTAGGATGGGCTTGACAGATGTGTCCATGTACACCAGATCATCATCAGCAAAATCCGCAGCTGCTCCTGTCGGCGATGGAGCTGAAGCAAACAAACGTTTTAGCAAACAAGAAGACAGTAATGGGGATGAAAAGTTTCGACATTTTTGGATCAACATTTTGCTCAAATTAATGATGGTTTCATGCCATTTGGCTCAATTTTCATAAATGTTTTTGCTCGAAACTCACAAGGCGTTGTTTTCGGGTGCCTTTCTTGGTACCCAAGTCGGTGCTCATTAGTTACTAACAGCGACTGTCCATCACTTTCTCATAGCAAAACCTTTGATTGAAAACTGACTGGATTTGTTTTAACCGTCTGATGAGACAAACAAATGAGTTTTCTTGTATATCAATCGGACGGCTTATATTTATTCTTATTACAAGACACGTAGACCTTCTTGATCCCTCTTTAATCAAGGATTTCAACCTCTTTGCCACTTTGAAAAGCACCTTAATCTTAGGACAAAATCCTAATGCTTTGATCATCGCCAACTTCTTTTTCTCGAGAACAACATAACACCCTTACAAGTTATCACCTGTGGTGATACTAATTAAATTAAGAGTAATGCTAAATTATGTAAATTCATATCCAATTGATGTGATATATAAATTATCAAAATCTTATAAATTATAAATTAATGTGATAATTAATAACGTATTGACAACTCACATGTTACATTATTTGAGCACGAATTTAAATAATTTTTATTAATCTACATTACTCTTAAATTAAATAATACAAATAATAAATAAAAAACATAGTAAATTAAATTTTATTTTGATTTATGAAACTTCCTTATTATGTCAAGCAAAACTGGGGCTGGCAAATAAAAAATATAAACTTGAATGGCAATTATCATTGTTCCACGAATTATCAAAAACGTGCTCATTGGAAAGGTGGGGTTAATAGGGTAGAATATTAACAATGTTAATATTCTTAACCTGAACTATATATTACAGTATCTCACTTGTCTAATAAAAAATTCAATGGGGTTGTGGCAACGGAGTTTCCATGGCAAAGAGAGACTGATATTTGATATTCTATGCTGTAAGAACAAGGGTGTTGTGTACAATCAAAATAAATAAATAAATAAATAACTTTCTTTCTTCTTCTCAAGCAGCCTCAATTTTAGTTTCCCTTACTTCAAAACGTCAAAAAATAAGTATTCGATCCTTGGAGCCAATCAATGGTTCAAGTTCATAAATAATTTCCAAAATACCGACCCGGATGATCACTGAGTTCAGCTGACTGTCTGTTAGCACTTACATTACACATTTCATTGTGGCTGTGAGTTCTGAGGACGGCCTATCTGGGGTTTAATTTGAAATGAATTCCAGTCACCTAAAGAAACAGCAAAATTTTAGGCCAAAAGTTGATAATGAAAATACCAGATCTCATTGCACACTTACTCTTAACACAAACCTACGATATTTCTGACAATCTGCCATCATCTGAACTAATTGCTAACTCCTCCGCAATTTCACCTTCTGCAACAACATAGAGAGAAGATAAATTGTCTATGAGAAAATTGAGACAAACTGAATTGCAGAAGGGCTAGATGAATTATGGAAGCCTCACCAGCAAGTTTGACAGCCAAGTTCGCTTGAGCATCAGCATCAGAGTTAAAATTCTTTCAAACATATGCAATAAAATGTCAGAACCTTGTGGAATGCAGACAAGAAAAAAACAGGAACAATAATCTTAAGTAGGATAACGTATGCAGACGAGTGAAATTATGGCTTCCCAAGCAGCGAAGGCAATAGAAATGGGGTAGTCATTAAGAGAAAATAGTTAATAGAGAAAAAGGCTGGATATTAATAACTGACCTCACGTAGTGGAGTCTTCTGGATATTACTAACCTATTTGGTGTAGAGAGCGTCTCAACTAAGCCAACAAGGTCATTTCAAGTCAATAAATAACTATATTACCATATGGATTGTGTTAATGTGAGCCCTCAAGGGACCTTATTAAAAGAAGAAAATAAAGATCCTATTTCTATTCTTTCAAGACACATAAAAGTATGTATTGATATATTGAAATAACAAATATGAGTTCTTATCAAGTTTTTAGATCTTCAAAGTGGGCACACGCCAAGAGGACTATTCTTATATTATTATCATAAGCAATTAAGTAGGACAAACATTTTCTTTTTTGGTAACAAAATGAGTAGAACACACTCATTTGGTAGAACATAAATTCATCTGAATCCTAGGCAATCATGTCCTTCATCGCCAAGTTCATGTCCGGAGATCATGCTATGCAAGGGCCTGTATAAATGCGGCAAGGATAAAAGCAACAGGCGTGTTTAAGGGTTTAAGGTGGTTCTCAGTCGACTATGCCTTTCTAGTAATAATTTTTAAGGTAAAGTAAGTAAATCTGAATTATTCGCATTCCATGTATGTGGACCACTTGAGATGAAAGATGAACATAGAATACACAGATGTAGAACAACAATATTGGGCCTGAAAAACACATGCGGAATAAACAGTACACACCCTCAAAACATGAGTTATCCGGAACCTTGTGACTTTGTCCATTAGTTTCTTTGCCTCCGCATAGAGATCAGACATGTGAGGATGTTTGGCTCTCCATGAGCCCGAAACCTGTACCAAGAAGCAACCGAAGTAAGAAATAAGAACATTGAAGGAAAAGGAACAATAATAAGAAGATAATAATCAGATTCAAATGAGAGGAAGTCATTAAGAACCTGATGCTTTAAGTCAAAGAAGACAAGATTTCAAACATAGAAGAAATAATTAACAAACAAAACAAAAACAACAACAAACCTGCATACAAACAAGTTTGGAATCTCCTTGGACTTCAATATTTGTATAACCTTTGTCAAGAGCATATTTTAACCCCAAAAGCAAGCCTCGATATTCAGCAACATTATTGGTTGTTATGCCCAAACCTTCACGCAGTTTACAAATCTGTTCGAAAAGTAATTAGACAGATAAAGGTATCAAATAAAAAAGCACCTCTGGAATAGCCAGATGTATACCAAATCTCCATCACCAGTTCGCAGCACAGCTCCTGCACCAGCTGGTCCAGGATTTCCCTTTGATGCACCATCGAATTGAATAACACAGGAACGCTGTGCATAGATACATAATTACATAAATTATGATTTTTTATTGTGCCACTCACATGCATAAGCAATATGATAAAACAACAATTTTTACCTAACCCTGAAAAAACGACCAAAAATTTTTACTACCAATTACAAAATTAAATCTTGCTAGATGGTGGAGTGGAGAGCCCTCCAGAAAGGAAGAACATAGTTCATGCATTAATTTGGACTAAAACAGGATAATGGTTTTCTTGATTCTCCACTTGGAATGTATCTGCTCCATACTGTGCATTGATAAGACCTACATAAGTGCAAAACATGGAACAGATGCAGCCAAGAAGGGGGTTGCAATAAGGTATCCCAGCAAACATATTATTTTTCTTCATGACAATTTCGAAATATACTTACAGAACCTTCATGATCCAACTTGATATGCTTGGACGAAGAACCAAGTGCATCCTACAAAGTAAGAATAATATACATAAGGTACAGTCAAAAGAAAGCTCAGCTATCATATATCCTTCAAAGAATGAAAACATTGTTCCCCCGCACTGGTTCTGCTTCAGCCATCATCTAAAAAGGTGTTTCGGATACCTTTGGCATTTTGCATACAATGGCCACTTTCAGTAGTAGCCAAGTCACAGAGCTTATAAATCCAAGAATTTTTATAATTACAACAAGAAATGACCAACATACATCCTCAATGCATAGGATTTTATAAACAAATTAACTTTGAATAGTCCATGGCTCATAAACAAGGAACATCAAACTTAACAATATGAAAACCCAAAAAAAGAAAAAAGAAAAAAAGAAAAAGATAAGATACTCAAAGTAATTTTATAAGCAATTTCCTAGTTCCTAAGCAGTATAAAATGTATTCATGGTCTTTTCTAACATTGTCATGAAGCTACACAAATTCTAGAGTATCCCTCTCCATTAAGAAGCATTGTGAACTTGTAATTACAAAAACAACAATTGACACAATCTATACTGTTACTTTATCTGTTCTTTTCTGTTATAGAGAGAGAAGGCAGATAGGGAATGTCATAAAAGGATGTCATTACCTTCCTTCCCCTTGCTACAACATTTACAAGCATATTAATTTCAGATTCTAAAAACCTCGGTATGTTATTCAATGGTAGAACTAGAGTGTTCCATAATTAAATAACCATGAGCCAAGCAAGGAACAATACAGGAACAAGATAAGATTCTTGTGCAAGGCAGAGATTGGGCTAACAGAGCAAGCATCCAAGTGCTCTCCCTCCCTCTCTTTCCATAAGAATTCTGGGACATCATTGAAGCATGCAGTTATGACCATTCTACAAGGTAAAAGCACAAAGAGACAAGAGTGCTAATGCACCAGGCAAAACTGAAACAAGTTCTTTTCAGAAAATGAGGATGATAAAGGGGCAAGTAAACTCTTGGCCAAACAGCCTGCAGACTATGCCATCAATTGTTCTATCCTGAATAAGCATCTCTTAGTACAGAAACACTATGTCTCCTGTCTCACCCCAGTCTCTGGTTCAATCATATAGAGTGATCTCTTAAGAGATGCAGGGTCCTGAAACCAAAAAGACAAGCCAAGAACACCAGTCTCAATCTTCACTGACCTTGGAAACGAGAGTAGACATGTAGTTATAAATAGCAACTTACTACCAACCATTTAGTAAATCTTGTTTTGTTTGCATATAGAACTGATAAGAAAGAGTAAGGTTAAATCAAGTGACAGTGCATTCAACATCTCAATTCATGACAAGACCAAATTTTTAATAACTAGGCATGTTGAATGGTCATCCATGACTTTAAACGTTTTAGTAGAGCAGCTGAACCACACACAAGCACAAAGTATTGAAAAAGTCAATGCATTGAAAGGAATTAAATTAAGTAGAGCAATCAACCCGTGCACAAAGCAAAGACAAGTATAAAAACTCATGTCAAACAGCAGATCCATATTAACTATGTTCAAACCATATATAACAGCAAACAAAATCCAGTTCTAAATTTCACCTTAGAGGCCATTAATTTTCTTACTTGAAAACGGCAAGGCGTAAGTGCACCAAAAAGATCCTCAGTCAAGTCTGCAGCTCTAATCGTGTAAAGAGCATTTGTAAGCCCATGGGAGACCAGATACTCCTTGGTGTCTTTACGCAACTTGTGCCCTTTGTAAACGCTAACAGGCGGATGGCATATCTACAACCAAAAACACACAATCGGCTGTTTATCTCATCACACCTTACAAGCTAAACAACAACCCAATAACAACGCCGCATCCACCACCACATTCAATATGCTAGCAAATGCCAGCCAACGAATAAATAACATCAATCTACGTAACTAACACATTAAAATCAATACTTAAAAAACCAAACTTGAACAAGCAAAAAGCCAATACTATACAGTCAATATGACAATGGAAAAAAAGAATTCACCGAAGATCCAATTTGAGCTTGACATTCAGTCAAGGTAGTGTAGACACCAACAACATCCCCTTTCCGTACAACAAAGAACTCGTTCTTGTCTTGCTCCATTTTAGAGCTCACTTTCTGGGACCGGGGTTTTTTAGCGCTAGAACTCTTAGACGAGTAGCACTGAACACGAAATCGCGGCAGCAGGAACTCTAGATCGATAGTCTTGACACCCAGATACCCAAATTTGGTAGTTGATTGATGCAGAGTGCTACTACTCCTGGAAATGATGTAACGGGTCCTTCTAAGTATGGCCGCAGAATATGAAGTCATGTGGGAGAGGCTAATCATCACAATCCCGTTTTCTCCTCTGAAAACAGATCGAAATGGAATTGGACCCTAAGGAACAATGCACACACATGTGAGGAAATATAAAAGGAAAAGTGATTTCCTTCTTTGTGGAATGAAGTTTGATTAATGTAACGTACCAGTTGATGAGATTTTTAGAGAAAACGGCGTCGAGTGATGGGGTTTAATTTTGTTGATCTGGGCTTAAGATGGGTTTTGCGGTAAGGATTGGTGGGTTGAGACAAAAAGTGGTTCCTCCACTTCTCATGTGTATATAGCTATTTGTTTTCTCTCTTTTGATTTGTTGCTTATGTATGTGAGAGTGAGACTATGGATTGGAAACATGTCATTGAAATCAAATTTGAATAATTGTTAATATCTGGAGGTTTTGAAATCTATTAACAATATTGTGAAATAACTCAAAATTTATAATCTTATTGATTTTAATGGGTATTATTTTGGTTCAGATATTTGGCTTATGTGGTCATGATAATGGTCTTGGAACATACCCGATAAGTGATAACTCCACAATCTTAATTTTAGAGGGAAGCGTTTTCTTTCTTGGTTTTTAACGGTTTACAAGCAACAGACAGACTATCCTTGGTATTTTTGTCATCATTTTGAAGAAGAATATTCTAAAAGGAGAGTTTAAATGTTCAGCTTGCTTGAGCTGATGCAACCATACGTAGCGAAGTTGGGTATATCAACCGTACAAATGTGAACGCTAGCCATATCCAAGCAGATAACAACAAACCCAGAAGAGAATGGCGGTTATGATATATCATTAGAAAACATAGCAAGACAACATAACTTTCATGAACGCCATTGATTTCCTTGCATAAGCATTTTACATTGAACAATGTCACTTATTATGGTATTAGGCTAGTTCTCTTCCTTTGAAGTTAAAGAAGCTTGTACTGCATATTTCAAGAACACGTCTGTCAACACGGATTTCTCCTTAATTTTTAACCTGCATCATAACAAACAGAACTGTATATTTAAGAGACAATATGAACCAATAATCAGGCTCCAACGAATGGGAAAATGCCAGAAGATTACCTCTTTGCAGATCCTGGAACGTCCAACTTCGGAATCTTCTTGACTTTTCCTTTAGCAATTAGTTTTTCCCCAGTCACCTGGATTTTTTTTCGCTGATTTGACGAAGATGAATCTCGAGCAGATTTCTTATTTTGGTTTTTGTTATCTCTACCATTCAGCTCTGATACCCTGACAATTTCCAGATTCTCTTGAATATCCTCTAGTTTTGTCAAGTCAAGTTCACCATCTGGATCAGAGCCATCAGATGCTGTTTCCATTAATGAATCCGAGGTATCATAGTCCATATCTGAATCAGCGTATGGCTCTTCTTCCGGGACAGGAACTGGTAGTTCAACATTATTGTAGACGATGTCTGCAGAATGTTCATCAACAAACATGGATGGTGCTGAGTTCATCATCTCACATTTTATCTGCTTTTGAATCTTACCAAATGATATACTTTGTCTAGAAAATACTTGCACGAAACTGCCATAAGAGAGAAAAATTAGGTAATCCAACTTATTTGAGCTCAGTTAAAAGAAGTATAATATGCCACTCTGCTCTCCAAAGAAACCTTAGATGTCTGTAATGCCTACAACTACGACATGCAGTGTTAAATATGAAATAGATGCCTAAACTAACCAGCAGAAGCTATTTCGTATTCAAGTTAAATAGGAATCCCACTATACATGTTCCTACATGGTTTCTGATCAATCCATAGACATCTTGTTGAACCCAGAACTTTTGCCCATCTGTTTTAGTAGCTAGCTTTCTTGTTTTTTACATCATTGAATGCATAAACTGCCATTTGAATAACATCCCAATTAATATCAACATTTTCAGTTCGGGAAAGTGACAATTGTATGACTAAGTATGCAATAACTATATCCACACACGCTATAGAGCCATACAGAGAGAGAAAGAGAAGAGCAGATGTTTGTGTACAAAATATTTCCTTCTTTTCTTTTCAATAGTAGATAAAGAAAGAATTCACATCATACTACAGTCAATAAAGAACACAAATATGTGTCTCTTAACTCAATTCAAGATCTAAGAAGGAAACAACAATAACAGTAGTTTGTCACAAAACATACCTAATTGCGTCCTCCTCAGACTTAAAATCAACAAAGGCAAAGCCCTTGCATATTGGGTCCTTAGTCTTCTTGTTTCCAGAGACAGCCGGGCTTATGTTAATTATACCAGGAACACCTTCAAAAGCAGATTTCAGATCTCTGTGAATGTTCTTTTTCTTGGGAAGGTTGACCAAATGTACACGAATTCCACTTGGAATAACTTCAGGTGCTGCAATGCCAGCACAATACTGTGAAGTCCGACAGAAATTGGCATGGAGAATCAAAACCTTACACTACTTTTGGAATTACAAAAGAAATAATTTGTATTAAATGTGACAGTCTAAAGAGAATTATAATCACTTAAAACACACAAGAACATTATTTACCCATTCCCTTTTCTTTGGAAACAAAAGTTTTGAAAGTCTTATAAAACATTTTTGCACCATCTACTAGAACAACATATATCATCATCATATATTCATTAAAATTTTAGGTAATATGATGCAGATAATAATAAGGAATGAGTATATCAATAGTATGTTTACACCTCACAAGAATATGAAGTTAATTGCCAACAAACTACTGGCAAATTAAGTCCACCAATGGGTTGCGAAGCTCATAAAAGTGAGACAAGTAGACTTGCTCATATTGTATTACTTATAAGCTTCTCAACATTAGACTCAGGAGAGAAAACTATAGTCTTCCGAATACATTAATGTGTCTGACTTTCATTACCATATTGGCAAAGCTGTCATCTATAGAAGAGAGAGTCCTAAATCAGTGTTCTAGTCAAATTTGCCTGTTAAATTGGACAGACTTGTTTCATTTTCAAATGCAAGAATGTATCTACATACAATGGCCAGAAAAATAAAATTCAGTTTGCAAGAAAAAGATACTAGCTCCTATCTAAGTAAGGCCAAGAGGAGTGAAAGGCAAGATAATTATGTAACCTAAAAGTTTAATCTTGCATATTATATTAGATTTCACAACACCTCATAGTTCACTCCTACAAGCATTAACTTTAGTTATTGAGACTCAATAGAACCCAGTTTTTCAATTTAAGAACCAAAAAGATGCCATTTTGTTTTTCCCTTTATTTTTCTATAGCACACCAGGTTCACTTCTTCATTGCTACAACTAATAAACAAGTATAAAAACACAAAACACCAACTTCATCACAAGACACATATACAAGCTCAAAATTTTCCACAACCAAACAAAACATATAAAACATTTTAAAGGGCAATCCAATGAAGGGCTTACAAACCTTTAATGTTCTCTTTCACTTTCTTGCGATTGGTTTTAACAGGGTTGTTCTTGAGATTGTTAATATTAACAATCTGTGCTTGTCGACTCTGCTCTATTTCTTGAAGCAACTTATCTTCAATAGAGGTGTCATACACCTTGTCTTCACCGAAACCACGCGGCTTGTTCTCCAGCCACTTCTTCATCTCCCCGAAAGGCAAAAACATCCCTTCTTTATCATCATCATCCTCATCATACTCCTCGTCATCATAATCTGAGCCGTCCGTTTCCATTACTGCATTGCCACCTTTTCTTCTCCCCTTGTTGTTCAAAGCAGGCACACACATCCCACTGTCTCTTCTCCTGAGACTGAGATGAGTATGTTGAATTTGCTGTGAGGAGGACCAAAGCAAAGCTTTTTTGGAGAAGCGTGGGGCAGTTAAGGAGAACTGGGTGTGGTTTGGTGACAAGAGAGATGATGAATCGAAGAGTGAAATGGTTGCTGTGTTCAGCATCCTTGCCGCTTGTCACTTGAACGCTTCCTGCTACGCTGTTCTTTTGATTCCATATCTCCAAATCCAGTCGAGGATACTATTGCAAATAGATTAAGAATAACATTTAACTATAGAATACCAGTACCCAACAACGTTCAGGTGTCGTGGTGTAGTTGGTTATCACGTCAGTCTAACACACTGAAGGTCTCCGGTTCGAGTCCGGGCGACGCCACGTTCTATTTTTGGTACATTTTTCAGTTAAGTCGGGGAACGGTTTCAAGTTCCGAATTTCAGCTTTTCTCCGTGAGCTCCTTTACAAAAAGACGGAACAAATTTGGGTACTTTTTCAGTTAAATTTGGCTTTTTGTCTTTCGCTTGGTACTTTCGAGTTAAAATTGGCTGGCTTCTATCAAACAAGTATTGCATGCTTACCAAAACCACTATGGGAGGCCCAGTAGTCTCAAATCCATCATAAGTTTCAACATATTTGTTTCTCCGGGCCTAAATATAGCCCATAAGTGTTGCAGCCCTAACAATGAGAGTGTACTTTATAAAAATAAGTATTTTTGTAAAAAATAAAAAAATTCCTAAAATCGTTCGAAACAATTGTCCCATAATTTTAATGTTCGAGTTTATCTACACAGTCTCTAATTTAAGAAGTTAATTAAAATCGGCATCGGAACTTCTAAAATATTTAAAACATCCTTTAACCATACTTACAAGTAAGAGTCAAGAATCACATCACTAATAAAGTACTTATTTACAAACTTGACTTTTAGGAATGACTGCACCAAATGGAGGATTGGCTCACAATACATGCAATCCACCTATTGTCTTCTTTCCCCATTTGTTTTCAGTAGGGTGGCAAGTCATTGTCAAATGACTTCTCTAGCAACTTCTTGCCTTGTGTTTGGGCGAAGGAGTCCCAAAACATTTGCGGCGATCATGGGCTAGCTCTTGCCAGAGATATTTATGGAAATTAATTTCGATTCATGTTCACAGCTTTCACTAACAGTCGACGCGTAACACATAGTACAAAAACATGAGTAGTCCAGCGACGTCATCACAAAAATTTCAGTCACTTGAAGTTGACTTCCACTCCCAGCAAAAAATATCATTCTTGGGATGTTAATTTGGAAAATAAACAAATAGAACTCACATGTAGATCAGTAAATGGAATTGTTGCCCGTCACATCCGAATAGCCTGGAAAACCCAGAGTGGTAATGTCCCCTCTCCCTGCATAGACCATTTCACCGCCATCATAAGATGCCAAATTTTGCTTCACGGGCTAACCTATTTATCATCCCCCATTTCGACAATTCACACTAGTATTACTCGTGCAAAAGCCTCCAATCATATATTATATATATCCCTCTGTGTATAACCTGTACCAACATAGAGGACGCTGCTCCAAAAGAAAAGGTGTACCTGAAATTTCTACCTTTCTTTTCATATAATTTCTCGGTCTATATATGCATGCATGGCGATGCAGCAGAGATGGTCATGTGGTACGACTTGTAAAGCTGTTACAAGTTAAAAAGATTTGTTGCATAGATTTTGGGCCGCATGTGATTGGAATGCCCCACTAGCGTGCTACCTACCAGTAAACATCCAACAATCCGTCAGGCCCAATGTCTTCCCTTGCTCTCCGCCAACAAATATAACTAATCGGTTAGCAAAAGTGATAATTACAGATTTTCTTATGTCTTGAAATTTATTCTATATTTTCTTGATTTGAGCATGAGACTATATATTGAAAGGAGGTGCATTATTAAAGGAAATAGTGTAAAAACAAAAAAAGGAAGAGAAGAAAATAAAATATATTAAAGATGTAATGATGACATAAATGGTAGGCTGTGTAGACCCCATAAACTATAGAAACACTTGTTCTATCTCCAAACCGCTCCTGATTTGATTTTTCTGTGCTGGTTGGGTCATAGTTCCATGGATTAAGGTCAGTAAAGCTTTTCTCTAGAATAAGTTGATTGACAATCTAACATATAAGCAAGTCAAAATGTGAGGCCGGTTAAAATTATGTATACATATTCTATTATTTGCTATGCCAGTTAGGTTGTGTTTGGTAGTTGGCAGCTTGCTTGCTTGCATTAAAAACTTTGCTATTCAAATAATGTACCTTATATAATGGTTGCTTTACTATTATTATTATTATTATTTTATTTTTATTCACAGCATTTCTTATTGTTCTCCCGTCTGATCGGTATGATTTTGTTTTAGTTCTTTTAAGTTTTAATTTCTTTTTTAACTTAATATATTATGCGTCTAAATTAATAATGTTAAAAGCCGGTTTGTGACTTGTTATAACGTAACTACGTAAGCCCAAACCGAAAATTTTTTGTTTTGTCATTTATTTTTTTCTCTTGTAAAATTTGGACCCCTGAGAACTTTGACAATGACATAAAAGAACTTTTATTAATGGGTAATATACTATGTTAAATTATGTCCTATGGGCATATATTAATATCTATAACACAAGCAATGAATGTGTGCAAGAGAAACAATAAAAAATAAATAAATAAATAAATTCATTCATTGTTTATTTATGAATCTACTCATAATTTTCGAGATGGTAATCGATACTCTTAAAACACATATTAATTAACACTATCCCTTATTAATTACTCAATTGATATTTTACTTATTCTAATAGATTGTACATATATACTATAATATATATTGGTGTGAAACCAGTTTGAATATGTAATATGTGCAATATTAAACAAAATTGTCACACGTTTCTAAAATTAGGTATGACGAATTAACTATTTATTAGTGGAAACCAGAGTTATGTTTCTTTCTAAGTTACTAAAAATATTCTTATAACAAAAGACGTTTTTTCTTTTCTAAATTGATATTATTTAATTGAAATAACGAACCCTTTAATTTTTCAGGAAAGCTTCTTTATAACGGATAAAAACGCTTTTATATCGACAAAGACTTGCAAATACGTAACATAAACACTTCTAAACATTATAGTCAACTGGAGGAATTATTGAACCTTGTGTTGTCATATGATGAACAATTATTAATTACTATATATTTGTATGCTTCCACAATGAAATGATTTTCTACGGTTACCCTATTTCTTTTAAATATCATTTAAGATATAGCTAGAATTACCTGATCAATATGAGACAATATTATTAAATTGAATTAACCTCGTTTACCATCAAGTCAGACGTTAATTTGGTATAATTATTTGATTAATTAATTTATCACCTATGAGATTGCATTACGCATCATTAGTCCTAGAGACTTACTAAAAGATTGTCATAGGATATGATTAATTGGTATGTAAAATTATAAAAATAAACTATCAAAGCAATGGATTAAGCCATTAATGGCATAAAATAAGACATCAGTTAGAATCATAAATTATAGCCAAATCAAAAGGAAGATGTATTATATATTGTATTCTTTGTTTATTAATTTTCTTGATCTGTTCTACGAAGTACTAATTAAATACATTAATTAAACGAACTAATTAGCTGCCAAACCCTAGAGGGGGGGTGGGGGTGGTGGCGGGGTTTGATAACATATAATTAACATTATACAGCTTTCACTCAAAGCATCATTGTCTGGACTAGTAATCATAATTTAAGTAGATATCTATATATAATATTATAACACACAAAAAATAAAAAACAAATGTCATGTACCTAAAATTCAAAACGATTGTTCAATGGGGTTGAACTTACAATATTGTGAAATTGGATGTCTCAATCTGACTCACCGACCAAAGTCCAAAATGTGCTTATGGGTCCTATATATTTTTGCATATTTTGATGAGAATGCCAAGTCTTAGATAGGAACGAATACCGGAATCCGAAGGGTTGAGTCCCTAAATTTAGACTTATGTTTCTTCTTATTTCACTTTCAAAAGGGACCAATTTAAGTCTCTTTCTTTACCTTGTCCGGCAATAGAAGGGAATAAAATAAAGTAAGAATAATTTAGAAGCCTACAGCCAAACCCTATTGTAGTCTTGTCTATTATAAGACAGATAATACAGGGCAATAAAAGGGAAAAACACTGTAAAACTTATGATCTATTTTGTAAAGTTAATATACTTAGAAACAAAACTATTTTATAAAATTATTGTATACTTAATTATATATATATTTGAGATTCGGCAATGTATATGTGAATTGTTAGTTTTTAAGGTTATTACCACTGAATATTTTGCATATTATACTATAGGCAAAATTGATGATGGATCATGATAGCTAGGGAGAAACATGCATGTGACCATGTCCAAATTAAGACAAGAAAATTATAATAAACGATACTCCGAAACAAATCCCCATTCCTCATTCTTAGGATGGGCAACAATTAATGTTTAATTACATCATAGGTTATTCTTACTGATCATATATACATGTGTATCTGTTAAGTCAAACCATATTCAATTTCCATCTCGACTTCTTTTTATAATAAAGAAACAAGAAATTAAACTTCAAATTTATTAACATCTGGCGAGCATTCATTTACTGACAGTTTGGAAATTTTTTTTAAAAATATAATAATGATGAGAGAACTTATAATAGCAGTATTTTATTATATTTCTTTAGAATATAGTAGATGTTCTGTATCTTTTAAATCATATTTCTGGAAAAGATGCAAATCTTTTTTTAGGTGAAAAAACAATTATATTATTCTAAATCTAGTTCGTAATTTAAAAGAAAAAAATAATAATTTTTTAACCAAAACAATGTATAAATTGATTTGCGACTGTTATACAAATAACTGGTATTAAGTGTTAAATGATGCCAATTCAAACATTGCTTTTGTTATGTTTCTTGAATAATAACTTTTATTTATTAAAAAAAGCGTTGAATAATGTAACAATTTAAATTAATTATCATGCAAAAATTTTGAAATATTCTGCGAGTGTAATTTTTGAAAGCAGGATAATAATTAAATTATAAAATAACTTCATTTTGATCTTTATATTCTTAAAAACTTCTTATTTTTAAATATGAATTTGTTTATAGCATTTATAATTTCTTACGTTTTAAAACTTATCAAATTAGTCTCTATCATCAATTAAAATATGATCAAATGTTACATATATAGGGATAATTTCGTTTTTTAATATTGATTAATGATACAAAGACATGTGTTATATGAAACAAAATTTTAAAAAATAAATAAAAATAATAATTAAAAGTGTATATGAAGTTAAGGATAAAATAGTTTTTTATCATTTTTATTGATATCAATCATCAAATATCATGTCAGAGCTTCAGAGGGATTAATTAGATAAGTTTTTAAAATATAAGTCACTAATAATGTTATAAACAAATTCGTATTTAAAAATGAAAAGTTTTTCAATCATAACAGGTATCAAAATAAGCTCTTTAAATTATTGTTGTTATCAACACAAAAACAATATTTTTTTTAAAAAAAAAAATGGCGATAACGTGAGTAAGTTATAGGTGTATAACTGTAAAAGAGTCATCAAACGTACAAAACAGTTATGACTGACCTGTACTCATTATGCCTAAAAATGACCAAATATATATATATATATATTTATATCATCATTCATAATCCTGTACATCTTCCTACTTTTGGAGGTCTGCATGACCATATATGAAAAATCCCACAAAAATCTCGTGGTACAATTGTACCAGTATGTTTGTTTGTATAATGTATATTAATTTTGAATCAAATAAAACCAGCGAATTATTGTATTAAAGATCGGTACTAAACTTCGTAAGTAAGTTTAGAGTTAGAATTAATTGTAAGACATTTAATCTCACATATCCCTATTTTTTTTTTAATATATTATAAGTACATTATATGTATAGTAATTATCTGTCACTACAACAAAACAGCGTAGTTATACCGAGTACTATCCATAAAGGCCCGGTATGAATAATCAAATCAAATTATAAAAAATTTGAAATAACACTTATTCATACCAGGCTAAACCGATATGGATAGTAGGATTATCAATACCGGACAGAATGTGACTCAGTATGGATAATCAATTAAAATAAAAAATAAATATTATTTTTTGTCCATACCAGGCACTCGACCCGTCCAGTATGGATAATGTTTATTAAAAATATTATATTCAATATTGAGTGACCTACCTGTCTGGTATGGATAATCCATATTATCCAGTCCAGACCGATATTAATAATATTTTCATTTTAAAAAAATAGAACCCGCTCGATATGAATAATAACTTTTTTTATGTTTTAAATTGCAAATATTATCCATACCGGGCTCCTAACTTGCCTGGTATGAATATTTAAGATATCCATACCGGGCAGGTCGAGTGCCCGGTATTGATAATGTTGATTAAAAATATTATATTATCAATATTGGATACCTGACCTGATCAATATGGATAATCCATTTTTATTTATATCCGCCTGTTATAGATACCATTAAAATATCCATACCGTATAGGTCTGATGCCCAGTATGCGTAATCCATTTTTTATTTTTTAAATTGCAAATATTATCCATACCAAGCGTCAGACCTGCTCGGTATAGATATCTTAAATATCCATACCGGACGGGTCTTATGCTCGGTATGGATAATGTTTATTAAAAATATTATATTATCAATACCTACCTGCCCAGTAAATCCATATTATCTAGCCCGACGTAGGTCAGACGTTCGATATTAATAATATTTTCATTTTAAAAAAATGGAACGGATTATTCATACCGAGTACACAACCAGCCCGGTATGGATAATAATTGTTTTATTTTTTAAAGTGCAAATATTATCCATATTGAGCTCCCGACTTGCTCGATATGGATATTTAAGATATTCATAACGGGCGGGTCGGACGCTCGGTATTGATAATGTTGATTAAAAATATTATATTATCAATACAGGGCACTCGATTTGTCCAGTATGGATAACCTGGATATATATTCATATCGGTCGGATCAAGTATCCAGTATTGATAATATTTTTTTAAAAAAAATTGAATGGATTATCTGTACCAGACGCCTAACCCGTCTAGTATGGATAACTTGGATATATATTTTTTGCCCAACAGTCTCCCCCTTTTTCTCCATTTTCATTCTTTATCTATCTATTTCTCACACTTTCTCTCTCTAGGAAATCTAGCCACCGCTGCCATACCCACGTCGCCGTTACCATTGCTATCGGCCACCTCCTTTCAACCCGCCAATGAGTCATCTACTTCTCATCCTCTTCTTCTTCTCTTTTTCTTCTTCGATTTCTTCTTCTTCTTCTTCTTCGTGTTGTCATTCTTCCGTTAGTGCACGGGGACGCCGTACTGTCGTCCGATCGCTGAAGCAATAGTTCGATCATGATTTTTTTTTTCTTATTTTTTTACTTCATTTTCTTTTTTACAGCTTATTCGCCCATCTAGTGCTCTTTTGGGAACGTTTTCTTCGTCGATTTACTTCATTTCCGTTGTTTCAATTTATCTATGAAAAATGTATAAACTTTATTACGGTGGATTTTATCTAATTCAGTGGTTAATTAATTTTTTTGGTGAAATTTTATTTTCATATTCGTGACGAATTTGATATAGATCTAAATTTATAGTACTGTTAGTATATTGATTTGAATTATTGAAAAGTCGTTGCTTGATATTTATTGTGAATAAGATTTTATTGGTTCGGTGATATACATTTGAGTAAAAAAAAGTACTGCAATTCCATGTCAATTTTGATTAAGAATTTTTAATTCATTATAGAGAATTTGGAATTTGGATTGTTTTCAATAAAGATTGTCTTTGATATACTGAATTTTGAATTATTACTTACAGATATTTGTGATTTAGAATTTGGATTGTAAATATATTTATTGTTTACGTATCTATTTATTACGAAATGTTGTTTTGGTTGATCGATTGTTGGAGATTTGATAAGTTTGATAAATTATAGGATAATTAAATTTTTGGCAAGTTCGAAAAATAGGGGAAACTCTATCAAAATTTATATAAAATTGATTGAGTTTATATATATTATTTTATATATTGCATTTTTTATTGTCAAATATATATATTTTTCTCCGATATCCATGTTTCCTCACAACAATGTTATTTATTTTTTTCGTAGACACAATATTCAAGTGGCTCAAATCCGATGGGATTTAGTAAAAGTGTTCAATTTGCTGATCCTTCAGCTAAGATAAAATATATGTGCGAAAGTTATATTATTTTTTGTTTTAATTTAATTTCAACTATATGTAGATATAAATATCAAAATTTGTTAATAGATTAAACATTTAAATGGGACAAGTTCAAAAATAGCACATTAAATTAATGACTTAACATTTATGTCATTTTTCAAAAAATGTAACAATTGAGTCCTAAATCATATGTAAAAATACCAAAATATCTTCACAATAAATGTAACAATTGAATCATTTTAAAAAAATGTAGCTCTCTCACTAATTTTATCAAAGGTATTTGTGTAAAAAAAAATAAGACTTCTGACTCAATTGTTAATTTTATTGAACTAGGACAAAATTGTCAATCCAATATTAAAAAATGTCGTCTAATGATATTTTCTCTATTATATTTAAATTCTTGTGCATGCAGTCTATATCTCAGAACTGCTCAAGCCAAGTTGGTGGATCGAACAACAACAATTGCAAATTCTTAGGTTGGATGGGTAGAAGAATAATGGTAGCGGAAGTGGAAATTGATTCAAATGACCCATATGCTAAAGTTCATCACCTCGAGCTTGGTCCAGATTATTGACGTGTTTCCGTCAAGTGAGTAATGGTTAGTGTTTCACTATCTCGACCTACCAATAATCTACAAACTCTGGAATATGCATTTAATTCATTTATTACTTCACCAGTAAAATATATTATATCTTAGTATTATGTAATGAATACTTATTATATCACATTTCGTAATATGTGTTTAACTTTAGATTATGTAAATAAAAATGTTGTATAATATTAAATAATATATATTTTTAACCATCATGTACGTTGGTAGTTAAAGATGTAATATTAAATTACAAATTTTTTAATTTATTTTTTTTAAATTAAAACACTTTTTATGGATAAATTATCTATACTAGATACCTGTTCGATATGATTAACAACCCATTTTGAGCTCCGACCCGCTATGGATGAGGATATCCATACCGGGTCCAAGCCTGGGATGGAATCAATTATCCATACTTGGTAGGGTACTTAATATGGATAGTCAATATCCATACCGAGTGGCCCGGTATGGATATTGTAGGTCGACCAATTGGTCAACTCGTTATATTCATATATCTATATCGGGCAGAACCCGGTATGGATATTGATTATCCATACCAGGCGAATGCCCGGTATAAATAATTAAGTATCCATACCATCGGTAAGCACATCGGACGTGCTGCTCTGTATGGATAGTCAATCATACCGGATATTGTTCAATATGGTTAACCTGTTTTATTGTAGTGTGTCGAACTTTCTTGATTGAAAAACTGAGGTATAACCTGAAATTAGAGTTTTTAGAAGTATGAAGGGATAAAGATGTGCCCACAAGTCTAATTATTGTTTATAAAGAATTAGAATTTTAAATCCTCATTATCTTCCTCACCTATCTCCCACGCTAAGAAGTTTTTCTTTTCTCAAATTATTATAAATTTGAGAGTCAAAGGAGAAAAACATAACTAAACTCCCAATCTCATTAGCGTAGAGGTATAAGAATTTACGAATCGCCTTATAAATAATAATGTATTATTATTTTTTTAATACCATTTACGATATAATCACTTAAACCTAATCATTATTAGGTCGAATAAAAGTTTTCTATCACCACACCATATTGGGTGGTGGTGATTAATGTGTTAAAATATTTAAAATTTATTGTTATACCCCTGCTTCATTTTTAACTTGATCATAGATATTTTTGTTTTGTTTGTTCAATATACAAAAGCAACAAAGATTCAAATAGAGCAATATATCGAAATTATTTATGAAAAAACTAAATTATAATTATATAAAAGATCTTTTAATCAAATTTCGTTTGTATCAAAATCTAAATGATTTGGTTTATATTCAAAGTGTTCAATTAATTTGTTTGTCACAAAATAAAATACTAAATTTCCTTCACTTTTTTGTTTGACAATTGAAGTGAGTGGCTAGCAAGTCCAACTTCTTATAGGGTTCCAAAATAACAACTATATATATGTATGTATGTATATTCCTCTTTTATCTTGTAGTCTTTTGACTAGATGAATAAAATAAAAATGCAAGTCAAGACTCTTATCTTTTTTCTAGAACGATGACAATTATTGCATAAGTAAGCTACTCAATATGAGGAAAAAGATAAATATTTATCGACACTTATTACTAAAAATATAATTATTTGGTCACTGACAAATCAGGCCAACCTAAGCAAGCCTATGAGCCTTAAAAGTTGAATGTATTTGGTGGAAAAAAGATAAATATTGAAAGCTAGCCCATGCCGATGCAGCGCCACCATACGTTGGATGTGATCAAGGAGTCAAATTCTTATGATGTGTGGAAGGGACATGACCATTTCTCTTTGTGAGAGGTTCAATTTTTCATCAATTGATATGGACAACCAAGAACTTGCCCAATGCTCATTCCTTGATATCATATTGATGATAATTTTATTTTGTTACATCAAATTTATAAAATGCCTCATGTACTTGAAGTTGGAAAACCGTTCCAAGTATTCTATTTTTTTATTTTTTTTAAAAAAAAAACACACCTACTTTATATATATTTCTTAAAATGTGCATCCCTATGAATGTTCTTTACAGAATACTCAACATACCTAAGAAATATCTTTGTTTGTTTTAGTTAAATATACTGAAAAACTGATAGCAAAAAACAGTACTTTGTATCTACCTAGAAAGATTGTAAAAAAAAAAATCATGTTTAATGCCAAATGCCAATACAAGCATGCCACTCAAAGGGTTCATATGTCATCAAATGCAAAGGTGACCTAATTATGAAAGTGCGCCTTACAGACCTTTTATTTTTATATTTTTGCCAACCCAAATGGCCAAATGCTATACTTTTTGTCAACCAAAAACATGTGATATGTCATATAAATGAAATCGTAATACTATTCCCCAGTATATATTCAATATAGAGACACACACCAAACAAGAAAAGTTAAAAAAATAAAAAATAAAAAAATTGAACAATTATTGTGGAGATTGAACTGAATACACCCCCCATTGCTAGGCCTACCTGAGGCGACACTATCTCCTGTTTCATCTTTTCATGAATATTAACTGTTCAGTTTGAATTGGTTTTGCTGGTTGGGAGGGTGCAACAGTGTTTCGTGTTCAACACTTTGGTGTGACCTTGGGACAACTATAGTTTTCTACCTAACCACTCTTTTGATCTATAATATTAATATGAGTAATAATGAACTTCTCAAATTTTTTCCCAAATAATGTAACATATGAGTTATTAACATCATATTAATTATCATATCATCTCATAATTTTTAAGATGTTAACAATTTATATAATACATAATTTGAATATAGATTTGGATAAAAAAAAATTTGAAAACTCTAGCATTACCCTATTAACATTACAAATATATTCTAGTTAACTCATACATTTTAATGTTTCCAGTTAAGGAGATATATTTTCCTACTAAAATACTGATCAGATAATCTGTACATATGGTTTCCGGATGTTTTTAGTAAGATTTTTCTCGATTATCATAAAAAAGAACTGCAGAGTTTTTCATTTTAGGAAATTTGTTTTTTCAATGAAAAAGAGGTTTTACAGTTTTTTAATATCAAGTTCTTTTGTGTATCAGTGTAAAAGTAGTTATAATTTATAATTAAGTAAGGTTTTGAAGGACAATTAACCTTGTCATCATTAACGTGAAAAGGTGAATTTAATTATTTCACCACTAATTATATGTGGTACATTATGGTATATGGACATGAAGCATCAACTCGTAGAGATAGTAAGTGCACTTTTTTTTTGAAGAGTTCAAAATGTTGAATCATATCGATGATGAGAGAGAGAGCGAGATCAGCATAACAAGGTAGTGACTTTATATCATTTCACAAACTATTTATAACCTTTTGTGGGAGTTCAATAATCAATAATGCTTACAAATTCATTCCACGCTCTTCCAAAATGTTCACAAATCTTGAGCTCAGATCACATCTATTCATGGATGTTCATATTATTTTCACAATTACATCCTATATACCACGCAATATAAATTTGAAAGTTATAATAATCAACTTCGAACATAATTGTTGTGGTTATGAAAATAACATAATTGGTAATCATACATTTCAATAAGCTGATATCTCAAGTTTAAATCTCACATCTTGCAACATCAAGTAATAATAAAAAAGAAATTTTGAACATAATTCATCATCTAATATGATTTGATAATATAAATTACCCATTCAATTTGGCAATATAACATATTCGCATCATCCTACTATATCAAATGGTATCCAAGAAATGGTTTAAAAATATAATCAGTTTCATATATTTTTGGATGCGTTAAAAATTTCCTGACTCCTTCAAATTATTTAAATATAAAAGCATGGTGTATACATTATTTGTAGTTGTAACTAATATGACGTGTTCTTACGTCACCTAATCACCTTCATGCGTACATGGGTGGGTTGCGTCGGCATAGTTGATTGAAGCATCAATCTTAATCCGAACGCTTGTGAATAAGCCAAGGAAGCTCGTGAGAAGGCCACATAATTGCAGGTGAAATTTAAGATGATGAATTGATCCTGCTTTGTTATGGCCGGCAAGCATTGTCGATATAAATGCTATAAGACATCACGATAGGATTTGACATTTTATGAAATAAGAGATAGTACTACACAATGCACATTGTTATATGTGCATTCACGCTAAACTCCCTGGAGAGTCAGCTGCTGTCCAGTACTACTGCCAACTAATTTGATTTGATTTTGCACTGCAATTATTTTACTCAAAAATAGAGATTAAGCATATGCTTAAATTGTTAGAAAGTAATTATCAACATTCCTTAAAATTATTTTTTACAAAATTTATTGTACAAAATTTAAGTTTACATTCTGAAAGATTGTAAATAAAAACAATTAAAACATGTATGAACATTATGTTGTAATAATTTTAACACCATAATAAAAAAAATTATGTATTTGTTATTTGTTTATGAAAACACGAAACTATATTCAATCTTACAAATTTTAAAATATAATAAGAGAATGTGTTTAATCTATCTTTATTTATTTGAACAAAATATTTCACAGAAAAAAGTAATAGTGTAATATAATTTAAATGGAACCGATTCTATATGTACCCCTTTTGTGCAATTAATCTTACAAAAGTTTATGCCAAGTAGCCAGTAGAGTATATGGTACTCCACTAAAAGTAGGACAGCACGCAGCAAAAAAAAATGCACCAATAATAAATAAACTTCGTTTTCAAGAATTAGGTGAGGGGCAGCGACATTATACAGCATCTCCAAGAGATAGAAAAGTCTTAAAGGTTCACATATCTTCTTTTCTTGCAAATTTAAAACACCATTGATAATTTTTTACAGTCTATCTTGACATTTAGACCCCTAGCTAAAGTGCAGTATAGCTGCTACACAAGTTGAGGTAGAGAACCTGATATAGCCTTTGATTGTGCCACCAAAATGTGAATATATTTCACTGAGATATTGAGTAATAATAATCACAGCATAGAAAAGATATCTTCCCATTATTGTTGTCATATGCAAGTGCAGGTAGATAGGCCATCATTTGAATATATATGTTAAAAAAAAATGGCTGAAAATTATCAGTAGTCTATGGCCTATTCCCCCAGAGAAAGACATGTCGCATGAATATGACATATCAAAAGTATTTTACATAAATACGTGAAATTCAAATAAAATTGTTTAACAACAAAAGTATAGTTCTAGGATTAATGGGCACCTATCCCAAATAAAAATAAAAAAGAAAATCAATTTTGAAAAGGAAATAGAGAAAAGAGAAGGGGAAGAGGGAAAAGGTGATAAGTTTCTTTATTTAAGTGTGCAACCTACATAATTTGATTAGCAAAAGTTTTTTTTTAATCAAGTTCCTTTTTACTTATAAAAACATTTTGATTAGTAAATGCATCCTAGGTATCTAAATATAAATATATGCATTTCTGATAGATGTTATTTACTAGAATGTATGACAATTTTCTCCTCCTATTATAGTATTATATATATTCTTGATGTTATGAGAGTTTACGAACCATAAATACTATTTAATTTCGACAATTCCTTGACCATTATTATCAATAGATTTGTGAGTAACTTATTATTATATACAAAAAATAAAAATATCCAAATATGTATAAAATATTTATAAAAAACAATGTTGCCTTTTAGCATATTCTATGAATTAACCACAAGCTTTAATTGGGGTATTTCGATATGGCAAATCCCTATAACAAGACAGAGACATAAAATGACAGCCAATTGAATGAGGGCTAGTGAGATTATTTCCTTTTCAAGTTTTTTTCTTGGCCCAATTGAAAAGTAAAGACTAAAGCTTGAAAGGGAAAGATGATAAGCCAGAATCCGTGTTTTGATTTAATCTAGAATTAACCATTTGTGCCCATTCTAATTTCTAATACCTGTATTTGACTAACATCTGGCCTCGTTTAATTAGATTCTTTTTTGTCTCTCTTCACTACAAATTAATAGATTCAGCTTTATTACAACTTTAGACTCTTTTTCATGGTTCTTTATATCCAACATGAATTTCCAAGAAATTTCCTTCCATGTCATAATATTTAATGAAACTAGTAACGTTATTAGAATAAAAATCAATTAATAAATTCTAATTTAATAATTCAAAAAATTTAAAATTTTTTAAAAATTAAAAATTAAAGAAGATGCTTCATTTTCATAACCACTCATTAACAATTTTAACCATACCTCTAATATGTAGATATCAAGTACGAGTCTCTTCACACATTGATAATAATAACAAGTTATATGAAGCTTTGTAAATCAAACTTAACTAATTATAAAAGGAAGTAATTTTTCAAAAAAAAAAAAAGGAGAGAGAGAGAGATAGGGTTTTTTTTTTTTTTCAAAAAATTTAAATTGTTTTGCATTAATATATTTATTTGATGTTTTGCTAAAAATCAAGTTAAATTTAGATTTGATTGCTTAACAGCTCAATTGATTTAATTAAATAACCGACTTACAAAATACGAATTTTATTTCATTATTTTATTTTGTAGAGAATAGTTTGCAAATCTCTAATATATTATTCTAAAAAAAAATCTCTAATATATGATGCATTCAAAAGAAAGTATACAAGGCAACAGGATGGATCTACCCTATTCTATCATATAATATTATGTGATTTAAATAATTAAATACATGTATCTTTTTTCATGATTTTACTACAGATCCATTGACGATATTCTTAACGGGTTTGGATCCAACGGGTTATGTACCCAAATTCCAACCCCTTTGGTTTCAACGTTTTGGAAAGCATCTCCGTTCTAAAAAAAACGTGCGTAAATAACAAAATGATATAATGAGACCACGTGGCATTGTGAAAACGTCGTCGTAGACGAGACACACTGCAGGAAGTGAAGTCGTTGAAGCCAACAGGCAACAGCGCTGCAGCCTCTCTCGTTACAACATGAAACAAACCAACCAATAAGATCAACAAAACCGAACTTAACCTCCAAACGCGATACGTCTTAGTAATCCTGTACTAATCAAACGCTCCCTCCTCCCAAAATGGAATTCCATTTTCCCGGCAAAACCCCCCACACCCTCCTTTCTCTCTCTCTTCACATATCTCTTTATATTTACCTCAAAACAGGAAAACAAAAATAAACTAAAAAGAAAAAACAAGAAGGAAAAAAAAAAGAAAAAACACCCTCACCTCATATTTATATCCAAACAAGCACATACAACAAGCATCAACACAACATCCACAACAGCCAGGAACAAGGCCTCTCTCCCTCTCTTTTTCTATTTCTATTCCTCTTCTCACTCAGTCACTCACTCACTCACCGAGTGTCACACTTTGTGTGACTCTTCTCCGATCATAGTTGGGTTTTTGGCTGAAGAAGTGGCGATCGATCGATGAGAAGAGAGTGACATGTCGGTGACGTGGTCGAATGGCTTCCCGGACCTTCTCTGCGGCGAGGATTCCGGCGTCTTCTCCGGCGAGTCGCCGGAATGTTCTTCGTCAGACCTGGAGTACTCAGTCTCAGCAGAGGAGTCAATCGCTGGATTCATAGAGGATGAGAGAAACTTTGTTCCTGGTTTCGATTACTTGACTCGGTTTCAAACTCAGTCTCTTGATGCCTCCGCAAGAGAAGAATCTGTTGCATGGATTCTCAAGGTAATATTATCGTCCTTTTATGTATTTATTCGGACAGTAATTTCACTGATATTGCGATAATGCCATCTGAACATGTTAGTTGACGATGCTAACATATGATCACCGAAATCGTCACTCATCACTCAAAGTCAGCCGTAGATCTGAGTCGTTAAAACTCTCAAACATGAGATTCACCAACCGTTGGGTTTCTGACAATCAATATGATTATTATTATTTTTTTTAATTTTTTTCAAAGATACCGCTATATTTACACGGCGATCAATAAGAAAAAGTAGCACGTATTTTGTTCTTTTTTTTTCAGGTGCAAGCGTACTATAATTTCCAGCCGCTAACGGCGTATCTCTCCGTCAACTACATGGATCGGTTTCTGTATATTCGCCGACTGCCGGTAAGCGTCCGTTAAATGTCTAGCTGGACTCCAGTATAGAAAATAATTGATCACTTGGATAATAACTTTCAATCCGGCCATTAACTGATGTGATTAATTTGACAATTGAGTTATTGGTATTTGACTTTTCAAAACAAGAAAACGACATGAGTGATTAATTACATTGTTTAATTAATTAATTTGTTGTCTGTACTTTATACAGTAGAAACGCAATCAAACAAGAGTCCGACCAAAAATATCACAATTTTTTTTAGTTTTGAAATAAAAAATATCACAATTTTTACGCTGGCCTTTTTAAAATTAACCACAACATGGAAAACTTTTTTGTTGTATTTATTACGCCTTTATAAAATGTGGTACCATTGTACTAACTACATACATTATGCTTTAATAAACTTTCTAGTTTTATTTCTCTCTCCAGCTGCTTTCCATTAAAATTATGCTTTTATTATACAGTTTTTATATATGTCCACGCACGTGAAATTCACGTGGGAACAGTAGGACATTTTTGGTGTGAACCCTTAGACCATTGTCACTAATAGTACAGAATTCATTAATCATGTGGTTATTTGTTATTTTCAATCTTTTCAGCAAAACAAGGGGTGGCCGTGGCAGCTCTTATCTGTTGCATGCTTGTCATTAGCAGCTAAGATGGAGGAACCTCTGGTTCCTTCTCTGTTGGATCTTCAGGTATTCCTAATCACACTCACTTGTATTATTGTTGGTAATTACTGATGCTAACTAAGCATTGATTATACATACAAATTTATTTATATATAGATTGAAGGAGCCAAGTTTATATTCGAAACAAAAACGATTCGCAGAATGGAACTTCTCGTTCTCACTGTTCTGGATTGGAGGCTCCGATCCGTAACACCATTCAGCTTCATTGACTTTTTCGCATGCAAGCTCGATACAACAGGAACTTTTATGGGGTTTCTAATGTCACGGGCCACAGAGATCATTTTATCGAACATTCAAGGTAATAATATTAATACAATAGGAATACTTGCATGCAAACAACGTATACGTATATGTATATACATTTGTGAAGAAAGTAGACGTAGAGTATCCAAATCAGATAAAGTAACTACAATCGTGTTTGCTAATGTTAACAGAGGCCAGCTTTTTAGAGCATCGGCCGTCAAGCATTGCAGCGGCAGCCATTCTATGTGCGGCCAATGAAATCCCAAATTTGTCTCTTTTTAATCCTGAACATGCTGAATCATGGTGTGATGGACTATCAAAAGTAAGCAAGTAACAATTATCATTAAGGTTGGGCATATACATGTATGTTGAATAGCAAATCATATATATTATATGCCAACTTGGAAAAATATTCATTTTTTACAGGAAAAGATCATGAGCTGTTACCGGTTAATGCAAGAACTTGTGCTTAATGATAGCAGAAGACCACCACCAAAATTCGTACCGCAACTTCGGGTAACAATTCGAGCAAGAATGAGGTCCTCCAGTGATTCATCAACCTCATCGTCATCACCATCTTTTAAAAGGAGGAAATTAAATAACTGTCTATGGGTAGAAGATGACAAGGGTTGCTCCTAGTGAGGAAAAGAAAGATATAAAAAAAAAAAAAGGGAAAGAAGAGGGATAAATAAAAAAGCAAGGAAAATGGTGGTCCAAGTTGTCTAGAATCCTCAATATTTTTTGGAGGGTTTTGAGAGTAAATTAACATGAGTGCTGTAGATTATCATAGTATGTATAATATATATATATATAGTTATTTGTTTATATGTCTGAGAGTTTGGTGAGTTTGGAAGATTGATTTATTAATTTTTTCCTCTTTTTTGTTGGTGGGTTTCCCATCCATTAATGGCTTTGCAGATTCCCAAGGGAGGGGGATTTGTTACATAATTATATAAATAATTTTTGTGTGACGAAAGTTAGGGAAAGATAGGGAAAAAAAATGAGAGACGGGTTTCAATAGTGGAGTCATCGGTGATGGAGTGTGTGTGAATGAATTGGAGATTGAATTCAAAGACTGCATTGATTGTTGAGGGAAAGACAAGGAGATGGTGGGACCCCTTTTTGTACAGAGTTGGAGGGAAAGTGTAGAAAAATCAAGTGGGGATTTGTCAAAATAAGGAAATTAATGGACTTTGAAGTTTGAGCTGTTCATGTGGTTTTAGTCAAAGCTTCCCATCAAAGCCACACCTTTTCTTCTACAAGCTGCATCGTTGTACAAGGCAACCCGAAACGGCATCGTTGACATGGCCGTATATATATATATATATATATATATATAGACTTTGATGAGTGGTCTGTGTGCTGAAGCACGTGACCTGTGCATGGCACACACGTGTGTATGTGTGTTTTTTTGGCGGGAAATGCCTCTTCTAATATGGCCTTTTCATGACTTTGGCCTCGTATAGCAATTCTCATGAAATCTTCCAATGGTGTTCACGCGTGTAAGCGGTTAACACGTGTGCATACTTGATTTGTTTTTTTTTTCAAGTTTAATTTTTTTTTAAGAGGAGGAATTAACCTCTTCGATGTTTGGCTTAACATACACAAAGGTCTTTGGGGCCTTTTTTCTTTAATGCGTGTTGTAATGGATTCATCATCATTGTAATAAAAAATCCAATATATTTCTTTCATGCCTTTCTTTTTTTAACTTTATGCAAGACATGTGATTGACAAAGGAGAGTTTGTAGCTTTGCGATTTGTTTTCATTTTTGTGTCTCAAAACAACTTTTTTAATCCAACTATGTTTATATGGAATTTTGTGAGGCAGAGGCATGACTGCTCAGTGAGATGACTGACAAGCTAAGTGAGTGGGCTGCTTGGTTGGTCCCGCTTGTAATAAATACAGTTCATTCGCGAAATGGCTCCTAGAGTTTGCTTGGAAATAATAAGCCCCTCGTGAGCAGCCCCGGCCACGACTACTTGTACATTCATCTATCTCTATCTAACCACCCCTTAGATATCAGACAACTCACTGCATCTCATCAACTTATAATCAGTTGAAAGCTATAGGTTTGCTAATCCAACTGATCATTTCAAATAATTTTATTTTGAGCTCTAATGTTTATCTATTCAAGTACATTAATTCAGTTAATTACGAGTCTTTATCATATGTATAACTCCAAAGATTAATGTTCCAAATAATAACTCGTGGGAGGCACTGGCAAATTAAATTATTAAAGACTAGCTATAGAGAATAATGAAGTGGGTATAGTGAGATATCAATGTTGAGGGGCAAAACCAAGGTCTAAAAAGGTAGCTCCTTTTTATTTACATACAAGTTTCTACAATACAAACAGAAAAAGTTGAAGAAGAAGTTGTCATTTAGCCCTTGATCCCCGACAAAGTTGTATTATTTTGTGCATAGAGTGGCAACATTTTAACAATATTGACCCTTCATACGGGACATAAAAAGTAACCATGCATTTTATATCCAACGCCATCACTTTTCATGCAATAACCTTATCACCTTCACTTGCCACACACGTGGGAATATCAATAAAATGAAGGCACGAAGCAAGCCAGTACGTTACATCACATCCAATATAACTTTACTCATATCAAAATTATTCAATTATTTTATATGGAGCACTTTGATCAAGAGCAATCCAAGTAAACACGGTGGCAATTTTTGGTCAGTACACATTTTTTTATCTAAATTCTCTGTTGGATCATTGTTTCTTTGGTCTATTAACAGTATATATATGATCATGGGCAGTTCTCCAAGATCAAGTACCTGAATAAATGAAAGATATGAGTCAGAATCAGAACGAAATCAATGGAGTTGGTTATAAGGCGTCGTTTAACATAGTACTTAGAGACATTGTTTTTGTTTCATAATTCAGAAATAGAAAAACAAATATCAATAGTTAGTACTACATTTAGCATTACGAAATTCATTCATTAAAAAGTAATGTCGAACTCAAAAACCATTAAAAGCTACGTTTTATGCATTAATGAAAAAGTAGTTTAATATACTCTTTACCCAAGATACTGAGATTTAGGTCATCAAAGACAAGTTAACATAACATACTTCTTATCCACTCAAGTCCTAAGCAGGTTAAATACAATAATTTAGCTAAGATTCATAGTAGATTCAATTTTTTTATTTACTTGTTGAATTACTCAAACCACTCAATAATCTATAGATCCTTGATTAGTTTATGGAAATTTACCTCTGGAGCGCGGATTAAGATTCGTCCTCGGTGACAATAATCCAACAGGGTATCTTGAGGCCTTGACATTGAAAAGCATACAAAATTCTTATGTAACTTACTTTTTGATCAGAATACCAACTACAATTTTTATATCAAGCCACCTAAAATAACTTCTGCTTTATGACTTCATATATAAAGACCTTTAGTTATTTTCCAACAATGTGGATCCCTCAATCAAACGTGTCGAAAAATGAACAGTTGATAATGCAATATCACGCATGTATTATCAATATATAGGTCTATAGGAGCGGCTCCCAATTCAATTAATGCGATGTGGCGTTTCCTTATTAAACCAAACTTGGTGGGAGCCGTCGAGATTTAGACGGCATTTCCAATCAGGAACACCATCATCTTCTTGCTTCCCCACTAAAAGGATCAAAGTTTATACAAAATTAAGTGGGTCTGCTGGGGAATTTAAATTAAAGACTGTTAAGATAATAACAGCGCACGCGTTGGATTAATAGTGACAAACGTGTGGATTAATCAACACCTTAGTTGGTTTAATTAAATTATGAATTGGACGGTGAACAGGACAAGTATTGGAACCTCCTCTTTCCACGAACTGATGTTATAGTACCATGCCACGTACCTTATTTAAACGAAGATGATGCTAGTGCCTTCAAAACGCATCGTCTTACTGTAATAAGGTATAATATTTGCTTCGAATTAGTTAAAACAGAGTTCAATAAATATTATTATTCTTTTAATTTAATTTTTAAAGTGTAAAGAGTTTTTCTTTAACAATGTAACATAATTACTATGCAAATAAGATGACAATTTGATTGGATCGGACAAATGTTGCTCTTTGAAGGTTGTGTTGATATGATTTTATACCTTATTTGACTGATGGTAATAAGATATTATTGTGATCAGGATTTGATATGAAATTTCGGTCGCGTAGAAAGCTTCAAATGGTAAATAATTTAAGAGAAGAAGTATTAGGTCGATGATTTGTAATTTCATGATAATACTCTTGACCCAAACTGGCTAGCAATATTGATCGCAGGAGCAAATTAATTTAGATCTACAATGTCCACTTTTATCCGGATAAGAAAAACACGTGCGAAGATCACCTCCCCACACGAGCCAAGCAACTTTGATGGACTGGTTCTATGTATGACTTCCTCTATAACATGCATGAAGGAAGTGTGATCATGTACAATTGCAAACATATGCATACATATATATACACACACACACATAAATCTAGTTATCTACCACGCGAGCCGGGGGATGGATAGCGACCTGACGACTTGTGATTGGATACAAAAAGGTGCACTCAACTTGAATATGGATTTTGTCAGCAATAGGTTCCCACCATTATTATCTCTCATGTCTCATCATGAAAGCCATACGAAAACTATATGAGAGTTAGCGTTTTATATGATGATGAGTAACTTGTAGCTATAATTCACCTATAATAACATATATACTTATAAAAAGAAGCGCAGTGATTAACAATCAACAATTAAGTTAAATACTGTTTAATTAACTCACTTTCCACCAATGAGAACATGGAGAGTGTTGATCCAAATATAGATTAACGGCCAACTACTATACAGTGCTATACTTTTACTAAATTTAAAAAGTATAAGATATCATAAATAGGGTCCCATATGATGATCCGACACTTTTAAATTTTAATTTCTTCTTATCTTGCACTAAAAAGAACATCACCCACACACTTCTTTTTTTTTTAAGTAAACAAAATGGTCTACAAAGTGAGAGGAATCCTAAGTATAAACCCAAAAGCCAAAAATTCTTTTTTCCTTCGAATCAAAAGTAGGGTTTATAAGGGGGTATAGGGGAGCAGAATCTAGCTCTTTTACTTGCTGCTTTTTCGTGGCAATTTTCAACTTTAGGTGGCTATGACAAATATGGAGGACCCTAAAATTCAGCTTTTAAAGATGATTTTTGGCTGTAAAACCATATGCTCGTGGGGTTCTCTGTAAAAGTCCATTGGCCCATATCACGAAAGGGTTCAAAAGCTAGAATGATGCTCACGAACTCTGCTCATATTTGATACTGAATGCAAGACAGCACCACTCTTCAGTCCATGATGTTACCAAATGTCACCATCCCATGTCATATTTTTCGCTATGTAAAAAGAAAAGAAAATTAAAACAGAAAAAAAAAAGAAAAAGAAAAAGAAAAAAAAAATATTAAAGCAAAGCCAAAAAGAAAAGCTAATATCCTCCCACCCATCACATTATTCCTCAAAAAAATAATTCAACCTTGTCTTTTCACCAGTTGATGATTATTTTAGTTATTTTAGCTGATCACACTCATATATCAACTAAATAACAAAGGTATTCATACTTTTGAGAGTAAACTAACTTGTCTTAATTTATTAATTAATTTTGTTGTATGTGTGTAGGAGACTGAATCATGTGCTTTTGTGATATAAAAACAGCAGTAAAAAGATATAAACGTGATGGAAGGGGGCTACAGCTAGGGCTGGTTGGGTTGGCTTTCCAACTCATATATATGTTATTGTCTTTGGATGCCATGGAAAGAAGGTGAAAGCAAGGATATGGAGTGGGTATAGTATCGAGGGAGCGTTTGTTTGTGTCGTGATGTTCTTTTTCGCTTTGTGATAGTGCATGCCTGGACCTCCATTTATCAGAGTGGAGACAAAAGAGTCGTCTGTTTAATCATCAACTTCTAAGAAAACCATTTCTCTTTTGCAACCCCCTATTACATCATCCATCTAATTAATCTTATGTATACACATACATGTAACTTTCTCATATATCATCATCTATCATGCATGCACATGTACAATCAAGCTAGATAAGACATGTTGTAGAAAACTTTAATTAAATCAAACACATGTACACTGCAGCAAAATTTAACTCGGTTTGTTTTTATATGGATATGTCAATGAAAACAAGAAAAAGATGGGATTAAAAAACTAAAGGTTGCTCCGGCTGTTTGGCCGAAAGCTTGTGTGTAAAGTATTAATTAAAAAGCCTAAAGTTTTAACAAGTACACTTAAAAACTATTAATTGGATATGACTGATTTCGGACACAGTCAATGAGTCATGGTTATTTTAATTACAGCATTTAGAGCAAACTAAAGTAGCTAGGTTTAATTTACCTTCATTGTGTAACCAAGAGTCTTATGCTTTCATTATTATTGTTATTATTATTATTATTATTTTATATATGTACATACATACCACATGTATAGTGTAACGTTATTTATGATTTCATTAGGACCCATTACAAAATTAATTTTGGTTCAACATTATTTTATACAAACATTCCTGTATACCCCTACTAAGCACGTGTAATTATAATAAAAAAATTGCATAAAGGAAGAAATTAAAGTGTTGAAAAATATGTCTTTGTGCATTCCAGATCAATAATAACATCTCATAATATATATGTTTATATACATGTACGTATGTGTAGACCTTCAATGGACTGAAACAGTGGATTGATTGTGTTGGTCTTGCTCTTAATGGTTCACCGCACAGATTGTCATGCAGATATTCCAACGAAGAAACGTATCTAATTATAGTAGTGGCCATGTTTATAATTAAGTTAGAAGAAGATGGCACAACTCCGAAATCAGAGCCAAATATAATGATGATACGACATTGTTATTGATTATGAGTTGATTCCTCGACAGATCATTAGTAGAGATATAATTGATGTTTTGGTTTGTGGATATCATACAGCGTGATTAGTTATCATCACCTTGTATCCATCTAATACTTTTTTGTCAATTAATTTTTGGAATATTAGAATTTAGAAAAGAAATGGCGGCTGCCTACCTAGCTATATAGCTTTACAAATTTGTAACAAATACCATGGCAGAATCTGCTCTTGGACTTTAATTAATGATTGCAAAATCTGGATGTTCATATTGCTTTCGTGGAGGGTAAATTTGTTTGCCCAACACCCTTTCGGTCTTTTCCAAATTTCTTTTGACGTTTGTTTAGGGGCTTTTGTTTTTTTTTAGGTACTAAAACGAGATAATTGAAATCAAATTGGTAGAACATTAGTGACACAGTCCGGATAAACGGCTCCCAAACATATGAGAGTCATCTATATTTAAGTAAGAGCTAATTCATATATATGGGAGAAAATCTCATCTTTATTACCGAAAGTGGGGTGTCGAACCATGATCTAAAACCATAGCTAGACTATACACTATCCTCTTTGTTTTTTTTTTTTTTTAGATGTTACATGCTTATCATTTCATAGTCGCAAAACTGAAAGAAGCCTGAAAATGACGCAAATAGCACATCTTCGTGTATTATGTATGCCTTGTGTAAAATGCACTTGTAGATCATAGACAAAGTCCGATAATTGCCACGTCTCTTAACTAATATTAAGGTTTTAAGTTTAAATCCCTATTTCAAATAAAAGGGAAGAGTTGTGCGAAACTTGATGGTTTTAAAAATTTGGAAAATTAAGACCTTTTCTTAGTTTTGTGGGTAGCTTTGATGGAGTGCAGGAAGCCTGGCCGTTTGGTTCATACACTCCAGCCTCGCGACTCCAATGGTCAATTGGGCCTAAAGAGGCCCAAATAGGATTAGTACCCGGGACGGATCTGGGTTAGATTGTCCGCACTTGGAGATTGTAACTCTTGGTATATGATTAACTCAAAATCATTATGTGAAACGGATTTTAAATTGAATAATAATTCTAAACCATAACAAAGCGAAATAGGGATCATAAATTAATCCCTGATTTTTTATCTATTGATCTTAAATAGAAGAATATGCACCTTGGTTTTTCTCTTGTTCTCCTCTAAATAAAACCAAAGCATAATTGTGATGCTTCCCTTTGACATCCTTGGCTCCTCGTACCATAACCGATAATAATCCAAGTCCTAAAGAAATATATTCAAATCACCTTCGCAATTCACTTTCCCTCCTCACATATTTGTCTAGAGGACCACTAGATTTTATGCTCTCTTCTCTAAAGCGATTAAATGTCAACTCCACCTCAAACTGTCCTCTGTTTTTCTTGTTTTGAGGATCATTACGATTTAAGTTCTTGACCAAATCAAGCATTAATTGTTTAGTCTCATTTGGAGCAAGAGACTGCAATGAAACAACCTGCATTATCAACTTGTCACGTGTTCCAACCTGTGAAACCAAAATATAAAAATCTCAACATGCAATCTACACTCAATTCCTAACATATTAAATAAGTTTGACCTCATCAAATTCCAATTGAATTCTTAATGTTTCTTAATACCACCACTTGTTTTGATGGAAAATTATAAATCAAAACAGGAAAAAGGGTTATTGTTGCTGCTCTATGACATGTAGATCATATTATGATAACTACAATATGGAGACCAAAATATTGGATATCAATTCATTTCCCTGAAAAATATGTTAACAAAAATGTAAAATATAAAAAATCCTGAAGAAAATGTCACATCCTACTCCCAAAATAGCATTGATACAGTATTTAGTAGTTTTCCATAGTTTACTTCCTATAAAACCAGGTGCTGCCATATCCATTTTTATTTTTTCAATTATAAACTGTCCTAAAAATGATAGAAGACAATTAATTAATTCAAGCATTATCATTTCTTCATAGTGTAGTAGCTGCCAACAGAAAAACTATAATAACTTCAGGAAGAAACCCAGACGAAATATGATGTTGGGCAAGTCTAGAAGCTATTAATCTGAAAGCAAAACTTTGTGGCATCATAAGTTGATCAAAAGCGTGAAGGACTTACACTCTTCCATCTGGAACAAAGAACAGAACCAATTTCAATGTACTTTTCACAAGTTATTCCGCTACAAATAAAACTCTTTCAAATAATAATCAAACTAGAGCATGAACTCTCTCAACTTAAAACTACAAAAAAAAAATAAAAATGAGACAAAGTTAGCAGGTAAAAACAGCTTGTTTCTTCTTTCATTTCTTGTTCCCTCGGGCTGTCTCGCCTCCCCTTATAATTGTTTTTTTTGGATATTATAATCTTATAATGGGGTGTACTTCTAAAAGGGAAAAACATACAATTTTCAAAGGGGTGCCAACAGCGAAACTCTTTTGAATTTAAAAAAAAAAAATACACCTTATGATTTCATTAATTCAAAACCGTATGGTCTAGTCCAGTTTATGATTCAAATTCATCAAACTCAAACCATATCATAAACTGAACACCTTGAAACACATTTTATGTTACTATGTGTTACTTTAAAATAATAAATATGATATTCCTTTTAAATGAGCTCAATATTTGATACAAATTTTAAATTACATTATCATAATATATAAAGCTTAAATTTAAATTCATATTTGTTAGAATGAATCAAATCCAATCAGACTGAATCAATCTAATTTGGTTGGGTCTAAAAAAAAATTGGTACAATTTTTTTGAACCGAAATTTTTGGTTTGGTTCCAGTCGAAACTAAACATGCCCAGCCCAAAGGGATACTTCTTTGGCGATATCGAAAAATAAAATTCAATAAAATGTTATAACTTGTATTATAGAATTTGCAGTCCAAGCAGATATCCTTACAATTATAATACGGGATATCACTAAATAGTTTCTAAACTTGTCAACTCTTGTGAAAGAATTAAGTACTACACTAATCTAATTAAGCTTGCTAGGCATATAGAACAGTAACTACACGAAAACGAATGACAGGTACACTTTAATCCAAGCTCTTTTGCCTAAATTAATGCCCTCCACTTGTACAATAATGAACTAAGAAGGAAGCCAGGTACACTAACGGTGTACAGTTCATCTATCTTCAACTGTAAAATCAGGTTCAGTTGGCTTTTGTAAAGACGAAAGAATATCAAAATCAGTTGCACAACGTTGGCTTCCACCTCTCCTCGTGCTTGCAGCCAGTTTTGCTGCAAATGAAGCAAACCTGCCGGACCCCAATAGGGGCAAGGATGATTCCACTCGTAGTTCATGTCTCGATTCAGGCATAGAGAGCATACTCTCTCTTTTCTAAGCTCTGCCGCATCTTTCCTTCGTTTATAGCGAAACCAAGCTGCTTATATGAAGCATGCAGCCCATGTTCTCCACGGATAAGAGTGGCTCCTGAACGCATTTCTGAGTTGTTTACCATGTAGCTTGCGATATTGGAAATGCTACAAACTTTAAGTCCTCAGCCATGAAGGCAAAAGCTTCAACTTCAGTAATGGATTTGGCAGTGCGCGTAGGTGAAGGGAGGACGACATTAGGACGAGGAACAAGGGCCCAAGTCAGCAGTTCTTCTCCACAGAAGTCACCACCTGGGCCAATGCGGCATGAATTGAAGAATCATGTGCAGCCACCATCAGTATTGTAAGAATCCAGGTGGCCTCACACTATATAAAGCATCTCATTCACAGGATCATCCTCATGAACTAGGCAAGTGCCCAAGGCACATAGACAAGGCTTCAATCTTTGACATATGGCATCTAGCATCCTATCATCCATCAGATCAAAGAGGGGTACCTATTTCACAATTGTTGTTATAAGTTCTTAGTGGATCAGAATGAACTGTTACATATAAATCGTAAATAGCTTATGATCTCATATAAAGTTTTTTTGTCCCTTCCTACCAAAAGGTTGAATATGTACATACTAACTTGTTCAAACGCTCACCTATTTTTCCTAGAAGGGGAGAATAAAGACAGTAAAACTTACTTGTCAAACAAGATCAAGGCAGAGATGACGCTTAATGCCGAAGATCCATAGGGCCTTTCAATATTGCTTTCTCATCAACTCCTCGAGCTGCTACCCGACTATACTGATCATACCTTCATACACTCTGCTTCAGTTCACATGGAATCGGCCTATGACGCATCCATTCTTCAGTATTGTTCCTTCTAATCCTCCATTCTTCAAGCCACCCAGTTGTAGAATGCAGATACGTCTATGATAAAGAATTGGTGGCTGAGATTAAATGATCAAATACTAATACAGCATATAACACATGTAATTTAAAATTTCCAGGTCGTCTAGAGTATCTCAAGAGTACTGAATGGACTCTAACAAACATTAAAAGTTATTAATACCCAAATCTTATACGTAAGTAAAAACTTTAAGGCAGAAGAAAATAAAAAATAGAGTTCCTTTAGATGGAGGATTGACACCACGCTAACTAGTCCTTAAAAATACACAAAAATGAGTGTGGAATGAGGTGCCAGCTGCTTATGTTCTGCTTTGACTATAAGAATAACATTAACAAATGGTTAACTTCTAACATCAATTAAGCCATAGATGTTGACATGTACATGTGTACTGAGATTAACAGAATGAGACTTTATAATATGCAGACAGAGAATGTTATTTTCACAGGTTTCCGTCTCGCAGATGAATTATGGTCCTAACTTACATGGCTAGCCAACATATAGAGCATCATATTATAAGCTGCTCCTGCCCATGCAGTTTCTAACACAGCCCCAGTAGCCTTGATAATTTGATAGGTAAGTGGAAAGATGAGACATAGCATCAGGAGATACTGAAACATGATGATTAAGCGAATAACATTTTTTGTATTAGCCATCGTCGTACCCCTTAAACGTGAGATTATAACCCAAACCAACAGCCGAAATGCGCAAAAACATACTCCATTTTTCAAAGAAAAAAAAAAAGAACAAAAAAAAAGAAAAGAAAAAAAGAAAACAGATAAAGTAAGACATCTCCACGTGCAAGATTACAGAAATTTATAATTTACTAAGCATACCATGGTCATATATTTATTTCATGGAGAAGAGAAAAGTAATGCAATAACAGGTTTAGTGTCATATAAAATCTAAACCATGAGCAAATCAAAACTATTATTATTCTGGGAAACAGATTAGATAATGTCAGGGTGCAGGAATAGTATCCATTTCTGTTCCGTCAGCCTGGCCTAATGCCCCATTTAATTGCCAAGAAACAGAAGAATTAAGAACTTCTATAAACAATAAGAGAATGGCATTGATGTACCAGTTGTATGATTTCAAGTTCCTTTCTCTCAGACAATAACATGAAGCATATATATCCCAAATAGAATTGTTTGGTTGATTTCTTTAATGAAAGTGGTAGCAAATTTATAGCACAATACAAAGAAGACTTACTATATTGAGTAGCATACCTGTAGAAGAGGTTGAGCAGCTATTACGTTGAACCAAAAATTTTTGCGAAGGTATCTTGTTAGGGTCTATAATCAGCTCTTCTCTCCCAGCAAAGTAAAATACATCGAGTAGTGACTGAATGACTGAGAGTGGTTTCAAGGGGTACAGAAACCTCAATGCACATGTCCTGCTTAGCACTAGGCAAATAAAAGAATAGAGGGTGGTCAACAAATAAGGAAACCAAACATGCTACCATGAATTATGTTCCATTGGCTTATGACAGGTCCTCTAGGATCCAATATCATCTTCTCCGCAACCTCATGATCCTCAGAGAATACTCTAGAAAGTTCTCTTTCGCGAAAGGTATTTCTTTTTCCCCCGCCTCAACCACACTTCGAGCGCAGCTCAGGCATTGATCTTGCCATGATTTTATCAGCAAACTTTAACCTATAACCCCTTTTGGGTAATGTGAACTTTGCTGCTTGAGAATCATCTGGAAATCTGAAATTTATACATCAAGAGTTCAGTGAAGAAAGCCTGCATGTTTCATAATACTAGAATGCAAACAGGTAGCATAGCAGATTAGATATATTATTCCAAATTTCAGATTTATAAAACCAGTTAAAGGCATATGTGGACAGACCTTACACATTTCAATCTACCACCAGCCATGGAAGGCAAGGGTACAAGTGTTGTGACTTCAATCAGTGGATTTATCTGCCATGAAATACTAATGTCAGTTCATTTATCAGGAAAACATGGATCCACCACACAATCAAACAACTTTCCGTACTTAATTTGTTGAGAATCATGCGAACATATACAGTATTAAAATAACTTTTGAGTTCATTTTACCTGCAATTAACAAGTTCAAAGGGTCCATTGCATAGCTATCTTTCTCAGACAATTAAAAGAATCACGTGAGTCATATTACTTCCAACACAGGCAAAGACTAATTGCATTGCAAAACAGCAAACAGTCAACTACTCAAAATACAAGAGCAGTCTGTAACAAATTTGGATCACAAAAATACACTATCTCCATAGAGATATCAAACATGAGAAAGCAACAACATTAATGACAACTAAGAGCAACAGAAATAGGAAGACAAAACTCAAAAGCATCAAATTAATAAAAACAAGTAATGAGATATCATTTACATAACCATTTAATAAAACAGGTTACTTACAATCATAAGAAGCTAAAATCTTCGTGTCAGGTCCCAAACTGATTTTAAAGCTCATGAGACTTGAAAACTGTGTTTTAGACAAGTTCTCCAACAAAAGAAAACAGAGAAGGGTATTTAGGAGCAAAGACCAGTCAACAATGACAGCACCATCGTTAGTTATTTGTTAAAGGATAAACTGTCTTAAAAAATGATAAAAGACAGTTAAAAAAATTCAAGCATTATTATTTCTTTATAATGTAGTAGCTGCAAACAGAAAAACTATAATAACCTCAAGAATAAACCCAGACAAAATATGATATTGGTCAAGTCTTCGCTAATAATGTGAAAGCAAAATTTTGTGGTATCATAAGTTGATCAAAAACGTGAAGGACTTAACACTCCTCCATCTAAAACAACGAACAGAACCAATTCCAATGTACTTTTCACAAGTTATTTCGCTTGAAATAAAACTCTTTCAAATAATAATGAAACTAGAGTATGAACTCTCTCAACTTAAAACTACATAAAAGTTGTAAAAGGAAAAATGAGACAAAGTCAGCTGGTAAAAGCAGCTTCTTTCTTCCCTTTCTTGTTCCCTCCAGCTGTCTTGCCTCCCCTTATCATTCTAGAGAGTATATCTGCTTGCTTTGTGTTCCCTTCCTGATTAAGGCTATCAATCAAATCCTCACAGCTCTTCCAATCACTGATCCCCCCTTTCTCTAGTATTTTACACAATATTGAATATGCATTGAGGGTCTTCCCTCCTGCTAAGAGGGCATCCAACACATTCTCATAGCTTGCAATGTCTAAGATACAGTCTCTCTCCAAGCAAAAGTCCAACAATTTAAGAGCAGCAATGGTCTTTCCTTTCTTGGAAAGAATTGATAGAAGATTATCAAATTTGGGAGCACACCCACTTTGCATAAGTAGATCAATTCGTCCTAGAGCTTCCTCAACATGTCCTCTTATGAGAAGAGCTTCCAAGATCTTGGCAACCAAATCCATGTTCTCCTTCACATCCTTCTCCACCATGCTCTTCATGACACGGCTTGCAGTTTGAACCCTCCCATCTTCAAAGAGACTCCCCATCACTGACCTGAATAATGACGAATCAGGAATATGCCCATCTTCAATCATGCTGTCCAAAGCGGTCTTTGCATCAGCTGGCTCACCTTTCCTCAGGTAGCTCTCAACAAGCAACTTGTAAGCATCTACTTCTTTAGGCACACCCCTCCTACCCATAATCTTAATAATTTCAAAAGCAGAATCTGGATTTCCTTCTTTTGAATGCCCACAGATCATATTATTAAAAGCACTCGCATCCAAAACACCCTTTTTCATCAATTGTCTGAAAAAGACTTCTGCTTTTTCAGTCTGACCATGGTGACACAAATGCTGGATGATTGGATTGTAAGCACTGGCCTCAATATCCAAAGAACTTTGTGGCCTCAAAATGATATTCTTCTCAACAAGCTTATCCAACAACTTAATTGCCCGATCATACATCTCAGCCTTGCAAAAATTCTCAATTAAGACACCATAATGTCCAGCCTCTGTTGGAATGCTCAACCTAATCATGGCCTTAAGCACATCTGCTGCCGCTTCCAGGTCCCCAGACTGACTCTGACAAGTCAACAACTTCAGAAAAATGGAATTATCCTTTGGAGCAATATGCTTCTCCATCATCTCCTTCAAGACAGTCTGTGCTTCAGCCATTTTCCCCGCATCGCACAACCCCGGCAACAATGTCGAGAACGTAACAGCATTTGGCGTAATATTAAAGGACTTCATTTCCTCGAACAATCTCAGAGCATCATCAACTCGCTCAACCCCAACATACCCTTTAATCATAGTAGTATAACTAATAACCGTAGGCTCAATATTCTTCCCCTTCATCTCCACAAACAACTTCTCTGCCTCATCCATTTTCTTAAACCTATTATACCCATTAATCATTGTATTATACGTAACCACATCAGGCGAAATCCCTCTACTCTTCATATCCTCAAAAAACCTCATAGCAGTCTCGAACCTCAAGCTCAAAAAGAACCCCCAAATCACAATATTATACGTATGCCTCGTTGGCTCTATGCCCTCAGTAATCATCCTATTAAAGTACCTCTTCGCCATCATATAGCGACCCCGTCTCAAGATCACCTTAAACAAAGCATCATAAGACTTAACAGTCCTCTCCACACCGAATTCCTTCATTTTCTCAAAAATCTTAACAGACTCCTGAACAATCCCCTTCCTACCATAACTATCAATCAACACTACGAACATATCCTCGTCGCATTCGACACCTTTTTCAGGCATATCAAACAAAATACACCTAGCATGGTTCAACTTAGAAGCTCGACCTAAAATCTCGATCATTTTCATGTGGGTTTCGCGGTCATGGTTAAACAACCCGGCACGCTCCACCCACCTGAAGAACTGAAGTGCATGCTCCGAGTTTTTCGCACTGCTAAGCACATTATACACAAGATTGTGATCGAACACGGGTACTAACCCCCGGATCGAATTCTGCAATCGAGTCGTCCAGGCCCGGTTCGACATCATTCTACATATTATGTCCTCTAACTTTTCTAAGTTTCGTCGCCTACCTCGTGGAAGTCTCTGGGTCTGGGTCTGGGACTGGTCCGGGTCCTGCTCCGTCTTGGTCCCTTCTTCGGCTGGAACTGGATCCGGGTTGGGGACAGTGGGTTCTGAGATTTGGTCATGGGTTGAGCTGAAGAAATGGGGAAGATTGAGAGGGTGTGAGTTTAGGAATCGAGGTAGGTTTGGATAAACCCTAGGTCTCAACTGGTAGGGTTTAGAGAGAGAGATACAGGCCATGCGTTTCAATTTGAAGATGTGAAATTGATACTAGAAAGGGATGTCAAAATGGGTTTTGATCGGATGTTGAGACTTAAGAGTTTTCTTTTTCTTTTTCTTTTTTTTGTGTGAAAATGTTGAGAGCAAAGGGTTGATCGGATGTTGAGAGTGACGAGTTAGGGTTTTAACCTTTTTTTTTTTTTCTCTTGAGTCTGGTAAATCCCACTGATTCGTTGTGTTGGACACAAGTTTAACGTTAGAGATTTAAAAAAATATTTATATATATATAATATGTAAGTTGGGTTAAGTTGTACACGAGTCATTGTTATGATATATAATTACAATTCATTTAATATGAAATAATATTATTTTCTTAAATGTTTTGCATTATAACTAGTAAATAAATG
The DNA here is from genome assembly GCA_022984855.1 of Dimocarpus longan. Lineage (NCBI taxonomy): Eukaryota > Viridiplantae > Streptophyta > Magnoliopsida > Sapindales > Sapindaceae > Dimocarpus > Dimocarpus longan. The sequence continues at coordinate 20,536,638 of CM041022.1, forward strand.
TCATCGAAACTATAATATATATATATATTTCAATTTGTGGTCACTGCAGTCTGCCTTATACCTCAACATTTTTGCCTTTTAAGATGGCAAATGTGAACAATATACATTCAATTAGTGTCACAAAAAAAAACAAAAAAATAACAATAACAAAGCTCGAGATATAACTTCCAAATAGAAAGCTTGGTCATTGCTCAAGGCCAGGGAGCCAATTTTATATCTCCACCTGATCCTAAGGTCGGTTCTCTGTCTAGATTTTGCTCACAATTAAAGGTTTTGAAACTTAGACACCCAAAGCTTAGACAGGAATCAAGGCCCAACCCAACTGCGTTGACTTCCTCTCTGGGGCATCCAAAACACAGATATTCAGCCCAGCTGAAAATAGTGTCTTTGTTGCTGCCCATTACCCAACATCAACTTGCAATGACGCATTTTCACAAACATGAGTGACGACTACAAAATTGTACTGTGTAGGCGAATTGCACAACATTATTTGACATAGGTGTGTTGCGTTACAACAAAAACATGTGTTCATGTCAAACCTCATTGTTCGTTTTTCTTCTGTATTTCAATTAAAAAAAATGGACAAACCCTTAGAATGATAATTATATCTACAACCAAATCTACTGTTATTGATAACTGCGAAACTTGATGATTCTATATTAAACACTTTCCACCGCATTTTAACATAAAGAATTCCATATTTCGAACTAATTAGGTAGTACTTATCTTTGATACGTCCATTAGAGATTACATCATGCATATTAATACCAATAAATCTTAATGATTCCTACATGAATTACAAAAATCTCAAAATGTAGTTTCATTTTGAATTAAAGAAAATCTAAGGATAAATAAAAAATATCATGTAAAAATCGATACAATCTTTAACCGAAAATTGAGTCATCTTCGCCTGTTTTTTATTTCAATGTAGATATTCCCTTTCAATGGAACCTCTTCAAGCACAAAGTAAAATTTTTCATTCCAATATGAATCCCGTGATTTCTTGGTCGTCTAAACAAAAACACAATGACCAATAGAAAACTATATAAACAATGCACTTCTATGTGAAATCTAAGCACGAAACTAAATATAGATCACATGTTAATCCCCAATCTTTTATCTATTGATCTTAAATACAAAAACATGCACCTTGATTTTCCTTTATTCTCTTCTAAATAAAATCAAAGCATAAAGATTACTGTGATGCTTCCCCTCGATATTCTCAACTCCTTGTACTTTAACCAATAATAATCCAGGTCCTAGAGAAACATATTCAAGTAACTTTCGCAATTCACTTTCCCTCCTCACATATATGTCTAGAAGACCACTAGAATTTATACTCCTTTCTCTAACGGGATTAAATGTAAACTCCACCACAAATTGCCCTCTGTTTGTCTTGTTTTGAGCATCGTTATGGTTTGTGTTCTTGACTAGATTAAGCGTTAATTGTTCAGTTACATTTGGAGCAAGAGATCGCAATGAAACAACATGTATTCCCAATTTGTCATGTGTTCCAACCAGTGAAACCAAAATATCAAAATCTTAATGTGCAATCCACACTCAGTTCCTAACATATAATATAAGATTTCCAAATATAACACAAACTTATATATATATATATATAGAAAGAGGATCGGCGGACATAAGTTTTAACACGATTTATTGACTACTGAATTATAAAGATTATAATGACTTAGATCTACTCAAACATTTGTATATAATTTAATTTTACATTCTATACAAATGTGTTTTTTCATATTTTTCTTTAACATTAATTACATCATGTATTCTCTCTCTCATTAATATTAAATTAATAAGTCATCAATTAATATTCTTCCCACTCAATCAATAATTTTGCATATTTTCTTTTATTCATTTTTAAATTATATATATTTTTAAGTACATTTTTAAATTACATTATTTTTATCTTTTTTATTAGATATCATGCTTGTACACAAAATAAGTTTTTTTTTAACTAATTTTTAATTTTGAATTATTATAATTAGCATGTTTGTTTAAACATATGCAATATAGATATTATTTGAAAGTTTATATTGAAAGTTTGAAATTCATATATTATTGGTACGTTTACTTCACTTAGAGGAATCGAAATAGGAATCGGAATGATCTTGAATCGAAATGAAGTATCGGAATCAGAATTAGTTGTTTACTTCAACTGCAGGAATCATAATCGGAATCAACAGTATTCCCATTGAGATGTTTACTTTACTTTGGAATCGCAATAGATTAATTATAAATTAAAAAAAAAAACCTTAATTAAATGTATTAATTATAATAGTGTATAGTTTTTTATTATAATATACGGTTTTTTTAATATCAAATAAAAAATTATACATTACAATTAAAAAAAAAAAAAAACTGTATAGTATTTTAATGGTTTATTATGATAATTAAGCAATTGATGATGAAAAACAAATGGTGTACATTTTTTTATTATAATATGCAGTTTTTTTTTTTTATATCAATAAAAAATTGTACATTACAATAAAAAAAAAAACTACATATTATTTTAATAGTCCACTATGATAATTAAGAAATTGATGATGAAAAATAAATGGTGTACAATTTTTTATTATATAAAATAAAATTGGTTTTATTTTTAATTTTTTAAATAATTGTATAAGAGACTTTTTGTTTTGACAAAAAGAATGGAAATGAGATTCCCAAGTAGGTTGGGGGGAATGAGATTCCCATTCCATAATCCCAAATTGACGCGAGACCCACATTTTCATTTCCATTACGGAATGAATTTTAAGCAAGTAAACACTATCAATCAATCCTATTTTTCATTCTCATTCCTCAATCCATGAAGTAAACACATCATATATGTATGATTTGATTAATTGAATTGAGAAAAAATATTAAATTAAAATTTGATATATAATCTTTTTATTTTCTGTGATGAATACCAAGGATAGAAAAAAAAAATGTTTTTGTTATTTTTTCTTTCTTTGTGCATTTATGAACTATGACAAAAAATAATAATTCCTTTATGGGCATCTTATGGACTACGCGGAAACGAAATTGTATATATTTATATATATGAGTCTTTTTTTAGATATTATTAAATGAATAGATGTTTGAAAATAACATAATTTAAAAAAAATAAAAAAACAAAGATGCAAAGAGTTTCAATGGGTGATAATAATATTAATTGATTAGTTTTTAATATTAGTTGGAGAAGTATTAAAAATATATATATAAAAATAATATTAATTAGAGAGATGAGAGATATAATATAATAATGAAGAGAGATGAAATAAATATATTAATATAGAGTTGTAAAATTAAGTTGTAATTAATAAGAGAGAGAAGAAAATTTATGTAAAGTATAAAGTTAAGTTGTATATAAATGTGTAAATAGATATAAACTATTAAAATCTTCATAATTCAATGATCAATACATAGTGTCAAAATTTGTGTCCACCGATTCTATCTCATATATATATGTAAGTACTCGATCAATTGGGCCTGAAAAGGCTCAAATAGGATTAGTACTTAGGTTGGATCTGGGTTTGATTATTTGAACTTTTTATTTTGCTACCAATTGATTATTCACTTGAAGATTGTGACTCCTACTATATGATTCAATCAAATCATTATGTGAAACGGATTTCAAATTTAGTAATGCTAAGATTTTCCAAATTTTTTTATCAAAATTCATGTCCAAATAATGATATATATGAATTATCAACATCTTACAAATTATAAGATAATGCAATAAGTAAAATGAGATTAACAATTTATTTATCATGTCATTTAAGTATGAATTTAGATAAAAAAATTTAGAAAATCTAACATTACTCTTTCAAATTTAATTCAATGCAATGATGTAATTGTAATTATTAGTTTTAACATAATTTTTTAAGATACTTTTTAACATAATTACAATGTAATACTAATGTTTAGAGGTCTAATAAGACCTACAAAGATTAAGCATTATAAAAAATATAAAATACTACACTAAAAGAAGTCTATTTGAATAACACATGTTTATAAATGTATATAATAAGGCTTGAATCCTGACTATTTTTTTTTAAATACATTTTCATTAATTAATTAATGAAAGATAGGTATTTATTTGTTTTTCATAAAAAGAAATAGTAATAAATAGGCACATCCTATATAGCTAAGTTGTTATAATAACATTAAGTGAGCATCAGAAAATGGCGCTCAGCCTCAGCGCATCCTGGATTCAACAGCTCACAACCTCTCCCGCCAAAACGTTATTTCCCGGCAAACTTATCCTACGCAACCCTGGCCTTATCCCACACCCTCTTCCATGGCCTCCATCCCTTTCATTCTCAAAGACGCTTCTAAACCCAGTTAGAGCCTCTCCTCCCCAGAAATACACATATCCTGACCCAATCCCTGACTTCGCTGAAGCCGTGAGCATTCAAATATATATATATATATATTGCACTACATTTATGTTTGTCAACCCACAAGTTTCTAATTTTGTGTTATTTATATATATATTTTTTTTAAAAAAAAAAAATTCACAGGAGACCCAGAAGTTCAGAGCTGAGCTTTCCAAGAAGCTCTCCAAGGACAAAGAGACGTTTGGAGATGATCTTGATACTGTTGTAGAAGTCTGTGCAGAGGTATTGATCGTTTTTAGTTTCACTTTTGTGTTGTGAATTGTGATTCAGGTTTGAAAATGATATGTGGGTTTTGAGGCATTGGCTTCATTCATGATATTTGCTTTGGAAAATTGACTTCATTGCTTATTGTTGAATGCTTGATCTCATAATGTGATGATTTGCTTTTAAATATTCAATTTCAAGGAACAAGTTTGTATATATTAGGTTGATTGTTTAGCTAGCTAGCGTTTTTGGTCTTGAGAATGCTAGTTAGATTTGAGTATCACCTACTCGATGAAATGTGTGACAGAAATAATATTTATATTTTATATTGTAAATTGAGTTGGCCTAAAACTCTCTCAAAATGACTTTACCATAGTGGATTGTTGGTACTTGGAAGTCGTTTCGAGCCAAATGATTTTTTTTCCTCTGCAATATACTGTCTCATAAAGAGCCTTTTTAATGTGTTAGGGAATAAATTAGTTAGGTGATAAAGAGGGTTCACCCCTTTGTTGAATGTTCTGACTTTGATTTTATTGAATAAAACATCTGAGCTGTCTTTCAAATGAACCCAACGGCTTTTTGGAGGATGTTGAATCTTGCTTTGGAACTTCATGGCTCATGAGAGTGAAAGGGGACCTAACTTGCTTATTTGTGGCCGTTTTCGTGTCAAATAATAATCGGACTTAAATGCTTTTACTGTAGTACTTACATCATCTTGAAAAGCTTTTTTTTTTTTTTTTCCTCTTTTTCATTTGGTATAATTTTTCTGCATTTTTAGAGACATAGAGTTCCGTATATAAGATAATGAGTCTCTTTGTAGACAACCATCCTGCCCTTCTCATAAAAGTGAGAGTTTTACAGGAATATTTCAATTCTGAAACCACAAAATTAACTTAAAAAAAAAAGAGGGGGGGTGGGTGTGGGGTGGGGATTAATATTAATGTAGAGAATATATTAGAGATTGATGATTCTTTCCTGACAAGGTTCAATGGTCTTATACTTCTCCTAAAATGATGGTTTCTATGTTCCACTTACATTATATTCCTATCAGAAAAATAAAAAAGGAAATAGTGAAAGTGATCAAGAGTATTAGGATGTGAATTATATGAGTGTGCTTTCCCTTATATGATCATCAGTAGAATTGACAATGAATTATAAGCTTGTGTTATATTTATGCTCTCCAGTGATTCATACTAAATTAGATAAGCTCATTGAAAAAATATTTTGTTATCAGAGTTATTCTTTCCAACTGGGTGGCTGAGGGGGACTCGGCTACTTATTTTGTTTGTTATGGTCCTTTCATCTGATTACCTTATATGAATTCTTTTTCATGAATGACTTTTTATAAAAAAAAGAAGATGCTATTATCACTAGCATATTTAATTCACATTTTATTAAATAATTATTGATATGGTGTATCTGCCTGTTGCATGGATATAGAATTGTCCCCTCCTTATAAGATATATTCAACAAGGGAACCGTGTGAGAATACGGAAACCTTCCTCAGAGGTGATTGTGAAAGTTTGATTAAAACGATAAGATGTTATGAAATAAGGTGATACATATTTGAGGTGCAACACTAATGAATATAAATGTTCAAGTGCACTTTATTTTTGATAATACATAGGTGGACCCCTTAATTGTGTTCACTATCGTTGTGTTTTGGACAAAATAGAGGTTTAACATTGCTGATACAATTCGTATTGATCTGTATATTAAAACTCACAACAAAGTACTAGATCATCATTGGTGGCCAGGACTTTCACACTAAAACAAAAAACATAATGCATTTGTTAAATGAAAGTCTGTTAGATTACGGGCCTGAGTTCCATGGTCTTATCTTGTATAAGTGATTTAATTCTTCCACTGGTTCAGTATTAATTGCTGATGTGACACTGTGATCATAGTATTCAGCGAACGTGTTCAGATTACTTCCACAGGATCAGACATTAGTATGCTGATACGTATATGGCTCCAAAACAGCCACTAACCCAAGTTGACACTCTTAAAGAAAGACCAAGTCAAGGATGTTAGAATAATGGGGCAGCTCACGCTCCTATATTTTTGTTACTATGCTGCATGTTCCTATGTTTGTGTTACTGCTTTTACTGCTTGCTATTTTCTTGTTTCTGTTATTCATGTTGTTGTTGCTGTTAACTCATTCGTAACCATAAGCTTATATATAGCTAAATGGGGATTTGGATGGGGGCATGAATGAAATTGATTTCCAATACACTTCTACTGCTTCCTTTCTTCACGTGCCTGATAATAATCCTCAGGTTTCCTTTCTTTTCTCTTCCTTCCTCTCTTTCTTTTTCTCTAAACACAAATTATCTTATCATATGCCATGTATCAATTAATATCCCACCTAATTATTGGGTAACCCTCTGTATAGAGGAAGTTTAATTCAGACAGAACACCATCCAAAGTTGTTCAGATACAGCTATATGGTACAAAGCCTACGCATGCAGAGAGCCCTTTCGGTTGTGAATAGTCTGGATTGAATTTTTCTTTTTCCTAATAATATACATATAATGAAATGATATAAACCATTAATAGAAGTCATTTTATAAATCCTTTTGTTTGTGTGCCAGTGATTAAAATTTTATTTAAGTAAATGTAGAACGATGTTAATTCTCCGAAAAGATTATTCTACCTTTCTTAAGAAACTCAGAAAATGAATGTAAAATAGGCATGCTTCCTAGATACTTTTCACTAAAAGAAGGTGTTTGTGTTAGAATTTGAACAAATCAAAACATTAGAGTAGTTTGATTTCTCTGCGACCACTTTGTTTCTAGTTGTCTCGTACTGGAAGGATTATCAGAATTCAAGTCTCTGAAACCCTATTGCAGCTAAACCTGATGGTTTGACAATCTTGAATAGAGCTATGCTATAGCTAAGTCATATGATCAGGACTGGTGATGGAATTTGATAGAGATCTCTGACTTAATAATCATAACTTGCTAATCAGCTGATGATTATGAAATTTAAATAATAAATTATTACTATTATCAATTTGGCATTCTTAAGCACAACAAATACGAAACCATAATATGACCAAGTTAATAAAATGCTAAATAGTTTGAGTTGCCTAGTTGTACAGGTGAGAAAAGACGAAATTTAGGTCTTTGTCTGTAGTTTAATTTGCAGAATCATGCCTGGCTTTCCGACTCTAATGGAGAGTGTTGGTCATCATCACTGTTTATCCTTGCCCCCCCCTTCCCCAAAAACCTCATAATTTAACATCATATTAAAGACTGACGGTGTTGGCCAGTCAAATGGTAATCTAAATTTCTAGCCCACATAACTTGTTTAATCTGTTATCTCCCTAATATTAGTTAGTTTCGACACAGCCTTTTCTTTGGTTTTCCTGAAAGAATCAAACTTCGTTCACTTTTTTCTTTCTTTAGAAGCCAGGCATTCGATTGACTTGTAAACAGTCCAATGATTGATCCCCACAAAAGAAATATCTGACCTGACAACCAACAATTACTTTTTTCCAGACATTTTCCATCAAGTTGTTCTAACTTTTTGTGCATGCTTGGGCCGATGCTTACAGTGTTTTTGTTTATGCTATTCATGTGTGATTCTTTATGGGAAAATCCGAACATTCAACTTCCTTCATCTGAGTTTTTCATAATTTACCCATGCAACTGGCTTGTGTTGTTGAAACCAGATATTTGGTGATTTCCTCCACAAGGAATATGGAGGACCCGGAACATTATTGGTGGAGCCATTCACAGACATGTTGGTTGCTCTAAAGGAGAGAAATTTACCTGGAGCTCCTTTGGCGGTAAGGACATCTCTCTTATGGGCTCAAAGCTATGTTGATCAAGATTGGGAGATTTGGAATTCGAACCCAGCAAACTAATATCCTCTTCATAATTCATAAATTTATGGATGATTTTGTCATGTTACATTCAAATTCACTTCATTTAAAATAACTTAACAGAAGTATGTGGAAGCAAGATCTATATTCATCATAGATATATAACACGTACTATTATGTGAGATTCATTACCGTTTTGGAAGCTATACAGATGTATTATTGCTCGAAAATTTTTTTGAAGTTGGGAACTTGGATTGATAACAATTTACAAACTTTAGGTACCCACCTCCATGGATTTTGTGAATTTATATTCCTGTGTCAGAGAAAGTTCCATCTTTGAAGAGCATCCATAAATGAAAGATGCAGACCATTACACTTTTCAAAACCCTCTGTGTATAACACAAAGAGAAACTTGGAATAACACCATCAGCTCCCTGCCTCTGAGATGCTCTGTAATGAAGGCCGCCATGATTTTGACCGCAATGCAGCAGGGTTCGTGGTTGATGATGACCTTGGGCGGTGTCTTTCATGTTTCGTACCCTGAAATTTTATAAACCATCATCACATAAGTAAGCAAGAATGCACAGATTTAACTGAAGAACAAACTAATATAGAATTATTAGCCAAAAGAAAAAAAAGAAAACAAAATCCTCTAGTTATTTGGAAATTGGGTAAGGTATTTAATTTAATTCCATTCTGTTATTAGTTATTGGCTCTAAAAGTCTTTTTGTCATACATATGTTATCTTTACTAGATCATTCATGAGTTCTTGTAAACAAGTACTGAATACCTGGGAGGTGTCTTGTTTGGTGAAAACCTCTTGTGTCTCAGAACCTGAACTCTGTTTATCTTGTGCTGCACTCTGCAACTTGTCAACTGATTCCTGTTGCTGCTGCTGCCTCTTAGTTTTCGCATACTTCTTTGCCCGCAACACCTTCATTACCTCTGTAACCATGACAACAATTAAAGGAAGATAAACAATCAAAACCAATAAACCAGAATCTAATATTCTTCTAAGAATCAGACAAAACTAAAAAAAAAAAAAAAAAACTGTGACAACATATGATACCTTGAGAAGTGATGAGCCTATAAGCATGACCAAGAGCAAGAGTATCACTAGGGCGGAGAAGCTTAACCCGAGTGAAACGCACCGTTTTCTGATCAGGGTTGTCATCCTGGTCGTGGTCGGATACAGGCAATGGTATGATCAAAGAAACATAATGACCAGGATTCATTCTCATGATCTCACTAGCAGTGACGGGCCAATACAACCTCTCTAGCTTCCCACTTGGGTGTTGAATCACCAAAGCGGCTGCATCAATGGCCTGGCAATTCCCCATCTGTCTAATGAGTAAAAGAGAGAAGAAGAAGAAGAAGAAGAAGAAGAAGATTTGAGGATAAAAAGAGGAAGCAAGCACTAGTCTCTATCTATACAGCTCTCACAGCCCCCCTATTCCATATAAATTATATAATATAAGTTTATGTAAGTAATAGTAGAAATAAGTCTCTTCCCCAACTACCTCTAAAAAATGCTACGTGGAGTCAATTCTCATGTATTTGACATTTGTTTGTTATTATTATTGCAATCCAATCACATTAACATGACTTGTAAAAAGATTAAAATAATGAGTTAAATAGATATGTGTACGTGTATATTTAAGTGCATGTGTCAAGGGAGAGAGGTGGGTCCGCACCGGCACCGGACCATGGAAGGCGGAGGGAGTGACACGTGGAGAGATGAGGGTTAGGACAGGCGTGCTCGGCATTGTCGACGGAGTCAACTCAATATATTTGGAAATGGAAACTAACAAGGTAAAAGATTAGATTTTTAGCCTGAAAGATTAAATAATAATAAAACAAAATCAAGGTGAGGTGGGAAGCATGCGAATGAGAGATTGGATTGGATGATGGAGGGTGGAAAAGGACACCCACCACCTTATCTTCGTTTCCCACGCATTTTGACCCTTCGCCTCCCATCTGTCATCTCATTTCTTCCCTATCTTAAATGCCTGATTTGATCCTCTTTCAATTTTTACACGACTTTCATGCTTTTTATTTTCCCTTCTCAACTCTTCTTGTTATTATTTATCTTCTTTGGAAAAGGAGTCATTCCTTTTCTTTTTTCAGTTTAGCTTCTCCAAATAGAGTTGATCCAATAATTTATCCATCTTCTTTTTATTATTGAAATTACAAGTTTGAATTATATCTCTCTCACTCAAATTTAAATTAATTATTATTATGGATATTTTTCAAATTATTTGAGTAGACTGATAAAAATCCAAGAGTTTAGTGGCCCAAGCAAGTGGACCCAATAAGCAAGACCCGATATAAAAGTTTGCAGTTCACAAAGGCTGATTGGATCTTCAGAGAAGTCCAGTCCGTATTCTTGATGACGTCAAGATCGTTTCCCACTGTAACGATGTTGAGTTCGTTTGATGAATCCGTTTACATAATTCCAGTCCGTATTCTCTGAAGCTACAGTCCGTTTTGATCCAGTTCGCCCAGTATTAGTTCAGAATAGTAATCTAACGTATCTTATACGATAAGAATGATTATTTCACCTAATGACAGCGTAATTTGAAGAAATCTCATCTAACTAGTGTGGGTTAGCGTCTAAATCCACGTTTTGACAGAGTTGACTTAACAAATATCAGAATCATTAAATATAATTTAGATATATTAATTATAAATCATTATGCTATTTTGTTTTATTGATCTTTACTATAACATCTTCTCCTCTATAAATAAGGGAGAGATATACTGAGAAAAAAACATTATCATCACTCTGTTGAAATATAGAGAGAACAGTAGATGTAGGCAGTTAAAGGGGCCTAACTAATTTAAAAACCTATATTTTTCTGTTCTTCTTTCGCCTCTTCCTTTTGCTTTTATTCTGTTTCTTATTTGTGATCTTCTTACACTGCAGCGTTGGGCTTAAAGAATCTCATTTACCAGTTTTTCACGTCAACAATTATAATAATTTAAGAAAGTAAATAAAGATTTGAGATAATTTCTTGAGTAATATAATTAGAAATGAGTTAGCACAACGATTTTTAGTTTGGTTGTTTGGGCGCTTCCTTCTTCGATGAACGTAAATAGAATTTTACATTGCTTGTAAGGAGTAGCTAATCAAGTTGCATTTAGAGCGTTTAATTTTAAGTATATTTCGACCAACTATGACGGATAAAAAAAATTATGAATAAGTTATGGTGATTTCAAAATTTGTCAAATATATCATTTCTAAGACTCATATATTCACTTTGAAGGCAGAAAAAGAGAAAAAAAAAATGCTATGCAAAATCTATGGAAGACAAACCTTTTTTGTACAGGTTATTGATGAAAGGATATAATTAAATCACTTTGTTTATATTTTTTTATTTTTTGAAAAAGCAGATTGATCTAGAAAACTATTGAAATCAACTGAGATAAAAATACTAATAGTATAGTCCAGAAAACCATTCTCATATAGAAAAAATTCGCCCATACTGAGATAGGAGGTCTGCCAACACAACTAGTGGAGAAATTATATTTACTGATTATAAAACCGTGCCTCTTAACATGATATTATCGGCGCTTAAACCAAAGAGGCCAACAGCCATCTACGTTTGTTTATACTATTTGTCGTTAAGACAACTCTAATATTACATTCATATCAAGTCATATTTCTTTTTTGTTCATTACTATGATTTCTACTATTCAACTTCAATGTTTATAATTTTTGTTCTCTCTTTTTGTTCTTATGATAACATTAACGTGTATTGGGAACGAAAATTTTGAGTAAAAAGTACATTAATTAGTGCATGCTTAACACGGAATTAAACAATTGGTACAGGGGGCGGTGTAATTGTTTAATTGACCCTTTATTCTGAATAATTATCCATTAATTAATATATGATCACTCACTGAACTTAGTGGGCAAGCAAAAAAAAGCATCCACTAATGTTTGTATGGAATATTAAAACATTAAACAAGCACAGCCTTTTTTAAAAGCTCCCAAGTCCAATGTAATTCAAAGAACCTCAAAGTCACATATATATATCTATATTAATCTTAGAATGTAATAGAAGATTTTCTTTTGCTTGCTTTTTATATCTTTTTCATATAAAAAAAAAAAAAAAATTCTATGTACATAATACGCTACGCAACATTAATCAGCAAGATGTATTTCATTTTAAGTGGCCAAGCTTTAGGTTCCTTTCTTGTAGAGTGTGTGGAAAGTGAGTCAAGTGACGTTGAACAAATCATTATATGAAAACCCATTTACATTTAAAAAAGTATAAGTAAAGCGCATTACAAATGAGAAAATTTCTCATAATATTTTATAAAATCTAATCCTCAAAATTTTTATGTGGGCAAAACTGGATTCCAAAGACCTTTCACAAAACCTAATCAGAGATAGTGATTGATATTATACTTTATGTTAAGTAAATTCTACCGGATGTAAAATTTTGGAGAATTATTTTGATAGTTCGCACAAATGCAAAATTTGTACGTATTCAGAATTTCTTCTGTTTCTGTGAAAAGTGGGGCCTATATAAAAATATATATATATTAACGTTTCTGAAGGCGGCTGCCGGCATTGATCATATACAGACTAGAGAGGCAAATCTGACTTTAACAGATATGTAAATCCACAAGAGTAAAATTGTCTAACACCGGACATAACTCCCAATTATCAAATTGAAACATATTATATAATTCTGTAAGGATTTCTCATGTCAAGTGTTGTTGGGTTAAGAGCTAAGACCTGACTTTAGTTTAAGAGAGAGACAGTAATCTGTCTGAAGATCTTTGACTCTTGTAAATCTGGGGTTCATTAATTAATTAAGCTAATTGAATCCCCAAAGTTTGAGAAATTTGTTTGGTCTGTATATGATTCACATGTGTGTAAACATCTCTCTGATTTATGTCAGTCTCTGTAAACCATGTGCAATGTTGGGGATCTATGGTCCCATATTAAATGCAGAATGGACTATTTCATGTTCAAACATGACCCTTGTAGGGCACTACACCCTCTCAGTTTTAAATCGAAATGCTCTAAACCTCAGCTCCTTAGGGTCAGGCAGCTCTTAATATAATATGATTTAGTGCATATTCAAATACTCTAGTGGATGGAATTCAAACCCTACAATTTTACATTATGTGGCCTTGTGGGGGCACCAAATTTAGGTCACTTTTTATTTATTTTTTGTTAGGTGTGTTTAAACATTCTAATTTCTGGGGGTCTTGTTAGTGGGGTTATTGTGCTTTTTCTTTTGTCTTTTTTTTTTTTTTTTTCCTTCTTGTGGAGGACATGGTGTTTAAAGTTGCTTTCTGCACATTCTTCCCCTTTATTACAATAATACAAACTATCCATTCAGGAATTAAATTAAATTAGTGTACTGAGAAGGAGATGATTGGATTAACAGTGCTCAAGATCTAAAGGACAATTGAGATATAAAAAGAAAAAGAAATATTAACAGTTTTTAGGTGGCCAGTGGACATGTTTATCTTTCATGTACGATGTATTTAAGTTAGAAAACTAATTTTTGATACTAAATACAGCACAATTAATGCAGACAAATTGGAAGATTATAGGAGATTTTGTGGTACCCAGTTTTGTGAAGCATCTATGCAGATCTTGGTTGGAACTTGGAAGCTTGTTGTAGTTAGATCAATGCAAGGAAAAAGCATTATTGTCAGTGCCATCTCCATATATTTTTTGGGTTTAATATGAATAAATTCACATAACTTTCAGTTTTTTGACAATTTTTGAAGGAGGGTTTTGAACATTTTTCTTACTGTAACAAATATATTTGACAAATTTTCGAAGATGCTCGGATTTGCATGTATCTAACCTGAAACACATGGGAGAAAAAAATATTGAATTTTTAATTATATGATTCCATTAAGGTAACTTATATGAATAGAATATTAGAATTTATCTATAAATAGATAAGATAATAATTTTCAGCAAATTTAAAAAAATAAAATAAGATAAAATGGTACAATAATGGTGACTAGTGTGTGTGATTATTATTTTATTCCCAATAATCCATGTACAGCTAACAGCCCTAATTGACACTGTTTTAAAGTTTCCGAAACATGGTTCTTACTTCTTGCTCGAGTACCCAGAATGTGCTTTTATTGCTTTCACATTTCTCTTCTATATATCCCGTATAGATAATAAATATATATTCATGTATGTTGGTAGACCATTTTAGATTTTGTAAACTCTCTGTTATTCTCTCTTCTAGGTTTGCATTTAATATTGACATTGATATGGTAGACCTGACTTGTATTATGGTCAACAAGTCAGCGTTTCTATTTTGCTACCTCTTCCTGAATTTTCATTTTCGGTACCTTTAAGTTATTATTCTGATCATCTGTATCTCTAATTTATTATTCTGATTATATGTAACTTGCATGTATATACAAAGCAACGGCAGTGAAAGGCAGACTATTAGAGCCTTTTAGGTTAATGGTAGAATAGAAGTAGTCTTAACAATTTTTTTTTTTTTTTTTAAACTCCAACAAAGATCCAAAACTTAATAAAAAACAGTTATTAGTTGTTTTAAGATACATGCGCCTAAATTCTTATACAATAATATATATGAATTATTTATTATTTATTTATTTTTAATTGTGATAATAATTATTAAATCACATGTTAATACGAATTATAATAATTTAAGATAATATGTTACTAGTTCTATGCTCAGGGTGCTCTACTAGGATCAAGTGCAATTTGATTCTAAAGTGTTGTTTGGGAATCTGCTTCTAATATCAGGGTGTTATTGAAATCAATTGCAATTTGATTCTGAAACGTAGCTAAGGGATCTGTTTCTAGAACGGAAGGAAGTGGTTTGATTTGAGACATGGTCTGAGGATTTGCTTCTAATATTAGAATGCTATTGAGATCTGTTGTAAGTATTTTTGGGCTATCCCAAGTGGGCTGGTAAAAGCCTAGAGGCCCAATAAGATAACC
Organism: Dimocarpus longan; assembly: GCA_022984855.1. Classification (NCBI taxonomy): domain Eukaryota; kingdom Viridiplantae; phylum Streptophyta; class Magnoliopsida; order Sapindales; family Sapindaceae; genus Dimocarpus; species Dimocarpus longan. The sequence continues at coordinate 20,552,041 of CM041022.1, forward strand.
CGCTAAGACCGCCCCAATAGACAAAAGCTCGGGCTACTAGTCCAAAGAAATGGGCATAACTTTGTGCTCGGTTGTCAGAATGTCTATTATAATATGTTTTCGGAAAGGGATTTTCGTGCTCTATGGCGTGGCAACCAGGGGTTCCCCGGTTGATGCCGTTTACATCCTCAAAGTTGTTGTTTTAATGGATGTGTTCTTGAGGTTTACATTTGCTGTCAAAAAGCACTGAACAAACAGTCCGCGAATAAGCATACGGACGAGCTGATGAACAAGCAGATGGACGAGCAAGAATTCAGCTAAGACCAAAGCTCAGACAATCAGCTCGCGTAGGAGCAAATCTGCACGCTTCAACGAGCTCATTGCAGCATTACAGGCTCACAAGCTGCTCAGACATCCTGCGCAACCAACCTGTTCGACTATACTGCGCGACCAGCTTACGCGATCTCTGCTCGAACAATCAGATCGCTGACACTGTCTGAGCACCAGTTCGCCCAGACCAGAGTCTGCTCGCTGGTGCAACATCTGAACGCTGAAGTAGTCTGCTCGCTGGTGCAACATCTGAACGCTGAAGTAGTCTGCTCGCTGGTGCAACATCTGAACGCTGAAGTAGTCTGCTCGCTGGTGCAACATCTGAACGCTGAAGTAGTCTGCTCGCTGGTGCAACATCTGATCGCTGGAGTAAGCTGTTCAATGTGCTCGCTAGAGTTAACCAGTTGACCTTCTAGAAGGCAAATCAATTCAATTCAGGAAAGGAGTCAACTTACCTATTTTCATGCAAATCGAATCGCGACATTCTTGGCAATTGCTGCATATACGGTGGAGATAATCTTGGGAGATATTATATCAATTAATGTATATTATTTTTTGGCTTATCTGTAAGATTCCGAAACCTATTCAAATTGTAACATCTCCTCTATAAATAGGAGATCAAAATCAATGTAAAGGGGACTTCCTCTCGAGATCTCTCTCACACTGTAAAGGCAGAACAGATATAGTAATAGTGACTGCCGCCCCTAACCGGAGCCGGCACCGTGGACGTAGGCCATTCTTAAGGCCGAACCACGTAAATCTCGTGTGTTTCTCTTCTTCCTCTTTGCCTCTCTTTTTGTTTGTTTGTATTTTTCACAGATCTGCAGTCTTGGGCTTGAACGAACCAGCAAGTTGACTGAACCAGTTTCAGACGTCAACATCTTGGCGCTAGAGGAAGGGCCCAAACTGTAGCGTTTTTCTCAGTTTCCAGCAGTCATGGCAGGAGGAAGAACCAGGAGTCATAGCTTAGCGGTTGATCGGCCTGAAAGGCGAACAGAGCAGCAACACCGCGTATCTCATTCCCTTCCCGATGCAATCGCTGAAGGAGAAAATCTTTCAGCCCCTCGCCAGCCAGCGTCAGCAGTCCCTGTGGCTGGGGGGCTTCAGGAATGGAACCAGCGACAGGAGGCGCTGGGAAACATGATGCAGCAACTTGCAGAAACAGTCAGATTATTGGCTCAGGTCCAAACTCAGAACGTGCCCATACCTGAAGGTGCTGAGCCCAGAAATTCCCAGCAACCGCGAGAACAGATTTCAGCTCGGGAAAGGCCCGCCAGGAGAGCCTCGCGATCTGTTAACTCTCCCATTCTCCCGAACTCTCGTGTAAGAGCTGACAATCGTCGAGTTCGAGCAGAAGAAGTGGAAGATCAGCGACGAGCAGAGTGGCACCGAGCAAACAGCTCGCAGGGCCATGGAAGCATACCGAATCACCGTTCTCCGAGTCGTGAGCACTTAAGGGAGTTTAGGCCAGAAAATCCGATGGTAGAAGAGCTCTTCCAAAGGATCCGCCGGCTTGAGGCGCGACGGGAAGGTAACGAGCAGAGGGGTCAGCATAATGGAAGAACTCCTCTCGCCTTGGATATCGAGCTCGAGCCTCTGCCTCCCAGATTCAAAATCCCTAGCATTCCTCAATATGATGGGGACGCAGACCCGTATGACCATTTGGACGCGTTCAACATTCAGATGGATCTGCAGACCACCAGCTCGTTGGTCAAGTGTCGTGTCTTTCCAGCAACCTTCGGGAACATTCCTCGAGCTTGGTTCAAAAGTCTCCCAGATCGCAGCATAGGCGGCTGGGACGAGTTTCAAAGGAGATTCATCAACCAGTACAAGGCTCTGAAGAAGCAACTCGCACCTTCATGCCACCTCGCCACTGTCTTCCAACAAAAAGATGAATCGCTAAAGGACTATCTTGCCAGATTTAGAAGCGAGGTCAACAAGGTAGACAGTCCTTCAGATGAAACCATCCTGACAGCGATTTCAGCTGGTCTCCGCAAGGATGGAAAGCTGTATAAAGATATATATAAGTCCCCAGTCAGAGACTTAGGCGAGTTTTATGAGCGAGCTGCCAAGGAAGTCGGATGGGAAGAAACCTTTGGCTCAAGGAAGTCTGAACAGAAGGATAAAGCTAATGATTCGGATCAGTCCGAGAAAAGAGATCTTTCGAGTTTTCAGATTGCTAAGAGGGCCAGAAAAGAGTCCAGGCCTAAGCGACCTCATCATGACAGTTGCAGCCCCTTGTCGGATACTCAAGACAGGATTTATGCAGCTGAGAAGGACAGGGAAGACTTTGGGGATCCCAATCCCATGAGATCCTCAGTCCGTAGCAGAAACCAGAAGAAATTCTGTGAGTATCACAACGAGGTTGGTCACGACACCTCAGATTGCCGGGAGCTGAGAGACGCCATTGAAAATCTGATCAAGCAGGGTCGACTGACTGACTATGTGGTCCAGCGGACAAACTAGCGACCTCAGCAGCCAACATGACAGCAGTCTCAGCAAGCTCTCAATCCAGAACGTGAACCTATCGTAAGAAAAATCCCCACAGCTCCATGTTTGGTAACTTTCTGAGCTCATGCTCTTACATGTTAACATTTTCCGCTTTATGAATATGAATAAATTATGTTTGCTGTGCCGTGATTATTATTATCTTTATGATAAGTTGCCTTGGCCAAATAAACAAAGTGGGCTATGTTGCCGGGTGACGACCCCCTGGGCGTAGCTCGCAACCTATTACGCTGTTGTCGGGTGACGACCCTCTGGACAGCCTTAACCGCCCACGCTGTTGTCGGGTACGACCTCCTGGATGTAGCCTGCAAATAATTGCACTATGTTGTCGGGTACGACCTCCTGGACAGCTCGCGGGTAATTAAGCCATATTAATTCAGATTTCTATCCCCTAAAGCACAGCAGAGTTTCAGACCTCCTCAACTCTCGCTATGTCGCCGGGTTGCAACACCCCCTGGGCGTAGCTCGAGAGGTCAATTGTTACTAATGATTATCTTTGAGTCCACGGGAAACTCACGTGCTCAGATAGAAGCAACCAGCACAAATTGAAGTAAAGCTGATACATTTCAAACAAAGGCGCCCAGATCTGCTCGCCCAGAATCTACTCGCCCAGATCTGCTCGCTCAGAATCTGCTCACCTGCGCAGAACACTTTATTCAGCCCGAGTTTGCCTAATCTTAGTTCCTCTTCGTCTTCAAAGGAACTCAAGCCTGAAGTCTGATAAGGCCAGCATGATGCGGAAAATGTGCAGAAGGTAGTATACATACCAGCTTTTACCAGTCAGAGTAAAGCTCCTAGCCCGCAAGCTAACTAAGAGCTGGGGGGCTTGTGTTGTAAGTATTTTTGGGCTATCCCAAGTGGGCTGGTAAAAGCCTAGAGGCCCAATAAGATAACCCGCTAAGACCGCCCCAATAGACAAAAGCTCGGGCTACTAGTCCAAAGAAATGGGCATAACTTTGTGCTCGGTTGTCAGAATGTCTATTATAATATGTTTTCGGAAAGGGATTTTCGTGCTCTATGGCGTGGCAACCAGGGGTTCCCCGGTTGATGCCGTTTACATCCTCAAAGTTGTTGTTTTAATGGATGTGTTCTTGAGGTTTACATTTGCTGTCAAAAAGCACTGAACAAACAGTCCGCGAATAAGCATACGGACGAGCTGATGAACAAGCAGATGGACGAGCAAGAATTCAGCTAAGACCAAAGCTCAGACAATCAGCTCGCGTAGGAGCAAATCTGCACGCTTCAACGAGCTCATTGCAGCATTACAGGCTCACAAGCTGCTCAGACATCCTGCGCAACCAACCTGTTCGACTATACTGCGCGACCAGCTTACGCGATCTCTGCTCGAACAATCAGATCGCTGACACTGTCTGAGCACCAGTTCGCCCAGACCAGAGTCTGCTCGCTGGTGCAACATCTGAACGCTGAAGTAGTCTGCTCGCTGGTGCAACATCTGAACGCTGAAGTAGTCTGCTCGCTGGTGCAACATCTGAACGCTGAAGTAGTCTGCTCGCTGGTGCAACATCTGAACGCTGAAGTAGTCTGCTCGCTGGTGCAACATCTGAACGCTGAAGTAGTCTGCTCGCTGGTGCAACATCTGATCGCTGGAGTAAGCTGTTCAATGTGCTCGCTAGAGTTAACCAGTTGACCTTCTAGAAGGCAAATCAATTCAATTCAGGAAAGGAGTCAACTTACCTATTTTCATGCAAATCGAATCGCGACATTCTTGGCAATTGCTGCATATACGGTGGAGATAATCTTGGGAGATATTATATCAATTAATGTATATTATTTTTTGGCTTATCTGTAAGATTCCGAAACCTATTCAAATTGTAACATCTCCTCTATAAATAGGAGATCAAAATCAATGTAAAGGGGACTTCCTCTCGAGATCTCTCTCACACTGTAAAGGCAGAACAGATATAGTAATAGTGACTGCCGCCCCTAACCGGAGCCGGCACCGTGGACGTAGGCCATTCTTAAGGCCGAACCACGTAAATCTCGTGTGTTTCTCTTCTTCCTCTTTGCCTCTCTTTTTGTTTGTTTGTATTTTTCACAGATCTGCAGTCTTGGGCTTGAACGAATCAGCAAGTTGACTGAACCAGTTTCAGACGTCAACAAGATCAATTATGATTTAATTCAAAAATACAGTTCGTAGGTGGAGAGAACATTGCCCGCAAATGAGGTGAGTGAGAATAGAACTCATAAACATTGATCAAGGTTACAAGTGGGGCCCTGACTTACCATCTTATCAAACGTCCATTCTCATAATATGTTAAATATTTATAGAAGATGGTTCTTATTTTTACCTTTGGAGAGAACAATCTAATTTTATATGTTTCTTCTTTTTCTTCTTTTTCCTTTGGGATTTAACACACCTAAATCCCAATCTTCTCTAGATGTAAAACCGAGTTCCTCCAAAAGTATTTTGCAAAATTATAAAAGAATTACTCAACTTAAGTAGCTAACACCTACTTAATTAGATTGTGTTTATTCAATTAGATCGTATATTCCTTTAAGTTCATATCATGATCAATTTGTCACAGCAAATATGTAACGCCCCAAATTTTACTCTATGTTCAGATAAATAGTATTCCGGAATTAATATTGATGTTCAGATAAATATTGACGAGTGAATAATGATTTTTGATAATCAGATCCTAAAAATCAGTGAAAGAAAAAAAATCATGAATAGTATTTCTAGGTGAATAGCATTTTTGGAGGAAAATCATCAGTGTGAATAGTAATTTTCAGAAAATCGGTTTCACATAGTAAAAGTCTTAAAAATTATATGAGAGTTTACGAAAACTGAAACGGATTAAAAACGAATTAGTTTGAGGTAAAACAAAGCATTTTTCGGATCTGATTGAAAATTCTGAAAGATTTTTGAAAAATTTGAAAATTTAGGTAAGTGTCTAAATGAGTACTAAAAAGCTTAAGAAGTATTTTAGAAACTCAAACGACATTTTCGAAGGAGATTCGAATCGAAAGGGAATCAAACCGGAGATTTGTCAAAAACGATTTAGTGAAATTCGGAGAGTCAAAAAGGGGTATGAAATAATTTTTAAGGATTACTAAGGTTACTAGGAGTATGTAAGAAATCCGAATATAAGTCCCGATAAATTTTATAAGGATTCCGAAAAAGTTTCGAAAAAGCGAAATTCGGGCATCCCAAAAAAATCAAATCAAAAGAAATGAGAAATGATATGTAAAATCCAAAACTCCATTTTATGAAAAAAAATTAATAATTTTTTTTTCTTCCGATGAATAGGGTTTTCGGATGAAAAAGGGGTCTGTATGAATAAAATTTTCGAAAAACGGATTTCGTAAATTAAAAGTTTCGATATTAATATTAGAATTAATATGAAATAAAACGGAGTAAAGATAAGTCATTTTGAATAGATTTTAAGCGAATCAAAGTATATTGGACGAAAGTACTTTATTCGATTAGTTACCTGTAGATAGTGTTTATAGAAAAATAAAATAGATTTCAATGTCCGGTTGTAAAAATTTAATTTTAGTAGAATTCTGGATAGGATCAGAAATGATTTCGTTTTCGAAGCAATATAATAATTGTTTTAAAGCCCGTAGGTGTTAATCAAATTTTAATAAATTTTTGGAAGTGTTAATTTAGTTCTAGTATATTTTTCAAATGGATTAGAAATAGATTCGGGTAAAAGAAAAAAAAATGAATTGAATGCATGAAATGATGACATGTGAATCATGCATGGGACAAGAGGACATTTGGCAACGAAAGAGAGGTAGAATAAAGACATGTGGACAAGTGTATGGCAAGAAATGTAAGAGAGAGACATGTGGCATGATCTTGTGTGTCATATATATAAATAAAAATTAAGCAAATGAAAAGAGAAATGGTATTCAGTTTTTTTTTTCGAGGGAGGGCGACTGAGAGAAACAGAGCAATTTGAAAAGTGAGGATTGTGTGTTCTGTCGTGATTTTCAACCCAGAAGACATGTTTTCTTGAATTTTTGAGTGCAATTTTTGAGAGAATTAAGCTTATACAAGAAAAAAGAGTGTAGCTTGGTCACAAAAGAGGAAGAAGAAGCTCACGATTGAAGAGGACTGCATGTTCTGCCATGAAAGGAGGTGAGGTATAATTGCATTATTTTTAAGTTTGAGAGCATTTCCAAGCACCGACGGACCTACTATAGGGCCAAAGGGCACATGCTCGCCCTGAAATTTTATGAAAATTTATTAGGTATTATATTCTAATAACTATATAAGTAAGTTAATATATATTTTTAAAGCTAACATCACCGTCAAGCCTTGAGTGGTCTGATGGCAGTAGGCGTGTTTTGCCTTCTATTGTCAGCGTGGTCTTGGTTCGATTTTCAATTACAAAAGGGCTGTTGCCTTTTTTTTTTTTTTAATTAAAAAAATGGATAATGAACAGTCATGTGAGTGCTGTTTCTCACTTCCATACGTGTTGTTTCTCTTTTTCACTTACACATGCTTTTTTTTTTTTTCCAAAATAATGAACAATGCATTTTTTTTTTTCTAAAGATAATGGACATGTGGGTTTATTAGTGTTTGAACCTGAGTGGTAAAAATGAATGATATAAATACTTACCAATCTAGCAAGTTTAAAAAATGGAGTGTTTTCGTCCTACCATGAACTATAAATAATTTTTTTATAATTGTTTTTATATTTATGAACAATTATCGTTAGTTATCACAAACTTTTTCTTTTATCGCAAACTATATCATATTTACATAAACTATTAACTAATTTTTCTTCAATTTTTTAATCTTTTGAGTTTCTTTTACATCTCGTTCATAACTTAGTGAATGTTATAAATTTATTTACATTCTTTAGTACTAGTGCATAAACTCACCAGTGTTTTAATGTTATTTTGTGGATTTACTCGGTAAAATAATAAATATTATCATGACCAAATTTTAAAAATAAAAACATATTTAACTAGGTGTGAATTACATCTTTATTTATAGTTTAAGTAGTTAATACATTTTTCTTTCATACTCGTGATAAGAATTTGAATGTACATTTAACAATATAGGTATAGAGTTTTCTTTCTCTTTATATGATAAATTTAAAAAATAAAAGAACTCATATATATGAACTACAATTGTTTTCATTTTATTTTGTTATAAAGTGCCTCCTTGATATAAATTTCTGGGTATGCCATTATTTCCAAGTAAGTTTCAAGGTCATCAAGCTTGCATGCAAGTCAAGGATCCATCCTAAATTGTTTCGAAGAGGTAAGTGATGGTTTTTATGATTTAGTTTAAGTAAATGGATGGATTGTGTGAGAATATGTTTGAGTTTGATTTAATAAGGTTTCAAACAAATGAATGATAGCTTGCATGTGGTCTTGATGAAATGATTTATGAAAATTTTGTTGTATTGATCTGTGTTGGTTCGGCTAAGGAGAGAAGTTTGTTGTTTTGTTGATGATTTTACCATGAGATTTTGTGTTAAAATTGTTGTGCATGCAAGTATGAAAATGGAAGAAAGATTGGTGTATACTTGCTTTAAATTTTCATTTTTAATAGTAAGGATGTCGTTATGTTAGTATTTAATTTTGTCTAAATTTTTATTCAATTAATTTCATGATTATGTGTAAATTATAGCATGAATAATTTTGTGACATTTTGTAATGAAAAAGTTGACAAGTTGATGAAAAATTTTGCATGTGGCTGAATAGGATTAATTTTGTAATTTTATGTCTAATTATGTGTTGATTAAATGGTCATTTGAAAGGACCAAGATTTCGCAAAATTGATGCAAATATGTGATTAAATAATTACGTGATTTAAAAATTTGTTTGATTTTAAAATCCGAGAAATTATTTCGATAAATTGTAATAAAGGATTGTTTAAACATGATTTTAATGAATTTCAATCGGAAACGAGAAAGAAACTGAAAGAAACAGATAAGTTCAGTGTCTTGATCGAGCGTATATCGAAAAAAAGATACGGACATGTCGGAAAGATTTGATAAGATTATTGGAATACAAAGTAGAGTTTTATGAAGTTTATATTGATAATTTGAATATATATGAAAAAAAGTAATTGAAATTGTATTTATTGTTTTCCGAATGAAATTTTTTATTGAACAACCAAAAGTTGTCAAAATTATAAAAAATTTAGTAAATAGTCAAATTTAAAAAAGACCCGAGTAAACCTGGACATTAGTAGGTGGGGACTGGTAATTGGCTAACCAATAAGGTGATATTAACAATACTGCATCGTTACACCGATATCGATATACAGTGTTCGACAGATGGATTATGAAAGGTACCGGATGTCCGGTCATGAAGTTAAAACCAGTTGTGATATATGATTGTGTTATGCGACTCGGCTGGTAGCCACTAAATGGTTAATGTCGGAGACGTCGTTGATTTTAATGGGTAGTCATCGAGTGGTCAATGCTAGGAGACCTAAATTTTTATCTATTGTATCGTGTCAGAGTTTGCAAATGACACTGAAAAATATTAAAGAAAACCGTATTGAAACGATTGAAAATAAAAATTATTATGTTTTATGTATGCATTACGTTGTAATTTGAGATTTTTGTAATTTATTTGTAAAAGTTTAAAAATTTATGAGATCTTGATTTCCAGTTTTGAATTTTGAGAAATGAAAACTATTGGATGAAAATTGTATGGTTATAATTAAAAAGAAATGATTTACAACTTGGATTTGAAGAAAAGTTAAAATATGGTGAAAAAAAAATCAAGTGGTTATAAATGGAAAAAGAAATAATTTTATGTACTTGATATAAGTAATTATTGGTAATGTGCTTTCATAAGGATCTGTAGTAAAGTTATATATTAACGTGCGAGTAATTTGGTGTGCGTTTTTATTAGTAAATTGATTTAATTTTAAATTCTCTTGAAAGTTGAGAATTTTGGATATTTTGTTTCATAATCCAACATTTTTGAATAAATGATGAATATAAAATAGTGTACACCCACCAAATAGAAATATTTAGCGTATTGGATTTTCCATACACAGGTTAAAGTTTGGCCAATGTAGATAAGGTCAGATAAGAAGAAAGGTGATGCGCTTCCAACAAGTCACACCTCTCCATTTTTTGGATAGTTATCTGTGTGCATGCAATTTCTATAAAATAATAATGTAAATAAGTAGTGTAAAAGATATTGATATCGTATAGTGATTTTGTAAATAAATTTATTAGAATGATGATTATTTAATATTGTACTTATAATTGTTTGTGTGATTAAGTGATTCTGTAGTCGAACGGAAGGTCCGAAATCGAAGTGGAGAAAGTGAATATATTTTTAGAAGTGTATTTATGTTTTTTTGCAGGTTTTGTAAAATTTTGAGTTTTCAGAAAAACAAATGAGACTTTATCGGATTTTCGTTAAAATAAAAATCAACATTTTTATTAACATAATTTATATAACGAAAATTTTAAACAATAAAAAATGAATGAAAAGAATAAACGTTTTAAACGAATTTTAATAAATGACTAAATCAATTTCAAGTAGGATTCAGATGACATCCTTCGACTTGGTTTCTATCTCAATGAGAATCGAGTGAAAGGTGTTACAAAATATTTAAGATAGGTCGTAGGTGGATGGTAGTTACCCCCCTTATGCACTATACAACAAATTTTGGTTAAAAGGTTTCTTATGATATATAAATAACTCGCAAACCTTTCAAGTAAAGCCTCTTCTTAAGACTCTTTTGCTTTTCTAAATGATATTTTGGCTCATCATCTTCAAGAAGATTCTTTTGCTTTTCTAATATGATATTTTGGTACATCATCTTCAAGCGTAGGTAGTTTTATATCTCTTTAATATTTTTAATGATAGGAGTTTAAATTCCACTAAACTTATTTTATAAATTTATGTGGATAATTTTCTTTTCTTATTATTATAGAAATAGTTGTCTACTTATACAGGATGAATATTTGAATTGTGCAAATCATGATTAATTTTGATAAATCTCTTCTTATAAAAGATATTTTCAAATTGATGCATTCATTACCAATTAGCAATTAGTTCGGATAACATTACTCCTTGGCGGACTGAAATAATGAGTACCATTGTTATGTAGCAATGATACAAGCTATGAATTCATAAAATATGTATAGCCCTGTTACATCGTCGCTTGAATTAAAATTAGGTCAAAGAAGTGGGTCTGGTCAAAATTGTATGCAGGTGGAATGGTCAACCTTTTGTTTTCTTTTTGTTTTTATATAGAGTTTTTTTCTTTGATTTGTGAAGAACACTAGCAACTTTATAAAGTGTGATGATGATGGATTGGATTGGTATATTCTCTGCCATTAATCAAAATCTGTAATGGAGCATTTTAAAATGGTCCTTCAACTTGATAATGCAGCATCTCCATTGCTGCATTCCATCAACGCCTACTGGATTTTTTTTTAACTTATAATTTAGAATCTATCTTTAGCAAAATGAAGATGGATTTTTTCTTATCATAAAAGCAGCCACATACATGCAAACATTAATTTGAACAGCAAAACCAGTGCATTTACTTTAAATCTTATTATTATTTATCTTCAAATTAACATTGAATGAGTTAGAAAACTAACTATGTCAATCAATATTTGTATAGTTCAAAAATCTATTCTTATAATTAAAAAATATTTACTTTTACAATAAACGGAGAAAAATTCCTACATTATTATAATTGAAAGATTTATTTTCGTTTTTTCTCTTGATGAATGACGAATTGTCATTTTTCCCTCGTTAATTTAATAAACATTATTTTACCTCTTTTTTTAACTTGAATGAACATTAATTTAGGAATTTTTTTTTTTTTTATATTTTTAAATTATCGAGAGGGAAAATGATGGTCTACTAATTTTCAAATGATAAAAATGAAAATAACTCTAACTGAAAATATAATTGTAACTATTTTATATTGTTAAACCAGAAACTAAATATATTAAAATTGTTTTAGGGATAGAATATATTTGAAGTTCTTTTTGAGGATATATTACTTGTGTAAAACTTTTATCAGCTAATATTACATGTAAAAGAAAAAGGCTTTTGCTTGAAAAGATTCCCTTCAAAAATAGTTTTATAATTCCTTAAAAAATTTAATAATAAAAAGAAATCGATCTTCTTTTAAATGGAAGCTTTATAATGATTATGATCAGATTATGCATGTATCATTCTATGATTTCAACTGGTAACTTTATAAAAGCATAATTGGTCAAACAAATGTGGGTGATCAGCTCGAAATTTTTTCAAAAAGACTGCAAATACTATTGCAATCAAGTGTCGACAGATATAGTAGAACTTTACTATCAACCTCATAAAATTAGTGTGATCATTGCTAATTTTGCAAATGGTCCAAAGTCCATGCATGCGCAATACACTAATGGTTTCAATGTAAAATTAACATAAATTGTATATATTTATCATATTTGGTTATTTAATGTCATGCATGAAATAAAATTTAAATAAGTTTCCAAAAAAATAAAATTAAATAGTTTGAATTTATGATTTGTACATCATTTATTAATTATTATGAGACCACGATTTGTTAGTTTTTTCGAATCTTTCTAATTGTATGGTCAATTTATTGGGGATATATATAAGTTAAAAGAGCACCAAATTCAAACGAGTGGTGTTAGAGAAATCAAAAGTCATGCACCTTTCAAGCTTGCTAACACGCATGACATTATTCACTGTGATATATGACATATCAATTGAAAGTAGAAAGATGACAACAATTATTGTGATTTTGTTGCCTGAAAAATCAAGGCTTCTTCACTCCATTGAGAATCTTAACATCTTTTTCTCCATAAGAATTTGTCCTCTTATAAGACCAAGAGCTTGCAGCCTCTCTGTTTTAACTTTCATTATATCACCACAATTGTCATCACCACAAATTGCACTGACACATCCGGGAAATTCCATGCATGTGGAAAAAAGATTTCAACATTTTTATGTGTGACTGATGATGATTGTAAGTGTTCCTTTGCGTGCTTTTAAATGTGAGATCAGGGCTCTAATTGGACACTTGATTTGCATTATTGGTTAGGCAGGGACAGGATTATAATTTCAAGTAATCACGAATGGACACCTAACATTGTGGTGGTCACTCTGTCACCTTGTGATCCTCTATTGTCTCAAATCATAAATTGGGTTGCCTCAGTTTTTGAAAACATCTCAGGATTATACTGAGCTAATTTATACCTTAACTAAATTGGCTTTATTAGGTGTCAATCCTACAAATGAGATTATAGCTAAGTTGCTGCAAACTTTGAACTAGATTGAAGTGTCATATTCATCCTTAATTACCTAATGTCTCGCTTATCTAAGAAGATTATAAATAATGCCATTGTTGATGTAGGTTGGCAGAATGAATGGGACCTATGTAGCTATGAGTCTATGTGATGGTTTTCCCTAATTTAAGAAACAAGGGCTTCAATAATTGTGGTGCTTCTCCTAGAAGACCTCAAACATTGATGTTCATAAACACCAACTGCAGCTTAAAAAGTGCACACAGCAGTAACTTCACAAATTAGGCACTATATTTTAATGCTTAGCTTCATCATTATTAGTTGTAGAATTCTGGTTGAGCCTTGTTTTCCAGGAGTATGATTTGACAGAATTTAATTTAATATCCCACTGACATCAATGTTAGAGGATTTGGTTTATGTCAAGGTAGGATTTTGGTGGGGGTGCAATAAGCTGAAGGAAGAGACATATTTGGCTTGTTTGTAGCCTTTCTGTCAATGGAGCCATAGAAGAACTTTTATCCTCAGAACTAATAATATTACATGAATGGTCTCAACTGGCATTGGATTTTATGCAAGCAATTTCCATCTCATTTTAAGTTGCTCAAAATTTCAGACAATAAACTTACACCAGTGCCTGAATATAATTGTATGTTGATGGTTAACTTGTAATATTTGTATTTTGATGGTTAACTTTCAGTGATTTGAGATAACGAATTGTTATCTTGTTGATAGAAAAGATGCCTGATTCTCTTGCCAACCGAACATTACTTTAAATTATTAAGACTTTAAGTTCGAGCCACAAAAGGTACACGCTGCATGAATATATCCATTAAAATGGTCACAGAGGATAACTAAAAGATGCAGCATTCAATGATGCATTCGTGCTGACTCTTATCTCCCACACTCTCACATAAGAATACTGAACAGAATAAAAGCATATATGGATTAGAAAAAAGTTTTGAATTGGCTTTCACGTTACATTAATACTACTACAATAACCTTAGCTACAAAGTAAGACTAGATGGGATTTTGTTAACAAAAATATTTGTTTATACCACTTGGTTTTTTGTGGCTGACATCAGCGACCAAAAAGAACACACATCATTTAGTATTAGAACACGAAGGTGAATGAGAAAGCATGACCTGGGCAAACAACGTTAAACCTACATGTCCAGGATCACACAGATGGGAAGAACTTGTTGAGATTGAAGGGCAGAGAATAGAATTCTTCACTTCTTGTATCTGTCTTGAATGACCGGAACCTATCCCACCAATGCATGCCCCGGTCCTTTCTAGTGGCACTGTCTTTCTGGTGCAGCATGACGTCAAGGAATAGTGCCAACAAACCAGCCACAAATGGTTCAGATGAAAAGGGTACATTGATCATGTCATTGAACTGCCAAAACAGGAAGAAAATAACATGAAGAATAGATGAACCAAAGACCAAGCTTGTCAAGTAGAAAAAAAGAGAAGGAGCGTAATCGGTTACCCATCTTGCCCCAGTGTGAACTGGGCCATATCCATTGACTGCAGTGTACTCATTGAAGTATTGCGGTACAGATAAGCCCATGAAAAAGGAGAAACCTAATATAAACTTTGTTCTGAAGCTGTTCAAATTGCAGAACTGCAGGAAACTGAGACCTCCTGAACCTGCTCATTTGTCATTAATTAGTATTGCGTAAGTTACATTAACATTGAACAAATTACGTTATTAAAAGCTTGTCTAGTGACTTGATGATACATACCCACATAGGCAAAGAACAGGCAGTATAAACCTGCAACAATTGGAGCTGGAATCGAAGCAAAAACAGCTCCAAATTTTCCTGGCCAAGAATGCACGTTAAAACACATATATTTCAATAACGGGCGAAAAGAAGAATTTGCGACATGAATTACTAACCAAGTATGGAGAAGAAGATCATGAACCCGGCTGATATCTGAACAACCCTTCGGCTGCCAACACGGGTCAGTGCTAACAAACCAGCATTCTCACTGCAGAAAAACCAAGAAAACTTTTTAGGCCATTCGATTTGGTCCATTTCTTAATATGCCGCAATTTAAACAGAATCTTACACAGATACTGATGATCCATTCCCAGTTCCAAATATTCCAGAGAAAAGAATGCCAACTCCCTGAGATCAGAAAAATTGACTATAATTAATAGTGGGAAGTTAACAAGGAAATCAAAGTTGAAAGAAAAGAGGTGCTAAATTTGGCATGGCAAATCTAATGAGATCCCAGAGGCCAGTTACAAGACTTTAGATAATTCATTAACTGTATATGAAATTTTGGGGCCTGTTTAAATATTTTATGCACAATAGTTCAGTTATCGTAACGTGATTGAATTTCATCTTCCCTTCTGTTAGTGGTGACAGGAAGCAGGAAGTTATCAAAAGTCAAGTTGAATGTAAAAGAAATAGGGATCTCAAAACGTACCTGCCAACCAACACCACGGCTCAAAACAGATGGTGGAAGCGGAGTAGCACTTGCATACCTTGACACAGCGATGAAGGCACCGGTGGACTAAACATAAAAAGCAAATTCCATGATATATTGAAGGAGGATACAAGAAAGATAGCATCAACATTATACTATTTACGAGACAGGTATGCACAATGTGCCTGCTTCACAAAGCCATGCATATTCAAATACATACATCCCATTAAAGTTGTCGGGTTCTACCATACCTACAAACACTGCTAATCCAATATATACAGTGACAGCCAAATGATTTATAACCTATTCAAAAATTAGTAACCGCATCTCAGAGCTACAAACACAAGGGTTAACAAACCTCCACAAGAGCAACGAATGAAACAGCCATCATTGCAAATGACTCTCCAGCATCAAAAGTGGGAGCTCCCCATTGAAAAGGATACGGAACTCTTATCCTGCATGGAGCATTTTACAACAAGAAGAAGCACAATTAATCAATTAAACTTACAGCCTTCCATTCCTTATATGCGTACCAAATTAAAATAATTTATCAGAGTAGTTTTAGGGAATAAATTTTCAAATAATTAGAATGACAATTGAAGCAGGTAATAAAACATACAATGTTGCTCATATATGTATCCGGTCTAAAAGAGGTTTTATATTTCAATTAGAAGGAAAAAAAAAAAAAATGAGAACCTTACCATGGTGCAGCACCTATAATCCCTGCACGATCAGTTCTGCAGCTATATTGAGTTTTCAGTGATGTGTTTTTATATGCACCACCCACAGTGAGCAGGTGGGCATAAACCCACACAATTGCAACGGAGATTATAACAGCAAAGCGATCAAAGACATGCCTGTCTCCACTTATAAGGTGAGGTATGTACTGCAAGGTGAGATCAAGAATTAGTAATACTTTATATAATATGTGCTCAACATTGTAACTAAAAGACTACATGCAAATGCGTGATTAAAATTGAATATTACCTGGGAAAAGATTATAAGAAAGATGATCTGTGGCAAGCCTATCTCCACACATTTAGCAACCTAAAAATGCAGAACCAGGTTAAAATAAGATTAGTAAAATGACAGTGAGAGAGGGAAGGCAGGGACTTAGACACATTATAACTTGATTAAATCATAGGAGACAATGAGACATACTCCAGGAAAGCCAAATTCATATAGCCCAAAGCCGGACAGAGCAACCAAAGGAACAGCAGCAAGTGGACTTAAGAACCTGGAAAATCATTTTTTTTTTATCAGAACATGGACAGGTTAAAAAAAAGTACAAAGTTGACAAACTTAAGTTCAAGCCTCTAAGATGCCCATTATTTGAAAAGGCCATGATTGGAATTCTAACATTGATTTCTCCAGGGGTCATGGGACCAAATTAGTTATGTTTAATAAGTCAGGCAATTTAGTATAACAGAAACAATATGTATAACTAAAATGTCGCATTTGAACCCGAGAAGCATAACATAAAGTATATCTGTGATTCTCTGAAGAACAAGTGCTGTCTAAATATTTGCAATTCAAGTCTCACATCGAAAAATGGAAAGCAAAAGGTTATGTTGAAAATGAAGAATTAGCCATTTAGATTGAATAACAAGGCTTCGACATACATACCTTGCAACATTACGCCAAAGACCACTAAAACCAACAACAATCTGGAGAGTCGAAGCAACAATAAGTGCACCTTGGATTCCTCGCATTATCTTCTCAAATTTCTGCAATCATTGAAAGTAGATGGATCAGAATCACGTTGACATACACAAACCTTAACTGTAATGTAATTATCAAGATGATGGTTTGAAACAATCAACCTCCTGAGGATTCACAATGTTACTATATCTTCCTGCCAAGATGATCGAAATGGTCGTTGGCACATAGGTATAGGAGCCTCCAATCACCGCAGGTAAACGAGTACCAAAAAATGTCTGAAACAATGTGTTCAGACCAGCCACAAATAACAGAGTCTGAATCATTTTCGCCTTCTCCTCCTAGTACATACAATCAAGATCATGATTAAACATACAACATTGACAACAAATCAGACTTCTCAGTGATTGTAAACATCCATGAGAAAGCTTACATGTCCTCCTCCCATCTGGGGAACAAGGGAGGTGGGTATGATCACAGTTGTGCCAAGCATTACAAGATAATGTTGAAATCCAAGCAAGATTGCCTCAGCTGCAACAACAAACAACCTCATGATATCAATTATTAAGTTGACTGACAAATGTTATTAAATTTCATAGCAAATCAGAGACACTCTTCAAGTGCTAAATTAAGAGAACGGATTGCATGCAGCAAACTGACAATAATTAGAACAAAGTTACACACAAGCAAAACCAAATAGGCTTCCATTGCAAAAACCATTACAAAGCAAGTGGCTTTCATACAAATCAATTACTTAAAACAATAACTATAACTGTACAATATATATATATATATGTAAACACTTATAAAATATAATTGAACATGAAGTCAGAAGCAGAACACACAAAATGCACCATAAATATAGACAAGCAGAGACATATAATGAAAACAATCAATGAATTTTGGAAAACTCACGCCAAGGTGGAGGACTAGTAATGCAATAAGCGATATTTGGCAGCTGATCCTTAGCTGGATGGGGCTGCAACTCCTCCTGTTTTGGCGGGGGCGCCTGTCCTCCACCACCACCACCTCCTGCCATCTTTTTCCTTCTGCAATCTCTCTTCTTCTCACTCTCAAAGAAACTCTTTAACACACAAGTTTAATATAATCTTTACTGGTTCAAAGCTCAAATCACCATAAAAACCACCCCCACATAAAACTCAAATCCCAATAACAAAAATAAAAAACAACCCACTTAGATAACTCACTTCCCAAAAACAACTGCACTACAAAACTACTCAGATGAATTTTTACTTTCAATAAAAACTAGTGATGAAGCACTGAGAATATAACAAACTGTAAACTGTAGAGTTAAAAAATTAAAAAAAAAAAACGGCTCTATTCTTCTCCAGTAAGGTTCTTAACAGAAAAGCAATGAAAGATATGCAATGTAGTGGCCTAATGGTCTGATTTTACAGCCAAATACCCACTTGGACAGCAAGTAACACAAAAAAGAGAGAGTTTGAAGAAGAAAAAAGCAAAAGTTAGGGACTACTAAAGCTAGAAAAGAAACCAAAATTCCTCTCTGTCATCAAAAGGAATCTCCTTTGAACGTTAACATTTTAATACTAATTGTTGAAGTGGGTATACGATCTCGTAATCTTTTTCTTCAATCACGTAAAGATAAAGCTTGTATAAAAAAGCATCTCCACCGTCACCTTTCCCAATCTTTAACTAGTTAATTACCATGCTTCTTTTTTTTTTTTTTTCTATTTTTTGAATTACTTAGTCATATCATACGTTACGAACATAAAAACATTAAAAATAATAAAGCTGTAGCCTGTAAGAACAAAGAACTCCCCATTAAGGGTGATCAACTTTAGAGACAACGATGAAAGCTGGCCAGTTTGATCATGACTCTCGCATTAATTGCATCCTCTAGTCTTGTTAGTTATTATAATTTTTTTATAAATTTTAATGTGACTACGAAAGTACACATCGGAGAAAGAGCAATGTGAGCGTTGGCTTACGTTACTAAAGACATGAAAGAGTAACATGAGTGTTGGCTTACGTTTTCAAAGACATCCATATATATATACATAATATTTTTATAATTAAATATTAAAAATTCTTTTTTATAAAATAATTTTTTTTTTTATTTAATTTAAATATAACTAATAAATTTAATTGATTATTATATTTTAAAATTATATATATCTTATTATAAAAATTATATATATAAATAAACAATGATGACGATGGTTTTCTTAAGTTTGTTGCATGAGTAGCGTCGGAAGATTGATTTTGATTGGTCCTTTTCCATTCAAAGTCATAGCCAAATGTAGATATAAATTTTGCTATGTTTCCGCATCGTTTTGCTTTGAGAGATTGCATGACAACTGGTACTTAGCTATGTAAGTGCAGAGCATGACACCTTTTTTTCTCTCCCTTGTGGATTTCTTTTTTTTAATCAACACATTTGAAATCAAATGACGATTAAAATTTATCGAGATCGATCACCAATAATTTAATTGAGATTACTGTTCTTACAATCGAAATATGATAATTTTTACTAAAAGAAGATTCACATACACAACTTACATTTTAACATAATAAGGATAAAATTTGAAACTTTAATCTTTTAAGATTAAGAGAGTTCTCATAAAAAGCATTTGAATTCAGTCCCATCCAGCATATTAGTTACATGTTAAATTGCTTTTTCTACCATTTATTTTGTCTAATTCTTTGTTAATTAAATAAATACCCTACATCAATATAACTATTTTAATTGAAAAAAGGGTAGTAATGAATCTCTATATACATTCGCTCACTAAGTGAAATAGATTAAGAGTTGCGTGGTAGAATTAATAATGAGAGAAGGAAGAAAATAAATTAGGCATGACATTATAGCGTATCTATTGATGTGATGTGTGAGAGGTTGGTTTGAAAGTGATAGACGGAGTGTTGTTTGGTATTTGTGGTCGTGGCGTTGTCACATTGGTCAATTTGTTCTCTTTAAACTGACCTTTTATTATGGGGCTGTCAGAATTGTGACCCCACGTTTTAGTTTTTAGCAAACCATTTGCTGGTCTTCATTCCTTCGCCTGCCCTACGTTTTGTATAGCAGCATCCCTCACTGCCCCACTTGCCTGCCCTTTTAATTATAGCTCCAAATTATGGATAGTAAAGGAAAATGTTGCACTCCCTCAAAAAAAAAAAAAAAAAAAAAAATGTCGTACGCGAAGAATCGAATATATTTTGAGAAGAGATTATATATCTATGTTTTTGAACACGACAAACTATACTTTTTTCTATTTGGATTTTTACTATCAGTTTAAAATTTTTGGAAGAAGCTATTATTCAAACACGACAACATAATAATGTGAATATGAGAAACACAAGGTTTAGGTTCATCTCATCTTATAAAAAAAAAATTATAATATAATAGAAGAATAAATATAAAGTGTTTATTAAAATTAATTTGAGTTATTTATAACTTAACTTTCGATCACATATTTAGCAAATCCATAACTGCATAAAAAATTTCGTTATAAATGTTTCTTAAACCTAAGATATGCAAGAATTTAAAAGAATTAATTATAAATTACATATTGTATATAATGATATGTGTAGAGAGCTTCTCTAGTGCGGAACTTGTGTAAATAGAAATTTCAGGATTATTAATACTTAGTTTTGTATTGTTGAGGCGTTTTACACACATTTCTACACTAGAATTTTTTTTTTTTCCATGTTTATACCTGTATATGATTTAGAAAAAGGAAAAAAAAATCTATTTTGTGAAGGGTACAAAAAATACGAATATAAGAATATCAAAATTCGTTTTTAACCACAAATTTAAAAATATTCATTTTCAGCATCTCAAATAAATTGATTACAGTATATACTCATTCTATCTAAATTGTTACTGTCTACCTTGTTCTCCTCCTTCGTTGCACATGATATATGATCTTTAGTTTTCTTTATTGATTATTTGAGTTTTGTTAAGATTTTTTGAGTTTTTTTGTATTTTGAAAATTTGGTACTAATCTTTAAGGTTAAATTTGGTTGAATTTGATTTGAAAATAATAACTTTTAGTGAGATGTAGCATCGAAAATAATGACCGGTTTTTAAATGCATTTAAAACTAGGTCGGTAGCAATTTTAAATATCGTTTTACATATGAGTATATGGTAGTTTAATAAACTTAAATATAAAATGAAAATAGTTTGTTTGAAAAGTTAAAAACAAATTATCATAAAAAAATTGGATAAAAAAGAATTTTTTCCATTTGTTTTTAGATAAAAGTGAATTTATCTTAAAATTTGTATACCTGTACATGATTTAGAAACAGAAATTTTTTTTTACTTCATTTAACATTTATTTACCTAGTTTTAAGAATACAAGTGACTAGCACATTTGTTTTTTCCTTGTGTTTCATCCCAAGAAACTTATCTAATGTCAAGTGTTGTACATTTGTTTATTAATAATGTCTATCTATTTTTGCTTTATGGTTCAGAAAAGTAAAGCAAAGAGAATATTTATGCTTATAATAAATTCCATATCTGGAGTATTCAATAAAAGGTGATAAATCAGTCTTCTGTTGTGTATCACAAACTTTTATACGAATATCATACCCCTAAAAAAATAACATATAATAACTTGAATGTTCACCAAAAAAACTAAATTCTGATTAAAAGCTTATTTATGTTATCACACCATTTCAAACTTAATATTTACAATCACTTACTAAACAAGTTGTGACTTAATTATCGTTCAAATCAATTAGAATTATTAATACTTATGTCTGACTTTGATGATAATCATATACTTCTACATAATTAACTTGGAATCAGCGAAACACTGAAGCTTAACTCGTTTTTGCGATAAAGGTGGAATCCAATGGACTTTGCCGTAGACATGTCTGAAGTTAAGTTCCAAAAAGCATTTCTTATAATTTATTTTGAACTTAAACCAGAATTAAAATATATTAAAAGTAAATACGTACAGGTTGACACTTGCTCGACCATTTGACAGCCCTAAGTCTAAAAAGAAACAACAGTACTTTAGAGTCATGTACTTTATTTGTAAAGGAGCTTTGAAGTGCTTTCGGTTATACGCGTAGTCCATAGTCAGAGAACTAATCTGGTTCAATAATTAATACGCAATTACATATCAAACATGCAAGTGTTTAATGTAGTATCATTGATTTTGAAGCAAAAGAATTTTGACCTGGATTAAGACAACATATACATGGCGGTCGGCGACCATTTATCATGCAGGATCCCAATTCGTGTAGTAACATTGGTGACACTGGCGTGTGGATGAGTTTCAACTAACAATTTGCGTCTTAAGTTTGACCAAACAATGGACAGTAGTACTTATGATCAGTTAGCAATGTATTAACATGCTCAAATGAAGTTCACAAGTGCATCAAATTAACAATGGCAAAATAAAAAGGACATTTGAATTGTGATGCACTTATCATATATCAGTGCAAGGAGGCTAATCAAGCCTAAAATAATACGGATGGTGGTAGGTGGTAACTAGTAAGGCCAGGAATCGGAAACGTGCCTATTTTTTTTACAGTTAATGAGTTCTCTGAGCTTCAATGGCACACATGAAGGATATATAACAAATGAACACACCCTGCAACCTTGAAAAACCATAACTTATTCATCATTGACCATCTGGATGTCCTGGGCTTAACTGGGTCAATTTGAAAACGATTTTAAATTTAATGGAGGAGAATGGGCATATCAAGCCTTGATCAACTTTATGATCTCAATGTTGACATAAAGATTCGACTAACCATCAGCCAATAGACCTTGGTAATAATCCCTTCAAGTGGATAGGTGGCAACTCCACACTGTAGGTAAAAATGAAAGATAAAGACGGGTCTGCAATGTCTCAGATCTTTTTATTCAATTTTATACGAACACATGTAACATGAAGCTCATATATTCATTAAATCTGCAAGCTAGTTGATTTATAATTCGTCAATTAGATAGATGTGAAAACTGGATGATAAGTTACAGTTGGGCACACTTATTCCACGAAGATATCTACAACACATCATAACAAGTGCTTCTCTCTAATTATCAATAAATCAAGACTATCCGCCTCCTATTACTCTGATATGAAGCACACCACAACAAAGCCAAAGGTGCCATGATGAAAGAATAGCCACAAATTTGATCATAACAAACAAAACGTTCGCTAATATGAGCTTTAGATCCCCTTAGCAGGTAGATGAAATGATTTTTTTCCTCAAATAAGATTGCACATAATCATTGGGTACAAGCAGCGTACCCATTGACATTCATCACTGAAGGCACTTTTCCTAGAAAACACAGGGCGCAAAGTTAAATCGTCACTGACTGGCACCGCGAGTTTGCAACCTTTTTCTCTCGTGCTCAAGCTGAAAAAGAAAAATACACATATAAATGAGCTTTCTGTATCAGAATTCCAACTAAAATGAAAATTTATGCCCCAAGAGGCTTACCACTTTCTTCACCCTCTCATTGGCTGCAGGAGTTCCTCCACTAACAGATTCGGGAAGATATGGACTGCTAACACGCACTTCCTTCATTACGACAATGGCTGTCTTGTCCCAGCGCACTGGAAGCCTGTTTATACACCATTGACATCAATAATTAAAAATATGGCAATTTGATTGTATATAATATAATTCTTAATAGAAAATTTATGCTATTGGTATTTCAAGGACAAAATAAGACCTATTATGATAACTTTGTTCCACCCACATGTGCATGCACACATGTAAACACAAGTCATAAGCGAAATCTTGCAACTTTCATTTGAAAAAGACCATAGAAAGTAACACTTTTTTGTCTAGCTTATTAGAAATGAGTTTGGAGGGAGACAGTCACGCAGAAATGAAAGAATTTTTGGAAGGGAAGAGAGGACAAAAGTGATATGAATTCCATGATTTACAGGAGAGAGAGGGAATGTTGTTTCTCTCTAATTAATTAAAATTTAGTTCTTCAAACAGTGGGACACCGGCAAAAGCTAACCACAGCTAGATAAAATAATATTATTACAATTTTACCCCTCCAGCTTTTCGTTCTCTTTTACTCTGTTGTTTCTCATTTTCACCTCCTTCACACTAATCTTTTTCCTCAACTAGTTTTCATCCTTTTTAACAAATCAAGGTTTGGAAAGTAGAAGTCCAGCAGTGGTGAAGCTGCATGTTTACGCTCCTATAAAATTTCCAAGCCTTGTAAAGAAGCATCAAGCACAAAAACCATCTCAAAGTTAGAAAACCCAAGTTGTTCCTAACTACCTATTGCATTCTGCTCTCTTTCTCCCCTGCCTTTCTTTTTTTTTTTTTTTTGGGTACAGAAAGTAGTGAACTCACATATGAATCAGTCATTCAACCACAAGAGTCAATCACACATTTACAGTGTTGACTCATATTTTAGCGTCAATTCACGAGGATCAAATGAATGAAAAATCAAACTAATGAAGAAAAAAAAATTACTTCAGATTATCACCAAGAGTAGATCACTAATTGTAATGACATCTATATTCCTATTCCCAAACTCTGCCTCACCAATGTCCAATTTAATTTGGTACCCCCCTCCCAGTCACCACCACCAACCCAACAAAGAGACACATCTTCACTTTTCTTATCATTTGACTAGCTTAAAGCCCTGCTCCTTTGTTTTAGAGTGACACTTTAGCACCTCCAATATGTGAAGTCTATTAGATGACAACTCATCAAAGCAGAAGCATATACGCAACCAATGAAGTTGAAAACCGAAAAAAGTAATAACACATATAAATCAATAGCAACGATATATATACAGTAGGATAGCATGACACACAGAAAAATTACTACAAGTCCTCATATCTACTAAAATTCCAATCTTTCAGAGCAGTACAAACAACATTTCAAACAAATTGTTAACCACCTACAATTTGCTAAGAATATGGAGCTTAACAATTATCAGTACAAATGACAATAGTGTTTGAGAGCCTTGAATCATTATTTAGGCCCTTTCCTATCATCAGCTTAAGCCTCTTAAGACTGATGGTTACTGCCATAGGACCAGAGCCTTATTCGTGCCTAGACTCCTAGATTCAAACCTCCTACATGATAATATTAGAATTTATTATTTGTTACAAGAATTTGCTATGCATTTGTGATTGGGCTTGAGCCATGTGATAAGCCCATCGGTCTTGCATGCCTGGGAATATGTTAGAGAGTCTTATAAGTTATATCATAGTTAAGCCCTTTCCTATCAGCATAGCAATGCTTAAGCTTTTGAGTCCGAACCAACAAATTGTTAAGAAAATACATGCATGCACTTGCTAAAATTCCCTAAGCATATGAAACTTAATTATGTATGCTACTTTGTTAAAAAACTAAGGTTTCAATCATACCGATAAACATTCTACATGTAGAACTACTAAACTTCCTAATTAACTAAAAATTAGTAATAAGAACTAGAAAAAATATACGCAACATAAATAATAAAAAGCAAAAACGGAAAAGTCAAGGCACATACGTCTTGGACAAAGCATCAAAAATGCTCTGTGCCTCACTTGTAACACCAACTCCAATCCTCTCAGCCTCAGCCTCAGCTTGCCTGCAAATTCACATCCAACTTCAGTGGGAAAAAAAGAACCCAACTATTTAAAACATGACTAAAAAAAAAAACCTAGAGAATACCTAACAGCTAAATCTTCTCTAGCTTGAAGAGCATTAAGATCGAGATAGCATTTCTTGACATCAAGAGGGTCGTCACCATACCCCAGATACGAAAACTCTTTGATATAATTGGCCTTCAAGAGTCTGATGTTTCTCCGATGCTCGGATTTCAAACCCTCTTGTAAAAACCAGAATTACAGTCAAAGAAACTCAAAAAATCGACCAAACACTTGAAAAAAAAAAAAGAAAAGAAAAAACGAAACAAAATAGGACTGAAGGAATTTGGTAACAGAGAAGGATATGAAGGACGAGGATGTTGGAGAAGCGGTCGAAGGTGATGATCTGGCCTTCGAATTCGTCACCGAGAGTGGTCTTGATGGAGAGCAAGCAACCCACCGCCATGTCCTCCACATTGCTACTACCCTCCATTGCTATTCCTACCAGTCTTGGCGACTTTGCTTTCCCACTTTATATCAGGACCTTGCTTTTTTTACTACCTCTCTACAGAGTGTGCTTAAAAAATTGTCGGGGTGTATTTAGTCTCACTAGGTTTTAGTTGTCCCTTTCTAGGCACCATCTTTTTGGGCCTCTTATGTTGGAGTTTCAGCTTTAATTGTAATGGTTTCCTTACCGGGAGTTTATCATATATAACTAGTTTGACACAACATAAGGATTAAATACTACATGTATGGTATAAAAATTTACTGCTATTATAACATCAGATTTCTACTAATTGTACCATAATGTCCGCGACAACAATGCAGGAAAAAAAAATTCTATGCATACATATCGTGGTACTAAAATTCCTATCACAAATGTAAAGAGAAAATTTACTAACCTTTTAATAAATGTAATTTTATCATTTTTTATATACATTTTCATTACAATAACTGTAAACAAAATTCCAAATTAGTGGAATTACTAATTTAGTACTTATTCTCAAGGGAATTTATCATTTTCTCTTTATGTTTTACACTTACCTAATATTTTGCTTATTTTTGGAAAAATAAAATCTCTAGAAGGACTTTTTCTTGATAAATTCTGTAACGCAACTAAATAATTCTAACATGTAACATTATCCGTATTTGTAATTTATCCTTATTGATTCTAATCTATGCGATAGTTTGTGTTTGGGACGACAGAGAACTTTTAGAAGTAAAAACGGTGCTCTCGTTGTACTTCTACGTCATTAACTTTTTTTCAAAACTTCATGCTCTATTATCGTTTTCATTTTTTTTTTTTTTGGGAAAAAAAAGTAAAGTATCAAGCTGACTAAACACCTTTTTAAATTTTTATTATTAAAAATAAACCAATAATAAATTGTCACTAACACTCCAAAAAAAAGCTGTAGGTGGCTTGGTGTAGTGATCATTAGATTGTCTACCCAGCAACATTCTCACGCAAGGACAGGCTTCAAGCTTCTAGCCAAGCAAAAAAATCTATGGCAATTTTCCCCACTTAATGTGGGTTATCCCTCCCACTTGACGCGGATTGCTCTCTCTTGAGAGGTGATCTTCGGGTAGCATCACAGTGATATATCTCAATTGATCTTAACTGTTATCTGGATATATATTGGTATTAAAAAAAAATCTTAAAAAATATATATATTGTATTTTTCAAAATTTGTATCCAAATAACGTGACAAGTTAATTATAATTACATATTAATTTTGAAATGATGTATTAGTGATATGATCAAATATATAAGCTTATCACATCATTAGATAATGAATTTGAATTTTTTTTTTAATAATATGATTTAAAAAATAATTATAATAACAATGACTTGTCACTAACTCCTAAGTTTGTTAAATTATTTATTTAGTTTCGGAGGGAAAGTCAAGTGGCAGATAGATTCCTAAATGTGGATGGTAGTTGTTGTTGTCATCCTTGACACTGTCCACGATCTAAATCAGAAAGTCATGTCTCTTAATAAGATATTGTGAGGCAAAATTGATTATTGATATCTCCTTGTTGTCATAGATTACCCTTTCTATAGCCGACTATGATGCCATTGTTTAAAAGCCACAACCTCCATACCTTTTGGTACGAGTTTTACACTTTATAGCAACATCTTCCATCAATTTATATGAGTAACATTCCTATCAATTTATGTGGATAGTCCTCCATCCACGTGTAAGTCTCTTTCACATTTTCATGTGAATCAATCCCTTTCATATGAAAGTAGATATCCGGATCACACTACTAATGTACCATATAGATTGGTCACATTGATCTCTTTGGGTCAGTCTGAGAAATCCAATAAAAAAAAAAATGGATTACCCTTTCTCTTCATTGTTTTTATTTTTCTAATTATAAAGAATGTTGTAGTGTTTACAAATAAATTATACGAAATATATTGAAATCGATTAAAAAAATGAGTTTAGATTAATTATACGACACACCTAATTGTTCTATGTTTATTCAAAATCGTTTTAAGCATAACCAACTCATTATAATCTATACTATGATTACAAAATAGTAGATTTACTATATATTTGACATAATGTATTAGTGATTTTTATTTCACATGAGAGGGATAAGATGATAAATTCTGCGATTAAATATATTTTGTAAATGATGGAAAATATAATGTTAGCCCACTTTTTATTTATTTGCCTACATTTTTATTTTTTGACATTAAGTGTAGATTACAACCGTTGAGACGACATTGATATAATTTTACAATATGGTTCAAAACTCAACACTTAATTAAACTCTACTCACTAAGAATTGGCAGGGAGAGAGACACCTACCATAACTAATAAAACTATTATCTATCTGGATGGACCTATGCACAATTTATTCATACATAAATGGACTAAGTGAAAATTATCCTTTTTTTTTTTTTATAGGCACTCAAACCCTGCATTTATGATGAGAGGATAGAGTGAGCTTGCCCAACTGGATAAACCACCGCTAAGTGTTTGCGTACATATTTATAATTTTGGATCAATAATATGATTTCTATTCGAAAATTTATACTATAAAAAAATTTATTTATTTTTGGTTGGTATTTATGTTTCGATAGGCGAAGAAGGTAGTGTTACAAGTAAAATTTGTTGTGAAGAACAATGTTTTAAGAAAGTTGGGTTATTGCTAGCTAGGATAATTATTCCAAGTAATTAAAATAAGATTGAATCTTCCTTCTTATTTTGAGCATAATTGATTTAAGAGATAAAAGTGAATTATTTGTGATCAAAATTTTAAGTATATAAACAAATTGCAAATTTTACTAGCATCTTTTCTAACAAATACTTTCTTTCTTTTTTCCTTTTTCCTTTTTTTTTTTCTTGCACTTTCATTATAATATAATATTAATAAAAAATAAATTTTGAAATTATTATATTGATTAGTTCAATTTATAACGGGATTCATAAATCATAACCTTTATATTCTTCTATCAATTGAAATTTAGACATCTTGAATTTGTCTCAAACCTCTTAATAAAGAACAATTTAAGGTTTAAATGAGGAATTTACACTAGTATAGACCGTATCCTCACCCATTTTACATAATTAGATACTTTGATTTTTTTAAAAAAAAAAACAAAGTAAAAAGTACGTAACAATTCAATTAAAAAATATTATCAAATAATACTAACATTGAATTTTAGTAAAAAGTATCTAAATCATTTTGTCCAACTTATTGATAGAGTTATTGTCATTTTTTTCTTAACTATTGATGAATTATTATTTTTTTCGTTGTTAATTTAAAAAATATAATTTTACTTATTTTTTATTTAAATTAATATTATTTCGAGGGAGAGGGGGTGATTTTGACTTTTTCAAAAAATAATTACTCATCACTCATTGTTAGATCAATTAAGTAATCAATCTGTATCAAATACTGAATAAATAAACGAAATCAAAACGAACAAATAAATAAAGGATTTGAAAAGAACCGGATGACAGAAGCTTGCAAATTTAATGCAATGTCCTAAGACAGAAATTTGGCACCCCTTCTCTGTGCTTTGAAGGTCTGTTGGTGTGTGTCTTCCCAGGATTCGACTGTCAAAAATCTGGATTCACAGCACTTGAAGCAGATTCTGGCAAACTGGAATTTACAATATTTAATGGCAGAAGAAGAAGAAAAGAAAAGCAAGTGTTTTCTACTAAATTCGGAATTGTTTATTTATAAAATGAATGATGTCTTTTCAAAGGGACACATACTTATCAAGGGACACAACTGTTGTCCTTAACAGTTATTTGTTCAAATTCAAATATAAAATTTAAATGAATTTGAATCAAATTAAAAAAATAATAATTATGATATAAGATACTCTTTAAATCAAAGACCAATGCCCCAATGGCCCCAAGGCCCAAGGCCAATATTTGATTTATATATATAAGTCAAAACTACATATAATATAGGCCTAGACTTTGTCCTTTATTTTATCTATTCTTTAAGCCTTAAGAGGTACCACTTTATAAATAAACAATTCTTTTCTATTTTTCCAATGTGGGACTTATTTCCATTCAAACATTCTACTTTTCTAACACTCATCAAAAAGAAAATAACAATAATTTAAAAGTAAATTTTAAACTTTTAAAAATAACGAAAACGTGGTTCAAAAATGACAGCTAGTGGTGATCTGTTACATTTGGTCCTCCCACTCCCACAGCCCCACCCTAAAAAAACGTCTCATAAATAATACGACGAATCAGATCCGCAAATAATTAATATAGCCTTTCAAAACTAGGACCTACACTGGCACCATGGAATCTCTCTCTCTGGCGATCTCATTTCAACTCTATTTAATTATACATTAAGGCCAGTATGGATTTGGATGTTTGATGCAACCAAACATCCTTTACTAAGTTATTCACAATTTTTTCAAACAATAATTTTAACTCACTCATTAACTAAAACTCATTTAATAAGTAGGTTAATTTTATCTCACCTATCGTGTCTGCTCTCTCCCCTTTGGCTCTATTGTCGTCATCACCTCTGCTTACTTTGATCATTCTCTTTCTTTTCCAATCGAATCGCTATTCCTCCTATTCTTATTCGATCGTCTC
The DNA here is from genome assembly GCA_022984855.1 of Dimocarpus longan. Taxonomy (NCBI): domain Eukaryota; kingdom Viridiplantae; phylum Streptophyta; class Magnoliopsida; order Sapindales; family Sapindaceae; genus Dimocarpus; species Dimocarpus longan. Next base: position 20,582,816 of record CM041022.1, read on the forward strand.
TTGCTTCTCTCTCTCTTTCACCACCGGCCATTCTACAAGTAAGAACTCACTAACGACATCGAGATTCGATCGATTCATAGTTGAGTTCTGCGTTGTCTTCTACGCCGTTTCAAGACATCGACACCTCTATCGTTTTCATCGTCCATCCTGTCTCTAGAAACAACATAAGTTTTGGATGAGTTTGAGGTGAGGGGTGATGAGAGAGGATGAAGGAAAGTGAGGTGCAGCTGGGAACGTGGAGGAAATGAAAAAATATTTTTAAATATCTAAAAATTTTCATTTAAATCATTAATAAATTTAATTTAAATTATATCCTATTATAATATCATCATATAATAATTAAATTAAATTAAATTAATTTAATAAAAACTAATTTTATATAAATAATTTAATTATATCACACCTAACAAATGAGGTGTAACAGTGTTAAAAGCAGCCACTATACGGCTCCATTATTAAGAGTTTTGTTGTTTTCCATCTACATTTTGCAGTCTTCTACTGTATTTAATTAAGGTGACGGTGTAAGTGGGCCAACCTTCTATTTTATTTAATTAATTTGCCACGGTGTAATCTAGTATTAGCTTCATCAGTCACAACACAAATAGTAGAAGAGGTCAGGTGGTGTGGTCCTTGTGACATCATTTTCTGTATCAGAAAGAGATGGAGAGATGAGCTGGTCACCACTCTTTCTAGGCGTGATGCACATTATTCATCCATTCATGCATGCATCAGCTTCTATACCTCACGCTCCTTTTTCATTTTTCTTTTCTTTTTTTATTTTTAATTCACTCATTTGCAAATAATACCATATTTATTTCAAGTTTGGACACAACAAACGTGGAAATGCTTCACACCACTTCTTTTCAATAACATTATGGTTCGTGACATGTATATAAATTCAATAAATAAATAGAATTAATGGCACAACTCCATTCAAATAAATAATAAAGTTAAAATCTTATTATATGTATTTATTAATATCAAATTTTTTTATGATATATAATAAGTATAAATATTTCAATTATATATAAGATTTAGTCTCGATTAAACTACTTTAATCTAACGCATATGAGAAGTTTTTATCGTAAATTATAATCTAAATATTTAAACTATATATAAGATTAATATCAATAAATATCAGCAAAACCTTAATGTATTTCGTTTAAAATTCATATATATATAATATGAAATATGACGCTGATAGGATTAGGAGAAGTAGTATTGAAGTTTTTTTGACTAAATAATATTACTCTTCCATCACATTTCCAATGGCACCTGTTTTTCCCTTTTTTTTTCTCACACACGTTTTATAATTCTAGATAGAATTGATTGAATCTGTGATAAAATTTTTCAAGGATCGGGCATGTTATCCAGAAGTTTCGATTTGACTTTACTTGTCTAGGGAGACCAAAAGGACTAGCAAGAGTCGGGTCATTGAATGATTCTGATGAGAACGAATCAACGAACCAGGTAAGCCAAGAACGAATCTAACTATTGTGTCGGTGAAGCATGTGTTTCTCATCCGAATATATTAATATAAATGTTTATTCTCTTAATGAGCCTGATAATGTTAACTAATATTAATTTTTTTTAGATCAGATCATCTTACAACTATATAGCTAGTATCCACTGTTCATTGTATGACAATTTAATCACCGCCGATTTGGATCTGGTCTAAAATACTCCCATTTTTCGGTATTTTATAATTGAGTAAGAGATTTTGTTTGTACTTGGGTTTAATTATACAAAACTGAGCGACTAATCTTCCGCAACAAAAATCGAAAGAATGGATTAATTTAATTTGTGTTAACCAATAAGATTGGATGAAGTGAGTTGATGTTAACGTAAATAATATTTAGACATACGTATTTTTCTATATTTAAGGATAACTTTTAGCCTATACCAATTAAAGTAATATAAAAACTTCTTTTATTTCTTATTTTCGGTGAAGGAAAAGATTAAATTCATACAAAATTATCACACTTTGTACTTTAAGATAATGATACATTTTGAGTCTGTGATATTTTAGAATCATGAAAATGTTCATTTATTCTTATTAAGTGATAAAATGATAAATTATTTCAACTCATATAAATTAACTCGCAAGCTTAAATTGTATTTATTTTATTATTTTTATAAGGTATTTCATGTCTTTACTTTATTTTTAAATTTAATATTTTTTATTTATTTTGTAAATAATATTAATTTTTAAAATTTTTTATTTAAATAATATAATATATAAATTATCGATGTTACGTTAATATACGTGAAATTTGATAAGGGAAGCATTAATTTTATTTTCTCAACTGTTTTCGTTTCCAGTGGATCGTAACTGTGTGCGACTAGTATATTTTGAATTGACTCGTTAGGATGTCAGTGCGGTGAAAGCTATTTTTTGCGAACTAGTCCAAATTGCTCTGCTGCAAACCTGCAATTGTTATTATTACTATTTTTTTTTGTTTTTTTCCCTGCAATCCCTCAATTAATCACGGTTTATTTTCTTATTTTTTAAGAGAAACGATACATATTAATATAAGAGAAAATAAACTGAAAAATTAGTAATGATTTTCAAGGATAGTTTTTTATTAGAATAGAAGCACCCTAAATAAACAAAAATTAATTTGAAAATTGTAAATAATTTATTTGATTAAAATGTAGCACGTACCACATACATATGATATCATGAAATTAAATTATCTTACTAATTTTTCCCGAAAGCAGAAAGTTGCAAGTCATTCTACTCTACACATCTATTAATGCTACTATCTCACTAGTCACTACTTAAAACAACAGCATGATTGTATGAAATTGCAATTATATGTTCACTTGAAATAGCCACAAGATTTATATGAAACAGTGAGTAATCATATCGACAAAAACGAGTGTATGCATTTTATGTGATGTTGCCATTCAGTTTCACGTGATCATTTCTTTTTCCTTCGAAACCTATAATTAGTTTGCACTAGTTTTTTTTTTTTTTTTTTTTACCAGAGAGACCAGGAATTATTTTCTCTCATTGCTGTATTAGGTAGGAGGTGATGTGTGTAGGGTTGCGGTGGGAAGCAAATGTGTTTTTGCTTACACACATCATGTTGCCACGTGTTTTGAGGTCTCCGTCATGGGGTTAGTATTTGTTTTGATCTAATTATGAGGCAACTTCTTTTGTGGGGCATATTAAAAAAATCCGCCCCACCATTTATCACGTCACCATCCATCCGATTTTGATGCAAAAAAGGCATGGGAAATTGGCAATACCACTTGCAGTCCGCCGAGGGAGACCCGAGCTGGCCTCTGAACATTTCATCAATGAAGAAAATAGAGACATTTTAATGGAGGTAGAAATTTATTATGATACAATTACGATTAAGAAACACGGTTTTACAAATGATAGTTATAGTTTAAAAGATTAATGAGTATTCTCTTTCTTAATAGAATTCGAGTGCTTATCAAGACATCTTCGTCTAATTTATGCGTGACGATGATTTGATATTGATTATCATTTTTCTTAAAAATGTTGAAATTAGTTAGTAAAAACTTCAAAAAAAAAACCTTAAATCATTTTAGATGATTTGGTAAAAATCTTTAATAAATTGAAAAAGATACATTAAAATATATCTAGAAAAAAGTAATAAAATTTACTTGTAACTCAAAATTTAAATTTTTATTTTACATAAAAAGTATGTTTTAAAAAATAATATTATGAAATACAGTCCGAACCACGAGAAATCATACATTAAAATTTTTCTAGAAAAAACTAATGAAGTTTACTTCTAACTCAAGATTTAAATTTTATTTTACATAAAAAATATGTTTTAAAAAATAATATTATGAAATACGGACCCGAACCACAGGAAACCGAAAGCAAAAGCAAACAAACTTTATTTTAAAAAAGGAAAATCAAAATACAAAAAGGGAAGAAGAAGCTAGAAGAAGTAGTTAATTTTATTTATTTTTTTATATAAAACTGTTGTAGGTATTTTCTGAGACATTTAATGTGACTGATAAAATCCCAAGCAACTGGCCCAATTGGGCCAGATCCGATTTCGACTAGCCCATCAATCTTCAGTCATGTTCTCTATAGACCCTGCGGCGTGGAGTACGCTCAAAAGCTGGCGCGAAATGGAAATCACGTGACGTAACGCTTACAGCATAGGATCCGTTCGAAGCTGGGAGCAAAGTGGAGTCCGTCCATTATGAGGCACTGTATGGAGTCCATAGATCGCACCTCACAAGGAGAATCTCATTCGGTCTAACTGTATTTTGTTATTAAATGACTAAGGCCGTTAGTCATTATCTACTCCTTCTATGCACTTCAGTCCCCCCAGAGCACTCACTTCACTTAAAATCGTGTCAGGTCATAAGGTAACTTGCCTTGCACGCCACACTTGTCAGATATTACTGTTCAGATTACTGAAAACTATATCTAACCCATGTGGATTAGTCATATAAATCTTCCACCTGTCTCTGATATTTAATGTAATCCGACTGTATTAAAATTAAGTCAGGTGCATTAACTGTTGTAATCATTTTGTTTTAACTCATTACACATCGCTGTAGCACTTCTCCTTCTATAAATAGGGGAAGCTTCTTCAATGTAATCCAAGAGTGAAACACTTAAAAAAACTTGCTGTTACTCTGTCAAAATACTGAGAGAATTAGCAGTGGATATAGGCAAAGTTAGCCAAACCACTTAAATACTTCATTGTCTGATATTTCTACCCTCGTCTCTTTTATTCCTGTTATTTGATATTGTATGCTTTATTTGTTGTCGTGCAATGTTGAGCTCGGAAGAACTTTGTTGACTGATTTCATACGTCAACAAAAACAATTTCTAACACTAGGTTAAATGTCTATCATGATTTATAAATATCTCGATTGAACATATAGATATTTATCATGATTTACAGATATTTCAATTGAATATCTCGTTCGAAAATTTGTTTGCATAACATAAGAACACTACCCACTATCTTAGTGAGGAAATTGTCACTATACTGAGTAACAAGATGAGCAATTTCGAACCTGAGCACACACTTAAGAGTTAAGAGAACAAAGAAGCGTGCCTAGTGTGGGATGCCTCCTCTGCTCAGAAGCAGTTAAATTTTAATTTGGTTAAAGTCTTGAACAAGAACTTGTACTTGTGGATGTAGTAACGCTTCAATTGTTTTTCACTTTTCAGGCAACAAAGTTGGGTTACACTGTTCCGTTACGTGAAACTGTGCCCTTTTATTTTAACTAACCTTTAATTAACAAAAAATACGGCACCCTTGCTGTGCTTTGAATCAGTAAACGGGGTTTTCGTACGTAGAATCTTTCTAGCTTGGAATAATTACAATCAGGCATGCTTGGTGTTGGTGGTTCTCTCTCTCAGCCTTTCCCCTTTTCCAAAATAAAGAAATAAAAATCATCAATATTTTTAAATAATTGTTAACGATGGATTATTTTTGGGTTAAAAATTGTAAAAAGAAACACGTTGAAGTATCCCAGGTGAAGGCAAGAGAGTGTATTTTATTTGAGTGAATGGAGACAAGACGTCACCACACAGCATAATAGTATTTTTAACAAAATTAGTTGGCCAAAACCAGAAACACAGTGGGATTCTTGATGTAACTTTTGACTCCTTATTATCACCCCAACTAATGTGGCTCTCTCGAATCCCTCATCTCTCTCTCTCTCTTTCGCTGTTTCTTCTTTGTGTTGTGTGTCTCTCTCTTAACTATTGCCAACACAGGGAATCTAGAGTGGTTGCAATCCCCACAGCTCTCTGAGGCTAGAACTCAGAGTTTGAGGTTGATCAGACCAGACAGGGAGAGTGTATAGAACCTGAAGAAGAGAAGAGATCGAGTGGTGTGTTGTGTTTTATGTATAAAATGGGCAAAGAGCATCCGCCTTTCTCTTTGACAAAGAAGTTGTTACAATGGACTTTGTATAGCATCCTTCCTATAGCAATCTTTCGCTTGTACTTCTATCCTCTACAGCTTCCTCACTCTGCCGATGATCAGCTCCCTCTTAACTCGCCCATTATCATAGCTTCTTCTTCATCTTCCCCTTCTCTTTCTTCATCTTCACCTTCTCTTTCTTCATCACCTCCTAAACTTTCTACATCCCTCTCTCTAGGTACATGCATTGACACAAAAAATGTGTTGTTGGGTTTGTTTTGTGATGTAGGGTGTTTTGGTTCTATGTAACTAAAATGTGTTTTTGATGGTGTTGTTTTGATTTGCAGAAGAGAAAAGAGCTGATGAACCTCCTCCATGTGACTACACCAATGGAAATTGGGTCCCTGACAAGAGTGGACCACTGTACAATGGCACTACCTGTGGCACTATCAAGGAAGGTCAAAATTGCATCACTCATGGTAGACCAGATTTTGGTTACCTCTATTGGAGATGGAAACCAAGACAGTGCAAGCTTCCAAGGTTTGATCCCAACACATTTCTTCAATTGCTTAGTAACAAACATTTGGCTTTTGTTGGTGACTCCATGGCTAGGAACCAATTGGAGTCCCTTCTTTGCATGCTATCCACTGTCTCTGCTCCTAACCTTGTGTATCGAAATGGTGAAGATAACAAGTTTAGAAGATGGAATTTTGCTTCTCATAATGTCAATATTTCAGTTTATTGGTCACCATTTATTGTCAATGGTATTGAGAAGTCTAATACGGGTCCGAATCATAACAAATTGTTCTTGGATCGTATTGATGAGAGGTGGGGGGCTGATTTGGATCATATAGACATGATTGTTCTGTCTGTTGGTCATTGGTTTCTGCATCCAGCAGTGTATTTTGAGGGTGATTCTGTATTGGGTTGTCATTATTGTCCTGAACTTAATCACACCGAGATAGGATTCTATGATGTTTTGAGGAAGGCCTTAAAGACCACCCTCAAGACCATAACGGAGAGAAGAGGGTCTAGTGACAACAATTTGGATGTGTTTGTGACCACGTTTTCTCCGGCACATTTTGAAGGCGAATGGGATAAGGCTGGTGCTTGTCCTAAGACGAAACCTTATAAAGTGGGAGAGAAAGTGCTCGAAGGAATGGATGCTGAAATGAGGAATCTTGAGGTTGAAGAAGTGGACCTAGCCAAGCAAAATGCTAAGCAATTTAGGGAGCTGAGGCTAGAGGCATTGGATGTTACCAAGCTATCATTATTGAGGCCGGATGGTCACCCGGGGCCTTATATGTATCCAAATCCATTTGCCAATGGAATTAAAGAGCGTGTACAGAATGATTGTGTTCACTGGTGTTTGCCAGGGCCTGTGGATACTTGGAATCAGATATTGTTAGAGATTATCAAGAGATGGGAAGGACAGTCTAGGAGAGGATAATAAGTAACTACAGATCCATTCTGGTTCTTGTTTCTCTTTGATGTTTTCTCTGATTTCACTAATTGGTTGGTCAATTTAGCTTATGAGAACATCAAAACAAATGGCGAGATAAAATGATCGTTGTTTGGGCTCTTCTCTGATATGAAAGGAGTCGAGAGACAGGAAAAACCTCTTATAGAAGATAAAATAAGAGAGCTCTGATGGTAACAAGGATAACATACTTTTGGAAAGATCAAGCCGGTCCTCGTGAAATATACAATTGATATCAATGAAATTTTATTATCATTGGCAGTTTTGTTTGTATCTTTTTTGTTTTTTATGATAATTCATTGTGGAAAGCAGTTTTATTTATTGAGATAATTGTTTAAATGTAAGTTTATCTTGCTTCCTCCTGTTATTTATCCACTAATTCTCTTCCTTTGTTTTATATTTGATCTATAATCAATGTTTGATATCTTTTTCTTCTTTAGTAATAGGTGCATATTTTATGAATGTGGACCTAAACTAGGAATTTTCTTCAAAACAAGTTCAGTTGTGAAGTTAACAGTACAATGTTGCCTTAATTTTTCTACCTGGTTACCCTTCTGAACAGACTTAGCTGCTTAGGTTCCCTTTGTATGACATTAAAGCCAGTAATTCTGTTAATAGAGCTCTGTTTTTTGAGAAATTAATTATAACACTACTTTCTTTTTCAATCTTTGTGGTCCATTTCTACTTAGTTCAAGATTCGCTAGCTTTAGGAATCCAAAGAAACCTTTATTTAGCTTGTGCTAGAAGCCCTCATAGGTTCCACTCTAGATAAAGTAGGATGATGATTAAAAACAAGGTGTAAGATGGTCAAGCTGAAATATATTTTTGGATCGAAACTAGTTAATTATCGTTAGAAAGTAGGTCTAAAATATGACCTAAAATATATCCGAAACTTTAAAACCTATGCAATTGCTATTGAAGTATATCAATGTCATGCATGTATGAATTTTCTAGTTACTTTCTAGTCGAGGAACACAAGGAAATCTGATCTAGTTAAGCTTGTGTCTAAAGAGTACATGTGTTCCCCATCAGAGTGTCCAAAAGATTGTGTTATTTAGAACTTGCTGTTTTGGTTGGAATAAGTCTCTCTGGGTCTTCAAACTAGGAGATTGTTGTAGGATAGCATGAATGTGTACTGCTGTGTGGATGGCAAACGTCCCATGTTGGGGTTGGGATGATTGTTAGAAAATAGGATATAGGACCACTTTTGACAGTGAAATTTGGAGCATGTGTTTTGGATATCCATGAACGACTTTATGTTGTTTGCTACAACGAGGGTGACGTGTAGTTTCTATCATCATCGTATATGTTACCGATTGGTTGAGAGGTAAAGCGAAGCTCCAGGGCGTAAAGTTGTGGCTGTGGGTTTTTATTTTGTTATAAATGATTGCCACCCATATTTTGACTTTTAACCCAAGTTTATAATATGACACAATATACCTCAGCAAACCGACTAGAGTGAACGATGATTCAGTGAACTCGACTACTAACTGGTACACTTATCTCTTTTTCTTTTTTTTTTTTTTCTTTTTTTTTTAATTAAAAAAAAATAAAAAACTCGTGCACTAGTCTGGCTGTGTATCGACAATTAAAATCAGATGTTAGTATAAAAGGTTTATTTTTCTAACAAAAAATTTTGAAGATGGAGTGTGTGAGTGTGCTTTAAATAATTGTTTAAGGAAGTAAAAGGTTTATTTTCTTAAAAGAAAATTATCGATGATGAAAAGATCGCTTTAGATCCTTTTGGGGTGCTTTTATGCTTTTGCATTAGTGGGAATGGGTTGCTGAAAAAGTTGGAATCACAAATTACAAATAAAAATTCGATGATAACGATGGAGATTAGATGAGTATTCGTACATGCAGATGAATTTTCACATTTGTTATTACTAGCATGGAACTTGCAAACGAGTCAGACTTGTCACAATGACGTTCCTAATATAACTTGAAATTTTATCAAACTCTGAAATGTAATTTGCCAATCAACTTTGCCTGATTATGGATTTTTCTTTTTCTTATATTTTTTTAGTACCATTTATGGTATAGTCATTCGAATTTGGATTATGAGAGGTTGAATGAAGATTTTCTATTATCAGGTTACAATAATGTTACTAATTGGGTTTCTAAATAAAACATAAAATGATTTAATTAAGAACTAGCTATAAAAGAAATCAGTAAGAAGCTTCAGATAAATGTATATTTCAACTTTCCTATTATACATACTTAAAATTTCATATATGATTTTGTCTAAATTGTGACATCAAATTTTTCAAATAAATTTGGAGCCAATGCATTTATTAATTGAAGGGAGAAGAAGCCGACTTGGAAGAAGAAGTCCGGGCTAAAAGTATATCATTATTGGTTCTAAATTCTGTTGAACTACTTATCTATTATTATATATTAATCGTAATAAATATAAAATATTCTCTTGAAATACACCAATTTTGCATTGTTTTTATATCAATACTAATTATAATAAAAAGTAGCATGGCCACTCTTTATAATTTTTATATTAACGATGATTAATATAGAAAATTTCTGTTGAAATATGCTAGCTTGTTAATCTAGTAACTACTAATTTAAAACAGCCAATTTAACAAGTCTTTTTTCAATTTTTGAACTGAAAAAAGAAACAAATTATACTGATTTTGTACTCATATTTCTTGTGTTTTAACCATTATCCTCAGTGTTGTTGCCAACCCACACATAACTTCAGATAATAATACACTTGCAACGGGAGAAAAATAAAATTAAAAAAAAAAAAAGAAAGTGCTTCATGATCATTTCCATACTTTCCTCCCACGGAACTGTGTTCCAGATCGCTGCTGTTTTTTCTTTTTCTCTTGTCGAGATCTTGCTGCTTTGGCTCTTTTTGCAGCAAGAGGCATAGCTTTCTTGTGTTCTTTCTGGCGATTGCTCAAACCACCCGTCTGTTCATCGCATGAACAACATAAAAAACATGATAAAGAATGTACACAGAAAGCATAATCTTTGGTGAAACTGAAGCATCATAATCATATCATAATTCTAGAAACTCATTCCCAGAGGTTAAAACACATTCTTCCTGAGTACCAAATTTTTAACTATTGAGCAACTTTCAAATTCAATGATTCTTAATGTGTATGGGCTTAAAACATTTAAATATCCTCACAAACCATAAAATGCAAAGTAAAAAAGACATTTTCAGCTCCAGTAAATCATTTAAAAACAGAGGCCGCCCAAAATTTTAAAAATTAGAATAAATCATTCAAGGCAAAACTTGTGCACTTGCAATTTGCAAAGATAATACAGAGATGCAGACATGTCAATAACGTGGTTCAAAAAGTTATAGAGGCAAAACTACCTCCATTTAAAGCAGAAAGAATAATTTCATTGTAACTATGAGATCAGGAAATATGGAATGAAAGATCAAAGGTAGAGTTGAGCCGTCATTAATGACTGATGCTGAAGATAATGTATGCTAAAACAACCAAGAAAAAAAAGTACCTTTTTCTGTTTTACAGCAGCTCGAGCCATGTACTTTCCTCTGTCTTCCCTCCCTGCTTTCACTAAAGCAAGTCTTTCCTCCTTGCTTAATTTTTGCCGTACATGCGCCTACGAATAAGAATGAGCAAGCAGTTCAAAACGGGTCTCTGCGAAAGCACAGTCTTTGAAGATACAACCATATCTCCAGAGGAAACTAACAAGGAAAGATTTGGAAGAAGATAATATAGAAATATAAGAAAAACAAGATGGGTCCTCACAAGCCTTTCATTCTTAGGGCTTGCAAGACCATGCTCACTGAACAAGAGTATCAGAAGAGCAAGCTAAAAAGTACAGATGGACAGAAAAACATTGAGGACTTACTTCAAGCACTGCTGGATCCACGCGCTTAACACTCAATTGATCGGAACTTGGAATCTTGAACCCTTGCTGAGTCAAAGCAATCCTTGCATCCTTCTTTGCCTGGTAATAAAATCACAGTAAGCATCCAACAATTAGTATATAAACTTATGACATCTATCACGTCACGTGTTGCAGTTGTGAAAATGTACATTAATAAAAAGTTTTCGGATGCTAAGGTTTATTATTAAAGGCTACACTATGTATCACATTTAGCAAAAACTTGTGAGCATAGTAGTTAACCTTCAGTTCCTTAATCCTTCGGAAGTCCTCATTAGAAAGAATACCATCCGTGTCAGAAGAAGCATGGCCTATTTTTGCTTCTGCTAATCTCTTCAGAGCCCGTAGACTCGTGTCAGCAGCAATAAGTTGTCCATCAAAATCAGAACACTTCCTCTTTCTCGCTTTAGTTTCCTTGACATCAGGTTTGCTGTCTCCAGCTTCATTTTTATCGTTTATATCAAAAACATCAGCTTCTTCAAGCTCCTCATCCTCCTCTGCCTCTATCTCATCCTCTTCCTTGTCATCACTGATACCGCTACCATCATCAACACTATTAATATCATCATCATCTTCATCTATTCCATTGTCGTCTTCATTATCATCATCATCATCCTCACTGCCAGAATCATCACTAGATAACTCGTTTTCTTCATTGCTATTGACTGCAATTTCCTCATCATTACCATGATCATTATCAGAGTCACTGAACGCAGACTCGTCAGAACCATCATCATCCCCAGAGTCATTGTCTTCTACATCATGTTGTAATAACTCAACACCGGGAACATTGCTAGCAACATTGACTTCTCCATATGCTCTTGGCCTAGCCTTAGGGTCCATTGGCCGCCCGCGATCTTTCTTGATTAGCAGTGAAGGGCAAATCTGCAAGTAAGCAGAGTAATGAGTCTTCATAAATTGGACAAGCATAAGAGCACATATGTTCATTCTTGTGTGCATACATGCCCACACAGAGGAGGTGCAGCCAGAGAATGATATGAATACCTCTCTAAACAAGGTGACAAGGGAACGTGCTGCAGCTGAAATTGCCTTCTCATGTGATTTCTTATACAATACAAGATCTTGCAACAGATCTTCATTCATCAACTACAAGACAGAAGATAACAAGATATTAGTTTTGACGACAATGTAACTAGCAAAATACATAAAATGTATCCAAAATTTTATAAGAAGCATTAGCCAACTTTAACTAAAGCTATCCAATTAGTACAAGCTACTTACCAAAGGCATGCGCAAACATATTTCTCTAATGACATTCAGTCCAACAGCAATGGCCTGGTACAGGCAAGAGAAGTAAACAATAAATCAATTGGTGATTATTTAGAAACTATAATGTGAAGCAGCTACGAATCAATACCTCTGAACGTGAACGATCATGTACAAATTGATTTACTATTTGTTTGAATAAAGGTTCGACAGCATCAGGAGGCACCTAATTGAGTTGAAGAAAATTATAAATTTAAAGTCCAAGAAATAAAGAAAAATTTTACCAAGTTCATTAACAGGAAAACAATGACCATTTAATCCAATTTAATCAATTAAAAAAGAAAAGTCTACTGTACCATATCATGACAAGCCTGAACAGCTGCCGCAAGTAAGTTGGTGATATCACGTTGATGAGGCTGCATAATATGACATAGTCTTACTACAACTGACAAAGAGAGTAATGACTTTTAACAATAATTTAGATAATTTACCTGAACATATTTCTGGAGAAAGGGGTAGAAATTCAGTAAAATCAATCGATGAAGGCCGATTGTCCGAGCAATTACTTTTAACATCATCATTTTAACCTGATGTTTACAGAAATAAAATAATTAATGGTGAGAACAAGAAAAAAGAATTCAAAAATTTCTTTATTACATCCTATTCTATTGACTACGTAATAAAATTTCCGGATTATAGGAAAATGGCAACAACTATTGACTTGAACATAAGTTGATTAAGCAAAATTCATTCTCTATCATAGTGTAGATTTATAGTGTTAAGCATGTGCCAACAGCAACCATGACCTCTCTCCAACAGTTTTTAAGAAGACTACTCATTAAAATGAAAAAGATACGAACAAATCATCCAGGAATTTCCTAGAGCAAAAATTGAAAAAAAAAAAAACTCTTAACAGAACCTATCTTTCCAACATTTTGCTTGGTCTTTTACAAAGCCCACTTACATTGTAATGCCATCTTTTAATTCCTAGTAATTTATATTTCAAAAAGAAAAGAAAAAAAAAATCCTGGTAATTTTGACATCTAAATGCAAGTTTTCGTATAAATTCTTGCAGTTAGCTAGACCCACAAATATAGTAAACTTATAGCAGCCAGACGAGTACAAAAAAGTTAGATATAGTTAAAATGCCAAGATTATAAAAAAAAGATGTAAGATGTTGGCTGCAATAATCTCAATCAGTTTCCTGAAGGGAAAAACGAATTAAGCCACAAAAGAAAAGATTAATCTTGTCAAAGTAAAACATCAAATGATATCTACCTCAAAACGCTCATTGCAAGTTTGAAGACGAGAAAATAGCTTCTCAGCAAATCCCTGCAGGCAAAATGGAGTTTAATCATGCCAATATGTCCTAGGAGAAATAATTATAACAAACTAAATTGATATTATCAACTATGATATTTGGCAATGGTAAGACCTGTGCATCTATTAGGTGGTTAAGAGGCGAGTAATAACTAGAAGAGTTGTTTTCTGATGATACACGCTGCTGCTTTTTCATACTACGCATTGCACGCTGCAGTTTTGCTTTCTTTTTTTTCTTGCTAGACGTTGTACCTTTATGGTGAGCCTAAAATTTGATTAAGAAATTTCAGCATCAATAATAATCTAATGCATCTTTAAAATGTTACAACAGCTGCAACCAATATTTCCAGCCATAAGTCAATTACAATAAATCCAACCCACTTCCACCCAGAAAAGCTGGAATAAAAACTTATGCAACAACTATATTATAATAAAACATAAATGTCTCGATTCAAACATCTTTACACTTTAAATGTTAAGACGTCAACTAAAAAATTCAGTGACGTTTGTTCACTCGACATTGATAACAACACACACAAACAGATAGTATCATCATAGAATGTAACTAACCTTATATATAGCTTCTTTATTGATGACAGCTTGTGGTGCTTGAGCAGCCAAATCATCTTCATCACTAGAAGCATCACTATCATCATCATCTTCTACTTTCTCATAGTTAAGCAGAAACGAAAGAGCAGCAATCATGATCCTAACAAATCAAAACACAAACATTACCTTCTTAAACTCCAAACTAAAAATGCCAATTCAAGCATCCAAGCAAAACAACGCATACCTTGACGAAGAATGAAAACACGCAGTACACAAAGCATTCGCTGTTCTATCATCAAACCAGACCCTCTTACGATGAAGTACACACAGCGTGGTAAGTGCACTTTTAGCTCTTGTTTCATCCTCTGCTTGTAGGATGCTAAACATGATATTCTGAAGAGCTCGATTTTTGCGTTCGTCCTTATGCTTCTCGTTCATTCGCTTAATGCTATTAACAACGTGTGAAAACGCTAACTTCCTCAAATTCCTATCACCTAGAGCTTGAAGCTCCATGAATAACGCTAGAGTGTCTTTGATATCAACTATCTACATACATACAATCAAATCAAATTTAAAAGCACTAACAGTTAATAGAAAAATTTATATATTTGAGTTTGACAACTAGTAGATGTACCTTTCGGTTAACGAGGAGTCTAAGTGCTTCGGCGACGTGGCACCTAAGTCCGGACGGCAAGGTCGGCGAGGAAGATTTTAAGAAGTCGGCGAGTTGAGTCGGGAACTCGACGAGTTGGTTGCGGAAAAACGGTATGACGTGAGCGAGAAACATGGCGCGATCGCCGAGATCTTTGGCGAGGGTGGGGTCAGAGCCGACGCTGGTGGTGGAGCCGAAGTTGAGGGCGGCTTGTTGGCGGAAGAGATCGAGAGCTGAATTGAATTGATTGTAAATGAGAGTGAGTTCGGTCTCGTAGCCCTCGGGGTCGCATTTCATCTTTGATTGGAGTAGCGGCAGGCTCAGCTTGTCCAAGGTCCGGCCGGACGCCGATAAATAGTCCGGCGACAGAACACTCATTGGTTGGCTCATTGAGAGTGCACTGCAATGGATGTCTGAGGTTTTGGCCCAAATTACCAAAACCCTAATAATTATACGTGCGCTTGACTGGACATTGGGCTTGAGCCCAATCAAACCTAATTGAAAGTTAAGTGTTGGACTAGAGTTGACACGGTGCGTTTTCGTCTAGCTATTCCCACAAATGACAAAACTAATGATAATATCAGGAAGAAGATGGATCCATTGATTGATAATTAATTTGATATATTAAAAGCATAAATAAATCAACAGATGTTGTCGAGTTTTGTTTGCAATGACTGATGATGGAAGATAAAATGGTTGGATTGCAACATGCAATTTATATTTATATTATAATCAACACAAGAAAATATCTCTTCAAGTCTTGACATGGCTGCTGCTGCATCACTCTCCTTTTCTGTGTCTTCGGATCCTCAACACCACCGCCACCACCACTATAGATTACCCACCAAGCACTCTCTTCTATCCCTCTATAAATCCCATCATTTCCGCTTCAATTCTCTTGTCTCCTCCTCTCACTCTTCTTCTTCTTCTTCTACAAGCACCACTGCTACCTATTCGTTTCTGCAAGATACTTTTGGAACAGGCAGGTTTTTGAGCAATGAAGAGCTTGAGAAGCTCAAGACACTTGAAAAGTTTGTACAATTTCGGGAATTGGAATCGGGGTATTTGTGGGTTCGGGTTATGAGGCCGGAGGAAGAGATGGATGCGACAGTCAATTTGTTGGCTGAGTCGTTTGCCGAGTCAATGCTGCTGCCTCCTGGATATGAGAAGCTGCTGAGGTTCCTGGTGAAGCAGTACTTGGTGGAGAGGAGAGGTGTGATGCCACATGCTGTCACCCTTGTCGGGTTCTATCGAGAGAAGGAGGAGGAGGAGGTTGGTAGTCAACAAGTGGAGCTGGCTGCTACTGTGGAGGTTTCTTTTGATAAAAGGGGTGCTAATGCTTCACCTCCTACACCTACTCCTCCCAATAACGCACCTTATATTTGTAATATGACTGTTCAAAAGCAGCTTCGCAGGTACTTAATTGCTGCTCAACACTCTCTAGTTTGCTCTCATCCCATGTTGACTTGTGTAAAGCTTTAGCTTGTGATTGAGTTTGGAATTGAACTCGTTTTAATTATGACTGCTTTTGTATGTGGACATAGTCTTTAAGTTATGATTGAGTTTGGTTATATATACATGTTTGAATTCTTGTGTTAATGCTCTATGACATCATTGATGAACTTAGAATTTGAATGCAGTCTTTTATGTGAGTCAGGAGTGAGATGATATTCATTTGAATGGATGAGATCTTAGTATTGTAGTTTGCATCTGAAATTAGTCCGGTTGGTACTTTTGATGGCACTTTGTAGATGATTTTATGTTAAATTTGAAACTTGGTATATTAGTATTGAGTAACTATTGAAAATCGTGTATTTGGACTAATATATCTCCAGACTTGCTTTCACTCTTTGTTGGTGGCAGTGAAACTCTTATTAAAATGTGGTATGCCTGATAATATTTGTTAGTTGTTATTGCCTCTCCTTGATCATTGTTTTACTAATTTACTATTGCTTTGGTAGTCTTTTGACTGGTTTATTATTCAGATTCTTTTTTTTTTTTTTTTATCAGACCGACTAACTTACTAAATTAGTTAATCCTATTGCTTGTCCATATAAGTTAGACTAGTTTTCGTAAGTACTTATTTTTGAAACTTTCAGGAGGGGCATTGGTTGGCATCTTCTGAAGGCGAGTGAAGAAATAATTTCGCAGATGACTTCCTCGAAAGAGGTTTACTTGCACTGCAGAATAATTGATGCAGCTCCATTCAACATGTATACAAAAGCAGGATACGAAGTTGTCAAGACAGATAATATCCTGGTCCTGTTAATGCTGCAGAGACGCAAGCACTTGATGTGTAAGAAACTTCCAGTTCTCGACAGTCCTTTAAAACCAGATATTGCAGGCTCCAATGAGGAACTTGCCCCATAATCGATATGTTGAAATAACTAGATGATTTATCAAGGTATATGTAGTTCCTGCCACTCATATTTCTTTCACCACTAAGACTGGTATTCAGATGAAACTGCCACCAATTCTCTCTTTCCCATACACATTGAGAATCACGTTTGTGCATTATCCTAATTTTTCACCACATTTTCTGTTTCTTATTTTCTTTGTTTTGATCATCTTTTTGCTCTTTCTAATTTTCCTCCATTCTGTTTTGTCTTATTCCAGATTCAGATCCTACTTGTCCAGGATTTAGAGCAACCGGTTGTGATGATCTTCTGGTTGGGTTGATTTCTGGCAGGAAGCCAATCAGATGTTCCAGTGTCACCTTGTTTGTACGTATCATGTTTATGCTAGAAACCTGTTCTGTTGCAAGGTAATTTCATTGGCTTTTAGATAATTACTATTTGTTTTCTCTCCGGCTTTGATACATGAGATACATTTTGTATATCGAGTCTGAACTTAGAAAATGGAATACATCTGTTTTGTTGAGCCTGTAAAGTTAAAGGTGTAATTTCAATCAAAGAATACTGATTACACTAAAGCTTTATGTGAGTGCAGAAAACATAACCTTGTTCTTTGAGCAATATAGAACATGAATCAGTTCTGTTGAGTGATGCTAGGCACAATCAGACATACAAGAAATGTTCCCTTCTGATCTTAGATTTTCAATTATAATCTGTTAACTTTACTAGTTTCTTTCATTACACCATAAAACTGCCCTCAGTTTTATTCTACTTGATTTTCTTGTGTTGTAACTTATAGAGCATGAAGCACTTTCTCATTTTCTCTGTCTCTTCTCAAATAATTTCATGCGATACTTTCATGTTCATAAGCCCCTCAGCTTACAAAGTTAAGAATCCAAACACAGAAATAGAGAATATTTATTAGATAAAACAGTTTCACTCTGCCAATAAAACATATTGGTTTATCAGACCATTCTGAGTGCATGCATGGGCATAGTCAAACCTTTTGAATTTGTATAAATAATTAGCTGGAGTTCCTTTACACATTCTGCCATCGATGGTCTCTCACTACTCTCAGTACGGACACAGCGAGATGCCAGGTTAGCAAACATGCCTATGGATTCCATGGTGTACGAACTTCGACTAAGCTCTGGATCTATCACCTTACGCAACTTCTTTCGATCATTCAATATGTGTCTCACCTGAAACAAGAAGAATCACTCTTTTACTATTCCAGTCATTTTCTATAGCTAAAATTCTCGTGTACTTGAAATTCAAAAACTACAATAGTAGGAATGCCATTTTTTTTATCCTACCTGTAATACAAGGTTTTGGTCATTTGGCCCCAGGTTTAGGTCAACAGCTCTGCGTCCTGTCAAAAGTTCTAGAAGTACCACTCCAAATGCATAAACATCACTTTGTAAAGTGAGCTTCCCTGTCTGTCGCCAAGAGAGACAAATCCGAAACTCAGAGTTGCTTGGTGAAAAAATTTAGTATCTAAAAGCTAACAACTAAGACCAGAGTCTCCTACAGATAGTTTTATTTAGTTGCGTTGTCACAGGCTAAATGCATGAAATACTTATTTAAGGTTTTGCCTTTTAGAACAGGATATTGCTTAAGGTAGAAACAGAAGCTCAAGTTTATAAGTTATATAATGATTTTATTTGTTTTTAAGTGGTAAACTAAAGCTATGTTATATCTAAAGATAGCATCGTTATACTGTTTTTGGTTTGAAATAATATGAGTACTGAATTCAAAATGTTTTGCTATAATTGTTTCAAGTGGACAAGAAACTTTGGGTACCTTGACAAATTAAGTAAACACAATATATTTTGTAGTAGTGCCAAATGTTAGCCAGATAATCGCTTTGTTCACTTCAGTGAATTGCTTCTGGTTGCTTCCTGTAAATTCCTTATATTTAGGACACATCAACTTATATTTTTCCAGCCTTGTTTGGAGTACCTGTAAGACTATTAAAATACCAAACTGGGAAGATCTCTATAGTTTGGTCAACAAGAATTACTAAAGTTTGACTGTAGCCAACTCATATTTACGTGCTGTTTACTTTTGAGGAACCGTTATTTGTTTAGATATAGTTCAACAGAGTAAAGGTGTTGAAGAATTTAAAGCTACCAAATTTATTGTAATATATATACTAAAAGTTCAAACTTAGGTCATGCTTCCATAACCAAGTAAATTTTATTTTACCTACTAAACAACCTCTATTCTCATGTCTGACCTGCCTAACTTTCAGGATGCTAACATGAGTTTAAATATGTGCATCACCTGTATATAATAGATGCTGTAGTGAATCAGTTTATTAGTTATATCTTCCTTTCTTTTGTTCTATTTTTTTTTACCTTTTTGAGGCTGAACATTGAGAATTTGAGAATATATGAGTAGTTTATACTTTATACAGAGCAATTTGGACTGGAAAGTTTTGATAGAAGAGAATTGAATGCTATAAAAATGTATATATTGTGGAAAAAGAAAAAAAGATAATATGCCCAGAGCAGTATAATATGCTATAAAACATACAGAACACTATTCACTGGAAAATTGTAGGAAGATAATTATTGTGAAAAAAATGCATACCGAGGTGTACTCAGGATCAAAGTAGCCAAATGTGCCCAGAACTCTTGCAGTCACGTAAGTCTCCTGACCTTCAGGCATCAACTTGGCCAGCCCAAAATCAGATATCTATGGAAACTAGCAATTTGAGTTTTAGAACATCTATGGCTTCTTGTATGAATGTTACCTATATTTCATAAGGTATCATGTAATGTCTCTCAGTTAATTACCTTTGCTTCAAAGTTGGCACTTAGAAGAACATTGGTAGATTTGAAATCTCTATGCACAATCGGAATCCCAACAGCAGAACTTGTATGGAGATAAGCAAGTCCCTTTGCTGCTCCAAGCGCTACTTTGAGCCGTGAAGTCCAATCCATTTTTGCTTCTCCAATTCCTAGTATCGAGTTGCAGATTATTAGATATTTAGCTCAAGGAAGATGTCATGAAAAATGAATTTTGTCTGCCAAACCAACCATTTAAGTGATCTTGCAGGTTCCCTCTCTGCATATACTCGTATACTAGAAACCGGTGCTTCCCGTCAGCGCAATAGCCAATCAAGGAAACCAGATTCGGATGGTCAAGTCTGCTTAAGATATCAACTTCTACGCGGAACTCATGCTCCCCTTCAGCTTCTTTAAATGGTGGCAGCTCCATTTTCTTAATTGCAACAACCTTCAGGCTCCAAAAAAGAAACAAGTTTACGTGTCAAGGACTCCTTTTAACTTCTTCTCCTTGTATATATGCATGTAGCAATTGAATTTAATGATAATTATTCAATACAAGCAAGTGGTTCAGGATTTTACAAATTGTATATATGCTTTCATTGAAGGAGTACTAGTAGCTTGTAGAAATAAGCATTTTATGACATTTCAATATGATGAAAGTTAAAAATACCTCTCCTGACCGTAGAGTGCCCCTGTAAACCCGGCCAAATCCTCCTTTTCCAAGAAAATTATCGTCACTGAAGGAGCATGTCGCCTCTTCCATTTCCTTGAGTGTAAAAACTGATGATCCACGGTGTCTTTTTGGGCGTTGGGGCATTTGATCTTCAAATTTCCAGTACTCTACAGGTCTGTAAACCCCTGAAAGGTAGGTAAATGGATGTTAAAACACTGGAGGCTAACTTCCACAACATAGGCTCAGGCAATATAATTTGATTGATATATTTCTGAGCTATCATAAGAAAACCAGGAAGATGAAGGTAAAGAACATACAAGGGTCTGTATGATCTTGTGACTTGCTGCGTCTGCGCTTGTTCCATGCTGAAACCAACCCAAAAGGCATAATGGCTCCTCTTTTCGATTACTTCTGTTTAACGATTGCAGTGGCAGATTATATTGCATGAAACGGACAATGGGATAGAGAAGGTCAATAACATCACCAGAAGTAGGCGAAAGGACAAAATCACAGGCCCCTGATAGAGATCAGATTAAAACATCAAATTTTATCCAAATCTGTACTGAGCTCCTTTCATAAAACATGCACAAACAAGACAAGAAGAGAAAGGGAAGGATTATAAGTACATGCAAAAATGAAATATGGAGTAGTATCAGAATAAGAGTACGTGTAGAGCAAGTGAGATTAGAGGGTACTCAACCGCATTTTCCAACCACCATAACCTGTAGAGAGAGATGTACTTGAAGAAAAAGAAAAAGCATATAGCAAGTAACGTTGGTAATTGCTTTACTTAGCTTTGGATGCGTAGTGGTGGGTGTGTGTATGTGTTTTCTTTGACAATGAAATGGAAACTGCAATCTCTCCTTCCATTTTGATTTTCTTCCTTAAGCTTCTATGTGATGAAAGAAAGTCAGCCGTTGAAGGGGTGCTTTCATATCTCTGTATGGTGAGATTTATCATTCTGATGATCATCAGCATGATGATACTATCTGATGAAGATGTCCCAGTTAGTAAAAATCAAAATATGGTTACTGTTGATGTGGGGACATGCGGTACTATCCTGTAGTTTGAACATGTTGCTCACCTAACATGATTAATATGTAGGGAGCTTAAAGAGTTATTGAAATTCAAACACAAAGCTGCTTATTTATTATTACAGTTTTTGAAACACAAAAGTGCTTATTGTAAACATGCACTGATACACGCACAATTAGCCTTTTCCTAATTAATACATCGTTAAGTTCTTTTCTATATCCACTTTTTAAGTTCTATTATGAGACTCCTTGAAAGGAGAACATAAATTCCTAAATAGAGTGACTTACTTTTTGTTTGTCCTGTAGTTACATTAATTACAATCCGAGAAATTGAAAGCTTGTGGTGCATAAAAATTGGAAAAAAATTTTAGGCAAAAATATTTCCTTGAAAGTACCTAAAATCACTTGAAGAGAAATATATATCACATTCTCTAAATACTTATTAAGAGGTATAGTCAACCTAGAATTTATTAGAATTTCAAGAATTTTTTTTTTTTTTTAAATAATATATTTCGATGGAATTTATAGATTTTATAAATTTCATATTGATTTTGTCATAGTTTTTTAAGAAATACAATGAAATCTTGAGAAAATAGAAAGATTTGTTATATATATATTTTTCATAAAAACTACTTTAAAATCCATTCAAATCTATCACTTAAATAAAAAATGTAAAGTCAGGACTTTTTTAATACATTTAGATTTTAATGAATTTCATACATATTTAAATTGAATATATCTAAATTTTATTAGATTTCATATAAATTTGAATTAAACATACTTATATTTTGATGAATTATATACAAATCTGAATTGGATATACTTAAAATTCAATAAAGTTCATTTAAATTTGGATAAAATACTTTCAAACTTTTAGAATGTTTTAAAATTTAATAAATTTTGAATTGAATACACGTCTTTCAATATTTCTAATAGAAGTCCAACTATGTCAAATAGGAACAAAATCGTTAGACACCATCTCAAATTGGCTAATAATTACTCAAAACTTTTATTTGTAATTAACTTGTAGATGGTTTTCATGCATATAAATGCATTAACTTACGTCTGATATTAAAATCAGATGTCTTACTAGTACTACACTCATTTCTTGTTAAAAGTTGTTGATATAGAAGTGTAATGCCTAATCCAAACCAGATTCCTTGCTTGCGTCATAAATCAAAGTTTGCGTCTTTTATTGAAACCTTGTAAGGATAATCTAGCCAATTTTAATCCTCTACCACGTATCCTCTTCTGCTGGGCTTCTACACCTGTCAATTGCTCAATCGGCCTAATTCATTTTTATTTGGGCTTGGCCCCGATTTTACCATGCCCAAATCCAACTTTAAGGTATACTAGTGTTTCAATTCATGTTTATTGTTTTTTTTTAAAGATATCATTTGGATAAGTTTAAGATGGACTTGAAAATAAAAAACCAGGTTGATAAGGAAAAACAACACTAATTGGTTATAAATTACTAATTATAAGAAGAGACCTATTTGATCACTCCATCACCTCTAATTTTTAATTCTCCGAATAATATTGGTTAAATAATTGATTTCTAAATTTGTATCCCAATTGAATTGATACATATATATTTTAAGGTGGGAGAGGAGGGATGAAATTGTAGGAACAAGGTGTTGAACCCGTCAATGGTAGGGGTAGATGATGCATTAACAGCCAGCTGCCTTGACAACAAGGCTACGAGTAGTAGTGGGGTTTGAACTAATTATATTATTTGTATGAATTTAAACTGACACATTAAGATACAAAAGCTGAGTGACAAATTCAAGGATACATCAGATTTTAGTTAATTTTATAGCGGATTTGATTATAGTTTTAAATTAGCCAATTAATCCAGTGTTGGTCACATTTAATAGCATAAGTCCCTTCAATGATAGCTATCTACCAACCACATTAACTCGACTTTAAATAACATATAATAGTACTGCAATGCATGGACAAACATTTCTAATCTAAAAATTGGCCTCGATTGAATGCATCTCTCGCTGTTATATGTTTCCCCACCTGTTTTAACATCCCATTAAATTTGCACCGACTCTGATAGCATCATTACAAACCAGATTTAAACGCTCAGTTGTAACTATTTTTTCATCTCACTTGCATCTTCATCCAGCAAAAATAACTATGCATGTATTATAGAAAAGTATATAACATACATATATCATGATATGCTTATGCCATAAGAGGATTGTAGTATTTTTGGGGGCATATTTTATTTTATTTATAATCAATAGCAATTTCTAGCAATTGGGTGGAAAATTGTTGGATTAAAAAATAAGAGTATAAATACTTGGTAAGAAGCCACAAATTTTGTTTTAGAAAGTACGTATTTTGGTAAAAAAAAAAAAAAGCATTTTTACTGGAACTGGAGCACTTTTCTCTGAAACATTTCAAAGGCAGTATTCGTGCTACATTGATGCCAATATATAGGTGCATGATAAATGCATTAATATTTCACATAAAAATTTTCAGTACCGGCCGATAAGGCAGTTGAGATGTTATTTAATAAATTTAATGCACTCATCTAGAAATTATATGCCGATTGATCTCTATTGATACTATATATACATGTTTATGCTATGTTCTCAAATGTGCACAAATTCTCTTAAAATCTTGCTCTCATTGTGTAGCATATTATATTTACAAAACAATGGCTGTTACCGGAAAGCTTGACGTAGAAGTCGAGGTCAAGTCCCCAGCAGACAAATTCTGGGGAAGCATTAGGGACTCTACCTCCCTTTTTCCCAAGGCCTTCCCTCATGATTACAAAAGCATTGAAGTTGTTGAAGGCGACGGCAAGGCCCCTGGCTCTGTTCGTCTCATCACATATGCTGACGGTAAGACTTTTTTTTTTTTTTTTAATTACTTTTTATGCTTAATTATAACACATGAATCGGTTATATGTTATATTTTTTTGATACACCAAGTCCTAGCAAAAAAAAAAGATGATTTCATGATTACCAAAAATTTGCACTAATTTGCCCATCAATGCCATGCTAAATAACTTGATCTATCGATAAGGGGCATAATAGGACCACATGTAATGGTTTTTCACTTAAAAAGGTTATAACTAAAAGCAATGTATGGACCTATAATAAGATGATATTCACATAATTACATTCAATTTTGGCGTTGCATTTAGGTTCACCCATTGTCAAGGTATCAAAAGAGAAGATTGAACATGTGGATGAAGCGGACAAGAAGGTTTCCTACAGTGTCATTGATGGGGATCTCTTGGAATACTACAAAGTCTTCAAGGGGTTCATTAATGTAGTTCCAAAGGGAAATGGGACCTTGGTGAAATGGTCCTGTGAATTCGAGAAGGCAAGCCACGAGATTCCTGATCCGGATCTCATTAAGGAATTCGTGGTGAGGAACTTCAAAGAAGTGGATGCCTATATTCTCCAAGCATAGAGAGAGAGAAATGAGGCATTTGCCTTAATTGAGGACTTCTAAATAATGTGGAGTTCCTTTCCACAACATTTGGTTTTTATGAGTAATATAGTAGTCACGTGTTGGTCAAGTTAATGGAGTTAATGTTCTCCTATTGTCCCAAAAGACTTGTAATCCAGAGTTAAATAAAATTGTCATATTTATTAGCATAAGTTCTGGAGTGGTGATTTTGGTGAATTACATCTTTGGTAACATAACAGCTGACCACACTACTACACTGCTCTCTGACAATGGGACTATCTTCTAATAAATCTACATACGTACTAACTCAATGAAAAGTTGTCTTGAATTATTATTGATTTATGCATGTGGAGAGGCAGATCTTATAGCAACATGATAAAATCAGTCCATTCAAAGTGTAAAATGCTCTAACAATGTAAAGGTAAGGACACATGGGGCCAAATACAACAAAATAATGAAAATTAGACAATGATTCAACATCAATAGGAGGCATCTATGTCATTTTCCACTACTAACCTTGTGAGGCTTCTCAAATCCATAATAGAAAGAAATTAAAACCATCACAGTAAATCCTTGAACTATTATTAGTGGCTTTAATTTGATAGTTTGTCTTCTTCTGACCTATCTTCTTAGTTAACTTCTGATAGAAAATGCAATAATTTCCTTTCAATTGCATTTGCTACTAAACAAAAGAACTGACCCTATCTGTTCATCAAAGCCTATACAGTTAGTTACAAAACCACTCACCATTTATAATCACAAGATCATTTAATTTTGCTATAGTGGTTGTAGCAAGTAGCAGCTTATAGAAAAAGAAAAATTTTAGTCAATCACAAAGATTTATATATGTAAATCAAAGTACCTCATAAGTAAAAACTTGTTACAAGGTACTTCGTTGTTATTCACACATATCTCTCACCATTCCACAATCTTCTCGACATCTAAATACGACTATGTACAATACACATTTTTTCAAATTACATCTTTTTTTACAGAATGCATGCTTTCCCCGATCGACATCCTAGATTAGATGTCAGACTTCATTTTCTTGTTGCAAGAGAGGGACCTTTTCATCAGAAGATTCAACCCTTTGGATAGTTTTGAGTTTGCGTAATTCATCCTCTCTGATTTGTCCCCACATGACGGTGTAGTACCCGATTCCAGTTATAACTGCTCCTATCACACTGCACATTTAATTTCAACATTTAGTTATGAAGAGATAAGAAGAGTGAAGAGACGACAGGACAGGACAATAAACATATTAGCCTACCAAATTATATTACTTCTTAATTTCTGAAGATCAGTCTCCGCATTTAGATTTTGTTGATATCTCTCATGAGTCATCTCCATCCTTTTAGTACTACAATTAATGTAAATTAGTTACTTGACCAATTAGGTCTTAATTGAAAATAATTTTTTGTTAAAATTCAGATATTATGAGCATTCATTGTTTATCAAGTGTGAGATACATGTGTGAATTATAATTAAGTAACCTTTTGGTATACCCATCAAACTAACTATAAGTGTCAAAACTCAAGTGCATGCAACAAAATGAATAACTGCATATACAAGCTTAGTCTAGTCTCGTGCAAGTTTAATTTAATGGTTTCTTAGAATTAATATTCTATGAAATTCTGGCCATATATATAACTTAGCATAATATATCATTGTGGCAAACAATGCTGCAGAAAAAATAAAAAAGAAAAAAGAAAGGTTATACCTTCCATAGTGAAGAGCATTTGTAAAGAAGCTGACACCAAAAGTGGTTGCAAAAACTATCCCAAATGGCTTGAACATGGGCACATAAAAAGGGCCCTTCATACGCGTACACACTACATGAACACTAGTACGAATTATACTACAAAAGATCGCCTGTAACATCACATATGCTTTCATTAGAACATATTAAATAAAATTCGATTGATACACTATTAAAGCTATATATTATATATGCACTTACTGTTACAACAATGAGAAGGAGATCCATATTTAGCTTTAATTTCCAAGCCTTGAGGTCTCTCTCCACAAATAAAGAGATAAGTGCACATTGGATAGTCCCACCTAAGCTATAAGAAGAGACCACTTTCATCACTTGTGGATATTGTTTGATGGTTCCCAGCTGACCGAATAGGAGTTAGAAAATTCTTTTATTGTGAGTCTTATATATCTATATATATAACTATGAAAATTGAAAGAAAAACAAATTAGGAGAGGATGGACCAAAATTGTGTTACTTACTTGAATGATGTTCCATACACAAACAGATAAAGAAGAAGCTGCAAGCAAAATGCCACCAAGAACCCAACGGTCTGGTGTTGAGTAGAAAACAAAGAGTAGTGGCTTTCGTGCTTGAAGGTGAGAGAAAGAAGCTTTTCTAACAAGTGGACCTTTGTAGATTTCCACAGTTGCTGCTCCCATGATCGATATCAAGGTGCCCAACACTTTTACTCTAATGCTCGAGCTCTTCCAGTCTAGTTTTGTTGTCCTGGATAAAGATTTAATTGGTTTAGACATCAACCATAATGGTTTTTCTTGGTGATGGCTTATACATTAAACATCTTATCATATGTTGTTACGTATATATTTATTTATCTTCTCCAGTAATTGTCAACGACCGTATTTTCGTAACTCCCTTTTTTTATGGTCAGATTATTTTGAATTATACATAGGAATTGTGGAGGATACAATTTCATCTTCTGCCACTGAAAATATCATTAAAGCATCGTTTGACATATAAAATTGGATTAAATTATTTTGAATAAGATAAAATTAGATTAGATAAATTAATATTGTGATATATTCGATGTAGTATAAGATTAGATAAAAATAGTTTTGTCTTTTATTTGGTCCAGATTGGACTAAAAAATATTAACAAAATAAATATATTTTATATTTTAAATTAAGTTTAATTATATATTATTAATTTCAAATAAAATAATATTTATATTATAATTAATATACAAAATATTAGTTTATTAGGATAAAAAGAATTATCTAAACTTTTAAAAAAAAAAAATTATCTAAACAAATTAAGTAGTTTACCCTAAAATAACACGAAGAGTTATTCAAATAAATTGAGAAGTTAAAAAAAACAAATTATAGAAGAACTCGGAAAAGTTGTAAGAACGGGAGATTAGATAACAATTACTTGATGAACAAAGAAAGAAAAAGAAAAAATTGGAGGATGAAGAAGCCGAAATTAAAGAAGAAAAGAGTGAACCAACTGAAGAAGAAAAAGAAGAATATGAATTGATTTAAGAAGCAAAAAAGAAGAAACGCATAAATATGAGAAGACTAGATAAAAAAAGCGAAGAAGTTAATGGTAAAGGAGAAAGAGAAGAAGCATAAGGAGAGAAAGAGAGAGTAGTATCAATCCTTCTTTAACCCATGTGGTGCGTTAGGTTAAAATGAACCCCCTGGAGCCACTTAAAAAAGGGGACATGTCCCAACCAAACATGGGATTGCATTAAATTTAGATAAAATTCAATCCAATCTCATGCTCTAAATATGGTCTAAAAGTATATGTTATGACTCGAAACTTAAGGTGTCAAAAAAAAAAAAAAAAAAACCTCATTTAAATAAATAATTCATATATATTATTATATATTAATACAATTTTCTATTTTGAAAGAATTAATATATTTTTTATTAACTTTTCCAATCCTTAAAATGTGTGCTAAGCACAGGATACATATTAGCAATTTCCTAATTTGAATAATTAAAGTTACATCTAATATTTGTTAATGTTATTATTATTATTTGCATGAATTATCTCGGTAAGATATATAACTCATTCCTACAAAGTGATTTTAATCGACGGTTGAAAGTTTTAATTACAATTTTCATTAAAAAAAGTTAAAAGTTAAGTTACTCATCCTGCTCAACTTTAAATAATTATTATATCCAATATAATTTTCGAAAACAAATATATCACTTAACAATAATACTCTACAATTTCTAATATAATTTCTAACTTTTATCTTAAATGATTTGTCTACGTTTTTTTATGAATATATATGTCATATAAATAATATGAAAATTGACTGTAATTTGCATTCGTAACAGTTACAAACCATTTACTATGCATCTACATTTAATTATTTATTAACAATAATAGAAGAAATTTGAAGACACGTGGTATTATCAATTCATGATTCACAATAAAACACGACAAGATGGCATATTTGTTTCGTTAGAAACTTTCAAGTTCTAACTTCTATAACAACAACAAAATAGGGAAGTAACAACAGCTAATTGAAAAAGAAGCATCTACAACTTGCAGCTTGTATGATGAATACAAGCATGATGTAAGATTTGTTCTCCAAGTATGAATAGGTGTAGCAAATTGATAAATGGGACAGTTTAAGATATTGGGCCTACCCATAACACAGATCGAATTATGTTGTTCCAAGTGGGGATGTGGTCAGCAAATTGGTTTATTAAGTGGAAATAAACTATGATGAATGCCAAACACGCGACAAATATCTTATTATTATTATTTATTTTTTTTGGGATCTTATAAGTTAAAATGGAGTTGAAATTCAACATGAATGTTGGATCAAAATGTTTAATAATAGAGAAAATACCTAAACTAACCCCTTTTTGAGAGTCTATTTGAAAATTAACTTTTTTTTTAGGTTAAAAAAATCTCAACCCTGAAGTTGAGATTGAATTAAATTAACACTATGACTCACAACCTGGAAGTTGAGATTCTGAACCTAGTGGTTGAGATTCTCTACCTTGAGGTTGAGATTTAAAAAAAAAAGGTTATTTTTCAAATGGGTTATCATAAAGGGTTAGATTTCAATTAAACCCTTAATAATATAAAGAATAGAACGAGTTTAAAGAAAAACCTCAAGATGAGTGAAAGCAAGAAGGAAATAGCAGGGATCATGAGGCCCATCACACACACAACTATTGGGGAACTGTAATATAGCCCCATGAAGGCACAGTTTTGAGCAATAGCTATCCTGCAGCACACATCAACCACAAGTTGATAACAAACATATTGAGAATAAGCAAGAAGATCCTCAATGAGAGAGAGGGAGAGAGAGAGTACGAACCCTGTTAAACCCAAGAAGAAGAACCGGACAAGAAGAGGTATGGTGAAGAGTGGTTTTTCAGTTCTGCAAGAAAAGAAAAGAAACATGAAATATAATATAAAAATAAATAATACATATAAAGATGGGAAAAATAGTGAGATATTGGAGAGAAAGAGAACCTGTCTCTGTGAAAGAGGAAGGAATAAGGGAGAAGAATGATGGAGGCAAGAGTGTTAGTGTAGACAATGAAAACAAAAGGGCTGATGCCTCTATTCATGGCCGTTTTGGCCAAAATGGTAAGTCCAATGGTACAGCCCTCCACAGTCACCATCAATGCAAATGGTACCACTTCTTCCATTTTCCCACTCAACCCCATCTCTCAGCCTCACGCACACTTTTTTACAAACAAACAAACAAGCTTTACTTTATTATCTGACTACAATGGAAGAGAAGCAGAAGGAACTATACACACACACACACACACACAGAGCACAAGCACTCCTTATAGATCCCTCCCTACTTATAGATCCCTCCCTATGGAAGCTTGTGTGTCAAAGCCTTTCTCTATATATTGAATAATTAACAGGCTGACCATGAGAAGACTAATTCATCTAAGAAATGCAGTTAAATAAATGGAAAAAAAAAAATGTTCTTCAATGGAGATTATCGTGAAAAGTAAGAGCAAAGAGAGAGAGAGAGAGAAGTAGCCTTTGAGAGAGCTGTGAAGCTACTTAATTGGGAAGACAAGAAGCTACTCGGGTGACTGACTCAAACTGAAAAGGATGGAAGCTGACGTGGCTTCATGGCCGTGTAGATTTTGGTTTCCTTTCGAGAAATACTTCAGCTCATGTTCTCTAATTTATCATTTTGTAGTCCCGCATCTCTTCATTCAAAACTATCAAAGTTTAGGGGTCGTTTGTTTTTTTATCTGAAGACTGAACAGTGCTGCTGAAGACTGAAAGTTGAATAGTAACTGAAATCTGAAATCTGATTGACATGTTTATTTTTTTTTTTCTTACCTCTGAATATATAATAATTTTATTTATTTTTTAAAGTTAAAATTATCTGATTACTAGTAATTTGACATTTATATCCTTTTACTATTAGTTGTTGTGTAATTTTATTTAATATGATACAAACAATTGTAATAAATTATTTAACAAATATTAAAACATTTATATATAATATTCTTATTCATAATTAAAATAACATTAATTATTATAGTAGAATCAATTAAGTTTATATGTTCAAATAAAAATAAACAAAATAATCTTAAATTGAATTACTATTATAACAAAAGTTGAAATTGTAACTTATATATATAGTATTTTTATTCATAATTAAAATAAGATTAATTAAAATAGTAGAGTCAATTAATTTTATATATTCAAATAAAAATAAATAAAATGATTTTAAATTAAATTACTATTACAACGAAAATTGAAATTGTAAAGTAATATATATTTTCTGATATAATTAAATAAAAATAGTCAAATACTTAAACAAATTGATTTGTAATTTGGTCTCTGAGTTATTGCATTAACATTTTATCAATAAAGATTCTTACCATAATTTAATTAGAAAAATATAGTAATCCAGCTATAAAAAAAAAAATTGATGTTAAGATGTTTAGAGTTTTTATTTTTCAATGTTATTTATTAAAGTATTAAAAGAAATTTTTATAATACAAAACTAAAACAAACTTGGAAACATATTATTTTAGGAAGGATAAACTTGGAATAATATATTTATAAATCATTAAGTGATTTTGTATTAAGTGATAAGTCAAAAAATGTTACTTTTTTTTTAAGTGGTTTTTGGGTGATTTTAAGTGATTTGACCACTTAAAAAAACAAACAAAAATCTCTTAATTAACCAAATTAAGCACCATTAAGTGTTAAGTGCAAAAAACAAACAACCCCTTAGTTTTCACCAAATTTATTTTAGAAATTTCGTATAAATAATTTCTGCTTACATTATGTAATAAAACATCTAACTTATATAATTAATATTTTTTTTTTAATGATGAAAAAAAGGGATTAATTTATAAAAAACTACCCACATATTGTGCTTTAAAATAAAAGTAAAATTTGAACTCTTAACCGAGAAAAATACTCAATCAATTTTTGAAACAATCAATATATCAATATTTCATTTGATTTGATGTAATTTTAAAAAATATATATAATATTCCGAAGCTAATCACGAATAATACTGTTTTTTATTTGAGTAATTAAACCTAAAAGAGGGCAGCTTTTGAATGTTTCGTAGCTGATTCTGTGGTGGCCATTGATCAAGGCCCTACCAAAAAGATTAATTTACAAGGTTGGTCCATTATGTTAATTTAGAAGGTTGGGCCAACATTTGAATGTTTTGTACTTTCATGGGGGCTGACTCCGTGGTGGCCATTGATCAAGGCCCTACCAAAAAGATTAATTTAGAAGGTTGGTCCACCCACTTATGTCAACATGATAACGACTCCCAAACCCAAAATTTCTTTATTTTACGTGATGCGTTAGTGACACCCAAGTCTGCCTTGTTTTTTGTTGACTTCAGACAGTATAGTGTTACAGAACAAATCATGCTCACCAATGGCTGCGCCTCTATCAGGAAAGGGTCCATTCATCATCAAGAACTAAAATTGCATCGTCTTGCTAAATTTAAAAGGTATATCTCAAATACTAGGTATTTCAATTTGTGAACTATTATTCTATAAGTAAATATACACTAATTATGATGCATAATGTATTTCCATTGTCAATTTGAATATATGGGTTGAATTAAACTGATATTTTATAAGTCGTTATACAAGCTTTAGTATTTAACAATACTTGTGTTTTAAAGTTAATTCTAAGTTTTAATAAAAATATTATTTTGAAAACATACTGTTTTAAAAGAGTCTCTTCATTAAACTGATATTTCATTAATCATTGTTTTGAGTGCCTTTGTATCTTAACAGATTTTTTTTTTTAAAGATAAAGATTAGAAAGTATTTCTTATAATGCATATCTCAAATTTTTCTATCATTGAGTTTGCAACAATTATAAACCAAGTCTCATAATCATATATAGTATCAGAAAGGAAAATTTTGAGGTAAAATGTAGGATGTGTAACACTGTTGTAGCAAATGACTTGGATTATGACCCTCTATAGCTATTTAATTTCGGGTTTGTCTACCATACTAGTTAGATAAGATTATCCATCACTAATAACTCTATGATATTATTCAATAACCACATTTACAACTAATCTAAAGGTGATTTTTAATTTCTTATCAAAGTCAATAAATCAAAGTTCTAAGGTAATTGATGTTGTATTCAAGTAAAGCAAATGACTTGGATAAATATTCTCAAACTTCAAGTGCAACTGCTGCGCAAGCGCATTAACATCAGAGGATGCTTTAAAAATACTGTAGTTTAGTAATTGCAACGTCAAATGCCACCCTATTTTGGAAATGGACAACCTCCTCAACCCATTTTTGTGTGTCTTCCATTGACTCTTTACAAAGAATCAGAGTTACCACTTGACTTGAGAAATCAGAATGTCCCTATAGTTTATTTAACAAAAAGGCTTTGACTGTCTTATACTCTTAGCCATCACAAAGGGTGGCATTTCCATGACATATAGAATATCCCTTGCGACTTCAATAAGGGTTTTAATCAGACTAAGGTAATATCCAAAGTCAGAACTGGTATTCCCACGTGACATCAAACGAACATACTGATGAATATTTGAGGGAATGAATGAAATTCGCAGTCTGACTCAAGGCCGGTGTAGAAGGCATCCCATCAGATTAGCATTCTAAAATTAAACACATGGATAGGAAGTCATGCTTATACTTTTCAAACTATATCTGCCAAATATTCGACAAGCCAATTGTACATGCACATTGGTCTTTGAGCAAAAACAACTATTTATAAAAGCATAATCCTTCTTATTTATCTAAATGGGGTGTGGCCGTGTGGGAGATTCAATAAGTATTCACTTAAATTATATTGATCTATGTGGCATTTACCACCTTCATCAGTAGCTTATCCTCTTCCAAGCTGCATCACTCTCAATGCAGAGGCACAGGTTGGTTTTGACCGATTCCCAAGGACCAAAGCTGAAGGTTTCTTTACAGTGCTCATATATCTGATAATGCTTTCCATGTTCATGCCTAAAGACTTAGCTTGGTACACATATTATCAAATCTTGTTCTAACTAAAGGTTTCATGAGAATGTGTGCTGTCAGAGAAACAGTAGGAATATAGGCCAAGTCAAAATTGCCTTCTTCGATTTTTTCTTTGATGAAGTGTCCGTCAATTTCTACGTGATTTGTCCAATCATGTAGCACTGGATTCTTTGCAATTTTTATTGTTGATTGGTTGTCTCAAAACTTTCGTGATCGGACTAAAATTAAGTACAATTTTTATCCTCAATCAAATACTTTTGTGATGAAAACTCAAATAAAATAGAGGTATTCTAATGTTTTCTAAGTGTTTTGTACAGAAATTGATTGGAGAGACATTTTTGTAATTTTTTTAGATAAAAATTGAATTTTTGAAAGTTGAGGGGTCTTTTTATAATTCACAGGCCATGATAGTAGGTCACGCACCTACAACCTAAACCAGCAGGTTGGCACTGGAAGTAGACGCAGGACTGCTGCCTACGTGAGTGAGCTATGTTTAGTTTTGGACCCTGTTTCCTCATAAATTACCTGCAGAGAAGTGTCAAGCGTGTTTTTGATGCAACAGAAGTTTTCATGCTAATTTTACTCGTGGAGAATCACATTTTCAAAAATTTTTAGTTTATTAGTCAAGTGATGAGTGAAAGGAAAGAAGTAGGTTTTCACAGAAAATTTTTGACAGAACATCTCCTCACACTTAAAACAGAGAATCAAGAGAACATTATATGGTGTTGAAGGGAGAGCATCTTGGAGAAAATTGAGGGGAGTTTATAATTGACAGTAAGACAGAGAATCAAGAGAT
Source organism: Dimocarpus longan (assembly GCA_022984855.1). Classification (NCBI taxonomy): domain Eukaryota; kingdom Viridiplantae; phylum Streptophyta; class Magnoliopsida; order Sapindales; family Sapindaceae; genus Dimocarpus; species Dimocarpus longan. The sequence goes on from CM041022.1 coordinate 20,618,105, forward strand.
GAAGTCAACTGATTGATTGCGAGAAAAAAAAAAAAACCTTAACTGGTGTCCATATAAATAATCTCATTTTGCACTAGAAAATGGGGAGGGAAAAAAAAAAATAAGTAGAAGAAGAACTTTAGAACAAAGCGATGGTAGAAAGAGTTGCAAAGGAGTGCTAGTGACTTTAGACTCCCTGTTCATGTTCAACTTTAAGGACAAACACTTCAGAATTACACATAGTGATATATATATATTTATCTATTTTCTCATTTAGAATAATGTTATTGATTTGGATTTCAAATTTTCTCATTGTGTTAATTTGTTTCATGAAGAACTAATTATTTTTATTTGGGAAAACAATATAGCCAACTATTTCAATTTTTATTCGATGATTTATTCGTGATTAATGATTAATTTCTATTGTTATTATTCTGATCTATTGTTAAATATTGCGGTTAATTCACTTGGACCTAATTAATTAACTTATCTATTAACTATTCTACGTTTGGAAAAGACGATTATAGTTTAGACATCAATAGAATGACATGAATTTTATAGGATAGAAATAATAAGATTCATGTAATCACTGTAGATAATTAGATCTTAAAGAATTCAGACTAATTAATCGGCACAGGAATATAACAGCTTAATTACTCTGAGTATTTTCGCTTGACCATTCAAAAGAGGCAAGTGAAGAATTAAGAATTATCTAGTTAAATACATAATAGAATTATGTTTTTTTTTTTTAATGAGAACGAGTTGTTGAAATAGTTTGGTGAAATTGTATGTCCTAAATATTTTTTACTTTGCAGTGATCTTCTGTCTTTATAAATAATTTCCAATTATTTGTTTAGTCAAGATACTTTTTCAACTTACTGTTTTTATTTTCTTTAAGTGAATTTGGAAGTCTGAATAAAATTGTTTTCAAGGAAATTTGGTAATTGATACATAAAAATAGCAATTGTCTTTGTGAGAACAACCTTGATTTGCTATTATATTACATTGTGATTGTGCATACTTGCGCATGACCTATTGTAATTAGTGCATTAAAAAATAACCTATCAGTTCGCAAGACACCTTTTATGGGTACTTTCAGTTCAATTAGTACCCTCTTTAAAACTCATACACAAATTCCATGTGTCATAGCCCAGAACTTAGCTTTTGCACTTCTTCTAGCCATTACTGATTGTTTTTTGCTTCTTCAGGTGACTGAATTACCCCATAAAAAACTGCAGTAACTAGACATAGATCTCCTATTTGTGATTGAACCTGCCCAGCATCCATAAAGATTTCTATGCTTCTACTTTAATGAAAAAAAAAAAAAAAAAAAAAAAAAAAAAAAAAAAAAAACACAATCCTATATCTGTGTGAATTTCAAGTATCTCAAGATTCTAATCACTGCTTGCATATGTTTTTCTGTGTTTATTCATGAATTGACTCACAGTACTTACATGGAACCCTATGTCCAGTCTTGTGTGTGAAAGATAGATTAGTTTCCCAACTAATCTCTTATACCTTTTTTTATCAATAGAATGACTACCTTCAAGTTGTCCTAATTTAATTGTATAGTCCATAAGTGTTTCAGCTAGTTTGTAATCACTCATTCCTGTCTCCTTTAGAAGATCAAGAATGTATTTGCATTGAGAAATAACTATTCCCTCCTTTGACCATGCCACTTCCATGTCAAGGAAGTACTTTAAGTTCTCCAAATTCTTTTTCTCAAAGTCCCTTGCTGAGAACTGTTTTAGCTGCTGAATCTCCTTTTCACAATTGCCAATCAGAATAATATCATTTACATAGACAATAAAAACTTTCAACCTCCCATTTAATCCATGTTTAACAAACATTGTACAGTTTGATTAATATTGTATAAAGCCACTTTGTTTCATAGCCCTTGTAAACCACTCAAACCATGTACATAGGGACTGTTTTAGTCCGTACAAAAACTTCTTAAGTTTGCACACTATCCCTTTGTTAGCTGCCTTTTCTAAACCCGATGGGATACCTATATACACTTCTTCCTCTAGCTCTCCATTCAAGAAAGCGCTCATCACATCCAACAAGTGAAGTTTCCAATCTAGGTTAGTTGTCAGAGATAACATAACTCGGACTGCATTAAGTTTTGCTACCAGTGCGAAGGTTTCTTCGTAGTTAATCCCATATGACTGAATGAACCTTTTAGCTACCAATCTTGTCTTAAATTTGTCGACACTGCCATCAGCTTTGTACTTTATTGTGAATACCCATTTACTGCCAACTGGATGCTTTCTTTTGGGTAGTTCTGTTATCTCCCATGTCTTATTTTTCTCAAGAGCTCTAACTTCCTCATCTACTACTGCTTTACTTCCTGGAATCTGCAATGCTTCTTCTATGCTTCTAGGAATTTTAGTTTTCATTATGTTGGCTGAGAAGGGTCAAAATAAAGGTGAAAGGCCATCATAAGACACATACTTTCAAATAGGATATAGAGGTTGGTTTCTGCACTCTCTTACCCCTTTTCTCAAAGCAATTGGCAGCTCACTGTCATCCTTAGCAGCATCTGAAATAAGGCTGTCACTTTGTTCTGTTTCTACTGTATTTCCTCCTGAGTCTATGCTGCTTTCTTGGACAGTTTTACCCAGTTCAGATTCTTGGTGTTGCTCGGCTTGTAGTGCGACTCTAGGCTGCTCATGATTTTTCCGTTTTCTAGTGTATACGATCAATTCTTTTTCAGTTGACTACATCTTTGACTAGGACTTAGCTCATGAGTTTTATTTAGACTGTTAGAAATCCTATCTTTGGTAAAAGTATTATTACTATGAATAGATGTGTTTTTAGAAGATAATTCAAGACTAAAAGAAATCTTATCAGAATTCTCTACAAGGTTATCTTGAAAAGATAAAAGTTTAGTCTTAAAAGGAGACATGGACACATCTAGTATAGGATCGGCTTGATTCTCAAATGGGTCAACTAATTCATAACAACGCTTATCAAAACTTTCCCAATGATGACCAGACAATGACTCTTCTTTTACTTTATCTTTAAAAAATGGTTTTGTTTCCAAAAACATAACATCTTTTGAAACGTTAATTTTTTTTTGTAGTAGGTGCATAACATTTATAGCCCTTTTGTGTTCGTGAGCAACCAACAAAGGGACATTTTATGGACTTTGGATCAAGTTTGCTTCTACGTATTTGATTAATATGAACAAAGGTGGTACATACAAAAATCTTACTAGGAAGGTTTGAAATCAGTTTATTATTTGGATAATTTTGTAAAAGAACATCATATGAACTTTTAAAATTTAAGACTCTTGATAGAAGTCTATTTATTAAATACGTTACTGTTAAAATAGCTTCTTTCCAAAAATATTTAGGAACATTACAAGTGAACATGAGAGACCTTACTACTTCCAAGATATATCTATTTTTCCTTTTTGAGACTCCATTTTGTTGAGGGGTTTTAATGTAGGAATTTTGATGGACAATTCCCTCTTGTAGCAAAAAATTACTTAGGTTTTTATTGAAAAACTCCTTGCCATTAGCAATTCTAAAGATTTTAATTTTCATATCAAACTGATTTTGTATCATTTTAAGAAAGTTTTTGAAAATTCGATACACCTATGATTTTTCTTTCATTAAAAATACCCAAGTGAGTCTTGCATGGTCATCAATATAGGAGACAAACTATTTTGCTCTGGTGACATTTGGAACCCTAGAAGTACTATATACATCACTATGTATCAAGGTAAAAGGATGAATATGTATATAGCATTGTATAGAATAAGTTTGACGATTTTGTTTTGATAAGGAACACACTCCACACTAAAAGGATTGTGAACTTTTATTCCTAAACAATGTTGGAAATAAACTTTTCATGTACATAAAGTTAGGATGCCCTAATCTATAATGCCACAGAAAAGCATCATTATCTTTATTGAAACTAACAACCTTATTTGACAAACTGGATGAGCTAATAGTAGATTCATTCCTAGCTTAAAAAGAGTGCTTACTAAAATCGGGTCCAACTTGAAGCAAGTAGAGTCCTGAGTGCAAATCAGCATTGCCAATCCTGAAATAAACATTGATTTGAAGTAAATTTAGCAACACAATTTAAATCACTTGCTAATTTACTTACTGACAGCAGATTACAATCTAGACTAGGCACTAATAGAATATTTTTCAGTGTAATATTCAATTAGACCACTACAGAATCTGTCCTAGTAACTTTTGACAAGGAACCATCAGCAATCTTGACTAATGCACTGTTGTGGTTTGAAACAAATTCAACAAACAATGATTTATCTCCGATCATATGATCGGAGGCTCCCGAATTTACTATCCAAGATATTTGTAAACTTTTCTTTGCAATAAAAGCAATTAGAAAATTACCTTTATGGGCCACAGACCCAGTTCCAATCACCATTTGTCGAGAAAACTGTAGAGAAAACAATCGCTACAAAAAATTCATCTGTCCTTTGCTGAACAGATTCTGTTTTATTGTTGGTACATTGTCCGTTCCGATTACCAGATTTCCTCCACTCTCCCCGCTGTATTTTGGCTTCCAATCTGCCAGTTTTCCTACCAATTTCCAGCAGGTTTCTTTGAAATGACCAAGCCTCTTACAATGATCGCACCAAGGTCTGCCTTCCTTGGTTGATTTTTAGCTGAGGTAGATCGAGTGGTGTGAACTGCAAGTGCAGAACTGTCATTTCTTGGATTTTCAGTCTTGGTTTCAATACTAGTACTCCCTATCATAATTTTTTCTGGCTTTCCTCCCTTCTTACCACGGAGAACACCTTCTGGATGTCTGGTAATGGCCTCATTCCAAGAATTCTGCCTCTCACTTCGTCAAGTTGAGGATTCAACCAAGTAAGAACATAAAAACCACCCTTTTTTGCTCAATAATCTCCTTGTAATGACTGTTGTCGTTTGCAGTATCCCACTTATGCTTTTCAAATAGATTAAGTTGCTGCCATAACCGAGTCAGCTTGCTGAAATATTGAGTAACGTTAATCTCCCCTTGCTGCAATTTGTAAAGAGTGTTTTCTACTCTAAATAACTCAACTACATTATCGTTATTGGAATATTGTCGCTTAGCTGCATCCCAGATCTGTTTGGCAGTTTTGTACAAGAGAAAATTCTCATCAATATCATTCGTCATTAAGTTGAGAAGCCAAGACATAACCACGCTGTTTTCTATCTTCCATTGCTTGTACTTTGGATCGTTTTCTGCTGGCCCTTGTACGGTTCCTCTAATATAATCATCCTTCCCTTTTCCACAAATAAAAATGGACACAGACTATGATCATTGCAAGTAGTTGTAACCATTTAGCTTGTGACCAGTAATGGGCATATGAGGGATGTTTTCATTGTTTCCATAACCAGAACCACCATTGTTATTCTAAGTAGATAAATCAGTGTCGGAGGATGATGATGCTGCTGGACTGGCAGGAGAGGCACTCAGTGTTGCCATTCCAAATTTGGTCATAAAGATTTTTTAGAGTTCAGAGAAAATCAGCTCTGATACCATGAAATTTTTATTGATTTTTCATCTTGCCTACTATGACAATCACTTGTTTATTTAAATATAAAAACCTAATAAAGTCTAACAACCACTTGTTTTCCTCCCGACCATCATCTAACAACTAACAATTATAACAAAAACTTTTGATCTAACAACTAACAATTATAACAAAAACTTTTGATCTAACAACTAACAACTAATTAAGACTTTTGATAAAACTTTTATCTAATATCTAAATTCTAACACCTAACTTCAACCAATCCTAATAATTGCAACAGAATAGTTGACACATCTACACTCATAATTTAACAAAAACAATAAAGTCACTAGTCAGAAGTTGCGCTTGAAAATATCATTAATAAATTAAATTGTAAGTAAACTTTTGTTTGACAAAATTATATGAAAAAATTAAAATAGAAAAGGAAAAAGCTTTAAAGCATTGACAAAAAGAAAAAAATAATATATATATATACACACACACACAATGAATATATCACATACCTGAGATAATTTGAAAGGACATAAGCCTAGCACTAATTGTCTTATCATGTGCAGAGGCGGCAAATACTAACAGACATTATCTATTCACACCATCTTTTGGCCGGTTGGCCCCATGGTTTATAAGAAAAGAAAAAAGGAAAATGGAAATGTGTACATGGTTTGATTGACAACAACACATATATATCATGATTTGTTAGCTAACTGCTAGACTAAAAAGGTTAAACTAATAATAGGAGTCCAAACAATAGTATTTAAGTATCTTCAATAGTTTTCAAGGAAAAAGTATAAATTCAAATATACGATTACATTTAATTCAGTTAATTCAACATGAAAAGCAAGATGTAACTTAAATATAAAGAGATGAGATTCTTTGTCAGTAAACAGCATTTAGAATTAGAATAATGCTATACTTCTCAAAAATTTATCTAAAAATTTTACTCAAATGATGTGATAAATTGATTTGTAACTATCACATTAATTTTGGAATAATATATTAATGATATGGTAATTATACATAAGCTTATTACATTATTTGAACAATGAATTAGGCAATTTTTTGGGTAGTGTAGCATTACTCTTAAAATTAACCATATGGACTGATAACATTGTTCAAAGTCAGATGAACAGAGGAAGCTAGTTAGGACTGCCCTAACATGACTAACTCCAAGAACTAGCACAATTGTACCGATCCTGTTATACATGTATCAGATGTTATAAAATTATGTTTATGTCATGTAATATATTATGAAAAGTAATCATAACCAAGTGATAAATTCGAAACTTATGTTTTGATTCACTCCAAAATCTTAAGAATTATCTACTATCTGAGGTGCTGAACGAACTATCTGAACTAAACTTGTTCTATCCCAATGCTGGTTAAATTAAGCCTCAGTCTCAAATGCTATGCATACAATCGCGTCCACTGCACAAAATTTACAGCTCAGTGTGCTTTCAAAATTCATTTGAATATGCTTCACTGTGAACAAATCCTGAGATATTATTTCAAAATACTTGAGAAAAGAAATACATATTTAAAGGTACCATCAAAGAAGAATGAAGGTCATAACCAATCACCAAACTCGATAAAAAGAGTCAGTTTTAGGATTTATTGACCTGAATTGTTCAAATTTAAACAAGCAAAGAACAAATGCAATCGTCTGCAATGGCCCCACTGACACCACTGAACTGCTACAATCTGGAAGTCAAATGAAACACATTCAAATGCATCATGTTAATATCTTGATAAAATGAATTGACCTGTGCAACTTGTATGTAAACAGCCACACAAGTGTGCTGATGGGCTATCTATAGCAAGTCCATTTGAACCCTCACCCTAGATTTGAAAAAAACAAAGTGTAGCTTTTTAATATAGTATTTTTTTCTTTGGTCCTTTCAAATACTTTTCATCTTTTCACTAAAATTCAACAAACGTTACCAATTTCGTTCAGCAGGAAAGGTCTTTGGCTTTGATTCTTCAATACTATCTTGCAAGAGGGGGGCATTTTGACTGCCTGATTCCAAGCTGCTAACTCCACTCTCCACACCCATACTATCTTCTTTTGTTTTTGCCCACATCACCAAATAAAAACCACTGACAATTACAGCTGCTCCAATAAAACTGCAGTACATTTAAAACGGAACGGTAACATGGCTCTGTTCCCATTGTCATAAATGGAAAGAGGGGACAAATGGAAAAAGGACTGAATGAAGAAAATTCTATACTATTAACATGATCAAACAAAAACCATAATTCTTAAAAATTCATGAGGTCAAAGAATACCCTACCTTCCAAGGTGGAAGGTTTCCCCAAAGAAGATGATGCCCACTGTAACAGAAAATACAATACCCAAGGGCTTGAACATAGCAACAAATACAGGCCCAGTTTGGTGCAGGCACCAGGCAGAAATGCCCACTTGGAATGCAGAGCCAAAAATTGCCTATATTGTTCCGCATTAAAGTTTAGACTCTTTAAGTTCACAATATTTTAATTCACTAAGAGGAAAAATGATGGTTATTTTCTTTTTCCCTTCTACTTTCAAATATACTTACCGAGTATAAGACAGCAATCAACCTAATGTTAGATTTCAAGCTCCAGGCACTTGAATTTCTTTCAACAGCCAAGCAGAGTATTGCAGATTGAATGGCCACAAAGAAGCAGTAGAAAAAGACTACAATCAGCTCTGCTGGGAATCTCTTTAAGACTGATGCCTGAAATACGTGGAACATAAATATAGTGAGTTTTGTAACTGGTTTTTAATTGTTTTCTTTTTCATGTATATAACCTGCACAATAAGCCAAGCTGAAGCGAGAATGCAATCAACAGCAAGAAGCAATCCTCCTAAGACCCAGTTTGATTTGTCCAAGAAAAGTTGAAGGGTGGGATTATGAGATGAGGGTGTCATCAGAAGCGGGGGTCCCTTATAGCAAGTCATAATAAGTGCCCCAGTAATCAACACTACGGTTCCCATTGATTTTGCTAGGCTACTGGCGTTTCTCCAATCTAAGTGTTCCATCCTGAAATCACGAGGTTGAATCAATAGAGAACCATCTACTAAGCATCTCATTCAAATCAAATCAGTCTGTTAACGCTTAAAAATTTCCTAGCTGTAAGCTTAGCATAAATATTAATTAAAACATCATTTCAATTAGAACTATTTGGAGACATAGAAGTCTAGCTAGAGAAAGGAAACAGGAAAAGGAGACCAAGCCTTATGGGGCCAAAAATTTTAAATAAAGTAACAAGCAAAGAAGTTCGAATAAGTAAATCCCAGAGGCCATGATTTTGGCAATGTCAAAATTCGTGCAATTTATATAAACATGGCTTCTCCAAATAATGTCCTATATCAATCCTCATGAAATGTATAAAATGACAAAATTTGACATGACACAGTAGCCACCTCCACTAATTCAGGAGAAAAACACATTAAACAAAAGAAGGCATCCAAGCTGAACTACTCTACAGAATAACTGAATGGAAGAAGAGCCATTTTTCATAAATGATATTTTATGTTTACTAGCTGATGAATTCCCTCACCATTACCAATATCAATATGAACACAAAATTGTCAAATAATAGATCCATTATTAGTCTCTAATGCATATACTGATTCATTATAGGTGACAGCATATTAATTATTAGTAGAGGCTAGCACGTCAAACAAAAATTGTCAAAAGTATTTCCTTCCCAAATTTCTATATATCCTAACAAGAGGAGGGCGTAAAACTTCAAAAGACCTATTAGCCCTCAAAACCCACCAATGTGGCAGCATCGAATATTATAGGCCAGAAAGTCTATTGCTATAATCTTAAGGGCTGGAAGAGACCAAATATTTTAGCTCCTTGGTTTTCAGTGCTCTCAAGGATCCTTATAACTCCTGCTGGTAGAGTAACCACAACTGCACTGTCTGCACTCTTTCACCTTATTTATAGAGAGGTCAACCGTGGCAAGATAGACAGGGAACAACGTCAAGGATTAGGATTTCTGGAATTATCTAGGTAAATCCTAGGATCAAAGAAAAGGTATAAGAGCTAAAATCTCTTTTTTGTTATGAGATGTGTGTGAGCTAGGAGACATCAGTAGCTACTTCAGCTTCTTAGCTATCATTAAAATATCAGAACAATGATAATAAGAACCAGATTCAGCTCCTTGGTAATATCTGACGGGGCCAAGCATTCCACAGCGCACCTCCATACATCTCAAAATTGCCATTACTTGTCTGATTCGATGCAAAACCTTTCCCATGTCAGTAAAAGATCACATACTAGAGGAGGAAAAGACTCCTTTTATCCATATATAACAGAATAATTATTACTAACATTCAATTCTGATACACAGATAAATGGCAGCATAACAGTTTCACTGCAATACACCCTTATCAACTTTCAGGTAGGTTCCATATATAACTTCCAAGACTGTAAATTGGACTAATACTTCACCATGCAAGAACTTAAATCCCCAACGAAATTATTAAAATCGAGCAAGCATGTTCAAAAACATCCAAAGCACTGGACCACACACACAGAGAGATATATATATTATGAGAAAGAACAATTATAGCAATATGGTAATATCTAAACTGGCCTTTATTCTCCTAACTAATTGGCGTTACTTTAGTAACTTTAAGTACCAAAACTGATTCTAGTGAACACGAAAAATGGAAGATAGATTGGAAACAAACTTAGCAACAAAAGGATGATCACATATCAAGCACCCAATTTAACCAATAACAACAACAAGAGAGGAGCATAACCTGAAAACAACTGCAAATATGAAGGTAAAACCTGGGATAAGATTAAGCACAGCTGTGGCAAGTGTAGGTGAGCTATAGTAAATCCCAGCATACCCACAAACTTGTACAAACATGCTGCATACAAGTAGCAAAAGTCAATGAAAATTCAAAATCCTCGAGTAACGGCATCCACTACTACTAACACAAGTTACAAGTTATTTCATTAAAAGAAAAACAAACCCAGAAAAGATAAGTGAAAAAAAGCATACCCGAGAAGGCCAAGCAAGAAGCAACCGCAGAGGACAGGTAAAGTGAGTGGAGGGCGTTGTGACCTGCAAAAAGAGACAAACTTGAAAACATGAAAAGGGTTTAATTGTGATAGAGAGATAGAGAAGAAGGGGAGTGAACCTGTGGAAAAGAAAAGAAGAAGGGAGGAGAATGAGAGAAGCAAGTAAGTTGGAGTAGAAGACAAAGACTAAGTTACTCATTCCATTAGACATGGCTGATTTCCCCATTATCATCAGCCCAACTTGAGCAAACTCTGCCATGACCATCCCTACTACTACTCCTATATTCACCTTCCCCATCTCTCTCCCTCTCTCTCAAAAGCAGACCACCCACTTGGAGTCTTGGACTTACGTCTGAAGATGGATCTCTTTTATAATTTGGAGTCGAACTAATGTTTCATTTGTCTGTTCTGAAACAAATAATAACTGTAAACCAATTTTTACTTTTTTTTTTTCGTTGGTGGGGGCGGGGGGTGGGGTCTTTGGTTTGGGTGTGGTGTGGGGAGGGAAGGAAATTACACTAACCGTAACCTTAATTAAAATTATACACTTAGGCAAAAGATCAGTTAATTATACAAACATTCCCTGATCAATCTGACTTGATGGTTCACTACTGAAAAGTTAAAGATTTAGGGCCCAATGATCTTTTTAATTTTAACTTTCTTTTAAGGAAAAAGAAAAACTTTTCTTGATATATCCCAATCAGATTTTGTCATATCACCACCCAAATTTACAATTAAATTAAAATAAATAATAAATAAATATTTTTTAAAAAAATTAAAAAAAAAAAATTATCTTTTAAACGCCGTTGAATGACAACATTCAACTTCTGTAAAATGTGCAACAAATTTTTGATGAACCAAAAAAAAAAAAAAAAAAATCAACAAACTCCGTTCAAACTTCTAAACTCCCAACACTTTATCACCATCACTTTCACTTCTCCATTCACATTCAAATCACCAAAAAAAAAAAAAAAAAGAACACACAAAAATTCCAAAAAAAAAAAGTACAATGTGCGACTCCACCATGAGGGAGATGCAATTCCTCCATTAGAGGAGATCTACACATCCTTCATGGAGGAGACTAAGAAATTGTTGCCCATCCATGGTAGAAGGTGCGATGTTTGCTTGAGGTAGGTTTTTTTTTTTTTAAAGATGATGTTTTATGTTCGTATTTGGATGAGAGCGAACCACATAGACGAAAAAAAAAAAAAAAAAGGTGGGGTGGAGGAAGAATTGGAGAGATGAGGAGCCATAAAGATTGTTGCCCATCCATCTATCTAGACCTGTATTCTAAAAATCAACCTAGACTACCGCCTAGGAGAGGCCATTAGCCACCCCGATGGACGGTCCTTGCACAGCTTCGCCTAGGTGGTCGGCCACTAGGCTAATTTAATCGGCTGGTAATATTTTTAAAAATATTTTTTGATTATTTTTTAATATACATATATATATTTTTCTAGGTTGACCATCAAATATCTAGGCTGCATCTTTTAGAACACTCATCTAGATCTACTTTGTTTTTCTAATGTTTTTTAATTTCATATATTTTTAACAGTTTTTTTTTATTATTATTATTTTTTTTAATCTTTCTCCCTTTTTTTGTTTTTGTTTTTTTTTTTATTATTTTTGATATTTAATCTTTATAAAACTTCATTATAAAAGGGATAATCCCAAATAACCCCTAACTTTTGATAAATTATCTATTTTCTCATATATAGTTTTGTTTTTATCTAAAATACCACTTGACTTTCAATTAAATACTCAAAATACCCTTGAAGGTATATAAAATGACAATAATATCCTTGATGATAACAAATTCTATTAGATTGATATAATTGACCGTTTGACTCCAGGGGTAAAAAAATAAAATTTAATAAAAACATTAATATAAATATAAAAATAAAATAAATAATATTAAAATATGATATTTTTATTTAAAAATAAAAAATACTATATAAGAGTTTTCTTTTCTTTTTCTCTCAATTCCTCTGTCTAGCTCTCTCTCTCTCTCTCTCTCCACTTTTCCTCTTTCTCCCTCCATTTTCGGGCGAATTTGTAGGTGCGTGGTTTGACGATGACGGTGCCACGGTTCGATGACAACGGTAAGATGGAAAGCTCGGTTCTAGGTCTCTAGCATCAATAGGAGACCCAAAATTGGGTTTCCACAATGGGAGACCTATAACTAGGTCTCCACCAGCGGCGGACCCACTGTGGGTCACGTGCCCTCCCTGAAATTTAAAAAAAAAATGATAAAATAAAGAATAATTTCAAAAAGGCAAAAAAAAAAAAAAAAACTGACATGCGCTGCACAAAAAAAAAACCTGATAACAGCCTATTTCTTTTCCTTTTTTTAAAAAAATTATTTATTAATTTCTCACTCAATTATTTATTTTTCCTATTTCTAATAAGATTAACTTGCTTTCCTATTTCTTACTCCTATTAGACTTAGTTTTCCTACTTTTAATATTTTTCCTACTCTTAGTTAATTAATGTTTTCTTTTTTAAATTTTATTCTTTTAATTCTCTTCTATATAAATACTATTTACATTGATAATTTATAATTTTAGGGAAGTACTTTTTCTTTTCTTTTTCTCCTCATCTTCATCTGACATCTCTTTATTTTCACTTTGATATCTTGTGACTTATCGGGTTAGTCTCCTAAATTAATTACTTTTTAAATTTATTTATTTATTAATAATTTAAATTTAATATATCAATAAACCTTAAAATCTTAAACTTTAAATTATTACATTAAAATTATCCATGTATAATGTATTGTCATGATTCAATTATATATATATAATCAATATAGCTTTATTTTATTTAGAATCAATAAATTATTATTAATTTTTTTTAAAATTTTTTATTATGTTTTTATTTGTTATGAAATAGTTATGGAGAGATATATGAAAAAAAAAAATCATCACTTGAGTTGGAATCATCTTCTTCAAAGAAAAATTGTGTTGAAGTCAATTTTTCAGATCTTCCTGTTGATCCAAGGCTTCGAACTAAAATATGGGATTATGATCCTAATGTTCGTGAGCAAGTTCGAAGAGCATATCTGCTAAAAGGTCATTGTTAACCTCGAGAACACAATTTTCCTATAAGACCTTTTGGACAAAAGTCTAGACGATTCAACACTGTTGGTTTACTGAATATTCGACTTGGTTAGAGTACAGTATAGCAAAAGATGCAGCATATTGTCTAAATCCAAGTTGTTAACATGGATGATTTGTTTATGCCTCGAGGGAGATCAAGGCGTAAAACTCAGTAGATAAACAATATACATCATTATCGAGTAGACTTGTTTTATGCTGTGTTAGATTTGCAACTTCAAGAACTAAATAATCGGTTTCCGAAGACAAATATTGAGTTGCTTCTTTGTGTTGCATGTCTTAGTCCAAGAGATCAATTTTGTGCATTTGACAAACAAAAACTGATTCAATTTGCTCAATTTTATCCAAAAAACTTCTCCTCTACTGAACTTTTGACACTTGAAGATCAACTTGAGAATTATATTGCAGTTATGCGCTCTAATATTGAATTTTCAGAATTAAATGATCTTACAGATTTGACACAAAAGATGGTTGAGAAAAAACAAGATAATGTTTTCCCATTAGTTTACTTGCTCTTGACATTGGCTTTATTACTACCTGTTGAAACTGCTACCGTTGAAAAAGTATTTTCTGTTATGAATATTGTGAAAACTGAATTACGTAATCGAATGGGAGATCAATGGTTAAATGATAGCTTGCTTGCGTATGTGGAGAAAGATATCATGAAACGATTTCAAGATATGAAGCCTCGTCGTGGAAGATTATAATTTTATATAATTTATTTATTTATTATTTATTTTAATGATTTCATTATGATTTTTAAGTATATAACTATTTGTTTTGCCTAAATATAATGTATGTTTTATTTTATTTAAACTATATAACGTTATTGAATATTGATTTACATAAAAACATTACACATTTAGTATATTCTTAATTTTTGATATTTTTATTATTTTATTTATGTGCCCCCCCTAAATAAATTTTCTAGGTCCGCCACTGGTCTCCACCATTAGAGACCCATCTGGATCTCCAATGGTGGAGAATGGTCTTCACCGTTGGGTACCAATGATTTTTTTTTTATCTTTTTTTTCTTTGTATTGATTGGTGTTTTTTTTTGTTTTATAATGTTTGTTGATAATTGTGGAAGGTTGATGATTATGGAAGATGGATGATGAGAAAGCCTAGAAACCCAGCAATGGGGAGAGATACGAAAGAGGGAGAGAGGGGATTCAGAAACGGAGTTCATGGCTGTCTGGATCTTTATTATTTATTTATTTATTTTTAATTTAGTTTGTTTTTGTTTTTTTAAATATCATATTAGAGATAGTTTGATCTTTTTATCCTTTGTTCATATTTAACTGATCTGTTAAGAGGGTGACAGAATGAGGTATGTTGTATAAAAATGGAATCATATGAGGGAAAATGGGTAGTCTATCAAAACTCAAGTGGTTTTTAGGATTTTCCCTTATAAAAATCTTCATAACACTGTAACTTTTTCATTTTACCTTTTCATTTTTTTTTTTTTAATTTCATATTTTGTAATATATTTCAAGTTGTTAAAATATGCCATTCATTTACTAGACAATATAACTTTTTAAATTGAAAATTAAGGGTAAAACTGACTTTTCAGGAGTCAAAGTTTGTCAACAGTTAAAACTAAGAGGTCATTTATTTTTTTATCTAAAGACTGAACAATGTTACTGAAAATTAAAGACTGAATAGTGACTAAAATCTAAAATCTGTTTAACATGTTTTTTTTCTTTATTTCTGAATATGTTGTAAACTTATTTATTTTTTAAAATAAAAATTATCTAAAAACTAGTAATTTGACATTTTTACCCTTTTAACTATTTGTTATTATGTTATTTTAATTAATTTAATACAAACATTTGAAAATAAATAATTTAATAAATTTTGAAACATTTTTTATATATATATTAATAATATTTTATTTATAATTAAAATATGATTAAAAATATAGTAGTATTAAACATATTTATATATTTAAATATATTAATATATTTAAGAAAACAACTACAAAATAAATGTTTCAATTGTAAATTAAAATATATTAGTTTTGATTCTAAGACAATTTGAGATGAGATATATTTAGATTTTTTTTTTCAAATATATTTTTTGTAAATATCAAGAAAAGAAAAAGAAAATTTAAGTAATATAAAATTAGAATAAATTTGAAATTGTGTTATTTTGAGAATGATAGATTTGGAATAAAAAATTTTAAACATCATTAAATGATTTATAATTAAATGAAAAGTTAAAAATTCTTACTTAATTTTTTCAGTTGTTTTTGTATAGTTTTAAGTGGTTTAATTACTTAAAAAAATAAACAAAAATAATTTAATCGGTGCAATTCAATATTACTAAGTTTTAAGTAGAAAAAACAAACGATATTTAACTCTTATCAATGTTAGTCAACCAATTTCAAGAGATGTTTATACAATTAACTGATCTTTTATCAACAAGTGCAATTTCACCAAAGGTTATGGTACTTACATAATTTTGCTTTTTTTTAAAAAAAATACATATCAACCATGTCACTTCAATTTAAAATATTATTAAATAAACTTGAAACACTATCATGAGATTTTTGTCACCAAGCTATATTATAGACTATGATAGATTTCTTTTTATTATTGTTTAATGATAAAATAAATTGATCATCGTTCAACGTGACCCGATAATAATTCATGTTCGAATGAATAACTAAAAAATTATGAAATAAATTGATTTCTTGTAACAAATTAACAATACAATAAGTTTGCTAGATTATGACTACATTGAAATAACGAGGTTTTATTAGTCACTAGACATAGATTATTAGAATGTATGACGTTATGTGGAATATTAAACGAGCTACTGTCAATGATGTGGAAATACGATTCAACAATAAGGGATGTTGTTAGATGCACATAGATGACTCAACAGTGTGAAGATTTGGAGGGATGTGTTAGCATGGCAAGATGACGTGTCACCATGAAAATTATTGTACAAAAGATCTGGTGTTTAACCCTTGTAAACTTGTTTTGCAAAAGAGGAAGATCTTCATTAGACCCTAATCCACATTGCTCAACTCCATTTTCTTCTTTCAATTTTCCCCACATCACAGCATATAAAATTGCTCCAATCAAACTGCAAAACAGCTCTAAAATTGAGTTACAAGATTATTTTTGGTTATTAGGACTACGACTTCAATTGGTAAAAAACTTTCCTTGTCAGCTATTTATGGTTATTTTCTGGATCACTCAAATGAGCTGGTAAAAGCCCAATAAACTAGCCCAATAGACTAGACCAAATCTGTTAGCTGGTAGAAGTAAGCTCCTTGATCGCCTAACTCCCAGCTCGCACATGTTGTATTCAAGCGACGTCAAGCTCGCTAAACCGAGGTCGCATGTCATTGCCAAGTTAAGGTCATCAGACATCTTCAACTGTCTCAGCTTGCCCAGCGCCAGGCCAGATCTAACTTATGGCGTGTCGTGCACCTTAAGAAAGTGTTTCAGACTAATTGTAACGTGATTTAAGGAAATCTCAACTACTAAGTATGAGTTATGTCAGAATCTCATTCTACTGAAGCTGACTTTACTACATATTAGTCTTGAAAATTATTGATTAATTAATGACTTGTTGGTTTAATTATATTTAATTGTATCATCTCCCTTTATAAATAGGGGGTTATTTTAATTGTAAATCAATAGAGAAATACTAAGTGTAAATTATATCGTTACTCTGTATAAATAGTAAAAGAAGAATAGTGGACGTAAGCATATGTTGGCCAAACCACTTTAAAAACTTGTTATCTTTTGTTCATCCTTTGCCTTCTCCTTTGCTTTCCATTTGTTCCTTATACTGTTTTGATCGCCATTATAGCATTAGGTTTCGAAGAACTTGGTTGACTGGTTTTTGACGTTAACATCAGGAAAGTTATTGACAAATAAATAAATCTACAGGATTTACTTATAATTTAGTCAAATTTCAAGGTTCTTGATGCTAAAAGAAGTATGAAAATTTTGAAAGCAAATTGGTCACCTATTCCTCCCAAGATCAAGAACATCTACTTGAAAGAAAAAACTCATGGCAACAGAGAAGACAATGGCCAATGGCTTTAACATTGAAACATGGAAAGGTCCTATCCTTGACAAGTATCATGTAACCAACCAGACTCTCATCCCAATTCCTATAATTGCCTGCATGTTAAGAGAATATTTTACTTACAAATAAGCAATTGCTAGAAAAAAGTGTCATTGTAATATGGTATTGATATGCTTACTGAATACAAAATAGCAGCCAACTCCACATCAAGTCTTAGATTCCAAGTACTTGGTTTTCTAACTATAATTAAAGAAAGTATTGTAGCCATAATGGTATCAAAGAAACAAGAAAAGCATTACAATTAGCAATGCTGGGAATTTCTCCAAAGTTAGTGCCTACAAAATTCCAAAACGTATATAAACAGTCATTGCATGCTTTCAATTGCATTTTTAAAGTTTTGTGGAGATATAAAAAAAACAGGCCCAACCTGTAAAATATATCATGCTAAATCCAAAAAAGCTTCAGCGGCAAGGGAAATTCCTCCTATAATCCAACTTGAATCTGATGAGAGAAAAAGGATAATTTTGCGAGACACTTGAAAGTGTTGATATAATTGTAGGGCCTTCATTTAATGTGACAACAAATGCCCCTACTATTGACACTGTGGCGCCTAAGGACTTAGCTAGGCTGCTTTTGCTTCTCCAGTTGAGTTTTTCCATTATGAATTAACCACTTAAGTTGAATTAGTCAAGTTAAAAAATGGTAGAAAAAAGATATTATGTTAGCATATGAATGGTTGAAATAGTATCTTCTTATAAAAAGAGAAAAGAACTTGAAAATGATGGTAGGTATCAATGGAAAAGTTGGAATTAGGTTGAGCATGACCGTGCTAAGCATAGCAGAACTGTACTATAAACCAACATATGAGAAAATCTTCATAAGATGTAACAGAGACGCAAAAAAAGGGAAATCAACAACATTAATAACTTAAATCAATCAACAATTATATCTCCAAAAAAGCCTTTATAATTATTTATTTATATTATTTAAAAGTAAATAAATAAACGGACATAATTGCCAATATATAGGATGTATTTATAGAATATGAATTTTTGAAAATTTTCATAAGATGTAAATTAAAAAATAAGTATACATAAAGCTTTTAAGGGATGGAAATATCGTCACCCTCGTTGCAACCAAAGGACTTGTTAGGTCAATTCCATTAGTTTGAAATCCATTGTGGTAATGGGTTTAAAGTAACCCACTTTTGTGGGTTGCCCTTTTTTTTTAACTTTTAAAAAAATATATTGTAATTTTATTTTTTAAGAATTTAAAAATTCATAATTCATAAAATTTATAAAGTTTAATTTAAAATAACTAGTATTTTTATTTTATTAAAAATATTATAATCTTTTAAAAGTTATTATAATTATTTTAAAAAAATATTATTTTAATAATTTTATTTTATGAAAAATAAAAAATTATTTAATACTATTACACAATTTAATTCACTTTTATCAATTTATTTTCAATCTTAAACACATATTACACTAAACGTAAGATAATATTAAATTAAATTAATTCAATCTTATTCAAGATCACGTAACAAGGCAACCCAAATTATTAGTCTTGTATTCATGATTGTCTTCATATAGCACCATTAGCCTTGAGTACCTTGTTGATCATGATCTTGGGTTTCACTTTATTTTCATTAATTTAAAATTTGGTACAACAAATATGTTATCTAGCAAACTCTAGTTATTCGTAGTTTCAAAAAAGTATTTTTAAGCTGCAATCATTTGTTAAAAAAAAAAATAATAAGAAGAAGAAGAAGAAAAGAAAGTGAATGACCAATTAGCATTTGTATATGTAGTTCGATAGATTATTATCTATCTCAAATATGAACAACTAATCGTGCAAATATATCTTACAATGAAGATCTATTATACATCTATCCCTCAGCCTTGTTCTTCAATAGAGGGACCCTTTCGCTTGACGATTCGAGACGGCTTCCTGCCTCACTGTGTTCAATTGTCTTTTCTTCATTTGCCTTTCCCCACATGACAGAATAAAATCCAGTTACAATTATAACTGCTCCAATCAAGCTGCAAGAGACTTTGAGTTAGTTAAGTTCCAAGAATAACATGGACAGTTCACAAGGACCGGTCAATATTTGAGTCTGAAATAATTATACTACATTGTCACATTGATCATTCATATTCAAGATCCATCATTGTCACAACCATAGATTTGATAGTATCTATGTGAACTAATTTTGGTTGAAGCAGATATCATTATCTGAATGAGATTGAGGTAGTCGTACTACTACTCACCTTCCAAGACAAAGAGGATCCCCAAGCAAGAGGTAACCCACGACAGAAGACAGGACAATGGCCAAGGGCTTAAATGTTGCAACATATATAGGGCCTTTCTTTGACAGACACCAAGCACACAAGCTGGCTTGAAACAAGGATCCTACTACTGCCTGCATGCATATTTAAATAATAATTAGATTATAGCCAAATATTGCGTTCATTAACTTGAGCAGTCTGATCATTTCAATGATTATCATCTTAAGGACACCTTATTAAAAAGTAATGTATCAATGTATGAAAACAATTCTAGGACTACTTAATATGTATTAAAACTTTCTATCTTGCAATTGAATTATAAACTGGATATGCGCGCTAATATGTCGTTAATGTATCAAATCTCATTTCTTATATATCATAATACTACCACTGCCTGTTGTTGAATAGTAAATACTAATATGATTAATATGGTATTAGAATTATTTACCTAACAGCTTTAAGCAGTTATATAGTCTTCTAATATTTTGGAACTTAAACAATAGGAATGCTGCTCATATACTTAACTGTGTATATAACAGCAACCAACCCCATATCAAATTTTAGCTTCCAAGCATTTGGATCTGTAACTATAATCAAAGCAAGTAGTGCAGACCAAATGGTACCGAAGAAGGCAATGAATAACATTAAGATAAGTATTGCTGTGAAATTCTTGAGAATCATTGCCTGCAAAACATTTCAAATAGGCAAAAGTCAATTTTCTTTTTCTTTTTTTATTATTATTATTTTTTTTTGGTTTATCAAAAAGAAAGTTATGCTTTCAACTATGCAAAACGGGAAATAGCTAACCTGCAAAATATACCATGCTGAACTACAAATGGCCTCACTTGCCAGGAAAAATCCTCCCAGGATCCAATTTGATTTAGGTGAAACAAGTCTATCATCATCATGAAAGGAAACAGTGCCTGAAACTGTTTTCAAAATTGGCGGGCCTTTATAAAATGTAATAACAAATGCCCCTGCAATTGCCACTATTGTTCCAATGGACTTAGCTTGGCTGCTTTTGCTTCTCCAATTCAGTTTTTCCATCCTATATGTATCAACCCCATATTAAGTTGTTGAGGTTCACAGAATTAGCAATAGAAAAGAGTTACATATAATACCTTCACATCTTGATTAAATAATGAAAAAAATACTTGAGCTGGCTTAATATTTTCGTATACAAATATCTTCTTTACCAAATTTGACACAGATTTGTCTTTCGACTAAAAGGAAAGAACCTGAAAATGATAGCAAGTATAAAGGTAAAAGCTGGAATTAGGTTGCCCATGGCTGTGGCTAGCACTGGAGAGCTAAACTCTATGCCAACGTATGAAAACATCTCCATTAAAAATCTGCAGGCCACGAAAAGGAGAAAAATCAGATTGTCCCTTGATACGTAGACTTTGTTGACTCATGATATATAGTTCTAAGTAAAACATAGTTGACTACAAAATTAAAAGACAAGCTATAATGTGCATGTTTATGTAACTGAAGTTCAAACATATGTGAATTAAAGTTGCACACCCGAACAATGAAAGCAAGAAGAACTTGCAGATAATGGAGAAGGTAAGTGGAGGCCGATCCGATCTGCCAAAACCATGATCAGTTACAGCTTTCTATATGTATATGACACGCATGTAAAAAGCAAAACACTTTGTTAGTTAACATATATGGTGTGACAAGAGGAAGATAGGGTAATAAGAACCTGTGTTTTATGAGGCAAGAAACAAGGAAAAGAAGGATGGAAAGGGCATTAGAGTAGAGCATCATGACATATACGTTGGTCCCCTTAGACATTGCAATTTTCATTACTTCAAGGATGCTAACTTGAGACATGATTGCTAGAACCATTCCAACAAAAGGAAACAAATTTTGCATACTCCATAGCCTCATTTTCTGGCCTCTTCTTCACACACTCTCACTACTCAGAAGAAGAAGAAGATGATGATGATTATCAATGGAGGCTCAGGACTAATACCAAGTTTTTATTATTAATCAGTTGGTTAATTATTCAAGGTGGGGTGATCTGCAAAATCATTTTTTATGATATTAGTGGTCGCATTGTTAATTGTCTGTATGTCACATGCATTTACTCGGGTTACTCTGCCATTGTTTCTTATTTTAAGTGCTTACTTGCTGGAAGTTGTACTAATCTATCGATTTTATAGGCAAGTGTATTGTACTTGCAATCTTTAGCACATGTTTGAGGCATTAAGTTTACGATTTTTTGAATTTTTAAAACTTGGGTTATAGAGCTTAAAATGATTGGTGGATGGTGTTCAAACTTGCTTTGGATATTAAATATTATAAACTAATTATGCGCAACAATTTTTAAGATGCATGATCTACTAGAGTGGTAAAAGTTCAATTTTCATCTAATATATTTTAGAAGATATCCAAATTATATAAATAGTGATTGATCTAAATCAATTCTCGAGAAATCTCTTTACTTTGAAGTTGGTTAATTTAAAAAAATAATAATGATTAGCTAAATATATTAATTCTGAAATGGTGTAAAAATTTTAAAACAAAAATTTTAATTGTTCATTTATAGTATTTTTGTTATAATTATTAGGCAGGTTGGGTGATTTTTTCAATAATGAGGCATAAATTTTGAGAGATTTTACTTTGTTTTGCGGTTTTGTAGTCAAATTTAAATTTATATCCAAACTTAAAATTAATTTTGTCAATAAAATTTTGTTGAGTTAATAAGCCACCAAACACGACAAAAATCGGTGGCCATGGTAGGATATCCCGGCCCATTAATACTTCCTGTGCATAATTGACTGATTTGACTCTTTTTAATGTTTAATATAGTTTTTTTTCTTAAAAAATAGATCAAATTCATATAAAATCATTCTTACTCTATATTTTAGGATAAAAATAAAACTTAAATTTTTAATTTCTCAATATCAAAAAAGTGCTAAATCATTACTACTAAAGAGTGATGTCCATAGTTTATTGTTTGCCAAGTCAAGAAATATATTATATATTATATACATTATTAGTTTTTTTCACTTTTTGAAAATATGGTTTATTGTGTTTTATAAACATATTTTGTTTTGATTTGTAGCCTAGTAAAAAATATATATCCAACAACAAATTGATAGGTTTTTTCTTTTTGACAATGTTCTTTTAAATACTTCAATAAAATATTAATATTACCGATAAAGAATTCTAGAAGTGCTTGAAATATAGATTAACATTACCGTATTAAAATTTGATTGATTTGCTAAAATACAAGATTAATTAACTTATATATTCATACATTTAACTTAGTATGCAAATTAAAAATAGAGAATGTTCATGGCTCAATTGGTAAGGCCATTGATCCTTGTGCCTTATATTCCCATTAAAAGCAAGTCTCTTACTATATAAAAATACGTGGATTATCATTCTATCTTGTGTGTGCCCTTCTTCCCACCTATATGTGGATTACTCTTTCCCATATGAGAGCTATTTTTCAAGCCGTGTCACAAATTTAAAAATCCCGTTTGATCCCGATTGATCTTTGAGTTTGTACTAACCGATAGAAAAAAATAAATAAATAAATAAAATGAAAGATGGTCCAATATTTCCCTCCCCACTTTTGACATGCTCTTGAGGAAATAGAAAAGAAATGGACAAAATCGCAAAGCCATCAGGCAAGTTCTTAAATAAAAGACATTGACTTAATTAATATCATAATTAAGGGTTACGTATTAATATTCTTAAACTATGTGGTAATAATCTAAAATTTAAATAAACCATTTATATCTTTTATTTTAATATATTAAAATGTGAATTTTTATATTTTAAAAAATTAAAGTATATTTCTTATTATGTTTTAATATACATACTATTGTCCCTAAAAGATAGCACTTGAACGTTGAGCCCAATAAGGTCCAGAAAGCTTAGGGAGATTGAGAGCCTGACAGATGAGTGATGACCAATGTTGAAAATATCGATATCGACGAAAATATCGATACTACGATTCGGTGGAAATGTCAACGGAAATATCGATATCGACAGAAATTTACGTAAAATTTACGGAAAGTACGGAAATTTAGTTAAAAACATAATATTTTTTAATGAAACTTTTGGTAATGTTAAAATAATAATTTCTACAACCAAAAATCATATTATGTTTTAAAAAAACCATATTCTATCTAAAAAGTAACAACTAAAAGGTATAAATATGAATATAATATATAAAGGGGATATATGAAAATATAAAAAACTTCAATTAAAACTTTTCAATTAATTTGTATCACATAAATCATGCAAATTTTAATACCAAAATGAAGTCCTAGGTAGTTCATAGATGGTATAGCTAGCATCTAGATTTATACAATACTGATACCATGACATATAATTTAAATGGTTTTGAATATAATCACGAACATGCCATGAATAAACTTATTGATTTCTTTCCATCATTTGTCCATAGATAGAAAATTGTGTGTAAGGATCATTAGAGATCTCAAAACTTCTATGACCATCATCATTAGACCTTAAACTCATAGATTTAAAAGTAGTCGAAATGTTATCTTCATTGAATGATGATATCTCTAACTGCATTTGATGGATTTTCCTTGTATAATCCTTACCAATAGCCCCTATGCTTATACTCGCAGCTCTACACCCATGGTCTTCATCTTATATGCAATTAGTGTATTATTTTTCATAAGTAAATAGGCTCAATGACAAACATGTATCAGTATCATTTATTTGAGTAAAAGTATAATTATTTCCTCCATTGTCATGATCATCGTCATCATTGTCGTCGTCATCATTGTCATCATCATCACTATTATCACCATCATCAGCACCATTGTCTTCATTATGAATTCCATCAATAGCAAGAACTTAGGAGTTTTTGTTTTTAAAATAGAATAGCAATTATGAAATGTTTGAGCTTGACTACAAAATGTAATATAATAATGAGATTCTTGATGAAAATGAGATTATTCACGTGGATTGAAAACTTATTTTATTTAGGGTTTTGTTGAAAACTAACATATTTTTGATAACCTATTTGAAAAATAACTTTAATTGTTTAAATCTTTGCACAATGTCATTTTTGGGACGAAAATGCCCTTGACCCATCATTTTTTGTCGGTCACTCTTTCTACCAAACGATCTGATTGAGAATCTCAACCTCGAGGTTGAGAATCCTAACCTCGAAGTTGAGATCCCAACCTACATCCCAACTTCGAAGTTAGAAATCTCAACCTCGAGGTAGAGAATCTCAATCTTGATAAAACATCCAAGTTCACATTCTCAATTTTCAAGTTGGGAATCCTAACTTTTATGTTGAGAGTGCTAATCTTGATTCAAATCCACATTCGAAATCTCAATCTTAAGGTTGGGATTCCCAACCTAGATGTTAAATCAAGATTGGGAATCTCAACTTAAAGGTTGGAGCTCTCAACATAGAGGTTGAGATTCTCAACTTTAAGGTTGAGAATCCTAACAGTGATTCAAATTACTATCATTTTATTAAGGGTATCTTTGTCCACCCAATGTCTTTTTTATAACAATAAAATAAGAAATGTTATTTTTGATGTTATCCTTACCAAATGGGTCTTTTTTGCAATTATTCATTTTATTTATTTAATAAAAAATTAAAAGCTTAACAAATTCTTATTTGAAAAGCTTAAATTTCAATTTTATTTTATGAAAATTTAACCAATATTTTCAGGATATTTCACGGATATTCTACGGATATTTCCAGAAATTTCCTCGATATTTTGTAAAATTTATACTACAAGCTCACGGAAAGGATATTTTACCGAAATATCACGGATATTTTCGGATATTTCCAGGATATTTTGACGGATAGGAGATTACACCCCCTATCGATATCGATATCCTTGATTTACGGAAATATCGACGGAAATATCACGAAAATCACGGATATTTTAAATTATGGTGATGACATTGTCAAGAAGCCCGTAAAAGTTTACCATCACAATACGTGCCATGTCGGCATGAATCTTTAACGTAGATTATCTTTAGTAACAAAGCACCGAGCAGCAGAGCAACTTGAGTCAAATAGCATGCTTGATGAGTGGCTCAAACCAAGCAAACTTGAGCTCACATATTTTCTTATTTTAGCAAAGTTTTGAAAACCGAAAGAAATTTTTATCAAATGGGAAACTACACAGACAATAAAATCTCCAAAATTATGGTTCAGTTCAAAATCTATATACTTAATACAATCTGATATAAATTAGGAAAGAAAATATTAGCTCTTTTGCATTTTAGTGACATAATTGTGTGAGAACAAGAAATCCTACATTAAAAAAAAAGGAAAACCTTGATACTATAAATAGGGTTCTTCATGTAGAGAAAACAAGATCCAAACCCAATTGCTTTATATCGAAACTTTGTTTGTCTGTCCTCTCATTTAAGCAATAAGTTTTGTTTTATACAACCAAATCATATTAAAAATTCTTGTGTACTCTTGTTCATTAATTGCATTACATTATTATTTTATCACCATTACGACATAATTGCTCTTGGTATCTCATTAACTCTGTCCAAATTATATTAAATCAGGTGTTGGTTGATTTCAGTGGTCTACACATACTCTTAAAGTATATATTGATATTTTTCGATGATTAATTATCATGCAAGCATAAAATATCTTTACTTATTTGGATGTTTTGGTGCATGCAATGGATATTAATCAGGCCCACACAAGTTGTGGTTTTTGTTGGCTCACTACCAATTGCAAGTAAATGGATCTCATATAAAATAAAATATTTTGAAAAGACGTTCAAAATAAAATAAATGATAACATGGTGATGAACTGTCAGTGCAAACACACACATATATATATATATATACATACCTATATATATGTCACTGCATACGTAGTAGGTTATGATATATTTCATTCAGTTGTTGTCAACAATAACATGTCATATCATTAATTAATCGATTAATTTCATATAAAATTAATTTTCAGCTCGAAAATGAAAGTAGCGATTGCTGTTGTTCTTTGACTACAAACATAAACTATTTGCGCTTGTGTCAGCTTAGTGGTTTTATTACTTTTATTGTTCAGCCGTGAGATCGACAACCACACCCCATCTCCACGTTAAATAAGAAAATATAATATTTATTTTATGTGAGGACGGTGCCCCATCTATATATAGATTATTTCCTCTCATCTAAAAGTTTCTTTCCAAGATACACGTTCAATGTGTAATAATCTCGTTTAGTCTCGACTATTTACTGAGCTAATCCCGATTATATAATGTAATTACAAAAAATTATTTACCATTATGATGTTGATATTATCAATTATATATGTGATTTATATATCCAGTTTATGAGTGTATTTATATCTAAAATTTAAAAATTAAATTATTATTTGTTGACGATATAAATCGGCCAACACTCGAACGATTTGTGATAGGGTCAGCCCGTAGACCGTTGAACCCCGTTTTTTGACCTAGCAGAGTAGGTGTGGGGTCAGTTCGGAGGCCGATCATTACACCCGGAGGCCCCTTACCCCCACTCGGTCGCGTACCGAAGTCGAACCCCTAACCTTTTATAGGCATTCCTAGGGCTAAACTCCTACCCACCAGGCCTGGTGGGTAGGAGTTTAGCCCTAGGAATGCCTATAAAAGGTTAGGGGTTCGACTTCGATACGCGATCGAGTGGGGGTAAGGGGCCTCCGGGTGTAATGATCGGCCTCCGGACTGACCCCACACCTACTCTGCTCGGTCAAAAAACGGGGTTCAACGGTCTACGGGCTGACCCTATCACAAATCGTTCGAGTGTTGGTCGATTTATATCATCAACATTATTATTATTATAAATATTCAATCTGACATCGATAAACCTTTATTAATATAAATTTACTTAATTTTAGATATTTATATGAATATATAAATATCTATTAAATTATTAAATTATCCAAATCCCACCAATTATTTTAATGAATTTTGTATCATTTAAGGAAACAAAATTACTTATTGCAAACAGGGGTGTAGCCAAGAATTTTTGCTAGGGCGAACTAAAATAAAAGCGTAAAAAATTTTTTAGTCAAACTTTCATGATATGAGGAGAATTTATAAATTTGAAAACAAAATATACACCTAGATAGGAGTATATAATGAACCTTCTCAAAATGCGCACATTAACAACAATAAAAAACAAAATAACATAAAACCTAAGAAAGAGGAAAAAAAAAAAACATGGAATGCAACCCAATTACAAAAAATCATGTAAACTTTGTCTTATGAGGTTTGAAACTTCAAACTCATCAAAAAGATTTTTCGGGGGCTTAGATGAATGATTGTTTGACATTGTAACTTAATATTACCAAATCATTTAGTTAAACAATTTGAAAATAAAATTAACATACATGAAATAAATACTAAATTTAATTTCCTAATGTGATATGTATAATATGTCAACAAAACAGAACAAACATGGTATAAAATCACTACATTTACAGACAATATAATAAAGTTTTCATACTCATAATAAATTTAAA
Organism: Dimocarpus longan; assembly: GCA_022984855.1. Lineage (NCBI taxonomy): Eukaryota > Viridiplantae > Streptophyta > Magnoliopsida > Sapindales > Sapindaceae > Dimocarpus > Dimocarpus longan. The sequence continues at coordinate 20,646,562 of CM041022.1, forward strand.
TATAAAAACCATAAATTAATTGTAACAAAATAGTTATCCAAAATTAGAAATGATAATCTAAAACCCTAACTTATACAATAAATAAATAACATGAAAATAAAAATTTACCTTAAAAGAGAGATTGGAGAAAGTAATTAGATTCAGGGCATTTTCGTAATAACATAAAATATTGGCCTGTTCTGTAATTTAATAAAATTGAGGATATTTTGTAACTAACTTGTAATATTTTATTTTATTTTTTTTTTTTCAAGCAGCCCAGGTAAGTCCTTACTCACATCCGCCATGATTGCAAATGAATACGAGAAACTGTATCCAAATCCCTACCAATTATACAATTACTTTAAGACGTAGAAGGGAGATTCTTATATATACCATATAGCACAATAATTTCAATTTAAATTTGGCAGAAGAGGGACATTTGGAGAGGATGACTTAAAGCTACAAATTGCAGTGTCTATAACCATGTTCCCCTCTTGAGCTTTGCCCCATATCACACCATAAAAGCCAAGAGCTATAATAGCTGCTCCCACCAAACTGCATAGCAACATTATGTTCAAAGTAATAATAATATAAATCATATTTTGAAACAACCGCATCAAGTACACATATGACATACCTTCCAAGATAAAGGGTCTCCTTCAAGAATGCAACCCCCATGACAAGTGCAACGACCATCCCAAGTGGTTTAAACATGGAAACATATACAGGACCCTTCTTCCTTGTTGCCCATGTATGAACTACACTTCGAACTGATACCAAAACTGCCTGCATATGCAGCACATCGAGTTACTAAATATAACATGTTATAAATCATAAACCTGAAAGAGAACTATACATTATATTCTTAGAAAATTTGGAAGCGGTTTTTATCATGCTTACTATACACCCAATTGCAATCAACTTCATATCAGGCCTAAGTTTCCAAGTACTTAGGTCATTCTCTGCTACCAGGGAGATTGTGGCAGATTCTATAGTTACAAAGATGCAATTAATGAGTGTTACGTTCACCTCTGCAGGGTAGTCATTGATAATACTGGCCTGGATATTTCGAAAAAAGAACAAAAAAGTTATATCAATGAACCTTAGCAGGTTAATGTTCTGTAACTTTTGTTAATTTAAATAGTTTGATAAGGTGTACCAGGACAACTAAGTATAGTGCAAGACTAGCACTATGAGCTGCAAGTAAAATGCCTCCAAAAATCCAATCTGCTTGAGGCGATGGAAGAACTCCAGCCAGTAGTAACTTGTTCGGTGATGGAGCAATTGTAATAGGGGGCCCTTTGTACAAAGTCAAAATTAATGCCCCTGTAATTAGAGCCACAGTGCCAATAACTTTTGCCTGATTGCCTGGAACTCTTAGGTCTAGCTTTTCCATCCTGAAAAGTGTAACCCCACATCTGATGTAAGTTTTGTTAAAACATACGGTAACTTTGTTTGAGTCCCTATATTTTTAGAAAACCTTTCTTATTTAAATATATTTACTAAAATCTTTCAAACATCTTTAAAGTTTTAAAAAATACATCAATTTGGTCCCTCCATTAGTTAGCAATCGGTCAAACTTGACGTTGACCATGGAAAGATAAGGGTAATTTGGACATTATACAATATAATTTATATAATTAAAAATAGAATATAGGTGTCAAACAACGATTGATGGAGATATTAAATATAAATTAAATTAAAAAATAAAATAAAAAAGAAAATTGAATATAAATTTAAAAGTTAGTGTTTGCACCATTTGGTTTGAAGCCAGATGAAAAATTTATATTAAACTAAAAATTAAAAATAGATAACAACGTATGAATATAAATATAAATATGAAAAATTAAAAGGATTAAATAAAAAAGTAAAAAGCAAAATGAAAAATTGACATCTTTACCATCTATAACAATTATGGATGATGAAGAATTTTTGAGTAAAAAAAATTAAAAAGTAATTTTTTAATAAAAAATTAATCATCAGTTGGTCTTCATGAGAACTAGGATCTTCAAACTTTCAACAACTCATCATTACTTCATCACATAACCTACAAATTAAAAAAAAAAATTATAAAGAAAATTTATTAAAAATCCGTCTTCATCTAAAAAAACTACCTCGAACAATCTTCATCTCTTCCCTTCATCAATCATGGCTATAGGAAAGGTTGCACACCATCTGCCTCATAAAAATTATAGAGATAGAGATCTTCATTGTAGAGATGGAGATCACTATCTCTTCCCTTCATCAATCACAACAATACGAGGCCAGTGCAAGTCTTCGCTTAACCAAATCCTCCCAAATTTGGGAGTATTTAGTCAAAGGAGAACCATGGTTGTGATGGTCATATCAAAAATCTAGATTTAAAACCTAAATTTCTACATAAGTTGCTATTTCTCTCTTTTCACCACCCTCTCCTACAAGGTTGTTTTTTTTTTTTTTTTTTTACTTTATTTTCTTTTTCTTTTCTTTTCGGTGGAGTTGGTATATGGATTTGGGAATGGTGGTTGTGGTTATGGTTTGGTTTTTAGGGATTTAGAAGGGACATTTTGGGGATGGTGGTTTTAGACATTTTAGGTGTGAATGGATGTTGCTAGCAAAGAGAACATTTGGGTTTAAACCCAGATCTCATCCAGGTTCGAATTCAGATGTTTGTAGAGATAGGGTAAATGGTTGTAGTCGTGATTAAAACAGATGTGGTTGTGATTATGAGTAAAGCAGACATGGAGACTGGATTGTGGATGATTTGGTTAAAGCTGACATGGAGACAATCGAACTAGATCGTGAACGATCTAGTTCGCACCAAATCATTGATGATCTTTTTTTTTTTTTAATTTTTAATTTGCTTTAAATTTTTAATTAAATCAATGGGATAATAACGTAATTCATAGGCTTTATGAGTTGTAAAATGGTCTTTTTGGTTTTTTTGTTAAGTTGACCACCAAAATTTTGTTCAGAGGAACCAAATTGACGTATCCCTGAAACTTTAGGGATATTTGAACCGTTTCAGCAAACATATTTAAATAAGAAAGGTTTTCTAAAAATACAGGCACTAAATAAAAATTACCCTAAAAATTATTATCAAAACAAAGCCCTACTAGAAATGTGTGCCATATAGCTTTCCGAAAAAGGAGAAAAAAAAGGCGCTTTGTGTAAAAGAAAATATCCTAAATTATTAGATGGGAAACTTCCTTAAAGGACCATGTAAGTGATCTTGCTTGTCTTGTTCTTCTAATTATTGGACATGACATTCTGGTTGGGTAGTTTCTACAAAAAAATTTTACGGAAACTTAGATGGTGGAACTACTTATTTTAAGAGAGGCATCTGCATTTTGTTTAGACACGTGTGGTAGACTCTATAACACGAAGTGGGCAATTATTGTATCTTGGTGATAATGAAAGGGAAAAGCCACCAACCAACTTATAGAATGAATAATTATGTAGCTATATATCAAAATGAACTTTAAACTAAAATTTGGCCTTCCCTCACCGTAGACGGTAGCTCAGAACTGAAAAAAGGAAGAAGGGCAGACCTGAAGATTGCGGCAAGTATGAACGTAAAGCCTGGAGTAAGATCAATCATAGCTGAAGCCATAGTTGGAGAGCTGTAGCCTATGCCAATGTACGTACACATCTGCGCGGAAAAACTGCAACCATTTAAAGAAAATGAGAATTGCATGTATATATATATGATGGTTAAACTCGTATGTTTTAACTTAGAAATTAGTACCTGAGCAAGCTGAGAACAAAGATTTGGCAGACAATGGACATTGTGAGACGCGGGCGAGTTCTATTTCTGTAGAAGATGAAGGAAGAAGGAACAAGAAGGAAGATGGCAAGGATGTTAGAGTAGACAACAAGGACTAATTGACTCAAGCCTCTGCTCATGGCGGCCTTTGTTACTGTGTTGAAGCTCACCTCCAGGAACTCTACCGTTATCATAACTGGCGTTACGCTTTTATCCAGCATTTTGAGTTTATGTGAGATGTTCTTATGCACAACGGAAGAACAATCCAGAATCAGAAGAGGCCATCCAGTGGAAAAGAAATGTAAGGCATTTTACGACTGATCATGATGTTGGGGAAAATTATGATCACTTGGACGTCGACGTAGACGTTGATGCTCTAGAAGGGATCACTGATGGAGAAAAATTTAAGAACACTTGTTTTGAAAGTGTCCTTCATGTATGACCACTTGAGTTCTTCACATATGACCACTTGTTTTCTTTCTTTAAATAGTCCACCAAGTTCCGTGGACATTTGTACGCCTTTTTATTTTATGTTTTTTGAAAAAGCGAAATGGGGATATCAAAAATATCAAGGGGTGTATCAAAGCAAACACACTAAAATGAAATTGGGCTACTTAAATTGGTCTCTTTTACTTTTGTATTGTTTTGTTTATTTTTTTTTTTTTCGTTTCTTCACTTGGGCTCCTTTTATTTCTTTCCCATTGATGCAGAAGTGTGTGTGTTTAAAAATTACGCTTAATGGACCCATTTGAAGGCACATGAATTTTAAACAATTGGATTCAGTTGGACCCAATTCACGGAATGTAGGTAATATTAGTGCAAATAATAATACATAAAATATGCATATTGTTATAAAATTAAAATAAATAAATAAAATCAAGGGGTTAAAGAGAAGTTTACCAGGGACTTGATATAAAATTTGAATTAAAATATTGATAGCAGCAGGAAGAGAGATGCGAGAGAAACCATATAATAATTTAATAAAAGCAATAAAGTGGAGAGAGAGAAATGATAATAAGAAAAGCAGAAAATTAATATATCATTATTGATTGAGGCCTCTCATATATATACAGGTTTTAAGTCGGTTTAACCGACTCACAAAATATTTTTATATTATTATTATAATATTATATTATCATCAAAAGTTTCACAATATTCCCCCTTTGATGATTATATTATATTATAATATATTTAAAATTCCTGTCAGTAAAAGCTCAAAAAAAATATTTTATGATCTGCTGGATCAAAATGTTATAATCTTCTGGATTTAATAATATTCGGATGTGTTTAAAATGACTGCCTCATTAAAAACCTTATCAGGAAAACCCAGTGGGACAAAACCTGATTGAAGGAAAAAAGAGTGCAGTGCACATATGTCCACATTGATTTAATATACTCCCCCTGAAAAATACTTCAAAATTAATTATGTAATTTACATACTCGACGCATCCCAATGCCATAAATCAATTTCTCGAATGTTGATGTTGGTAATGTTTTGGTGAATAAATCTGCGAGATTATCTGGGGAGCGGACTTGCTTAACATCAATCTGTTGGGTTTGTTGAAGCTCATGAGTATAAAAGAACTTTGGTGAGATATGTTTGGTTCTATCTCCTTTGATGTATCCTCCTCTGATTTGAGCAATACATGCAGCATTATCTTCATATATGATTGTGGGAGAACTTGAAGCAGTAGATAGTTCGCATGTACTCTGGATATGGTGAATAACAGATCTCAACCATATACATTCTCGGCTTGTTTCATGAAGTGCAAGAATTTCAGAATGGTTGGAGGATGTGGCAACCAAAGTCTGTTTTGTTGAGCGCCATGAAATTGCTGTATCATTATAAGTAAAAACATACCCGGTTTGTGAACGAGCCTTATGAGGATCTGAAAGATATCCAGCATCAGCATAACCAATCAAATCTGCACCACTATTAGATTTTGAATAGAATAACCCCAAATCTGTTGTTCCACGAAGATAACGAAAAATATGTTTGATACCATTCCAATGACGCCGTGTTGGTTCAGAACTGAACCTGGCCAACAAATTCACTGAAAAAGAAATATCAGGCCTAGTACATTGTGCTAAATATAATAAAGCACCAATTGCACTTAGATATGGTACTTCTGGACCAAGTATTTGTTCATCATCTTCTTTAGGTCGAAATGGATCCTTTTTAGGATCAAGAGATCGAACAACCATAGGGGTACTCAAAGAGTGAGCTTTATCCATATTGAACCGTTTTAGGATTTTTTCAATATATGCTGATTGATGGATAAGTACTCCGTATGATTTATGCTCGATTTCCAAACCGAGACAATATTTCGTTTGTCCTAAATCTTTCATCTCAAATTCTCTTTTTAAATAGTCAGCAGTTTTTCGGAGCTCTTCAGGTGTTCCGATTAAATTCATATCATCAACATAAACTGCAACAATAGCAAATCCAGATTCTGTTTTCTTTATGAAAACACATGGGCATATAGGATTATTAATATATCCTTCATTTGTCAGGTATTTGCTAAGACGATTATACCACATTCGCCCAGATTGTTTTAATCCATACAAGGATCGTTGCAATTTAAGGGAATAAACATTGTTGGCTTTTGATTTGTATGCTTCAGGCATCTTAAATCCTTCAGGAATTTTCATATAGATATCAGTATCAAGTGACCCATATAAATATGCTGTCACTACGTCCATAAGCCGCATTTCGAGCCCTTCTGAGACTGCTAAACTGATTAAGAATCTAAAAGTAATTGTATCCATCACTGGTGAATACGTCTCATCATAATCAATCCCTGGTCTCTGCGAGAAACCTTGTGCAACAAGCCTTGCTTTATGTCTTACAATTTCATTCTTTTCATTACGTTTCCGTACAAATACTCATTTGTATCCAACAGGTTTGACATTTTCAGGCGTTTGGACTACAGGTCCAAAGACTTTACGTTTGGCTAAGGAACTTAATTCTGCCTGAATTGCATTTTTCCATTCAGGCCAATCGTGTCTTTGTCTACATTCATTAACAGTATATGGTTCATAATCATCGTTCATAACTTTCAAAGCTACTGTATATGAAAATATATCATCGATGATTATTTCATTACGATTCCACATACCTTCGGCACAATTGATTGAAATTTCTTGATTTTCAGAATTTCGTGGCTCATCAATTGTTTGTGCCTCTTTGGGGGTTTTAGTTTCTTCAGGGATTGACAACTCTTCTGGAGTTGATCTTTCAGAGATAATGGATTTTGTAGCTTGAGTATTATTTTCAAAATAATCAGAATTTTTCATTCTCCGTTTCCGGGGAATACTATCTTTTGAGCCCATTGGTCTACCACGCTTCTGACGTGCAGTAGTTGATTCATTTGCTGCGTTCTGATTACATTGTTCTACAGGAACAATTATTCTAGCTGGAGTATTGGCAGCTGGTATGTGTGATTTTGTCACTTTAGCAGCATCAGTAAATGCATCTGGCAACTGATTCGCAATCATCTGAAGATTAACTATTCTTCGTACCTCACTTTCACATTGGGTAGTACGAGGATCCAAATGAGATATTGTTGTCACATTCCATGACAACTCATTTTTCTCTCCAATAGTTACATTTTTCTTGTGCTTCTCTTCAGGAGAAATTTTTCCTCCCCCTAATGGTGGGAAAGTTGTCTCGTCGAAATGACAATCTGCAAAACGGGCAGTAAAAAGATCACCTGTCAATGGTTCAAGATATCTGATAATTGAAGGTGAATTAAAACCAACATATATTCCCAAACGACGTTGGGGTCCCATTTTGGTTCTTTGAGGAGGAGCAATAGGGACTTGTACAGCACAACCAAAAATGCGTAAATGAGAAATGTCAGGTTGGTGCCCAAGTACAAGTTGTAATGGAGAGTACTGGTGATAAGCTGCAGGCCTAAGTCGAATCAATGTTGCTGCATGTAAAACAACATGTCCCCAAGCAGAAACCGGTAATTTGGTTTGTAACAATAAAGTTCTAGCAATCACCTGGATACGTTTGATGAATGATTCTGCTAGACCATTCTGGGTATGTACATGTGGGACTGGATGTTCAACATCAATTCCGATTGATGTGCAATAATCATCAAATGTTTTTGATGTAAACTCACCAGCATTATCTAGTCGTATACTCTTGATTGGATAATCTGGAAATTGTGCTCGGAGTCTAATGATTTGAGCAAGCAATCTAGCAAAAGCAATGTTACGACTGGATAATAAACATACATGTGACCACCTTGCTGATGCATCAATTAATACCATAAAATAACGGAATGGTCCGCTGGACGGATGAATAGGTCCACATATATCTCCTTGTATTCTTTGTAGGAAAGATGGAGATTCAAAACCAACCTTAGAAATAGATGGTTTAATTACCAATTTTCCTTGTGAACAGACAATGCATATATTGTCATTGGATAATAGAATCTTCAGGTTCTTTAATGGGTGCCCATGAGAATTTTCAATGATTCTACGCATCATCGTAGATCCTGGATGACCAAGACGGTCATGCCAAAGTCGAAATATTATTGGTTTAAACAGCTTCTGGCTTGAAACTACATAAGTTTCAATTGATCTCATAATTGTATAATACAACCCAGATGAGAAAGCTCTGAGTTTTTCTACAATTAGCTTCTGGCCTGAGATAATTTTAGTGATGCATAAATATTCAATATTTTTCTCATTTGTAGTTTCAATATGATATCCGTTACTACGTATATCTTTGAAACTGAGTAGATTTCTTCTAGATCTACTAGAGTATAATGCATCATTTATATATAATTTAGTACCATTTGTCAATAATATTATGGCTCTTCCAGACCCTTCAACCAGATCTGCAGGACCTGATATAGTATTTACCTTGGCTTTGGCTACTGTCAAATTTGAGAAAAATTTCTTATTCTGAAGAATAGTATGTGTTGTTGCACTGTCGACAATACATATATCTGCACCTTCCTTTTTGAGAATAGATAATTCATCCATATCCGTCTTTCATCATATAAACCATATGTTAGTACATCATTGATAACAAAATATAAAGCAAAATAAGTTATCTTACTTATTTTAATAAAAGTAAATATGACTATATTAACTAGGCAACTTTCTAATTGGTATGGATATCTCCATCACCAATTGAGTAATCCACTTTTTCATCCGCATTATCAAGAAAATCTGATAATTCCAGGCTTGTGATATCTTCAGGATCATCACCTTGATCTGCAAAATTTGTATCAATTTTCTTTTCTTTCCCCTTTACAGAGGCTTGATACAGATCAACCAAATGCTTAGTCGTACGACAGGTACGAGACCAGTGTCCAGACATACCACATCTGAAACAAATATCTTCATAATGTTTAGGGGTATGTTTCTCTACATTTTTGCCCTTGTTATGTTTAGCATTATAAACATTCCACTTTTGAGAGATGTTTTTCTGGTTTCGATTACTTGAAAATTTATACCCCCCACGACCATGATTACTACGTCCGCGTCCACGTCCACGTCCATGACCTTTACTTGTACTAGCATTTGCTTCTGGCAGTGCAACTGTGCCAGCTGGGCGGAGTTCATGATTTTTCATCAGAAGCTCATTATTTTGTTCTGCCACTAAAAGACATGAGATTAACTCAGAGTATTTTGTAAACCTGCGTTCTCTATATTGCTGCTGCAGGAGCACATTAGATGCATGGAAAGTAGTATATGTCTTTTCCAACAGATCTGCATCAGTCAGTATTTCACCACACAAGTTCAGCTGTGAGGTTATCTTAAACAGGGCAGAATTATAATCAGCGACTGATTTGAAATCTTGGAGTCTTAAATTACTCCACTCATGCCGGGCTCTGGGGAGGACGACGGTTTTCTGATGGTCATACCTATCTTTTAGATTTGTCCACAGAGTCAGTGGATCTCTAATTGTGAGGTATTGAGTCTTCAGGCTCTCATGTAAATGACGGCGGATAAAGATCATTGCAGTTGTTTTATCCTGTAGAGATGTTTCATTATTATCTCTAATTGTATCAGCTAAGCCTTTGGACTGCAGATACAGCTCTACATCAAGGATCCATGAAAGATAATTATTTCCTGATATATCCAGTAGAGCAAATTCTGGTTTTGCGATATTTGACATGACTATACACATAAAATATCACAATTAGTAACATAATCAAAATGATATATTTGAAACTTCAGGTTGCCAAAAATTTCATTTATATTTTTAGAACTTCAGGTCAAAAATAATAACTTCAGGTTTTAACAATAAATTTTTAGAACTTCAGATTCCATTGATTAAAATCCAGAACTTCAGGTTCTAGTACATTATAAATTTGAGAGAATAAAATATATGAAATATAAAGATATAACAGAGATAACAAATCAATTAATTAATAATATATTGAGCCGGCATAGCCGTGCATGAAATATATAATAAAAATAATAATAACAGAGCTGCACATATAGTACGTAACAATAAGTAAATAAATAAAATTAAATAGTTAGATCTGTAATGCATGATAATAATAAGTGAGTCGGCAGAGCCGTACATTGTTTGAGTCGGCAGAGCCGTACATTGATTAAGTCGGCAGAGCCGTACATATATTGAGTCGGCAGAGCCGTACATTGATTGAGTCGGCAGAGCCGTACATATATTGAGTCGGCAGAGCCGTACATATATTGAGTTAGAATATCAAGAACTTCAGGTTCAAGATCGTGCTGATAACGTGTTATAAAATTAAAATAAATAAATAAAATCAAGGGGTTAAAGAGAAGTTTACCAGGGACTTGATATAAAATTTGAATTAAAATATTGATAGCAGCAGGAAGAGAGATGCGAGAGAAACCATATAATAATTTAATAAAAGCAATAAAGTGGAGAGAGAGAAATGATAATAAGAAAAGCAGAAAATTAATATATCATTATTGATTGAGGCCTCTCATATATATACAGGTTTTAAGTCGGTTTAACCGACTCACAAAATATTTTTATATTATTATTATAATATTATATTATCATCAAAAGTTTCACAATACATATAAATATACTAGATAAAATAAAAATAAATACATGAAGGTGGAATCCAAGGTATAGCTGAAGAAGATGATTTCATTTTGGTGCAAGGAAGCTGTTGATCTTCCTTTGAGTCATATTTTTGTTTGTTGCGTTTAATTGCTTGGTAGATAGACGAGATATAGTGATATCAAACATTTTCTCTAGTTAAAGGAAAAGAAATGTCTGACAATCCATTTAGCTATTTTAGCTTTCTCATTTTTAAGGAGGGATATAGAGTTATATATGGGTTTTCCCAAATTCGTATGGGTATTCAGTCTTTGTAATTTGTTTTTCTCAAATTTGGAAGGGAAGTAATGAAGTTTCCAATATTTAAAAAAAATAAAAATAAGTAAATAAAATATCATGAAGTAAAAAAATTTTCACATGCCATGCTATGAACTTACTGTTTAAAAGTCAATGTACTAATCTATAAATTCTGATCTTGATCCTATCGTAATCGTAGCATCCAGCATGTCTTGAGAATATTGAGTTCCATAAGAATTCATAATGTTGTGACCCTTGAACCAATATGCTAAAATTCACACCCATTCGTTTGAACTAGTGCTTCATGCTTCATTGATCTACATGCCCTTGTAATAAAATCACTTTTTTCTTTTCGTCTGCATGCATATATTTTTACGCACAAGCTTCTTATCAGATCAATTTTTCAAAAATTGAAATTCTAATTTTTGGCCTCCTTATTGAACCAGTTTGTCTCTCAAACCAAATATTGGCTCAATTCATTTCGATTTCAACTCCCACTGTGATCAATTGCAAAGTCTCGAAATATTTTTGATACCACCATAGCAAAATAGTGTCTTAAGATTGTTGGAGAAAAATTTAAGAGTCATGTACCTTACGTCGAGAGCTATTGAGTTACCGAAATGAATACTAAACCTTCACCGAATCTTCTCTTGCATCTAATGAAAATCTACAAAGTAAAAATAACTGCAGTGTTCGTTCGGTAGCTTCAAGACACATTAGTTTGGTTTCCTGAATCGATTCATTTTAAAAAGAACACAATGAGCAAGATTAATACAAAATTACTTCTTTATTTCTTCAAGTATTTCTATGATTGATAATTTACACAGAGAAGCAAGATGTCAGAATGCAAAATGTATTGCCATTTTGGCACAATTCAACTACTCATATAATGTTCACTTCACCAAGGTTCCCTGCTTCTTTCTTATCTATAATGATGCATGGGTTTCAAATACAACAGCAACTCGTCTGAAAGTTTTTGGCCGAACAACTAACAGAACAATTGATGACTAACTAATTTTAATATACAAGAAATTCATAAATATATGTATCGTCTTGATCACAGCGACCAACAAACCATGATTCATTCAAACAAGTTATGCCATCAGGCTTTATCATAACTCTGTCTCTGGTTCTGTGCAAAACAGCTATATTTCCATGCTCTTGTTTTGCAGGAGAGGGGCTTTAGGAGATGATGACATAATGCTGTTGATTGCTTTGTCATCAACCATCTTTTCCTCTCGGGCTTGACCCCAAATCACTGAATAAAAGCCGAAAGCAATAATAGCACCTCCAACAATACTGCAGACCATAATAACATTGAAATATGTTATAGTCACTCCATCCCTTAACATGATGTCTGAACTACGTGGAACTATATTAGCTTTTCCTTTTTTTAGTGGCTAAGAAAATACATTGATCTATCACCTTAAGTTCTTGTTACTCTCTTTTCTGTTACCTAGTAGTTTATGTAATTTTTCTTTTGTTTTAAACTAGTATAGGACGCATGCAATGACCAAATAGAAACCTTTGCTGAAGTTGGTTTTAGTTGCAGTTTATATGTTTTGCTATTGAGACTAATTGTCCATATTAAATGCTGTTCAGTACACAACCATCAAAGATATATTATGCGAAGAATCAAACCTTCCAAGATAAAGAATATCCCGAAGAAAAGTGACCCCCATCAGAATTGCAATGACTATTCCAAGTGGCTTAAACATGCAAGTATACACAGGTCCCTTCTTGTGACATGCCCACGTATGAACAACACTTCGAAATGCTATGGAAAAAACTGCCTACAGATTCAGCAGGGAACAAGTTACTACAGCATTTAATGGAAAGGAAACTAAGGACGAGGGACAGCATTACAATTCCTAGAATGATGCATAAGCTCTTCTTTGTGCTTACTGAGTAGCCAATAGCTATCAGCTCCATATCTGGCTTTAGTCTCCAAGCAATTGGGTCTCTCTCCGCAATTAGAGCAACTATGGCAGATTGGATGACCACAAAAATGCAACAAACAAATGTGATCATAAGGACTTCAGGGTAGTCTTTAACAATCCAGGTCTACATATTCAATCTTTCTTAAGTCAGAATAACTACAGATAATTGATGCCTGTAATGAGAGAGCACGGACAGCTAGATAATTTCGATGTTTAAATAAAATTTACCTGAACAATGAACAATAATGACATGAAAAAGTTAGCAGTCGTAAGGAAAAGACCGCCAATGACCCAATTGGTTTGTGACAATTGAAGTTGAGTATGTGAGTCACTCGGACATGCAGTAATCAAAATTGCTGGACCTTTGTACAAAGTCAGAGTTAAGGCCCCTGCAATTGATACCATGGTGCCAATAGACTTTGCTAGACTGCTTTTAACTCTCAAATTTAGCTTTTCCATGCTGAAGGTACCACAACATTACCACGAATTAACAAATTATCCAATGTGCATATTTCCTACAACATAATACTAGTTTAGTAGCTATGAGCTCTAAAATGAGAAAACAGAGAAGAGACTCACCCGGAAAGTATGGCAAGAATGAAAGTAAAAGCTGGGCTGAGATCATTAATTGCTGAGGACAAAGTGGGAGAGCTATAACCAATCCCTATATACATACAAGTCTGCACACAGCAGCTACAAACCCACCAAAAGTAGGTCAAAAACCACATGCACAATCTCTTGCTTTTTTACTAAATTGAGTTAGAAAATAGTACCTTAGCAGGCCAAGAACAAAGATTCTACAGATGATGGACCATGTGAGTGAAGGGGGACTTCTTTTCCTGTACATAATGTGTATAGTTATTAAAATGTGAAGCTGGAGTATTACTATACTAATACATTGATTTGTTATATAAATAAATGTATGTATATTGTTACCAGTAGAAAATGAGAGAAGCTGGAAGAAGAATAAAGATGGCTGCGAATGCATTGGAGTAAACAACAAAGACAAAGTCACTCATGCCTCCATTCATGGCTACTTTGGTTACAGTATTCAGTCCAACTTCCAAGCACTCTGCTGCTACCATCATTGCTGTTACACCAACACTAGTCATCTTCTTTCCCTCAATTTCCTCTTCACTTCTTCGTTTAAGAAAAAAAAATATATGTATGTATATATATATATATATATATATATATATATATATTGGTTTTTAGACAATGAAATGGCTGATGATAAAGCAAAATGTGAGGATCAGCCCTCTAGAGTTTAGAGGTTGTCTCTGTCTGGAATGTGACCTGCTCCAATGTATGACAACTCTCTCCTCGTAGTTACCACCAATATTGAGGCCTTTGTTTGGTACCACAAACAATTTTTTATCAATTGGGACCCATTATTTATTTTTAAAAATATGTGAAAGCTTGTGTTAATCATGAAAACAAAATTAAAAAAATGGAAAGAACTGTTAAGAAAATAATTTAGCTCGAATCCACTAGTATAAGGAAGAATCTATTCTCTTTTGGCAATATATCACACAAGTGTCCTAATATGTTCCTTGTTCTTACATTTGAAAAATGACACGAAAAAGACGAATGATTGGACACGTTTTATTTTTAGATAACAATGCGGCAACAACACAACAACCATAGTAATACAGCATGCGCTTGTGTATCTGTCAGGTTCAATCACCCTTAAAAACCAAAACCAATAATTACAGAACAATTAAATTTCTTTTGCCAAGAACTGAAAAGCTTCCATCATTTCTTGCTGCAGTTGATAAGTAGAAAGCATAAAATGGGCAAGATTGTTACAATTTTCTTACTGTCGTCCACCAAGAAGTAAACAATTTCATCTTAGTCCACTTGTGTATATGAATAATCTACTTACAAGTCATTTCAATTGCAGGACAGTTATACCCACTCAGTGTAGATCCCTCTTTCCTTGCTATTAGAGAGTAGAGTGTTGTATTCTGAATCATTCTATATAAAACCATACCTCCCGATATTAAAAAATGAATGAATAAATAAATAAAGAAAAAGTTTACACACACATGCCAGAATGCAAATGTATTGCCATATTGCCACAATTCAACTACTTATATGATGAGCACTTCACCAGTTTCTCTGCTGTTTCCTAGCTGGATGGATGCACGAATTTTTAACGATTAATGAATTACTAGTTTTGATATTAAAAAAATTCCATAAATATATGTATGTATTGTCGTGATCAAAATCATGACCAAGAAACCATGATGTACCCGAACAAGTAATGCCAATTAGGCTTTGTAATAGTTGTGTCTCTAATTCTATGCAAAATAGCTATACTTCCATGCTCTTGTCTTGCAGGAGAGGGGCTTTAGGAGATAATGACTTATTGCTGTTGACTAATCTGTCATCAACCATCCTTTCCTCTTGGGCTTGACCCCAAATCACCGAATAAAACCCAAAAGCAATAATAACACCTCCAACAATACTGCATAGCGAAACAAGAATCGAACCATGTTATAGTCACTCTAACCCTTAAAAAGAAAGAAAAAACTATATCATATGAGCTATGTGGAATTATATTAGCTTTTCCAATTTTTTTTTTTGGGTTAAGATGGTAGTGATGCTAAATAAACCTGAACATAGAACTAATCAAGCTGAGCATCATTTAACTAATGAAGCAGACATCATTTAACTTGATTAACTATGCATTCAATTACCAATTTTTGTTCATATCAATTTATTTATTTATTTTTATCATGAAAACTTGATAGAGATATTAGGTTTATATAGATAAAGTTATAATATGTTTTTTTATTTATTCTGGATCTATTAACTACAAAGTAAAATAAATTTTAAGTCAAGTTATAGACTTAGCTTTGGACTCCTTAACTATTAGGCATGTACAAAATGAATTTGCGCCTCTCCAAAATTGTATGTACACCCTGCATCATTAATTTTTTTAAAAATTTCATCCTAAAGTAGCATTATAAAGAATTAAGTTAATTGTATTTAATAATTACTTTATACGTAAATCATATTATTTCAAGTGTTTGACGGTAACCCATCAATAATAAACTTTGGATATTTTTCAATAACTACCTTACAATTAATCTAAGGATTGCTATTGATGAATATCTATACCTAATCAGTAAGTTAGCAAAATTCATCATTTCAACATATATCATTTTAATCATTTTTTAAATATTTTATAATATCTATTTATCAAGAGATTAACTAGCACTAGTTGAGGAAAATAAAGGTGGCATAACCAGCGGTGGGACGAAGTCATTTCAGAATTGGAGACAAAGGAAGCAGAGGCACCGCTTGTTTAAAATTAAAAACATTAAATAGTTTCTATAATTAAAAAAAAATAATGAAAATTAGACTAAACTAAAATTAAAATTAAGGTAAGGAGGCGTGTTTTCCAAGATCTGGAATACAGCTCCACCATACTTCTTATATATTTTTGTTTTGATTATACTATGTTATTTTTATAATATTTAATCATAACTAAAGGAAATGACGTATCGGTAACATAAGGGGGTGTTCTTATAGAGTGTAATATTTTTAAAAAAAAAAATTAAATAAATCTTAATGGGTTGCATGTTCAAAAATTGGTGCACATACGGTTTTTTGGACCTGTAAATATGCTCACCCTTACAAAATTTTAGGCACCATTATAAAGTTTTGGACATCGGGCCTGTTTGTTCGCCAACAGGATGGGATTGGACAAATTTTTTGTCTCACTCCTAAGCATGGTTGGCACAATGGGATTGGATTAGGATTGCACAATTGATCAGTTGTTGATGCACTCACAGTCACAGAGCACCTATCTCAGCTCAGTCCAAGATTGGTGTTTCCAACTGAACCACCATCTTGAGAAGCGGGTATGTCAGAGATCAAGCAAAGCCTCAATCAGCCCTCGCCAATATCAATTAAATCCCACCAGACAAGCCTCTCAATAGTCAACAGAATTAATTTTAATATAATAACATGCACGTAATTTCAATCAGAGTATTCTTCCCCGTAATTTAGGATTATTTTGAATATTTTCTGTAATTTTTTATGTTATATATACAGAAAACCGAGCTTTTTATTCACGTATACCTTTATACTTGTTATAGAGATTAATGTCCATGTTAAATGCTGTTCAGTACACAACCATCAAAGATAATATCATGCGAAGAATCATACCTTCCAAGACAAAGATTATCCCGAAGAAAAGCAACTCCCATCAGAAGTGCAATGACTATTCCAAGAGGCTTAAACATACAAGTATACACAGGTCCCTTCTTCTGACATGCCCATGTACCAACAGCATTTCGAAATGCTATGGCAAAAACTGCCTACAGATTCAGCGGGGAACAAGTTATTACAAAATGTAATGGAAACTGATAACCAGGGACAGCATTAATTGCAATTCCTAGAATGATGCATAAGCTCTTCGTTGTGCTTACCGAGTAGCCAATAGCTATCAGCTCCATATCTGGCTTTAATCTCCAAGCAACGGGGTCTCTCTCCGCAATCAGAGCAACTATGGCAGATTGGATGACCACAAAAGTGCAACTAATAAATGTGATCATAAGGACTTCAGGGTAGTCTTTAACAATCCAGGTCTACATATTCATTCTTTCTTAAGTCAGAATAACTAAAGATAATTAAATGCCTGTAACGAGAGCACGGACACCTAGATAATTTGGATGTTTAGATGAAGTTTACCTGAACAATGAACAATAATGATAGGCAAAAGTTACCAGCTGTAAGGAAAAGACCTCCAATGACCCAATCTGTTTGTAAAAACTGAAGTTGGTTATGTGAATTACTCTGGTGTGCAGTAACCAAAATCGCTGGACCCTTGTACAAAGTCACAGTTAATGCTCCTGCAATTGATACCATGGTGCCAACAGACTTTGCCAGACTGCTTTTAACTCTCAAATTTAGCTTTTCCATGCTGAAGGCACCGTAACATTACAATGAATCGACAAATTAACTAAAACATAATACTAATTTAAAGTTTTCTGCTCTATATTTATTGTTACACTTGTGTGTTAATTTTATCATTGATGACATAGAGTCTCTACGAGAATCATAAACATAGAATTAGTTTGACATTATATGATAAGCTGTGATAGTAGCAGTGAGCTCTACAATAAGAAAACACAGAAGAGACTCACCCAGAAAGAATGGCGAGAATGAATACGAAAGCTGGGCTGAGATCATTAATTGCTGAGGACAAAGTGGGAGAGCTATAACCAATCCCTATGTACATACAAGTCTGCACACAGCAGCTACAAACCCACCCAAACAAGATCAAGAACCACAAACACAATTTCTTGCTTTTTACTAAATATTGAGTTAGAAAATAATACCTTAGCAGGCCAAGAACAAAGATCTTACAGATGATGGGCCATGTGAGTGGGGGAGGACTTCTTTTCCTGTACATAATACATGTAGTTAAACAGATGTGAAGCCGGAGTGTTGATGCTTAATTTCATAGACTTATTACACATATATAGATAGTGTTACCAGTAGAAAATGAGAGAAGCTGGAAGAAGAACAAAGATGGCTGAAAATGCATTGGAGTAAACAACAAAGACAAAGTCATTCATGCCTTCATTCATGGCTACTTTAATTACGGTATTCAATCCCACGTCCAAGCACTCTACTGCGATCATCATTGCTGTTACACCAACACTAATCATCTTCTTGTCCCTCCTTAATTTCTTCTCCCTATCTTTTGTTTTAACTTAGTATATAAAATTTAAGTATAAAAAAGAAATTCTCTTAAGACAATGATAGGACTGGTAAAGGATGATGTGCATATATCATGATAAGGCGTGGAAGTCGATGCTTACAATTAGGGCAAATGGCACAGCCCCCGAGTTTTGGTGAAATTGCATCAATATGCGGGTGTTTGCGATGCTCATATTCAGGCCACCTGAGGATCGAATAATTTTCAACACAAAACTTCCCTACCATTAGAGGGCTGTTAATGTACTGCTAAGTACCACTGGATAAGGAAATAATCAAATGACATTGTTACAAATTTTCCTTTTTATTAATGCCACGTATAATATGCATGACTGAACTTGAATGAAATAGATTTGATTGAATTATAATGAAATGAACTTGACTGAATTGAATTAAATTGAAAAATTGTTATCTCTTGTTCGGTAAAACTTGAGATTTAATTGAAAAATTATTGTCTTATATTTGGTGTAGGTTGAGATTGAATTTGAATAAAATTAATTTAAATATTTTATAATATTACCTAAGTTAAAATTAATTTTTAAAAAAATCAAAAATCTATCACACATATCTATAAAAATCCACCAACATATCCACAAAAAAATTCACATAAATCCAATATGATTATTTCCAAGAAAAAAAAAATCATATAATCCACAAAATTCTACAAATAAAAATACATAAAATTTTGATTAAAAAAAGAAAAAACACAAACATCTCAGACCGATCATCATATTCTTCTTATTTATTTGTTTACTTATTTTTGCAATTTCTTCTCTCTGTTCTTCTTCTTTGTCTCCTCCAATCTCTCCTCTCCCATTCTTCTTCTTCTTCATCTCTCCTTCCTCTCTCTAGTTTTAGGATCCAAATCGAACCTAAAACTCAAGCCACAACAACTAAAAAAAAAAAAATGAAAAATGAGAGCGGCTACAAAGATGAAGAGGGTGACAACAAATGACGAGAGAAACGGCGGCAACTGGCAGGAGAAAGAGAGAGAACACGAGGAAGAGGAAGAGAATGAATAGAAAGAACCATTCTCATCCTATCAAAACCAAAGAAATAACTCGGGAATGAGAAATTCCAAAATATTATAATTTCAAAGAGTTTGAGATTGAGTTTTTAATCTCAAACTCTCATTTCCAAATGTTGGATTTCATGGGATTGGGAATTTTGAATCCCAATCTCAATCCAAATCTAGTGAACGAACGTACCCTAAGTACTAATAAGACATAGTTTACATAGACATGCCAGAATGCAAAAGTATTGCCATATTGCCACAATTCAACTACTCATATGATGAGCACTTCACCAGTTTCCTTCTTGTTTCCTAGCTGGATGGATGCATGAAATTTTAATGATTACTGACTTACAAGTTTTAATATAATATATATACATAAACTAAGTATGTATGTATTGTCCTGATCAAAATCATGACCAAGAAACCATGATGCATCGGAGCAAGTAATGCCAATTAGGCTTTATAATAGTTGTGTCTCTAATTCTATGCAAAATAGTTATACTTCCATGCTTTTGTCTTGCAGGAGAGGGGCTTCAGGAGATGATGAATTAATGTTGTTGATTACTCTGTCGTCAGCCATCTTTTCCTCTTGGGCTTGACCCCAAATCACCGAATAAAACCCAAAAGCAATAATAGCACCTCCTACAATACTGCATAGCAAAATAAGAATCGACCCATGTTATAGTCACTCTAACCCATTAAAAAAAAAAAATGGTTAATATGGTAGTGATGTTAACTAAACCTGAACATATAGCTAATCAAGCTGACATCATTAACTTGATTAACTGTGCATTCAATCACCAAGTTTTGTTCATATCTTTTTTTTTTTTTTCAATCATGAAAACTTGATATAGATATTAGGATTGAGTTATTTTCATTTTTTCTCTTGACGATTAATGAATTCTCATTTTACCTTTAATGATTTAAAAAAATGTCAAAAAAAACCTCTAAATTAGTATTAACTTAATTGAAAAGAATGCGTAGAAGGATGTTTCTTGAATCAATAGGGGCACAAAATGATTTTTTGTCCATCGTGAGAGGGAAAATGAAAATAACTCTATATACAGATAAAGTTAAAATATGTTTTTGTATCTATTCTGTGCAAACTAACTACAAAGTAAACAAGTGTTAAGCCCAAGAAGTTATGGACTCGGCTTTGGTCTTGTTAACGATATTTGCACCCCTCCAAAATTGTATGTATACCCCAAATCACTATTATTTTTCTTTTTGAAAATTCCAATATTATCCTAAAGTTGCATTATAAAGAATTAAGTTAACTGTATTTAATAATTACTTTATACGTGAATAATATTAGTTCAATATTTAATATTTTAATCACTTTTTAGTTATTTTATAATATCTATATATCAAGAGATTAACAGAGACAATAAGCAGCACCAGTTGAGGGAAATAGAGGTGGCCTCACCAACAGTTGGACGAAGTCAATTCAAGGTTGGAGACAAAAGGAGCATAGGCAATGCTTATTTAAAATTAAAACCTTTAAATAGTTTCTACAATATTTTTTTAAAAAAAATAATGAGAATTAGACTACACTAAAATCAAAATTAAGATAAGGTGGCGCGTTCCCAAATCTGGAAGTAGCTAAACCTCCACCATACTTCTTATTTGTTTTTATTTTAATTATAATACTCAATCAAAACTAAAGGAGATAACATATTGATAATATGTGGGGTGTTCTTATAAGGTGTAATATTTTAAAAAATCTTAATGGGGTGCATGTTCAAAAATGGGTGCACATAGAGTTTTTCAGGGGTGTAGATGTGGTCAATCTTACAAAATTTTACGCACCGTAAAAAGGCTTTGGACATGGATGAGATTGACCAAATTTTTTTTCGCACTCCAAGCATGTTTGGCACATGGAATTGGGACCAGGATGGGACAATTCCTACAAAAAATCAGTTATTGGTGCACTCACATAGCCCCCGTCTCAACGACAATTTCTTTATCGTCAGTCCAAGATCGGTGTTCCAACTGAACCACCATCTTGGGAGAGTATGTCAGAGATCAAGTTAATCCCCTCAAGTAAAGCCTCAATCAGCCCTCCCCAATCTCAATCAAATCCCACCAGACAAGTCTCTCAATGGTCAGAATTAATTTTAATATAATAACATGCATGTAAATTGTAATCGTCAATCAGAATATTCTCCCCCATAATTTAGGATTATTTTGAATATTTTCACGAATCATTTACAATAATATAAGAAAACAGAGCTTTTCATTCACCTGTACTCATACCTTGATACTTGTTATAGAGTCTAATGTCCACATTAAATGCTGTTCAGCACACAACCATCAAATATATATTATGCGAAGAATTAATCATACCTTCCAAGATAAAGACTATCCCGAAGAAAAGCAACTCCCATCAGAAGTGCAACGACTATTCCAAGTGGCTTAAACATGCAAGTAAACACTGGCCCCTTCTTCTGACATGCCCATGCATGAACAACATTTCGAAATGCTACGGAAAAAACTGCCTACAGATTCACCAGAGAACAAGTTATTGCGACATGTAATGGAAACTGATAACCAAGGACGGCATACTGCACGACGGATAAGCTCTTCTCTATGCTTACCGAGTAGCCAATGGCTATCAGCTCCATATCTGGCTTTAATCTCCAAGCAACGGGGTCTCTCTCCGCAATCAGAGCAACTATGGCAGATTGGATGACCACAAAAGTGCAACAAATAAATGTGATCATAAGGACTTCAGGGTAGTCTTTAACAATCCAGGTCTACATATTCATTCTTTCTTAAGTCAGAATAATTAAAGATAATTAAATGCCTGTAACGAAAGCACGGACACCTAGATAATTTGGATGTTTAGATGAAGTTTACCTGAACAATGAACAATAATGATAGGAAAAAGCTACCGGCTGTAAGGAAAAGACCTCCAATGACCCAATCTGTTTGTAACAATTGAAGTTGATTGTGTGAATTACCCTGATATGCAGTAACCAAAATTGCTGGACCCTTGTACAAAGTCACAGTTAAAGCTCCTGCAATTGATACCATGGTGCCACCAGACTTTGCCACACAGCTTTTAACTCTCAAATTTAGATTTTCCATGCTGATCAAGGCACCATAACATTAAAATGAATCAACAAATTAACTAAAACATACTACTAATTTAAAGTTTTCTGCTCTATATTTATTGTTACACTTGTGTGTTAATTTTATCATTGATGACATAGAGACTCTACAAGAATCATAAACATAGAATTAGTTTGACATTATATGATAAGCTGTGATACTAGCAGTGAGCTCTACAATGAGAAAACACAGAAATTTGAAGTTTTTTTCTCTATGTTTATTGTTACACTTGTGTTAATTAATTTTATCATCGATGACATAGAGTCTCTTCAAAAATCATAAATATAAAATTAGTTTGACATTATATGATAAGCTGTGATACTAGCAGTGAGCTCTAAAATGAGAAAACAGAGAAGAGACTCTCACCCCAAAAGGATGGCAAGAATGAATGTGAAAGCGGGGTTGAGATCATTAATTGCTGAGGACAAAGTGGGAGAGCTATAACCAATCCCTATATACATACAAGTCTGCACAGAGCAGCTACAAACCCGCCAATACAAGATCAAGAACCGCAAACACAATCTCTTGAGCTTTTTTACTAAATTGAGCTAGGAAATAGTACCTTAGCAGGCCAAGAACAAAGATTTTACAGATGATGGGCCATGTGAGTGGAGGAGGACTTCTTTTCCTGTACATGATATATGTAGTTAAACATATGTGAAGCTGGAGTGTTGCTACTTCATTTCATAAACTTGTTCTACATATAAATGTAAATATCTTGTTACCAGTAGAAAATGAGAGAAGCTGGAAGAAGAATTAAGATGGCTGAAAATGCATTGGAGTAAACAACAAAGACAAAGTCACTCATGCCTTCATTCATGGCTGCTTTAGTTAAAGTATTCAATCCCACTTGCAGGCACTCCACTGCCACCATCATTGCTATTACACCAACACTAATCATCTTTTTGTCCCTCCTTAATTTCTTCTTCCTATCACTTAGTATATAATAAACTCCTCAAAGCAAAATTAAGTATAAAAGTAAATGCTTTTAAGACAACGAAAGGAGTGGTGAAGTAAGATGTGCATATATCATGATTGATCAGTTCTCTGAAGTTTAAGCTATACAACTTTTCATTTTTGACACATCTCTTGTAGCATGGTGGTGGACGAGGATATTTTAATGCAACTTGTGGTTTTTTCTTTGATGTTTGACAGTGGTAGGGACAAACGAAATTGATTGATAATATACAAATGTAGTCAGTGACATAGTATTTTCTTTTTTCTATATTATAAAAGTATATTACAATAAATTTTGGATTATATTAATCAAAGTCACAATCTTTAGGGAATAAGGGGTAATTTGGTATTGTCATGCCTTTTAAAATAATCACTAATATTGACTCTTGTACCAAAGAAATAATCAATTGTAAAGTTAGTCGTGTCTGATTAATTATGTAGTTAAAATTGTCAAAAACAATATATATATAGGGTTTTTATAATCATATTTATCTAATTTTAAAAAATAAATATCAACCAATCAAATTTATTTATTATATTTTATCTCTTAAAATAAATTCTCTGTCTCATTTAATTTAAATGTAATGAATGAATTAGATTGATTAACCCTTATTTTCTAATCGTGGGGCAATGCATTAAGCTCAAGTAAACATTTACAAGTATACAACAAAAAAATATGAGAATTATTTAAATTGCCCTGAAAATTAGTTTAAATTCATTTTATCTAAAAAATTTTATTTTTTTACTTAATTTATTTTGATTTAACGAAATATTTTATGTACATTGAAATATTTCAAAACAAACTAAAAACGACTAAACTTTCATTATAAAAGGTTAAGAATAAATTTTAAATTTTTAGTTCAGTAAAAAAAAATGAATGTGTTCAACTATTTTCACAATCCATCACATAGTCTGAAAAAAAATATATATATATTTTTTAATTTTGATTTTACATTGAAAAAGATAAATTGAGGAAGAATGGATTATTGAACACAAATATTATTATGCGAACAACCCATATAGCATCACGTCATTCATGTTAATTTTGAAAATTAATAAAAAAAAATTTAGTAGATTTTGTGTAATTACTTCCAGATCTCTCAAACCAAATATTGGCTCAATTCATTTCGATTTCAACTTCCACTGTGATCAATTGCAAAGTCTCGAAATATTTTTGATACAACCATAGCAAAATAGCGTCTTAAGATTGTTGGAGAAAAATTTAAGAGTCATGTATCTTACGTCGAGAGCTATTGAGTTACCGAAATGAATACTAAACCTTCACAGAATCTTCTCTTGCATCTAATGAAAATCTACAAAGTAAAAATAACTGCAGTGTTCGTTCGGTAGCTTCAAAACACATTAGTTTGGTTTCCTGAATCGATTCATTCTAAAAGGAACACAATGAGCAAGATTAATACAAAATTACTTCTTTATTTCTTCAAGTATTTCTATGATTGATAATTTACACAGAGAAGCAAGACGTCAGAATGCAAAATGTATTGCCATTTTGGCACAATTCAACTACTCATATAATGTTCACTTCACCAAGGTTCCCTGCTTCTTTCTTATCTATAATGATGCATGGGCTTCAAATACCACAGCAACTCGTCTGAAAGTTTTTGGCCGAACAACTAACAGAACAATTGATGACTAACTAATTTTAATATACAAGAAATTCATAAATATATGTATCGACTTGATGACAGCGACCAACAAACC
Organism: Dimocarpus longan; assembly: GCA_022984855.1. Lineage (NCBI taxonomy): Eukaryota > Viridiplantae > Streptophyta > Magnoliopsida > Sapindales > Sapindaceae > Dimocarpus > Dimocarpus longan. The sequence goes on from CM041022.1 coordinate 20,672,094, forward strand.
ATGATTCATTCAAACAAGTTATGCCATTAGGCTTTATCATAACTCTGTCTCTGGTTCTGTGCAAAACAGCTATATTTCCATGCTCTTGTTTTGCAGGAGAGGCGCTTTAGGAGATGATGACTTAATGCTGTTGATTGCTTTGTCATCAACCATCTTTTCCTCTCGGGCTTGACCCCAAATCACTGAATAAAAGCCGAAAGCAATAATAGCACCTCCAACAATACTGCAGACCATAATAACATTGAAATATGTTATAGTCACTCCATCCCTTAACATGATGTCTGAACTACGTGGAACTATATTAGCTTTTCCTTTTTTTTTGTGGCTAAGAAAATATAATGATCTATCACCTTAAGTTCTTGTTACTCTCTTTTCTGTTACCTAGTAGTTTATGTAATTTTTCTTTTGGTTTAAACTAGTATAGGACGCATGCAATGACCAAATAGAAACCTTTGCTGAAGTTGGTTTTAGTTGCAGTTTATATGTTTTGCTATTGAGACTAATGTCCATATTAAATGCTGTACAGTACACAACCATCAAAGATATATTATGCGAAGAATCAAACCTTCCAAGATAAAGAATATCCCGAAGAAAAGTGACCCCCATCAGAATTGCAATGACTATTCCAAGTGGATTAAACATGCAAGTATACACAGGTCCCTTCTTGTGACATGCCCACGTATGAACGACACTTCGAAATGCTATGGAAAAAACTGCCTACAGATTCAGCAGGGAACAAGTTACTACAGCATGTAATGGAAAGGAAACTAATAACCAGGGACAGCATTACAATTCCTAGAATGATGCATAAGCTCTTCTTTGTGCTTACTGAGTAGCCAATAGCTATCAGCTCCATATCTGGCTTTAGTCTCCAAGCAATTGGGTCTCTCTCCGCAATCAGAGCAACTATGGCAGATTGGATGACCACAAAAATGCAACAAACAAATGTGATCATAAGGACTTCAGGGTAGTCTTTAACAATCCAGGTCTACATATTCAATCTTTCTTAAGTCAGAATAACTACAGATAATTGATGCCTGTAATGAGAGAGCACGGACAGCTAGATAATTTCGATGTTTAAATAAAATTTACCTGAACAATGAACAATAATGACAGGAAAAAGTTAGCAGCCGTAAGGAAAAGACCGCCAATGACCCAATTGGTTTGTGACAATTGAAGTTGAGTATGTGAGTCACTCGGACATGCAGTAATCAAAATTGCTGGACCTTTGTACAAAGTCAGAGTTAAGGCCCCTGAAATTGATACCATGGTGCCAATAGACTTTGCTAGACTGCTTTTAACTCTCAAATTTAGCTTTTCCATGCTGAAGGTACCACAACATTACCACGAATTAACAAATTATCCAATGTGCATATTTCCTACAACATAATACTAGTTTAGTAGCTATGAGCTCTAAAATGAGAAAACAGAGAAGAGACTCACCCGGAAAGTATGGCAAGAATGAAAGTAAAAGCTGGGCTGAGATCATTAATTGCTGAGGACAAAGTGGGAAAGCTATAACCAATCCCTATATACATACAAGTCTGCACACAGCAGCTACAAACCCACCAAAAGTAGGTCAAAAACCACATGCACAATCTCTTGCCTTTTTACTAAATTGAGTTTGAAAATAGTACCTTAGCAGGCCAAGAACAAAGATTCTACAGATGATGGACCATGTGAGTGAAGGGGGACTTCTTTTCCTGTACATAATGTGTATAGTTATTAAAATGTGAAACTGGAGTATTACTATACTAATACATTGATTTGTATATAAATAAATGTATGTATATCGTTACCAGTAGAAAATGAGAGAAGCTGGAAGAAGAATAAAGATGGCTGCAAATGCATTGGAGTAAACAACAAAGACAAAGTCACTCATGCCTCCATTCATGGCTACTTTGGTTACAGTATTCAGTCCAACTTCCAAGCACTCTGCTGCTACCATCATTGCTGTTACACCAACACTAGTCATCTTCTTTCCCTCAATTTCCTCTTCACTTGTTTCGTTTAAAAAAAATATACATATATTGGTTTTTAGACAATGAAATGGCTGATGATAAAGCAAAATGTGAGGATCAGCCCTCTAGAGTTTAGAGGTTGTCTCTGTCTGGAGTGTGACCTGCTCCAATGTATGACAACTCTCTCCTCGTAGTTACCACCAATATTGAGGCCTTTGTTTGGTACCACAAACAATTTTTTATCAATTGGGACCTATTATTTATTTTTAAAAATATGTAAAGGCTTGTATTAATCATGAAAACAAAATTAAAAAAATGGAAAGAAAGAATACTGTTAAGAAAATAATTTAGCTCGAATCCACTAGTATAAGGAAGAATCTATTCTCTTTGGACAATATATCACACAAGTGTCCTAATATGTTCCTTGTTCTTACATTTGAAAAATGACACGAAAAAGACGAATGATTGGACACGTTTTATTTTTAGATAACAAGGCGGCAACAACACAACAACCATAGTAATACAGCATGCGCTTGTGTATCTGTCAGGTTCAATCACCCTTAAAAACCAAAACCAATAATTACAGAACAATTAAATTTCTTTTGCCAAGAACTGAAAAGCTTCCATCATTTCTTTCTGCAGTTGATAAGTAGAAAGCATAAAATGGGCAAGATTGTTACAATTTTCTTACTATGGTCCACCAAGAAGTAAACAATTTTATCTTAGTCCACTTGTCTATGAATAATCTACTTACAAGTCATTTCAATTGCAGGACAGTTATACTCACTTAGTGTAGATCCCTCTTTCCTTGCTATCAGAGAGTAGAGTGTTGTATTCTGAATCATTCTATATAAAGCCATACCTCCTGATATCAAAAAATGAATGAATAAATAGATAAAGAAAAAGTTTACACACACATGCCAGAATGCAAATGTATTGCCATATTGCCATAATTCAACTACTTATATGATGAGCACTTCACCAGTTTCTCTGCTGTTTCCTAGCTGGATGGATGCATGAATTTTTAACGATTAATGAATTACTAGTTTTGATATTAAAAAAATTCCATAAATATATGTATGTATTGTCTTGATCAAAATCATGATGAAGAAACCATGATGTACCCGAACAAGTAATGCCAATTAGGCTTTGTAATAGTTGTGTCTCTAATTCTATGCAAAATAGCTATACTTCCATGCTCTTGTCTTGCAGGAGAGGGGCTTTAGGAGATAATGACTTATTGTTGTTGATTAATCTGTCATCAACCATCCTTTCCTCTTGGGCTTGACCCCAAATCACCGAATAAAATCCAAAAGCAATAATAACACCTCCAACAATACTGCATAGCGAAATAAGAATCGAACCATGTTATAGTCACTATAACCCTTAAAAAGAAAGAAAAAACTATATCATATGAGCTATGTGGAATTATATTAGCTTTTCCATTTTTTTTTATTTTTTGGGTTAAGATGGTAATGATGCTAAATAAACCTGAACATAGAACTAATCAAGCTGAGCATCATTTAACATTTTAACTAATGAAGCAGACATCATTTAACTTGATTAACTATGCATTCAATTACCAATTTTCGTTCATATCAATTTATTTATTTATTTTTATCATGAAAACTTGATAGAGATATTAGGGTTTATATAGATAAAGTTATAATATGTTTTTTATTTATTCTGGGCCTATTAACTACAAAGTAAAATAAATTTTAAGTCAAGTTATAGACTTAGCTTTGGACTCCTTAACTATTAGGCATGTACAAAATGAGTGGTGATATTTGCGCCTCTCCAAAATTGTATGTACACCCCACAGCATTAATTTTTTAAAAAATTTCATCCTAAAGTAGCATTACAAAGAATTAAGTTAATTGTATTTAATAATTACTTTATAAGTAAATCATATTATTTCAAGGGTTTGACGATAACCCATCAATAACAACCTTTAGATATTCTTCAATAACTACCTTACAATTAATCTAAGGATTGCTATTGATGAATATCTTTACCTAATTAGTAAGTTAACAAAATCCATCATTTCAACATATAACATTTTAATCATTTTTAAAATATTTTATAATATCTATTTATCAAGAGATTAACTAGCACTAGTTAAGGAAAATAAAGGTGGCATAACCAGCGGTGGGACGAAGTCATTTCAGAATAGGAGACAAAGAAGCAGAGGCACTGCTTGTTTAAAATTAAAAACATTAAATAGTTTCTATAATTAAAAAAATAATAATAATGAAAATTAGACTAAACTAAAATTAAAATTAAGGTAAGGAGGTGTGTTTTCCAAGATCTGGAATACAGCTCCACCATATTTCTTATATATTTTTGTTTTGATTATACTATGTTATTTTTATAATATTTAATCAAAACTAAAGGAAATGACATATTGGTAACATGTGGGGGTGTTGTTATAGAGTGTAATATTTTTAAAAAATAAATAAATCTTAATGGGTTGCATGTTCAAAAATTGATGCACATACGGTTTTTTGGACCTGTAAATATGCTCACCCTTACAAAATGTTAGGCACCATTGTAAAGTTTTGGACATCGGGCCTGTTTGTTCGCCAACAGGATGGGATTCGACAAATTTTTTGTCTCACTCCTAAGCATGGTTGGCACAATGGGATTGGATTAGGATTGCACAATTGATCAGTTGTTGATGCACTCACAGTCACAGAGCACCTATCTCAACAACAATTTCTTTATCTTCAGTCCAAGATTGGTGTTTCTAACTGAACCACCATCTTGAGAAGCGGGTATGTGAGAGATCAAGCACAGCCTCAATCAGCCCTCGCCAATGTCAATTAAATCCCACCAGACAAGCCTCTCAATAGTCAACAGAATTAATTTTAATATAATAACATGCACGTAATTTCAATCAGAGTATTCTTCCCCGTAATTTAGGATTATTTTGAATATTTTCTGTAATTTTTTATGTTATATATACAGAAAACCGAGCTTTTTATTCACGTATACCTTTATACTTGTTATAGAGATTAATGTCCATGTTAAATGCTGTTCAGTACACAACCATCAAAGATAATATCATGCGAAGAATCATACCTTCCAAGACAAAGATTATCCCGAAGAAAAGCAACTCCCATCAGAAGTGCAATGACTATTCCAAGAGGCTTAAACATACAAGTATACACAGGTCCCTTCTTCTGACATGCCCATGTACCAACAGCATTTCGAAATGCTATGGCAAAAACTGCCTACAGATTCAGCGGGGAACAGGTTATTACAACATGTAATGGAAACTGATAACCAGGGACAGCATTGCAATTCCTAGAATGATGCATAAGCTCTTCGCTGTGCTTACCGAGTAGCCAATAGCTATCAGCTCCATATCTGGCTTTAATCTCCAAGCAACGGGGTCTCTCTCCGCAATCAGAGCAACTATGGCAGATTGGATGACCACAAAAGTGCAACAAATAAATGTGATCATAAGGACTTCAGGGTAGTCTTTAACAATCCAGGTCTACATATTCATTCTTTCTTAAGTCAGAATAATTAAAGATAATTAAATGCCTGTAACGAGAGCACGGACACCTAGATAATTTGGATGTTTAGATGAAGTTTACCTGAACAATGAACAATAATGATAGGAAAAAGCTACCGGCTGTAAGGAAAAGACCTCCAATGACCCAATCTGTTTGTAAAAATTGAAGTTGGTTATGTGAATTACTCTGGTATGCAGTAACCAAAATCGCTGGACCCTTGTACAAAGTCACAGTTAATGCTCCTGCAATTGATACCATGGTGCCAACAGACTTTGCCAGACTGCTTTTAACTCTCAAATTTAGCTTTTCCATGCTGAAGGCACCGTAACATTTCAATGAATCAACAAATTAACTAAAACATAATACTAATTTAAAGTTTTCTGCTCTATATTTATTGTTACACTTGTGTGTTAATTTTATCATTGATGACATAGAGTCTCTACGAGAATCATAAACATAGAATTAGTTTGACATTATATGATAAGCTGTGATACTAGCAGTGAGCTCTACAATGAGAAAACACAGAAGAGACTCACCCAGAAAGAATGGCGAGAATGAATACGAAAGCTGGGCTGAGATCATTAATTGCTGAGGACAAAGTGGGAGAGCTATAACCAATCCCTATGTACATAGAAGTCTGCACACAGCAGCTAAAAACCCACCCAAACAAGATCAAGAACCACAAACACAATTTCTTGCTTTTTTACTAAATATCGAGTTAGAAAATAATACCTTAGCAGGCCAAGAACAAAGATCTTACAGATGATGGGCCATGTGAGTGGGGAAGGACTTCTTTTCCTGTACATAATACATGTAGTTAAACAGATGTGAAGCTGGAGTGTTGCTGCTTAATTTCATAGACTTATTATACATATAAATGCATATATAGATAGTGTTACCAGTAGAAAATGAGAGAAGCTGGAAGAAGAACAAAGATGGCTGAAAATGCATTGGAGTAAACAACAAAGACAAAGTCATTCATGCCTTCATTCATGGCTGCTTTAGTTATCCCACGTCCAGGCACTCTACTGCGATCATCACTGCTGTTACACCAACACTAATCATCTTCTTGTCCCTCCTTAATTTCTTCTCCCTATCTTTTGTTTTAACTTAGGATATAATAAACACCTAAAAACAAATTTAAGTATAAAAAAGAAATTCTCTTAAGAAAATGATAGGACTGGTAAAGGATGATGTGCTTATATCATGATAAGGCGTGGAAATCAATGCTTACAATTAGGGCGAATGTCACAGCCCCCGAGTTTTGGTGAAATTGCATCAATGTGCGGGTGTTTGCGATACTCATATTCAGGCCACCTGAGGATCGAAAAATTTTCAACACAAAACTTCCCTACCATTAGAGAGCTGTTAATGTACTGTTAAGTACCACTGGACAAGGAAATAATCAAATGACATTGGTACAAATTTTTCTTTTTAGTAATGCCACATTTGATATCCATTATTGAAATTGAATGAAATGGATTTGATTGGATTAAATGAAATGGACTGAACTGAATTGAATTAAATTAAAAAATTACTACCTCTTATTTGGTAAAACTTAGGATTGAATTGAAAAATTATTGTCCTCTATTTAGTATAGGTTGAGATTAAATTTAAATAAAATTAATTTAAATATTTTATAATATTACCTAAATTAAAATTAATTTTTTAAAAAATCAAAAATCTATCACACATATCTATAAAAATCCACCAACATATCCACAAAAAATTCACATAAATCCAATATGATTATTTCCAAAAAAAAAAAAAAAAATCATATAAATCCACAAAATTCTATAAATAAAAATACATAAAAATTTGATTAAAAAAAGAAAAAACACAAACATCTTAATCGGACCGATCATCATATTCTTCTTATTTATTTACTTATTTTTGCAATTTCTTCTCCCTGTTCTTCGTTTTCGTCTCCTCCAATCTCTCCTCTCCCATTCTTCTTCTTCTTCGTCTCCTCTTCCTCTCTCTGGTTTTAGGTTCTAAATCGAACCTATAGCTCAAACCACAACAATAAAACAAATAAAAAATAAATGAGGGCGATGGCAAAGATGAAGAGGGTGACAACAAATGACGAGAGAAACAACGGCAACTAACAGGAGAAAGAGAGAGAACACGAGTGAGAGGAAGAGAATGAGTAGAAAGAATCATTCTCATCCTATCAAAGCTAAATAAATAACTCGGGACTGAGAAATCCCAAAATATTAGGATTTCAAAGAGTTTGAAATTAAGTTTTTAATCTCAAACTCTCTTCTCCAAATGACGCATTTCATGGGATTGAAAATTTTGAATCCCAATCTCAATCCAAATTTGGTGAACAAACATAGCCAAAGTACTAATAAGACATAGTTTACACAGACATGCCAGAATGCAAAAGTATTGCCATATTGCCACAATTCAACTACTCATATGATGAGCACTTCACCAGTTTCTTTGTTGTTTCCTAGCTGGATGGATGCATGAAATTTTAATGATTAATGACTTACTAGTTTTAATATAATATATATACATAAAATATGTATGTATGTATTGTCCTGATCAAAATCAGGACCAAGAAACCATGATGCATCCGAACAAGTAATGCCAATTAGGCTTTATAATAGTTGTGTCTCTAATTCTATGCAAAATAGTTATACTTCCATGCTTTTGTCTTGCAGGAGAGGGGCTTCAGGAGATGATGAGTTAATGTTGTTGATTACTCTGTTGTCAACCATCTTTTCCTCTTGGGCTTGACCCCAAATCACCGAATAAAACCCAAAAGCAATAATAGCACCTCCAACAATACTGCATAGCAAAACAAGAATCGATCCATGTTATAGTCACTCTAACCCATTAAAAAAAAAAATGGTTAATATAGTAGTGATGCTAACTAAACCTGAACACATAACTAATCAAGCTGAGCATCATTTAACTAATCAAGCTGACATCATTAACTTGATTAACTGTGCATTCAATCCCCAAGTTTTGTTCATAACTTTTTTTTTTTTGTCAATCATGAAAACTTGATGTAGATATTAGGGTTGAGTTATTTTAATTTTCCCTCTTGACGATTAGTGAATCATCATTTTACCTTTAATGATTTAAAAAATGTAAAAAAAAAAAAAACCTCTAAATTAGTATTAACTTAAGTGAAAAGAATGCCAGGCAGAAGAATGTTTCTTGAATCAATAGGGGAATAAAATGATATTTTGTCAATCACAAGAGAGGAAAAATGAAAATAACTCTATCTACATATAAAGTTAAAATATGTTTTTGTATCTATTCTGGGCCTACTAACTACAAAGTAAACAAGTGTTAAGCCCAAGAAGTTATGGACTCGGCTTTGGTCTCGTTAACTATTGGCATCTACCAAATGAAGGGCCATATTTGCACCCCTCCAAAATTGTATGTATACCCCAAATCAGTATTATTTTTCTTTTTGAAAATTCTAATATTATCCTAAAGTAGCATTCTAAAGAATTAAGTTAACTGTATTTAATAATTACTTTATACGTGAATAATATTATTTCAATACTTAATATTTTAATCACTTTTTAGTTATTTTATAATATCTATTTATCAAGAGATTAACAGAGACAATAAGCAGCACCAGTTGAGGGAAATAGAGGTGGCATCACCAACAGTGGGACGAAGTCAATTCAAGGTTGGAGACAAAAGGAGCATAGGCATTGCTTATTTAAAATTAAAACCTTTAAATAGTTTCTACAATATTTTTTTTAAAAAAAATAATGAGAATTAGACTAAACTAAAATCAAAATTAAGGTAAGGAGGCGCGTTCCCAAATCTGGAAGTAGTTACACGTCCACCATACTTCTTATTTGTTTTCACTTTAATTATACATTGTTATTTTTATAATACTCAATCAAAACTAAAGGAGATAACATATTGATAATACGTGGGGTGTTCTTATAAGGTGTAATATTTTAAAAAATCTTAATGGGGTGCATGTTCAAAAATGGGTGCACATAGAGTTTTTCAGGGGTGTAGATGTGGTCAATCTTACAAAATTTTACGCACCGTAAAAAGGCTTTGGACATGGATGAGATTGACCAAATTTTTTTTCCCACTCCAAGCATGTTTGGCACATGGAATTGGACCTGGATTGGACAGTTCCTACAAAAAATCATCAGTTATTGGTGCACTCACATAGCCCCTATCTCAACGACAATTTCTTTACCGTCAGTCTAAGATTGGTGTTCCAACTGAACCACCATCTTGGGAGAGTATGTCAGAGATCAAGTTAATCCCTCAAGTAAAGCCTCAATCAGCCCTCCCCAATCTCAATCAAATCCCACCAGTCAAGTCTCTCAATGGTCAGAATTAATTTTAATATAATAACATGCATGTAAATTGTAATCATCAATCAGAATATTCTCCCCCATAATTTAGGATTATTTTGAATATTTTCACGAATCATTTACAATAATATAAGAAAACAGAGCTTTTCATGCACCTGTACTCATACCTTGATACTTGTTATAGAATCTAATGTCCACATTAAATGCTGTTCAGTACACAACCATCAAAGATATATTATGCGAAGAATTAATCATACCTTCCAAGATAAAGACTATCCCGAAGAAAAGTAACTCCCATCAGAAGTGCAACGACTATTCCAAGTGGCTTAAACATGCAAGTAAACACAGGCCCCTTCTTCTGACATGCCCATGTATGAACAACACTTCGAAATGCTACGGAAAAAACTGCCTACAGATTCACCAGAGAACAAGTTATTGCGACATGTAATGGAAACTGATAACCAAGGACGGCATACTGCACGATGGATAAGCTCTTCTCTATGCTTACCGAGTAGCCAATGGCTATCAGCTCCATATCTGGCTTTAATCTCCAGGCAACGGGGTCTCTCTCCGCAATCAGAGCAACTATGGCAGATTGGATGACCACAAAAGTGCAACAAACAAATGTGATCATAAGGACTTCAGGGTAGTCTTTAACAATCCAGGTCTACATATTCATTCTTTCTTAAGTCAGAATAGCTACAGATAAATTGGTGTCTGTAATGAGAGCACGGACAGCCAGATAATTTAGATGTTTAGATGAACTTTACCTGAACAATGAACAATAATGATAGGAAAAAGTTACCAGCTGTAAGGAAAAGACCTCCAATGACCCAATCTGTTTGTAACAATTGAAGTTGATTGTGTGAATTACCCTGATATGCAGTAACCAAAATTGCTGGACCCTTGTACAAAGTCACAGTTAAAGCTCCTGCAATTGATACCATGGTGCCAACAGACTTTGCCAGACTGCTTTTAACTCTCAAATTTAGATTTTCCATGCTGATCAAGGCACCATAACATTAAAATGAATCAACAAATTAACTAAAACATAATACTAATTTAAACTTTTCTGCTCTATATTTATTGTTACACTTGTGTGTTAATTTTATCATTGATGACATAGGGTCTCTACAAGAATCATAAACATAGAATTAGTTTGACATTATATGATAAGCTGTGATACTAGCAGTGAGCTCTATAATGAGAAAACACAGAAATTTGAAGTTTTTTTCTCTATGTTTATTGTTACACTTGTGTTAATTAATTTTATCATTGATGACATGGACTCTCTACAAAAATCATAAATATGAAATTAGTTTGACATTATATGATAAGCTGTAATACTAGCAGTGAGCTCTAAAATGAGAAAACAGAGAAGAGACTCTCACCCCAAAAGGATGGCAAGAATGAATGTGAAAGCGGGGTTGAGATCATTAATTGCTGAGGACAAAGTGGGAGAGCTATAACCAATCCCTATATACATACAAGTCTGCACAGAGCAGCTACAAACCCGCCAATACAAGATCAAGAACCGCAAACACAATCTCTTGAGCTTTTTTACTAAATTGAGCTAGGAAATAGTACCTTAGCAGGCCAAGAACAAAGATTTTACAGATGATGGGCCATGTGAGTGGAGGAGGACTTCTTTTCCTGTACATGATATATGTAGTTAAACATATGTGAAGCTGGAGTGTTGCTACTTCATTTCATAAACTTGTTCTACATATAAATGTAAATATCTTGTTACCAGTAGAAAATGAGAGAAGCTGGAAGAAGAATTAAGATGGCTGAAAATGCATTGGAGTAAACAACAAAGACAAAGTCACTCATGCCTTCATTCATGGCTGCTTTAGTTAAAGTATTCAATCCCACTTCCAGGCACTCCACTGCCACCATCATTGCTATTACACCAACACTAATCATCTTTTTGTCCCTCCTTAATTTCTTCTTCCTATCACTTAGACTACTTAGTATATAATAAACTCCTCAAAGCAAAATTAAGTATAAAAGTAAATGCTTTTAAGACAACGAAAGGAGTGGTGAAGTAAGATGTGCATATATCATGATTGATCAGTTCTCTGAAGTTTAAGCTATACAACTTTTCATTTTTGACACATCTATTGTAACATAGTGGTGGACGAGGATATTTTAATGCACCTTGTGGTTTTTTCTTTGATGTTTGACAGTGGTAGGGACAAACGAAATTTATTGATAATATACAAATGTAGTCAGTGACATAGTATTTTCTTTTTTCTATATTATAAAAGTATATTACAATAAATTTTGGATTATATTAATCAAAGTCACAATCTTTAGGGAAGAAGGGGTAATTCGGTATTGTCATGCCTTTTAAAATAATCACTAATATTGACTCTTGTACCGAAGAAATAATCAATTGTAAAGTTAGTCGTGTCTGATTAATTATGTAGTTAAAATTGTCAAAAATATTGTGAAAGTTCTGGATGATATTATAATAATATATTATTTAAAGTCGGTCATAACCGACTCTGTTTTTGCCTATATATACGTGTGTAACGCATCAATGAAAATAGATATTTCTGCTTTCTTTTTATATGCTTTTCTGGTTCCTCTGTCTCTCTCTCCCTTTATTGCTTTTGTTATTTTATTGTTTTCTCTCGTCTCTCTCCTGCTATCAACTTTTGCTGTCAAATTTATCACAAGTCCCTGGTAAATTCTCTTTAAGCCCCTGATGATTATTAATTTTATTATATTCATTTATTTTAATTTTATAACACGTTATCAGCACGATCTTGAACCTGAAGTTCTTGATATTCTGACTCAATATATGTACGGCTCTGCCGACTCAATATATGTACGGCTCTGCCGACTCAATCAATGTACAGCTCTGCCGACTCAACCAATGTACGGCTCTGCTGACTCAATTATTATTATCATGCATTACAGATCTAACTATTTAATTTTATTTATTTACTTATTGTTACGTACTATATGTGTAGCTCTGTTATTATTATTTACTATTTTTATTATGTATTTCATGCACGGCTATATCGGCTCAATATATTATTAATTAATTGATTTGTTATCTCTGTTATATCTTTATATTTCATATATTTTATTCTCTCAAATTTATAATGTACTAGAACCTGAAGTTCTGGATTTTAATCAATGGAATCTGAAGTTCTAAATATTTATTGTTAAAACCTGAAGTTATTATTTTTGACCTGAAATTCTAAAAATATAAATGAAATTTTTGGCAACCTGAAGTTTCAAATATATCATTTTGATTATGTCACTAATTGTGATATTTTATGTGTATAGTCATGTCAAATATCGAAAAACCAGAATTTGCTCTACTGGATATATCAGGAAATAATTATCTTTCATGGATCCTTGATGTAGAGCTGTATCTGCAGTCCAAGGGCTTAGTTGATACAATTAGAGATAATAATGAAACATCTCTACAAGATAAAGCAACTGCAATGATCTTTATCCGCCGTCATTTACATGAGAGCCTGAAGACTCAATACCTCACAATTAAAGATCCACTGACTTTGTGGAAAAATTTAAAAGACAGGTATGACCATCAGAAAACCGTCGTCCTCCCCAGAGCCCGGCATGAGTGGAGTAATTTAAGACTCCAAGATTTCAAATCAGTCGCTGATTATAATTCTGCCCTGTTTAAGATAACCTCACAGCTGAACTTGTGTGGTGAAATACTGACTGATGCAGATCTGTTGGAAAAGACATATACTACTTTTCATGCATCTAATGTGCTCCTGCAGCAGCAATATAGAGAACGCAGGTTTACAAAATACTCTGAATTAATCTCATGTCTCTTAGTGACAGAACAAAATAATGAGCTTCTGATGAAAAATCATGAACTCCGTCCAGCTGGCGCAGTTGCACTTCCAGAAGCAAATGCTAGCACAAGTAAAGGTCGTGGACGTGGACATGGACGCGAACGTGGTAATCATGGTCGTGGTGGGTATAAATTTTCAAGTAATCGAAACCAGAAAAACATCTCTCAAAAGTGGAATGTTTATAATGCTAAACATAACAAGGGCAAAAATGTAGAGAAACATGCCCCTAAAAATTATGAAGATGTTTGTTTCAGATGTGGTATGTCTGGACACTGGTCTCGTACCTGTCGTACGACTAAGCATCTGGTTGATCTGTATCAAGCCTCTGTAAAGAGGAAGGAAAAGAAAATTGATACAAATTTTGCAGATCAAAGTGATGATCCTGTAGATATCACAAGCCTGGACTTATCGGATTTTCTTGATAATGCGGATGGAAAAGTGGATTACTCAATTGGTGATGGAGATATCCATACCAATTAGAAAGTTGCCTAGTTAATATAGTCATATTAACTTTTGTTATGTTAGTACATATTTTTGTAATCTTCCAGAAGTAAGATAACTTATTTTGCTTTATATGATGTACTAACATATGGTTTATCTGATGAAAGACGGATATGAATGAATTATCTATTCTCAAAAAGGAAGGTGCAGATATATGTATTGTCGACAGTGCAACAACACATACTATTCTTCAGAATAAGAAATATTTCTCAAATTTGTCAGTAACCAAAGCCAAGGTAAATACTATATCAGGTCCTGCAGATCTGGTTGAAGGTTCTGGAAAAGCCATAATCTTATTGACAAATGGTACTAAATTATATATAAATGATGCATTATACTCTAGTAGATCTAGAAGAAATCTACTCAGTTTCAAAGATATACGTAGTAACGGATATCATATTGAAACTACAAATGAGAAGAATGTTGAATATTTATGCATTACTAAAATTATCTCAGGCCAGAAGTTAATTGTAGAAAAACTCAAAGCTTTCTCATCTGGGTTGTATTATACAATTATGAGATCAATTGAAACTTATGTAGTTTCAAGCCAGAAGCTATTTAAACCAATAACATTTCGACTTTGGCATGACCGTCTTGGTCATCCAGGATCTACGATGATGCGTAGAATCATTGAAAATTCTCATGGGCACCCATTAAAGAACCTGAAGATTCTATTATCCAATGACAATATATGTACTGTCTGTTCACAAGGAAAATTGGTAATTAAACCATCTATTTTCAAGGTTGGTTTTGAATCTCCATATTTCCTGCAGAGAATACAAGGAGATATATGTGGACCCATTCATCCACCCAGTGGACCATTTCGTTATTTTATGGTATTAATTGATGCATCAGCAAGGTGGTCACATGTTTGTTTATTATCCAGTCGTAACATTGCTTTTGCTAGATTGCTTGCTCAAATCATTAGACTCCGAGCACAATTTCCAGATTATCCAATCAAGAGTATAAGACTAGATAATGCTGGTGAGTTTACATCAAAAACATTTGATGATTATTGCACATCAATCGGAATTGATGTTGAACATCCAGTCCCACATGTACATACCCAGAATGGTCTAGCAGAATCATTCATCAAACGTATCCAGGTGATTGCTAGAACTTTATTGTTACAAACCAAATTACCGGTTTCTGCTTGGGGACATACTGTTTTACATGCAGCAACATTGATTCGACTTAGGCCTGCAACTTATCACCAGTACTCTCCATTACAACTTGTACTTGGGCACCAACCTGATATTTCTCATTTACGTATTTTTGGTTGTGCCGTACAGGTCCCTATTGCTCCTCCTCAAAGAACCAAAATGGGACCCCAACGTCGTTTGGGAATATATGTTGGTTTTAATTCACCTTCAATTATCAGATATCTTGAACCATTGACAGGTGATCTTTTTACTGCTCGTTTTGCAGATTGTCATTTTGACGAGACAACTTTCCCACCATTAGGGGGAGGAAAAATTTCTCCTGAAGAGAAGCACAAGAAAAATGTAACTATTGGAGAGAAAAATGAGCTATCATGGAATGTGACAACAATATCTCATTTGGATCCTCGTACTACCCAATGTGAAAGTGAGGTACGAAGAATAGTTAATCTTTAGATGATTGCGAATCAGTTGCCAGATGCATTTACTGATGCTGCTAAAGTGACAAAATCACACATACCAGCTGCCAATACACCAGCTAGAATAATTGTTCCTGCAGAACAATGTAATTAGAACGCAGTAAATGAATCATCTACTGCACGCCAGAAGCGTGGTAGACCAATGGGCTCAAAAGATAGTATTCCCCGAAAACGGAGAATGAAAAATTCTGATTCTTCTGAAAATAATACTCAAGTTACAAAATCTATTATCTCTGAAAGATTAACTCCAGAAGAGTTGTAAATCCCTGAAGAGACTAAAACCCCCAAAGAGGTACAAACAATTGATGAGTCACAAAATTCTGAAAATCAAGAAATTTCAATCAATTGTGCTGAAGGTATGTGGAATCGTAATAAAATAATCATCGATGATATATTTTCATATACAGTAGCTTTAACAGTTATGAACGATGATTATGAACCACATACTGTTAATGAATGTAGACAAAGACACGATTGGCCTGAATGGAAAAATGCAATTCAAGCAGAATTAAGTTCCTTAGCCAAACGTAAAGTCTTTGGACCTGTAGTCCAAACACCTGAAAATGTCAAACCTGTTGGATACAAATGGGTATTTGTATGGAAATGTAATGAAAAGAATGAGATTGTAAGACATAAAGCAAGGCTTGTTGCACAAGGTTTCTCGCAGAGACCAGGGATTGATTATGATGAGACGTATTCACCAGTGATGGATACAATTACTTTTAGATTCTTGATCAGTTTAGCAGTCTCAGAAGGACTCGAAATGCGGCTTATGGACGTAGTGACAACATATTTATATGGGTCACTTGATACTAATATCTATATGAAAATTCCTGAAGGATTTAAAATGTCTGAAGCATTTTTCAGGGGGAGTATATTAAATCAATGTGGACATATATGCACTGTACTCTTTTTCCCTTCGATCAGGTTTTATCCCACTGGGTTTTCCTGACAAGGTTTTTAATGAGGTAGTCATTTTAAGCACATCCAAATATTATTAAATCCAGAAGATTATAATATTTTAGATCCAGCAGATCATAAAATATATTTTGTTTAGATTTTGAGTTTTTATTGGTAGAAACTTTTAATGTATTATAATAATATCATCCAAGGGGGAGTATTGTGAAAGTTCTGGATGATATTATAATAATATATTATTTAAAGTCGGTCATAACCGACTCTGTTTTTGCCTATATATACGTGTGTAACGCATCAATAAAAATAGATATTTCTGCTTTCTTTTTATATGCTTTTCTGGTTCCTCTGTCTCTCTCTCTCTTTATTGCTTTTGTTATTTTATTGTTTTCTCTCGTCTCTCTCTCCTGCTATCAACTTTTGCGTCAAATTTATCACAAGTCCTTGGTAAATTCTCTTTCAGCCCCTGATGATTATTAATTTTATTATATTCATTTATTTTAATTTTATAACAAAAAACAATATATATATATATATATTTATATAGAGTTTTTATAATCAGATTTATCTAATTTTAAAAAATAAATATTAACTAATTAAATTTATTCATTATATTTTCTCTCTTAAAATAAATTATCTGTCTCATTTAATTCAAATATAATTAATAAATTAGATTGATTGACACTTATTTTCTAATCGTGGGGGAATGCATTAAGCTCAAGTAAACATTTACAAGTATACAATAAAAAATATGAGAATTATTTAAATTGCCCTGAAAATTAGTGTAAATTCATTTTATCTAAAACTATTATTTTTTTACCCAATTTATTTTGATTTAACGAAATATTTTATGTACATTGAAATATTTCAAAACGAACTAAAAACGACTAAACTTTTATTATAAAGGTTAAGAATAAATTTTAAATTTTTAGTTCAGTAAAAAAAAAATGAATGTGTTCAGCTATTTTCAAAATCCATCACATAGTCTGAAAAAAAATGTATATATATTTTTAATTTTGATTTTACATTGAAAAAGATAAATTGAGGAAGAATGGATTATTGAACACAAATATTATTATGCGAACAACCATGTAGCATCACGTCATTCATGTTAATTTTGAAAAATAATAAAAAAAAATTTAGTAGGTTTTGTGTAAGAGCAAAATACACGAAACCCCTCTCAGGTAAGACCTAAATCAGTTATAAATAAAGATTGAGTTTAATAACACAATACCTCCGAATCAACAGTATCTATTAACCAACTCTCGGTTGATCAAGGGTAATTTCGTCATTTACTGATAACAAAAATTATTAAAACCATTTTTCCAAAACCTGATCTCCCACCACTTCTTCTTCTTCTTCTTCTTCTCCTCCTCTTTTTCTTCTCTGCCTCTACCTGATCAGACTACCTTCGGACTACCTTCTTCTTCTTCTTCTTCTTCTCCTCTTTTTCTTCTTTTCTCCCTGATCTGGGTTCGAATGACGCGAACCCAGATCTGATCTGGGTTCGTCGTCGCGAACCCAAATCTGATCTGGGTTCGCATCGTCG
Source organism: Dimocarpus longan (assembly GCA_022984855.1). Taxonomy (NCBI): domain Eukaryota; kingdom Viridiplantae; phylum Streptophyta; class Magnoliopsida; order Sapindales; family Sapindaceae; genus Dimocarpus; species Dimocarpus longan. The sequence continues at coordinate 20,690,335 of CM041022.1, forward strand.
CGCACCCAGATCAGATTTGGGTTCGTCGTCGTCGCAAACCCAGATGATCTGGGTTCACGTCGTCGCGAACCCAGATCAGATCTAGGTTCGTGACGGATCTGGGTTCGTCGTCGCGAACCCAGATCGTATCTGGGTTCGCGACGACGAACCCAGACGTCTGGTTCGTCAGACCTGGGTTCGGCGTGGTTCGCCGAACCCAGATCTGGGTTTGTCATGGTTGGACGAACCCAGACGTGGTTCGACGAACCCAGATCTGGGTTCGTCTGAGTTCGAACCCAGATCTGTTTGAAGATGATGTCTGGATGTGTTTGAAGATGATATCTGGATGTGTTTGGATTTTTGCAGATGATTAATGATATGTTTGAGTTTTTACATATTGATGTGAGTTTTTGCAGGGAGTGATCATTTATGTCTGGATGCAGATTGATATTTGGGAGATGAAGGTTTCTGGATGAGTAGAAACCTTCATGATCTCCTGATGAAGATGAAAGTTGAGATTGAGTGTTTTAAATTTTAAAAGAAAAAAAAATTAATTTTAAAAATGGAGGGTATTTATGTCTTTACACTTTAAATTAAAGTTGACCGTTAACTTTAACACATTTTGACCGTTAAACTGGGGTTATTGTGTTATTAAACTCAATATTTGATTATAACTGTATTTATGTCTTACCTGAAGGGGGCTTGGTGTATTTTGCTCTTTGTGTAATTACTTCCAAATCTCTCGCGTACATACAATTTCATCTAACATTAAATGTGTAAATTGCAAATAAAGAGAGAGAACAGGGTCAAAGGTGTGAAAATGAATGCTAACAACTAAAACAGAGATGATGTGTCAAACTTCGAGCAGGCAGGTGGTGGTGCACCCGCTGCTTGAACAAAATTTTTCTCCATGGCATGGCAACATAAATGCATACGTAGGCCCTTCCGTCATATGAATCTGTCAACTTCAATCACTTCTGGCGATTTGGAAGTTTGGTTTTTTTTATTTTCTTTACTCTTGCCGGTTGCACCCAAAACCTGGAATTGGCACTCCCGTAAATAATAAGATATTTTTTCTTAACTAGTTAAAATATCAAAATTATGAAATGAATTCGTTGTTTTTCTTTAAATCTGACTCATGGAGTTTACAACTCTACCTTATCGTTGACAATTTGATATTGATATATAGGGGATATTTACTGGTTATAAATATAAATATTGGAAAGTGTATACTATAGGTCTCAATTAGGTAAATCGGGATGGGCCTGATCGAAAACTGTAAGGTTTAACCAAGCTTGGTGATCAAGTACCGGCCAATCCTTAATTATTTTTAATGTTATCTACACATCTTTAAAAATGTATGTGCATTATTTGATAATTACACTAAATTAAATTAAAAAAGATATTTTAAAAACAATTTTAGTAAATTTTATTTAACAAAATATAATGCAATGTAATTAAAATTATATATCATATTTTCTCAAAACAATTTTTAATGGAGCCTGCTTTTAAAAAGGTACACATACCATTTTCATAAGATGCAAATATTGCTGCACATATTTTAATGAGACCCAGTCCAGCCTGCCCAGAGCAAGTTTGCTAGCATGGGCCACAGACCCTGACCCTATTGTCAAGTTTGGTCCTTACACTGGTTAAAAGTCAAGCTCAACAATCACAATTTAACAGCTTGAACTTGGACTCCGCCCTTAATTTGAGATTGGGGTGCAAGCTGGGCTGGGATTTCCCAGTTCGGCCCAATTGCCACCTCTGTACTCAACCAAACCAATAGAAGCATCCATGACCAAGGGTGATGTACTGTATGCTTTGTGTGATGGAAAGGCAACATTTGTGAATGGTAACAATTGTTGATTGATTCAGATCACTTCTTTATGTTTCTCAAATTAAATCTCAAATTGCCAACATTACGGTTTTTTTCTTTCAGTGTCAAGCCACAAACCGCACAATTTTCTATAATTGCGTTTTGATTATTATCAATAAAAAAATAAATGAAATGTAGAGCCATCACGTTTTTCACAATGTTTGAACATATGTGAATGGTCAAACTGATCAAAGTCATGTAGCAGTTATTAATATGGGGAACCACATCCACCAGGTGTAGAAAATGCGCCTCAGATACTCACATGGGTGTGTTCGATCTTCATTTCCTGTTTGGTTGCCTAGAAAGCTGACCGAAACAACCCAGGAAACACCTACCAAAATTTTCAATGGTACAGTTTCCAATGCTTGAAGCGAATGTGGGTTGCAAAATTACTTCTTCAAGACATATTCATAACTTGTTTTCAATTAATTGTTGTGTCACAGGCTGCTAAGGTGCTTACAAGTCTATATTGGACTAGAATTCTAGTGAATTGTTCCTGGTGCTATATGTCTAACTACCATGGCAAGACTTTAAGACCATCCAACGAAGACATAAGGTTTGAGTATTGTTGCTTCTCAGTCTGCTGCATTTGTTGTTAATCAAAATTACCATGCATGTCTCCTTTTTATTCAGTGTTATCCATGTAACCTTTAAAGGAACTTAGAGAAAGAGTATAGTTAGGTGATTTGATGAATTGGTTATGTATGAATGCTAATCTGTTGAAGTTGATTTCATGTGTATTTTATGTCAGTTTTAAATTGATAAGTAGTTTACTCATAGGAACATCCTTTTGCCTTGAAATGCGCTCTTCTGTTCTGTGTTTTGTTATATAGACATCGTGTATCTTTGGTATTTTGGAATAGTGATACAGGTTACATAGGCAACATAAGTTCCTTCTTGGTTTGCAAACCAAGTTCTTCTGGTAGAAATAGAAAATGAAATTTGGTAACTCTTTAAGATCCCTCTGGAAGATTTCAGATTTCTCAACTCTTACTTTTTGCATTGCTCAAATCTTCCTTGTGACCTATTTATTTCTGTTTTGTGGTTAAAGGGGTAGATCTACCTGCAATACAGAAAGAGGTAGGAGAGCAACAATGGTTGCACTGCCCTGAGAGCATCTAGAATTTCATATATCCTTCCCATGAGGCTGTTAGGACCTTCTATAGAAGTTTTAACATCACTGAAGCCTGCAAAGATTGAAACATTGTTCCTTGTCAATCTGTGGGCTCAAGCCTGCAAATGCATCAGCACCGAAGGCTTTAGGTCGTACAATCTCTTCTGCAACCAACAAGCTAAGGCAATTCATGTCATTCCATTATTTCGTGAACCAGCGCCATCTACGGCATGTTGTCAACAACTCAATGTGCAATTCACCTGGTATTTCTGCAACTGGGTTGGGGGTAGGGATCATTAGCCTTAGAAACAATAGCAACCAACAAATGCTCTGATCAGGAGCTGAGCTTACCAGAGGATCCATAGGCTGCAGTGATTAATGCATGTCATAAATGCAGGCTGGTCATCAAAACTTCTCTTTACGTGTTTCTTCTTTGAAAACAAATAATTGTTCTTTTGTCCTAAGTTATTGGCAGCATATTTTGAGGGTATTTCGAGGCATCTTTACGGTATACAAGATCATACTCTATTCCTTAATGTAAAATATCTGGATGATGCATCCAAAAATTTGAGGTTTCGTTATGTTGATAGCCGATATCAAATTTTAGTCTGAAGTATTGTTAATGTGAACCTTGCATTTTGGTTGCCAGCACCAAATGTTGCGGTATGGCTTAGTCAAAATTAGAGTACTAGCTGAAAGTAAAATGGATTGCAGTGAGTGGTCTTAATCTTAAATAAAGTGAAACTTGAAGGTGGCTAGAGGATGCACTAGTGGAAAATTGGAACCTGGCATACACAACCATTTGATTGGCTTTCCCAAAAAGAGACCATCTTTGCATTGGTAAAGTGAATAGATCTGTCGCCCGTGAGCCAAACTATTTAAAATGACGGAACTAGAAAATTTAGTTCCTAGCAAACTTTTACCAATACAAGAAAGAACTTCTGTCAGAAGTAACCTATAAGCCTTGATCCTACATTAAAGCTCGTTCAATAGTCACTTTTCAATGCCTTACAGCTCAAGCTTTGTGATAATATGAGCTCAAAATTGATTAACATAAGTCCAGCTTAAATGTCTGTTTGGAAAAGCCATGAGATGTGATGATGTGTACAGGATGTAAGTATGTCTATGTTATCTTTTAGATCCAGTCATCAAAAGCACATAACATGACCTCAATGATATATATACTTACATGTTAAAGGGAAACAATTCCCAATATCGATTCACATGTTTGTGAATAACGCCTAATCGCTTTAGCATTGCATAGGATATTAGGCAACAAGTTAGATTATATGTTGAAATCAACTATGAATCTAATGCTACACCAGCATGATCAAAGTAAATAGTGAAGTTCTGTAATTTTCAAGGATTGTAAAATTCTTTTTTTGTTTTTAAGTTATAATTGGCCTATGTCACGCTCTTCTTGTTTAGAATTCTGAAGTCATTTATATCAGACACCACTAGATCAGATGCAACTGCAGTGAATTAATTTGAGCATTTGTCTGACATCCACTTTAAAATGCAATTTATGGTAGTGTCATTGCATTAAATCAATATATTGGTATGAACGGTAGGATATTTAAAAATTTTAGTGAGGAATTCTCTGAGACTTCTAATGCAGACAGCTATTTGGATGCTGGACCACTGTAGTTCCATCTGTTTCTAGGTGGTCGAAATGTTTGAATGCCATGGTCCTAATGTTTTAGTGACTATACTCATCTTTTCAAGCATCACTTGGAACATTTTTGCTCATGTGTGGTCCTAGACTAAATATCATGGAAAAGGGTATAGCTCTAAATCATCAAAGGTCCTTCTTGAGCTCTTCTGTTAAGGATTTATTGTCGAAATTAAACTGTAACTCAGAGGAGGTAATATGTCAATGGAAATGCTGTAACTTGGCACATTAGTGTTTTACACTATCAAGCTACATCCAAAGTGGACAAAGATGGTGATTGCAAATTCTTTAACTTAGCATACTGTTAGCGCACGTTTTGAAGTACTTGGTTGCATAGTTCAAAAAAATTCACAAGCAGGTTGCTTCAGCAGTTTCAGTGAACCCATTAAGGTTGATCGGATGTAGATCATAAATGTATTATTTTCTTTATCAATGATAAGTCTTGACCATTTTAGTTTAAATATAATAAATTTTCTCACAGAATGTAAACGAAGTTGACTCAACCAATTTTCTTGCAGATTGTCAATTACCTAGTACACAACCTGGAATAGAGCCAGAGGAGGAGCATAAAGACGGTGCAGGGACTTTTGATACAATGGAATATCAACTCTATATATATCGGCACATCAGGTTCACAATCCAACAACAAATCGAAAAAATTAATTAATTAATGGAGACATGACAGAACTCATTGAATTGGTAATTTACATGGTTAGAATTCGTCTGCTCATGTCGTTTTGCCACAACTTTCATATGTTCAAATCCATTTTTTAAAGTTTATGGAGGGAGATAGATGGTTACATGAAATTATTGGACTAAGTATAATATAAAAAGCATAGGCTAATGAACTATGCCCCTGTCGAGTATAATTCTAAATTGCTATGCATCATATCTCTAAATGCATACATTGTTAGGACATAAGTCCGTCCCTATCACGCTTCCCTTGATCAAACCTTCATGCACAGAAAGTTTTGTGTCACTGAAGCATGCTTATGAGATAGGCCTCAGATAAGATTACCTGAAAGTGGGTAATTTCTTGTCATCAATGTTGTCTGTTAAGAGTAGGGAAATGAAAATTGACAGGCAATAAAAGAGTGAGAGCAAATGAAAGGAGAATTAAGTGTCCTAATCCAGATAAGGAGTAAAGTTGATTAGAACCTTGTATCTTTTTGATTGAATTTAACTTTATTGTACATAACAAAATAAAGCTTACATCTTTTACTGAATGTCTCATACTAGAAGTTACATCAACCCATGTGAGAAGGGAAATTAATAGTTGGATATATACAATCATATCATTTTATGCCTACCATTTTGTTAGCATAAGCCATTTTACTATCAATTATTGGAAATGAATAGGACAAGTAGTGTAGCTTATTTTACAAATGATGGATGTGATTAGAGACATTAGAAGGAATATAAAGGACAAGTAGTGCCTGATATACTGAAATCATCAATTATTTGTGCTAAAGATGTTTTTAACTTGTTTTAGTAACATTATTTGATACAATAAAGGACAGTTAGCAAATACTTGGTAATGAGACCTAGGCATGTGACTGGAGGTGGGTATGTGGTAACACGTGGAAGTCACATGCCCAAGAGTGAGGAATGAAGATGCTCTTGTCCGAGCTGGTTTAGCAAGTACAACAGAGGTTGATCCACCTCCTTTTGAGGTCTCTAACAGAGGGACAGAGACCACTCAGTGCAACCCATTGGCTGCTTGTACCAAGTACGTTACCCTCTTTCCTTCACTGAACAGAGAAAAGAGTGAAGAGGGTCCCCCAGCTCACCTTTCGCTTCGCACTTCAGACTTGTTATGGGTCCAAAACTTTTCCAATGGCTTCACAACTATCTACTCAATCATAATTCTATAGTTTGAATTGCTCATTTAATCATAAAGGGTAACAAATTCTCCCCGGATAACCACACATAGAAGCAAACAAATATAGTTTATATAATGTATGATAATTTACAAATAATTGTACATTTTTAATAATTATGGTCTTATCTCTAGAACCAGTGCCCAATAGCAAAATTATGTACGATGATGATGATGTTATGGTAAAATTATCGTCCCTGAAGCAATAGAACGTGTTAAATTGACAGTTGCCTACCATGGCATCATGGTTGATGAAACCAGTCCATAGTTTGCATGCCCAAGGAAGGCAAAAAGGGGAATAGGGCTTACAAAGAGAGTGTGGGCGGGGCATGACCAACTTAAAAGAGGGGCCACCAAAGTAGCTGCCTATTATTATTTGGACATGCATCCGTAAGGTAATGCACATGTATCACTATGCCAATGTAGAAGAGGTATGGCTAGGTGCTGTAACTTATAAACATATGTACCATTATTTGTACCATGTCTATCACATAAAGTGTCAATAAAAGTCATCATAATCTGCATTGTAGGACCCAGAATGACTAGGCTCTTGATCTCTATCATAAAAAAGAAGGAAAGATTCTGATCGAACCATCATCAAGTAAATGTGTATGAACGTGGAAAATCTCAAATATTTGCTTTGGAATTTATTTTCTTTATATATATATGTGTGTGTGTGTGTATGGACATATGCTTTTGTAATAGAGAAGAGAGAACAAAGAGCATCTTGAGTACACTATGGCCATTGCCCCATGTGCAATCCCTTCTGTAAAGACACGAAGAAAAAATGGGAAAGTAGTAGTGGTATCGGTTTGGCAATGAAATGACATTGTTGGTGAGATCATAATGTGGATTTTTAGACATACTATGGTTAGTAGTTGGGGAGAAGATGGAAGAAAAGTGTCCTAGTTTTGTTAGCCCTTTTGAGGCCTCTAGAAAGGGGGAGAGAGATATTCATGGTCATGAGTGAAGTGGAGGCATTTTTCTGGGTGATGGATCAAATGTCTCTATCACTTTGTGACCCCACATATCTCAGTCACGTTGTCTTCAACTACACAGCTTTATATGTCTATTCCATCTCTCTATGATTGCCAGTCCCTATCACTGCCATGTTGCTTAAAGAAGCTAGCATCAACAGAACCCCACACAACTAGTAATTCAATCATAGCTTTGATTTCTCACTTGACTGTCAACACATATAATAGGAATCATAATATATAAATATATATGTACAGGAAAACCAAACTACTTGTAACTTCTATCGGTCACTAGCCTAGCTAATACGTGCAAGTGTACTTGCATGGCTCCATCAACTTGTCACTAGACTTTTAGGACCTGAGCTTCTTGATTAATGATGATAATTAACAACGGGGTCAATGCAATGATAGGATTATGATTGATGATCAGGGCAAGAAATATAATTAATCGCGTTTGGTCATGGTATATTGGTTTGGCTGCTTTATTTTTTATGATGTTGATGGATGATGAAAGTGAGGGGACATTAAATTGGAGGGACAGCTAAATCTTTATTAACTTGAGGTGGATTGTGTGTTGAACATCTGTGTGCACAATAAGGGTTAGGTGGTCCCTCATCTGAATCGTCCAATAGATTGAAAACTCTAGTGGGGGTGATGATACCAAATCCCTTTCTATTTGGCCAAAATGAGAGAGAAAAAAGAAATGGTATCTATCTCTGACCTTTGCGTTGAGAGAGAAAATAATAATAATAATAAGTCAGGTAATTGGATGGTCTAGATGGCAAGGATGATCATGAGCAATTCAGCTTCCTTATTTGATGGTACTGATGATTTTTGAGGAACACAGAGTGGAGGACTTTTTCCCACATTGATGTTATAGGAAAGTTGGGTGGGAGTGGGAGAGGCTAGAGAGAGTCAAGTATTACTATAAGTTCTTTTTTTCAAGGAAAAAAAAAGGCTAGTTTTACAGCTATGAAAACGTTGGAGAAAGATGACTTAAAAAAAAACTATATGATCTTATCATTTCTTTTTAGTCTCTCCTTTTCCATCTTTTTCTGTTTTTGTTTCTTAGGTGGGTACACTTAAGCTTTACTAGGGCTAGATTCTGACCACCATCCCTTCACGTGATGCCCTTGGAGTTTTTCTCTCTGTAGCTAAGTTGAATTCCCAGTTATTTTTTTATACATTTGACCAACCCAATCGATCAACTCTTTGGTATTTCTTGATCAAGAATTATACGAAGCATGTAATACATTTATGTTGTTAGCTTAATAATGTACAGTGTGGTGTTGGCCATTTCTTATTTTTATTACTTTATACCCTTCAGGCCACTGGAATTTGTAATAAGTGAGTGATGGCTACATTCATGGAAATTGTTATTTCACCAAAATTAGCCTTTGCAAGATGGTATGTATACTACTCTTAGCTATTCCTTTAGTAATTAATAGTACAAAAATTAAGCAAATTATTAATCTGAATATCGGATCAACAATAGTAAAAAAGAAGAAGTACCCATTTGGGTATACATTAGTTGGCTTCCATGAAACAAGCATTAAAGCAACCCACATCCACTTTCAAGAAACAAATAATAACAAATTAATTTCATCATCAAAATCCATTACTTTTCATTCATTTAACCTTTAGAAGTATAATAGATTTCATGAATATAACATACGCATTTAACGCATGAACGGTCACTAGGACAATAAGATGGAACATTTGCAAACTTCAATCCCATGTGTGATTGCATGGCATGCAATGCATGAACTTCATTTGAGCATGCTATATATATGCATGCATGAAACATGCATGTAGATTTCAGATTTTTTTAAGAGGTCCTATGAACTACAAAGGAAAACATGTTGGGAAACGTGTATCATACAAAGTTTAATTAAAAGGTAGAAAACAAAGTACTTAGTTTTGAGGATTAGATTTTTCATCACTCCAAGAAACACTGAAATTAAGATCTTTGGACATCATCGATACCTATTAACCAACCCTTTCTAACAAAACCAAACCAACTGATCTGTACTTTTTGTTTCTGTTTTTTAAAACCAATAACAGTGATCTAGCCCTCAACCAACCCATCTTGTAATGTAATATGCTATCAAACATTCCAAAATTGTATCAAATTAGACCCCTTGTGCCATTCTTGCTCCCACTCAATATTACTTAAGTATAAAACATACACACGAATTCTAGGGAGAAGAGGAAGATTTGCCTGCTTTTGGAATATGCATTATTGGATATGTTTTCCTGTTGTACCTATTCTGATATCATAATCTATCATTCTGTCTTCATCACAGACATACACTCACAAACATTTTTTTCAATTAATAGATTTTGTTTTTTGTTAGATTAAACACATTTTTTAATATCAAATGGGACACTGAGAAGGATGGGAAGAGCAGAGATTCCACTTCTTTAATGGAAGAAAGGGATGGGGCAATTCAACATCTGTTTTTCTTGACCAATACTCTTGTCTTCTGCCATTCTTTAATTCCCATACTCATATAGGGCTGTATCCAATGCATCGAATATCAGCACATATATCACATCATAGATATGTATGATAATTGTAATCTTTTTAATATTATATTATGTGATTAAAATGAAAGACATACGACACGTCCAATGCACCTAAGTACATCAATCTCATATAAATTTACTGAGTTATTTGATAAGAAGAAGCAGCAGAAATAACTTGTCACCAGAACTAACACCAGTAGAAGAATCCAAAACTCATTTACTCGTAGCCCCAACACACACTCCTTTAGCTGACGTCATCAAGCAGAGGCTTGTCTCCAACTCTATAATATTTTATTAAGCTTAAAGGGCGACCGTACATCCATGCAATGCAGTTACATGTTTACCAAAAAAAAAAAATTTGTTAAACTGCAATGACTGGCCTATTTATGACACCCCCAATCTCTGCAGCAGAAAAAACAAATGGGGTTTGCCTTGAAAAGAAACTTGGGAAGAGAAAATATGATGAAGATATCAATCTCTGTCACAATCAAGAAATAAAGAAGACAAGGAGTGCTGGTGGTTTGTATCTTATGTGGTGAATTATGGACTGATTAAATGGTTAACAAGAGACAGAAATCTTAATTAAAGGTGGTCAAAGACAGTAAAATTGGACTGTCTAAACGTTCTTGTTGTCAGGGAAGGTGAAATGAAAGCACTGAAAGCTCCTTTTAGTCATCATGAAACCTGCACAGAGAAAGAGAAGAGACATAGAGATAGAGAGAGAATCCGGAACTCATAAAACCAACCCTTCAATTGAAAATGATATCTACTAAACTAGTACACTGGACTCTATGCGGTTTTTGCATCAATGTTTGTGTATATTAAGTGCATAGAAATAGAACTGTGATGGATTGATTTCACTGAATAAGGTAGAACACATTATCATACAAGCTTTTCTTCTTGGCTCAGCGTTTTGTTTTTAAAAACTATTGTCACACAAAACGACCAAACTGTCTCTATCCATGACTGTGTAGTCAAAGAAATTAAACATACATATTTATCAAGTTTATCAGATCTAATATGATTTCTGAGTTGTTTCTACTTTGATTATGGGGTCCTCGGTTGCAGAGTCATGATACACGCACCATAAAACTATTCATGCTAAGATTGTGGTGGATAAAAGCAAAAATTGTACAATTTTATAAAGTGTATGGCCGGTGATGGCATGCAGCTGTTCATCACCAAGTTGTGTGCATATGAACATATTGAGAATGTGTTTCATAGCTTGACATGTAAATTACTTGTTTTGGTTCATGTACATTCAGCTGTGTGTGTATCTATTTCTGAAACATTTACATGTGCCAAGATTGAAACTTGTAGTGTTGCAAAAATACCTAATTGTACGGCTTTTACTTTTGTTTTTAACACATACAACTTTAATATTATATATTTAGTAATATCTGGGATACAAGTCACTCCACCGTCATAAACCCAGTTAATGACGTGTTGAGTCTGCCGACCATTTTCCAATTTATTGTCAACCATACCATGTCATTACCACTTCCACTACACTCAAAGTCTTCTAGTGTATAATCTGCACAATTTTTTCAACAACTTAAAATGAAGAAATCATCGCTATGTGAAATATGTTGGCTACAAGTACAACAACTATCTCATATGTTCTAGTGATTTTGACACCTATTGTTAGACTATCATGAGATTTTTCTAGACAAATTGTTTTTGTCCATATTTTGCTGTGCTGTACATGTTTTTGTCAAACTTATTGATTGAAATCTTAGGGTAATCCATATTTTAAGGATATAGTCTTGATGTATTTGGTAATTGGTTGGGTATAAGGATATTTTACCAATCTCTTTACCCCTAATGCATTGTCTTTTATAATTGGTTGGGTGTGAGGATATTTTACCAGTCTCTTTGGCCCAAATACATTGTCTTTTATATATATATAGAGAGAGACAAAATCGACAGCCCTTAAACATTACAAAAATTGTTATACACAAAATTGAACTTCACTGCAACTCAACCATATTATCTTTTTAACTTTTTTTTATTTGTTACAATAATATTTTGATAACGTACATAAATTACACACGCATATATATATATATATATATATATATATATATTGCACTTGCAATCCCTACCTAGACATTCACAAGTTTTTCTTCTATAAGACCATCAAACATCACAAATTTCAAATTCTTGAAATAGAAATATTCTATATTGATGCAAAGACTCATCTATCTACAAGAGTCATGATTACATGTTTTAGACTTTCTCCATCCACAAACATTTGCAAATTAGTTAAGAATTAAAATTTCCCACTTGAATAATCTAAACATTCATTGCTACAAATCAGTGGCGGTGCAGTTTGTTGTTTAATATTATATATCTGTTGACTCAGTAAATGAAGAGAGTGGCAAGAAAAATTTGATGGGACTGAACTGAGTGGTAATTCACTAATACTAGCTAGTATTATTCTAATACCTTGGTGTGCGTCAGTATGTGTGGTAAGAAAATGTATACAAAAATTTGGATTCGCATCATCAGAGAAACGAAGCCATGTATGTACTACTAACTGATGATCAAAATGTAGTGTAAGAATAACAAGGTTTGGTCTCTGCAGATAATAATAATATTAACAGTAGAAAAGATGAAATAAAATAAGAAAGTAAATGGAGATTTGTTTTGAATAGATGATTGATAAACGGACCGTTGAGAAATGGGAAGGCAAACTAAAGGCTGGCCCTCATGAAATCATTTTTTGGTAAAATTTAATGCATTATTAAATATGTACAGTACCATAGTGATAGAGAGGGACACAGGTATAAATATGAGATTTTCCTTCTTTGTGTGCTTGTATAAAGAGGATAGGCTTATGTGTTTTTTCCTTCTTTACAAGGAAGAAAAAAGAGAGAGAGAGAAGGGCATATAATTGTGAGGAGTTTTGATGGAAGAACATCTCAATCCACTGGCTGTTACTCATCTTCTTCAGCACACTCTAAGAAGCCTGTGCATTCAAGAGGACTCTCAGTGGGTTTATGCTGTCTTTTGGAGGATCTTGCCTAGAAACTACCCACCACCCAAGTAAGCAAATTAAAACTTTGTGTTATTAATTAATTAATTCTACCTCTAAAAATATTAATCATTTGCTTGTTTAACACAATGTCTTGATATTGTCTTTAATATAGATGGGATGGTCAAGGAGCTTATGATAGGTCAAGAGGCAACAGGAGAAACTGGTATGCTTTTTAGTCTTTTAGTAGCATGAATGACTATAACAGTATTATTTAGTTATGTGTGTATTATTATTAATGGCAGGATATTGGTTTGGGAGGATGGTTTCTGCAACTTCGCAGCCTCAACAGCTGAGGTCAGTTCTGGGGATTGTCCAAGCTCCTCAGTGTATGGCAACTGTGAATTTCAGCACTATCAAGGGCTGCAACCTGAGCTCTTCTTCAAGATGTCACACGAAATCTACAACTATGGAGAAGGGTAGGTGAAAAACTTTATGAAAAAACAATTTTACTCTTATATTTTATGTAATTTGGTTCAATTAAATCTGCATCTGACTCTGAAAGCAAATAAATTGATTTGGTGGTTTTATATATATGGATAGTTTGATAGGAAAAGTTGCTGCAGATCATAGTCATAAGTGGATATACAAAGAACCAAATGACCAGGAAATTAACTTCTTGTCAGCATGGCACAACTCAGCAGACTCAGTAAGTATTTATATACATGTGTGTGTGTGTCCTGTACTTGGTTGCACTAGTTTGAGTTTTAATGCTAGCAGAAAATATCTGTCTACTTTTTACTAAAATGTATGTTTCTTTGCAGCATCCAAGGACATGGGAAGCCCAGTTCCAGTCTGGTATAAAGGTATAACTGCACACACACACACACACACAACTTCACTCTCTTTAACATGTTAAATAGATCTATTTGTTTTTCTATATATATTTTTTTCCTGACTTGATATCATTTGCAGACCATAGCCTTGATTGCTGTTAGAGAAGGTGTTGTCCAACTAGGAGCTGTACATAAGGTCTTCTTTTTCTCTCTCAAAACAGCACAAACACTAAGCTTATTATAATTATTCACTGATATATATATGTATATATATATATTTGATTGACGATTGTGAAGGTGATTGAAGACCTGAGCTACGCTGTTCTACTAAGAAAGAAGTTCGGCTACATAGAGAGTATTCCTGGAGTGCTTTTGCCACATCCATCATCATCGGCATACCCTTTTAAAGTGGATGGTTATGGGGCAGCAGTACCGGACTCATGGTATTATCAAAGCACACTAGCACCACCACAACCACCAGAATTCTATGACCATTTCAACCAACCAATGAAGATCACACCCTCCATGAGCAGCCTTGAAGCCCTCCTCTCAAAGCTACCATCAGTGGTGCCACCTTCATCTTCGGGTTATTCTGAGTCACAGCCAATGTTAATGTCACAATTCGCATCAACCCAAAAGCCTATGGAGTTCATCCAAATGGAGAAAGTCACCAAAGAAGAGGTGGATGAAGAGAACAGGAGTAGTGAACATGATGTGGGTGAAAGTAGCAGCTTAATGTCTGGTTATGGTCATCAACATCATTTTCATCACCATCACGTCTGAATGCAAAACGGGGCTTGAAGACATCAAAAATTATTATTATTATTATTATTATTACTACTACTACCATGATGTAGGAGGAATCAAGTGGTTGGTATTGTCCAACGCTGTCAAGTTTGTCTAGTTTGTTATGTTATCGTCTGTCTCACTGTAAGTTTGTACTGCGCTTGATTTAGCTTTTGTAGCTATAAAAGCTGTTTTTAGTCCTAGATTCCCAGTAGATATCATATATATAATAATTAGTCCACTTCTTACTTTATCTATGAATATTTTTACTGTTTCTGCGCACTGGTGGAAGTACACACTGCAACTTGCATATGTGTATGTTAGTGTTCGTGTGATCGTGCATGATGAGTGAGAAAAGTTTTATTGGCTAATGTGCACCAACATAGTTCCAGAAGCAGTTTACTGCAGAGAAGCATTCAATTATCCATCCCAACATCAGCTGATAACGAGGGTTTTATTTATTATTATTTTTTTTTGTAGGAAAAATGGTAATTGTGTTAACCACAAGAACCACCAAACAGGTTTTTATCTTTGCATGGAAAGTTTACTAAGCAGAAACAAAAGACACGGCATTATTTTAGTAAAGTTTGGTTTTCAGTCCATAAACAAATATGTACAAAAATTATAACACAATTATCATGATTTTATAGTTTCAATCAAAAGAACAAATTATCATGATTTTATGGCCAAATAAAAGAGAATAGAATGATGATAAGGATGAGAAGACAAAAACACTACGGGGACAAATTATCATGATTTTATGGCCAAATAAAAGAGAATAGAATGATGATAAGGATGAGAAGACAAAAACACTACGGGGTATCTAACCAATTTACCGTCCACGCGAATTAGATGAACCAATGCAAATTTCCTTCCACAAAATTTATGATCTTAAGGCATTATTTCTATACTTGGTCACTTTGCCACTTGCATACAAAATATATGGCATCAAAAGTTGAATAGAAATTGGTGATTTTTTTTTTTGTTGGTATATAAACCACAGCAACAATGGAGAGAATTCAATTCAATTGTAAAGCTATAGACAAATGTTTCAACTAACAACTTCCTTCACTCTCAAAAGTACGTAGAAATTTAACATCAAGCGTGTCATATAAACCAATTTAAGCTTTCTATTGACTTCCACATTAAAATGAAAAGGTAGAAACCATAACTCAAAGTAAACAAAATACTTTAAAAAGCCCTCAAATGGTGTTTTTGGGCGAGATGGGGCAAACAAATTGCTATTCATCAGCTAAAAGCAAATCATAATACAAGGACAGAGATATGAAGAGTAGTATAATGGGTAATTTCTAGTGAATTTTTTTCCTCTTCCTCATAGGCCTGTTCTAATGAATTTTCTGATTCCAAATAACAGCAAAGCATCCTATTGATATGTGTCGGTCTTTTCCTTGAAGTGCTCAAGTAGGTTTGGAATGCTCATAACTGAATGGTCTGCTTTATCTCTCACCCGCACACTCACCTGAAACCCGAAGAACCAGATATCATATATTGACTAAAAATTAACCCTTTAATCAACAGAATAAATATATTTGACACGATGAAATGAGTAAAGCAATACCTGTCCAGTCTTGGCTTCTTCTTCACCAACAACCAATATAAAGTTGTATTGTGCCAATTGAGCTTCCCGTACCTACAGGTAGTCTCTTAGTGATCAGATCACATTCTACTATTGTATTTTTATAAATGGCAGCGACGAATTAATAAAGCAACAACAAGCAGTCTCAAAAGATATCCTAATATGACATAAGAAGTTGTCTCAATCATTCATTGTGTAAGAGTGGAGAAATTCCTAATGCTAGGTAAAAGACAGATGCCACTAACTCTTTCCATTGGCAAATATGTATCATGTGCCACACAGCACAATAGAATGTTCGCACAATCACATTTGATGTTCAGTGAATGATTAGACTCCCATGATATTGCCCATTAGCTACCATTGCTTCAATTTTGAGAGAAGAAAAATTAAATGCAATTGGACAATTACGGCAAATATCGAAGCACGTAGGCATATTAATCAGTCCAATGAAAATTTAATTTCAATCATTGTGCTAAACTTTACACATTCATTTGACTAGCAGCATATACAATTTCTCAAGAACACCACTCTCATGGAAGATTGAAGATTAAGTACTTGTTGACATCAGCAAATCACAGCTTATACACTCACAGAATATGAGGCTCCACATAGTTTGGCAATATGCTTTTCATAAGAAACCAAGCACACAATATTCAATGTCCAAAAAGGAAACAATATGCAATATGCAAGATCCCCAAAACCATACAAGGCAGTCTATTAGAAAAAAAATGAGGAAGCAGACGAACCTTTTTCTGGATTTTTCTATCCGTAGAATCTACATCAACATAATAGCCTGCTTTCTTTATCTGATCTTGCACCTACAGTAAAAAAAAAAAAAAAACACAGCAAGAGATGATCTATCAGAAACTTGAAACCAACACAGATATTTACAATTCATATCACTCCCCTCAATCAGAGAGTACTGCAGAGATCTGCAATGACTGAAAACCTTTAATTTAATCCTCCTCAAGCATGTCATCAATTACAACTGAAGAACTCATAATTAGACACAAATAGAATGTATTGCAAGATGAGGAATAACTAGTCCTTCGCAATATGTAAATGGCTCAAGATATGACAATGATAACATATACATGAAACTTAAGAAATTAGCCAAAGAAAGATATTTCTAGTTCTTGAGGAAACAAGTGCAAGTAGCCAAAAGTCAGACAAGGTATCTGTCTAGCCCTTTAATATGAAGACAATAACACATCATATCAGAAACATGCCAATATACCGAGCCAGTAACCTCTATGATGTATAAAAGCATTATAGCCTAGAATTGTAGAAGCTTAACACAGCTGGACATTACAACATCCAAACAATAAGCATTGAAGAGAAAATGAGCTAGACTACCTGTAGTGCATATGGCTGGGATTTCTCTGACACTGGGCAAACAATGGCTTGACGCGGACTAAGCCAAAAGGGCCACTTCCCTTTGTAATGTTCTAACAATATAGCAAACATACGCTCAACAGACCCCAATATAGCTCTGTGTATCATAACAGGTCTCTCCATCTTGTTTTCATCTTCTGCTGAGTACTCCAACTTAAAGCGATCAGGAAGCTGGAAGTCAAGCTGTATCCACATGTATCCATTAATTATTAAGTTTCTGCAACACTAAAATTGAGCAGCCAAAAAGGCAAAAACAGAAGTAACTATCAATAAGAACCTGTAATGTTGCACACTGAAATTTCCTCTTCAGGGCATCAGAAACACTTATATCTATTTTTGGTCCATAAAATGCTCCATCTCCCTCATTTATCTGCACACATGCAAAACCAAAGATACAGCAAACTCATTGTAATCACTATAGCAGAGATACACCATCAATCATCAGAGAACCTTTTTTTTAATGATTACAGATAAATCATGTTTATAAGATTACTTACACAAATATAGAACGAAGCTGACTATTAGATGAATTAAACCGACAATAATGTGAAC
Organism: Dimocarpus longan; assembly: GCA_022984855.1. Taxonomy (NCBI): domain Eukaryota; kingdom Viridiplantae; phylum Streptophyta; class Magnoliopsida; order Sapindales; family Sapindaceae; genus Dimocarpus; species Dimocarpus longan. The sequence continues at coordinate 20,708,507 of CM041022.1, forward strand.
ACCAATTTCATCAAACGAATATAATTAAAGTGGCATCTTCTTCCATCCATATTCTCTTTTGGCCTTTCTCAAACAAAGCTCTATACAACACATTATTGGGACCTTCTATTTTTTTATTTAAGCTAAAAAGCATACAAAGTGATTCTGAAGAATGATTCAGAGCAAAGCTAAGGGGCAGCCAGCACCAGGAAGCATGAAGAACATAGAAAACAAACACTACAATCTAGCAGCAAAAATTCTGGCAGGATGATAGAAGAAAATGGCATTGAGCAATGGCTGGAAGAGGATCCTTCTATTTGGTGCTGACAGGCAAAAATAAGACAAACAATCTTGAAAAAAGAGATGAAGTCAGTTAAAACAGTGAAACATGGCATGCAAAGTAGGAACAAAAACTCTCACAATAAGATATAGAACTCATTTCCCCAAATATATCACAAATTCACAATATATGAAATTCTAATTTCACTATTCACAGCCAGGCAGTCAAAATCAGAAGGAAGAACAAGAACCACTTATCACTAAACAAATTTATGAGCAGCCTCCATCTTACAATTTTAAGAACAATCCTGACAAAGAAAACTTCATTTATAGATTGACTGAAATAACAAAGAAAAGATTACCTGCCATGGCTTCCCAAACTCATTCAATGCTTCTGTGAGAGCAGCTTCTGCCTTCTCCCATGTCTCCAAGTTCCCTAGGTATTTTTCAGGCCTCTGCAATACAGATGTTTGTAACAAAGATTAAACAAATATCATTCATTTCAAAACAAGAAGACAGCAAATATGGATAATCAATCGTAACACAAAATGAATAAACATCCTCTAATCACACAAAACACACACATGAAAGAAAACGGATAGACAAAAACATCCTATATGTCAGCATAAAATATATGAATAGATTTTTCAAATAAATTAGAAAGTAGTAATTATATCATCCAAATCAACACACATACATCACTCAAAAAGACAATAAATATCCTCCAGTTAATAACATGAAGACAACAAATATGGATAGATAATTGTGATACGAAATGAATAAACATCCTGCATTTACACAAACAAACATGTGCAAGAAAATGGAACGATGTATTAGCAAACATCCTATATTTCAGCATATAAACACACAGATATATATGTCAATAGACTTTTCAAGAAAATAATAATAATTAAGTTCAAAATATTAAAAAGAAGAAGAAGAAGAAGAAGAAGAAGAAGAAAATAATAATGACCTCCATATCACATCACACTCGCATAATATGATAAAATGAATATCATCCATTGATAACATGATGACAGCAAACACAGATAAGCAATCATAGCACAAAATGAATAAACATACTCCATCTACTTTAACACGCATGCAAGAAAATGGATAGATATATTAGCACACAAACATAAATAGACATACTGATATATTTTTTACATCAAAATTTTTAAAAATGACATCCTCCATATCAACACACACTCATCGCACAACAAGATGTGCATGCTGTATTCAACCCATTTCCCAGAAATAGTAAAACAAGGGCAAGCAGCTCCATCGGAAACCAACATTAACAATAAAAAAAATCATAAACATTCAAGTCAAGATGATCCCAATACTTTAAGCGCAGATAAGGAGCAAATATCATACAGTTGATAGTTTCAGGTCATAAGTGAATCCAAATACAGTGTAAGCATAGTGGATGAATTCTAGGACACCCCTCACTTCATCTTTTATCTGAAAAGTGAACAACAAAAATAATATCAAAAACAATCAATGAACAAAAATAATATGAACTTTTGTTAGATAGCAACAACTCAGTCACCTGAGACTCCCTGCAAAAGATATGAGCATCATCCTGCAACAAAATGGACATAACCATTTCTCATAATCAGGGCAAATTTAGCAGCCAAGCAATAAAATCATGATATACTTAGAAATGCATTACAGAGTTTTAATATCCACAATATCTACTGATCATGCCCTGCATGGATAAACCTAAGCAGACTGCATTGCAACTGTATCACACTTAAGTCCAGAAATTTAATATAGCATAATGATTTAAACAAAATGAACTGAAAAAGATTATGTTTAGCACGAAAAGGCACAGACAGCCAAGGACCCAAACAATAGAGTGGTAATCAATTCAACTATTAATCTATTATAGTCAAATAAAATTATTGAGAATAAATCTAAAGATACCTGCTGAAATCTCCTGACACGAGTTAATCCAGTGAGCGCACCACTAGCCTCATTCCGATGCAAGACCCCAAAATCAGCCATACGAAGAGGTAGTTCTGCAAACCCATACAAAAAGTGGCAACATAAACACTTCCAATGATCATAAACTTTCATCTCAATCTCATTTGATCGATATTACAATATGAAGAAATCGCAATAGTTCTTAACCATCACTTTTAGCAATCATAATAGAGCAATCTTGTTCCAAAACCCAGCCTGCATAATATACTCATCATATGCAAGCAATTGAAAGTAAGGATTTGCAGAAAAAGATGCCATAAGATAAGAATTCCCAGTATGGTATACATGCAATTAGGAAAGATGGAAATAGCAAGGACAAAAGTTTTAAGAATCTCCCCAAAAGACTAGCAGAAAAGGATGCTCTCGCCTGGCACGCATTATGCTCCATGCACTCAGTGTAACATAGCAACACCACTTTTCATGCATTTATAGAGATTTAACAAGTCAGATCAGAATTATTTCATTAATATTAATTTATATTTTGGAAAATGTACATGGGTGTCCAAGTGCTATTCAATGTCTCACAAGTCACGACAAAAACACCACTATAGCAGAAACATGCTTGTGTGAAAGATAATATAAGACAGACGAATAAACTATACACATCAAGAAGTCAAATGAGTGAATTTCATGGTCCACACCAACAGGTGACAAGATGAGCATCAGCATTGATGCAGGACAAATTATAAAAGAGCAATAGCACAGAAGATACAAACTTTGAGGAACATACCTCATGAGCAGTGCTTCAGCAACAAATGTATCCTCAAATACAAAATTGATTATAAAAAGAAACTATATAAAACAGGCATGGATATTTATATGCTAAGGATGCAAATGGTTTCCTCATGCAGTACAGATTACAACATCACAAGACCGATATAATCTGCAAACAAAGCAGAAAGTAAAAGGGGGAAAAAAAATAGATTGTAACATAGAATAAACTGTAGAGACATTTTATTTTTAATTTTTTTAGGCAAGACATAAAAGGCACACTAAACACTAGAACCAGTAAACCATGTTTTTGAATTATATACTTAAACCTCCAGAATACAGAGTGACTATGCTAGGAAGCAATTCAATTAAAAATAGTCTAAATAGAAGAATGATATAGTCAAAAAAAATATAATGATGTCAAAAAAAACTCACCTCTATATGACCGAACCTTATGGTCAAACATCAAACAGTGCCCTGGACAGTTCATTGGTTTCAATCCAAATTCCTGTTTTTCAATCTGTACCAAAAATGAAATATTAGACTTTCCATTTTCTAACTGATTGATTGATTGCTTTGATTTATTTCATTGACATGACCATTAATACACTATTGCACTAAGGCAACACCACATTCTTATGATCCCCATATCCATGATGAAATAAGCTATGTTGTATCCAAAAGATTGTATCCATAAATCACAACCACAATATAAGATCCATCCACCCAATAAAAGACTGTTAAGTCCCTCCCAAAAAGATTCTCGGTGGAATAACTTTAAACATCCTAATACAATATTATACAAATCATATTTACAGTTTTCATGTTTCTGTTGTTATATTTCCCAAATGTGCCAAATATGAAATTAATGAAGTTCTCATCATCTCTAATGGACAAATTACATTATTTTTTGCATATCAATTTCACACCAAACAATATGCTTCTCTTACTTTCAGGCCATAATCCTCTCACCAGCTCAAAGAAAATAGAATAGAGGTAGGTTATTTGCTGGCAGGTTTCCATCACAAACCATAACCATAGAGAACTAAAACTGGCATTAACTAAGACCCTTAAGCCACATGAACACAACAAATGCAAATAACTGTTTCAAGCTTAATTCTCTATACTTCATAAAAGATAAAAAGTATGCCAAAGCTTACATCAATCAAAAACATATTCTCCTTGTAGTTTGCAGCATGACCAGATGTTTCCCAGAGTCTCATATTATACATATTTGGTGATATAACCTGCCAAAATACAAGTCTATGAGTCTAAAGGCATTGTTAGCGTGTCAATTAAGCCACAAGATAATCAACAACGGATTTTTAACCTCTTGATAACCTCTGTCCCAATATTGTTTCTTAATGAATTCCACTAGTTTATTGTAAATTCGAGTGCCAAGAGGAAGGAAGAACCAGCTTCCTGGGCTGCAATTCACAGGAGTGGAACAAATTAATATCTACTATCTCAAACAAATTAACTGATGCCAAATTATTAATCCATGACCTACCTAAGAGGGTGATTAAAGAAAAGCTCTTGCTTTCTACCCAATTCTCTATGGTCATATTTCTCTGCCTCTCTAAGCAGTTCGATATATTCCTGGACAAGGATCAATATTATCATAATGAGATAATATCATCATTCAAACCAACCAATAAAAAGAAAATATAAAGGATGATCTCATTTTTGTAACAAACAAACTATCAATATTAATTCCTCTTAAAACTTCTGTTCCACAATGGCTTAAAAAGTATAATTTAACTTCTTTAGAGTTAGATGTATGTTACATCTTTTTTACCAACTCTCCGACACAATCATATCAAATGACTAGCATCAAACCATATCCACTTCAAATTGTCATGAATTTCTGTGAAGTTTTATTTGCTTATATCCAGTTCTTTATTGCGAAAACTGGTTCACAGGTTCATGTTCAGTTTCTGATGATGCTGATAATATAAAATTATAAATAGCAACTGACTATATGTATTCTCAAAAAACTTTCGAATCAGAGGATACAAAAACCATGGAGAACTGTTCTATTAACTCTATTCAGACTACCTCAGCTTGAAGTGTGATTGTCTAGAATGCCTAAACCATGTAAAAACACCACCCCATTTCAAGTGGTAAGAAAGCAAAACCTAAATACATTCAGCAGTTTAGTTACTTTAGTAGAAAGATTTGATGATTTTGATGAAGCATGTGGGCAGAACAAACATAGCTATCAAGGGCTAAAAAGTAAGAACCTTCAACCGTTTCTGATCAGGATATGATATCCCATAAACTCTTTGTAAACTCTCCCGATCTTTGTTCCCCCGCCAATAAGCTGATGAAGCCTGAAATTACAAACCCATGAGCATAACAAGAAGTATATCAGCATAATACAAGCAAATACTTTTCTGTTCCAACTTCAATAAGTCACACAACATCACCTTCAAACATGCAAATGCTTTCACAAAGGATGTATTTGGTATATGCGGTCCACGACACAAGTCTACTAGAGGACCACATCTGTATACTGTGATAGTTTTATCAACAGGCAAATCATTGATGATTTCAACCTAATGATGACAGGTAAAAGGGAAAAATCAGATATACAAATGAGATATAGTTAGGAAACATTTATTTTAAAGATGTACAATACGACAATGCAGATAAACCAACCTTAAAACTGTTGTCAGAAAAAATCTCAAGTGCTTGTTCTCGTGTTACTTCAATGCGCTCAAAAGGCTGCTTTTCCTGAAACATGGTATTACAAAACAATTCAATAACAAGAAGTGGCATCATTCTCAGCCAACAGGAGCATACAGAGCACAGAAAATTGAAACTTTGCATTCAAAGAAAAAGAATTTGCATCAATTTACAATTATTAGAACAATTTAATGTGTGTGCTTTCTCACCACACATACTTTATCCCTTTTTTAGTGTGGATGAGACAGAGAAAGAGGTCCCATATTCAGAAAACAGATGCTGGGAGGTACACAACCCAATTTCAGATCTTCAGCAAAGATGCCAAAAAACTTTGACTAATCTAGATGCCACACAATTCAGTTTGATTACCATATTACTTAGCAAACAATGAAGTGTACTAAGGGCATGCCCCAATTCATTCCACTACTTTTCTGCCACCATCCATAAGAAAATTGTACAAAAATCCTTAACATGTGAACACTGATACTTAGCCAATCACAAAAAACACATTAACCTTTACTCTTTTAAGTTTTAATGCTTTCTTTTATGCATTAGGATAAATCAAAATATTAATTATCATCATATATAAACTATGTACTTAAAGAAAACAATACCGCTACAGCTTTCATTGCCCCTGATTCAATAGACTTGAAATGATCCTGATTCAAGCCCAAGTCACCATAAAATGCATCATAATAGAAACCCTGCCAAAGCACGTCCACATTGTAAGAAGAGAACATGATTTGCAAATAAGTTGTAATAAAACAGTAAGTGTCAACTAAGCAAGCAATATTCCACCTTTTATTCAAAAGATGTGTAAATAATCCATTAAAACAGTGTTTGTTGCCACTATTAGACATGTCCATTATTCATGATAAATAAACACCAGTAATAATAAGTTATTGCTACAAAATTTAATATCAATGCTATCAAAAGATTGGAAGAATACTTAACATGACCATCCGTAACAACTCTCCACCACTTTTCACTAACTTCAATACAAATATATAGCTCCTGAAAGTAGCAGCTGAGATGCGATAATATGGAGACAAACAACACCGTCTCAAGATTACACGACGAACACAGTCAATTGAATTGACCATTTTGACTTGAATAACTAATCAAATTTCAAAATTCTTCTAAATTTCACTAACCCATCAACAAACCTTAATCACAGGGTACACTGCCTCATCTAAAAACCCATTTTCATCCTCAACACACTAACATCCAAATTTCACACACAAGCTCATAAAACAACAAACTGATAAGCAAATTCACATTACACTAACACAAACTACAAAATTAAAAACTAAATCAAACAACAATACCTCTCCTCTTGTAGTACACGGCCCAATACATAACTTGCAACCATACTCCATCTCAAGAGACTGCACCAAAACAGTAAACATCAAAACAACCATACAAACAAACAAACCAACAAACCAAACTACCCACAAAAAAAAAGGGTTAAAAAACAGTACTTGTCCAAGAATGTGAGCACTAGAGTGCCATAAAGTGTCACGGCCCTCATCGGTATCAAAAGTAAACAACTTGAGCTCACAGTCACCCTCCAAAGGCCTGTTCATGTCCCACAAAACACCACTAACCATAGAAATGAGAGCATTATTAGCCAAACTCTTGGAAATCCCTCTTGCAATGTCCATAGGCGAAGACTCCCATCTCTTGGCTTCCTTGATAGACCCATCTGGCAAAACGACCCTTTTCAAACCAAAAACAAACCCATCATCAACAAACAAACATTTTGCTTGAAAAATAAACAAGAAATGCAAAGAAAGAAGTGGAGTACTACTTGATGGGGTCATGAGGGAGGGACTGAATGTGGGCTTCTTGCTGCAACTGTATGGACTCGAAGAGCTGGACACGCTTGGGGATCACGTTCTTCAGATACTCCTCGTCTTTGGGCGGAGCCATGGCGGAGAAGCGGCGGAGATGGGAGGTGGGTTTGTGGAAGAGTGGTGGTGGCGGTGCAGAGAGACGGCGCAACAAAAGAGAGAGACTTGGTGTTGCTACTCTTTTACCACATTGCATGTGTTTTACATTTGGGACTTCCACTTCTTGTTTTATGCCTTTTATACCCTTCCCTAGTTTGGGGATTGTTTTGATATATTTTGATTTTTTAATTTTTAGTAATTATGGGAAAATGAAGGGAAAAAAATTAAATAGATAATTCTTGTTAACTTGTTTTGTTTAATTGGATTTAAGTAAGGAGATACATAGACAAAAATTGTATTTTGGGTTTACAAATTGAGTTTTTATTGACTTTATAAGGGTTGAAACTAGCTAGATCGATTTCTGTAGCGTGGGTGTCAAGCAATTGGCGGGAGAGTCAATCTATGGGATCGGTGGCGTGAGACATGGGACAACTAAATAAATTCGAATCTCTACTGATTGCACCCGAAACATGTGTTTAACATTGTAAACTGAGACTTGGGAGATTTCAAGAAACTTGTTGGGGTGTGGTTAGAGTCTGATGGGTTTTTGCTTACGAAGTCCATAGATGGATCAAGCAAGGAAGTTGGTGACCAGTTGGAGAAGCACGTCACTGGGCCGGCTCCAATAACAGGCTCTTATTGGGGCGGGTAATAGGCCCCAACCGAAGCTAGTCTATTTTGATTTTTGTCCTTGTGAATCAATACCACATATTTCAGTCTACATAACTGAAATTGGCTCCAAGGATCAGCAAGGGTGCAAATTAGGCTTCTCCCAAAAAAGAAATCGATCAGCTGGTTATACACAAATATTTTATGATCAATACGATATATATGAATGACTTGATTTTTACTTTCAGCCGAATTCTGAGTAGTTTTGTATTTCGTACCAACTCAATGATTATAAATTTGCAGTTTGGTTAATTTATACTTGCCATTAACATTAATTAGATAGATCACTAATAAAAAAGTTAATTTTTTTCTTCTCGTTATTGATTTAAAAGTTTCTCAACTAAGTCAAATGCAAATTTGGATATGAATTCTCAAAAAGAAGAACACCCGGATTGCATATTAAAAACATGTAGAAAAATATCGGCTGCCACGTTAAAGTATTTTATTTTTCTTTTAACATGAATTTAAGAAATTAAATGTGAGTTTTAAATATAGATAAATGTGTTGGATGAACATATTCTTGGTTGACATCCGCCTAGCCCAAAAAATAATAGTTTTCTCATAATTATGTGTGGGTTATTTTCTCATATTTGTGTGAGTCTCTCCCTTACCCTTGTTTCGCTATAGTGTTTCTATCCTGATTAGTGGACCGGTTACAGTTCTCAAAAAATGAAAAAAATTAATATGACCAAGAATGTTACAAGCAAATATAAACAATGTAAGGTTGATTGGTCCAAATGGAAGGTCCAACAAAATTTCTAACATATGTGTGTATGTTTGCACACGCCCCTGCTACTCTTAGATTGGATAGAGTACTATTAGGCATATATGTTGGCCATGCCATGAAGCTATATGCAATGGAGCCGATCAAGTGCATCGTCCAAAGCTGATTCTTTTGAGAATACCAGTTATAAAAGTGGGCACAAACAACAACGAAAAGGAAGTTGGTAGAGAAAGTTAAGCTTACTGAAACAGACCGAGAATATTAAAGTTTGGGCGTACGGTGTACGTGGGGTGGACCAACATCAGCGCTGAAGTAGGGCACCGAACTACTGGTTGCATTTTGGTATAGGAGGGCCGACTATGGTAACTTGAAACTGTACATGTGCAACCATGTGCACTCCGGTTCCCACCATTCACTCACTCCAGCTAAGAATCCCTACCCCCTGTAATTACAGACATCCCGTCACCACCATCCGTTCATACCATATCGCTAACTAACACCTTCTCTCTTCATATGATATAAGAGATATATTATATAATTAATCAATATCTATATCTGTTTTTGATCTTATCTTTTGAGTGATAACGGCATGTTGCCCGTCCCCCTCTAATGCCATAACGATAACCCATCATTATTTCATCAACATTCATTTAAATCACATCATGTTACTTTCTCTTTTTGTATGATGTAAAATAATACATAATTAATTACAAACACCCTGTAACCACCACCTGTTGATACTATATCGCAAAGTAACATCTTCTCTCTTCACATGATATGATGTAAGATATTATATCATCAATTGATACATATATCTATTTTTGATCTTATCTTTTGAGTGGTAACGATATGTTACCCATCCCCCTGTAATGCTGTAACGATGTCCCATCACCATTTCATATAATATCATGATACTTTCTTTTTTTAATGTGATATAAAATAATATATAATTATATATATGTATGTATATCCGTTTTTGATATCATCTTTTGAGTGGTAACGGCATAGGCATACGCATAGTGTTCGCGTCCCACATAAGCATTTATCTCCTCTCACTTCCACATTGCACTGCTTCTTCTCCTCCCATCTGACTCACATGATTCGCTTCCATTTGGTCCCCCCTACACACTCTCTCTTCTCTCTCTCTCTCTCTCTCTCTCCATTTCAACTTTTCAAAGGCATCAATTCAACTAAGATAACGGTTCTAAGGTTCTTGAACATTTATGCACAACCTTCAAGGTTTTACATTTCATGGATGATTGGAGTATTACTTCACGATCGTAATTAATAGTCACTCTTGTATTCCTCTTACAAATGAAATATTTGCATCCCTTAGCCTTGATTTCAAGTCTCTATCAGTTAACAGGGCCATGCAATAATAGGGAGTTACTGTGACTTTGCTATGGCTCTCAAATTTTGGTGGCAAAGGGAATAAATTGGATGACAAAATGCGGTTTGCATAATTTCATTAAAGGAACCCAAGATCTTGTTTCCACTAAAATAAAGAACATCATGTTGCCGTCATATTATGAAATGCTTGCTAATCATGTGGCAGGAAACTATTGGATAGCGATGCAACACATCTTCCTTTTATAAAATATCCAACATAGCATATTATGGTTCATGCATACAAAACTATTACATATCTTATTAAAAGCACACATAGCAAATGCATTTGATTTATCTGTATGGCCTATTCTTGTTTTTTTACAAGATTTTTTCAGTAGTACTTCAAGCATACTCAAGTTCTGTTTAATGATTAGTTTCACCAATATTAATAATGTCAATTTAGTCTAAATGCGAAAAGGTTCATCAATGATATCTTCTAGAAGAGGATTTGTTTTAGCAATCTAAAAGAGGTATCTAATATCCTACAATTTTATTTTATTTCCTTAAAAAAAAAGGTTCTTATATATTCCCGTGCCACATGTTCATATATCCAGTTTTTTAAGAAACACATCAACAAGTTTAACAACGAAATATATTTTTCCAATTAAACGAAATGCATTCTACAAAATTAGTACAAGTTTTTGCTATAAATCTCAAGTCACGATACCGATATTAGCTAGCTACTGTATGGTCTCCATGTACACAAAGTGAAATTGTATGCATGTCAACTTAGTGAATGGTCAAGATCAATGAGTTGGCAAACCACATGCACAGTATGGGGCGTAGGGTGCAACGGACTACCGTTGTGAATGATGGATGTGTTGTGGAACTCGAGTTATTTTTGATAACCACTGAAAATATTGAGCAGATAAATGATACTTCAAAAACAGATGTAATTTGAATGAAGAGTTATCCCAACAAATGAAAAAATTGATAACTCTCATGTGGTAGAAGAAGAGTCAGATCTAAAAGTTCCAACCCAATAACCTTTACATTAACATTTACCAATTGCATTAAGTAAGCCAAAGAGGACATGATGTTGGCCGAAGGCTGATCGAGAGCCCTTTCTCTTGCATCATCATCATCACACACCGTCTATTTACATTAATTTAATATTCACTCACTCAACACCCAACTAAAACAATTATCAATGTGGTCTTTGGGTATTTGACCATCAGATGAAGCATTAATAATACAAAGCATAATAATATTGATCCATCAAATCTTTTCTTTTTCGTTCGTTGCATGTTCTCTTTTCACGTCATGCGATCCCAGGAGTTTATCTGACGCCTACAATGGCGACAACTCCCATAAGTCACTGCCAACAATACCTCTCATCTTCACAATTGACCCTCCATGTGTAGCCATTGTCAAATGGTCCACATTCTCTCGATAACTCTATGCTACTGCTAATAAGTCTAACCGCAGCTAGCTATTGGGCTGTGCCATCCAGCAAACACGCCTGTCCTAATATATTTCTTCTTTTAAGGTATGCATCACCAAAGTAATTATCTGCAAGCCGTTATGGGTCCATGCCCAAATGTACCCTTCAAGTTCTATATATGATTAATGTAAGGGTATATTTGCATGTACGTAGACGAGTAAAAGATGTCATAGTTCATGTGCTATCATATAAAGATCCAATAATATCATTGATTCAGAAAATTATAATTATGTTTACCAAAGTAAATTTTTTTTATAGATGAAACAAATGGTAAAAAACCGCTGGACTCTTATTAAAAAAAAGAGAGGTTTGCGACTTTATATACAAATGCTAACTGATCTTGATGTAGTAATATAAAGTAAGCAAAATGATGTAGTCGACACATTTTCATGACTGGCAAAGACAACAAGTTTTTCAATAAATGAACCAAAGGACGTAAGATAAAACTCATGAAGAAAGTACTCGAATACTCTACAGCTTGTAAGCCACTAGGACGCAACAGATCTTTTGCCGTCATCTTCAGTCCCCACCTTCTCTGCATTAACTCACCCAACGTTCAGCCATCTGTCATGTAAAATAATCTCGACATATACACAACCATATCGTACTATATAGATATATATATGTATACATGTACAGATACATAGATTTAAGTTATACAACATCTTCCAATATTGACAGTTTCGATGTTCCAATTCGGGACCCGCTTTTCTTAATTTGAGTCCACTCGAAATTTAAAGAATTTCACGGTTAAGATTGATCCATGTAATATTATACATACTGTCGATCATAAACTTATTTTGTATTCGATCACATAAAACTTCAATTTATCATTAATTGGACGTGTATATATGGATGGCTAGTACTAGTGGCAATATGTACGTGTCAAATATTAGTCATGATCATCCTTCACATGGTACGGGCTTTAACAGTAGTTCTCGTGAACCCTGGAAGTTTCTGAGGCTGCAAAGGGGACCGCAGACCAATACATGCAACACAGCCTTGTGCATGTAAACATAAAGTTATATATAATATATCTATATATCCATATCTGTTTTTATGCAATCCATAGAAGTTGACCCCTCTTGTTTCCATCCTTTCTACTCTTATATATGATCATGATGACCGCTTCCTTGCAAGCTTGGCTCTTAAATCCTGCCGAGACTGGCGCAACTGTTGTGTGTCTATATGTATAATACAAGTAAATTGAAAATCTATAATAACATTAAAGGTTAGAAATTTATTGGAATTTGTCAATTGATTGAATCCACGATAAGTTTATCATTGTAGATTGGTTTCTCGTGGAATTCTAGGATTATTTTTCAGGATAAGAATTATTTGTCAATGTTGACATGATGTTAATCTTCTAATGAAAACAGTTTAAGTTTGAATGATGTATGAGAAAAAAAAAATCTATCGATCTTGATCATTTATTTCTTCAAATGTTGATGTGTTATTAGATTATCAAAAGACTAATAAAAAATATAACAGTAGAGATTCTTTATTCTATTTTTTAAAGCATGTTTTTAAGTCCATTGATGTTGAAAATATAAACTTGTTTTGAGCAAGCCCATTTCCAAGCCCATTACCAAGCCCAAGTCCATCAAGAAGAACCTTCTAAGGTTAGGTGTAAGGTTAGGTGAGTCAATAATGCAATTTAAAATATTTGTTTGGTTGGTGAAATTGTGTGGTTAGGATTTATTTGTATTTGTTAATTTGAATAGTTTAGATTAATTTTCTAGCACTATATATAGCCCCTCTTGCATGAGGTCTAAGCATCACAAAGAAGAAGAAAACATAAGAGAAGCAAAGCTTCTAGTGAGTGTGTGAGAAACAAAGCAAAGCTTTGTATTGTGAGGTGTTTTGAGTGTTGTAAAAGTTTTATTTTTGTTTTAGTGAGAATTTCGATCCAACAAAGTGGTATCAGAGCAAGGCTAAGTGTCTTATAATATACCAAATCGAAGCTCTCGATGAGAGGAGCACAACGTCGCAAAAATCATCCCAATCGGAGGTTCCACACGCCCGCATGCATCGCCGGAAAATCGCTGCAGAAAACTAAGTCAACTCAAACGAGTTGAATCGGGTTAACAGACCTAGCCGAATCCGAGCCGAGCCGAGCCAAGCCAAGCCGAAGCCGAGCCGAGCCGCTGCTGACAAAAGTCAAACAGGTCCCGTTGACTTTGACCGAGTTGACCGTTGACCGAGTTGACCGTTGACCAAAAGTTGACTTTTTGGTTCAAGTCCCGGTTGAAGTTTCTCGACGTTCTGAATCCATCCGTGCAATCAGAATTTCGAAATTCTAAACATATTAAAAGGTATGACTAATGGTATGGTATCCTTTCAAGTTCCAACACTCAAGAACGACAACTATGATAATTGGAGTATCAAAATGAAAGCACTTCTTGGAGCACACGATGTCTGGGAGGTCGTAGAAAAAGGCTACACCGAATCAGAAGATGAGTCGACACTATCCCAAACTCAAAAGGATAGTTTAAAAGACTCAAGGAAGAGAGACAAAAAGGCTCTCTATCTCATCTATCAAGCATTAGATGATGATGGCTTTGAGAAAATTTCAAGTGCAAAGTCCGCTAAAAAAGCGTGGAATAAGCTACAAACCTCTTGCAAAGGATCTGAACAAGTGAAGAAAGTTCGTCTTCAGATTTTAAGAGGTAAGTTTGAATCATTACATATGAAAGCATCTGAATCTATTTCTGACTACTTCACAAGAGTGTTAACCGTTTCTAATCAATTAAAAAGAAACGGTGAGACATTGGAAGATACCAGAATAATAGAGAAGATACTTCGCTCGTTGTATTCCAAATTTGAATATATCGTTGTGACGATAGAAGAGACTAAAGATTTGACAATCATGACAATTGAGCAACTTCAAGGATCGTTGCAAGTTTACGAAGAAAAGCATAAAAGGAAGCAAGGTATCAATAAACAACTCCTCAAGTCCCAACTCAAAGAGAAGGAATAAATCCAAAGCCACGAGAGATACCAACGTGGTCGAGGCAGAGGAAGAAGCCGAGGACGAGGTACAGGTCGTGGTCGTGGACGAGGTTGGAATTATAACAACAACAATTCCAACAATAGCTATGAGAGAGGAGAAAATTCAACAAGAGGTCGTGGGAGAGCCAATTCGAACACGAGGTACGAAAAATCTCAAGTTCAGTGTTATAATTGTCAGAAGTTTGGACATTATGCTTCAGAATGTAGAACTCCAAATAACAAGGTTGAAGAAAAGACTAATTTTGTGGAAGCAAGAGCAGAGGAGAGAGAAATTCTGTTATTAGCACATAGAGGCAATGATGGTGACCAAGAGAATACTTGGTATCTCGACACTGGTGCGAGCAACCACATGTGTGGAAGGAAAAATATGTTCATAGAGCTCAACGAATCTGTGAGTGACAATGTCTCATTTGGAGATAGTTCTAAAATTCCGGTGGAAGGAAAAGGTAACATTCTTATTCGTGCTAAAGATGGTAGTCACCAATTGATTTCAAATGTTTATTATGTGCCCAACATGACAAGCAACATCTTGAGTTTAGGTCAACTTTTAGAAAAAGGCTATGATATTCACATGAAAGATTGTAGTCTTTTTATAAGAGATGACATAGGAAATTTAATTGCTAAGGTGAAAATGTCAAAGAATAGAATGTTTTCGTTGAACATTCAAAATGATGTTGCAAAGTGTTTGAAAGCTTGTTACAAAGATGCACCATGGTTATGGCATCTTCGATTTGGGCATCTCAACTTTGGAGGATTGGAAATGTTGTCTAAGAAGAAAATGGTGAGAGGACTACCTCGTATTGATCATCCTGACCAACTTTGTGAAAGGTGTCTACTTGGGAAGCAATTCAGAAAAAGTTTCCCAAAACAGTCAGAATCAAGAGTCAAGAAACCACTCGAGCTCATCCATACTGATGTGTGCGGTCCAATCAAGCCAAGCTCTCTCGGTAATAATAATTATTTCCTTCTCTTCATTGATGATTTTTCAAGAAAAACGTGGGTATATTTCTTGAAACAGAAATCAGAAGTCTTTGAAGTATTCAAGAAATTTAAAACTGCTGTGGAGAAAGAAAGTGGCTACCAGATAAAAGCAATGAGATCTGATCGAGGAGGAGAGTTCACCTCAAAAGAGTTCCGAGAGTTCTGTGAAGCAAATGGAATTCGACGTCCTCTAACCGTTCCAAGATCCCCTCAACAAAACGGTGTTGCAGAAAGAAAGAACAGAACAATTCTCAATATGGCACGAAGTATGCTGAAAAGCAAAAGATTACCGAAGGAATTTTGGGCGGAAACTGTAGCTTGCGCAATATACCTATCAAATCGATCTCCAACAAGAAGTGTGTTGGGAAAGACACCACAAGAAGCATGGAATGGAAGGAAGCCAGGTATTTCTCACCTGAGAGTCTTTGGAAGCATAGCTCATGTACATGTACCAGACGAGAGAAGAAGTAAGCTTGATGACAAAAGTGAGAAGTTCATCTTCATTGGGTACGATAATTATTCTAAAGGCTACAAGATGTATAATCCAAACAATGGAAGGACTATCATCAGCCGTGATGTTGTATTTGATGAAGAAAGCACATGAAATTGGAAAACACATGATGAAGATTATAGTTTCCTTCCCTACTTTGAAGAAGAGAAGAAGGAGCAACTAAGAATGGAGCAAGCAGAACAAGAACCCACTACACCACCAGCATCACCAGCCTCAACAGATAATGGAAACTCACCACCATCATTTCTGAATGAAAGAGATGTGGAGCGTACAAGAAGCCTGCAAGATTTTTATGAGGTAACTGAACAACCTGATAATCTCACACTTTTCTGTCTCTTTGCTGATTCCGAACCAGTGAGCTTTGAAGAAGCTGTACAAAATAAGAAGTGGAAAGATGCAATGAATGAAGAAATCAAGTCCATTGAAAAGAATGATACTTGGAAGCTCGTAACACTTCCAAAAGGACACAAAGCAATTGGTGTCAAATGGGTGTACAAGGTAAAGAGAAATGCTAAGGGAGAGATAGAAAAACACAAGACAAGACTTGTTGCAAAAGGCTATAATCAAAAAGCTGGAATTGACTATGATGAGGTATTTGCTCCTGTTGCTCGATTAGAAACTATAAGACTAATAATTTCTTTGGCAGCTCAGCATAAGTGGAAGATTCATCAGATGGATGTAAAATCCGCCTTCCTAAATGGAGTCCTTGAAGAAGAAGTCTACATTTAGCAACCATCAGGCTATGAAGTCAAAAGCCACGAAGACAAAGTTTTAAAACTAAAGAAAGCTCTTTACGGGTTGAAGCAAGCACCAAGGGCATGGAACAATCGGATTGACAAATACTTCAAAGAGAATGGCTTCACCAAATGTCCTCATGAACATGCTCTCTACATCAAATTCAAAGATGGAGATGTTTTGATTGTATGTTTGTATGTGGATGATTTAATCTTCACCGGTAATAATCCAAGTTTTTTTGAAGAATTCAAGAAAGTAATGGCCAAGGAATTCGAGATGACCGACATCGGATTGATGGCATACTACCTTGGTATCGAAGTCAAGCAAAATGAAGATGGCATCTTTATCTCCCAAGAAAGCTATGCAAGGGAGATACTTAAGAAATTCAAGTTGGATGATTGCAATCCAATAAGCACACCGGTGGAATGTGGAGTCAAACTGTCTAAGCATGATGAAGCAGAAAAAGTGGATCCAACACTCTTTAAGAGTTTGGTTGGAAGTTTGAGGTACTTGACTTGTACAAGACCTGACATCCTTTATGCAGTTGGACTGGTGAGTCGTTATATGGAGAATCCAATAACTACCCATTTCAAGGCAGCTAAGAGAATCCTTCGCTATATCAAAGGTACAATTGACTTTGGTTTGTTCTATTCAATTTCTAATGACTTCAAACTTGTTGGATATAGTGATAGCGATTGGGGTGGAGATACAGATGATAGAAAGAGCACCAGTGGGTTTGCATTCTTCATGGGAAACACAGCTTTGACATGGATGTCAAGGAAGCAACCCATTGTCACACTATCCACCTGTGAAGCCGAATACGTAGCTGCTACTTCGTGTGTTTGTCATGCAATTTGGCTCAGAAATTTATTGAAGGAATTAAGCTTGCCACAAGAAGAACCAACTGAGATTTGTGTAGACAATAAGTCAGTCATCGCCTTAGCAAAAAATCCAGTGTTCCATGACAGAAGCAAACATATCGATACTCGTTATCACTTCATACGAGAATGCATAGCAAAAAGAAATGTGCAAATGGAATACGTAAGGTCAAAGGATCAGATCGCAGATATCTTCACCAAACCACTAAAGTTTGAAGATTTTGCGAGATTAAGAAGTTTGCTTGGCATGGTAAAACAAGTTTAAGAGGGGGTGTTGAAAATATAAACTTGTTTTGAGCAAGCCCATTTCCAAGCCCATTTCCAAGCCCATTACCAAGCCCAAGTCCATCAAGAAGAACCTTCTAAGGTTAGGTGTAAGGTTAGGTGAGTCAATAATGTAATTTAAAATATTTGTTTGGTTGGTGAAATTGTGTGGTTAGGATTTATTTGTATTTGTTAATTTGAATGGTTTAGATTAATTTTCTAGCACTATATATAGTCTCTCTTGCATGAGGTCTAAGCATCATAAAGAAGAAGAAAACATAAGAGAAGCAAAACTTCTAGTGAGTGTGTGAGAAACAAAGCAAAGCTTTGTATTGTGAGGTGTTTTGAGTGTTGTAAAAGTTTTATTTTTGTTTTAGTGAGAATTTCGATCCAACAATTGACACTATAAAGATACAAAACCTTTTTTTATTCTGCAGAAAAATTAGTGTTATTTTTTTTTTAAACGTACTTAGTCTTCCTGTATTCTTTAAAGTAATAGTATAAGTGTTAGATACGTTATTATTGTTTTCATTCTTACGAAATTGATGTAAATTCATATTCAATTTGTTATTTCATTTTACATCATGAGTTTTAATAATATTGTTCAGACTGTACCAATTTTTGTATAAGGTCTTTATTATCTAATTTAACAATAACACTATAGTTTCAACTATTTGATTTAATTATAATTTAATTTGAGATTTTTCTATTATTTTACAATTTAATATAAGTTTTAAAATGTTAACTATTTCAAACAAATTTTTAAAAAAGAAATTCTAAAATGTTAACATGATGACGTGACATGTGAAAGCGTTTTATTTTGCTAGCTAATTGAGACATAAAAGTAGTAAAATAAAATCAACTGCATGATAGTTAGCGTTCCAAATTATAGGCATCCTAGACCTGGTAAATGGGATTAATCTTTGATTTTATAAAGATTATGAAGAATCAAAGATAATTGTTTGGAATCTGTATTAATCAATTAATTAATTATGAACAAAGAACATGCAATATGTTGCACCGACAAAGAAAGCGTGATTTTAGAATTAGCAAATTGACATGCCCAATTAAGAGAGGAGAACATGTTTTGCTAGTTCTACCTACATATATGCATAATATTATCGATATAATATATATTTGCAAGTCGGATATTGTTTTTAAATTTAAATGATTTGGGTTGACTAATCCAATTCTAGAAAATTATAATCGTAGTTTAAAAACAATATAAGAATGGAAAATTAGTCACAAAGTACCTTCATTATTAATTAGAGTAATTTGAATAAACATCCACGTCATAAACTTATAATATACCAAATAAAGTGTCACTGGCATAGGTTACTGCTTAATTCTGTTTATATAGTATATTCCAACCACATTACCATGTAATTTAAATTCAATATGGGATGTTTAAAAGGTCACAAATTAAATAAGTTCTCTTTCTATCCTACGGATGCGGTTGTCATTTTGGGTGTGTGTGAAAATATTATAATTTAAATACATCTAGACATAGCTCGAATAGTTAATATATTTATTATTCATATATTTGATAGAGATTCGAATTTCAACATTAATATAAAGAGTTTTCTCCTCTTATATAAGTAGATTTTTTCCGATATTATAGAAATATGTAATGTTTAATGTCCATTCTTCTCAATATACATTAACAATTGGTGTCAAAATATTTCCTTTTGTAATTCAAAAAATATATATATACAATTTAATAGAATTTAAAAAATTATACCACATAATACAAAACACATTAGTACTAAAAAAAACACTTATTTAACTTAATAATATCTAAAGTTAAAGTCGCTTTCACAATTAATTAAGAATAATATGGTAAATAAGATTGCTTACATGCATATTAAGAAAAAAATATGGATTCAAATTAAATTCCTTCAAACTCTAAATTAAAATAGTTAATAAAAAATAAAATGATCAACTAAAGGACAATGTTCCAGAACTTAAAAAAAAAAAAAAAAAAAAACCTAAAATATCCCAGTACCAAATATACAATTGTTGTATATAATTTAAACTATATGATTATCTAATCTCCATTATCTTTTTTAAATGTCTTCCTTAATTAATTTCATTATTCTGAATTGTCTAAACCTGGTAGCATATACATCTAAACCTTTCTGCAACAACAAAATTAAAATGCAAAGACTTGCAAATAGACATATCACAGATTTAGGAACAAAACATATCCAATGATATAAAAAAAGGCACATATAATAATAAACTTTTTCCCATTATTTGGACCAGCATATTATATTATTATACATGTCCTGGTTGGCAAGATATTGCCCATACTCTATAATTATTGATAAATTCAATTCCATTAATAGATATCAATTCCAATCATCATTACCCAAACATTGTTTCCATTTACATCTTTTTTAAAAAATAATTCAGTAAATACAATTTATTGTAGAGATATACCAAGCAAATATACCTTGCTTGGTCTTTCAACAATATATATATATATATATATAGATATATACCTTGTTTGGGACCATCTACTTATTGCAGTGACTGACCACATCGCTAGGCGCTAGCTAGCCACTAAGATATAAAACATCTAATCGAATCAAGTCGGTTCTCACTCAATTCTCAACCCTCAACTCTCAAGTCAATCTAATTTCTTGCCAGCCAAATAGAACAAGAACCGTACTAATTTAATTTTTCATCTGGACAGCCTAGGAGGGAGAGACGATGATATTTACTGTTTAGGGAGCAGAGGAATGTAACCTAGATCCAACGGTCAACACCTTTCTCATTTTTTTTTTTAAAAAAAATTGGGCCCATTTCACCTTGCCATCAAGGTCTTGATCACATCACCCACGACGCGAAGCCGCAGCTCACTCAACCTTCCCCCGGACTCACTCGAACCTAGTTGGACAATACTATCTATTCCCCCCTCCACACGTTAACCCAACTCCTTTTTTGCACCAACCTAGGGATTTGGTTTCGGTTCAGTTCTTATCATATCACCACCACAAATAATGTACATGCTCATTAAACCCTAATAATACATATACGGTCCAAACTCACAATAATGGATGTCCATTATATAAAATAGCAACCTTTTGTTTTACTGCTTTTGTGATGAGTACGTATATAAAGAGATATGAATCGTCAATTATTGTGATGGTTAACATAAATGTTAAATAGTAGAATGATAACCATTTATTGATATTGTTTAACGATAAAAAGTATTCAAATAGTTTGACAATAATTCAAATTTCAATTATTCCCATGGTAAGTAGTATTTTAAAAAGTAATAATGATAAGATATTAGATAATAGGATACGTATGGTATAAACTCACCATAATAAAACTTCATCGAAGACTAAAAATTAATTAGTTTAAATAATAAGACCATTTATAAATTATGAAGAGGTTAATTACCGTCATACCGTGGATGATAGGTAATAGAATGAGAATTACAGGTGTGGAAGGAAGTAAGTGTGGAAATTCGGGGATTACGGGGAGAGATAAGAGAAGTGATTAGTGAAGAGTGGACGCGTGCGAGAGAGCTATCAGACATACGCAGGTCGTTGAAAACAAATGAATGGTCCGGACCCTCTAGCATTGTCCAAATCCGACAATACGACAACGGAAACCGAGTTGTTTGGCGTTTAAGAAAAAGCAGTCCTACTGAAATGCGTCGTGGCTCGGCTCACATGCCACTTCCATCTCCATATATTCTCCTTCTCCTATAAACTCTCCATCGTTTATTCACACCTTCTCTCATTTCCACGCTCTCCCTCTCCTATACACACAAATTTTCACTTTCCTGCCCTTTAAGTTATTTGAGCCATTGTAACATACTTCTAATAACACATTGACCATATATATTTATATATCATCATGGACTGCTCTAGGAGGTGCAAGGTCACTATCTCTAAAGTGGGCAAGTGGAGGAGAACACAAAGGAGGAGGGGATCTACCGCGGTGGCTCGTGGCTCCTCCGTGAGATTGAAGGTGAGGAAGTTGCAGAAGCTGATTCCGGGAGGACAAGGGTTGAAGCCGGATCGCCTTTTTTCAAGAACAGCTGATTACATTTTGCAGTTGACGTTGCAAGTCAATCTTTTACAAGCTCTTTCCAAGATTTACCAACCTTGAACTCCCACTTCTTATTTATCTATTCCTTTTTTTTTTTTGCTCCTTCTTTAATATTCTTCTACCGTAATTCCTCTTCTTCTTATTCTCTTGTTCTTCTTATTATTATAATGATGTAGATTAGGATAAAGATTGGGATATGCATGGGATAAATGTATGCATCTTCTTTCATTAATGATGTGTTAGGTTTTGTTATATAATATGCTATTGATTAATTTTATATATACACTTGGTATAGCTAGTATAATTATATACTAAATTTTTAGTTGTTTATGTCATATATACTACACAATAATATGGAACTTGAGAGAGTGACGAGAGTTGTAACAGAAATGACTTCATGATTGAATGAAAATTAATGATAAGTCTTTTTCCTTTATTATTTTTTTTTTTTGCAATTTTTTTCTTCTCCTTCCTAGCTTGAGATTAGATCAAGCTGTATTACATCTTAGGTGTTATTCTGTTCATCTGTTGAAAATGACATATGTTTTAGGGTTTCATGTTGATTTCTGGTCCTGTAAAATTCCTTTCGAAAAAATTTGTAGTTTTTTTGTTGTTTTTCTCTCAATCAGTCACCACAAACCGTTCGCCTTTTAACTACTATATTATAAGTTGCGTGAAGGTGCAGATGTATGTTTGCTGCTGATAATTTTGTCCTTCCTTATTAAATTAAATTGGAGTTCTTTGCTCTTTCATTCATTTTTTTTTTAAAAGTGCGTGACTTCGTCTTACTTCGAGGCTAGTGTTTGCTAGGAAATCTATATATGCATAATTCAATGCATATATATAAATGTCAACCGTATGATCAGAAATTCGCAACCGGAAAATCATAAGTAGTACTGCTTCTTGCAATACTTTCTTAATTAATTTCCCTTTCTGAGAGCTTATTATATACATATCCAACCAAAAAAAATATACGGTTAATTTACGATAAAATGAGTCATCAATCAATCATGACACAATATTATTACATATTTAATTATGTGCATTTGGCACGTGATTTTCTAACATCTATGTTTAATGCTGTTAAGACTATTAATGAACGCGAATGCAGGTGGCCTTCCCCGTGGCGGCTTTAATTTATGCCTTCTTTTATTTCTATACCTTACTGTTTGTTGATAGGAAAAAAAAAGGTGGGGTGGGAAAGAGAATCATAGTCTTTGACGAATCATGATCCTAACAAGAATCGAAAAAATAAAGTTAAATATTAGTGGATATAACCCAAGTGTTCTCTATAAGCCCCTTGAGAATCATTAAAAGAGTTTTGTACAAGTTTTAGATTATATATATACATATTTTCTAAGCTTGCTCCAAATGCTTCGATCTACATTTTCACAAAATTAATGTGTCTTAAATTTATTGATCAATATTATAAGTATCATTAATTCACATCACATGTTATGGAAGATGTGTCTTGGCACAATAACATTCCTTAACTAGAAATTACAATTGCGGAGTGCAGTAAATTTACTTCTAAATGAACTGTATTTAGAGCACATTAATCACTTGTTTAGCTCTAGCACTTCTTCTGATCAACTAAGTAATTATCTGTAGCACTTCTTTTGAGGCCAGAAGATATAATGCACTTGTAGATATATATAACTCTACACCCACAATCACGGGGACACTCTTGCAAACAACAAATTTTGAGCAACTTTATTTGTCCGAAACCTCAATATCATAAGTACACTCCTATAATATATATTATTATGTATATATTTTTTTAATTATAACTCAAACCCATTTATTAGTTTAATTGATAAAGTGTCTTTTCTATCATAATTCTAATCATTATTTGAATTGTATGGTCATATTTTCGTGTCCAAGCTATAAATTATAAATGACGATCCCCTCGAACATGATCCTCACAACTGCTAAGTAAAAACTAAGGTACTATTAATCTCTCTCTATTTCTTAATCAAGAAATAAAAAGTGCTTCTAAATTAACAAAGCAATGTCATATATGGATATGGAGTTAGTTACCAACAAATTAAAACCCACACGAAGAAATCAAAATAGTCCAATCCAACATTAATCAGGTCACCTGTAGAAAGGACGAGAAGCGTCTGTTGGCCACATAAACGAACTAGAAACCGTTTATCCTACATTCCCATGTCATTTGTTATATTTTACTACCAAGAGTACTGAGATATGTTTTTATACATACATATATATATACATGATGCAAATGTCGAAACAAAGAACGTGAAATCCATGGCCTACCACTTTCCCTCAAACCTCATTGCCAGCAATGTTTGTACTAGATATATTCCAGATGTGAGCACCAGCTAACATTGCTCATTTTGGGGGGTATCTTATATATGGACCATCCACACCTTAATTATGTGACATCTCCCTAGCTCCTTTTCTTTCTGAAGTAGTAGCCGATCACGGAAAAGTTGGCAACCTGTTTTCTGCCTCAAGAAAAGGGAAACTTTTGCCATTCAATATTAATCCAAAGAAACCAAATAGTATTTTATTATTTGGTAAACTTGCCTGCAATTAGCATGATATAGGCCTTTGAATCCTAACTTTTACTAATTGTTCTACCTCATGTGAGTCGCTATATACGGTCCATGATCTACCATACATTAAAGTAGTGCAACTCCTATTTGAACTTGCCACCTGAGACCCTCTAAACACACACACCCACACAAACACATATAATTCTAATCTTTGAGGGTAGTTTTTGTTTCACCTTTTTCCCTTGGTTTTTTTCCTTCTTTTTTTTTTTTTTTTTTTTTTTTTTTTTTAACACCTGCATTTCCAATCAGGTAGTTAGGCATATATCCAAAATTTGCTGTCTGCATTAGGGCCCATCGTCTGGTAGAACAAGTTTTAATTAATCTTATCAAGATAAAGATAGGAGATATTTTGTTGGTGATCTGAAAATAATGTACAATTTTAAAGTTTTAAAAGGAAAGTTAATTTAACTATAATTAATTTTACTCAGATAAAATCTTTGGTTTTTCAAATGTTGGAATTAGATGCTGCTCTATACAGAATCTTTCTCCTTTTTCATGTGTCATATTAAAGCTTTCTAACTTCTGAATTCTGACCTGTGGAAGCTTACTTTAATTTTATGGGCTTTTGTCATTTCAGAACAACTTTCACAGCGGGCTCTGCCACTGGCCCATGGACTGCCTATTAACTTTGAGTCTTATACTCTTAGCCTTGTCCAAGGCAAGCACAAGCACAAAACCAGTTTGCCCATTCGGATTCTTCGTTTTATCTAGATGTAATTGGATTTGAACAACTTTAACAATGTCATCAAGTGTGGTTTTTTAGGAAAATTTGGACATGACCCTTTTATTCTTTTTTAAAGAAAACAGTAATGGAGTTAGAAGTCAAACGCAATATTCACGTAATATTTTGACAAGTATATATTATGTCTTCTGGACATGAATATAATTAATTAAATGAAACAACCTGTGACCGCCAAGTGAAACAACATTGTCCTAAAAATCAAAGTATGCTGATTTCCCACAAAGAAGAGAAACAGTAACTAAAAAGAGTTTAATAGTTGGCTGTAGGGTCGCTTTCTGCCTTACACTTGTAAGAAGCGCAACAACTCACGGGGAAAAAAATTGGCGAATCTAGGACTAAATCTAACTTCAAAATAACCAAAATATTTATTAAAATAACAAAAAGCCATCATCATCACCCCACTGTAAATTAAAGTGACAAATTTGCCCCAGCTCTTCTTTTTGGCTCCCCAGAAGTTGCTTTTTGGTAGCTACTAGCTACTTCCATCTGCCATCTCTCTCTCTCTCTCTATATCTGGTGGTGTGTATTTTAAAACCCTTAAAAACTAAACAAGAACTAGTCTTGTTAGGTTTTTTTTTTTTTTTTTTTTTTGGCTTTTCTTTATTTAATACTGCAAGAAACATACGCTGCCTAGGACCAGACTCATATATCAGATGTACAATGGGCTCCATTAATGGCAGATTTTTCAACGTCTGAGGTAGGTAAGCCAGCTACAACTATCTTAGACATCTCTTGAAAGGCCTATACAGTGTTTTTCCTTGTGTTGTATTTTTTATTTGTATACCAATTACTTGAGGTTCATGTCTAAGCAAGGGTGCCTGTTCTTGTGCTAAAGCAATCATTTTTATGGTGAATCTTAGTCAAAGTTAGGTTTTTTCTTCACATTGTTGTCTAAGCTGAACTGGGTTTCTTGTAAGTGGCGCAACTAATGTGAATATTGCTTGTTCTATTTGTTTTATGAGTTGGGTTTGATCTCAAAGGAAGCAAGAAAAATGGTTTCTTGAGATTTGTGTGGTTGATACAGGAAAGTTGGGACTTGAGAGAGGAAAAAAAAAATGGTCTTCTTGTGGAGGTTCACTTACTAAAATGTATTGGATTCAATCTCAAATCAAGGAGGAAAATAGTCTAATGTTTTACCATCCTCGTTCTCTGCTGTCTTCTTCTTCTTCTTCTTCTTATTCATTGCCATCTAATAGTGATTACCAGAAACAGTCAACCCCATCTTCATCTTCTAGTGGTAAAATAAGTCCAGCTATTCTTTTCATTATAGTTATTCTAGCAGTTATATTTTTTGTATCTGGTCTTCTTCATTTGCTTGTTAGGTTCCTGGTAAAAAATAGATCTTCTTCAACCGTGTCTGAATCCAACAGATACCCAGAAATGTCTGGCTCTGCTGCTTTCCAAAGGCAGCTACAACAGCTCTTCCATCTCCATGATTCAGGTCTAGATCAAGCATTTATAGATGCTCTACCTGTGTTCCTTTATAAGGAAATAATGGGGCTAAAAGAGCCCTTTGATTGTGCTGTTTGTCTTTGTGAGTTCTCTGAACAAGATAAGTTGAGATTGCTTCCCATGTGTAGTCATGCCTTCCACATTGATTGTATAGACACATGGTTATTGTCTAATTCAACTTGCCCTCTTTGTAGAGGGAACCTGTACACACCTGGTCTTGGCATTGAGAACCCAGTTTTTGACATTGAAGATCCAAGGGAAGAAGACAGGTTCTCAGGCAATGGAGGGAGTGGGATTTCCCTTGGCCAAAAACCAGCGGAAAATGAGATTATAAGTGAAAAGAGAGTGTTCTCCATTAGACTTGGCAAGTTTAAAAGCTCCAACAATGGAGGTGAAGATAGAGTAGAGAGAGGAGGAGAGGGAGAGACCAGTTCTAGTAATTTGGATGCAAGGAGGTGTTACTCATTGGGGTCATACCAATATGTGGAAGCTGATTCAGAGTTGCAAGTGGCCTTGTACCCCAGTAGAAGCAGAGGTGGTAGTGCTAGTGTGAGAATTTTGAAAGGAAGAGGACAAAATGAGAATTCATCAAATGATGGGGATGTTGAAGGGAAGAAAATCAACAGTAGAAGTAAAGGTGAAAGCTTTTCTGTTTCCAAAATATGGCAATGGTCTAAGAAGGACAAATATAATCCAACTTCTTCAGAAACACAATTGAGTTCTTGTTCTGTAACTGTGGGTTTACCTCACGCCGGTGCAACTCACAATACATGAAGTTATTTCAAATTTACTGTGTAGTACTACTTCTCTTTAATCAATGAATCCACTTATGAAAGCTTTTCTTTTTAGCTTTTGCTTTATCTTTTTATGTGGAATTTAATTCCTCTCAATTATGCCTCTTTTATGTTAGACCTTTTATAGCTAATGTTAACACGGCAATGTACTTCATCTTTTAAGTGAAATTGTATACATCTCAAACTCTGAGAAATTGCATTTCTTTTTGCATGTATAGAGCCTAATAGTAGTATACTCCTGTATTGCGGTTCAGTTTTTTAAAAAATATGAGCATTAGCATTGATATGGTATTCCTACCATGTGGTATGCGTTAGTGTACCATTTTGCATTCAAGAATGGGCCCATCATATCATGTGATTTTCATGAATGATGTCAAAGGACGATAGAAGCTGTTACATGGGGTAGACTCTCTCCTGTCCCCACACGCGCCAGAACACAAAAAGAGAAAGGAGGGAAAAATTAAATTACTTTGAAGTCAAATCATATGTTAGCTTTTTGGTGAATTCGGTTTCTCTGGAAGAGAGAGTTTGCTTTTTTCCTTAAAAATTATAAAAAAAAATTCATTCTTTAGTTCCATTCCCACCTTCTAATGGAGACTTGCTTTTACTGGGAAATGATGGTGGGATCCTTGGAAAGTGCTTCGAGGAACTTTTGTGATGAAGAGCCATAATTTGGAACATTGACGTGAGTCCTTAGTGGGGTCTTTGTGTAGTCCCCCAATCTTGCAATCCTCTTCATCTCCAATAAGATAAATTTTCACTTCCAACAACTCCAACATAATTGACTTTTCCCATCAACAAGAAACTGTTTCTAAAATGTGGAATATATACAATTGTAGACTCTTCTAATATTAGTAGAAATATAAAAAGAAACATTTGTTTATTATTTTATCCAACACTAGAAAATAAAATAAAGTAGAGATCCATGATATCGATCTTTTGGAAGAATGAAAATGTCGTAGTGTTGTAGGTGACAAGAGGAGACAGTTCTAGTACAAGCTTTGATGGAGAGGTTTTTATTCCCCAAAAGCCATGTACAGTCTGGCATCATGCAAGTTACATATTACAAAGCTTACAGTGCCAATCTGAGTGAAGAAGGTAGGAGCAGCTAGCAAGCCTAGAAAATCAAGAGAGTTGGTGGGGTTGAGATCATAATGATACCAACTCCACAAGCCACTAAAAATATAAGTCAAACATATCAAGTCATGCCCATCTTTTTCAAGTTACTGTGTAATGAAACACTAGTCTACGCACATAACATACCATTACCCACTAAAATAGGGAGAGGAGAGAGAGATATGTTGTTCGTGAACGGTTAGGCGAAAAAGCATAGATTAATGGGCAGTTGATAATTGATGGGGAGAATACAAGGCGTTGGGTTATCTATGAAAATGATAAAATATAGCACACTACGACGAACACTGTTGTTGAACTTTTCATCTATCTAAGTTTTATTATATTATCATTTTCGTGTAACTGTGTGCAGACCTGAATTTTAAGCTGTTGCCAGCTATTCAACAATGTGCATTGCCTGCATGGAGAAATTTTTGGATGGAATGCTCTCATCATAGATCTGCTAGCCTCCTATGTGAAAGATAACAGTTGTTTCCTAGACCTGAAAAAAATTTAGTTGGGATAATTTCACCACAAATTGCCACCCAAGAGACAGTAATTATCCAATAATGGTTTGTTATGTGTTGTATATGTCATTTTTATATGACCAACCCTATGAAACTCTCATCTAATTTTTTCCCGACTTGCATCAATGCATGCTACTTTCTTTTCTCCTATTATCAAACTATAAATTACAAGGGCAAATTGCACAAACGCCCTGGGGTTTAGCATAATTGCATAAAAATAATGATGATTAAGAACTCATACTAACGTCTTTTAAGGTTTTAAAAACTCACTATAAACCTCCTCTGTCATAAGTCAATAATCGATAAATCTCCACAGTCAATGGTTAAGGATATAAAAAGATTAAAATATCTTTCAATAAAATTAAAATTAATATAATATATATTTTTAAATTTAATTAAAAATAAAAAATTTTAAAAAATAAATAAAAATTAAAAAAATGAAATAACAAAAAACACGAGCACCATCAAAATCATCATCATCCAGCTGCCGCTCTTCTTTCTCCCCTTCTCTCTCATCGTCGCTCCTCATTCTCTTCTCTCCGTGGAGACTGACAAGAGCCCAACATTCTCACTCTCTTCGCTCCTCCTTATCTCCTCTCCTCTTCTCTTTCTCTATATCATCTGGGTTTGATGAACCCATATTAACTATCATCTAGGTTCGAACCCAAATAAAGGGTGACCCCCAGATGAAGGTTCATCTGGGTCACTCAAACAATAGTTCATTTGGGTTCGTTGAATTCAGATCATTACGTGGGTGATTTTTTATGATTTGTGATGATTTTGATGTTTTTGATGATTTTATGATTATTGACGATTTCCATCTAGGTTCATCCCTATGGTTGTTGATATTATTATTATTTTTTTTGGGTTTAATGATTGATGATATTTTGTGTTTAATTTTTGCTTTTTATTTTTTTTAAAAATTTCAAAAAATATGGATTCAACCCAAATCTCTCTCTCTTTTTTTTGTTTTTTAGAAGAAAAACTATGTTTTTTTTAGCTCCAATGTTTGAATTTTTTTAACACATATCTATGTTAAAAAAAAAAAAAAGTTTTATTTCATGAATTAGGGTGGGTGAAAATTGAGGAGATGAATGAGTGATGAGATGAATTTGATGAATATCCAACTCAGATTGGATCTCCACCATCCATCCATATGGATGGAAGGTGGGAATTCAATTTGAGTTGGATCTCCACATTTTTTTTTGTTTTTTGTTTTTTTTTTTTCTTTTATATTATTTTTTTAAAATAATAATCCCTAGTGTTAATCTTAAGATAGATAGTGAAGATTTTACGATTAAATTTTTATTTAATTATGATTTTTATTTAATTTAATTTTATAAATTAAAAATAATCATTTTATCATTTATAATTTTTATTTAACAATAGTTGACTAATGCTTAACTAATTATACGGGAGAATTGTGTTGAGTTTTTGAAACTTCAAGATAGTGCAAATTTCACAAATGTCAGCTATTTTTGTACAATTATACCAAATCTCAAGAGGTTTGTACAATTTACCCAAAATATAATTACAACAAAATCATGTAAATTGAGACGTTTACCTATATTTTCCATGAACTATAAAGTTAATAATTTTTTACATAGTCTACCAAAATTAGAATATCGTACATCCCATTCAAACACGTCTTACTTGCAATTTTACATTTAAGCATATGATATTGAACCAACTAGCCAAAAACAGAAGATTCTAACATGGATTAATACCATACATGCCAATCCTATAATATAATCAAACAAACAAAATTATCGTAGTCAATTCAATTTGGATTACTGTTTGCCAACATAATTTTTCCTCTTCCTTAAAAAAAAATAAAATTTATCTTCATAACATCATTAAACGGTCGCTCCAAAAAAAATAATAAATCATTGTACGGAGGCAACAAATTTAAATTGAAGCGGTCTTACATTAAAAACACCAAATCAAGTTACGGTGCAAGGCCAACCAGAGGCCTCTTTGATAATGAAAATTATTTGATGCAATGCACGAATTCGAAAGAATTTATAGTCGAACAGAATAAACGATTTAAATTTTTTTAAAAAAAATAATCGA
This sequence comes from Dimocarpus longan, assembly GCA_022984855.1. Classification (NCBI taxonomy): domain Eukaryota; kingdom Viridiplantae; phylum Streptophyta; class Magnoliopsida; order Sapindales; family Sapindaceae; genus Dimocarpus; species Dimocarpus longan. Next base: position 20,740,063 of record CM041022.1, read on the forward strand.
ACAGAACACAGAGGATCAAATTAAAAATTGATATATGATTTATCACTATATTTTCAATTGCATATAACAAAATACTGTCATGATCAAGGAGGATTTTGAGTTCACAGATCCATAGTAATGGCAAGAATGCCTAACACTTGCAATATAAAAGGGATTCCCTTCTCTATACCTCAGAAGGCAAAATTCAATTCTCACATTTTTCGTACAGAAATGTTTTCAAAATAATGTACATAAACCACCTAAATGAGGGAAAACTGTAATAAAAGAGGGGAAAAAAAAAAGAAAAGAAAAAGAAAGAAGTAAAAGAAATAAAAAAGTGTTAAATCATTCAAAATATATCTCATACTCAAGCAAAATCTCACACCTATTGCTGCAGACCACAAGATAGAAATTGAAACAAAACATTCGCACTATTGCTACAAACCGGAGAAGAAGCTTCGTAGTTGATAACAAGAATGCATGCATACACGCACTGTCTTCTTCTCAGTCAAGAAAAATATTCGGGCTCAAGGAAGAAAATCTTTGAACAAGTTTACGGACCAATCAAGCTCACAAACCACGAGGGAAGTTGCTGATTTGCCCCTCCTCCAAAACATCTTTGTTGTTCAATTTGTAAGCTATCCTGATGCGCATGACAAGAGATTTCTGGAAAAATAAAATGAATCAAGTAACTATCAAAATACCTTGCAGGAGACAAAGCAAAAATAGAGGAATCTGAATTTGATACAGGATTCAGCATAAAGATACAAAGTGTTGGTAAATTTTGTATCTTCAAAACGAAAAGATCAGAATAACTGTTAATTCATGATACTGTGCCACGAACAAAAGGTCACTATAACACATATTTCAGTCTGTTGATCCTGATTATAATGATTTGAGACACCAAATTTACGTTAGATGCATGATAAACAACACTTTCAACTTCTGATACATGTAATGGCAGCCAAGGTACATTTAAACATAAACACTTTAAAATGACTTAGTAAGGATTTTGAGATTTCATCTACATTTCAATCCAGTAAAGACACATAACAGTAAAACAATACTCTTCAAAGGGAATTTAAAAGAAGAAAAAGTTAAAGAACAAGACTTGGAAGAAAATATCATCTTTACAGAAACTAAGAAATTTACAAGAAACCAAAGTACATAACAAAATGCGTTGGCTGTATAATCTGATAAAACCATATGTTGTTACTCATGGCAAACCGTGAAACCGAAAACCTCAAATATGCGCAATAGGAAAGGAAATTTAAGAATTTACCTTCCCATGTTGGCTGTTGGTGACTCTTAAAGTTTGTGTTACTGACCCATTACCACTTGCAGGTAAAGTATTGCCACTGGCTGGATCCAAGTGCAGGTGAAGAAACTGAAGATTAAACCAACAAAAGATCTCTGTTTAATCCATAAGGAAAATCAATACAGGTTATCTAAGCAAAGAGTGAAAAGTTCAATACTCATATAATTACTACAGTGTTACCTTTGGAACTGCTGCCTGGAAAACAAAATCTGTATAAACATTAGGTGACGAATTTGTAAATGTAGCCTCGATCAAAGTTGTTTGTGAGTTTTCAGGTGCCTTTGAGAAGTTAAATGTTAACCTCAAGGAACTGCTCTCAAACGCAACTATCGATGGATACGCTGGACCATTGTCCTCTGTTTACAGAACAGAAGACAATAAATACTCTTGACAACCAGCATATATCATATATGCCAAACAGTTTTCAGTGCCAACTAAATTTTACCACGTTTTGGTGAGTTGGATACAAAGCCATCCAAGAAATCCACCATTGAAGCTGCCCCTCCAGCAGAAGTGCTGTGCACAGGAACTGATGGAGGTGATGAGAGTCCATCCAAACCGGCAATGTTATCATGACTAGAGGATAATATGTCAGTCGTAGATGAGTTGCTTTGTACAGGAGGAGATCCAATAGACAAAAGATCCAGTAGAACATCTGTCCCAGCTTTATGAGCCTGGCTTGTGCCTAAAAGTCACACAAAGAATATCACAGCCAATATCAATATTTGATACACGCATGGAAAAATTATATCAATAGTATTTATATAGGAAAAAGAAACATTTCAACTTCAAGACAATCTCAACAAGCATCATAATTAAATTAAAACGAACAACTCATATTTTGTCACAGAAAAGGTAGCAATAGACTGCATTAGCAACAGAGAAATGGATCACAAGCGGAGAAAAAAAAAATGAAATAATTCAACCTCAAGACAACCTCAACAAGCATCATAATTAAGTTGAAACCAATAACTCGTACGTTGTTTTCACAAAAAAGGTTAGCAACATATTAATGAATCACAAGCAGAGACATGCTACTGAACCCGAGAGCCCTTCAATATCCTTTGCAGAATACTAATTTCTCATTGCATGAGAATTCTTAGCTAGGGAACAATTGACCCTATGGGATCAAAGGTTCAGATCCAGATATGCATAATAGCTCTTTTAGTTTTACTAGACATTTTCTAAAGGCGGAAATATTAGGTAACTTGCATATTACAATAACACTGCCAGTGCCAAAACTTATCCAGTTCCGTTAGTTGAATCTGAATGGGTTGGTTCATGTCAAGCTCCTGGAGGTGTTATACTATTTATTTATTATGCTCATACATATCTTAACAGAGTTTTTTCATTTTTTAAGAGGGTGGTGAATCAAGTAGCATGGTTCCCGATCCACTAATCAGACTTTAAATAGAAATCATTTGAAGCCTAGATATTCCTGCCATAATTATTAGAAATGGGCGGTCCAGCAGAAATAATACATCAAAGAATTGTGTTCCTACATAGCAAGAACAACTGGGAGAAAGATAGATATATTCAAGTGCTGAATCTTAAATGCAGCCATCATGAAAACACACACACACACACACAAAGAGGCTGACACGGAAAATAAAACTGTAATCTCCAAAATCAATTTATGTGTCATACACCCAAAAACTAACCAGAAGGCACTGAAGCTGGGGATAAATCAACACCAAGGAGATCCTGAAGAAAATCACCACCAGAGGAACTAGGTGCCGGGGCATCATCTGAGCTTAGATCAAGTAAGTCCACAAGAGGAGCTGCAGCAGGCTTTGCAACTCCATTTGGCAAATTAAGAGAAGCCCCACTTGAACTTGATACAGTCGTTGGCAAAGAACCAGCCCTCCTTCCACTGAAAGTTGCCTCATCCAATACTGGCATCCTTTCAACTAGTGCAGATCTGTATAAAATCATCCATCAGCTCAGCAATTTATAACTATGCAATAATTGTGGAAAACATCTCAAAGATTAATAGAATAAAATAAAAGAAACATTTTAGCCATTTACCGAATGTTCTGATGCTTTGCTATAATAGAATTGAACTCGATAGATCTCTGCTGCAATTCAAGCACAAGGCTTCCTTTATGTTGAACAATTATACCCTTTATCCTCCTACAATACAATTCAATAAATGATCATGCTACCACATTATCAAAGAGATGACAAGGAAACAAAAACTAATTTAGTCAGCAACCAACGACTATAATTAGGAGAGTCAAAACTTTACAATTAAGAATTGATCTGGACAATTTCTTATTGAAGTTGAGCTCCTAAATATGCATTGCATAGAATCGTAATACACAAACACAAACAAAGATGTATGGTCAATAGACAAGTAGATAAATCTGATGGACAGGATTGTATAACTTGGGTGCAGACCTCCTAAGGCTTTACATCGACCCCAACCACAAACCCCCATCCTCCCCCCCCCCAAACAACAAAACCAAAACAGACCATCAGGAGAAGATATAGACATCAATATGATTGCCTGTAAAAATGAGTTAAAAAAAAAAAAAAAAAAACAGAGTTAAAAGGAAACATACTCTGAACAAGATGGAAAACGGGAAGAGAGCTTCAAGAGAGCAATCATAGCCATTGCTTTGGTAGTGAGATCCAAGTTATGACTCCGAATAGCAATCTCTACAACATCCACAGCATCAGACTCCGTTACCTGCTTCAGAAAAACCAATTTCACTTAACACTTGTAATAGTTGCTAAAATGCAAATTACATGACAGCCCCATTCTCTGTGTTATCAAGAATGACTGTGAGATGTTGGAACAATCAATGCTGAAAGCAACAGTTATTATTTAATTAAAAAGTTGCAGCAAAAGGAACCAGATGGCATAGTGGAGTTTCAAATTGTAAAACAGCATTCAACAGGGGGTAAATGATAAAGAAATTATTAAATTTCTTGTTTCAGAATAATTACAATCTTAATTTATTATCATTTCTACAAGCAAGTTACAACTTCTTCTAACATAATTTGTATGAAAATAAATCTTAGAAACAAATAAAACACAAGACTAGGTGGTCTTTCAAATAAAAAAGAGCAAGAGAAGAAAGAAACAGAAAAGCAGATAATCTGGAGATTGGAGAAGATTCTGTACAGAACTGGTATTTGAAGGCTCCCTTTTTTTCATCATCTGTGACATTGCTCCGTCTTTACTCCCCATAAGATTTTCTAAATTGAACTAATTTGATCTGAAGCATATTTTATGGACATATCCTTGCTAAACACTAATAATAATAGTTCATAGAATGGCTCTAATTACCATTATTGAACGCAAGCAGTACAGTGAGACATAAGAAAAGCTAGCGCAAACAAACTAAGCCATTACAAGGGTACACTCACAGTTATTGGTTCCTCTATATTAAGCATTCCAACATTATTCACCAGCATGTCACCGTATTCTCCAATACACCAAGCTGCCACTCTGACAAGGCTCTCCTGACAAAAAAAAAAAGAAGAGAAATTAAGACAATCTTCTCATGAGTACGCAGTCAATACATACATGCTTGTATACTCAAGTTGATAATCCAAAAAATCTCAGAACCTGTTCAGCTGATGCTTGGAGTGCTCGATAAAATGCCCTGACAGTATATCCATGCAGGTCAGAGGCGTTGCTTATCACAACAACAAGGGCATGCCATACTTCATCTTTCACAAAGTTTCCAGCCTACTATGAGAAACATAAAGATCAGTACTTTCTTAAAACAAAATATACAACTACATAACATTGCTAACGCTCAAATGAACTAAACCACACACTGGAATGCCTATAACAAGCCAAAAACAGAACAGCAAAAATTAAGATAGAGAAGTAGCCATTTCAATTCATACCTCAGAGAGAACCTTGAGCATCTGATCAATATACCAAATCTTGTCCGAGGAAAACCTAAGGACCAAAAAGTAAATGTTGACCATAACATTGCTGCTCCAACATCCTGTGGCCTAATAGACTAAAATCAAGCTAAATAAAGAATAGATTATGCCTTCCTTGACCAAAAAGAAACTTACCACAAGAACGTTCACGTCCACAACTTTAAGGTTTATAAAGGTCTAGTCACATGTTATGTCAATTGTATTTAAAATTCATTTTGTATTCTAGTTTTTGATAGCTAGGCCTTGTTCTATCAAATCAACGCCTAACTCTATTATCACTTATACTACTATTTTTCCTATAATATCTTATAATCTCTAGTTTTATGATAGCTTCGCAGAACATTCCTTGCATGGAAGCAAATGCAAACATCATTCTAAAACTTCTAATTCTCGATACCCAAAAAAAAATGGATACCGGAAATATTAGTTAAAAGATACCCACCATCTCTCGAAGCTAGAGACATTATCAAGCCAACCAAATCCAACCATTATTGATGACCACAGACTTGTGGGTAACAACACTTCTTGTAGAACCAATTATGCAGGTTCATTACAGACATCCCAATATATACTAAAAAGCCTTATTTATGCAAGTCTGTAACCGAGAATGTATCCATGATTTGACTGAAAAGCAGCATAACTTACTTTTCTACAATGGAGCAAATTTTGGCTGTAAGATCTCCCTTGAATTCTTGATCACTTACTTCCAGATACTCTATTAGCTCTTTTGTTAAAGGCTTCACATTATTCTCATTCACAAGAAGACAAACAAGTTCAAGGGCCCTTTTACGAATAGAAGCATCTGAATCCTGAAAGAAGAAATACAGAGGCTCACAATTCAGAATATGAATATAAGAAAGTTCAAACAAGAAAGAATACATCCAAATTCATGTCAAAATAAAACTGTGAAAATGTAATAAATAATAAAATACTCACATCAAGTAACTCACAACTAAATAACAACCAAAATGAAACAAAGAACTCATAATAAAAATAATAAATAAAATAAAATAAACTGACACAATATAAATGACGTTCATGTGCAATATCTTACTACTGAGTCAGACTGTACATTTCAACCTTCAAAATTAAATTACAATGAAAATAAGAGGCAGAACAAGAACAAGATAGAATATTCTTCAGAGCTTGTTTGGCAGGAAATGAATCAACTTTTGATTATCATCAAGCAGGACATGAAAATTGTCCAGTAATACCTTTACACATTCCAAGATTGTTGCCCTATGTCTTTGCACCGCTTGAGTATCTACCATAATTGCCTTCATCAACATGTTTAATGCAACATATCTGAAATATACAAGAAATTAAGTTCCCAAATCAACCAGTCAATACAGAGATAAATCATTAAACGTTAAAAAATTTCAATTATCAACATTCAAAAGGTAAATAAATAAATCAATAAAGAGACTGGCTAGCCGTTAAGGCTTAAGCATAGCATAGCATAAATTTAGTACTTTAGTTTTAAGTTCTCATGCAATTCCCAAAATTACTGATTCTTCATACTACCAAATCTTCAGTTCCTAGTCTTGGGGTGGGTGTGGAGAAGGTATTGTTTAAACAAATACTTCTATGATATATAGAAAAAGCCCTCAGATATTGCACAAGAGTGGTCAGATTTTTTTCTGATAGGAAACATATGAATGCTAAGACACCATGACCATTCTGCAAAGCAAGTCCATGGTTTAAGATTTGCCTCTCTATTAACACATTTTCTATAACCCCAACCCAAAAAAAAGAGAGAGAGAGTAAAGTAGATTTACTCTTAGTTAAATTGTAAATTTCAGCATTTGGTCAAGTTTAACAGAAGGAAAACTCAGGCATATAAACTCCGTACAAGTAATCCTTTTATACCAGCAAAAATAGAAGAAAACACACGTACAGACACATTTCCATCACTAAATTCTTTACATATTAACAAAGCCTTGATCAAGGCAAGCTGGCATTTTAACAGGCAGGCAAGTTTACCCACTTTATTCTGGACTCTTAACGGTTGGGTTCAGAGACTTCAAATCAAATGTAGGTAAAAAATATCATCCCTCAGCATGCTGTGACAAGAGGGTCATGAACATACATAGATATACACATATACATATGTATGATGTATGGACAGAAAATTTCTAATTATGGCTAATTGAGTTGCAGATATTCCAAACTTTGGATTTTTAACACAAAAAACCTTAAAACAAATACATTTAATTAACCATGCAATCAAGTCCAGGTAAATATAGCAAAAGAAGGAAAACCTGATGTTGTTGTCACGATTTGACAAGAATCTTCCCAAGATATTGATAGCAAGTACACGCAATCCACCATTATCTTCAATGCTCATAATAGTTTCAACACATTCATAGAGAATTGCATTCCCCGCGTTCTTGTTTGACTCGGTTTTTGTAGCCACCTGGGAAAATTAAAGCACATTAAAAAAAATAATATGGGGAACTAAACTTCTGCCGAAAGATGAAGCAAATTGCCTCCAAGCAATATGCGTTTCAACAATCTTAGAAGCACTATATAACGATATAAACTAATAATATAAAAAACACAAGTTCAGTATAAAAGTCCACATTAATTCAATGGTGAAGGCCAGAGGAAATAGGTTTCTAGTATTGAGTAAACAGTGACCACAAGCCTAGATACAGGAGACAGGAATTTATATACCCATTTGCTTCAACAAAGTTGATCTGATGTGTGCATCATTCTTACATCCTCAAGGTATACCACATAATAGATAGTGCCTCAATATTAACCCATAAATAAAGCCGCTTTTCATCATACACACATGCCTTCACAATTAGGCTTTCAACCATGAGCATCACCTGCTGCAATAATCCTATCCTAGGATGATGTTTCCTTAACCTTTCCTAATTATTTCAAGACTCCATGGAAAATTTATAGAAAGAGAAATGACATGATATAGAAAGCCAACTGACCTGAGCAAGTATGTCATTCATGCAGTCACTAGCATCTGCATCTCCATGGCCCAGCACACGCAGAAGCTTAAGCAATCGGATGTGGAGAAACGGATCTGTAATGCCAGCAATGTCATACTCAGGTGCATATGGACTGTTTACAACATCCCTCAGAGTTTTGACCAAACCCTCCAAGCACCTCTGCAATAACGATCAATGCAACTTCTTATTACAATAAACATATTATCATAGCATAAAACAATTCCTCAGTTCTTCCCTTAAAAATGCCACATAACAACAAAGTTGACAGATAAAATTTCTATAGAGACATACTTTACATGACCACTAAACAAGTTCACATCTTTTAGGGGAACTGTAAAGTAAAACTGAAATTTGAATATGACTAAATTAGTCTAATAATTAAAACCCAAATATTCAAGATATTAGTGGAGGAACCTAAAATATTGCAGATTTAACTCTAGAATGTAGGGCAGAGCTCCTTCAATGATTCAATCATGATTCATGAATGTAAAACACAAGAAACCAGAATCCAGAGATGAGATTCTACAAAGGACTCGCAGTACATTTTTAGGTAGCCATCTACCAGCATGGATGGTCCAATAAGCACCTAAAGAGTATTCTCACAGTGTATCCAATTAGACTAACTAATAATAACTGTTCCACACAATCCAAGAATAAAAGACCATGCATAAATTTCGTATTATAAGTGCTTGCATCATTTTGATACTAGAGCCCAGATACTGAACAAGCAATAATCAATTTACCTTTCTAAAGAATTCAAGGGCTTCTGTACTGACTTTACATAAATCTGTACAAAGTTGAATTCCTGTTATTAAAACTCCATGATGCTTTTCTTTAAGTAGCGCAGCCGCAGGATTAATAAAATTTTCTGCTAAGTCTGGAACTTTCTTTATAATCCGTATGGAGCACAATGCTGCCTATTCAACACAGAGCAGAGTCAACTAAAAAGTAACAAATTATATAAGGTGATCCAAAGAACCAATGAAACACGTCCGATTACAAGATAATGTGACAATTGATACATGAAAAATAATCTCACAGGAAAACATGATATGTAACATATGTCCAAACTGATATTTTAATGACACCATCCTTTCAATAATATAGTGAACTTTGTTAGTGGCCAATTAGGTAAAATTTTGAACACCGAGAATATAATGATGTTGATCAAAACCATTTCCAAGATGAATCACAGTCACCAGAGAATTTGTCTTATAGCAAAACTAAGAGAACCAGTTTCTTTCTGAGTATCATTACACGTCATAAGACCTATGGCTCATACAAGGTATACCTGCTAATTACAAAAATAATGATCGATTTTCTTCCACTTAAGATGACAAGATGTTTTGTAAAATACCGATTTAAAGTATATTGTCCTTTCGAGTGGTTGACATTCCTCCACAAAAGTTGTTACATCACAGTCCATATAGGAGTAGGACTGCAAAGGTTTAGCAAGATGCACTGCAAGGGGCCAGCATTTTTTTAAAAGTGAAATTCACCATTTCATAAGAGTGAATCTCAAATCTAATCCACTGACACAATCTACAACTCTGACATCTGCGGCTCAAAATGACCTCAAACTAAAAGTAAGAAACACTCACTTTTTTCCGAATGTTTGGATCTCGAAATTGCAGCAATCTTTCAACTTCCGGTGCTAGATCACGAGCCATTTCTGCTGAACAAATATTTCCTAAAGCACAAAGAGCAAGTCCCACAATATACTGGTTTGTGTGGTTGAGATCTCTGTTAACAAGTTAAGGTTGCTAAAAGGAATTTTTTTAAAAGAATGGAAAAAAAAAAAAAAAAAAACCACTATGGTAAGCAGATTACAAGTAAAAACTCCAATTTGAACAGGATACTGTTTTAATGAGTTTGTGACCAACATTAGAACTTCTTGTCTTTCATCAAGCAGCAACATGAGGCCAAGATACCCAATTCTCTTCTCTGGAAATCCTGCTGATGCAATAGACTTTAGGCACTCCATTTGACCAAAATGAGTCGGGTAACCCAGCATGTGAATGAACATGAGTTTTGCCAAATTTCGGTGCCTATAGTCCTGATCATTTTCATTAACTGCTGCACGAATAGCAGCACACTCTTTCCTTACAACAGCACGTTCCTCTGCTGCAGTTTTGCAAGCACGAATAGCCCGAATCATGTCCCTGCAACAGAACAGTCAGTTCATACTATTTAGCCAAAAAAAATTAAAGGGTAAATTTCTTGAGCCCCCTAATGTTACAACTTGATACAGCTTCCGCAAAATCAGCAAAAAAATTCCTGTTGTTAGTTGGATTGCCATTAAACATAATAAGATTAGAGAATAATAAATAATAAAACTTCTGAACAATAAAATTATTATTAATTCTGCCCATAAATATTAAAACTATACATAAAACGTAAACTAAAGAATTGGATGGAGAAGAGGGACCCTGCTCCCAAAAAACACAAGGAGCAGGTGACAGCTCCTCCCCGATCTATGGGAGGTGGCACATTCCCCTCCTTCCTCTCTAAACCAACAAAGAGGAGTAGGCTAACATGATGAAGAAAAAGCTGGCCTACTATACTACATTATCATAATAAATTACAACTTTTAAACAATAATATTTCATTAACTCAACTAATTATATGACAATTGCAATAGCTAAGCCAAAAATAAGAAAGCGTTTCAGTGCCCTGATGATTTCTGTATCTTATATTATTATTATTATTATTATTCTAGTAGCAATGTTATACAGTATATATAGATATTGCTTTAGTATTAATAAATGAAGTGAAATTTGGACCTTAGATCTTTGTTCTTCTTTATCCTCTCATATAGTTCAAATAAATCATGAGCCCTCTTTTGCCTCCCATTTTAACAAAATATTTACTTTAAAGAAGGTTTACAAGCCTGATGACCATCTACGGGAAAACAACAGTTCAACATAGCATTGTTGACAAATCCGTGCTGTTGATAGGAGGGGCATCAGAATTTCAACTATTTAACAATGGTACAATTGAGAATGCAATCGCTACCTTCCTACTGTCAAACTTATTTAAGATGTAAATCAGCCTGGATCTATGGAATCATCACTATTCGGCCTCTTACTTAACTTGATAATGAGAACTCAAAACCTAATGCTAAACTCGATAAATAACCAAGCAGGCCAAAACTTAACTCATCAGATTTAAGCTTCATGTCATGTTTATTGACATAGGCACTTTAAAACATATTATACATTCAAATGTCCTCTCTTTATGTATTCTATAAAGGTTAAAAAACGATCTTTGACAGAAATATTAGCATCTTCACAACAAAAAATCTCATTAATAACATTATGAATGAGAACCACACAATATATTTAGTACATTCGGAATTTAGCCACTAAAAATTCATTTGCAACTCACCTCTGAGGAACAAAAAAGAATACACAGATAATATCTATTCATCCATCAATTTCGACTTGATAAGGTATTCTCAGATATGTCTCACTTGAATTTCACTTCTGGCTATCTACTGCTACAAAAAAAGAGAATAAAATTCTACGGTTCCACTGCATAGGAGAGAAAGGTGAAAGGATAGAGGAGTATAGACAGCAATTTTCCTCATTAGGGTTTATGAAGAAAAATGATGATTAAGCATTTGAAGAGGTACATTTTTCATCCTCACCCTCATTTGTCAACCTCTTCAATCGGGCGCGAAGGGATGAAAATGAAAGGACTAATAAGTAACAGTGCAATACAATGATATACAAGTTTGTCATCACCCCTTCACTATTCCATCCGTCTTATCAAACATGAGGGAACAAAAGATCCTTACTTCAATTTACAGTATATCCTATCAACTCCATTATTGATCAAGGCTTGGGCATATGTGCATGAATTTACTTATTTTTTAAAAGGAATAGGTGGACATCAAGGACTTTGTCATATAGACATTTTAATGTAAAGCCTTCCAACAATTACTATGAATATTGGCTCTCTAAAAAGAATAGTAGCTGGGCTCAAATGATAGAGGCACCAAGAACCTATGTATGGAGTAACTACATTACATTCACAACCCCAAACTGTAGTTTGAAATTGTAGTTTTGAGCTATAGCCGTCAAGCTCCACTGTCAACTCAACATTATCCTAAATCACATCACTGGTTTGGTACTGCAGATGGATTCCTGATGGCACTTGGTCCAGCCAAACTTCTAACAATAGTATCCCAATTTAATACTACAATAGCAGTCGGCCAATGGAACGGCTTTGTTCTAACATATGACAGCAAAGGTATAAAATGAAATTCCTAACTTTCCATCTTGTCTATTTGTGAACTTCCAGCAACTATGTTCACATCAAACCAAAGAAATACTGTGCACTCACCAAACCGGGTTATAAGGCCACAAGAAAAGAAGCATTTTTCCCTCCCATCATATAAATAAAAAATGCCTAAACCATTCCCACATACGTTCCCGATCCTCTACCACACCAACAAATTCACATTACGCATACAAAAGAACACAACACATAACAATTCACCCCCTTCCATACGACCTTCAGCATTACAAATAACACCCGTAAAAGTAAAAAATAATGAAAAGACTTGATCTAATTGCAAACACAGATTTAGCATATCATTTTTTTGTTCATCGCGTCAACACTTTCAAACCATGGACACAATCTACACGTTTCCGGACTCCACATTTCACAACTGACTGACACTAACTTCTTTACCTATCCAATCAACACACTCACACTTTCATCTACAACAACAAACACATCGAACCAATCAAGCCAATCATTCTCAAAATTAACAACAAAATCAACCACTTAATCACCAACGAATCCACATTTTCTTCAACAATTACAAAACACCCAATCTAAAAAACACGCCACCAGCTACAAGTCTATGCAACTACACAAACAAAACAATCCAAACAAACACAAACACTCAACACATCAACTCAAATTTCAGCAATCACAACAATCCAAACCGACGAGTAACTTGATCCACGATAAAAGGAGCAACAAACAGTACGGATAGGAACTCACCTTAGACGCGTGCCGGACGAGAAGGGATTCATGATTGGGTCCGTAGTGGAGCTCTAGGTTTAGCTCAATCAATCAGATCCAAAATTCCACTGACCGAGAATCAAAAGCGCGCGCAAGACCGATCGAATCGATCGCAATTATCCTCGTCGTCGCGATCCGAATCCGGTCTGAGCACGAGATCTGAGAGGAGAGATCTGGTCTGGTGAGACTCTGTGTGTTTTTCGTTCAACAATTACGTGCAGTGAAATGCTTGTTGTTTGTCTTTCTTCTCTTTTTTCTCTCAATAAATCAGAGGAGAAATGGAAAAACACAGCATGGGCATTCAATTAGAGATTTTGGTGTGTTGGAAGTGGTGATTGCGTTACGGAGTGGTGATTTGGGTTGGCTCACTTCAGATTTGTGATTGGACCGTGTGGATATGTAGCATGTGTGAGTTTGATGTCTTGTGTGGAATCGTGATGTGATTGGGCTGTGGAAATCTGTGTGTCACTGCTTGTGAACGGAGCTTTATATCGCTTATTACAATTTCATTTATGAAATCGAATTTGAGGCTCCTGTTACAAACAACACAACAGTTTTTACTTTTATTTAAAATTGGTGATGAATAGATCAATCATCTTTTGGGATGGAGAGGCGAGGTAAATACATGAGCACAACCCAAAGCAGAAACATTGAGGGACAAAGGAATTTTACAATTAAATATCAAAAAGAAAAGCTAAACGCATTGTCGATTTAGTAATGATACAAGCGAAATGGTGGCTTTATTGCCACCCACAAACTTTACTCCACCTTCATTTTTAAATAAAATTTATCATTATCAAAATATTAATAAATTAATTAATTTTAAAAACATAATAATATAAATTATCAAAAATAAAATACTATCATCCATAATAAATAATAAAATATTTCTTTATTTGTAACTTTTATTGAATAACATATATACATCATTGAGAAAAAATAATAATTTTATTTAAACCAAAAAATAAATTTTTTTCACATGTTTTTGTTTTTGCAATACATAAATTTATATTGTTTGATAAAAAAAAAAAAAAAGTAGATGAAATTGAAACTTGAAACCACAAAATTATTACTTTTGCAACAAAGCATGAACAATTTAAATTATTCAGTTACTTTAATGAATTATATTTTATTTTGTTCAAGTAAAATCGTAGCAGTACTCTATCAAATAAAAACAAAAAAAATCTTGACAGTAATTCGTTTCAAAAATAATCACGGCAGCATTTAACAATTTTCCTTGTGACATTTCATCAAACACAAATTCAATGAGTTAAATATCTAAAAAAATAAAAGAAACATTAAACCAATGAGGGAAAATGAAAACTTGAATAAGAGAAGAATAAGAATCTAGATAAAAGCCATATGGAATAGTATTAATAACATTTAAATTCAAAGTAGAATTGCGTTGATGTAATAAAAAATTTTATATATGATTAAAATTATCATTAATACTAAATGATAGTTTTGATATTTCAAAGGAGTGGAGAATAAAAGTTTAATTCTAATTTTTTAATTCTGTGTGTAAGGCAAATGGGTGTTACAGCGGAAGGGACTCAAAAGAGCTACCTGTAGCGAAACTCTCCTCTACCTAGACACAAACAAAAGCAAAACTTGAAAAGCAAGGAGTGTTGGTTGACTCGAACACTCGTAGTCTAACCCGCGGCCCACCTGCACACACAGACGTACACTTCTTTTTTTTGATAATCAATCATGTCTTCGCATCTCTCTTCTCCGGCTTTCTTCTTCCTTCTTTTCACCCTAGGTAAAGCAAGATTCTTCTTTTTGTTTCCTTTTATATTCACGTTTCACGATATTTGATCTCTCTCTCTCTCTTTTTTTTTTTTTTTTTTGAAGTTTCATCAAAATCGGAGCTAGTTCTGGAAGAAGGTTACAGTGTGACGACAGTGGTTGATGGTGACAAGTTGAAAATAAACCCTCGCTTGGTTATCTCTCGACCAGGATCCTCCGATTTTGTAGTCCTTGATTCTGGTGCTAGTCGCTTCTACACTTTTTCATTTCCCTTATCACAAGGTTTCTCATATTTTTTATTTGTTTTTGTTTTTGTTAGTTTTTTGTTTACATGTATATTTAAAGCGTGTTCTTGTTTGATTGTAGAGAGTGTGGTTAAGGGATTGTCTGGAGACGGGAATAGTGGGTTTGCAGATGGAGAACCGGGTTCGGCCCGGTTTAGCAACCCCAAGAGCTTCGCCATTGATATCAAAGGCAATGTTTATGTTGCTGACAGGACTAACCATGCTATAAGAAAAATCACCAACTTGGGTCTCAATCTTTTCTCACTTTGTTTTATTGTGTGTTTGAATATCCAGAACTTCTATGGTCAATGTGTGCAAACATTTATATTAGGACTACTAATTTCAATTATTCATTGCATTTGAATTAAGTAGGAGAAGAAAGAATGAAATGAACGACTGAGATGAGTTTTCTTAAAAGTTAAGATGCATGCACCAATCATAAAAGTTTCATTGCATATTTGTGCACTTGATATGGAAGGATATTAATTTGGCATAAAACTTCTTCATTGTGTTTGAAATGCTTTTTTGGTTTCCTCATGGGTTATGGTATAAAGTTTGTATTCAAGCGGATTTGTCGTGTGTGCTAAACATGTAATGCGTCTAGGTGTGACCACAATTGCTGGAGGCATCTCAAAGTCATCTGGCCGTCAGGATGGACCAGCACAGAATGCATCATTCTCAGATGATTTTGAGTTAAGTTTTGTTCCCGGTATGTGTGCTTTACTGATTTCAGACCATGGGAGTCGATTGGTTCGTCAGATTGATCTCAAGGCAGAAGATTGTGCAAGAGAGTCTCATTCTGGTATGTTTTTGGTTGTTTCTATGTTTGTCAGTATGAGAGTGTCTGTATGTATATATGTTTTCTTAAAAACATACATTTATCTCATATTTCTGTCTTTTAAAGGAAAAATGTGATTTTGAGATCTCTAAAAAGAGCAAAGTTGGGAGTAGTTGTTGCCAGTAGTAGTTGATCTCTAACATGAAAAAACTTATTGTGATAGGGTGTTATTTTGCACTGCCACTCGTAAGTCATAATTGAAGTATTATATGCACTTTTCATTCACATCTATGATAGGGGATTCAAGTTCCACCATGCGTATTTATAACACCATATATAAAATTTTCTCTTTATTGTAAGGGTCTATATCTCTTAATGTGGGAGTAGATTTCTAAGTCATTTATAGTATTTAATCTCGACAAGTCTTGATAGACCCTTAACCATGGATGTGTAGCTTTCCGATTAACTTGTAACTTTGGAAAGAAAATAAATAAATAAATAAAATAAAAAATAAAAAAGCATGAAACAGCTTGAGTCTTGGGGAATTGATTTAGTGAGTCATTGATGCAAATTTTTTTATGGAGGACATGGTGACTGAAATTGGAAGTGCTAGCTAATTAACTCTCTATCTTCGTATTTATTTATATGGATTTTCATTTTTTTTTCCTCTATTACTTCGGGAAAGTAGTCATATCCTGATTAAGATTTGATTTGATTTGCTTGTCAGAACACATTATTGTCTACATTAAAGAAGTGACAATAACTGTTCTAACTTTATCATAAATTTTTCAGTTCTGGGAGCTGTTTCAGCTTGGGTTCTAGGATGGGTATTTTCATGTTTACTTTGCGTGGTCATTGGAATTGTTATTCGCCCTTACATTATCCGTCATGTAAGTGCCTCCTGGAAGTATCTTAAGCTCCTTATGATAAACGGATTATTGACACCCTTTCTAACCAAATTTTGTAGACAGGAAGGCCCCAGTCTCTTCCACTTCAGGGTGACATGGAGGCATTACCTAACCAATTTGGTGAAGCAAGTATTGACACTTTGCTTCGACATCAGAAGCGTAGTTGTTAGCTCTACACTCTTTGCACTCTTGGGGAGGCTCTTCTGGTTGAGCCTATCTCATCTTTCCCTTATGTTTAGAATCAACTATTTAGAATCTAATACTTTACGCAATGATGTATCTCTGCTTGACTCTGACAACTTACACGGCTTGCTTGACTCTGGTAACTTACATGGTTGTGAGGTAACAAAATCACAGATATATGCTGATCAGTTGAAAGATTTGATAAGCCTGGATGACTTATCAACTGAAGATGTCTTAAAGCAAGGACATGGGAAGCAAGAGAGCGGTGATGCTTTATTTGACAGCCATGGAAAGTTAAATGACATGATACAAGCTAACATGAAGGGTTTTGAAGGGGCAGCTGAAAACAAAACTCCACCTATTGTGTCTATGATAGGTAATTCGGGTTTAATTAAGAGACGCAAGTAGTTGAAAGATAATTTCCTTTTCATATGACTTAATTTGAGAGTCTTGTAAATTATGTAAACATGGATTGTCCCCCGAATGACATTTAATTTTCTTTTGATTTTCTTTTGATTTCCATTGTTTTATTTCGAGGTTCCTAGCAGCAACCAAGACTCATGCTTCTTTTATTGTGCTTTATTTCCTTTGACTTGGATGATTCCGTCCCATTCTAATGATCTTGAATTGATTTTGGATTAACAAATTATTAATAGGATCATATAGTAAGTTAAGAAAAACAAATGGATGATATCATTCCATGGCAGGAGAAGAATCGTATCTGAACATCTAACAAAAGCAGAACTGAAACTTATGTTTTGGGATGGAACCAAGTAGTGAAAGGCTAAATATCACTTCCAATTTAAGATTTTTGTACGAGCTCATTTGTACACTTGTTAAAAGGAATATTGTAATTTGTGGTTGGTCATTGAACTTGTACAAGTTATCCATTCAAATACATCTCTATTTTTCTTCCAGGATAGTGCTTCTACCACTCACTGAGAACTGAGATGTAAAAGAAATATATATTTTTTTGGAAACACACAGTAAATTCAGAGAAAAGAGTATTTTATCATCCTTAATTCCAGCATTATATAGAGACCTTCAACATTTTGACCTTGCTCTTGATAAAGCCACTCACACATTCACTCAGATTCTCTGATAAGATATCTTGAAACAACTATACTCTCAACTTTTAAAGGCCTAACATAGATCAAATGGGTTTCTAAATTTTTACGGGCTAACAAATAACACCAAAATCTCTCCTGTATATTATCAATACCCATGGTGGTACCCTTTATAATTGGTTCGAGACCGAAAGATGTGATGATCATAAGTGGGATCCCCATAATTAACAGGCATTATGACCACAGCTTCGCACTTTCCATCCAGCTCCTAAATAGCCCCAAACACGACCTCTTTGGTTTTCTGAGAGCGCTTTGCACCTTGCTCCTGAACGGCCCCAAACACAACCTCTTTGGTTTTCTCATAGCTCTGCTCATAGTAAGTATGCGGGATGGAGGATTGATATCGATTGCAATGCTGATGTTTCTGCTGAAAATCACCATCCCACCCATTTTAGATAGCCCGACTTTATCGCAATTGATGGATCTTTTCTGCATCCTTGGACATGAAAGCATAGGTTTTCCGACGAGTGGGAGTTCTTGTATCAATTGAAGGGGGTTCATCTTCATCTCGGATCTCAAAGCTCTCTTGTACAGGCCAAGCAGGCGATTGCTTCTGCTGTTGCTGGTGCTGCTGATATTCATAGACTTGTGCTTTCTTCCTAAAACCAGGAACTATACCTCTCAAAATTTCCATAACAGAGATTCAGTGTTGACGAAAAGGTTTACAAGGGACCGAAAGAAGCCTTCTTCTTGCTTTTCCTGTTCATCTTCTGTTGGAATTAAAGGAGGCCTGACTGATTTCATAGGTTTCTGATATAAATTTGCGGTGGTGCTCATTTTCATTGCATCCTGATCCTTCATGAGCATTAGATAGAATTCACAAAAAGTTCATCATGTTAGAAGATATTAAAAAACTTATGCCTCAAAAGGAAACTATGTGTCTAGGCATTTAAGAAAAGTTTATCTGCACTGCTGTCAGATTAATGGTACCCATTGCCATTTGAATTTTGGTAGAGAGAAACCAAATTATAAATGATGCATGATTTCAAGAGAAAAAACAGGAATTTGGAGTCTCTCTTTCGGGCAAAGAGATGCAAGTCTCTAACTATTTTCTTCTATACAAGCTTGAGGGTATATGATGTGACAAACCAGTACATAAACGAAAGGAAAGAGGGAAAGTCAAGAAGATCGGAAAGGTTTTATGGGTATAATTTTGCACTTATAGAGCACAGCCAGAACAAATTATGATTCCGTTTAATGTCATCGAGAAGTGTATGCTTAAGAGCAGATCTCCTATCGGTAAGTACCTAACAAATTAAGATGCTGAGAAAGCTCAGGTTACTTAGAACAGAACAGAATACTCACATTCTGGGAAGCCACAATAGTACCCACTCTACGATGCAGCAATGGTAGCATGTAACCAAAAAATCCAGCTGCACAAGTTAAGGTTGCTACAAGGAACTTTTTTAAACGAATGGGAAAAATAAAAAACTATGGTAAGCAGATTACAAGTTAAAACTCCAATTTGAACAAGATACTGTTTTAATGAGTTTGTGGACAACATTAGAACTTCTTGTCTTTCGTCAAGCAGCAACATGACGCCAAGATACCCAATTCTCTTCTCTGGAAATCCTGCTGATGCAATAGACTTTAGGCACTCCATTTGACCATAATGAGTCGGGTAGCCCAGCATGTGAATGAACATGAGTTTTGCCAAGTTTCAGTGACTATGGTCCTGATCATTTTCATTAACTGCTGTACGAATAGCAGCACACTCTTTCCTTACAACAGCACGTTCCTCTGCGGGAGTTTTGCATGCATGTATAGCCCGAATCATGTCCCTGCAACAGAACAATTAATTCACACTATTTAGCCAAAAAATTAAAGGGTAAATTTCTTGAGCCCCCTAATGTTACAACTTGATACAGCTTCCGCAATCAGCAAAAAAAATTCCTGTTGTTAGTTGGATTGCCATTAAACATAATTAGATAAGAGAATAATAAATAATAAAACTTCTAAACAATAAAATTATTATTAATTCTACACATAAATATTAACACTATACATAAAATGTAAACTAAAGAATTGGATGGAGGTGAGGGAACCTGCTCCCAAAAAACACAAGGAGTAGGTGGCAGCTCCTCCCAGATCTATGGGAGGTGGCACATTCCTTCCCCCCTTCTTCCTCCCCCCCCCCCCCCCCCCCCCCCCCCCCGCCCTCCTCTCTAAACCAACAAAGAGGAGTAGGCTAACATGATGAAGGAAAAGCAAGCCTACTATACTACATTATCATAATAAATTACAACTTTTAAACAATAATATTTCATTAACTCAACAAATTATATTGAAATTGCAAAAAAATAAGGAAGCATTTCAGGGCCCGGATGATTTCTGCATCTTATTATCATTATTTTTTTTTATTCTAGTAGCTATGTTATATGGTATATACAGATATTGCTTTAGTATTAATAAATGAAGTGAAATTTGGACCTTAGATCTTTGTTCTTCTTTATCCACTCATATAGTTCAAATAAATCATGAGCCCTCTTTTGCCTCCCATTTTAACAAAATATTTACTTTAACAAGGTTTACAAGCCAGATGACTATCTAGTGGAAAACAACAGTTCAACATAGCATTGTTGACAAATCTATTCTGTTGATAGGAGGGGCATTAGAATTTTAACTATCTATCAATGGTACAATTGAGAATGCAATTGCTACCTTCCAACTGTCAAACTTATTTAAGACGTACATCAGCCTAGATCTATGGAATCATAACTATTCAGCCTCTTACTTAAGTTGATAATGAGGACTCAAAACCTAATGCTTAACTCGATAAATAACCAAGCAGGCCAAAACTTAACTCATCAGATTTAAGCTTCATGTCATGCTTGTTGACATAGGCACCTTAAAACATATTATACATTCCAATTTCCTTTCTTTATGTATTCCATAAAGGTTAAAAGACGATCCTTCACAGTAATATTAGTATCTTCACAACAAAAAATCTCATTAATAACATTATGAAGGAGAACCACACAATATATTTAGTACATTCAAAATTCAGCCACTAAAAATTCATTTGCAACTCACCTCTGAAGAACAAAAAAGAATACACAGCTAATATCTGCTCATCCACCAATTTCGACTTGATAAGGTATTCTCAGATGTGTCTGACTTGAATTTCACTTCAAGCTATCTACTAATAGATTAAAAGAGAATAAAATTCTACAGTTCCACTGGGTTGGAGAAATAGGTGAAAGGACAGAGGAGGAGGATAAACAACAATTTTCCTCATTAGGTTTTATGAAGAAAAAGGACGATTAAGCATTTCAAGAGGTACATTTTTCATCCTCACCCTCATTTCTCAACCTCCTAAATTGGGTGGGAAGGGATGAAAATGAAAGGACTTATAAGCAATACAATGATACACAAGTTTGTCATCACAACATCACCCCTTCACTATTCCGTCCTTCTTATCAAATATGAGGGAACAAAAGATCCTTCCTTCAATTTACAGTATATCCTATCAACTCTCATATTGATCAAGGCTTCAGCATATATGTGCATTAATTTACTTATTTTTTAAAAGGAATAGGTGGACATCAAGGACTATGTCATGTAGACATCTTAAGGTAAAGCCTTCCAAAGATTACTATGAATATTGTTTCTCTAAAAAGAATAGTTGTAGGGCTCAAATGGCAGAGGCACCAGAACCTATCTATGGAGTAACTACATTACATTCACAACCCCAAACTATAGTGTGAAATTGTAGTTTTAGGCTATAGCCATCAAGCTCCACTGTCAACTCAACATTATCCCAAATCACATCACTGGTTTGGTACTGCAGATGGATTTCTGATGGCACTTGGTCCAGCCAAACTTCTAACATTAGTAACCCAATTTAATACTCCACTAGCAGTCAGCCAATGGAACGGCTTTGTTCTA
Organism: Dimocarpus longan; assembly: GCA_022984855.1. Taxonomy (NCBI): domain Eukaryota; kingdom Viridiplantae; phylum Streptophyta; class Magnoliopsida; order Sapindales; family Sapindaceae; genus Dimocarpus; species Dimocarpus longan. The sequence goes on from CM041022.1 coordinate 20,762,189, forward strand.
ACATATGACAGCAAAGGTGTAAAACGAAATTCCTAACTTTCCATCTTGTCTATTTGTGAACTTCCAGCTACAATGTTCACATCAAAACAAAGAAATACAGTGCACTTACCAAACCTATATAAGGCTACAGGAAAAGAAGCATTTTTCTCTCCCATCATATAATAAAAAAAGCCTAAACCATTCCCACATACGTTCCTGATCCTCTACCACACCAACAAATTCACATTACGCATACAAAAGAACACAACACGTAACAATTCGCCCCCTTCCATACAATCTTCAGCATTACAAATAACACCCGTAAAAGTAAAAAATAATGAAAAGACTTGATCTAATTGCAAACACAGCTTTAGCATATCATTTTTTTGTTCATCGCGTCAACACTTTCAAACCATGGACACGATCTACACGTTTCCGGACTCCACATTTCACAACTGACTGACACTAACTTCTTTACCTATCCAATCAACACACTCACACTTTCATCTACAACAACAAACACATAGAACCAATCAACCCACTCATTCTCAAAATTAACAACTCATTCTCAAAACTAACAACAAAATCAACCACTTAATCACCAACGAATCCACATTTTCTTCAACAATTACAAAACACCCAATCTAAAAAACACGCCACCAGCTACAAGTCTATACAACTACACAAACAAAACAATCCAAACAAACACAAACACTCAACACATCGACTCAAATTTCAGCAATCACAACAATCCAAACCGACGAGTAACTTGATCCGTGATAAAAGGAGCAACAAACAGTACGGATAGGAACTCACCTTAGACGCGTGCCGGACGAGAAGGGATTCATGATTGGGTCCGTAGTGGAGCTCTAGGTTTAGCTCAATCAATCAGATCCAAAATTCCACTGACCGAGAATCAAAAGCGCGCGCAAGATCGATCGAATCGATCGCAATTATCCTCGTCGTTGCGATCCGAATCCGGTACGAGCGCGAGATGTGAGAGGAGAGATCTGGTCTGGTGAGACTCTGTATGTTTTTCGTTCAACAATTACGTGCAGTGAAATGCTCGTTGTTTGTCTTTCTTCTTTTTTTTTTTGGATAATTCAGTGGGGAAATGGAAAAACATAGCACGGGCGCTCCAGTGGAGATTTGGTGTGTTGGAAGTGGTGATTGGGTTACGGAGTGGTGATTTTGGTCGGCTCACTTCAGATTTGTGATTGGACGGTGTGGATACGTAGCATGTATGAGTTTGATGTCTTGTGTGGAATCGTGATTTGATTGGGCCGTCCGAATCTGTGTGTCACTGTTTGTGAACGGAGCTTTATATCGCTCATTACAATTTCATATACGAAATCGAATTTGAGGTTCATGCTACAAACGATACAATACTTTTCATTTTTATTTAAAATTGATGATGAATAGATCAATCATCTTGTGGGATGGAGGTAAGGTAAATACATGAGCACAACCCAGAGCAGAAACGTGGAAGGACAAAGGAATTTTACAATTAAATATCGAAAGGAAGAGCTTGTCGATTTAGGATTGATATTAGCTAAATCGTGGCTTTATTGCCACCCACAAAACTTCACTCCACGTTCTTTTTTTAAATAAAATTTATAATTATCAAAATATCAGTGAATATGTTAATTTTAGAAACATAATAATATAAGTTAACAAAAATAAAATACTATTATCCATTATAAATAATAAAATATTTCTTCATTCATAACTTTTATGGAACAACCTATTTACATCATTGAAAAAATTAATAATTTTATTTAAGCCAAGAAAAAGTTTTTTTTTTTCATTTGTTTTTGTTTTTGAAATACATAAACTTATATTATTTAATACCAAAAAAAAAAAAAAAGTTATACAGATCAATATTTGATAAGATAAAAAAGACTATCATTTGAAACTTGAAACCACAAAGTTATTACTTTTGTTCCAAACATCTAAATGCATCAAAGCATGAACAGTTTAAATTGCTCTGTTACTTTAATAAATTGCATTTTATCTTATCCAAGCAAAATCTTAGCAATACTCTTTCGAATTAAATATATATATATATATCTTGACAGTAATTAGTTTCAAAAATAATCACGGTTGCATTAGTAATATTTTTTGTGACATTTCACTGAACACAAATTCAATGAATTAATATTTAAAAAAACAAAAGAAACACTGAACCAACAAAGGAAAAAAAAAACTTGAATAAGAGAAGAATAAGAACCTAGACAAAAGTCATATGTAATCATATTAAAAACATTTAAATCCAAAGTAAAATCAAGAAAAATTAGAATTATGTTGTAAATAGATGTAATAAAAAATTTATATATGACTAAAATTATTATTAATATTAAATGATAGTTTTGATATTTTAAAGGGACAGAGAATAAAAGTTTAATTCTAATTTTTAATACTGTGTATGAGGTGAATGGGTGTTACAGGGAAAGGTGGTCAAAAGAGCCACTTTCAGCGAAATTCTCTTGTAGCTAGACAAAAACAGAAGCAAGGAATGTTATTTTACTCGTAGTCTAACCCGAGACCCACCTGCACACACACTCACATACACTGCTTTTGTTGATGATCAATCATGTCTTCGCGTCTCTCTTCTTTGGCTTTCTTCTTCCTCCTCTTCACCCTAGGTAAAGCAAGGTTCTTCATTCTGTTTCCTCTTATATTCACATTTCACGATATTTGATCTTTTTTTTTTTTTTGAAGTTTCATCAAAATCTGAGCTGGTTCTGGAAGAAGGTTACCGTGTGACGACAGTAGTTGATGGTGACAAGTTGAAAATGAACCCTCACTTAGTTATCTCTCGACCAGGATCCTCCGATTTTGTAGTCCTTGATTCTGTTGCTAGTCGCTTCTACACTTTTTCATTTCCCTTATCACAAGGTTATTCATATTTTTTATTTGCTTTTGTTTTTGTTAGATTTTTGTTTACATGTATTTGTAAAGCGTGTTCTTGTTTGATTGTAGAGAGTGTGGTTAAGGAATTGTCAGGAGACGGGAATAGGGGTTTGGCAGATGGAGAACCGGGTTCGGCCCGGTTTAGCAACCCCAAGAACTTCGCCATTGATCTCCAAGGCAATGTTTATGTTGCTGACAGGACTAACCATGCTATAAGAAAAATCACCAACTCGGGTCTCACTCTATTCTCACTTTGTTTTATTGTGTGTTTGCATATCCAGAGCTTTTATGGTCAATGTATCATTACTTTCATATTAGGACTACTAATTTCAGTTATTCATTGCATTTTAATTAAATAAGTGAGATAAATATCATTAAAAGAGATAATGTAACGAATGACTAAGACGAGTGTTCTTAACAATTTAAAAGTTAGAATGCACCGATCATAGAAGTTTCGTTGCATATTTGTGCACTTGATATGGAAGGATATTAATTTGGCATAAAACTTCTTCATTGTGTTTGAAATGCTTTTTTGGGTTCCTCATGGGGTATGGTATAAAGTTTGTACTCAAGTGGATTTGTCGTGTATGCTAAACATGTAATGCATCTAGGTGTGACCACAATTGCTGGAGGTATCTCAAAGTCATCTGGGCATCAGGATGGACCAGCACAGAATGCATCATTCTCAGATGATTTTGAGTTAAGTTTTGTTCCCGGTATGTGTGCTTTACTGATTTCAGACCATGGGAATCGATTGGTTCGTCAGATTGATCTCAAGGCAGAAGATTGTGGAAGAGATTCTCATTCTGGTATGTTTTTGGTTGTTGCTATGTTTGTCAGTATGAGAGTATCCGTGTGTATATATGTTTTCTTAAAAACATGCATTTATATCATATTTATGTTTTTCAAAGGAAAAATGTGATTTTGAGATCTCTAAAAAGAGCAAAGTTGGAAGTAGTTGTTGCCAATGATAGTCGATCTCTAAGATGAAAAATTGTATTGTGATAGGGTGTTATTTTGCACTACCACTCATAATTGAAGCATTTAATGCACTTCTCATTCACATCCGTAATAGGGGACTCAAGTTCCACCGTGCGTATTTATACCACCATGTGTTAAATTTTCTCCTTATTGTAAGAGTCGATATCTCTCAATATGGGAGTAGATTTCCTAGTCATTTATAGTGTTTAATCTCAGCGAGTCTTGGTAGGCCTTTAACCATGGATGTGTAGAGCTTTCCAATTAACTTGTAATTATTGAAAGGAAAAAAAAAAAAAAAAAAGCATGAAACAGCTTGAGTCTTGGGGAATTGATTTAGTGAGTTATTGACGCAAATTTTTTTATGGAGGGCATGGTGACTGAAATTGGAAGTGCTAGCTAATTAACTCTTTATCTTCGTATTTATTTATATGGATCTTCATTTTTTTTCCTCTGTTACTTCTGGAAAGTAGTCATATCCTGATTATGATTTGATTTGATTTGCTTGTCAGAACAAATGATTGTCTACATTAAAGAAGTAACAATAACTGTTCTAACTTGATCATAAATTTTTCAGTTCAGGGAGCTGTTTCAGCTTGGGTTCTAGGATGGGTATTTTCATGTTTACTCTGCGTGGTCGTTGGAATTGTAATTGGCCATTACATCATCCGTCATGTAAGTGCCTCGCATCTTAAGCTCCTTGTCATAAATGGATCATTGACACCCTTTCTAACCAAATTTTGTAGACAAGATGGCCCCAATCTCTTCCACTTCTGCTTGACATGGAGGCATTAGCTAACCAATCTGGTGAAACAAGTACCGACACTTCGCTTCGACATCAGTAGCGTAGTCGTTAGCCCTACACTCTATTCACTCTTGGGGAGGCTCTTCTGGTTGAGCTGAGCCTATCTCATCCTTCCCTTATGTTTAGAATCAACTATTTAGAATCTAAAACTTTACGCAATGATATATCTCTGCCCAACTCTGACAACATACATGGTTTGCTTGACTCCCGTAACTTACATGGTTGGTTGTGAGGTAACGAAGTCACAGACTCACAGGTATATGCTGATCAGTCGAAAGATTTGATTAGCCCGGATGAGTTATCAACTGAAGATGTCTTAAAGCGAGGACATGGGAAGCAAGAGAGCAGTGATACTTTATTTGACAGCCATGGAAGGTTAAATGACATGATACAAGCTAACATGATGGGTTTTGAAGGGGCAGCTGAAGACAAAACTCCACCTATTGTGTCTATGATTGGTGATTCGAGTTTAATTAAGAGACGCAAGTAGTTGAAAGATAATTTCCTTTTCATATGACTTAATTTGAGAGGCTTGTAAATTATCTAAACATGTATTGTCCCTCGAATGACATTTAATATCGCTATGCTTTTACCTTAGTTCTTTTGATTTCCATTGTTTTATTTAGAGGTTCCTAGCAGCAACTAAGACATTTTATCGTGCTTTCTTTCCTTTGATTTGTATGATTCAGTCCCATTCTAATGATCTTTAATTGATTCTGGATTAACAAATTATTAATAGGATCATATAGTAAGTTAAGAAAAACAAATGGATGATATCATTCCTTCGCAGGAGAAGAGTTGTACCTGAACATCTGACAAAAGCAGAACTGAAACCTTTGTTTCGGGATGGGACCAAGCAGTGAAAGACTAAATATCACTTCCAATTTAAGATTTTTGTCCAAGCTCATTTATACTCTGTTAAAGGAATGTTGTAATTTGTGGTTGGTCAGTGAACCTGTACAAATTATCCATTCAAATCCATCTCTATTTTTCTTCCGGTATAGTGTTTCCACTACTCACTGAGAACTGAGATGTAAAGGAAAAATATAATTTTTCAAAAACACAGACAGAACATTCAGAGAAAAGAGCATTTCATCATTCTTAATTCCAGCATTATATAGAGACCATCAATATTTTGGCCAGCTTTTAGGTAACCTTACACTTGATAAAGCCACTCACACATTCACTCAGATTCTCTGATAAGATATCTTGAAACAACTATACTCTCAACCTTTAAAGGTCTAATATAGATCCAATGGGTTCCTAAATTTTTATGGGCTAACAAATAACACCAAAATCTCTCCTGTATATTATCAATACCCATGGTGGTACCCTTTATAATTGGTTCGAGACCGAAAGACGTGATGATCATAAGTGAGATCCCCATAATTAACAGGTTTTATGACCACAGCTTCGCGCTTTCCATCCAGCTCCTGAACAGCCCCAAACACAACCTCTTTGGTTTTCTCAGGGCGCTTTGCACCTTGCTCCTGAACGGCCCCAAACACAACTTCTTTGGTTTTCTCAGGGCGCTTTGCACCTTGCTCCTGAACGGCCCCAAACACAACCTCTTTGGTTTTCTCAGAGCTCGGCTCATAGTAAGTATGTGGGATGGAGGATTGATATCGATTGTGATGCTGCTGAAAATCACCATCCCACCCATTATAAATAGCCCGACTTTTTCGCAATTGATGGATCTTTTCTGCATCCTTGGACATGAAAGCATAGGTTTTCCGAGGAGTGGGAGTTCTTGTATCAATTGAAGGGGGCTCATCTTCATCTCGGATCTCAAAGCTCTCTTGTACAGGCCAAGCAGTTGATTGCTTCTGCTGTTGCTGGTGCTGCTGATATTCATAGACTTGTGCCTTCTTCCTGAAACCAGGAAATATACCTCTCAAAATTTCCATAACAGATGATTCAGTGTTCACGAAAAGGTTTACAAGGGATCCGAAGAAGCCTTCTTCTTGCTTTTCTTGTTCATCTTCTGTCGGAATTAAAGGAGGCCTGACTGATTTCATAGGTTTCTGATATAAATTTGCGGTGGTGTTCATTTTCGTTGCATCCTGATCCTTTATAAGCATTACAGAAGGCACAAAAAACGTTCATCATGTTAGAAGATATTAAAAAACTTATGCATCAAAAGGAAACTATGTGTCTAGGCATTTAAGAAAAGTTGATCTGCACTGCTGTCAGATTAATGGTTCCATTGCCATTTGGAATTTGGTAGAGAGAAACCAAATTATAAATAATGCATGATGTCAAGAGAAAAAACAGGAATTTGTTGTCTCTCTTTAGGGCAAAGAGATGCAAGTCTCTAACCATTTCATCTATACAAGCTTGAGGGTATATGATGTAACAAACCAGTACATAAGCAAAAGACAAGAGGGAAAGTCAAGAAGATCGGAAAGGTTTTATGGATATATTTTTGCACTTATAGAGCACGGCCAGAACAAATTATGATTCCATTTAATGTCATCGAGAAGTGTATGCTTAAGAGCAGATCTCCTATCAGTGAGTACCCAACAAATTAAGATGCTGAGAAAGCTCAGGTAACTTAGAACAGAATACTTACATTCTGGGAAGCCACAATAGTACCCACTCTACGTTGCAGCAATGCTAGCATGTAACCAAAAAATCCAGCTGCAACAAGCACCGCAGTCCCTGCAACGATAAAAGAAAAAAAAAAAAATCACCTACAAGTCTATCGCATGGATCAACAATGAAAAATAAAAATTTGGATGGACCAGTTTACCAAGAGGAAAAACACTTCCATATTGATAAGCACAGTCATCAAACTGAAGTTGGATTTCTCTGATAGCACAATTCCCTCTGTCTATTACAAGTAGGGAGCAGCTACTTCCAACATAAACCACATCAAAATCATTAGAAAATTTAGCATCCCCACTTGGTCCATCTACATGGCCACCTCCACGGGTCAGTTTTCCACCGGCAATGGTTGTAACTCCTGCAGTGAATCCTCTTTCAGCTATTTGAGGGATGAACATTTACAATCCAACAGCAACTATACACTTTAAACATCATTTACATCTCATAGTGCCACAAGAATCACTTTATATTCACTAAAAGATAAATAAATATACTTCACTTGATGTAACTGAAGAAAGCTCTCTTTCAGTTGTGAGATTGCTCAGTAAACGACATATAGAATTTACCTCCATCACTAATCTTCCTGATTGCCATATTCATAGTGTCTGCAACATAGATGTTTCCTTTATCATCTACTGTAATCCCCTTAGGGTGGTTCATCCTTGCCTCCCTATGCTTCCCATCCACATGTCCAGAATATCCATCTGCTGATCCCGCAACAAGTTTTGGTCTGCTATCTGCAGTTTTAATCAACCAAGGGAAAAAGAACACATGCATATGAAAAAAGTTTCAAACACTACAAAATAATCATACAAGAACAAAGTTCCATCATAAGATGGCCCTTCATCACATTGCCTACACACCAAACTAAATGACAGCAGTCACTCTAGCTTGATTCAAATTCTATGCACTTGTAAATGAGGAAGACAGAGCTAAAGAACAAACCAGGCAGAAAATCCATCAATCATTGAAAAAACAAAGCCACTTACATAGAGACAAAGATGAAGAGATCCTGTAAAGGTTACTATTAGCAGAATCCAAAATGAGCAGTTCTCCACTAGGCAACACCTCAACTGAGAAAGGCTCGATCCCAAGTTTGCTTCCATCAAACACAGTCTCCACAGTGTATCCACTCTCAAACTTCACCATCGGTCGGCCAGTAATAGCTGCTAACACAAATCCAACACACCCCCACCTGATCAGAAACCATCTTCACACTCCAAAACAAACCACACACAAGCAAATGCAGTACTAGAACCAAAAGATCTAACCTGTTTTAGTAGTAGCTTTGAGTGACCACAGCCATTTCATGAACATAGACACAGCATTTGAGAAAAAACCGCTCACAATCTCTACAGACAATAATAACAGTTCATTTACAGCTCAAAAAGGTTAAAAATCAAATAAAACCAACTTCAAAGCTGATCACTTACTTGCAGGTGAAGCACTAGTAGGAGCTGAAGAGACACCAGCAAAAAGAAGCAAAAGAGCAAACCCAAGAACCAGTACATTGTTACCCATATCTCAGATTCTCAAAAGAAACCCCTTAGATATCAAAGATTCAATCTTTATAACGGAAGAAGCCCTAGTTCGTAAATGGGTTTTGCGTTAAAAAAAAATGGGTCTTTTTTTTAAATATCAAAAACAAAGAAAATGTGACCGGTATCAAAGGCGCACACGCAGTCACCACTACCAGTGAGAGGTGGAGTGAGAAACACAAATGGGGTTTTTTGGTTTGAGGTTTTGATTAAATAAAAGCTAAGAAAGAGTTCTTTTTCAGTCAGAAAAGATGGGGATGCACAGAGACAAAGGAAAGAGGGAAAAAGAAGGCAAAAAAGCAGAATCCCAACCAGTGGGCTCACAGAGAGAGAGAGAGAGAGAGAGAGAGTGAGTGAGAATATAATGCTTTTTAGTTTTAATTATTTTTTAATTGGATTTAATTTAAATTAATGCATTTTAATTATAAAAAGTTAACAACATTACATTTATTCTCCACCTAAATTCTGTCAAACTGTTTTTGAAGTAGAACATCTGGATTATTAATGAAAATGTTATAAACAGAAGACGTTTTTTTAGAACAGTATGGGAAATGTTTAAAAACTGCCTAAAGTTTGAGTAAAAGCATTTCATTTTTCGGTTTTTTTGCATTGATCGAAATGATCCCTCAATTTTTTTTTTATTTAAAAAAAAAAATTATCCCTAGAAACTTTAATGGTATCGGTTTATGTAATAAAATATTTTAAAGTATGACTTTGCCCTAGAATTTTAGAAAAAACATGACGATGCAATTATATAAACTTGAAATCTCATAAATATAATTGTATAAAATATGTTTTAAGAATTAGAGACATTCACCGTTGCCGATGGAGCTGGCCTCTTCCAAGTACCAGAGGAAGTGATTGCTTCCAACACATTGGAGGAAGCCTATGATCGGACTTAAAAGAAAATTGATAATTTCTTTTTAAAAAAAAGAAAAAAAAAATTAATTCCCCCTAAGGTTTAAGGAATTGAATTGAAATAAAATTAATTTAAATTTTTTATTATATAAAATTAATTTTATAAAATAATTAAAAAAAAATCATCAATAACTCGATATCTTCAATTTCCATCAACCCATGATTCATCACTATCATCAATTCAGTTCATCAACATCATCATCTCTTATAATAACAATATCATCAACAATATCAATAACAATAACATCAATCTAACATAAAATACAAACTTAAAAATAAAAATAAATAAATAATAGAAAAAGAGGGTTCTGGTTCATCGATGAACCCAGAGCCACGGTTTTTCTTATCAAACCAAGAACTAGGACAAACTCACAAAAAAATAAAAAAATAAAAAAAAATAAAGATGATTTATATTGCCACCGCTAGTTTGTCAATAAAGGAGTGGATGAGAGATAGGAGTGGTTTGCGTTAGTGATAGGTGGGTGTAGTGGAGATGAGAGAAAGACGAAAAGTTGTGTAGAGAGAGAGAGAGAGAATTATTGGTGATTTTCTGATGAGGGAGAAACAATTAAAATAAAAATAAAAATTATTTCAATCAATTTGAGAAGTAAGAAACCTATAATTGAGCTTAGGTTTCCATTTTCCAAAGTTAAGTGAGATGGAGGAGAGTTTGAGAATGAAAATTTCATTCCCTTTCCTCACCCAAACCTGGGATATGGGAGGATAGGAAAAAGCAAATCCCAATCCCACCTGTGTACCGAACATTGTCTAAGTGATATTTATTGAACCTATAGGAAGGCATTTGGAATTTTCTCAAATGATTATGTATTTCTAAAAGAGGAATTAGATCGAGCATGTGAGGCGCGTGATTGTGTGCCTTTCATTTAGCGAAGAATTTTTTTAAAAAAGAAAGACTCAAGTGGCCGTCCTTGTTGGTGATTAAACTTATCGAAATTGAATCTAGTGATTCTGTTTTTGGCAGATTAGACTAATAAACCAAGACGGTGAATTGAGAGGGGTATCCATCTGTCAAATCATTTAAAAGAGTTCATTAATAATAACAATGAGAGAAGCACAAGACCTCACTGTCACTTGCGTCCTAGACGATATTAGCGAGTGCTGTTGTGGTCCAGCTCCGGCAACACATAAAAATAAGCGAGTTTGTCTGGTTGGTTTATATTATAACAATCATTTTTAATAAAATCTGACAAAATTTGATTTAAAAAAATGCAGCATGCGACATTTAAAATTTAGTTAATTGGACAATATAATAGTGTTCGAGGATATGCTCATCGCACTCACGTTAGCGTAGTTACCAATTCGAATGAATAGCTAAAGAGTGCGGTGTTATCTATCACTTGGAAGGGATATGTCAAAAATCGGAATTATTACAATATGCAAGTTTTTTATTATGTTTTAAAGTTTTCATCAAATATCTCACAAATCTATTGAAGCGAGATTAATTATTCCTTCTACAGACTCAATATTTACAATTATTATGATTTGTAATTTTTTTTAATTGCACAGTTTGGGTATTTGTATTAATTACATTTTATAATTATTTTTAATAAAAAATTTAAATAAATTAGAAATTTGTTAAAATCTATTAAGATTAATTATAACTTTTATGACATGGGGTATAGAAAACTATCCACACACAAGCATTATATTTGTGTGTTATAATTTACAATTATTTTTTTTTTTAGAGTTATACCATTCAAAAATTTGGCAAGATTAGTGGAAATTAATTACTATTTGTATAATAAAAAGGGAAAAATATCTATAAAATTTCAAATACGGACTTTCATGATAAAAAAGGAAAACCATATATATAATCTTGAAAAATATGCTTTCTATTAATGAATGAGAAAGATGTACACATAACCATTTATACGAAAATGTCACGTGACACGATCTACAAATAGTGATGGATGATGGGTGTCTAAGTAGTGATAGAATGATAATTGATTGGTGCGTATTGTTGTAATAAAATGTGATTTTGGTAACGAATGGACTGAGAGGCCCAGCCAAATTCCAACCCACTTGTACACGCCTGAGCAAGTTGTCAATGTTGACAAGCCACGTGAATGAGCATAGACACCACCTGTCTACATTCATAGCTCACTCATTCACCTACTACTCTACTACTATCACGCAAATAGAACGACTGGTGGCCGGTGGGCTCTTTGTAGACTCTATTCTCTAACGCAGTGAAATGTTGCTTGACCCTGGTTTTAATTTATCAACAAAATTGGTTCAAAAAATTTTCATGAGACAAAAATAAATAAATAAATAAAATTAGTTAGCTTATGGAGAGATCCCTTTAAACTCTTCTGTATGTAAAATTATATTATGATTTTATTTATTTATTTATTATAAATACATTGACATTCATGAACACCTAACCAAGATTGGGAATACAAAGTTTACATACATAGAAAACCAGTAAATGTCTTCAAGAAAGGAGAAAGCCAGGTTGGCTAGATGGCGTACCAAACGATTCTCAAACTTAGAACTTAGCTCCCCAATAGCATTGAGAGCATAAACTTCATATACTGTTACCTGAAACTGAAAACGACATGCAAGAATAAAGTTTTCACTTAAAGCAATCAAATCACCTATTTTTAGTTAACACCTTTCACAAGCTTGGAAAGAGCCACCTTTATAAAACCTTCAAGATCCTTAATTGCCATATCAAAACATTATGATTCTTTTTAAGTTTTATCACTAAGCATAACCACAAAGGAGATTTGAAATGACTGATGTATTCATTTAAACACTTAAAGCACTAGAAACTAGATCCTACAAATTATACTGATTTTTTAAGGAATGAATTCAATTATCATCTGAGTCCAACCCTTAAAAACCTCAATCCTAGTTGAAATAGATGAAAAGAAAAATATCTGAATCCAACCCTTAAAATCTCGATCATCGTTGAAATAGATGAAAAGAGAAAGAAAAAATAAAAGAAATCGACTTCACTCACTTCAAGAGAGCCTATCTACCTAGAAAACTCATACTTTTATAGTGTTTATTTCTCTATTATTCTCTCGCAAAGAAAGACATAAGAAGACTTATTGTTATGACAAATTTTATTAATTTTATTATATGATACATGAAAATAAGATGGGATATTTATTATTTGCCACCAACGTTTGATCATAATCTAAAATTGCTCCATTTAGTTTTATAATTAGCAGTTTGCATTCTCAAAGTTTAATTAAATAAAGAATCAACATCTCGTTGTTATCAATTCCGTCCGTTGTTGTAAGGGGTGGAAGGGTAAAATGATAAATGAAAGTTTAAGTAAATTATTTAATTAAAAAAATGATTGATCTCCACCGTCCAAATGGACTGTGGAGATCAGATTAAAAATTAAATTGATATGATTTAAAAAATAAAATATAAATAAATAAAAACTAAACGCTCTCTCTCTTTATCTACTCTCTATCTCTACCAATAAACTCTTTCTCCACCTTATATTTGTCTTTATCGATAGCTTCATCGACGACAATCCTTCATCGACCAATAAACTCTCTCTCCTCTTCTACTCTTTTGTCGTTGGTCCTCTTCACTCTTGTCTTTTCACCAAAACTGATGAGAAACCCATCATTTGAGTTCGAACCCAAGTGATGATCGTTGTGATTTTTTATTATTTTTTTAATCTAGGTTTGGTGATTTTTGATGATTTTTGTGGTGATGGTGGTAGTGGTGGGTAGATGTGGACGGGTTTTTAGGTGTTATAGGTGGGTATGGGTGGGTTTCTCAATGTTCATCTTCTTTTCTTCTTTTTCTTCTTTATCTTCTTCGTCCATGCGTGTTGGTGATGAACAATTTGTCATCATCCCTCTCCAGATCTCTCTCCCTCTTCAGACCTTCACCTCCCTCTCCAAACCATCTCTATCACTTCTCCCTCTATCTCTCATTCTTTTTTTTTTTTTCTATCATCTAGGTTTGCATCAACTCCAATGAAGGAGATTTTTTTATTTTTTGAATATATATATTTATTTATTTATGATGTTGTGTTGATTGATTTTGTTGGATTGAAGATTGCTTATGATGAATTGGTTGTGTTGGATCGTTGACTTGGAGTTGAATTATGGGTTCTTTTTTTTTTTTCCAGTTTTGTTTATTTCATTTTCTAAAGATTTTTTCATTGAAATTCTAAATTCCAGCTCTTCAATTAAATTTTTCTTCTTCTTTTTCCTTTTTCAACAATTTGTTAAGATTTAATGTTAAAAAAAAAAAAAAAATTGTTGAGATTTAAAAAATATATATGAAGATTTAGGTTATGAACCTAGATCTTCAATTGATTTTTTTATTTTAAATTTTCTATTTTATGCAACAATTTTTTCAATTTTCTTTTTTAATTCTTTGATCACCATTGGTGGAGATACATTGTTTTTATTTTTAATAAAATTTTAAATATAAACATAAATTTTGTTTTTAAATTAATTTCCAGTGTCCATTATATGATCGAAGATAAATATCTTCTTTTATAATTTTGTTTTATAATTTTGATTTTTTAATTTGATTTTAATTATATTTATTTTGATTTTTTATTTTTATTTTAATTAAGTTTAAATCAAGGTCAAAGAAATCATTTACTACTCTGCATTTGTTGGTGTCAACTTTTTGACGGAAAAGCTAACGGTAGGGGGAGAAATGGCAAATTACAAAACTAAGGGGAGTGGTTTCAAATTATGATTTAACGTTTGGTCCAATTATAAGTATCCCAAATAAGATACAAAGCATACATGAAAATAAGATGCAAAGCACGTCTGCATTATTGGACCACCAAATTATTGAGAATATGAGGTACGATTAGGTCTAGTCTAAACAAATATATGTGATCCCCACACAAATGGAAATCCAATTGCAATGTCTAAAAACTATAATCTTAATCGTAATAGCTCATTGCATTATACATGGACAAGATTGGCAATGCAATTTCTAATGATTCTTTTTTATCTTTTGGATGGTTCATGAACAAACACAAAAAAAAAAAAAAAAAAAAAGGTTAATATACCTCTCAAGTAACACAATATCTCATTGATGTAACACCATACCAGCCACTATTTCTTCTTTTTCTTTTGATATATATTGAATACCGACAACGATTGCCATCCATGCCTTCTTTTTTATGTTTTTAGGATTCTCGACGATTTTTACTTGTAGTCTTATAAGTCATGACTCTGGCTCGGTACTTGTCTAAATTTGATTAAAAAGAAAAAGAGAATATTGAAAATAGAAAAAAGAAAATTGTACTCAGATTTTGAGTTTTATTATTATTATTTTATAAGCTTTCATGCAGCAGAGTGCAAAATTTAAAGATAATATTCGATGTTACACGCAATTCAAAAGTGGACTGTGAATATGATTATTTGTTTGGAGATAGATAATTTTTTTTTCATTCTCGTATTTAATTTTAGGTAAAAAAACTTAAAACTAGCATTAAAGTAAGGGTTCTTATTATTTTTATCTATTTACGATAATCAATATACCTCTAAACTAGTCTCAAATTTACACCCATACTACCTTCACCAAATATAATTTTTCTTTTAAAAAGATAAATATATTTAAAAAAAAAAAAAAAAAATTCTATTGTTGATAAACTGCTCCTAACCAATGATCAAACCGGTCAAACTCCATCTTCGACTTTCAACCTCCTCTACCAACTCCATCTATGTACAAATAAAGGTTTGTTGTTCAGTGAACCTAAATTTACATAATCGGATAATGATTCACAATCCTTAATTGCTTCATGTTGAGGATCGTGAATTATGATAACGCTTTTTAGGTGTAGACTTTGATTTCATCTTATTCAATATTCGAATCTAGATAAAATATCGTATTCTTCAAATCTTAAATCAAGACGGAGGAGGATGAGTGTCATTGCCAATGATGACGAGGGTGGAGTGATTGTCAAATAGACAACAATAAAAACCTTTCACCATACCTCACGAGATTTCTGGAGAAAAGAAAAGAAAGATAGAGGGTTCATGTTGGAGGAGTTGAAGGAGGATGGAGAAGATAATAAATAAATAAAATATTAATGAAGAAGATCACCAAGGAGGAGGTTCATTTGATCTAGCTACATATTTTCTTTATCTTTGTTCTTCTTAAAAATATATACATGAATATTTTATTTTAATTAATTTAGTTTTTATTTAAAATCATATGTGGACACTATCTTCTCCGAGTCGTCCTCCGGCATCATATTCAGGTTCAAGAGTCAAGATTGTCTACTCCATTCATTTTGTTCTTGAAGTTTCATTGCACATTTGGATTTAATTGGAAATTTTATCAAAAGTCTGGGTAGTTTTGATTTCTCCGAAATTACAATATATATATATATATATATATATATATATCATTGAAAGAACAATTTGAAAGCATTATCCATAGATCCTAACGAGCTTATCTCATGGGTGTGAATAGTAATGGATTTTGTCTAATAAAAGGCTACGTAATAGTGGAACACGTACAACTGAGCTCTATTTTTTATTTTTTTAAAAGTTTTTAATTGAAATCACAAAATAAATAGATAAATAGAATATTTGATAGTTTTGAGTCATTTTTAGCCAAATTGCAATGAACTGATTTTCATTTGATATCCTATAGTATTAGATTATATTATATTGAATTGGATTATATTGGTTATATAAGTCAGATTGGATTGATTTAAAATGAATACATTTGTTATATGTATTTTTGGGATACCCCAAATGGGCTGGTAAAAGCCCAAAGGCCCAGCAGACAGAGGCCTAATTTACCAGGCTCCAGCTCCTCCAGGTCGTGAGCTCTTCAGGTCGCTGAGCTCCTCAGGTCGCTGAGCTATTTCAGGTCGCTGAGCTACTTCAGGTCGCTAAGCTCCTTCAGGTCGCTGAGCTATTTCAGGTCGCTGAGGTACTTCAGGTCGCTGAGGTACTTCAAGTCGTTGAGCTACTTCAGGTCGCTGAGCTACTTCAGGTCGCTGAGCTCCTTCAGGTCGCTGAGCTCTTCAAGTCGCTGAACTCCTTCAGGTCGTTGAGCTCTTCAGGTCGCAGCTCTAGCTCGTACAATAACGTGACGTGCACGGTCAACCACTTCAGATCAGTAGCAGCGTGATTTACTCAACCACTACAGCGTGGGTAGTGTCAGAAGACTCAGACTTCTTGACAGTAGGCTTTGGAAATTGTATTATGCATTTAATGTTTTCCTATTACTGTAGCACCTCCCCCTTCTCTATAAATATGAGCAAAATCTTAGTAAAGGGGGATGGGTTTTTCTCTGCTCTCTCTCTCTCTTTGTACCCAGAAAATGCAGCAATAAAAGTGACTGCCAGCACCAACGGTGGAGGCGCCGTGGACATAGGCCATTCTTAAGGGCCGAACCACGTAGATTTATGCGTTTTTCTCCTTCCTCTGCTTCTTTTCTTCTTCCTCTTTGCCTATGGTCTCCTGCTTTTGTTCTGTTTCTCATTGATCTGCGGCATTGGGCTCAAGAATCTCGTTGACTAGAGATCTGATTTATCTGACCAGATTTTGACGTCAACAACATTAAAATTAAATTACTTTGAAATTAAAATACAATCATTTCCAATCCTTTTAGGATAAAAAGAATTATTTCTCACTAGGTGTTAGTAAAATAACTTTCTAATAAATAATTTTATGAAAAAATAGAATCTCAATAATTTTTTAATTAAAATAGATTTTTTTTATGAATTTTTATATAATAAATTAAGATTAGGCTATACCATCAATTATAATATGCACTCGCCTGTATTTAAGCACCTACCATCTTAAAGGACGAAGACATATACGATCACTACTTGATTGCTTACCATACTATTTTATGTTTTAATCAAACAAAAAGGTTGTGTTGATCTTATTTTAAAATAATAATAATAAAAAAAAAAAGGTGGCATCGATGCAATTGCAGTTTCACCCAAATTTGTATGTAATGCGCCTCTAGAATTTGCTCAACAAATTTCGATAAATTTTGGTTCCGTCACTTGGGTTGAATAGTTTCGTTGCCCATGAAAGTGTCGATCGGCGAGCCTTAAACCTTCATTAGTACACCGTGCTACAAGACCCATGATGGTGCAATGTTTGCATAATGAAGTAATCTCAACAAAATCATGTATTGAAAAATAAACAGTGTACCTATACAAGTTAGGGTGCCTCTAATCAGTGAGAAGGAAAAAAAAAAAAAAAATGGGCAGCATTATAAACAACTAAAAATCCGATCCTCATGAGAACCCCTAATGGCACCGATTTTTACAATATCAATGTCAAGATTATACTAAAACAAGAGTTGTCATGTTCACTTCGATCCTGATCGAGTCGCTTTTTCCAGCCCATATGAACCATTTCACGAGCTCAGCAAGTATCAGGATTCATCACCACAGTCCGACCATAATTCATATTAAGCTGAAATTATTGATCAGAACCCTTTCTTAAATCAGATGGCTGAAAGGCTCCAACAGGTAAAATGATTCCATACAAGGAACCAGTAAATACCTATCAGCCACTCAGTTTCAACTCAAAAAGCACTCTCAAAAGAAACCCGGATTTTGTCAGGATTCCTTGGTTTTGAACTTGAAGCGGTTGCAAGGCCTTGGAGCAATTTCAATACATCAGTAGCATCGTCCAGATAATACTTGGCCTTGCTTGGCTTTCTGCCAACAGTGCAGGCAAAGATCTCTGGAGCTGCAGGCAGGGATGGACCAGAGACTGTACTCAATATGCTTTCAAACATATCTTCATCAGATCTATCATCACCAACACACATCACAAAATCTGGTGGTGTCTCATCATTAACCAGTCTCGATAGAACCTTTTCAGCAACCAGTCCTTTGCTTACTCCCTGCAGACACAGAGAATTAATATTCAAAAGAAAGTTTTCCCTTTTTGTTTATCCATCAACTAAGAATGATTAATTTTTGTTTGTGATTCAGATTCAACAGTTTTCTCTGTTTTTTCCTGTTCTATTACATCATCTGGATAGTTCTTTTCCTCATTACTCTTCATCACTTCCTTTTCGTTCTACATTAAATTCTTGTTTCTAATAGTAACTGAGTACTTTTCCCACCTTGGTGCACATGTATGTATGATAAAACAGAGAGGGACGAAAAGGGGAGAAAAACAGAAGATTGTCCATACCTGTGGCTTTACTTCAACAATGTGCTGACCCCTCTTAACAACTGCTGGTTCATTAGCAACAACATTTTCCAGGTGATCCAGTAATTCCTTGGCTTGGCAGGATCCAAAGTCGGGGTCTGCATCTTGATGGTGCCATACCAAAGCACTCTCTTTAACCTCTATGGTGGAGCCATCTGTTGCCTCCGTATATAATCTCATGATAGGCTCTACAATCTTTTTCCATTCAAGGTCAGCGCCCAAAGGACGAGTTTCCCATTCAGAGGTTTTATTCCATCTGCAACAATAAACGTAAGACACCCTCAGTCTTTTTAAAAAAGCATCTTAAATTACTGACTCAAGCTTCAGAATGTATAAAATTAGCATACCTCAGGAAGTATCCATGTTCAGCTGCAATTCCCAGCATCTCACATGGAGCAAGCCACTCGCTCAGAGAACTTCTTCCTCTCCCACTAACAATAAACACCGTGTTCTTAGGATCACTACATAGAGTTTTCAGAACAGACATGACTTCAGGACTGGGGGATTTAATTATGGAAGTTTCAGGAACAACAGTGCCATCATAGTCCAAAAATATTGCCCTTTTATTAGTCCTCCTATATGCAGAGACAATATGGTCAATGGACAACCTTCTGAAACTAGGAGAAAGAGACACAACTCTGAATCCCAAGCCCAAACCAATCCCCCAACACCTTTTACTATAGTGATCTCGGCAAGCTCTCTCCAAATCCTGTGAGAAGCTGCGTGCCCAATAAGCCACGTCATGAGTACTGACATACCGATAGTGTTTCTCATGTCGCAACAGCTTCTCAGAATCACTCATGGTGAGGGCCGAAGTTAAGGCGTCAGCTACAGCATCAATGTCCCAGGGGTTGACCCTAATTGCTCCACTTAAAGAAGGTGAGCAACCAATAAACTCTGACACAACAAGCATGCTTGTACGAGGACAATCTTTATCTTTACCAATAACCTCATCCATAATTGGTGTGCCCTGCCTGCAGACAATGTATTTGTACGGGACTAAATTCATCCCATCCCTAACAGCATTTACTATGCAACACTCAGCTGCATTATAGTAGGCAGACTTCTCATAGCGAGGAACGGGACGATCAATCAGAATAACAGGTTCATAATTAGGTGAACCATAAACCTCATTGATCCTTTCAGCAGTTAAATAAGTTTCTTTCTTCGCTTCCTGTACATCTTTACCTGAGCCCCTTGCAGGATTCACAATTTGAACCAAGACCACTTTGCCCTGCAATTCCGGATGTTGATGCAAGAGATGTTCCATAGCCAATAGCTTCAGACTGATGCCTTTAAATATGTCCATATCATCAATACCGAGAATCAATTTCTTCCCATCAAACTGTTTCTGAATCTCTTTGACTTTAGCAGCAGTAGAAGGTAAATTCAATACAGATTCAAGCCGACCCATGTGAATGCCTACTGGCAGAATTTTAATGTACACAGTGCGGCCAAAGTAATCGAGTCCAATGTGTCCACGCTTAGATTCATAGTCGAGGCCCAGCATTCTACTGCAGCAAGACAGGAAGTGACGTGCATAATCAAATGTATGAAAACCAATAAGATCACAGTTCAGTAGGCCTCTCAAAATGTCATCTCGTACAGGTAGCGTTCGGTATATTTCTGAAGAAGGAAATGGGCTATGGAGGAAGAAACCAAGCTTGATTCGATTGAAACGTTTCCTCAGAAATGTGGGGAGCACCATCAAGTGATAATCATGAACCCAAACATAATCATCATCAGGATTGATTACTTCCATCACCTTGTCTGCAAATATTTTGTTGGCAGAAACATATGCCTGCCAAAGAATGCGGTCAAAGCGATCACCATGGTCAGGGCACATGGGTAGCATGTAGTGGAAAAGAGGCCACAATTGTCGTTTACAGAACCCAAGATAAAACTTCTTCTGCAGATCATGAGGTAAAAATGTTGGGATACAATTAAAATCATCCCACAGTTTCTTGGAAATTTCATCCTGTTCACTAGCATCTATATCAGCCTTAAGGGACCCCACATAAACAACCTCAGTTTCAGAGGAAAAACCATCCTTTAAGTGCAAATAAATTGAATCCTCATCTAAGCTGAAGCACCATTTCCCAGAATCAGCATCTCTTTTACAATGCAAAGGTAACATATTTGCCACTATAATTTTCCTCTCACGACTACCCGATGAGCTAGCATCTGAATCACCATCCACGTCAGAGATAATTCCAGGAACAGTCATCACCCGAGGAAGAGATCTTGGAGTTTGAGGAATATCCAACAAGTCTCCAGCCACCAAGTGTAAAAAGTTCGCACATGATCTTGAAGCCATATTGGGTAGATGAAAAAAAAACTTTGCCTACTAAATAATCAAAAGCGAACACTTCCTACCAGAACCAACTTTAAATTCAAAGGTCTGCAAAATAAAATAATAATAATAATTAAATATCAATAACAACTGATTGTTTCCAAGGCA
The DNA here is from genome assembly GCA_022984855.1 of Dimocarpus longan. Taxonomy (NCBI): domain Eukaryota; kingdom Viridiplantae; phylum Streptophyta; class Magnoliopsida; order Sapindales; family Sapindaceae; genus Dimocarpus; species Dimocarpus longan. The sequence goes on from CM041022.1 coordinate 20,783,552, forward strand.
GAATAATCAATCCACACAGAATAAGAAGTTGGCTCATTCAGATAAATGCTTTATCAATCAATATTTTAAATTACAAAAAAAGGTCTCACTCCTTTTAAATGCTTTCAGAACTACTCCAAGGGAAACACAAGCAAATCATTGTCTTCCTTTCATAATTTCTTTCAAAGATTCTGTCATTCATTATTGTGTGTGCATATATCTACGCAAGACCGTATCCATAACTGCAGATCTAAAAAAGGAAATAACAAAATTTTATGCATGATTGCAGAACTAATGGCTATAGCAATACAGATGCACAAGCTAAACTTTAAAAGAATGATAGTATAGGTGATTGCAGCTTTTGAGATGGAGCTGACAGCAACAGCAGGCCCAGATACAGACGATATCAACAGCTGTGGAGGTATGATAATGGTGACACGAAATTTCGTGTGGTGTTGGCATTCCCGTTGATTTGAACAGCAGCAGAAGTATATACCACTTCCTACGGTGGTAGAATGTTTTGCACATTGACCATGATGTTTTACGGTTCAACAGCCACACCAGCTAGTATAACCTTAGCCTTTATCATCATCTAAGATAAGGAAACACGTCACCACTCCCAAGACAAAAATCACTATGCTTGTCCTATGATGAGCAAACAGGAAAGAAACTACTTGCGTTTTACTAACCAAAAAACTTTTTATGTATAAGCCAATCCTATTAATGCTTTAGAAACAGAGTGCATCACCATGTATATTCTCTTTCCCTGTCTACAGACCATGCATTTACTAACAGTACATCATAAGCACAATACAAGCGAAGGTCACACACGGAACTCAAAGTGGCAGACAAAACAAAATGCTAAGACCAGTTTGATTCTCCAGTTTAAGTTCAGATCATCTGCTACGTATGAGTGATGAAACCATGACTATTAGTACTGTACATTATTATCTTTTGAAATAATAACTCCAAACCTTCCTTCCACAGTTTTTTATTAAATTACTCAGTTTAATAACTCTAACCCTTCCTTCCACAGTTTTTTATCAAATTACTCAGTTTAATTCTCAATTCATCCATTCCATTTTCTTGCCTATGTCTGTCTACCAAATAGAAAACCTATTACCATTTCAAATCCTCTTAACAGTCAAATACAAGTCTATGGCACACAAACCATTTCAAAATCTTCATGCCCAAGAATGTGAAATGGTACTGTCTCTTATATAGAAACATAGATCACAAGAACATGAAACACACATATCACAGGAATAAGCATGAAACAGTCTGAATCGAGCTGCACCAAAAATCAAACCGAAAAAGGATTGCCTACAAATACACACTCCTCTAAACATATACAGAACGAGTTAGGTCTACATACAGCGGGTTTGTTTACCTCAAATCTAGATCGTCACAGGCCTGTCTTATCTTAAAATCCATCTAATTTAAAAATTTTCCCTACACACAATTCAATAAATAGAATATGTTCCGCATTTACATTATCGCAATTAATCAATCAACGTCTAGACTTATCTTCTTTTCAGCGTGCACGTATTCCATACGTTTTTCATAATTTAATTTTTTGTTGCTGAAACAGGAAAACTTACTTCGAAAAAAACAATACAAATACATAACGGTATAAGTGAAATAAAACAGGACCCGTCAAAATTCACAAAAAATTAACTCAATTAAAGGAAATCTAGAAAAACTGTAAAACGACGACTCAAAACTACTAGATCTACCTGAAGCAAAAAATAGATTATATAAAACGTAATATTACCTGAAAACCAAACCGAATTCAATCTAATAATCAGATCACCAAACTTCTATAAATCCACGAGTATCACTCAAATAATTCCTGAAAAAAAAAAATTAAAAACAGAAGTACATCAAAACACACGAAAAGAATAAATAAACAAACTAATTTCGCAACTGCGTTTGGTTGCCGAAAAACTCGTGGAAAATTAACGTGTTACTATTCTGTTTCACCAACAGTGAAAAAATCTGAAACAATTTTTTCACCTGGATTAATTTTTGGAGAAAATAAAATCCGATTCCTCACGTTAAAAGCAACAAGAACGAAAAAAAATTAAATTAAAAGAAAAAAAGAGATCAGTACTTGAAATTCTTCTCTCATAGTTCCACGGCAACCAGACGAACAAAAAACCGAAGAGAATTCAACGTGGAAATCAACTGCAATAGATCGCATACATGCGAAAAACAACAAGGACTCCATCTTACCGTTATCACAGCCGTTAAAAACTCCTACAATCGGAGACGGACGTTCAAACGGCAACCGACGAGTTTCCGTTAACGGTTGAAAGACTTTCCGCGAAAGAGGTAGAGAGGGAGAGAGAAGGAGTGACGAATCGAAGGCGCGAGAGGGATTTTCCAACAGAGAAATATAAATAGAAAGAGGAAGAAAGAGAGAAATAACAGAGAGAGAGGAGCTAAGGAAATAAACGAAAGACGAGAAGGTGAAAAAGAAGGGGGTTTATATTATCCGTAATGGATAGACTTCGATAAAAGGTTTTAACTACAGTTACATTTTAACTCTAGTTGTTGGTAGTTTTCGCGTTCCTTCGGGTGGAATTACCGAAACACCCTTGATGATTTGGTTTTTTTCTTTTTTCAATTTTGGTTTCGCTTTGGCTTTTCGAATCAAATCATAATCGAAGCCAAATCCAAGTGAGTCTCCTCCTCTCCTCTCTCTCTCCTCGTTGGTCTTTTAGAGTTTATCTCTTAAATGTCAATGTTGACTACTTGTTTGGCAATTATATGGAAATTAGCATCGGCTTACCTAATGTTAGGTTGTGACTTTCAACTGTTTATGTTTTCTCTTATAATTCAGCTATTTATCCAAGTTTATATACTTTCGAATTTATATATACATATTTGTACTTGACTATCTATTATTTATTAAGATAAAGAAAAATAAATTCGAACAAAAAGGTGATATTAGTAGATGTCCGTTGGAAGGTCAAAAATGTGTAGATAAAATATACACGAAAAATAATAAAATATAAAAATTGAGTATGATGAGTGGTATACGCTTTAGGATCCTATTCGTTCATAGGATATGCGTAGTTCTAGTGGAGAATCTACCAAATTTTTAACATTTTGTTTTATTTCTATAAGTTTTTCAAATGATTTTTATAATGTTTTTCAAATAGTTGAGTTTCGTATTTAAAAAAAGGGATAAGTATAAAAATAGTACATTATATATTATTGACTTAATATTTATGTCATTTTTCAAAAAATGTAACAATTGAGTTTTAAATCATATATAAAAATACTAAAATATTCTTACAATAAATATAATAATTAAGTCATTTTTCAAATAATATAGCTCTCTCACCAGTTTTATCAAAAATATTTATGAAAAAAAAAAATTTAGAACTCAATTGTTAATTTTATTAAAATATGACAGTATTGTCGATCCAATATTTAAAAGTGTCATCTGATGATATTTTCTTTTTTTTTTAAAAAAAAAAAACAATAATAAATAGTTGAGTTTCAATGTAATTAATACCGTAATAAGATTTTCGAACTTATACATAACAAAAAATTTAGATCGATGTGAATAAAATTTGAATCCAAAATGCCATACATCTTATGAGAGATGCCTCATATGTTTGTATTAGGAATTCAAGTCTTATGGCTATTTGGAGGTGGGTAATCATAGTGAATCTCTAGTATGATTATAGTTGGATTTAAATAAAGTAAACAAGAAAATAAATCTTATTATAACTAACATGTTTACCGGTTCAGGATAAAAATTAAAGAGAATCAAGTTCTATTGGAAATAAATCGAAAAGGGGATCTCGATTTCTTTGGTGGGAGGAAGGAATTAAGTTGGAAAATCATTCAATATCAAAATTAAAGAGAATCAAGTTTTATTAGAAATAAATCGAATAGGTGATCTTGACTCCTTTGGTGGGAAGAAAGAATTAAGTTAATAAATCTTAATACAACTACCATGTTTGCCAATTCAGGATAAAAATCAAAGAAAATCAAGTTCTATTGAAAATAAATCGAAAGTGGGATCTTGATTCCTTTGGTAGGAGGAAGTAAATTACCTTTTCAAATAAAACTTAATTCATAATTTTATGTACGGTTCATATAATTTAATAGTCAATAATTTTGAGTAGACAATAGAATTACAAAATATGACTTAAGTTTGTTTTCTCTTCTAATAAAATATTAAATCTAAAGTATTTTTTTTTTTAATAAATATTAAATCTAAAGTCTTGTTTGCACTGATAAAATATATGTAATATTTAGTTGGACACAAATTTAAAATAAGAAGAGACTAGAAGTCATTGTAATTTGAATACTGTAGGGAGTACCAAGACGAATTCAATTTGTTGAGACAAAGGGATGGTTTGGTTAACCATTTGATTAGGTAGCTGGTAAAGGGACTTTCGTGAGCCATTATAAAGAATATTATCTTCCAATAGTGTGTATCCACCTTAGTCTCTATCTTCCATTCTTCCTTTTTCTAATTACTTTAATTAATCAACAAGATTAGGTCAAATATAGATAATCAAATGATTAGACTCTATGTATCAATTTTTTTCAAGGGTTAGATCACTGTTGAACCTAAATTACTAATAGCTCGCTCCGTATGATTAATTTTATAATCGAAGAGAGAATGACTTCTACAAAAAAAAATTTATAACTCATATATTTTGTTTTAAATGATAAAAATGAGATTTAAATATTTAATTTTTAAAAAATAAGATAGATATTTAACTATTTTTATTAAAAAATAATGTATGCTCCATATGTCTTTTGTATTTTTTATTTTTTTAATACAAGTCCAACCTAGACCTAGTACGACCACTGCATATCTCTAATGTGTCACAATAAGCGAGGGAAATAAAAGAATATTATCCTATCCTATTATTATTATATTATTAACCGTGGCAAGACACAACTTTAGACTTAGCGCACGCCATTTATGACATTTTCGAATCATGCTCCTTTTTATGTGCGATTATTTTGGAGGTTAAAAAACATAAAAAATTATAAATGCATCAAACTTGCGTATTAGGCCAATGATCTTACTCATGAGTTTACAGGTTAATATAACAATATAACAGTTGTGCGCGCAAAGGGGGTCGGTGGAGTGGTAAAATACTGTACCCTCTACCACGACTCAAATCATGACTTCGATATTGTGCAGTCCACTTCTACTAGTAAAAATGTGAGGTTTTCCATATATATATATATATATATATATATATATACGAGTTATCTATCAATCACTCAGATATTAATAACTTAACCGAATGAAAGTTATTTATCTGGACCGTATTATCAGTATCTTTCCAGTTTGATCATAATTATCTCTTAAGCTAGTTTCAGTAGTTAAAAAATAAATAAACAATATAATAGTGTCAACGTTTTCCATTACTTACATCTACGAGTTCATTGCAAATGCACGAATTTTTATGCTATTGTAAATCATAATTTTATCCGATATCTTATTTTAATGTAAAATATATTATCCAAGCTCAAATTACTATATTCATGTGTTGTACATGCATGTATTAGTTGATTAGATAGATTTCATTTATGACAAACAAAATATCGAAAGATTTCTCTCATGGTTTTGAAGGAAAAATAAAACGAAGAAGAAGCTCTTCACTACTCATCTGATTGCTTAATTGTATACTTTTTTTTTTTTAAGGGTTAGACTATTTTAGATCTAATTCTATAAATACTAATATTACGATTAATGTTAATCATATCATTTGTTAAAAAAACCTTTGATCCTATCATTAAATGTCACAATCAATCATTTTAGTTATGAAATTTGTTCACAATAATTATTAATAAGAATTGCATTTACAAAGTAGGCAATGAGCATTAAATGAAATGAATTTCATCCTGTCCATAAAAAGGAACCGAAAAAAAAAAACTCAATTCTTATCTACTTCTACTTTACTTTTTTAGTGTTGCACTGCTCCACTCACATCTCACATCACAACAAGAGATATCGCACACAGACTATATAGCCCACAGTAAATATTTACGATGGAAATTTTAAATTCGAGTGGGCATGCAAAGGCAGGCGACAGGGGTAAAATAGAGCTTTGCGAGAGGATAACAGGAAAGGACTGTTGTTGTTAATTGGAGTAAAGGCAGGCAGGTTACCATTCTAAAGGGCATAAACATCGTTGATTGGATCGAGTTCGAAAGTCCTTCAAATGAGCTGTGTCCTTCCATATGCCAGCTATGCTGCTACAATGCTGCCTGCGACCTTCGAGTCCGCTTCCCAATATTATTTATTTATATAATTAATTCTTCTTCAAATTATTGCATAATTATTTATTTTAAAAAAAAAACACTCGCACACGAAAAGAACAAGCACCGTCTTGAGTCGGCGAACGTGAGACAGCACGCCGCTGCCAGACCCCCAACAATTCCAACCTGGCAGTCTATCGGATAAGCTCGACTATACATGGCATAGTAAAATATACCACCCTTGTTTTGAAGAAAAAATCACCCGCATCTTTTGCACGTGACTTACATCAACGAATAAGTTTATAACACCATCCTCACCCCATCATTTGGTGGGCGTTGAGTGCCACCGATAGATTCCATTTTTATTATTATTTTTATAATATTTTATCAATTAGAGAATATTCCAATAATCTCCCATTTTGACAAAAACGTAAAGACCTCGCAATTTAACGTGATTTTGGATTAAATCCAATTAATGACGTGATAATTAATCTCTACGTTAGCGAAGATTTTGATAACGTGATGTAACTTGACTAGTGACAGAATAAATAAAGAGGGGGTTGGCGGTATAGGTTAGTTAGGAACTAAAAGGAATATAGTAGTTGTCCGCTTGGGAAGGAAAATAAATAAAGAAAAAAAAGATGGAGCACGTTTAACTTACGAAAAATTATTTGAAGGTATTGATTCTCTACAGCTCACCCAACGTTTAAATAAAGTTGGACCTACAAAATCAAGTGATGGCTAATGTTAACGAACGTCAAAATCTGATTTCCTTTTGCTTTGTTTTTTTTTTCACCTTCTCATGAGTCATGCATGGCAATGCATATCTTCCTACACCTTTGTTCGGCTTCAGTTATAGGGGTAACAATTATCTATACAACATGATATCAATACATGAATTTAAATTGAATTCTACGAGCTTGAGTCACCATTAAGTTAACACCTTGAATGCATATATTGTGTTTGGATTGACTCTTAACCACTAATATATTTTATGTGAATTAATTTTCATGTAGAATAATTGATATTGTGTTTGATGGAACTCTTTTAAACCTCTAATACATTTTACGTTAATTAATTTTTATATGGAAAAACTTATTTTGTGGTTGGGTTGAATTTTTTTGGACCACTACCACATTTCAAGTGAATTGATTTTATGTAGAATAATTTTTGGTAAACATTGTATTACCTTTTTTTTTTTTTTTTTTTTTTGTCAATGCATATGTAGATAGAAAAAAATTCATAATAAGGTTTGAAATTTTGATTAAAAAGGTTACATTTATTTTTTCGAGGTATGGAAGTAATGATGTCTCGAAAGAATATAAAAAAATTAATTATTTATTAAAATCTTGAGTCGGTAACACATGCCTGATATCAGGGAACATTATATCCATATATATATATATATATAACTTTAATAATCAATATATTTTAACTTTAAAAAATTATGACGAATCAATAAAATTAATCAATTATATTATCTCTCATAAAATATTTTTTTTTTCTTATTTAATTTAAATAAAATTGATAAATTTATTTGATTCATCACAAAATTTTAAAATTAAAAGACACTAATCATAGAAGTTATACAGAGAAAGAGTTTCAGTTGAACCCTTTAAAAACTATCAATACATTATAACTTTAAAAAATTATAATGAAGCAATCAAATTTATTAATTATATTTTATTTCTCATTTAATTCAAATGAAATTGATTAATTTATTTGATTCATCATAATGTTTTAAAATTATAATACATTAACCATAGAAAATTATATATATATATAGAGAGTTTCGGTTGAACTCTTTAAAAACCATCAACACATTTCACGTGAATTAATTTTTACGTAGATAACTATATTATGTTTGGGTTGAAATTTTTTGAGTCACTAACACATTTCACGTGAATTGATTTTTATATGGAATAACTTATTTTGTAGTTGTGTTGAACTCTTTTGAACCGCCAGTGTATTTCACATCAATTGATTTTATGTAGAATAATTTATTTGAGAATGTTGTGTCAACGTTTTTTTTATAATATATATATATATATAGATAGAAAAAAGAACTTGTTTATCTATTTTTTTTTAAAAAAAAGGTACATGTTAATGTTTGAAAATTTGATTAAAAATGTTATATTTATTTTTCCAAGACATAGAAGTAATGATGCATAAAAAGAATAAAATGATGAATTGTTTATTGAAATTTTAGGTTGTTAACACATATCCCATGACACTTGGTACCATTATTCATATATATATATAAAATAAAAATATATATACATACTAAAGTTAGTGTCTATTAAGATTTGTTGAAATTAAACATGGTGTATAATTTGAAAATTAACCATCATAAAATTAGAAGAAAACTTCTAATGCATATTTGTAAACATGCATGATGGTATTCGGATTTGAATAATTTTTGTGAAATTAGAAGAAAACTTCTCATGTATACTCGTAATTCGAAAATTAACCTCATAAAATCGAAAGAAATCTCCCATGCATGTTTGGAAATGTACATACTTGATTTGAACCGTGATCATTTACATGAAAAGAAAATAAATTAACCATTTGAGCCTTAAAGGAAATTTCTTTGTATAAACCTTTTAAACCTTTTCCGTCAAAAAAAAAAAAAACAAAAAGGATAGATTGTGTTTGGATTGAACTCTTTCAAATCACTAACACATTTCAAGTGAATTATTGTTTATATAGGATAACTTATATTGTGTTTGGGTTGAGCTCTTTTGTTCACTAGCATATTTCACTTAAAATTATTCTGTGTAGAATAATTTATTTGAGAACGTTATATAAAACTTTTTATTTTTGTTAGTATATTTGTAGATAGAAAAAAAGCACATGTTAATGTTTGAAATTTTGATAAAAATTATATTTATTTTTTCAAGACATAAAAGCAATCATGTATTAAAAGAATAAAAGATGAATTATATATATATAAAATAAAAAATTTACAAACACTAAGTGCTAGTGTTTATGAGGATTTATCGAAATTAAACATTATATGTGATTCAAAAATTAACCCTTATAAATTAGAATAAAACCCTCTTATGCGTGTTTGTAAATACGCATGGTGGGATTCAAACTGCGATCATTTATGTGAAAAAAAAGTAAATTAACTACTTGAATTATTAAAGAATATCCATATTGCATTAATATTTTATGAGATTTTTTTTCTAAAAAAAATGATATTAGTGTACTGGATAGACCTCGACTTAAACTATGTATCGTGCTATTAGCGTGACTCAGACAGCCGGAGTAGATGTAGAAGAAAAGACGTACAGATTAATTCTTGGACAATTTTATAAGTAACAGTGAATTGCGTGGTATGTAAGAGCAAAAGAAATTCTTTGCCTGCAATAGGAGTGGTGTGGCATACAAATTAAAGTAAAAAATTATTAAAAGGGTATATTGCACAAACTCCATGAGATTTGATAAAATTGCACAAAAATAATGATTTTTGGGGAACTCACATTCATACTATACATGATTCATAAAACTCAACATAAACCTCTCTTATCGTTAGTTAATCACTGCTAAATTGTCACCGTCAACGATCAAGTAGTAAAACTATCCTTGAAGCCAAATTTGAAGTTAACATTTTATTTTTTTATAAATTTAAAATTAGTAAAATATATTTTAATTTAATTAAAAAATAATGGATTTGACCAAAAAAACTATATTATTATACTATTAATTTTAAATTTATAAAAACCAACATAAATACATGTTGACTTTAAATTTGATCCAAAGGGTATTTTTATTTTTTTTATAATTTTGACCGTTGACCGTGAGAATACTAATGGTAAGGAAGGTTCGTACTAAATTTTGAAACATCAAGCAGTACGAGTGCGAGTTATACAAATATCATAATATTTATACGATTTCATCAAACCTAGAGAGATTTGTACAATTTACCTTTATTGAAATAGAAAATCTCAGCGAACTTAGTGTTAAGTATAGGTAATGCTATTATAGTAGTGTTTTTTTTTTTTTTCCTTTTTTTGAAAGAGCTATTATGGTAGTTACAACAATGGTTGTTGCTAAATTAATTATAACTCAAAAATTCAACAAAAATTAAATATTTAGGATTAAAAATTAGAAATGCTAAAGTATTCCCACTATCATATAATTGTAGTATTGTGTAAATTAGAAAATAATTTTTTGCAAAACATTACATTTTGATTAAAGATTTTTAAAAAAGGAGGATGATTCAAACTTGGAACTTGTATAATATAAGTAGAAAGGTTTAATTCTAAATTTATAACGTACAGTATAGATGTCCTTCAAATTAAAACTAGCAATTCACCATCAGAACTCAGAAAACATGGAAGACAGTAGTGGCAGGATGGTAATTGTGTGGAACACAATGGACGTTGTTGGAAGCGGATAAAATCGGCGCAGACGGCGATTGCCGAAGTGAAGTCTTCCCTTTGATCAATTCTCAATTTCTCATGCTGCCCTTTTCCTCGTCACTCTAACCACTTCTCCGCGTACGGCATCAAACACGTGTAACACACAACTTTGTCCCCAAGACCACCGCACTCAAGCGGGACCCACCCAGCCTGACGTGGACATCACAATCTGGGGTTAAAACCATCCACGTCAGTGTCATTACCTTCAAAAATCGAAGGGTTATCTAATTCCAATCGCGAGCGCGTGGTCCGTGGACACGTGTTCAGCACGTGACTCTGATAAGTTTTCAACGTGGAGAGAGGGCGAGTGTGGGCCCAGGGGTTTCTTCGGTCGCCGCATTTCTCGCGACGCTTCGTCCCTATCCAAAACCCCTTCCACTGGGCCCCCTGACTCGCTAATGGAATGTTCCAAACGTATCTTTCACGCATCCTTTTTTTAATATTTAATTTAATTTTAAAAATTTTGATGATCCTAAAATGTTGCAGTTTCTAGCCAATAAATGTAGGGCCACGTGTTGCGATGGGGACATGGTGGGTATTTAATGGAGAATGGACGGCCTGATTGGTAATTGACTGAAAAACTTGCACGTTGTAATTGTGAACTGGAATTGTGAGTCGAGCATTGATGGGATAATTAGTTAATTGCTATATATGTATACATAAAGCAATCTTATCCGGAGACCATAACTAAGCCAAATTTGGTATCGGTGTGTTTTGTGCTCTGTTCTTGCACGTTTGAAAGCGGTTCGTTTCATTTGGATAATTTTATTTTTCTTCAACTTTCCCTACCATTTTTGAACAGATATTTTTTTTAGAGATCATTTTTGAACAGATATTTTGCCTATTGAATAGTTGAGTAATCTCAAATCTTAAGGCTGTCAACCACTAATGGAATAGTTCAGTAATCCAAAGGCTCAACCACTAATTTGCTTCTTTTTCTTTTTTTTTTTTATGGTAATTGGGAATACATATTTCAAACTTAAACTTATATTTAAATGGTTGTATACTACTTATTTCATATTCATGATAAAAAAATTAAGCCTCATATTTATCTGTAAAGCAGATGTAGGGACAAGTCTCTTATATAATCAAAATTACTATATAAATGCTACTTTTAATAGTTGATTTCGTTAAGTTTTGTATGATCTTAATCTAGTTGGTGTAAGCTTTTAAAGAGAAAAGTTTATTTATTTTTATTTTTATTGTTGATGTAAAGATGGATGGCTAATGTTATCTCAACAACACTTAAATAAAAACCAACATAAATGTTTAAATGTTGGTAAAAAAGAGAGAATAAATTTAAAATGTTGCAGTCTAACTGCCATTGTAAATTTGTATAATTTATTTGTTTTTGATCTATTAGGAAGACTTTTGAAATTAATTGCGTGTATGATTTACTATAAATCGTAAGTGTGGGATTTATAATAATTCTATTAAAATGGGACCGAGATTATAAAAATAAGAAATGAAAAAAAAAAAATTGAAGAGACCAATTATTAAGTGTATTATAAAGTACAGAACATTTAATTTGTATTTTTAAAAATATTATTTATTTATTATTGCAGGCATAAAATAATTGGTAACTTCGACTATCGGCAAAATTGAGACTCTATGTTCAAATTATTTGTCCCTTAAGAAAAAAAAATTAATTTTTTTTTTAAAAAAAAAAGCAAAAGAAATAACAAAAATAATTTTCCATGTTGTTTACATTTAAATCTTTGTTATTATATATCATAAAAAATGTCTTTAAAAATTTATACATTGATTACGTAAAATTAAAATTTTAACTTAAATCCCAAACTCCAATACTCAACCATTCATTTTGTTACGTTTTCATGCTTGTACTCTTTTATATATTTGTTTTAGAAATGCTACACACTCATATATATTATATAGAGACACACACATAGGTAAATAGTCTTACAACCAAACTACTAGTCTGTTGGATTTATCTCACTTTTATTGACTTCAAATGTCAGCTTTTTAACACATTTACTCTAATTTTATTCAATGTAAAAAACCCAAGTAACATTTATAAGAATGTATAAGATGGTGTGAGACAATGTGACATTGTTGCAGCGACTAAATTTAGTAAATAGATGATAAAATGTTGAAATTTATATTTATGTCTTAATCTTAAATTTGCACAATCCCATTTAAACACATCTTAATTAAGATATTTGCACTTCTTTGCCTAAAAAAAATCATACAAATAACAGAACAAACCATCGCCCTATATATTTTACTTGCTTAATCCTCCTAGTAATAATCAAAGCATTGAAAAGAATGTCACAAATTTATCTGTTGAATATAATTAGCTTCTAGCAATGTCCAAAGCACCAAGTATGAATAGTTGATTTGATTGTGATGTGTGAAAAATGCCAATTATCTCCATAACCATAGTGTGTATCTTTGTCGCGTTGACTTAGCATTATTTGCAGTGTAATTATAAATATAATGGATTGGATGAAGAAGAATAATTGGTCGGTGCCAAACTGAATCGGATAAGGCAGTGTTTATGGGTGGATTGTCAAAATGCAACTGATAGCTACACCCTCTTTTGTCAACTTTATAGCAAAACATGTCTTAATTGAATACGATTTGTGGACATGATACCCTTAAGATGGATTTTACAGTATGTTTAGTTTTATTTAGTTAATACTAATTAGTGTCTTATATATATATATATATATATATATTCTATCTTATTAATTAAAAAATAAAACAAAATTCTAAAATATAATATGAGAGTAGATTTACATTGACCGCTTTTAAATAAAAGAGTCTATTTTACGGTCATTGTTTAATTAACAAATATTTTAAAACATATTTAAACTTCTTCTATTCAAGAGTTGATTTTTTTTTAATAATTCAATCGAAGGAGAGCGGTAGCCAGTGCCACCCCCACCTCAGTATTCAATGTCAAGGCCATGGATTCAAACATAAAACCTCTTATTTTGTGTGGGTAATTTTCCATACAATATATATTTCTCATCTTTTGGGAGTTGAATTTCGAATTGTACTTCAGAAATTAATTCAATTAGATTTCGTTAGATATAATGTTAAAAAACAAATCGATTGAAATTAAATAAATATTTAGCTATTTAGTATTCTTACCAATAGTACGTAATAACGTGATAAAAAGAAGTGACTTGATATAACATGTTAATGATTATCGATGGTAAAAATAGAATAAGTAGGAAGTATAGCTGTGTAGCTTGCGTAAGATAAGATACATCGAAGAAAGAATACTGTGGACGTGATACAGTACCTGTTTACACAAATTGAGAAATGAAATTTCTTACAATGACTAGACATTTTTATAAATATTTTTGTGGACCAATAGGTCATCAAGGGGGCTGTAATGCAGTGGAGTAGATGCGTTCCTCCATCTGCTGTCATATGGAAGGTAATGGGTTCGACACCCTCCCTCTTGTATAATATGAGTTACGCTTTCATGCTTTTTATTGGTTGTCCATCTGCTCTCTTTTGGAAGGTGACCGGTTCAACACCCTCCCTCTTGTATAATATGAGTTTCCCTTTCACGTTTTTTATTGATTGTCCTCCCGCTCATGTATATAGATTGATTCCTTCCATTTTTATGAACTAATTTTGATTATACCTGACTAGTCTCAATCATTAAGCGAAAAAAAAGAAAAAACAAAAGGATTATTAGGTGACTGCAAATCTCATCAAGATTCGAGACACGAGCAGGTCTGCTGCTTTCCTTTATCATCAACCATTCAACGAATGACATTAAACTTTATACCTTTCTCTGAAAGATTTGTGGGACCCCGTAATTTCGTGTTAGAGCAATCAACATATTGAAGATAATATTCTGATCATCTTCATTATAATATACGTGCTTCATCTACTTTTTTGGTTGGATTGATATAATTTTATGGTTGTTACACATTGATTGCACCAATTGTATTTGCTCCACGTATTACTTTATATGCAAGGGTTGACGTCACATGACACTCCATTCTTATGCCACTTTCCATATTCTTCTCTAAAACCACTTTAAATGTTTGCATGTTTTTCGATTATGATTATTTGAAAGCATTTTAGTTTTGGGCTCGTGAAACGCTTTTAATTATATTAAAAAAAGCACAGCACAAAATGATCGATTTACTTTTAGTCCAATTTTTTTTCTTTTAGTTTTAGCCCAAAAAAAATTAGGGAGATTTGCAAAACTCTCCTAAAATTGACTATTTTTTTAGTAACCATTTAGTTTAGAATTTGAATTAAAATCTCTTTATCGTATATTGTGGTTTCAAAAATTTAGTTGAAAGCCCCTCTAATTATGAGTCAAAGGCCCCCACCGCCCTCGCCCCACCTTGCAGGTGGTTTAAATCTCAAAATGATTGTTTTTAGAAAAGGGTCAAACCTTAAGCGGCATTTCACAAATCTCTCATTTTTTTTTTTTTTTAATATTTTTAACTTAAAACAAGACTTCAATCTTTCTAAGCCTTTTTCAAACCTTCAAAACATTTTTCATGTAACGACGAAAAATATTAACAATGTAAAATATTTTCGAGCCTACATGAAATGTTATGCACAATGTTCACCCATGTAAATGAACAAAAACAATTTAAATTTTATTTGGGACTAGAGTTGAATAACTTTACTTCTGGGCAAAACACATATTCACTTTTTTCTTTTCCCCTTTTTTTAAAATTTTTTTTTTATAATAATTTCCACCACCGCAAAATGTAATCTGGGTCAGCTTAGTTTCGTGGGCTGTGTCATGTATCATTTAATGGTTCAATTATGCTTAGCGGACCCTATAACATTGTTTTTGAGAGGAGTTATGAGGGCTGTGAAGGAAAATGGAGTGACAAACAAGTAGCCATTTTTTTGTCCACCGGTTGAACTAGGTGGCTGCGTTCTATCTATTACAAAACATTACAAAATGTACATTTTATATTATAACTCTGTATACCCAAAATCATACATGGTAAATCATCCCTACCTCCAGAGTAGATGCATGTGGTAGGCTTAGTGTATGGGTGGGTGCTCTACTATTTCTCCTCAAGAACTCGTACCCAATGTTTATTACTAGCTTCTTCAGGAAACTAGATCCTTGTTTTGCTTTAACATAAGAGTGTCCTAAAATGTAAGCTATCCCCGCTTCCCTAGCATCCATGAGCTCCTGCAGCTCTTCCATTGCATCCATGTCGATTTTGGGGCTTTCTGGTACGATAAATCTCACTCTTTTCTTTGGTTTGATTGCCACGACAGGTGGTGATTGTATTTCCCTTAACTCGGACGTGCCAGCTGCACCTATGTTATCTACATCATCCTCACTCATTTGAATCCCTTCTGTATGAGTAGAGCATGTCCCTACAACCGTCATTTTGTCATCTTCCTTCACCGGATCTTCGTTTGCAGCATTTAATCCAACACTTCCGGAACGTATCAGTTCTGCTATACTACACACAAGATCGTTCTCGAATTTTATGTCATCCTTGTGAACATCACGGTATCCATATCGTACAATGCACCTATAGAGCCTGTACTTTCTAGGACCTACGTGACCAACTAGAAACCGCTCCTCAGGTCTAACATGAGGGACTGGGACAGATTTAATGCAGATGAAAACTAGAACCTGGTGGAAGGCAGGAAGGTTGGTGACAAAATGGGAGAAGATTGCAGGGATGCCAGATACAAGCTCAGTGTGTATAAGGCCAATGCCACGGACACGTACAATGCCTAGGCTTGGACCTAAACTAAGTAGCCAATTTATGGAGACCTTGTTTTGAACATCAAACTCGTACTTTTTCAGTGTGCCATAGTGCCACACACACATGATGATCAGAAATATAAGTGCAAGCGCGATTGGAACCCAGGCCCCTTCAAGGAACTTGATGAGAGAAGCTGAGAAGTAAAGAGCTTCGATTGTGCCAAAGAAGACAACAAAACATATCGCAAAGAAGACACTCTTCTGCCAGCATAGCACAATGACTAGAGACATTAGGCAGGTGGTGACCAGCATAACAGTTATGACTGCCAAACCTGTTCCACAGATTGCAAATGTATTAGCAACAAGACCCATTTTGGTTCGTAATGAGAATGCATTGTGCTTTCACAGAAGAAAACTTATAGAAAACCAAGTTTAGTAGAAGCACTACATGGAAATATTTTTCAGAACTCAAGTGGGTAAAGATCACACAACATTGATGAAAATAATTAATTGCAAAATTAAAAAATATGGTGACCAGACAGGATCCTAAAAATAATTGGTAAGGTCAGTGTATTTTCTAAGCCTTTTTGGAATTCAAACTCCAAACACAGGTAAGACACCAAGGAAATACAAGGCATGATGCCTACGAATTGATCTTATCTACTCACTCATTTAAGGATTTCGAACAGTGCCAACGTAAAGCAGACCTTATTTTTTGACCATATAGATATATCACACCCTTAAAAATCCTAAATCAATTGGTGATCGAGATGTATCACTTGAATACAATTTAAAATCACTTAATACTGGTTCAGAGAATTTTTCACAATCACTCATACCTCAGTATAATCATCGCTTTAAAACATCTAAGATACAGCTATTTTTTCCCCAAAAGGTTTCACTGAGAAAAAAAGAATCTGATCCAAAAATGATATGGGTGAAGGTGGATTACATCATGGGCAATTTCCTATATAGATCTATACACATGTCCAGCACCAGCATTAGGCTAAAATAAACCATGTTTTAGGGGGTTGAGATTGACAATGCATATACGAGAAAGATTCAATTGAACGTATACATGAAATGGAAACTCTCATCCATAAATAGCATCAACTTAAAACATTCAGGAAACTGACATATGTCAAGATATTATCATCGTTGCCATACCTGATGCATTGCCCAAGCGTTTTGTGTCTCTAAAGCCAATGGTAACAGCCAAGCATAGCAGCATCAATGTCCAATTAATCTCAGGAATGTAGATCTGACCATGGATTTTGGATGATGTGTGGACTATTTTGACTTGCGGAAAGCAACCCAGAGCGGAACATTGCTTGATAATTGAGAAAGTGCCTGTGATGATGGCTTGGCTTCCCACAACTGCAGCAAGTATGGCTATCACCAGTACTGGCCATCTCAGTTTCTCTGAATATAAATGCAAGTCAATTCCAATATGCTGAAACTCGCACATGATATAAATAATATAATCATCAAAGAGATACCAACCTGGAACAGACACATAAAATCCGATTCGATAATCATTGTCAACATCATGATGCTGAGAAAGATAGGCAGCTTGTCCCATATATGCAAAAATCAAGGACGGATAAACCAATGTGGTGAAAGCAATCTGCAAAAACATTAATATCCAATTATTATTTTTAGCCATCTAAGACATGATATCCTCTGTTTCGTGGAGATTAAGGTCTTCCATTCACATGTTTGCTGCTAACTAGCTGGCAAATTGCAAGGGATAACATATTTGCTTAAGAAAATGTGGAACTTGATACTAAAAGCAACATTTAATAGATGCATTAATAGCAAGCAGCACTTGAGGAGTGATTCAACATATGCAAATAGAGGTAATTGAATATACTAAAGCGAATCTGACACCATTAAGCGGCAGATAGGTATATCATAAAACAAAAACATTTATCATTAACTGTGGATGAGCTGATTGTAGTTTTGTTCTTACATAAAGATCGATTGACTCTTCCATGTGAATCGCTAAATTAGTTTCTTCCTCTTTTTAACGGGATTAAGAGTTTGTCAGATATTCTTTTTTACCAAGGACCGAGATGCAAAGGATTGTTTCACATGAGTGGATCTAGCTACGAATAGGTTAAGAGCACTGTGGTTCTATTTTCTATCCTGAAAGTGAGGAAAGAATTTGTTCAAATGTTTCAAATATTGATTGCCAAGGTGCAAGGAAAGAAGATACAAGATTTGGACCTTCTATATAAGATAATAATGGAGGCGATATTACTCAGATACAGACCAGAGGGTAATTTATCAGTTCCACTCATATAAAATGACATGCCATGTTGATCTAGTTAAAGAGATTGCCAGTATAGGTTTAAGTAATCAATAATATGTACCTTGATTGACAATTGTGAAAAGTGTCCAAGGTCAGCAAACATAGCTTCCGAGCCTGGAAAAGATTACGCACATTAGGAATTTGTACAAAAAAACTTAAAAGACTGTTGATGGCTTCAAAATATAATTAGTCTCATGAAAATTACCTGTGATACATAACAGAATTCCACCCAAGGACATCCAGCCTCCTCTTTGAGTTTTTTTTACAAATTTATACATGTAATATGGAGAAAGCGCTTGATACACATGAGGATTCCAGTGGAAGATGTTGTATAAACCAATGGCACTGATGCACAGAAGCCATGTTAAAACCACTGGAGCGAACAAGAACCCAACTTTGTGTGTCCCATAATGTTGAAGAGCAAACAGGCCTATTAATATGATGCAAGCAACTGGGACCTCTATGTCTGCAAAATTAACGAACTTTCAAGGAGGGTACTTAAGAAGAAATGGGTCATAACATCAAATTGCTGATGCATTTAAGAGAAAAAAACAAGAGAAGCAAGTACACTATGACAAATCCGACAATTTTTTTTTTCAGGACTGAAGTGCCTGAAATTAGTTCTATATATTTCTAATAGTATCCGAGGATTTACTAAGAGCCCTACTGACTTATATTCACCAACGAATTTTTTAATAGTTACAAACTTCACTTAAATGCATGTCAATCCTCGTGCAAGTCTAGAGTAGTGATTAGCAGCAGCAGACCAGCTGCAGCTGTGGTAGTTACAGTATCACTAATGAGCAAATAGAACAAAAAGTGTGTCTATTGTATTTGTATAAACAAAATACTCCACATATACTGAAGAAGCTTGCATTTTAAAAATGTTGAAATATAGATTATGATTTTATCGTTTGTGCAAATATTATAGAGGGATGCATCAGTTTTAGGACTAAAGTCGTCAAATTATAGAAGGATGCGACTTCTCAGCCCAAACCAGGGTGGTAATGTCTACTGTTTGGCTTTGACCTGCAAACTACTAGATTATTCATCACTCCACCACACACCAAAAAAGCCCTTTGCAAATCATCACAATTACTGATGACTACTTTGATATATTTCAACACATCTTCTGTAACAGACTTATAAACCTTCAAGACGGTGATGAAAGTGAAACTCACGACCTGAATTTATAACCTCAGAAGCTAAAACCAGACCAGCAGAACACATCTCTAAGCATATTTTTCAAGCATCGGCCCATCAAAAGAACTTAAATAGAATATCCCTGGCTGGAAGCAAAGAGGGCAAGTGGCAAAACGCCACTAAAATAAAATAACTTTACTGTTTGAGCACACACAGACAATCACTTTTCATATACATACGGATTCCACAATAGACAAAACTTATGCAATCTTAGTTTAAAAAAAGAAACGCCATGGACTTCACAAATGGACTGCCAATACAGAAACTTGAAATGGTTCTGCTCAAATCCAGCAATTCTCACTCCAAGGAATTCTGGTAGAAATTATGCTCCCACTAACATGTCAAGAAAACCACCCTGAACTATGCCATAACAAACCCCTTTAAACAATCTAAATGTGATTTATCTATCATTTTCAAAGGTCTTTTGATACTAAACTGAAAAAATTGGAATCAAATTATAAGGATCTTACATTTGTGATGCTCCTTAGCCATGGAAAGCTCGAGCCCGGACACAGCAGAAAAAACTGCACAAACAAATTCAAAGATCAAATAGTTAAATTTAGCCCTCAAACAGTCAAAATTCACAAATTACCAAACCAATTCACTTAACAAACAAATAAAAATAAAAGAAACCAAATTGTAACAGTACCAGATATAGCTGGTGTAAGCACGCCATCACCAATGACCATACAAGTCCCAATCAAAGCCAACACAAGCAAAAACCTCTGCAACACCCTATACTTCTCTAAAGTGGATTTCAACTTGGACCCAAAACTAGTCTTTGGCGCAAGACCAATATTGTCCTTCTTGTAATCACTGAGTTCCTCATCAGCCAACTGGCAATTAGGCAGTGAGTTAACTCGGGCGTGTCGACACAACAACGAGTACAAAGCAAAAGTCCCTCCTTCTCCATTATCATCAGCTCTAAGCACAATAAACACGTATTTCAACAAAGGAATCAACGTCAAAGTCCAGAAAACAAAAGACAAAACCCCATATATCTCCTCGTTTGTCTCTGAGTGTTGAATATCTTCAGCGAATGTGCTTTTGTATACATACAACGGTGAGGTGCTTAAATCTCCATACACAACACCAAGACTTTGGTATGCTAGAGTCAATACCGTCTTCCATGTCTCTCTCTGCATCAAAAAACAACAATCTTGTAAGAAAAAACTGAACTGGGTTTGCTCCAAAAAGAACAACAAATGCATATTTGTAACGAAGATGACAACTTGTGATCACAGAATTGTTTGAAAAAAAAAAATTGTAAAGATAAAAACTTTGATCATAGAACTTGAATGAGGTGGTGTTAAAAATGAAAAATCAAAACAACCCATCTGACCTTTAAAGGATTTTGATAAACTCCAGTTTCCAGATCCATGATGGACAGTGTTTGAAATCGAAGCTCTAAATATTCATTTTTTTTGTCTTGTCGAGTGACTCAAGGAAAAGTTCATAAGCGAAAAACGGACAAACAGCCTCCCCAATATGCAACGTGAGAGAAGCACTAAATAATGGAGTTTTAAAATGAAGCCAACACAAACAAAAAGTTTTATTTTATTTATTGAGTCAATGCAGACTGCAGTTGAACTACCATCAATGGGGGACACGGCAAGAACAAACTCGATAACCCAACAAAAATAAAAGAAGACACAGGTGATGAGCACCTAGACTCGAAATCAATACACTTAAAATATTAAGTAGAATATGAGAATATATATATTTTTTTGTCAGACCCCTTCAGAGAATAGAGACAGTGTTGAGTCTGTTCTCGTTACTTGTAAAATTGTATGTAAGTATCAATTTAGTGAATAGAGACGAGATGGTCCGCGATTGGTGTATGACGTGGCAATGTGCGTGCAGTGCAAGTAGCAAGCAAGATCGGGTTGGCAACTTTTATTTTTCTAGTAGTGAAACAATTGAATCCAAATCATTGAGTTGACTCAGTTAAAGTTTTTTTTTTTTTTTTTAACTGAAGGAGACTCAATTAAACTTCCTAGGTA
This sequence comes from Dimocarpus longan, assembly GCA_022984855.1. Classification (NCBI taxonomy): domain Eukaryota; kingdom Viridiplantae; phylum Streptophyta; class Magnoliopsida; order Sapindales; family Sapindaceae; genus Dimocarpus; species Dimocarpus longan. Next base: position 20,805,410 of record CM041022.1, read on the forward strand.
TAAATTCATATCCAATATAGTTCTAAATTTTGTGTTCAACTGATATAGTATATAAATTATTATGTGTCAATCATAAAATAATATGATAATTAATATGATATTGATAAAATATAAAATTATTATGTATGAATTTATATCAAAGATAGTTCTAGATTTTTTACTCAACTAATATAATATATAAGTTATAAGTGATATAATATATAAGTTATCATATAAATCATGAAATTATGTTATTAATATATGATATTGACCAAATATGATAATTAATATGATATTGATATAGTATATAAGTTATTATGTATGAATTTATAAGTTAGCTTTCACAAAACTATTTATTTTTTCTATAAAAAATAGCAACTATATATGTCTTTTTTTTTCTTAAAAAAAAAAAACAAAAACAAAAAAAACTGAGACTATACATGCTAAACTAAACTTTTAATTGAACTTGATATTTGAATTAAATAAATTATGATGAACACTCCAACACTGTTCTTTTTTTTGGTTGAGAAACACTACCTTTTTAATATGTCTCCAAAAGCACGGTAAATTGGTGTGAACATATATTTAATTAGCAATTTAGCATTATGATAAAAATCTTTGATCGACCCGGAGAAAAAACAGAAATATACGGTTGACCGATTCCTATTTTCTTCATTTTTAATAAATTAGATTTATTTATAATTAAGATTTAATATTATTTTTTTAGGAGTTGATATTATTTCACTTTCGATTCATATATTATTTCCATTTAGATTTTCTTTAAATATTTAATACTATTTTTTTATTGTATTAATTATATTTAGGAAAGTCTTGTTCATTAAGAAATTGTAAGGTCATGAATAGCTATAAGACTTTTAAGTTTAATCATATTATTTTGCTTGACAATAATTAATAAAATCTTGCTTTCCTATAATTCGTTTTGGGATTGACATAGATAGGGATTATATAAATTCTAATATTTAATTTTAGATGATCAATTCATAGATTGATTGATTCAAAATTTATCTTATTTTAGATGCGGTCTCAAGATAATTTAGATACGTTGATGGACCTCTCGATATGCCCTCAACATATTACTTACCGAAGTAAACAAAGTAGAAAAGAGGAGTAATTATGAGAAAAGATGATAGAAACCGTTGATAAGAGCATTGTCGGTTCATATAATTGAAACTTTATATAAAGTTGATCACAAAAGAAAAGAGAAGAGCCCGCTTTCAAATTAATTATTAGTTAAAGTTTTGGTTTGACAAAGAGTTGGGTTGACAATTCTAAGCCAGGTTTTGCATTCCATTAATTTGGTTATCGGTATTTGGTATTTGGTAGGGTCTTCTTCTTTTGTGGCCGGTCCTTGCCATTTTCATTCCTTAATTAAGTATATATTTCTCACTGAGCTTTAAAGTTTCTATATCAACCGACCAACTTTTTCCCACATGATTAATTTTTTAATCTTCTTAGTAATATATAAGTTACATAAATTTATTTCATTCGGGAAAAAAATGCAATAATATTATTTTTGATTAAGAAGTCCTAACAAAATTTTTGAACAATTAATGTTTGGTGGAGTTTAGAAGATACATCTTTTAAAAACATTAAATATAGGCTTTCAATCATTTTTAAATATCAGAATGATTTGTTTGTATCAAATTTTTTTTTGTGAGAAATCATAACTTATTTTCAAATTAATTTGATATAAATGTAATTTAAAACAATAAAATATATAGTTAACCAATTAGTTTATATATGTGGTAATTCTACGATTAATACCTCTTAACTTTAAAAAGTTAGAATGAATAAATTAAAATCATCGATTACATTTGAATTGAACAAAAAAGAGAATGCAATCGATGAATTTAATTGGTTCATCATAACTTAACTATCTCTTTATATTACTATTCTTTCTATAATGACACAGCATCATCACCTAGGTGTCTTTCCATCATTCAATTCTTTTCATTGCAAGTTTTCTCATAAAAAGCCACCATATAGTCGAATATACAAGACATTCGAGCTCATTTTTTCTGTACTTGATTGTCTAAAGATAAAATTAATGCATTTTTATTTGAAAATAATAAAATTAATGTATTGTTATCTCTATTAATCATTTATTTTCTTTTAACTTATTAAACTCACATAACCAGCTCAACATGTACATGTTAGCAAATCATGTGTTGAAACGAATTCCATTAACTATTAATAAATAAAATTAGACAATGATTTTTTTTTGTTTGGAGCAAACAATTAATGATGTTAAAATCAATCAAGCGTCTTACTTTCTCACCTAGAAATGGAATAAACTTTTTTTATTCGTAGAACCATTGTTGGTATCAATGCCAATTGTCAACAAATCTACAGATCTCTTTCCTCGTTTAAATTTTGACCATATAATCCAAGAATTTCAATTTAATTATGACATCTGTCACATGCTGATCAAACTTAGAACAAATTAAATTAAACAAAAAAAAAAAAAAAAACAACGTTAATTGCTTGTTTAAATTAACAAAATCACATTTAAAAAAAAAAAAAAAAAAACTAATGACCTTCGAAACGCCACTTCAACTCATGCAGAAATACACGAAACATCTGGAAAATGAAGAACTGTCACTGTCTTCACCCGCACGACAGAAGGAAATGAGACACACAAATTGTCCAGAGACTTCTACTTACACACATGGCAGCCTGGCGCCCACTTCATCTTTTTGCCATGCTTCAACATTTTGGCCATAGAAAATTTTTTAAATAATATGGCTCTGATTTTTTTAGGAATAAACCATAATTTTTAAAAATATCTATTTAATCATTTTTAATTTTATTTTATTTAAAATTCTTCCTAATATTAACAAAAATAATTCAAAATACCTCTTATAGATATGTGAAAGAGCGATAATATCCTTGACGATCATATATTTCGTTATGTTAAACTTCATTGACTGTTTGATTATAAGGGTAAAATGAAAAATGTGATAAAAAATTAATTAAAATATTAAAAATCAAAGTAAATAATATAAATATAAAAATATTATACTAAAATTAATAAAACAAACAAATAAAATAATATTATAATTAAAAAATAAAAATAAAAAACCAAAAACTCATTCCATTTCTCTGAAAAAAAAAACTCATTCCATTTCACCGCTATTCATCATCTTCTTTTTCCCATCTTTTTTTTTCTTCTTCTTCTACTTATCATGGTCGTTACCATCGATCGCCACTGTCAATGACTGTGGCGCACCCATCTCTAACAACACTTTTAAAACTAGATTTTGACTCGCTTATCTCCTCCGTCAATTTTAATGTACCCATCCCACCTCACCACTCTCTCTCTCTTCTCACCACGCTCGCTCTCATCTCACCACGCTAGCTCTCATCTTTCTTCACTTTTCCCTTTGACCTCAGCTTATTTTATACTCAGAGCTTCAACCCTACTGCATTGATTGATGTGTGGCTTGAGTGAGTAATGTTGGTTTAGGTTTGATTGAGGTTGATGGTGATGGTGGTGGGTTTGACTGAGTTTGACGATAGTGGTGGTGGTAGTGATGTTAGGGTTTGAGTTTAATTGGGTTTATGGTTGTGAATCAGTAGTGGTGGTATTAAGGTTTAATGGCTAAGTTTCTGAGTTTGATTGAGTTTCTAGGTTTATTATTGTGATTAAGTTTCTAATATTGATAATGATAACTAGGATATTGAGTTTGCGAATCTGATATCAAGTTGATAGTGGTGGCGGTGGGTTAGATTGGGTTTGACGGCGGTGATGTTAGGGTTTGGGTTTGTTGTGGTGGTGGTGGTGGTGTTGGGGTTTGACGGTTGGGTTTTTGAGTTTGATTGAGTTTCTAAATTTATTGTTGTGATTAAGTTTTTGGGATTGACGATGATAACTGGGATTTGAGTTTGTGAATTTGCTGGAAACCCAAAAAATCTCCTTTTTGATATATTTTTAAAACATTTTCTATTTATGGTTCAATTTTTCTTCAACTTCAATTTAATATTTTTTAATATTTTTATATTATTTGGATTTAATATTATTTGTTTTAATTTTTTATATTTTTATTATATTATTTAAATCAAGGGTGAATTGGATATTTCAACTTTTTTTAACATTTTCATTAAAAAATTGATGGTAGGGGGGATTTTGGATAAAAATGAAATCTTAGTGGAAAAATAGATATTATTACAAATTAGAGCAAGTTTGTTAGGATTATATCTTTCTTTTTTTTTTTTTTTTTCTCTTTTTAAATTTCTTTTGAGGTTATAATTAATTAATGAACCAAAAAGATGAGAAAAATATATATATATAAAAATTATGCATGTGTTGCTCGTGCGTATTTATATGTTATAATTTTTCTTTTTTTTTTTTATCAATGATTGCATATACATGCAAGTTGTTTGGATTATGTCAAAAAAGAAAAGAAAACAAGAGTTTTTGGGATTGGCGGGGACGATAAATAATAATTAGGCTTGGTTTTCTTATAAGGTGATGAGAAGGTGGTGGTGGGTGTAGCTATTGAAAGGTTTATGTTTTCAGCAAGAAAAGTCTTTGAATGATATGATCATAATCATATATATTTTAATAAAATTAATGTTGAATCGTCACATCATTCGAAAATTTAATTTTGGAAAAAATTGAAGAGATTCCTTTGCTTTATCTTTTTCTCCCCTTTTCGTGCGTTGATAAAAAGTTTCAGATAGCTATGAAATTTAATTTTGGCCATTAATTATTTGCCTTCAATTCTTTCTTTCTAATGCTTTTGGGTAAAATCTAGGATATCTTCTACAAGAAATCTCAGAAATATCATTTGATAAATTATCTAACAAAAATACAACTAAAAACTTAACTTTGAACAATGTTAAGAATACTTGTAAGCATGTATATTGCCACAAATTAACAATGTCATAAAAACAACTTGACCTTTTTTTTTTCAATTCTCTTTGGTTCAAGCATATAAATTCCTAGAAGTTGAACAACCTTTTTTTTTTTTTGGGTACAAATGGTGCACTTCGGTGCCTTACGTTTACCCATTTTTCTCCTGCCTCTCTTGAACGGATATATTATTATTTTCACCAAGTAACATTTTTTTTTGGAGAGAAAGTCAAAAGTTTATGTTCTTGAAATGAGCAAAAACACGTGGATTTTCATGCATGGTTCATGTGACAGCAAGAAAATAAAGTAACGATTTTTAGGAGAAAAACAAGTGGTTGACACAAAGATGCTTGAGTTACGAATACCATAATGAGAGGCTGCCTTTAAAAGTAGCATACAAACTTTTGCTTGATCAAATAAAACACACAACACTTGGTATTAATTTAAAAACTGTTTTTATTAATTTTGAAATGTGTGCATGCAGATAAATAAGTGAATATTCTTATGGCATGCATGTCTCGTAGATAAAATATACAGTACCCATTAAGATACTAATGTAGTAATTAATGCATGGCATGTCATGCGCATAAATAAAAAGAAAAATAATGTACATAGTATCCATAATATTCGTACTACCCATATGGATTGATTTAACAATATTTCTTTGCAAATATGGTTTCAAGATTTATGAACTTTTATTATAAAATGTTTTTGCTCATCTTGTTCCACTGATTTGGTAAGGTTATTGACTAAATAACAAACATAATTAGAAGGTATAAAATTGTAATCCAATGATGCTTTTCTTCTAAACAGAAAGTAAAACGACAAATCAAATAAAAGCCGTAAAATGAAAAAACTACCTTTGACTTTGTTGTGATACTAAGCAGTAGCATAGTTAAACCCTAACTCACGATAGCTTGACCGAAATTTTAAAACACATTTATTTATCCTCGAAATTGTCAAATTTACTAATAAATGATTGACGTGGAATCATGATGGATTAGACTGCAGAAATTAAAATACAAGTGAACCTAATTTTTTGGATATTAATTAAGTATTGCTTAAATCCTAATAAAAAAAATAAAAGCTTGGTAGAATGAGAGACCAATGTAGAGATAAGAAAACGACTAGGCATGCAAGATCACGTCAGGTGCTGCTTTAGTAGTTTAAGAACCACCAAACTCCCAATAAACCAAAAAAAAGATTGGCAAATTAAAGTGTTGTTAGGTCACAGAGCACAAAAGGCTGTTGATTATTCTGAATTAATAAATGAAAAGTAATTGACATTAAACTAAGACAACTAATTACTTGGGGCAAGTGGTATTCGCTCCTCAAACTGGACCACCATTACTCGTTTTTGATAATTTCCCAAAAGAAACATTCAAAGCACACGCTGCCCATGCTTGCTTTACCAATTTTTTAGGGGTTGAAAACGAGATGGCATGCCATTCTTGAACCATAAATTTAGATTCCCATAAATCTACAATTCCCTTTGTCTGTAGATCTTTTATGATTTGTTCTCAAACTCTCATCGAATCTAATTATATTATAAGATGATTTAGTGAATTTTTTTATAATTATTATTTGTTTAAAGCAATGACATGGTTTGTGGAATGTGAGTTTACTTGTACATCAAGAACATTCCAAGGAACAAGTTTGTAATTGACTACACATTCTTGGAATTGTAATTATTTGTGGAATCGAATTATATATACCTGAATCGTTATCATTATCAAATGCTGGTGGATGTAACTGTCTAAAAATTATATACCAAAAGCAAAACATTTGAGCCATTCACGAATATGATTTTAAAAATAATGTTAGGTATTATAAATTTATTCAAATAACAATCTGTTTGGAAGTGATTTTCTGTTTTTCTCTATTTTCTACTCGTTTGCTCTAAAATTAATTTTTTGCGAAAGCAACATAAAGATGATGATTGAGGGAGTTATATGTAGCGGACTTAGAACTTATAAGGTGGATATCAAGTTACCAACTACAAAGAATCTGATATTGGTATGAGGAGATGACAAGACCCAACCCGAATTCTCTCTTTTCAAACTCAAGCGATCCTGCCTGGCACCCCACGGAACCTTTCTGGACTCTAATTAGCAAGACCAAAGGGGCTCCGTGAAACAAACCCTTAAATTCGACCCTTTCTAAATGTATGAATTGTAATTTTTTTTTTTTAATAAATAAGGTTTCCTAAAGTAATTTTGGCAATATGATGGCTGTTTTTCAATATTTTCTATTATTTCAAAACAACTTAAATCAATTTATAAATATTTCAAAAATTTCGTACATTCTTCTCTACTTCCAATTTGGATTTCAGGTCCATCTCAATTAAAACCTAACCACAATTAAACTATTTCAACAAAAATCATTTCAATTTTAAAAATATATTTTTCATCCATGGAATAAAACGTATTTACACATAATCCAAATACATCATGCATACGTTACAACCAAAAGACATGTATTTACTTAATTACAATCTTACAAAATTATGCAAAGTGATTTCACAAAAACATCATGTCAAAGCTGGCCCACCTAGTCCAATATAGGAGATTTGTCACTCTAAGCACTTGTTCCTGCACGTGGGGAGATTTTTCATAACAAAGTGAAAAAAATATGAGTTAAATGAGCTCAGTGAATGGTTAATAACATTTGCTAATAAAACTTATCCTTTCATAAATATATCTCCCAAAAAAATTAAAATAAATATATAAATAACTTACTAAAACTGTAAATCTTATGTATTCCATAAGTGGTTTTATGAAACTCATATTTAAGGAAAAAAATATATATATAATAGTATCACATACCATATGCTAAAAGCATAAAAAGCATATTGTACTAAAATTGATCATTAACTTTCAATGATTATTTAAATTAATATTTTTCTAAATTTTCGCATCTAATAATATGATTTTCTTATTAAAACTGTAACAAATGAAAACCCAAGGAAACTTATATCACATATGGACTATCCTAACGCCACATAATGTGATATCACGTGTCGACTAGCCTAGCGCTGTACAATACGATAACTATAAAGACATTTCAAATACTACGCAACGAAATTCTACATTGCATACGTAGAGCAAAATAATATCTCATACGTGTAGAGGACGACACTACTGACTCAATATTCAACCTCTTAATGTTGATGACTCGCCCTCCCAACACTTGCTATACACATATAGGGTATGCCGGCAGGATCTAAATCTTAAATTGTGGGTAAATCATTGGTCTTTGAAAACATTTTTTATTATATTTTAAATTTAACCATACTAAAACATAAAGTATATTACTTTTAAAAATATTAAAAGCATTCTCTTTACTTGATATACAAAGATATTCACAACCTAATATCTTTACCATACTTTAAAACATGTACATTAGAAGCATGAAAACATATTGTTTTTAAAATAAACACTAAAAACATTTCCCTTACTAGACACTTGAATAAAAACATTTCCCTTACTAGACACTTGAAATATCCATAACTAATATCTTTAATGAAATCTTAGTATTCACTTCAAACATATTTTAAAACATGTAAATATTGAATTTAGAAATTCATAAGAATATAGTGATAATAAATTGAAAAAAAAAAATCAATTAAAACTTAATAAAACTATTCACTCACAATTTATTTTCCAACCATTTGAATAGATTTCTCAATATTCTTTTCCTGTTTCTGCTTCTCCTACAAGTTATATACCAAAATGAAATCCATCACAACTAATCCATTTGGAGTCAATGTCATTCACATTAATTTAACCAAAAGAATTGATAATAAAATGTGCACTATAATTCACATACTTCGCCCAAGTTTTACATTACATACTTACATCCTTTTTCTTTTCATTTCTTTTACTCAAATTTGCTTGAATACATACATACTATCATGAAATACATTAAAATGATTAAATCACATCTTGAACCTTCAATTCACACCATGGCCAAAATTTACACACATGGGTAGCTAACTTATTTCTTTCATTTTCTTGATACAAACTAACTTAGAATCATGCAAGACCTTCGACAAACACATCAAAACAATAAAATCAACATATATTCATCAAACTCTAGCCTTGACCTAAACTTGCACCATGACATCCAACATCATTCTTCACTTTTATGACCACTAAACACATTAAAATCATTATAATATTCACCTACTATCCTAAAATCAACTCAATTTAAATTTTCTTGAAAAATTGCATAAAACTCATAATACTCACCTCGATCACTTGCTTGTCTAATGACTTTATTTGAATTTCCTTTCAACTCCACCATTGAATACAAGGAAATCTACTTTTAAACATGTCAAAAATTATATAAATTGATCAAGCTACCATCCATCGAAGAAATTATCAAAATACTATGAAAATTAAGTAAACTTACCACTTGAAATTAACTTGTAATGCATTAGTTTTGCTCCTAAACTTGCAAGCAACCTTATTTGGCTTAAAAATCACCTCAAAGCCACTAAAACAAGCTGCTGTCTTCTGGTATGCCTCATGGCCGAACACCATTACTGTTTTTCTCCTTGGCCGGTTGCTTCTCTTACTTCTCCTATTTTTTATTTCAACTTTATATAATCCCTCTTTTCATTGACTAAAATACTCTTGAACTATTTCTAATATAACTATCAAGTCCTTAGTTACAATTGGTGGCATTTGATTGATTCATGACAAATTAATTATTAAACTAACTAAATTACAATTTATTTAGTTACATGATAACTAATTAATCATTTTTGTACTTTCCATGTGACATTCTCTCATTGACTAATTTTGTATCACATGGATTATGCTTTTCTAAGTTTCATTCCATATAATACTCATATGGAATCCATGTGTGCTAGAATTTTAAAAAGTACACTTTACTCTCTAATAGATTAACTTTTCATTCATGCCTACATAAATTTAAAAAATCTTCCATCGTCATTTAATCGTCCAATTGATCTTGTAATATTTTAATTGGGTAATTTATCTCTAAATTTCATGTTCTAAAAAAATGGTGTAAAACCTTCAATACTCATTATTCTCCAAAAAAGTATTATTGTCCAATAATTTCGAAACCATTAAAATCCGTTCAGAAAATGTTATCTCCGTCCCGTCATTCTTGGAAACATCTAAACGAGTCTCAACCTAACTTTTAGTACTACTTCTAAAAATCATATTTGTTGGGGTCAACATCTCCAAACACAATTTATAAAAATATTTTAAAGGAACAACAAAATAAAATTATGAGCCTTACAAGAGAAGATTAAATGAGTTGGTTTTTTTGGGGTGTTTTAAACGTTTTTCTATATTCTTAAAGGATTTGATTTTTTTTTTAATTACTAAGATCAATTTAGGACTGCGATTTGACTTTAAAACGTGGTTCGAGGATCAATTTCGATAGTAATCACATGTATGAGAAAAATGCCCACATGTGACTAATACGAATAGAACCCATGATCTATACAAGTAATAGGGGTGGATTGTGATTTATCACCATGTCACATCTGCTTACTCTTAAAGGATTGGAATTTTGATCTAAAATTTAAAAGACAATTTTTCATTTTTTATTTTTGTATTTCTTCAACTTATTTTCCCCGCACGAGTGCATTATTGTTTGAGACAATCGATGGCACTCAAATTATTTTGGTGTGTGTGCCTTCCGTCTCATGTGGCCAATTATTGGATTATCTCTTTATTTATTTATTTTTATTTACTTACTAGTTTTCTTTTTCTTGTTTGTAACGGTTAATGTGTACTTCTTAAATATGATTAAAGTACAAGTAAATGCCACTGTTATTATCAAAGCCAGTCGATGGAAAGTTGATATATTTTCGTGGAAAATGTTATTATCTTTTAAAATTATTATGATTAATTCAAATAATTGGAGTGAGAAGAATACGATTTGAACTTACATCTACAAGAGAGTAAGGATTCTCTACCATCCTTTTTTTTGTTAATCTTTTGATAATCTAATGACACATCAGCATTTGAAAAAATGAATGATTAAGATTGATAGATTTTTTCTCTCTCATACATCACTCAAACTTAAATTGTTCTCATAAAAAGATTAGCACCATGTCAACATTGACAGAGAATCCTTATCCTCTACAAGAACTCTCCCATTTAATTAACCTCGGTTTCCTTTATTAAAAGCAGTTTTTCATAAATAGTAATATTACCAGAAATGTTTTTGGAAAATAAAGTTGTTTTTGCAAATTCTCTGATCCCCATGAAAGGTATTTTAACAGATTTTAAAACCAAATAAGAGAAAAAAAACAGTATATGTTTCTCTTCTGGCCTGTTGCTAATGGTCCATTGATGTGATCATCACTAATCACCAGCAACTACCATATGATCTAACGTTCTTTGGCAACTTTCTGTCACATTCTAACTATCAAGTTGCATGCATGCCTAGCTATGAAGCATTTGGTACTCCAAGCATTTATTCCCCAAGATTGCTTTGTCCCCGTTCCATTCATTAAATCGTTTTATTGAAACTACTCTCCAATTATTGGTTTAGCATCTGACTAAATTGTAGGTAATTGGGTTGTTGCTACTCATATTTACATCAATGAAACTACTATTTAAATCGAATCATTTGAAGAAAATTTATTGATTTAGAATTTTGCATATCAGCTTTGTTATTATTAATTTTTTTCTCATTCCATTATGTTATGAATTCAATTCTGTTATGAATATATTGTTAAATTTCACTTTTTATATATTTTTGAGAAATGATTTTGTTATAAATATATTGTTAAATTCTTGTAATGAAAATGATAGGAAATGACACTAACACTGCTACTTGTTCTCATCTAGTCATCGAATTATCAGTTTAATTTTTTTTTTTAAAAAAAAAAATCTAAATATTTGCTAAAAACATACATCCACCATACTTTTACTCTCATTTTACTCTTTTTTTTCCACCTTTCACAATAGCTTCTTACATTCTCTGTCAAGTCCAACAAATATTATTCTTCGTTCAAAGAAAACTTCATTGGAAATTAAATCTAATATTTGTTTTTTTTTTGTTATAAAAAAAACAAAAGAATTCTATGGAGTTGGTTTGTATAGTTTGGCTTAATTTTATTATTGAATTTTACAAATTTTTTTGAATTTGATATATTAAAGCTTGAAAACAACTGAATTCAGAAGAAACTTTAAAATTTATGAATTAACAAAAACAACATTTGCAGATAAAACTAGAAAATCTTGAGTATTAAGTATTGATTGAACCATTTGCTTCAAGAGATCGATTGAAGCATTTATTAAATCTCTGTTGAAGCAAATCAAGACTTGAGGCTTGGTGCTTAAGTCTCGATTAAAGTGTTTATTTCAATCGAGATTTAAGCAATATCATTTTAAGTTTTTGAAAAAGGGTATGTATATTAGTGCATTACTTTAAGTTTATTATTATTTTTTAATGGTTGTTTTTTAAAGTTAGGAGCATTATATTTTGTAATCGTTATTATTTATTTATTTTATAGTAGTTCAAAATATGAGTCTGTTGGGTTGTGCTTGGTTTTATGTTCTAAACATATCCTATCTTTTCTTTGTTATACATTTAGGCCTCATTTGGCATGATGGATTAGATTTGATTATTTTAATGAGATTGGATTGAATTGGATAGGATAAGATTAGATTGAATTGGATAAATTTATTTTTAAAAATAAACAAATCTATTTTCAATTATTTTTAATCTGAAATAAAATTTTTTAATTAATATAAAAGGATTTTTTTACAAACATATTAAATTAAATATATCATATACTAAAAATATTTAAATTAATTTGAAAAATAATATAAAATACTAAATTATATTTTATAAATAAATATAACTATATAAAATCAGTTTAGAGAAAATTATATTTATTTTATAATTAATTTAAAATAATATTATATTTTAGAAATATTTAATAAATATATTAACTTAACTTTCAAAATAAATAAGTTAATTTAACATGATATTGGAATAAAAGGTAAAACTAAAGAATGAAAAAAAAAAAAAAAAAAACAACGTGAAATTAAAAGTGAAAAGTACAAACAAAAAAAGAAAAAAAAAAAACACCAACATGTTAACCCATCACAACAGCATAAAACAAAAGAACAATTTTTTAATTCCATACTTTTACCAACAAACATGGGTTTAGACTGAAAATTGTCCCAATTCAGTCCAAACACATATAACAAACAAGACCTTAGGGCTCTCTAACGATATTATCCCATAACATGTTTTATAATGAAGCACTTTACCTTCTATAAAATAATTGAAGGAAGAATATATGTATATAATGCATGCTATATCTTATCATATGTGATATATATATTTGTGAGTTTAATTTAAAAATTAAGGTAAAACTCAATCTTCTACAATAATAAACGTTTAAAAAAAAGAACAACGCAAACTGTTTGAATTAAGGGGGGTAATTATGCCGTGAAAGTATATTGATTTTTTTTACCTTCTGTTTTCCAACTCCCTGTTCTAATAATTAAACACCTTATACATACAACTAATTGATTTGGAAATTTGCATTGTTTTGATTTGCGTACCCGCATTAATACCTACATACATACATACATATATATATATATAAGGGCCAACTGAATTAAGCTCAATGACTTTGACAAGGCTGTGCGCAGGAGGACTGAACTTGGACCGAAGTGGCTGCAAATTATAGTGCTTCTAAAAGAAAAGCCCTGTAGAAGGGGTCCAGACTCCAGACTAATCGGGTCCTATATATATATGTCACTGGGACCATTTTGATATACCCACTCGGATGAGGCATCATCTTCCCCTTAATCACACCACTTTGGACATAAATTGTTACTTCAGTTCCCAAACATCTCACTTTCAAACTTCAATTATTGTTTACCAAACTAAATATCTTTTGGAACAAGCACGATATTTAACAGATTCGATAATGTATTTAATTGTTCAAACAAAGGATTCGAGCATATCCGTCATAATTTAAGATGTTAGCATATTTTTTCTTCTTCGTATCTATTATCAGAGTTGAAGAATGATAATGTATGCCTTGGAAGATCTGGAACTAAAAAAAATAGGTTATAAGGTAGTAAAAGAATAGGTTAATGTGGATAAGAAAAAGTGGATGTGATTGTGCCACTCATTGTCCAGAATGCATGTTGATGTAGCAGTCGTGTATGCAGAATTGCACATCCCAATCAGTCGTTGACGTAAACTTACACTTAATCAAAAGGAACTCACCATGCTCACACTCGCTTGACGACACTCCCGTCACACGTGCTCATTTTCTGGATATTTGGATTTGGACCCACGTTTCATGACCAACTATTCCACCTTATCCCAACTCTTTGATCTCCTTTTCCCTTGTCTCCCTGTCCTTTTTCCTGGGGAAGTTCCTTTTCCATGGTAGGCCATATTTTTCATTCAAAATCATACTACATGCTTGAGGATAAGTACTGTTTTTAAGTTTCTATATCATATTCTTTTATCTAAATTAAAGATATATAATAACTCATATGCACTCTAAATATTCAATTTTATCTTATTTACGATCAGTTTAAATTAGAAAAAAAAAGATGTTTGAATGTATCCATCATATATATCTGATTCATTCAAATTATACAATACATCATTGATAATCAATCTTATAAGAAATTCATTTTATGCATCTCTATATACAAATAGCTTTAATGTACATAGGTGCTATAATTGTATCTACGATTTCTAATAAGAAACCTAATTTAGGGTCAACAGAAACCGGGTGGAATTGGGGTTGCCTTTACGTGTTCAATTCGAAGTTTTCCATTCGACAAAAACATTTTTTCATGATTACATAGTACATTTTCACTTCTATGTCTTACTTTAAAGATTGTCATGTAATGCATGTTTTTGCGTTTCAAGTTTGCAAATAGTCAAAGTTTTTCTTGACCCACCTCGATTTTTCATAAAAAATTTGGTCTATTGATTTGGTGGACAAGTGTAGCTGTCAAAATATGACAAAATAATAATTGTATCAAAAATAGTTTTCAAAAAATATAATTGAATTGAAAATTCAGTTTATTAGGGTTTTGATAGGAATCGGGAATGACATATTCTAGAAATTAAATTCCAAGAATAATTATATAAATTTGAACGACCATGGGAGAGTAATGTTACTTTGTCAAAATTGGTATCAAAATAACGTGGTATCTTAAAAAAAGGTTTATCTATCATACTCAATTACTAAGAGCATCTCCAATGCAAATGTGGATTGTCTTTTGAAAAAAATGGACATATCATTAATATCAAAGAAATGCGCATCCTATGTGGCATAAATATGAATTGATAGACATTCAAGTCTAAAAAAGCTCTCAAATGCTATTCTATTCATTTCAATGATGAATAGTCAAAAAATAATATATCATTAAAGTAAAATATTATAAAATATTATTTTATGGAAGTTTCAATTATTTATTGCTGACATGACTGTCAAGGAGACTATCTAGAAATAGACATTGAGGTTGACATCATCTATTTTTTTTTTGCCACGTCAGCTTGATAGTGGTCATAGAAGTTTGTATTGGAGAGCTTAATTTTAACACTCTATCAATTTATCCTATGTGGCACTCCATTTTTTCACAATCCATATTTGTATTGGAGATGCTCTAATATTACCTATAAATTGTAGCTCTTAGATTGATCGTAAGAAAAGTTATAGAAATCAATCCAAAAACTATAATTTATCAGTAATATTAATGATCGAATAAGTTAATCAAATTTCCTTAAAAATATGAAGATTATTTAATTAAATTTTAATTTATCAATTTCAATTGATTAGTTTTTCTATTTTTCAAGATGTATCATTATTTAGACAAGTAGTAGTATTGACTATGGAAACATGGATTTATGAGAATTCAAATATTCACCTAATAATTACGTTTTGTTTTTTAAAAGAAAAGTACAAAATTTATTGATGTCATGCAAATGGAAACCGCAGCCCACGCGTGTGCCCTATTGAAGATATTAATAATAATAAAACCACCGTCCGTTTAGTTGCGTTGTACTATTCAAAATCTAATCACCTACCCGTTTTAATGTCCAACGAATCACTTACCTTTTATTGTTTATAATTAATTCAACAGGCAAAATTAAAAATTGGTGATGAGAAGTGACACACATGTCATCACATTCCTTAATCAGGACACGAAAACTATGTTATAATTCACAAATTATATATATATAAATGTTATTATGTAAAAAATAAATCAGATACTAATAATAGACAATACAATTTGACTCAACTCACCAACTTCGAAACAAACGAAGTTTCTATTGAGAAGTCAAGTTTACTTGAGGGCCAAGAACAATGAAAAGCAAGTCTTTTCAAAGGAAATTTCATTACAAGCACTTTGGAGATGAGAGAAGCGTAAGCTAAGATTCTCACTTTTGCCAATGCTTTCGAAAATCATGTACGAGAACAACTGACCTGGATAGCATCGCAATTGTTTAAAAAGAAGTTGAGAAACGTCAGGAGTGAAGTAGCATAAGAAATAGTCCTGATAGGAAAATTGTCTTGCAGACACGAAATGTGCAGCTCCAGACTTGAATGAATAGAAATTCGCTGATGCAAATTTCCATGTGGACCAAATTTTACCTATTTGAATTCTGACATCTAATTGAGTGTGCATATATCCATGTTGGATAACTTAATTGAAGAATCATATGAAGCACAATATCATAGTTGATATCATATCATTGGGCAAAAATGTTATTGTGATCCATATAATTTGAGGCAGACTATGACCAAATGATCTCAGATAAGGAGTGATAGGTTCATGTGTATCCTTTTGTAGGCCGGCAGCAAAATATATTCTGAAACATTTGTCAAAGGTCTCTACAAAGAGATCAAAGATTGGCTGCCAATAAATGAATAAAAATAGATGGATTCCAGAAGGTGACATACAAATTAGACAGAATATGTTGTACCAACTTCGAGGATATTCATGTGAGGTACACTCATATTTGCAGTAGCTGCTCTGCAGTTCCTCTTTAAGAATGCATAGAAATAGTTTATAACCAGTTTTTTGAGGAAAATTGATTTCTTTTTCGCCCTCACATCCCCGTGTCCAAGAAGATATGTAAATCCTGAATCCATTGCTTCTCGTAGAGCTGAAAGCTCATGTTCTAGACTAGGGTCATAATCTGCTGAGGATATTGTACTAGATAGTAATGCTGAGACAACTTGTTCTGCGGCAGCAGTCTCTGCCTCGTCCAGTCTTTGTTCTTGAATCAGTGGCGTTCTAAGATCGTCAGCCCCGTAACTACTTGAAACTTCAGGAATCCTTGAGCTCACTGGAATGCTATGGTACTCAAGTTCGATATTCCTCTCAAGGGCAAGATCTTGAGCCTCCTTTGTCAGGAACTTCTCGAGACTTCCAACCAAAAGTTGCTCAAATATGTGGTGATCTTCCTTTCGGACATCTTTGTAACCATATCTAGCAACACAACGGAACATGTGGTAGTCTTTTGGGCCAACTCTTCGAAACAGAAACCTTTCCTCTCGAGGTACCACTGGGACTGGGACAGACTTGATACAAACAAACACTATAGTAGAGTGGATTGCTGGAAGACTAAGCAGGAATTGTCCAAAAATTGAGGGAATTCCTTGGACGAGCTGATTATAAACTAATCCAATTCCCGGGACTCTTACAGTCCCAAGGTTGGAGCCAAGATCAAGCAAGAAGTCCATAGATATCTTCTCCCTGACCTCACTCTGGTACTTCAGCACACTTCCATAGTTCCAAATGTACATCACGGACAGAAAGAAAGAAGCAAAAGCAAGCGGAAGCCAACCACCTTCGGTGATTTTTGATAGGACTGCAGACATATAGATGAGCTCCACAGATCCAAAAACAAGTGGGAAACAAAGAACCAGAAGTAAGTTCGACTGCCAGATTAAAAGTATCACAAGCGTCACCAATGTGGTGCTCACCATCATCACACCAACTTCAGCTATGCCTGCAATAAAAACCTGAATTGTATCAGCAGAAGCTAACATTATCGTTTTAGTTCTGTGAATTGTTATATCAACTCCCCCTCATTAAGGAATCAAATAGCTCAAATGGTAAAGCAATATTTTTGGCATCAGAGAAACCATTTGTCATCGCAAAACATGTAAAGTTCAGTCAGTGCTACAATCTATTTCACAAGCTCAATATGTATTGTAACTAAAAGCTTCTTTTTTGTTGAAAAGAAAGATAGGTTAAGGAGAAAGTTGCAAGTTATAGCCTATTCCCATAATTTTATAAGTACTAAAAGCCTCCAGCATATTTGAAATAGTATCAAACTTATTTGCGATATTCATTTTTTTTTTTCTTGTCCATGATTCGCATTTAGATCCATGATATAAAATTATGATGCTTCCAAATTACAAATATAGTATATAGCTATTCGAAACCTAGGATTTTCTCTGACTGCACCCAATATAAGAAACATAGTAAATGAACAAATAAAATGATATGTTCCAAGAGGACGATACTTGACCATATGCATTGGCGATGTCTGTAGTGCTCTGGAAAATGGAAACAACAATAATACACATGATCATTAAAAACCAATTGACTACGGGGATGTAGATTTGACCAATTAGCTTCTTTGAAGTGTGAATAATCTTCACCGTTGGAAAGCATCCAAGAGCCATAGATTGCTTGACGCATGAAAATGTAGCAGATATCATTGCTTGGCTGGCAATCATGGCAGCAAGAGTGGCTATGACAAAGACGGGCCAGAAAAGACTATCTGTTTGTTCAAAAATTAGGAACTGAAATGAGGACTTGGTATAGACATATTTCTCTAGATCTTTGATCTCAGAAAACCAAAAACTGTGGAAGAAAGTAAGCAATCATAAGGTTGGAAAATGTCACCTGGCACAGAATCATAGAATATTCTTGACGAAGCATCGGGGTGTTTCATAAGGTAAGCAGCTTGGCCCATATAAGCCATGAGAAGACAGGGAAACACAACACAAGTAAAAGCAATCTGCACAAATGGTGTAGAATTACAATAAGAGGTTTTGATTAAAGAAAATTCATAAAGAAATAAAGTTAGCTAATGTAGACTAAAACCTGTATGGATTGTACTGAGAAATGGCCAAGATCAGCGAACATTGCTTCTGCTCCTGAAAAGACATACAAAACATGTTACATGATTAAACTAGGGTCTTCTCTACAATTTTACAGGCCAACCTCAAAACCAAAAAATGAAGAAAAGCTGTAACCGATCTAGTAATTAAGTGAAGTATCAAGCAATCACTCACGCTCACTATCAGATGTGCAGCCTTGGTTATCCAGTAACACCCTAGAAGTCACAACGAGAAAATATGGAAGATAAAACCTATCAAAAAAATAAAAGGTCTAGCCTACTCAAAATGGTAACCAGATCAACTTCAAAAGACCTGGACAAGACGGATCGTAAATTGGCAAATTAAAGCACTATCTAGAACCATTCATTCAATACATAATCTAAGGGAAGATGCTAACATCTATGCCATGCTAGTAAACTAGTGCAGAGCTCACACGATAAAGGTGAAAAATACCTGTAACACACAGCACGCAGCCACCTAGAGCTGACCATGCATCTGTGGTGTTCTTCTTGAAGAAGAGATAGATATAAGTAGGATTCAATGCCCTTATGACAGAAATATCATGCTCAAGCAAGTTGTAAAGTCCAATAGCGCCCAATGAGAAGAACCATAGAGCAAGTACAGGAGAAAACATGAACCCCACTTTACCGGTCCCAAACCACTGTATGCTGAACAATGCGATAAGAAGTATGATTGAAACAATAACCACAGCACCTGTTGATAAATCAATCTAATTAGATGTCATCTTGTTTCATTTGGTTATTTGATGTTGCCAATGCCTCTATATTGAGTCTGAACGGAAAATTGATAGCCTATAGCCGAAAAAATTGCTTCAACCAGATAGTTTGTATTGTATTCAATATATCATTCTAATATAAAATTGAACCAAAGAACCTAACTATATTCAGTTTATTAATTTATTTCATTTAATTATTATGGCAGTAGGGTTAGCACTGTTCAGTCGTTTACCCCATGATCTTGGTAATTAGAGAAACTATAAATGTTTCTAGATTAGTAGAAAGAAGAGAAAGATACCCACCTGTCCCAAATCCACTTATTTCACCCTGCAGACCACTCACAGCAGACATCACTGCAGCAAAACAATAATATATGATAATCATGACATTAGTCCAGTCTCAGGCAATTTATTAATAATATCAATCTCTCATATCCAAATGCTGGTGGACATTTTTGTCACTCCTAGAAGGTGGTGTAACTGACATTCTATACCCGAAGAAAAAATACTAGACAACACAAATCCATTGGTAATGCCAAGCAGTATTGTAATGACAACATATTTAACCTTCCTAGTCATTGCATCAAGCTAACTTTAGCTTTTCCTGAACATAGCATAACACGTGCAGAGTATCTAGAATATTTTCATTATGCCCCAAATCGGTAAGCCTTGAGATATAAAATCATGTACCTGATATAGCTGGAGTAAGAATTCCATCACCTATAATCATAGACGTTCCCATCAGAACCAACAACAAGAGCATGGTTTTCAGGGACCCTTTTTTTTCCAATTTGTCTTTTATTCTTATAGCCCTAGCCAACTCCGGGGTAGGCAATTTAAGCCTGAAACTTGAGATATGTTCATCAGCTGGCTGATGATTTGGCAGCATACTAACCTTTGCATACCTGCAAATCAGCGAGTACAGAGCGAATGTTCCTCCTGAAAATGGAATTACTGATGTGTTGATATAGATATGTTCAGAGAGAAAACAAGCAAATAAAGAAAGGACAAAATAACTAGGACTAGAAATTCTTACCTTCTCCATTATCATTGGCTTTAAGCACCACAAAAACGTATTTTGCTAAAGGAAGAAGAGTAATTGTGTAGATCACTAGTGATAAAGCACCCAAGATATCAACTTCAGTATCAATATTCACTTTGCTGAACACGTCACTAAAGACATATAAAGGGCTTGTGCCCATGTCACCATAGACCACTCCAAGCGTTTGAAATGCTAAAGCAAGAGTGTGCCAAATAGATGCATCCTGACCCATTTAACAAACAAGTTTAGCACGAGAAAGTTTGTACATTTATTTGACATTTAGATTGTTCCATCAAAGGAGAAAGTACAACAAGTTTTGGCTGCACGTATGACATAAATCTGCAAATGCAGATAAGGACTATAAATTATAAGACAATCTCTTCACTGCCAACTTAACATGGAATGATAATTATGACAGGACAGATATCAAGCATAAAGATTTTCTAAGCTATCGCAAACATGCTGTCATAATATTCGTTACTAATAACTATTATTTTGATACTATACTTGTAGAATTTAGTCTCTACATGCTGATTGTTTTGATACTTTGTTAACTCTTTCTTCCAGGTTGTTAATGATGCCTAATAATGAATACTCCCTACCATTTCCCTTGTAAAAATATCAAGCTAAAACAATTTTTGTAACTGCAGCCTATTACATCAGTCATCAACTCAACAAGCTGCTCGGTGTGAGATCACATCTGAGTGTTGCTAGCACTATCAGACACTCTCAAATGTCTAATGATGTCTTAAGAACTCTTAAACACGAAACATGCACACAAGCATCACAAAGCAACCATTTGGAAACCGCAAAACCAAAACTAACTGATGCTTCTCCAATCATCCATTCTCTTCCCTATGAGTGGGATCGTTGCAAATCACACATTACCTATGAACTAAAATATTAAAAGAAACCAGAAAAAAGGGCAACCATTATCAAGTTCTTCCACAAAATCTACAACAGTAACATCTAAAAGTGTGTCCTCCCAAGGTCATCAAAGTATTTAGATTTCAAAACAGGGAGACAAACAATTACATGAAGACACAAACAAGAAGACAGATTTAAAACAAAACAGAGAATTCCAAGTGCGGAGCACGAGACCTTAGAGTGGTGGCCGTGACCAGCAGCGATTTCCATCGCTTCAACATCCAAAGAATTCAATCTTTTAGGCCTCTTGACCAGCCTCCTTCTCATGGATCCATACCCATCATTAGATCCAGTTTCGTCAACCGAAGGTGGTGAAGGTGGCTCCTCCCAGTCCACTTCGATACCATCGACCCATCTCGACTCACCACCACCACTGCTGCTATCAATCCTGTCTTCCTCCTCCATTATTGGACACCCAATTGGCTAGTTCTAGCGCTTGTTCTCTCAGTCTGTCAGTCACTCGACTCACTCCTGTAAAATATCAAAACATTACAAGCAGATCCCATAATGTTTGGACAGTGTTGAGATCAAAGTTGAAATGAGTACGCAATGCAAGTGAGATTTTTGCAGAGGATTGTATTGGCACGAGACAAGGACAACACCAATCATACCGACACGACACGAATTACAGTTACGCTGACATCAAGATTCAAGTGTGTGAACTTAAGCAACCAACCAATTTTTTTTTTATCTGCATTATTATTTTTCATGCAATTATTGTTATTTTTTTATACAATAATTGCATACAATTGTGTTTTTAATGTTTCCCTTTTGGCATTAACCCTGATTGGCATTAACCCTGATTACAGAGTAAGGCCGGCAAGGCCGGCACACATCCAATGCTTGCATTCCAACTTAGAGTACAAGAACTTTAGCTTAAATGGACTCGTATGGTTATTGGGACTAACCGAGACAGAATACTAATGGTATGACCTTTTCTAATTGAAAGAGATCTATCTACATGAAGGTAAAGAGAGATTAATACGAATGTGAGAAATCAATCCACACAAAATATGAAAGAATAATAATAATAATAATAATAATAATAATTATTATTATTATTATTATTATTATAAATTATATATAATTTGGATATTACGGGAGGGGTGTCGAATCCATACCTCATATAATGGGAGGCATGAGGGTTGCTGGCCCCAACTAACGTTGTTAGCAACCAAAGACATATTTGCATTCCAATTGGTGATATGATGTATTTGGATTTATATAACACTTAGTTTGGGAATTAAATCATCATGGGTGTTCTTACATTTATCAATTGTTGTATTGTATACGTCCTTTACGAAAATTTATCGTCTGAGCGTGGATATGGAGCATAAGCTAACTCCATGGGGAGTAAATTTTTAAAAAAATGTTAAGAAGAGTAATATTAAGTTTTTCAAATTTTTATCTAAATTTATGTTCACGAGACATTATTTAATATGTGAATTATTAATATCATATTAATTATCATATCACCTCATCATTTATAAGTTGTTAATAACTCACA
Organism: Dimocarpus longan; assembly: GCA_022984855.1. Taxonomy (NCBI): domain Eukaryota; kingdom Viridiplantae; phylum Streptophyta; class Magnoliopsida; order Sapindales; family Sapindaceae; genus Dimocarpus; species Dimocarpus longan. Next base: position 20,828,599 of record CM041022.1, read on the forward strand.
TATCATATAATGTGGATATTGATTTGGATAAAACAAAAATTGAGAAGTCTAGTGTTACTCTTTTAAGATATATAAAAATAATAATAATAACAATATAGATGATAGCAAATTTAATTAAAATATATTTTTTAAACAAATTGAGCGTGGCTAGGTGGTTATAGTCCTTTAAGGTCTTATCGTACATATTTTTACAAATAATGTATGATGTCTTTTTATTATAGAAATAAATATTTAAATCATTTATAATAGTTCATATCAATAAAACCAACTATACACTTCATTCATTTGATTTTTTTTTTTTTTTCTAAAAGAAACTATGATTCGTCAGGTATGAATTGATATAAGTTGAACAAAAAAAGTGAATATTGGACATTATTCTTCTAATTTTATCGATAACATATGTTAAGAATTTTATTTTGGTTGTTTTTTCAATGGTATATGAAAAGTTTGTTAAAAATTTAAAGAATGAAAGAGAAAAAATTACTTTAAAAAGTTTTTTTTTTTCATGTGTAGTAAAAATAGCCAACAGGTAAAAAAGGTGATTGGTTCAGTAATTAGTATATTGCTAATAGATAAAATTTGTAAGGATGGATCAATACTGAAATGCACTAAACGGGTACATACAAATCTTAGCAAGTAAATACAAAAGAAAAAAACATAGATGGACTTGCGCCTCGTGGGCTAAAAGCACAATCCATCCGTGTGAGTGTCGTGGGTTCTATACCCCATATGTGCATCCTCTCCCTTATAAAATGTATGTTTCTTCCTATGATTGCGTAGGCTGTTTTTTTACTTACACATGAATTACATTCTTCCATGTGAAAACTGTTATCTGAGCTGCTGCCAAAAGCCATGTCGTGGTTGATGCTGATTTTATACCAATCATTAGAAAAAAATGTAAAAGACGGGAAGGCATCATCTTTAAATAAGATTATCCTTAGCAAATTAATAGATGTCATTTTCAAACATCCCCAACGCACGCCTTATTAATTTATTCTTTTTTTTGGGAAGATTAATTTATTTATTTTTTAAGTTGACTGGGCTCCTTAGATTCTGAATTAAGGAGTTTAATACAAGATAACTGTAGTTTTTTAAAAGAATTGTCGACTTTATTGACCACAAAAACCTTTATCGATTTATGAATTACTTCGCCTTAATTTTGTGTCCTAAGATCATTATTCTTTTGAATATATCATTGATCAACTTTGTCGTTTTGATAACAACTAGGAAGAAATGAGGATAAAAGAAGCATATGCTTGACATGACATAACTTCCCAAACAATCACAAATATTTAAATTAAACAAAAAAAAATTCAATTACCATTGTCAAATTAGAAGTAAGAATTTAAAAAAAAAAAAATCTAAAAAATATTAAAAGTTCTTTTTTTATCTAAAAAATTTTCGTTTTTAGTGAAAATGAAATTTCTTTTATGTTTAACTGGTTTTCATCTCAAAAATACTTCAAGTGAAAATTTCATAGTTGCAAAATACTTCACAGACTAAAAATAAACTAAAAACAATTGGAATTTCGTATAGCATTAAAGACCAACTTGTTTGTTTTGTTTTGTTTTGTTTTTTTTTTTAAATAAGCAAAAAACCAATATTCTTTTTCTTTAGCCAATGTGTGTTTCGCGTGGGTGAGTTAAAACTTTGTGTGGTCATTTAGCAACAGCACCCGGCCCAATAAAAGCCCAACTGTTCATGTAAAATACGTGGTCGACGACCAATGAACAAAAAACAAGTGCTATAATAAAAAATTAAAAATAATAAAATCAGGGCTGTGCAGTTGCCGCTAACAGTTGTCTCCCTTTCTCGTCGAAAGAATCTCAAAAAGGTACGTCCAACTCCAATTGATCTATCTCGCTTTTTCTCGATTTCCTACTTGTTTTTGTTATTATTAAACCCTAGTTTTTTTTCTCCGACAAAAAAGATCAGTGATTTATTTTGGAGGAATCTACAAAAGATCTCAAGCCTTTCTTTTCTTTTTATTTTCTTGAAGGTTGCAACTTGCAAGAATGTCTAGGGTTTACGTTGGGAATCTGGACCCTCGAGTCTCGGAGAGGGAGCTGGAAGACGAATTTCGGATGTTCGGTGTTCTTCGCAGGTTTGTTTATCAAGTTCATATTTTTCTGATCAAGTAATAATCTTTGTCGATTATGTGTGTTGTTTAAAAATGGAGTCTTGATGGTTTTAGTTTATCGTGATTGGTGTTTTAGTTGATTTGATTTCGAAATGGTTAGAAAAATTGCTTCTTGTTTAAGATTTCATGGTTGTTTCGTCGTATATGCTTATGCTATTTCTGGTTACTGTGATTTTTGGTTTGGTTTAATTGTAATTTAATTCATTTAGCGGGATTGACGATAGTTTATGGTGTTTTGGCTGGCAATTGTTTACAAATAATGCAGTGTCTGGGTTGCTCGGAGGCCACCGGGATATGCTTTTGTTGAGTTCGATGATCGCAGAGATGCTGTAGATGCAATTCGTGCTTTGGATGGTCAGTATGAAGCACCTTTTCATTTTTATATATCTAGTGCGTGAAATCAAGCTGATTTGGATAAGTTGCATTTGGAATTATTCCTTTGTTGTAATATCTTTGATTTGGCAGTTTTTAGCTTATTATGAGTTTCTGTTTTTACCCAAGTTTGATGATACATTCATACATACATACATGCATGCATACATACATACATACATACATACATACATATATTAAATTGATGGCGTATATTTGATGCGTTGCTTTCATCTAGATGTGGGACTCTTTTTAGTTGGCAATTAATGAATCCTAGTTTTGTGGCCGGTTTGAAGCTTTCTTTTTTCCTGCTTCATTATTCATTAAGTTTTGATGGTTCTACTGAGATTTAATTCATTTTATAGGGAAGAATGGCTGGCGTGTGGAGCTTTCTCATAATTCCAAGGGTGGTGGAGGTCGTGGTGGTGCACGTGGACGTGGTGGAGGTGAGGACTTAAAGTGTTATGAGTGTGGCGAGCCTGGTCATTTTGCTCGTGAGTGTCGCTTGCGCGTTGGTTCACGTGGCTATGGGAGTGGACGACGTCGTAGTCCTAGCCCTCGACGCCGTAGAAGTCCTAGCTATGGGCATGGGCGCAGGTGAGTTTCAACTGCTTTGTCTTTATCGTAATATGGTTTATGGGATCATATACTCGTTTTTATTATTATTTTCATCTGAAACATGTGAAATTATAGATGGACCTTATATTTTTACATTTTGAGCAACCCTTCCCCCCTTGCGTGTATCACTTGCACATGCCCATTTCTAGGTATTGATGTTAGATAGTAAATGTGAAATTTAAAACTTATGGAACCTTTTTTGCGCGCTGCTCTTCTTTATAAATAGATTATTTTATGTATTTCCTTGTTTGTATTTATTGCCTTGATATTATTTCCTCTTGGACTGTTATCTAATCCCATGTGTTGTCAATTTGAATTGAGAAATGTTCTTGCAAATTTTATCTGGTAATGCTGGACACTGTTCTTAGAATGTTTTTCTTAAAATATTTTTAACTTCTCCAATTCCACTGAGTTGGTTAGCTATACATTTTGTTCCACCATCTTTTGGTGAGTACAGATTTTAAGTTTGTCGCTTCACCATCTTTTGTCTTTGGCAGGAGCTACAGTCCTCGTGGAAGAAAATCTCCTCCTCCTCGTCGTAGCATAACGCCTCGACGTGGTCGCAGTTACAGCAGGTCCCCTCCATATCGCCATTCTCGTCGTGGTTCACCTTTTGCTAATGGGTAAGTCAATGCCCCATTGTATGATGAAGTCTGTGATCGATAACATCAATGATCTTCGGTTTCACATTATTAAAAAAAAAGAGAAAAAAAAAAAAAAGAACTATTGAAGGAACAATAATTATAGATTTTGGTAATTGCTTGATTTTTTGTTTCTTAACTGTCATGAGGCTGAACTTGTTTCCTCTTTTAAAATTAGCCCTTTCTAACATAATGAATTCTGTTCTTCTCTCTCCCTCACTATTTCCACAAATAATAAATCTACAATTTAATGGAATTGAGATATCATAGGGTGATTGTTTTTTATGCTTTCACATTGCCTTTACATTCATCTTGCTCACACCCTTGCTTGTCCTTGCAGAGATTGAAGCTGGAATCTGGAATGAGGCGAATACATGGAGAATTAGAAATGTATCTGCAAAACTATAGTTTTATAGGATCGGTTGAACAAACCGGATTTATAATTAGTTATGTTGATGTCATGACCATGAGGTTTGATAGAAACTTGGTTTGGATGGCTCCGACAAACTGTTACAGCTGTCAAAAGGGGTGCTATGGACACAGTGTTGTGTCGGCTTCTTGTCTTCGGCTTACCAAAACTTGGAGGTTTATTTCCTGCATTTTTAGTTGCCATCTTATTGTTGATTATATGTTTCTTAGTTGACTTGGTTAACTGCAGTAATGTTGTTCACCTTGAAGTAGATATGTCTAAACGTTTTACATGTTTTGTGTTGAGGTGTGATTGTCAGCTAAAATGGCTTCGTTTCGCTGCATAACTGCGTCTTTAGTGCACACGGTCTTTTCCCTTCTCTGCACTGCTTTTCTGCCCCACGTCATCTACTGATAATCATCGCTCCTACTTATTGTTCAGCTTTGAGTCACATGTTGAAATTGGTTATGTTCGAAAACCTGTTCTTCTGCAACAAAGCGTCTGAAGCTGTTTATTGCGCACCCCATCCTGCTTTTCTGCATTGCATCATTTATTTGTGCTTGTTCGGCTTGAACTAGATGTTGAAATTTCAGTTGCTCAGAAACCTGTTTGCTCACCACCCATCTTACATGCTTCAGCAGCAAATCTTCTGATCTACTTCAGATCTGTTATCCTTCTGCTAGCTGATTTGAAGGTGGACCTAGTGCTCTAACTTTGGTTACGGTAAGTATGGTTCAGAATTGTTCATGGTTGGATCAAAGTCATTCTTCACGGTAAGATAAGATATATCATCAATTTGTCATGCTTGGTTTTGCTCAAATGGGTTAGGGTAGAGTGTCCAAATTGTGTTTCACAGGAAAAACACAATCTGGGGTTCATTGAAGATGAGCTCCGGTCTGATTGGAACTGGAAACCTTCTGATCATTGTCAGTTTGGTCATTTCATCTTTCCTTTTGGTTGGTAAATTTTATTTTTGAATTATTTCCAATTTGTCTACTTCTGTATATTTTATTGTATTGTGATCGTGGGTTCCCGGAAATTGTTATGGTGTGATGCTTGGTGCCTGTGAACTGTGCGCGTGCATGGCTACTAGCTATGATTAGACGATATTTTTCAGTTGCAATTTGATAAGCTGGCGTGAGTGTTGCCGAACTTCCATACCGTGTAATGTGACATCACCTTATATATTCAACAGCAACACTGGAAATTAAACCTGTTTCAATTTGGGGAAAAAAAAAAAAGGGTGTGGTATTACTTGGAGCTGGTTCTCATTTCATACTTAAATTGTGAGTTCTACAAATATGGACTCTGGTAGGGCCGCCTATTGTGCTGAGAATGGGCTCATGCACGAATTCAAACGATCAAATCATATAAAGATTTATCAGGGAGCATCGTTGCTGGCCCGTATATGTATGTGTGTGTGTGTGTGTGTTGGGACCAGCATGGTGTCTAGAATTGCAGCAATGCAAATTCTTGTAAACATTTCCCATACTCTATAAACGAATGTAAGGTTAAAATTAACGGGCAACAGGTTCAATCAGCTTGACATTAGTTTTACAGTCATCCAGGAATATTATTCGTTAGTTAGAAATGAAAATGTTTATCTGCGATTTCAATCACCTCAGAATTTCTCAGCTCTATTTCCATGAATTATCGTGTTCTTCGCAAAGGGTATCAATCTCAAGTCTTAACATCAAAGATCAAAAAGCAGACTGTGCATGTCTTTTCCGACAATGAAACCGACCATGTGCAGATGTTATAGAACTTGGTGTTATCTATTTGACTTTTTCTTCCATTTAAACTTCAAAAAAATCGCTTCATTTCACACATTTAATAATGATTTCATACTAGTTTTACGTTGTTTATGATAATACTGCAGGACATCAAATTAATTTATTGTTTCTTCGATGAATACACCACAATTTGAATGAATCTCAATTACAAAGATGGCATACTATTTATACTATTTGATATCCTGAAGAAACATGGAGAGGAGAATCCAACTACTCCAAGGTAGCAAGATCAGTCATGAAATTGCTTCAATATCTCAGCTTTATCCTGTTCGAATTTCTCACTTCTTTCCCTCTAGTTTGGCCTATGCTAGTACATGAACGGCTCCTCCAGCTAATTTTGATCATCCAAACATCTCCTCAAGCACTACAGCTTTCTCTTTACTCCAACAAGAAGAAGCTATGTGCTGCTCCAATTTCAATTCTACAATTCAGCAGGTTGCTCTTGCTCCAACTTCTCTTCTTTTCATCTTTTTTCCTGCTATGTGTCCTCGTTCTGATCACAACACTCACTTTAGATTCAGTGATCTTCAACACAGGGAAAGCAAAGGGTCTGCAAACCATGGTTCAGGATTCTATTACGGACACAAGGTGGAAAGGACTTCTTGTCACCTACATTTTTGTATCCTTCTTGTCCTCTTTTTCTCTGATTGTTATGTTGTTTGTGTGTCTATCAAATGCGTTACTCGCGCAAACAAGTTTGCTTCTACTAGCCATTTCTGTGATGGTTTTTGTCACAGCCACAGCAAAATGGTTACAACAAGTTGTGGAGCGTGGCTGTTGATATTTCAATTTGGGAAGAGAAGAGTTGACCTGAAGCCTTGTCCATATCGGCAAATCTTAACAAAGGTAGATGGCTACGCGGGTTTGCCTGGATGCTAACATGTTTTACTTTCTGGTTTAGCCAAAGCTTGGTAATCCTCCAACTAAGAGAGGATCTTCCAGACAGGACTGCACTTGCTTTTCTGGAGATAGCTGGCCTGTTACGCTGGGGCAAAGTGGTGCAATGGTTAGCTTCCATTGGTTATTATCGAGATCGTAGAACTGATAAAACAATGTTAGCTTGGAAGCTGAAGATGGGAACTAGTTTATACAAAGAATAGAGGGAACTATATGGTAACAGCATGCACGTTTTAAAGCTTCAGCTACTTTTGTTAGTTGAATATTGTTGTAACAACTGTTTGTTGTTTAAAAAGTATTACTCATTACACTTAGTATTTGACAGTACTATTGTGAAAAAGTTTGCCCTTTTTTTTTTTTTTGGAGATAACTAATACTTAGCATAAGGCACAACCAGGACTAACAGTGATATGACATTGGGATACGGTTAGGAGAACAACTCTAAAGATAAGAGAAAGCAACCCACATCTAGTGGGAATGCAACTCACATGCGTAGGGGAAAGAAAATTCACAAATTGTGGGAAGAAGCGGGTGCAGAACCCACCTCCTCTAGATGAGGAAGTGGGTGGGCAGCTTATTTACCAGTATGCCGTTGCCTATGCTACAAAAGTTTGCCTTTTTATGTATTCTCTGCAGTACTAAATTATTTACTTACTTTAGATTTATTGATGACGATGATGATGATAGACTGGAATATTGCCAATGTTTCCTTAAAATAGGAAGCATTGGTGGACGCATCATATAATTTAAGAAACCTGAAATCTCCCACTTGGAACTAGATAGATGAATGACCACTTCTGGGGTCTCTGAAGTCAAAGTCAACCAAAGAAAATGATTAAATTCTTGACAAAACACGGTTAAAGCAATAACAAAGTCTTTTAAGTCAAGTCTACGAACCCAAACAATGTACAACACATGGCACAAATGATGATTAACTTGGCCAAAAAAAAAGGCCATCCATATTTTCTGAGAGTGAGCTGCCACAATCAACGTGGTAGACATGGAGACAGAGAGCAGGCATACTGTGATGAAGAAGGAGAAGTTGGAAGTCTTTGATATTCTCAAGGAAGCTCTTACCATCCCTTACAAGCACATCAACTTGTTCATATTTACCATAATCATCTCTCTCCCTCTCTTCTGTTTCTTGGTTTACTATGAGACTTTTCTTCTATCAACTCTGGTTGAAACCTCAAAGATTCTTCTAACAATTCCAAGTTATCGCTACAACTACTACAATTGGCCTTTACCAGATCACCACATGACCAGGCAGTTCAACAAGGATTTTGGTTATAACTTGCTTCAACTTGGTCTTCTTTATATGGTACCTCTTTATCTCTTAGAGTTATTCTCCATGCTTGTGATCATTGATTTAGCATCACATATATATACAAAAGAGAGATCAATGACACTCAAGGAGATGATCAATAAGCCAATCCCAAAGGCAAAAGTCAGAGGCACTTTCATCACATCTGTTTATGTTTCCTTCTTGTCAATCTGCACTGTTCTGGGGTTGATATGGTTAGTGATAAACTACTTTGCTATTTTCAGAAACTTCAGTTTTTATTTGTTCTTTGCAGTGTTGTATGGGGTATCTTTTGTAGCACTTTTGACTAAGTACCTGGAATGGAGTGCTATGTGGAACATGAGTCTTGTGATTTCAATCTTGGAGGAGATTTATGGAGTTGAAGCACTTGCTCTCTCTGCTCATTTCAACAGAGGTAACGAGCAGCGCGGACAACTTTTGATGCTTCTTTTCTTTGTCTGGGGACTAGGTTTACGGTTGTCTTGTCTGTTCCTTGGCTGCCACGGAAGAGGGAATGGAATTATTCTTCCAGTTCTTTTTTCTGGCATGGGAAATGTTATAAAATGGGTGGCTTGCATGGTTTATTTCTATGATTGCAAGAAGAGGATTTTAGAGAAGAAAGTAGATGAAGAAGTTGGAGTTTTGGTTAAAGTTATCGATGAATAAAATTGAGGATTTGTGAGTTCAAACTTTGATACTAGTCTACTGCTTTGTACTATACCTTTATGGTAAATCCTTGATATAATATCTTTCCTATTCCATATTGCATTTCAATTTGTAATTGGCATTAATTGAGATAGTTTAGTTTACTATAGCATATTTTTTAGTGTAGTTTTTCCCCGCTTTGATTATTAATGTAACATGTAAAAAACAGTACTGTAATGGGTCGTTAAGACTAACAAAATTTGATCTGAATTGATGTGATCTTGGGGTATGATTCAGCTTAGACAATATATAAGTTAGACATAAACCAAACTCCGGAGATAGTAAACCCAGCAGCAAAACATTTACAGTCTGTGTGCTAGTTCATGTTGTCAACATTTTTCCACCTGGTTTGTGCCAAATTTAAATTTACTAGCAATCTACAATGACATTTGCACCAATATTGTAGAGCATTTTAAATGGGACACATTAGGAGTTACATAACCAGACGGTAGAATTTCAGGTGCCTGTAAAGGTTTAATGCAGGAGAGTTTTGCTATGCCATTTATTGTGCTATTAGTTTAAACTTCGATATGAGGGCATAAACAAATTGCGGCAATTCATGGAGAGACTGATTACTAGGACTTCGAAGCACAAAAATTACCGTAAAAGATAAATTCTAAAACCATGGAAGGATTTGATAAATGCATGAATAAAGATAGACATTTTTTATCTATTGAAGGCTTGCTAACACTAATTATGGTCCATAAAAATATAAAACCACAAACTCTAATCAGTCAAGACGTACTCAGAACAGAATTTAAACCTCAGCTTATTCTATCTTTTTCAATCACTAACTGAATCAACTGTGTGATTATGGAAGCTGGACAGTCTATAACAGCTCCGAATCCTGCTCCTTCAATGCTCTTCCGAATTTCTTTCATTTTGAATCAACCACCTTCTTTGCAAAAGTTGGTAAACAGAATGCCGCTGAGTGAATCTGGTATTTACAAAGAAGTATAACAATAATAAATAACTACAGTAAATGTGTTATATAAAGTGACTTAGAGAAAGCACTAGTTTAAGAAAAGGATTTTGAGGCAGAATCACACCTCTGAGTTGTAAAATTTCAGGGGTCCTCTTGATTTGGAATGATTATTATCAGCATCTATCGGATTCACTGGATGCTTGAAATCGACAGGAGGTCCCTCAGTTGAGCAAAGCATGAAACCGATCATTCCACTGCAGGATACAAAAAACAATAATAACCAACATCAGCAACACACTATTTTGGACGTAACATAAAAATACAACAAACCAATAATTCTTATAAGAAAATAGTCAACAGTCGTCTTTGAATAAGATAGCATTCTTCATAGGTCGACAGCACGTAGTCAAATTATCGCCACTAAAATAGAAAGGAACAACAATAGGAGAAAGGCCAGTTTCTCAAAAATACTGATTTGTGAAAAATACGAGGTCAGAGTCAGGACATTGGTTTCAGTGACCATATATTTAAAGCCTGGCAAAAGTTCCCCTCGAAACGGAAAACTACCGATGCAGAACCCTCCTATGAATATAAACAGGAAATGAAGAAGAGACACAAGTAGCTATCGAAGGACCAAAACTTTTTTTTTTTCACATTAGGATCCAATAAGGAGTTAAGAAATATATACCTTGGATAAGTAGGAACCGTAGTCCATGCATAGTTGACAGAGCCTTTAAAAATCTGACGGCAGTTTGCAATGATGTCCTCTATGATGTGCATGTGGAGCCATATGCTTTCTGCCTGAGTACTCACAACTCCTCCTGGACGAAGAGCCTTTGCCACCGACTGAAAAAAGGGTTTCTCAAAGAGCTCTTGCGCAGGACCTGAATGAACAAACAAAATACTCCTAAGTTCAAATGATACATGTCTCCTTCTTTATTTCATTCAATAAATTTGAGAGACTTCTCAAGTTTCCACTGAGAACTACAAAAACACTTTAGTTTAACTATAAAGCAAAACTTTGTTTACCTATGGGGTCAGAAGAGTCCACAATGACTGCATCATAAGTTCCTTCAGGAACGTCCTTCAAGAAGGCAACCCCTACAATAGTAAAGGAAGACCAATCAATTAATAAATTCACAGGAGAGCCAGAAAATGAAGAAAAACATCAGATGCATATTAAATAAAACTTCCGAAGCAGATTATCATACCATCACCAATGTGAAGTGTCACACGAGGATCCGCAAAGCCCACAGCCACACTAGGGAAAAATTGTTTAGAAACCTGGAAAACAAATAGAACACATATATTGACAAATCAAATTCATGTTAAGTTAGAAGTGGTCCTGCATAATGAAGTAGCATTATCCTCGATAGGTCAAAAGAAGAAGACACTCAAACAGTTTTCATGTGATTAGGAAAATGCAAGTCCAGATAAAACCTGAACATAAAACATGGCATATGTTCAAAGCTGAGAAAGTATAAGAAAATGTTACTTCATCACCACTTACATCAACTACCATTTTATCAATTTCACAGATATCAATCTGCTCAACAGAAGAATGGCGAGACACTTCTCGCAAGACCCCACCATCTCCTCCGCCAATAACCAGAACCTGAAGGACAATGATGTTTTAAGATTGATAGAGAGAAGGAAAAAATATATAAGGAAAAAATATATATATACGCATACATATCAATTCTAACAAATGAAATTCAAAAGAAAAGGAATTGTATGCCCGGACAGCGGCCCCAATATAATTACAAAATATGTCAATCAACACAACATTTCAAATTCCATATAAAAATCAACACATTATAAAGAACTTGATTCATAATTAAAAACAGACTCAAGGTTCATAGAAAGATTTAGCTATAAATAATTCAATGAGAAAGTACTGACTCTCATGATTATGTTTAATTTTAAGTTATTCATACTCGTTAATGCTACAGAAATCCAAAGACCTTTTTCGGGTTTGGAATGGAGCAAAGTGGAAGGTGAGTGATCATTTCTTGATATGCACATTCATCCCTCTCTGTGAGCTGAATAACCCCATCCAAAACAAGAACCTTTCCGTATGTCGATGACTGCAAAAATCCGATAAAATGAATAATCAACATACTATAAAGGGAATACCAAGAGATGTGTAAAAGGAAAGAAACGTTGAACATCATATTACCTGAAAGACCATTACATTCTGGTAGTCAGACTTCCCCTGAAATAGGATCTTCTCAACCTTCAAGGAATGTGCCTCACCTGGATCACATCAGATCCAAACTCTAATATTTAGGGATTAAAGCTACAAGAAGAAGTAAAAAACTTTATTGGGCAAAAATGTAATTTGCATTAGAATTACAATTAATAAAAATTAGCAAAGACTTCATAGAAAGCAAAAATGAGGCAAACAACAGGCCAGTCTCTCTAAACATCCAATGCCAGCAACTTTAACAATAGCATCACCAAACTTAAAAGACATCAACAATGCCTGGCTAGCACAACTTCCTTCACCTTCCTCATGAACAAATCAACACAACAAGGCTACAAGAGCAAAATTGTTCCATGCACAAGGCAGAATAAAAGGACTATCAACAAATCTTTTGGGGTATACGACATGTAGTCAATGGAGGTTGAACAACATTAACATAACAACAGTTTTGACCAAGTTAACTATTTAGCAAGTATATTTGAAGTCCTAACAAAAACCAAAATTTTGATACATTCTTTTGTCTTTGTTGTTATCACGAAAACCTGACAATAAATATAACAAAATATTAAATTCTCAAAACACTTTAAAAGCAAATTCAACACAACAAACAACCATTTAAAAATACAATAAGGAAATAAAAACACTTAATGCTATGAATAATTAAAACAAAACACAAGAATATGTAAATAATCATCCTGAGACAAATCCAATCTATCAAACACATCAAATAGAAAACTAAATAAGCCAGATATTCTCTAAAATATCATTTTTAAACCCAAAAACAAACAAACTTTTCTTCAAAGTAATGATTTTGATCCATCATCATTAACAAATCTCATAATAACTAATCTATATGAAAAAAGGAAAAAGAAAAAACAAACCAGGCCACATTGGGCTGATTTCAGAGAACCAGCCAGGAATAACAGCAGAGATGGCGTTGGTGTTATTGGAGTCAGTGTCCATGGAAACAGCGCAACCAACAGAGACCCCATTTTTGTCATTCTCATCTTCCTCGTCTCTAGGTCTCTTCACAGGCAAATCAGTAACAGTATCACCGGCAGCAGCCATCTCCTTTGGCATATTGCGCTTCCACTCAATCAATCAGCCACACAATCTCGGTCCCCTTTGCTCTTTCTTTATACATATACAAATAGCACAAACAAAACCGCAAGTCGGTGGTCGAATATTATTAATGAAAAAAGAAAAAGAAATCGAATATAAGAATATGGAATAAACTCTCACTCACAGGAAGACAGCGAGAATCTGCTTAAAAAGGACGCGCCTTTGATGTTAGTTTTGTGTGTGTGGGTTTGTTTGTTGGCTAAACCCAGCACAGGTTTTGAATTTGAGTATGAGACGTAATACATATATATATATATATATATATATATATAAAATATAAAAGAGGGAGTGAAGTACGGTGCTAAATGATAGGGTTCTCAATTAGGGTTGGAGACTTGGGATGCGTCTGTGCACAGATTTTTAATTTTTATTTTGTTGCTTTTGTCTTGTCAGAAATTAAAAGTAAAAATAAAAGGGAAAGATTGAGAATATCTAAGTTCGGTGGTGGTGGCGTGCGTTTGTTTTAGAAAGACCTTCATTTTTGCCATTTTTTACACATTTTGCCAATGTTCTCACTGCCCCATTTTTTTTTTTATTTTTTGCTTTTTTTTTTTATATATGTATGTATGTATATATATACTTTGGATAACGAATTGTGATCCAACGTTACGCTGGTTTGCTTTGCTTTTCCAAGGCTACCCTCAACGTTGTGTTTTGTAAATTTTTAACTATTTTGATAAATTTTGTTTATTTGATAAATGTGAAACTGTTAGTTCATTTTAAAAAGTTTGAAAACTAAATTTTTTACACACTAAATTTTTGCACATTTGATTGTATATCCCATTTTCCTTGATGAACGATGGAAAAGACACTTATTTTAATGTTATTCTCTTTTTTTTTAAGAAAATTAATAGCATATTATTTATTATGATTTTTCAGATATAATTCCAAAACTTTAAACATAGATATTATTCTAGATTTGTTATTTTAAAAATAAATAATTAGGCTAGTATTTCATATCTAATGTATCCTTTTGCTATAGATATTTAATTTCCTTTCTGCTTTGAGTGAAATAATAGGAACATTTGGATTTTAAATTATTTGAAGACTCTATAGTGAAATACCATTAATGACTTATCTAAGGATCCAATAATAAATCTAAATTGTCCCGAGATTTTCCCCAATACAAATTTGATTTTTGAATCCATCAGGGCAAATTGATCCTCTAATATCGTAAATTACCTAACTTTTTCCGAACTCCCAATCAATCCTAGTATCTCAACTAGGAAAAGAAAGCAAAATAATAATAATAATGATAAATAATTACCTGACAATCCGATTTGATTAATTCTTCAAAAGCAATAACATAACATCCATAATTACAACCTTTATAGCCTCGTTCTCCTAATCTAAAATAAACTAATAATACTAATTCTAATTATCTAAAAACTAAGTATAATTCTAATCCTAAATTATCATAAAACTTAATAAGAAATAATTACAATAAAAAGTAATCTTAAACATGAAAAATCTAATGATAAATTTAAATTAATAAAAATCCTAAATTAACAAGAAAAAGTAAATTAGATAAAATAGGAAAATATAACTAATTAGGATTTAAATGACTCCTAATTCCAGGTAGAGTTGATCAATTCTTAGACCGGCAATTCCAAGACTCTCCTCAAGTGCTATATTAATGGAAAGAAAGTATTAAATATTAAAAGAAAACACGAAATTAGCTAATAACATTATCTTCACGATTCTATCTATCTATCTCTCTCTAAGTATATAGAGAAAAAGACGGGTTAGAAATGTAAATTTTAAATCAAACAACTTGAAACTAACAAAATTATAATATGAAGCGATAGAAATACTCATTCGATTATGAAATGTCATAGGTTTAAATTGTCGATCTAAAAGTATTATCTAAAAAATTTATCATTATTTTATTTATAATTTTTCACCGGGCCTTGTTTTGAGCCATAAACTATTAAAAAGACAACGAACAACTTAGATTCAGCTAATTTAAGGTGTAACATTGGGGCGGCATGGCAGCTAGGGTAGGATAAAAAGTTAATATTAAAATAATCCCAACACATGCCATGCCTGCAGATTTTCGACAGACATTGTGATGACTCAATCATACACATAATTGGTATGAACCCGAATTAGGTTTCGATAGATCAATTATTTTTTATGATCGTTTGATATTATTTACGTAATCTAAAGTGATCGTATTCAACCTTACATTTTGAACTACTAGATTTGGGTTTATAATTAAATTAATCATGACTAAACTAGAATATGGAAACAACGTTGATGATCCACAATTCAGTTGTATACAAATTAAAATATTTAAAAGACTGTACTCATCCCGATATTGTTTACAGATACCCATATGAATCTGTATTTCTTTTCCAAACTAATTTTTTTATTAAATTAAATTGTGATTGACTTGAACGTACTTATTATTGGTACATTCATTTGATAGATTATCAAATTCAATATCATTTCAACCTATGTAATAAAAAAATGGTAAATCAAAAACTTCTAAACATGCATATAAATATCAATTGAACTCGAATAAAATATTATTCGATGTATAATTAAATTCGATTCTCATAATAAAGTAATTGAGAGAGATTATCTGTAAGAGCATCCAAGAACAATTTTTTGCCTATCTTTATCGTGCATGTAAAAGGAAGCAAGTGGTGGATTAGTGGAGTGTGTGAATCAAATGATTTGACCAAAAACATTGAAGAGAAGAGAAGAGTGAGGAATAGAAGAAAAGGAAGAAGTATCCAAAAAGAAAAGTGAAAGAGGTCACGGTTTGGTGATTATTATTGGGATCTTAGTGGGCTGTGGGCCGTTGCTTTGGTTGATGATACATTGATGCCAGTAAAAAAAGTAGTAGGAAACGAAAACAATGACTTTTCAAAGCAAATGCGGAAGTCCTTTTTTCGTGGAAAGCAAAGTCGTCGCCATGCATGCTGATGCTGTTTCAAAGAGTCCATTGACAATTACTACTATTTTGGGCCTGGTCGGTAACGTTGAGGGTCCCATTCATGTTTGTTTTTACCGATTCTACGCAGTCCAATCCTTTGTTATATTTTCCATCAAAAAAGAAAAAACTCCTTGTTATTTTTGTCTGTTTTTCTCTCTTTTAATTTGGGATTTTGTTACTACACCAATTCATGATTTGTATTGCTGCTACTACATAACCGAATATAATTCAGAGATTACAATGATCATAAAGAGATTAAAAAAAATCATAAGTTTTGAAACTTTTTAAAAATTATGATCTTATGTGAGAGTTATTTTATGGTCGTATTTATGTTTTTGTATATTAAGTTATAAGATTTTTTACTCGGACGAATCTATGTAGGAAGATTGAATGTATATTATAACTACTTGACACTAATGATTATCATTGATTGAGGACAATATGTACGTTTATGATATGAATTATTCGAATTGTCTCGTGAAATTGATAACTTATTTAAGTAAGATTGTTGTTATTTATTATTATTATTTTTTTGATATTATCAATATATTTACAATTGTTGGAACCCTTGATAAAGATTTCGGGTACACTTTATTTAACTCTACTCCCTAATAATAGCAAGAGAGTGACTCACACTAATCGAAAAAACTGTTATCTCATTGGAGGAATTTATGATTACCCATATATAGTTAGGTAATTGTTTATTACTTGTGAATATGAGTACTCGAACCCAAATTACTTGTGAGAAGTGGTTGGGTGGGTTTGACCGTCACGTGAAACCACATGAGAGTTTATTGTTTATTTATTTATTTCTCTTTTAAAGTTATATGATCTATTTGAATTTTTACTACTACTCAATTATCTATGTCATCTTAAGATTGGTCTGAAAACTTCTCTTTTATATAGAGCAGGAAAAATCATATTTGATAGGACACATGCAAACGATGTAACATTTAATAAAGCTTGAAAACTCACCGTCAACATATTTTTCATGCTTTATATGACAAAAAATGAATTCCTATGATAAAAGGTTAAAAATAATTTTAATTATATATTTCTTTTAGATATATATATGAATAAACAAGTGGTTAATTATTCGTAAATAACCTTTTTGGCTTCTTTTTTTTTTTTATAATAAAAACAACCTTTTGATGAAATTAAAAAAAATAATAATAAATCTGTAATTTTCAATCACAAGTGGACATATTTGACCTTAAAGAAAAAGTTTTAACGTTGAATTCAACCTTTGATGTTTTGATCATCAGTCAGCCATCATTTTTTGAAAGTTCAAACCAAAGCAAACGTTATTTTAGTATTGATTTAGATAGCTATTCCGATGATACAAAAGAGAAGTCTTTCAAACCCTTCCTTTTTTTTAAAGTCTTTAAAAAAAGTCCCTCTCACACTTATATTTTATAAATAATATAAGTTAACAAAAAGAGTAATTTTAGGTTGTTCAGCAAATTTTACTCAAATTCATACCAAAACAACACATAAATTGTCCACATAAGTTGTGGGTATAATTTATATGATATTACCAATTTATATATATATTATTTTTTGGGTATGAATTTGATCTTTTCTTTTTAACAAATTAACATTATTGTAATAAAAATACGATAAAACCGAACGTTGTTCCGATAAACAGTAAAACAGAACTAGGTTTGGGCTAAACACTGCAGATCCAGCCCAGCACATGAAGTCAAAAGACTCAAAACACATATGACAATGAAACGACAACAAACATTGCCGTCACGGACCCTAATGCTTCTCACATTCACTACCTTCCCCCGTTCATTCACCGTTCGTGCTCTTTTTATTGACCACCGAAGTTCCGATTTTAGCAACTGAGTAATTTTTGTTCTTCTATTTGTTTGTTACTTAGAATAGATTTTTTTTTTAGAATATAATTTTATTATATTCATGATTTAAACTTGGGTCAGACTCAAATCAATCTAATTTTATGTTTTTATCTAAACCTTCTATTTAACGTCAAATTATATATTTATCCTAAATTTTCCGAACATACATCAACTCAACAATAAAAAGTTGCCCATCACTTTCTAATATGGATGATTGTACTCGTGGAGGTTATAAATCTCATTAAACACATTTTAGTTTTTACAAATTTGATGTATGTAATTTTCCTTTGTTTACTTCAATTTTAGTTGTATCTTTTTATAAGGGTGGAGATTCGAGCATGCAAGTAATTTTTTAATTCTGACCGTCCATCAAACCTCTGACCCTTAATACTTGTTTAAAAAAGCAATAAAACGAAAGTTAAATCATTAATTTAAATATTTAAAATTTTATGGTATTAATTTTCTATGTATATTCATTTACAATTCAATTAGTTAGTATGAATTTCTTTATATATGTGATTAGGGCAAACTATCTCCACGTTTTGATTTGCACTTGTATTATTCTTTTTTTTTTTTAAATTAAGAAAATTATTAATAATATCAAATTATTTTTCCATTAATTTTGATTAGGTACCATACAGTTTGTGTATGGTAAGTTGACACACAAATAAAAGTCTTCTATAAGCATGTGAAGATTTTACATCAATCCTAACCCTTGGCTAAATCCAACGGTTAAAAAATATAAATCATCAAAATTGAAAACATCTATAAGGATTGTCACACTTCGACATTTCGATTCACAATCCACGCTATCGTCGTTGTTTTCTCCACTCTCAAATCTCCATCCCATGGGCCCCGTTTAGACCAATCCTCCAAGCCCAAGTCCAGGCCCAATACCCATCTAAGTTGTACACCTATCTAGTCGGTTCGTTCTTCTTCTTATAACTAGATTAGGGTTCATTTTCCTTGAGTTTCCCAGCTTCAACTTGGAATCATGGTTAGTTTATCATATATATTAATTAAATGACTATTGCAACTTCTTTGATTGATTTTACGATAATTTGATCATTTTGGTAATAGGGTTACATGGAAAGCTAATTTATTAGAGCTCTAGTAAAATATACTTTTGATGCGAAGATTAATGTTTATGTTTTTGTTTCGTTGTAGTGTGAAGCATGTATTGGTTTTCCTTAATGGGTTTGTTGTTAAATATTTAATTTTGTAGTTTGTAGTAGTGTTCCCATTGTGTCATTTGGATTGGCATGTATTTTCTCTTTGGAAATTTAGGCGCCGTTGGGTGGTACAATGAAATTTGATTCGGGGAATTAGTGAGCTTTGTATGTATTTACCGAAACCTTCTCAGGTTAGTTTGATAATAACTGGCATCGTGATGGCGTCTAGACAAAGCTGTGATGGTTGAATGTAACTTCACAATGTTTGTTTTCTACGTCTTTGGACCTTTGAACAGATTTGGATGAGAAATATCCTCAGTTGTTGTATTTTATGGCCTCGTTGTTCTCATTTTGTTTACTGTTTTGATGGTAATGGCTGTTCCTTTGCCCATTATGAGGCTTATGTGAGAGACACTCTTGTTGCCTTATAAAATATACATGTGCCCCCTTTTGTGATGGTTGCTGCAGAAAGACTGTCCTTCGTATGAGCTTTTCTCTCTGATTTAGTTGTTTCTTGTTCTCATAAAGTTTGATTTGTTAGTTTCTATAGTTTTATTTCATAGGAGATCAGTGCTAGAGTGTAGTTGATTTATTGTTTATATTGCTTTAGTGATTCTGTGGTGTAATTAGGTAATAGAAATTTGTTGTTTTTAGGATTTATCAAGAAATTCAATGATGGAGAGGTTTGATAGTAGTTTTGTTATTTGAATCCAGTTATCCTATCATCCTTGTGAAGTGCAATCAATTACTGTGTGAGGGTTGTTATTTACTTTCTTTAGAAGTTTTTGTTTTTTCATGTGATGCTTTATGCTGTTGTTTTCAATTGAGTACTTGTTTCTAAAAGTGATGTTAGGGTAGTTCTCGAATGATGTATACTCATGTCTTTTGTTCGGTTATTTTCAGGCGACCTTTGCTGATTCTTTCCTTGCTGACCTGGATGAGTTATCTGACAATGAAGCTGATCATGTTGTAAGTGATTTAGATCCTTCTCTCTCTCTCTTGCAATTTTGGTGGCCCTCTTTTCTTCTTATGTGAGTAGTATTATCTTCTCTTCTACTCAATTTTATGTTCTTATTCATGTAAAAGTTCATTTGTCTCACATCCTTGACGTTTCCATTTTGTATTCTATCTTCTTCTAGGAGGAAGATGTGCCTGATGCTGGAAATATGGAAGAGGATATTGATGGGGACATGGCAGACATAGAAGCTCTTAATTATGATGATCTGGATAGTGTTTCAAAATTACAGAAAACTTCAAGATACACTGATATCATGCAGGTATGTGACTTTCTCATATCCATTGAAAGTATACGGTATCCTTATGCTTGGATTTTGTGTAGCTTTGATGTATTATACCCTAGTTATCTTGCATGTTTTATTTTTTCAGTGGTTTGCTACATATTTTATTTCAGAATCAAGTTTTTATCTTGCATGTTTTAGCTAAACTTTTATTATTTTTTTTTTAATGTCTACTAAGATAAATTTAATTTTCCCAGGGTTGCATGCCTAACATGTTTGTTTAGATTTTCTTAATGTATAGGATTGAGCTTGACATTTTTCTTTTTTCGTTCCTGTTTCAAGTTTTTGTTATAGCTATGTATGTATGATAACTGGGAGGTCATTATTTTCTGCCCTAAGTTCTAGTACGATAATGTACATATTGACAATTATAGAATGTACTATGTTTCTGAATGGCAGAAAGTGGAAGATGCTCTTGAGAAGGGTTCAGATCTATCTAGCCAAGGAATGGTATTGGAAGATGACCCTGAGTACCAGCTGATTGTGGATTGTAATGCTTTGTCGGTAGATATTGAAAATGAAATCGTCATTATCCACAATTTCATTCGTGACAAGTATCGGTTGAAGTTTCCAGAGCTTGAATCTCTTGTTCATCACCCAATTGATTACGCTCGTGTAGTGAAAAAAATTGGCAATGAGATGGATTTAACCCTTGTTGATCTGGAAGGGCTATTACCATCAGCTATTATTATGGTTGTTTCAGTTACAGCGTCAACTACAAGTGGCAAGCCACTTCCAGAGGAGGTCCTTCAAAAGACAATTGATGCATGTGATCGAGCTCTTGCTCTCGATGCAGCAAAGAAGAAGGTCCTGGATTTTGTAGAAAGCAGGATGGGGTATATTGCTCCAAATCTTTCTGCAATCGTTGGCAGTGCTGTTGCAGCAAAACTTATGGGAACGGCTGGCGGTCTCTCAGCATTAGCTAAGATGCCTGCATGTAATGTTCAACTTCTTGGTGCCAAGAAAAAGACCCTTGCAGGGTTTTCTACTGCAACTTCCCAATTTCGTGTTGGTTATCTTGAGCAGACTGAGATATTCCAAACAACCCCACCATCTTTGAGAATGCGTGCGTGTCGACTCTTGGCTGCAAAATCTACACTTGCAGCACGTGTAGATTCTACCAGAGGAGATCCTTCTGGAACTGCAGGAAGAGCATTCAGGGAAGAGATTCATAAGAAAATCGAAAAGTGGCAAGAGCCTCCTCCTGCAAAGCAACCAAAACCACTTCCTGTTCCAGATTCTGAACCAAAAAAGAAGAGAGGTGGCCGTCGTTTAAGGAAGATGAAGGAAAGGTAATGCAGTTTTATGTTGTTTCCGCTAGATGCTTTATTTTTTTGCAAGTAATGTCATGTTTTGTTAGTAACATGCTACTTTTTATTTCTCTCAGATATGCAGTTACAGACATGAGGAAGCTGGCTAACAGGATGCAATTTGGTGTACCAGAAGAGAGTTCCCTAGGTATTTTTTTTCTCCTCATTAGTTTGTTAAGAATCTGAGGTAACTTTATTATTTTGATTTGCACTTATTAAGACTGATTTGAGTGGAATTTTCTCGTTTGTAAACTTGAGCTTTTAAAGTCTGTGAATTGGGGATAGAGAAAATTTTATATTATTTACGTTTTTTATTTGTGTTTTTACAACAGGTGACGGACTGGGGGAGGGTTATGGAATGCTCGGTCAGGCTGGGAGTGGCAAATTGCGTGTTTCAATTGGGCAGAGCAAACTTGCTGCTAAAGTTGCTAAGAAGTACGGCTTTCTTTGGCTTCTTATATATTTTTGTTTTCAAGTGTGAAGTTTGTTTGCTTATTTCTTGAATACAGTTAGGGGCTTGACCAGCGGTTATCGTCATGTTTCGGTTATTTGATTTGTTAGTAGAAATTTTTTACCCGAGCCATGGGCTTTCTGATCTCATGAGAATTGTTGTCCTTCTCAGGTTCAAGGAAAAACAATATGGAAGCAGTGGTGCTACTTCGGGACTGACGTCAAGTCTGGCGTTTACACCTGTACAGGTATACATCTTTTTGAGAAATGAATTATGTAGAACCTTTCAAGATGGTGATGCTGATATTTATCATCAAAACATTTTTACTTACTGTATAATTATGCGTTGCTGTTCTCTTCTTTCAGGGCATTGAGCTCACAAATCCACAGGCTCATGCACACCAGCTCGGCGGTGGAACTCAAAGTACCTATTTCTCGGAGACGGGAACATTTTCAAGGATTAAGAGGCCCTGAACCAGATGAGCGTGCGCTCATATTGCACACTAGTAGTCAGCTTGAAACTTTTGGCAAACTGCATGACATTAGTCCTTGGGCATCATGTAAATAACTGTTCAAATTGCTAAACTTAATCACCTTAATTTTCTAAGTTGATTATGCAAGCTGCCTGTGGTGCATTGAATTGCAGCGTTAACTTTGTTGAGGTATGGCCCCAAGTAGACTAATGAAGCGACTGTGCTTGCAATTTTCTGATTAGTCTTCTTTTTAATCTCGTCTGAATTGTATACACATTTATTCTTTGTGATTGTATTACTGGCTTATGAATAATATTTTAATACTTACAAAACTGTGGTTAAGTTTGCTATTAGAAGGCATGGTTGATTTCCATTTCTGCTTAAAGGATGCATTGCATTGAGATTTGATGGCACAGGAATGAAAATATGAAAGAATCAAAGTTTTATTGGAAAATGAATAAAGGAGAAAGGAAACTTGATTCATTGGATGAGATGAGGGAAGAGATTTTAAGTTCTAATTTTCGTGTGAGGTATGTGTAATATTTGGTAGATATCCTAATTATAAATTGGGAAACAAATTTCCATTCCCGTTTAATGGGAATGCTTCCCATACCGAGAGAGACGGTAAACTCGATTTTACGTAAAGTATGTACATGTATTTTGATATTCATCGAGAACAGGACTTTATATCTGAGGATGTTTTGGTCATTTAAGAACTCATCAGTCAATGAGGTTACAGTCTTTGAATCTTCATATGGCACTTAAGGATATAGTTTTTAATGTTGCATTGATCTTCGAAAAAGATACTTGATCGTTTCAAAACATAAATAAATAAATAAAAGGAAAAGATACTTGAGCTGTCACAAAAATAAAGCTATATATAAAACTGGGTTTAGAGATTTGCTCTTTGGGAAACTTGATTTAGACATAAGTGGCGTGTTATATAAGAATTTTCTATGAAATTTCTTATTAATCTTTTAATAATTTAATAATATATCAGTATTTAAAAGAGAAAATGATAAAGGCCAATAGAATTTTCCTTATCTATACATCACAATCATAAAAGGATAAGTATTATGTAAATATTATCAGAGAATTCTTATCACGTCTGTGTCCTCCAATGATATTCGGATTAATTAAAGCATTGCCAACAATTAATTTCCTTCCTTGTATGGACCAATGACGGCATTCAATCAAATAAATCATGTTGCATATATCATCCAATTAATTTCCCAGGATTTCCGGGATGCGAAGAGCCTTTCATCAACTCATCCCGGGTTAATAATTCTCGCTAAAAAACAACATTAAATAATTAAAAAAAAAAAAAGACATGAATAGTGTTCAACGTAGCTGGAAGGAAACAGCATCTGCGGTGGGGAGATATTTTAAAAGATTTAATTGAATATCTAGAATCGCAGCGAATCTTAATTTTTCTGGCCCAGCTAAGGCTTGTCTCTGAAGTCGCAATGGGCTGCATACGCCGTTCCATTTATGGCGTTGACTACATTACCGCTTTTACGTTCAATTTTATCGTTGACAGCTGCCGCATACTCTATTAGGCCAAGTCTTTGTTTCTTCTTGTTCGCTTTTGGAACCCATACGTAACATCGCTTTAACTCTCAATTTCATTCCCTATTGAAGTATTTCTAGCTTTAAAGATATCGTGTACAAACATGATACGTCAGTAACCACTCTATTTTTGTACCATTCACACAGTAGAAAAATTTCATGAAATTGGAACTGAAATTCCAACACACATTCACAATTTGGTACACTGTCAGCTATTGTTATCTCATATATATATAGTCAAAACTTCAGTCGTATCATGCATATCAAAAGCTGTTCAGGTTCAAATGATTATTATAAATCCTGACGCCGATAACGTAAGTCAGCCTAGGGCACATTTTTTTTCCATTTGACAAGCAGTGGGTTGCCCACGCCGTAGGCCCCTGTGTACCATATATTAATTTGACTATCGTTTCATAAAAATAAAATAGTTGCATCAGTTTAATTAATGCTGGCATAATCCAATTGGTTGAAAAAAATGTCGTTGGATCATATTTACCACGTTATGTGGAAGGTATTATGTAACGTACACGTACCTGGAAGTAGGACTTGTCTTTATATATAGACTCTGGAACTTTGTAAAACACAGATACAGAGTTGAGATGGCTGCCAGGAGGATTTCATCTCTCTTCTCACGCTCTTTCAATTCTTTAGCCGCTCACTCTTTTAGAGGTACCCTTTCATTGGTTTTTTGTTTTAGTGATGATCATGATGATGTTTGGTTCTTTAAGTTTCATGTGAATGTGGTTCTTAGATGCAGTATTCTGAGTTAGCTTGTGGTCTGTTTGGTTGTGGAAACCTATCATTTGACAAACTAAGATGAACCCTTTTGGGAGTTTTGATTGGTTGAATGTTTAGTTTCCAACATGTTGGGGCCCCTTCAAATCTGTGTAGTGGATGTGGATGTGCATCCTATTTTTTTGGACCACAGCTTTAAATGTTCACTTTGGTTTTACTTTCTTAATTAAGCACATTTTAATGGCTTAGATTTCTTTCTCTCTTTGGTTCAGGGAAGAGTTCTGGCTTGCGTAGAGTTGCCTGTAGGTATAGTACTGCTGTTTCAATTGATGAAGCAGTTGCTCCATCTGTCCAAGTTAATCATACTCAGCTTTTGATCAATGGACAATTAGTTGATGCTGCTTCAGGTGAATTTTGTGTTGAGTTATATGATTGTTAGCTTTTTTAAGTATTTGTAGAAGAATCTTATACCTGTGTGTTTCCACTTGTTGTAGGTAAAACTTTCCCCACTTTAGACCCCAGGACTGGTGAGGTGATTGCTCATGTTGCTGAAGGTGATGTTGAAGATATAAACCGAGCAGTTTCTGCTGCTCGTAAGGCCTTTGATGATGGATCCTGGCCGAAGATGACTGCTTACGTAACTAATAGTCTTTTGTTTTTGCTAATTTTGTTAATTTGTTTGAATGTATGAAATTTATGGTTTGAAATCATGTTTATTGCTATCGTCTTTCAGGAAAGATCAAAAATACTTTTGCGCTTCGCTGATTTGATAGAGAAACATAATGATGAACTGGCAAAACTTGAGACTTGGGATAACGGGAAGCCATATGCACAGGCTGCTCAAATTGAAGTACCAATGGTTGTTCGTTTAATCCGGTATTATGCTGGTGGGTAATCAAAAGAAATTTTAGCTTCTTCATTTTGTTGTTTTTACATATTTTGATTTGTTGTTAAGTGTTGTAGGTTTTAGTGGATTATCTAATGTTCCTTCTTCCCCCAAATTTTTCAGGTTGGGCAGATAAGATTCATGGTCTCACAGTTCCAGCCGATGGACAGTACCATGTGCAGACTTTGCATGAACCAATTGGTGTTGCAGGTCAAATTATACCATGGAACTTCCCTCTACTCATGTTTGCTTGGAAGGTTGGACCTGCATTAGCATGTGGCAACACCATTGTTCTGAAGACAGCAGAGCAGACACCACTCTCTGCAATCTATGCAGCAAAGCTCCTGCATGAGGTAGTTTGTCAAATCTTTTTCACAATTTCATATTTTGAATTACCATCATGAGTAAGATGTGCGTTTGTGCCCTGTCTCTTCAACTGAATCTACAATAATACAATGTGCATATGAGATGTGCATGTGGATACAAATTGGAATGTTCATTAATAAAAACATCTACTCATAGATACCAAGTGTTTAGGTGATTGAATACTGAATAGAAATTTTGTGATGAAGTGAACATGTGTTTCAGGGTTATATTTTATTAGCTTAGATGCCAAGATATAGTGAGGGAAATTTGTTGATAATAGTTTTCATTGTTACAGCACCATTTCAATTGATGTTAGAGCTGTCTCAAGTTCTGTTTGAACGTTGTTTGCCTACCATGTATATGATCAGAGTTAGAGCTACCTACATAGAACTTCCAAAAGAGTAACGGCATTTATATATTTTCTTAGCTTTGAAATAATTAAATATCATTCTTATAATACGGGCTTCTCAAAGATAAACTTCAGCTAATAAATTATCATCATAATAGGGCTTCACAAACTTAAATTTTTGCTCATAACTTATCGTGTCTTATAACATGGACCTAAAAAACTTACTTTTCTGCTCACGGATTATCGTTGCTTATAATATGGATCTCACAAACATAAATTTCTGCCTGCCCCATGCTAATATTTTAATATGCAATGGTTAACTTATTAAGTTAGTTCATGCATCAGTTAGAGACACCACAAATATGCAGTACGTAGTCTTTATCATCATTCTGATGAGGCGACCTTTTGTGACAGGCTGGACTTCCTCCTGGTGTTCTAAATGTGGTTTCTGGGTTTGGCACAATTGCTGGCGCAGCTCTTGCTAGCCATATGGAAGTGGATAAGGTAATGTAAAACCTTAACGTATCTACTTCTGCCCTGTATGAACCTGGCATTTTCTGTAATTTCTATATAACTAGGCTTTGTTACATTTCATAACTTACGCCTTAAGGTTCGGCTCAACTTTTCTGATATGAACTTTGTGAAGTAAGTTTTGAGTTAGAAATAGTTATTTGTTCTATCTTATTTTAATATATTGATTGTTAATGATAATCTTACAGCTCGCTTTCACTGGATCAACTGTTACCGGGCAAACTGTTCTTCAATTGGCAGCAAGGAGCAATCTTAAGCCAGTAACTTTGGAGCTAGGAGGGAAATCTCCCTTTATCATTTGTGAGGATGCTGATGTGGATCAGGCTGTTGAGCTGGCTCATTTTGCTTTGTTTTTTAATCAGGTATATACATAGCAGCTGTACTCTAATATTAGTGTGGGCTTATGCATTTATACTTTTGTTACTCATAGTTTCTTGCAATCTGCAGGGACAATGCTGCTGTGCTGGCTCTCGTACATATGTACATGAGCGTGTGTATGATGAATTTGTAGAGAAATCAAAGGCCCGTGCAATCAAACGTGTTGTTGGCGATCCATTCATGGAGAATATCGAACAAGGACCTCAGGTAAATCAGCAATTTCTTCATATATTAGTAGTGAACCTGGACATATATGATAGTTTTGAGCGGCCTTGGGCACAATTCTGGGAATCAGTGACAGAGTTGTGAAGCATGGCCTAACAATTGCGCTTAGTTATAGTGTTTAATTTCAAGTCAGTTAGCTTATTGGAGTACTGATTGTTGTCTACTTCGATAAATCACAGATTGATTCAAAACAATTCGATAAAATCATGAAGTACATCAAATCTGGCATTGACAGTGGAGCAACCCTTGAAACCGGGGGTGAGAGATTTGGCAATAAGGGCTTCTATATCCAGCCCACTGTTTTCTCCAACGTTACGGTATCTCATTAACCACATCATCAATGTTATTTTGAATATAAATTTTGAAGATACCTGACATGACTATAATCCACACAGGAGAACATGTTGATTGCACAAGATGAGATATTTGGTCCAGTGCAGTCCATCTTGAAATTCAAGTAAGAAATGAACTAATTCTCGATTGCTTCCTCATTATGAGAGATTAATTTTTCAATAACAGGTATTAATCAAAATTTCTGATTGCAGGGACCTTGAAGATGTTGTCAAAAGGGCAAATAACACAAACTATGGACTGGCTGCAGGAGTCTTCACTCAGAATATGGACACGGCAAACACATTGACGCGTGCATTGCGTGTTGGGTCAGTGTGGGTAAACTGTTTTGATGTCTTTGATGCAGCTATTCCTTTTGGTGGATACAAGATGAGCGGGCATGGAAGAGAAAAGGGTATTTACAGTCTTAGCAATTACTTGCAAGTGAAGGCTGTTGTTACCCCCCTCAAGAATCCATCATGGCTATAGACTTTTCGTTAGTCTATATTTTCTTTGTTCTTAAATAATTACGGTATCTATTTTATAATAATGGTGGTTGTAAGGAAGATGATTGGTGATGATGATGATAAAATCTTGCTTGTCTCATGTTTTATACTTGCATGTTAGACATGTTAGATGTTAATGAGTTATTTAACCCTTCTAAGTATATGCTGCTGCTCAAGTAACCTCTGTCTTCTTTAACATTTTCTTGCATGCTCTCACCTTCCTCGTCACTGTTCATGCACATCAGCAATAGCAAAGTGTTACGCGTTTTCATTATTCAACGTTTACCCAAATTAATTTGTCTTTTTACTAAATATACTTATTTTAATTATCAATTTTTTTTTAGAATAATTTGAAGTATCCCAATTTTTAAGAATCAAATTAAATTGAATCAAGTAGACGGCAACTAGCTTTGTTGGTTTAAGAGCTAGCTACCCTATGTCTTTGGAAAAACCTTTCATGGAACGTTTAGTTGACATATCATATATACATTGGTATAACCTTTTAATAAGAACGTGACACGTGATTTTTTTTTTGTATAAAAAATTAATGTTGATATTTTTCTAAAAAATTAATGTTGATGTTTTTCTTCATTTGCGAGAAAATTTTCATTTAAAAAAATATCTCACTTATCACATTGTTATTAGAAAGTTATGTTAACATTAATTTTTTATGAAAAAAAAAATCATGTGTTACGTTATTATCGGAATGTCACACTAACAACAGTATGATATAATAACTAAGTGTTTTATAAAAAAAATTTTGCATGCCTTTAGCACGGTTCTATACTCTGAAATCAGAAATAAAAAGCTTCTCCACTGATATGCATGAGTTGTTTCTCTATCATTATGTAGGCCATTCTCTTGTCTCTGTGTGGATAGATTTCTCTCGTATGAGAGCAACACCTTAAGTTACGCCATTAATATCCCTATTTCGATTGGTCCTGATTATCGTTTGGATATGTTGATTATCGTTTGGATATGTTATAGTTATAAAAAAAATAATAATAAGAAAAATTAAATAATAAAAAAAATAAATTCAATCAACGTAGGACAGCTATGATATGACGTTGACGTGAGAGTTTATGACAACTTTTAAATTTATAATAATAATATATTTTCAAAGCTTTAAACTTCTGGTCATATATATCTTTATTTCTGGTGCATATGCATGCAAAGCATACAATATTATACAGTTTGATTCCTCATATATATATATATATATATATATATGCATGAAACCATAAAAAAATATAAATTAAAAATAAATATTGAATTTTGTAAAATTATTTGCACTCTGGTGGTTGCACCTTGAACCTGGATGCATCCTTATAATACAAATAAAACATGAGCTTTCTTCGTGCCCAATCCATCGTTGTAGTTTGCTGCTTCGACAGTGTAACAAAATCCGGACCGTCCACCGGATCCGAGCTCGAAGAAGCATTGCTCTTTGAACACAAAGATACTGGTTCTGGATGTGAAACACCAGCAGTCATCTCAGTTTCAGCCAATGAAACTGTAAAGAGTGTATATTTGTAGTTAACTGGGTATTTTCCTTCATGAGTTTGCCCAGTCCGACCGGTCCCATATCGTCATGTAAACTGACATTGGCTTTGATGGATACACGGACGAGAACGCCCCTCTGTTTGGAAACTCTCTTACTGGTACATTGTCTACCAGAAACCTGTGCTTTTATAGAACCCGTTGATAACCACCAGATCCGAAAGCTTGAAAACCACCCTGTTACATGTCTTTCATTGTAACATGTTGGTTAACATTATCATGTGTTGATAAGTTGGAGTAATTACACCATGTGATGGCTGTTCCAGATGATGCTGTAATAGTGGTGTTGGGCAGTTGGGTCGAACCAGAAGTATGGGCTGACATTTCCATTAATTAGCTTAGATGTTAGTTTGGAGAACCCAGTCATTTCTCTTATCATGGTCATATTACCCCTATAGAGTTAAAAATTAATAGTGAAAGAAAGTCAAAACATTAAAGGAGGAGGGTATAATAAAAACCAAACCTTCTTTCTGTATGTCAAAAACCAAAGATCAGGATGATTCCACATATTTTACTCAATATGTTTATGTGTGTGTGTTGAAAACAGAACTTCAAATCTGAGACCTCTTAAAAATTCATTAATGAATGAGGTTATGATTTTTTTAATCTTCATACAACTACAGTACTTGGCATTAGAAATTATGATTTTTTATGTTGCATTGATGTTTGAAAAGATGCCTGAGCTGGCACAAAAATAAAGCTATATGTAAAACTGGGTTTGGAGATTTGTTCGTTGGAAAACTTTGATTTAGAGATGAGTGGCGTATTACACAACTCACTGCAGTCCATTTGCAACCTGCAACAATTTTTGAATTAATTAAAGCATTGTCAACGATTAATTTCCTTTGTTGTATGGATTCGATTAAATCGTATTATATAATATAGCAAAAAGTAATAAATCATCCAATTAGCTCCCAGGATTCCGGGTGCCAGAGGGTTTTCATCAAATCATGCATCCATGGTTAATTAATAGGGATAGATATTGTTACTCGCAAATATGATTTTTATATCCAAATTATCAATGCACCCATTAATTAAATTTAAAATTTGCATATTAATGTAAGCACTTATGAATATACCAATATTAACCATATTTAAACAACATTAATTTTATTCATTTAAAACAAATTTCAATCTTTATTCTTTACTTATTTCTCTTAAATATAAATTCTTAACCCTAATTCTAACGTTACACTTTATGACGAAGAAGAAGCCATACTTAAAGGTTGAAACTACCAAATTTTTCACCAATAATGAGATTTTGTTTTGTGTTTTAATAAATATTTACTGTTTAATTTAATAAAAAAAAAATGAAAATAGTGTTTTACATTGAAAGAGAAAAATTTAAAGACTCATTTGATATGTGTAAGATTCATAAACCTTTTTTATTTTTATTTTTTTTCCAATTTATAGATTTTGTGTTGGATATATATATATATATATATGTTTGTTTGTTTGTTACGTTAACTTCAAATTAAAAATATATATTTCAAATTTTAGAAGTAAACAAAGTGTTTCACTAATATTTGTTTGTCCTTTTTATAATTTTATTTAAGAATAATTATTTTATCATATAAATATTTTTTAAAATGGATATTTAAATAATTTTTATAGGTGACGCTATTTCTACCCTAATCAATAATTTAAATAACAACATTAAATAATAAAAAATTGAGAATAACCAATTTTTTATTATTTAAATAATAATAACTAATTATTAATTGATAGATAAAGTTATTCAACTAATAAGGTAGATAAATTCATAAAAATATATGCATGAATAGTGTTCAATGTACCAAAAAACGTAAACAGCAACTGCGGTTGGAGGATCTTTCAAAAGATTTAATTGGATATGTAGAATCACGGATGAATTGGAGCTTCCTTTTCCTGGCCCAACCAACTAGGGAATATCTCTAAGGTGGCGATGAGCGGCTAAGCCATTCCATTTACCTCTTTTACATGCAATTTTTCCATTGACGGCCGCATAATCTATCGAATATTGTTGTTCACTTTTGGAACACACATTCAATATTAGCTGTTAGTTTCTCACATATAGTCAAAACTTATATCGTTGTTTCCATGTATATCAAAATCTTTTCAGTTTCATATTATAATAAATTATGATGATGATCAACGTGATCAGTTAGCCAAGGGCGCTACACTTTCCTTTTATTATAAAAATCCACATTTTTTTTCTCTATCTCGGGTGTTTGACAACCAGTTGATTGCTTATGTCATATATTCTTACTTTGACAATTGACACTAAAAGAGTGTAAGAGATTGAATAGGATTAGATGAGATAGAATTGAATAGGATAGGATGAGATGAGACAAAATTGAATAGAATTAGATAAAATTTAATAATTACTGTAATGTGTTTAAAACAGTTGAGATTAGATTGAATTTGACTAATTTACTTTAACATTAAATTAAATTTATTTTTTATAATAAATTAATTTTTAAATAGATTTAATATAAAGAACAATTAAAATAAATAAAAATAGAAAATTTAATTATAATAAAAAAATTAGTTCAATTGATATTAAATTATTATTTTATAACAGTTTTTTTAATAAACTTATAATTATTTTATTGTAATGAATAATTTATATATTATTTAATAATTAAAAAATAAAATAAAAAAATCCTACTCGACCAGGATTTCATGTAGGCCCGGAAAGAGATTTCTCATTTCCCATTCCTTCTTTTTTTTTTTTTTTGTAAAGTTTCGTTGGGCCAAGATTTTTAATCTTTTCCTTTCCCACCGATTCCTATGAAACAAACATAGCTTAACACAAAAAGTATTCTTAATAATTCATATGCTATATCATTTAGATATAAATTTAAGTAAAATATTTAATAAACTTTACATTACTTATGATTTACAAGAACTTAACAACTCACATATCACATTAGATATAAATTTGAATAAAATATTTAAAAAATCTAACATTACTTTAACACATAGTAAAATAAATAATATTAGACCTTTCATTTTTTTTTAAAATAATGTGACATCTAAATTATCTGGTATAATCTAATCTATTAAAATAGATATCATTGGATAATATTTTCCACAACATGTGGAATGTACTAGGAATAATCATGGATAAATTGGACCCTCCTTTTCCTGGCCCAACATACTACAGAAGATCTTGTGGCATTGAGCGGCTATGCCATTCCATTTACGACATTGACCATGTTACCTCTTTTACAGGCAATTTTTCACCGACGGCCGCATGCTCTATTAGACCAAGCCTTTGTTTCCTTTGTTTCTTCATCAATTGTTGTTGTTCACTTTTGGAACCCACATACACATACCCCATGCCTATCATCACTTTAATTCTCAATTTCATTTCACCTCTAAAAGATATCGTGTACAAACATGATATGTAAATAACCACCACTCTATTTTTTGTATCATTCGCATGGTGGAACGATTTCATGGAATTGGAACATTCAAAATTTGGCACATTGTCAGCTATTATTATCTTATATATATATAGTGAAAACTTAACTTATTATGTCCATACATATCAAAAATCTTTTCAGTTCCGTACCATAATAAATCAAGATGATAATCACATAAGTCAACCGAGAGACCCACACTTTAGTTTTATTCTAAAAATTCACATTTTCGCTCTATCTCGAGTGGTTGACAAGTGGTGGGTTGCTCATGTCATATATCCATAATTTGGCACATTATTAGTTATATATATAGTGAAAACTTGTTGTGTAATTGTATATCAAGATCTTTTCAGTTTTGTACCAACATAGATTATAATGATAACCATGTGAATTAGTCAAGGGGCCCTACACTTTCTTTTTATTCTAAAAATTCACATTTTCACTCTATCTCGGATGGCTTGACAAGTAGTGGGTTGCCCATGCCATATATCCACAATTTGGCACATTATCAACTATATATATGCATATATATATATATATATATATATATATATATATATTGAAAACTTGTTCTATCATTGCATATCAAAATCTTTTCAATTTTATACCAACATAAATCATGATGATGATCTTGTGAGTTAGCCAAGGGCTCCACATTTTTCTTTTTTTAATTCTAAAAATTCACATTTTCACTTTATCTCAGGTGGTTTGACAAGTAGTGGCTTGCCCATGCTATATATCCACAATTTAGCACATTGTCAGCTATATATATAGTGAAAACTTAACTTGTTGTGTCTTTGTATATCAAAATCTTTTCAGTTTTATACCAAAATAAATCATGATGATGATCACGTGAGTTAGTTAAGGGCCCCATACTTTCCTTTTATTCTAAGAATTCACATTTTCACTCTATCTCGGGAGGTTTGATAAACAGTGAGTCGCTCATGCCATATATGCACGATTTGACACATTATTAGTTATTATTATCTTATAAGTAAATATATATATATATATATAAAGTGAAAACATAACTTCTTGTATCCATGCATATCAAAATCTTTTCAGTTCCATATCATAATAAATCATGATGATTACGTGAGTCACCCGAGGGCACCACACTTTCCTTTTATTCTAAGGATTTACATTTTAATTCTATCTAGGGTGGTTGACAAGCATTTGATTGCCCATGCCATATATTCATAATTTGGCACACTATCAACTATTATTATTTTATATATATAGTGAAAACTTAACTTATTGTGTCCATGTATATCAAAATCTTTTTTGTTTCGTACCATAATAAATCTCGATGATGATCACATAAGTAAGCCAGGGCCCTATACTTTTCTTTTATCCTAAGAATTCACATTTTTACCTTATCTTTGGTGGTTTACAAGCAGTGGGTTGTCCATGTCATATATTTATACTTTGCCAACTTATATTTAGTGAGCAAGTGCCATGCCATATATTCATACTTTGACAGCTCATATTTAGTGACAGCTCATAATAAATCTCGATGATGATCACGTGAGTTAGCCAAGGCCCTATACTTTTCTTTTATCCTAAGAATTCACATTTTTACCCTATTTCTAGTGGTTAATAAGCAATGGGTTGCACATGCCATATATTCATACTTTAACAGCTCATATTTAGTGACAGCTCATAATAAATCTTAATGATGATCATATGAGTCAACCAAGGCCTTATACTTTTCTTTTATCCTAAGAGTTCACATTTTTACCCTATCTTTGGTGGTTAACAAGCAATGGGTTGCCCATGCCACATATTCACACATTGACAGCTCATATTTAGTGAGTAAGATTGAATAAGATGAGATGAAATAAAATTGGATGAGATTAGGTTGAATTGGATATGTTTGGATAGAGCTGGATGAAATTTAATAATTACTACCATGTGTTTCATGCAGTTGGAGAAAAATTAATAATTAATTATACTAAAAATAAATTTACTTTCAAATGATATTAAATTATTATTTTAATCACTTTATTATAATAAATAATTTATATATGATTTAATAATTAATTTTTTTTTAAAAAAATGAAATCCTAAGTTAGTTAGGATTTCAAAAACTCACACAAGAGATGGGTCAAAAAATTCGATGAGGAGTTGATGTGGGCTCATGAAGAGACTCGTCCTTCCAATTCCCTTCCCTTTTTGGCGCCAAATACAAGTTTGGTGGGATCAAGATTTTTAACCCTTTCCATTTCCACCATTCCGGTCAAACAAACAAAGCACAACACATATTACCATTTATTAATTTCATTGTCATTTAATTAAATACTTACATCATTAAAATTAATGCTGGCATAATCTAATTGATTAAATAAAGTATTATTGGATAATATTTTCATGATGAGCGGAATATTAGGGAGTAAGGATTTTCTACCATAATTTTTTTTTATTAATCTTTTGATAATCTAGTGACACATCAGCATTTAAAAAATGAATAATTAAGATTGATAGATTTTTTCTCTCTTATTTATCACTCAAATTTAAATTGTTCTCATAAAAAGATTGATATCATATCAATATTAATAGAGAATCTTTATTTAATATCAGAATTTGTCCATTTATAAATATAGACTCAAACTTTGAGAGTTTGTACAGTCTTGATAGAGATATAGAGTTGACATGGCTGCCAGGAGGATTTCATTTCTCTTCTCACGCTCTTTCAATTCTGTAGCCGCTCGCTCTTTTAGAGGTACCCTTTTCATTGGTTTTTGTTTTAGTGATGATGATGATGATGATGATGATTGGCTCTTTAAGTTTCATGTGAACGTGGTTCGCTCGTGGTCTGTTTGGCTGCTGAAACCTCTCGTTTGACATATTGACATGAACGCTTTCGAGGGTTTTGAATGGTTGAATGTTTTGTTTGCTTGTTGGATGTTGGGGCCCTCCAAATCTGCATAGTTGACGTGGATGTACATCCTTTACAACTTTAGCCTTGTTTCTTAGGAAGGACTGGATTTTGATTAGATAATTTTCAATCCAATTTCTTTCTTATCTTTTGGCTACATGGGATTGCATTTTTTCAATCTCCTACCACCAATTTATTCCACTTTAATGAGATAAATTTAATCTATCAATTTGATGGATTAAAATAATCTCATCAACTTGCGACCTTTTTTTTTTTTTTTTTCCTTCATATGTTAATTATATTTAATATTTCATATTTTAATAATTAGTATATAATAAATGTTATTAAAAATTAAATTTAAATGATCCTATTTATTTTTCAATATAATATTAAAATAATTGTAATTTATATTATTAAAATAATATGATATAATTCTTTTTTTTTTATGCAATCCAATCCCGCTTATAGAGACCTAAATGTTCACTTTGGTTTCAGTTTCTTAATTAAGTACACGTTCTTTTTTTTTTTTTTTTTTTCCAGGGAAGAGTTCTGGATTGGGTAGAGTTGGCCGTAGGTATAGCACTGCTGTTTCAATTGATGAAGCGATTGCTCCATCTGTCCAGGTGAATCATACTGAGCTTTTGATCAATGGACAATTTGTTGAAGCTGCTTCAGGTGAATTTTGTGTTGAATTATATGGTTGTTAGCTTTTTTTTTTTCAAAGTATTTGTTGAAGAATCTTATGACTGTGTTTCCACTTATTGTAGGCAAAACTTTTCCCACATTGGACCCCAGGACTGGTGAGGTGATTGCTCATGTGGCCGAAGGTGATGCTGAAGATGTAAATCGAGCAGTTTCTGCTGCTCGTAAGGCTTTTGATGATGGACCATGGCCGAGGATGACTGCTTATGTAACTAATAGTCTTTTGTTTTCGATAATTTTGTTAGAATGTATGAAATGTATGAATTGAAATCGCGTTTATTGCCATTGTCTTTCAGGAAAGATCAAAAATACTTTTACGCTTCGCTGATTTGATAGAAAAGCATAATGACGAACTGGCAACACTTGAGACTTGGGATAGCGGGAAGACATATGCGCAAGTTGCCGAAGCTGAAGTACCAATGGTTGTTCGCTTAATGCGGTATTATGCTGGTGGGTAATCAAAAGAATCCGGCCTCTTCAATTTTTGGTTTTTACATATTTTGATTTGTACTTAAGTCTTGTAGGTTTCAGTGGTGTATCTAATGTTATTTGTTCCCTCGAATTTTTCAGGTTGGGCAGATAAGATTCATGGTCTCACAGTTCCTGCCGATGGACAGTACCATGTGCAGACTTTGCATGAACCAATTGGTGTTGCAGGTCAAATTATACCATGGAACTTCCCTCTACTCATGTTTGCATGGAAGATTGGACCTGCATTAGCATGTGGCAACACCACTGTTGTGAAGACAGCAGAGCAGACACCACTCACTGCTATTTATGCAGCAAAGCTACTTCATGAGGTAGTTTGTCAAATCTATTTCACAATTTCATTTTTTGAATTGCCATCATGAGTAAGATGTGCGTCTGTGCCCTGTCGCTTCAAGTGAATCTATAATTTTTACAATGTGCTTATGAGATGTGCATGAGGATGCAAATTGGAATGTTCATTAATAAAAACATCCACTCGTAGATGCCAAGTGTGTAGGCGATTGCATAGTGAATAGACTTTTCGTGAAGAAGTGAATACGTGTTTCAGGGTTATATTTTATTAGCATAGATACATGCCCAGATATATGGGAATTTTGTTGATAATAGTTTTCATTATATCAGCACCATTTTAGTTGATGCTAGAGTCGTCTTAAGTTCTGTTCGAACGATATTTACCTACCATGTGTATGGTCAGAGTTAGAGCTACCTTCATAGAACTTCCAACAAATAAAGGCATTTATATTCTTTCTTAGCTTTAAAATGCTAGATTATCATTTCTTATAATATGGACTCTTCCAACATAAACTTCGGTTCATAAATTATTGTTATAATCTGGTTTCACATACTTAAATTTCTGCTCATAAATTATCATGTCTTAGTATCTAGCTTCATCATCATTCTGATCAGGCAATTGTTTGTGACAGGCCGGACTTCCTCCTGGTGTTCTAAATGTGGTTTCTGGGTTTGGTGCAACTGCTGGTGCAGCTCTTGCCAGCCATATGGAAGTGGATAAGGTAATATAAAACCTTAACATGTCTACTTCTGCCCTGTATGAACCTTTTTCTGTAATTTTTATATGATTAGTTTTTGTTATATTTCAAAACTGACGTCTGAAGCTCAACTTTTCTGATATGATCCACGTGAATTAAGTTTTGAGTTAGAAAATAGTTATTCGTTCTATCATAGAGTTGTTTACTTGAAGTAGTGTAATAATCTGATCTTATTTTAGTATACTGATTGTTAATGATAATCTTACAGCTCGCTTTCACTGGATCAACTGTTACCGGGCAAACTGTTCTTCAATTGGCAGCAAGGAGCAATCTTAAGCCAGTAACTTTGGAGCTAGGAGGGAAATCTCCCTTTATCATTTGTGAAGATGCTGATGTGGATCAGGCTGTTGAGATGGCTCATTATGCTCTATTTTTTAATCAGGTATATGCATAGCAGCTGTACTCTAATATTAGTGTGGGCTTATGCATTTATAGTTTTGTTAGTCATAGTTCTTTGCAATCTGCAGGGACAATGCTGCTGTTCTGGCTCTCGTACATATGTACATGAGAGTGTGTATGATGAATTTGTAGAGAAAGCAAGGGCCCGTGCAATGAAACGTGTTGTTGGTGATCCATTCTTGAAGAATATCGATCAAGGACCTCAGGTAAATCAGAAATTTCTTCATATATTAGTAGTCAACATGGACATACATGGTAATTCCAATGACTGATTGTTTTGAGCAGCCTTGGGCACAATTCTGGGAATCGGTGACAAAGTTATCAAGCATGGCCTAAGAATTGCACTTAGTCATAGTGTTTAATTTCAAGTCAGTTTATTGGAGTACTGATTGTTGTCTACCTTGATAAATCACAGATTGATTCAAAACAATTTGATAAAATCCTGAAGTACATCAAATCCGGCATTGATAGTGGGGCAACCCTTGAAACCGGGGGTGAGAGATTTGGCAATAAGGGCTTCTATATCCAGCCCACTGTTTTCTCCAATGTTACGGTATTTCATTTATGATAGCAAATAACCACATCATCTACGTTATTTTGAATATAAATTTTAAAGACATCTGACATGACTATAATCCGCACAGGAGAATATGTTGATTGCAAAGGATGAGATATTTGGTCCAGTGCAGTCCATCTTGAAATTCAAGTAAGAAATGAATTAATTCTCGATTGCTTCCTCATTAGGAGAGGGTTTAGTTTTTCAATAACAGGTATTAATCAATATTGCTGATTGCAGGGACCTTGAAGATGTTATTAAAAGGGCAAATAACACAAACTATGGACTGGCTGCAGGAGTCTTCACCCAGAACATAGACACTGCAAACACATTGACGCGTGCATTGCATGTTGGGTCAGTGTGGGTAAACTGCTTTGATGTCTTTGATGCAGCTATTCCTTTTGGTGGATACAAGATGAGTGGACATGGAAGAGAAAAGGGTATTTACAGTCTTAACAATTACCTGCAAGTGAAGGCTGTTGTTACGCCACTCAAGAATCCATCATGGCTATAGACTTTTTTCATTAGTCAACTTTTTCTTTGATCATAAATAGATAAGACATCTATTTTATACTTATGGAATTTGTAAGGAAGATAATTGGTGATGATGATGATTAAATCTTGCTTGTCTATTGTATTCTATTTGCATGTTAGATGCTAATGAGTTATTTCAATCATCTCCCTTTCTAAACTTTTGTATGCTGCTGCTCTATTTATCTCTATTGACCAGAAACAAATGACCTCGAATTGGCAGTACTGCAGGCCTACGTCTCAGGTTTACTTGTTAAAAAAATGAATAAAATAAAAATCTTGGTAAGATGAGTGTGTCCTTCGCTCCTTTATCTATTGTTGGAATAAAGAAGAAAAGAACCATGGACATAATATGATTCAGTTAATAAGTCCCAATATTTCACAAAGTTTTTTAAAAAAAAAAAATCTAATATTTTACTGTTCAAAACTAACAATAAAGAGAAAATACTCAGATTTTTTTTTTTTTTAATTATCGAGACTAAAGATACAACCACGTTTATTAAGATAAAATATTGATAATATAATCCGGAACACTGTTCCTATAAAAAGGAAATAAGTCACACGAAACGGGACTGTCCATGCGAATTGATAAGAAAAGAATTATCATTGGGTATAAAATTATACCCCTCATGGCACAGGATTACGGTGTTGATTCCAACAAAATTAACTGCCAACTACAGAAAATGCTCAAATTTGACTGATTTATTGTTTAAATAAGCATAATAATTTCTGCTTCTAGGAATAATTTACATCTTACACGCAAAGTTGAGTCGCTGTCACCTGTCAGAGTAATTTTGTCTTAATTTAACTGCATAATAATTGTAAAATTGAAGCTTAGCCCAGCTCTATTGTCACGGATCTGATTTGCAAGACGCTGGTGTTGACAACTCCAGGAATCTTGAGTGAGATTTCAGAGTTGAGTCTATAAAGTGTCCGATGCAAGTGAGCACCCATGCACCTTACTGCTGGCCCACGTCATTAATAAAAAGCATAAAGCAATCCAACTGTGCACCACGGCACATGCTCATCTATGATTCATCTTCTGTGTCTCCTTTGACATTTTCCAATTTTTCTTGCATGCTCTCACCTTCCTCGTCACTGTTCATGCACGTCTGCGACAGCAAGCATTACGCGTTTTCATCATTCATTGTTTATCCAAATTAATTTGTCCTTTCACAAAATATACTTATTTTATCTTAATACTATTGCAGTATCTTTTTTTTTATCCAACTTTTTTAGAATAATACGAAATATGTCACTCCCAAGTGGTTAGCCGTGATGGTTAAACCTACCTAGTTGTTTTCCACAAGCAATGAATATCTATATCCAAAAGCAGTGAACAATTATCCTCTAATCCGATTATCTATGAATAAATTACTTAAATATCCCCTTAATAGAATGATAGTTTTAATTACTTAACTATCCCTTAATAGGAGGATAGTTTTTTCACTTAACACGAGTTTCTCTCTTTCTAATATTAAAGAGTAGAGTAAATTAAAAATATTGAATTTCGAATAGTATTTTAGAGTCTTTATCAAGGGATTTTATAAATGTACTAATAATATAAAAACATATATATATATCCCAATTTGTAAGAATAAAATTAAATTCAATCAACATATGGCAGGTATGATATGACATTGAGAGTTTATGGTAACTTTTAAATTTATAATAATTAATAATATATCTTAAAAGCTTTAAAGTCATATATATCTTTTCTTTTTGCTATTCATGCAAAGCATACTATTATACAGTTTGATTCCTTTTGTCTCTTACAGTGAATCTTTTTTTATACAAATACAAAATTAAACTTCCATAAAAAATTGCATCTTTCCTTTATTGATTTCCTTCCCAGCAGGGAAAAATATATATAACATGAAACCATAAATATATATATATAAATAAAAATTAAATATTGAATTTTGTAAAATTATTCGCACTCTGGTGGTAGCACTTTGAACCTGGATGCGTCCTTACAATAAGAATAAAACATGAGCTTTCTTCGTGCCCAATCCAACGCTGTACTTTGCTGCTTCGACAGTGTAACAAAATCTGGACCGTCCACTGGATCAGAGCTGGAAGAAGCACCGCTCTTTGAACACGAAGATACTGGTTCTGGGTGTGTAGGATTCGAAGTTGGATATGAAACACAACCAGTCATCTCAGTTTCTGACAATGAAACTGTAAAGGGTGCATATTTGTAGTTAACTGGGTATTTTCCTCCGTGAGTTGCCCACTCTGATCCGTCCCATATGGTCATGTAAACTGACATTGGCTTTAATGGATACACGGACGAGAACGCCCCTCTGTTTGGAAACTCTCTCACTGGTACATTATCCATTAGAAACCTGTGGTTTCACAGCATATATATATATACATGTCAGTAACCACTTGATCCACGCTGGATCCAAAAACTTAAAAACCTGTTACATGTCTTTAGGCTGGTTAAAATTATGATGTGTTGATAAATTACAGTAATTACACTATGTGATGGCTGTTCCAGATGATGCTGTAATAGTGGTGTTGGGCAGTTGGGTCGAACCAGAAGTAGAATTTCTCTTCTCTTCCTGTGCTGACACTTCCATTAGCATAGATGTTAGTTTGGAGAACCCAGTCATTTCTCTTGTCATGACCGAGAAGTTCAATGTCAATCTCATCATGGTTATGAGGGTAACTATCTGCATTTGACAACTGCACAAAGACCCCAGAAGCTTGTTAGAAGCCAAATCAATATTTTACATACTCAAAAGCAGCTCTTGAAGAAGTAATATAAGTGCTTTAAAATTTCCAGGAAGCTCACATAGAAGGCTAGCACAACTCCAGAGGAAAGACCGGCAGGCAACTTGATTGCAGCACTGAAGAATCCATGGTAATATTTGTTTTTGGAGACCAATCCAGACCCTGTTAAAGAAACCAAAGAAAGTAGTACACATGAGACAGCCGAAAATATAATAAATTAAGAGATCAAAAGCCATCGTTTTAAAGTAACTTCTATTCATTCACCGGAGGATTTAGTAAGAGAAAGAGTGGCCATAGAGCCATTGTTGATCAGTTTAACATTAGAGCCACCAAAAAATGTAGAAAATCCCTTGTCCATTGAGACGTGTTGAAAAAGATCAGTCAA
Source organism: Dimocarpus longan (assembly GCA_022984855.1). Classification (NCBI taxonomy): domain Eukaryota; kingdom Viridiplantae; phylum Streptophyta; class Magnoliopsida; order Sapindales; family Sapindaceae; genus Dimocarpus; species Dimocarpus longan. The sequence continues at coordinate 20,871,809 of CM041022.1, forward strand.
GCGCGAGACACTAGGAGGTGTGTAATATCTGCCATGTGGAGAAACCAATGGTGCTGTCATGCAAAAGAACAATAGAAATAAAGCTAGATTTCCTTGGAACAGTGCCATTTTTTTTTTTAATGGAGAGTTCTCCTATGAGTCAATGGTAAAGATGGGCCATGGACATGATTTATATATATGTGTGTGTGCAGAAAAGTTACTATGGAAAATCTTGCTTAGTTGGTAATAGCTGGAGGGCTATATGTATACGTTTTTCCTAGTAGCTAGTACGCATATACATAATGAATTTTGGTGTTTACGTTGGATCGCCAAAGACAAGGATACATGAGTCGTCATGTGGGATGATTTTGATAGGCTTAACAAAGCTCGTGGGAGTGTCTTAAAAGTTAGGGCCATACTTGATTTTGACATTTACGTGATGCCAATAATTTTGACGGGCATCCTTACCTTTTATATTACTATTGCCTTCATGATCCTCTCGTTGTGGTATGGCACCGTTTCGATTTCGGCTACTTGGGTCTTTACAAAGGTAGGTATTATCACATCATATTTATTTTTGAATTTTTAAATTGTTATAATAATAATTGATTTTGTACCGTTATAATATAATATGATACGTATTTTAATTTATGATGTTACTTCTTTGATTAAAAAGTTTTGAAAAGGTATTTATGATTTTATTTAGTAGTGTTTTTTTTTAAAAAAAATAAATGCACAAGTAAACGGATTTTATCACTCACACTAGCAACATGGCAAACTCGTCCAATTGAAGGACATGTCCTTTAATAGATTCCGGGACACTCATGGGCCAAGAGAAGAGTTGTATTTACACGACAAATTTTGGTTTTGCTTAGGTCATAACTTATGGTAGTGTACAACTGTACGTATGGACAGATATACCACCATTTCTTTTCTCTTTCCGGTCCTTTATCTATCGACATCCCTTTTACTTTTGGCTGGCAAATACTAATGGGACAAACTCTTTGATTATTGTCGATTCAGGCCGCCATGCCTGATTTTAACAGGCCACTGAATTCAAGACTCCAATTTGAGACATCAAAACAAATAATGTAGCACAATCGAGCTTGATTTTGATGGGCTGGGTTGATCTAGCCAATTATTCATCAGATAATTTTATTTTTAACTTTTTAAAGGCATTTATGTTTGAGAATATCACTCACAAAGCAGAATATATAGGGAATATGAATTGCTAAGATCATGATCAATATATGCTGGGATCATGATTCCTGATTAGTAGTGCCTTAAACGTGAACAATTAATGTGAGCTTGGGATCGTGATTAGAAGTGTCAACCTCTATTTTTATAAAATAAAATAAAAAATAAAAAATAAACATTAATGACCAATGGGATTTGCTAGAAGTGTTTTAGCTGGATTTCAGATACTTGATATGACCCTTAACAATTTGGTTGAAGTAGAGAGGTCCATGAGATGATGCATGGCAGCTGTATTAGTACCACCTTCTAATGTACAAACCGTGAATGCTTATTTATTAATTCAATAGAGAGAGGGGATGGGTAGGGGAAAAAAGAAGATGGGAAAGATTCCAAGTGGCCAAAATTGGCCCAACTTGTTAGGTTGGGTTTGTTGATATTTGTGATCAATCTGCTAGTTGTCGTTGAAGTTTAACTAGACGAAGCTTGGGTGGGATATGGGTTTGAATTTGTTGTCCTTACATTGGATGGGTACCAACTACCAACTCTGTATCCCCGTGACATTGGTACAAAAACAGTGTGAACATTTGTAAATTGACGATTAAACCGATTTAGTACGGTTCATATAATTACTTTTATAATATTGGAAAGGTAACAATTATTTATTCTTTTACAAATAATGTAAAACTTGAACTTCAGTCACCATGCAAAGAGAAGTACACGACTATTCAATCAATCATGAATTTGTAAAAGAAGGAAAAGAAATATTTATGTTTAATTATTCTTAATATGTATAGTTTCATGACAAATGAGGATATTTACTTATGAAAGTTTTCAAAATTGCATCATTTGGGATAACATATGGTTTCTTTTATATATATACACACACATACATATATATATATATATAAAACTTTTGCAAATCAGTCATTTGTTCAATTAAATTTAAACATCAAAATATTTTAAAAAATATCACTACAAGTTCCAGAAACCTTTACACCAATTAAGAGTTGTTAAGCCATCTTTAGCGGTCAAATGACAGTAATATTTTCACTTTCATGGCTCACAAAGCATATGAGAGTTAGTTGAGTTGATCCTTCCAAAACCAATCTAAGTTTAGTGCTTTTGTGATCTCGTATAGCGATATTCAATAGCAATATGTATAGGCATTAAGGCCTTATTTATTGGCCAGGATTGGACTAAGTTTGGATAATTTTTTTGTCCAAACCGATATTTGGTTCAACCGAACACCCTTCATTAACATATCTCAACAATGATTATCCCAATCTAATGAGTTAATTAAAACTCATTCAACAGTTGGGTTAATTTTCTACCACCGTGCTATCTACTCTCTCTTCTCTAGCTCCGTCGCTATCACCACTGCTCGCTTCAGCTGATCATTCCAAGCCGCTTCGATTTTTCAATTGCTTCTACTAGTCACTCTTCATCGATCTTTTCTCCGTTAGTCTTTTGCTTCCCCGATCAAATTGTCATTCTTCTTCGTTCTTTTCTTTCTTCTCTCTCTTTTCCACCGCTAGCGATTTTCCAAGCAAAAACTCACCTACGAAGCCAATCGATCAATTCGCAGCTAGATCTGTGTCAATTAAATCCATTTGTAGTTCCATATCGTTTTCATCACCTTTCAAGGGCATTGACTCCTTTATCCTCTCCATCGTCCGTCCCATCACTGAAGACGGTGCGCATTTTGAATGGATTGGTGGTAGGGTGATGAGAGAGAGAGAGAGGAGAGTAATGGTGTGCAACTGGAAATGGTGAAGGAAATGAAAAAAAAAAAAAATCAAATATCTAAAAATTTTCATTCAAGTCCTTGATAAATTTCATTAAAATCCTATCATATTCTAGTGTTATCGAACATGAGATAACATTTAAATTAATTTAATCCAATCATTACTGTAAAAAATCCACAATCCTATCCCACTTAATAAATGGGGCCTAAAAGATAACGAACTACTTCACCTTATTACAAAACATGCAAGAGTATAGGCACAAAGAAAAATAGCTTGAATTTTTTTTTTTAAAAAAAAAGATTGTATTGAATGAGTTTTCTATACAAGGTTACTCCTATTCATCGAAGTTCATCACTTAGTGTTAACGTCGGGAAATGGTTCCCTTAGTCAACGAGGTTGTTTTAGGGCCCAAACTCACAGTTTCGTACGGTCCATGGGTTGCATGCAAAGTAATGGGAATAAAATGGAGAAATTAGAGGCGAGGAAGAAAAGACACAGAAGATTTTTAGAGTGGTTCGGCCCAAAAAGATGCCTACGTCCACTGTTCACTCTCTCACTATTTGGGCAGAGTAACGACACTCAAAAGTTTCATGCTTTTTACAGTGAAAATCGTCCCCTTTTATAAAGGAATGGGACATGCTACAGTAAACAGAATAAGACAAAGGTAAATAGTTAACTACAGTTATACTGACAGACAGCATTTAATGCGCCGGAAACTCAATTAAAACGACTGACAGTGCATTAAATGCGGTCGAAAACACATTAAATGCGGTCGAATCCGTCGTATCCGAGGTCTGTCCACAGAGGATCTTTGCTGACCGGGTCGGATACGCAATGATGGGTTGTCGAGGTTGAGATTCTGACTTCTGGTAGAAGTAGCGTGCATGGCAAGCTTTGGAACTGTACTCTGCATGATGCTGTTGATTCCTGCTGACCGGAACTTCCAAACTCGAGAGGGAGACGGATTTCTCCAGCAGGTTGGAAAGTTGATAGGATGGATTCTGGATCGACACTCCCGCAGCCGGTCACGGCATTAAAGCGGATAACATCATGAGTGAAGGAGTCGGAATGCGTCCACGCTCAGAAAACAGCGGCCAGTTCAGACGGACAACTGTGGGCGAGGATGGCTTGTTGGATACCTCTGATGGACGGCTCCTCTTTGACGGATACCTTAATCAGACTGGAAATAATCGATCAGATAGGCTGTCGATCGTGGCGGAAATATGGCGATCTGATATAACTGTCACGAATGGCGGATATTCTTGCGGATAAACCTGAAGGATGGAAGTCAGCGATCAGCGACGAGGACCGGCGGTTCACTCTTGGCAAGTAGAATTCTGGGGGAACATGGCGACTGAGCGACATGGAACATAACGGTCATAAAAGATCTCGCGGAATAGGTGGTATATGTCGAAATCGAGCGATCAGACTGAGCGACTGTGGGCTTACTGAGAGATAACGGGCTTTGGCCTCGGCAAGCGCCCACTAATGGGCTTCACTTCCAGGAGAATGGGCCAAGATGAGGACGGATATTTGGACGTCTGGGCCTCTGGGCTTGCACTGTAGATCCAATTGGGTCGGACTATTCTGATCGCAATAATTCCACCATAACACTTAGCATGATAAGTCATCATACATCTATTTCGAAAGAAAAAAGAGTAATCATACATCACAATCTCTCAAATCTCTTCATCACACTTTTCCTATATCACAATCTCTTTTTTTTTTCTACAACTCTCTTTTTGTATATGTGTCTTCTTCCTATGTATTACAAGTACATATAAAATTATACATGTGAAGATAAAAAAAAAAAAAGAAAAAAAAGAAAAGAAAAGAAAAGTTGGACATATACCTTAATTTTACAGTATCTTTCTTAGATATCTAAGATATGTAAACATCAATAAAACAAAAGAGAAAAAATTGAGTTCGAAGGCATACGTTTCTTCACGTTGATTGCAATATATATAAATGTATATATAACTTCTATAATCAATACCTTATAACTCTAAAAAGTTATAACGAACCAATCAAATTCATTAATTGTATTCTTTCTTTTAAAATAAATTATCTCATATTCAATTCAAATATAATAGATGAATTTAATTGATTCGTCGTAATTTTATATATATATATATATATATGATGTAGTAGCTTTAAGTAATTGATAAGCTCCTGTGTTATATAAGATTGCTTTCACCGAGAGCAAAACTGACATTAATGTTTATCCTCATCAAAGAGTAACGGAGACTTGATATATTTTTATTAATTCAAGAGTTGACTTACTGCATGCAAATTAACAGAGTTGATAAAAAAAGGAATGGCAAGAACTTATTGTATTTTTATTTTGATTCAAAGAAGAAATAAGTCATGCATGCCTCAGTAAATGAAACCACACAAAGTACTATGCATTTCCATATTTACACGTTGCTTTGTAAGTCAGCCCCATACATCATACATGGATATTCACGTACGATAAGGCTCCGGTCTTCAATATATATCTGTCAATGGTCAAAACTTCTTTTTTTTTTCAAAAGCTTCGCTCTTAACAGTATGATGACACATACTATATTGTATTTTTATTTGAATTCGGAGAAAAAATAAGTCATTCATGCCTCAGTCAATGAAACCAAACGAAGTAATATATGCATTTCCATATTCACTCGTTGCTTTGTATGTCATCCTCATATATCATACATGGATGTTCAAGAGACGGCTCCGGGCTTCAATGTGTGTGTCAATGGTCAAAACTCTTTTTTCCAAAGGTTCCCTCTTAACAGTATGAGGACACATACTATAGGATCTATGAAATAAAATTTACACTTACATATTTTAATTATTATTATTTTAGATAATGTTTACCATTATACGTACACTTTTTATATGTTGTAATTTATTTGTATTTTAAAAAGAATTTATTTGTAATGAATTATCAATTAGGTATGCAATGATTATAAAGTTTCAAAGATAAAATTCCCGTTTTTAATCCTTAAATTAGCTTAAAATCATAAAATAACTAAAAATATTTTTCTTTTATTAACAATACCTTTTATAAAAGGGAAATACTCAAGAGCATCTTATACCTTATGATTTATGAACATTTTTTATGTTACAAGTTTCTTTTAAAAATAATGCTATCAAATGAAAGTGCATGTTCCACGAAAGCACCCACATGTTTATCCTTAATTATGTAAAAATAAATGCAATATACAATATTATGCTTGGCAGAAGTAATTTTAGATCTACAATTTCTTTTTGTTGATATATTCTCTTGAACCCATTTTCATTCGTCCTTTTCTTAGCGTCAAATATTTGACTAATCAAAAGATGATCCCGCCACTCGCTAGAGACGTTTGTGGTAACCAAATAATTTCACATCAACAATAGGCCCTCCATAATGCCCCTAATTAAACTTCAATGGCAAGAAAACATCTAATTCAAATCTCATTTTTCCTGTAATAATTCCACGTTATATTTTCAACCCAAAAAAAAAAAAAAACACATGACATTTATAGACTTTGTCGGCTGCACCCATCACACGTACCTTCAGGAGCACGAGGCCACATTTCCGCCACGTGTCAGTTCCTCATCATCGAATCCACAACTCGAAAGTATCTACGAAGCCGCCTCTCCACATCTCTCGATGCACCCACGTGTCCATGCCTTTACGTGTCAGAGATCTACTGCGCGATAGTAACTCAACGTAAGATCCGAAACACCCTACATCAAATAGTACTCCGACACGTGTCCAGCCCCACTCCCTTGCTATATATACAACGCAACCACCTTTGCTCGACATGCAAAAACGAGACACAAACAAAATCCAATACAAAAAGTCAAAACTCAACCTTTCTTTCTCTGTTGTCGTTTGTTTCGTTTGATGATCCTCAAAAATAACGGTTCGGGTCGCCGGGTCCTAACATTTCCGGTGGTTCATCCGTGTGAGTCCATTTCCCCATCAACGCTTCTCAACTCGCTCATTGATCTGGCTCACAACATTTGCAGTTACAAGTCCGAGTTTTTTGCAAGCGGTAGGCGAAACGCGCGCGAAACTGTTCGTCTTGTCCAGGATCTCTTGGTTTTTCTTGAAGATGTTCGGGTCGGTTCGATGGATGTTCCGGATTCGGTTGTTCTCTGTTTGTCTGAGCTGCATTTGACGTTTCAGAGGATTCACTACTTGCTGGAAGATTGTACCCATGAAGGTGCCAGAACATGGATGCTGATGAAATCCGACTGGGTGGCGAATCACTTCCGGGTCTTTGTTCGGGCCATCGCAACGGGTCTAGATGTTTTGCCATTAGAGGCAGTCGCAGTATCGAGTGAAGTGAAGGAGATAGTTGAGTTGGTGATGAGGCAAGCGCGGAAAGCAAGATTTGAAGTTGACCCAGATGACAAACGGGTCATGAATGAAGTCGACCGGATCTTGGGTAGGTTTAAGGATGGGGTTGACCCGGATAGGAGTCAAGTAAAGCAGGTTTTGGAGTATGTTGGGATAAGCAAATGGAGTGAGTGCAATAAGGAGGTGAAATTCTTGGATGCAGAGATTGTAATGGAGTATTTGAATGATGTGAAGAGAAGAGAGGTGTCTCTTTTAAGTAGTCTAATGGGGTTCATGAGCTATTGTAGATGTGTAATGTTTGATGTTGTTGACATTGAAGCAAGTCAACAACTTAACAACAGGTGCTACAAGAACATAGCCAGTGGCTTGAACCCAGATGATTTTAGGTGTCCAATTTCTCTGGAGATCATGAGAGATCCTGTTACATTGTCCACAGGTCATACGTATGATCGTGCTTCGATTTTGAAGTGGCTTAGAGCTGGGAATTCCACTTGTCCAAAGACAGGTGAGAAGCTTAAAAGCAAGGAGTTGGTGTCCAATTTGGTCTTGAAGAGGATAATTCAAGATTGGTCTGTTGAAAATGGTGTGTCTGTGGCTGAAGAGTCGAATCAGAAGAACCGCGATATTACAAGAACGGTTCTTGCAGGGAGTTTGGCCGTTGAGGGAGCTGTGAAAATATTTGCTGGTTTTCTTGCTGGCAGGCTTGTAGATGGAACTAGTGAAGAGAAGAATAAGGCTGCTTATGAGATCCGGCTTCTCACCAAAACAAGCATTTTTAATAGGTCTTGTTTGGTGGAAGTTGGTGTCATTCCAAGTCTGTTGAATCTTTTGTCAACAAGAGATTCTTCCACTCAAGAGAATGTTACTGCAGCTTTGTTGAATCTGTCAAAGCATTGCAAAAGCAAGAGTATGATAGTGGAAAATGGAGGATTGGATTTGATAACAGATGTGCTAAAGAGGGGACTTAAACAAGAGTCTAGGCAGCATGCTGCTGCTACACTTTTCTATGTTGCTTCTATAGAAGAGTACAGGAAATTGATTGGTGAAAATCCTGAGGCTATACCAGCTTTAGTTGAGATGATTAGAAACGGAACTGATCGCAGCAAAAAGAATGCGTTAGTGGCAATATTTGGTCTGCTGATGCACCCTGGCAACAATTGCAGAGTCATTGCAGCTGGGTCTGTTCCTTTGCTGCTTGATCTTTTAACATCTTGTGATAGGGATGATCTAATTACAGATTCTCTAGCAGTGTTAGCAACTCTGGCGGAGAAGCTAGGAGGAACAATTGCAATTCTGCGTCAAGGAGCTTTGAGTAAGATTGTGAGGATTTTGGATTCGTCCACTTCAAGGACAGGGAAGGAGTACTGCGTGTCTTTATTGCTAGCTTTGTGCATCAATGGTGGTGCAAATGTGGTTGCTCTCTTGGTGAAGAGCCCTTCTCTTATGGGATCGTTGTATTCCCTACTCAACGAAGGCACATCTCGAGCTAGCAAGAAGGCCAGTGCTCTCATCAGAGTCCTCCATGAATTTTATGAGCAAAGTGCCTCTGGCCTATTAACTCCAGTTCTTCATCAAGACAGCCCTGTTCACGTATGGTAACCCAATTTTTTACGGGTTTACCTGTCCGTCAGTCAGTGTAAATACACATAATTGTGTATATTGCTTGCTTTTGTTTCCTGCTTGAATATTGGTATTAGCTCGGTTTTTAGAAGAGCTAAAAGCCTAATGAGCTTCTGTTTTTTATAATGAAGCTTTGTGTACAAAAACATTGTTGTATTGTGATTCTTTTTCCACATTCATGAGAATAAGACTCTATTAAATTGCTGTAAACATCATCAGTTGTAAAATTTAAAATGAAGAAGAATGCTTGTTTTCACTTCTGATTCTTCAGTTTCATCCTATCAATGGTGTGAGGTTAGTTCTGATAGGCTTTAGCTGTGTCTGAGATATCAAGTGCCTTTTCTAGTGTTAATACCACTTGCTCCATTGATGGCCTTTCCTGCTTACGCTCTGTGCATGATAAAGCTAGCTTTAGTACAATGTCAAAGGCTTCCACTGAGTACTCTCTATTGAGTTTTGGATCAGCGAATTCTGCTGTGTTAACACCTCTTCTCATGAGGAGTTTTGCCTGAAAGTTAAAAGGTGTATTTAAAATTGTGGGAATCAGAAGCTGGATTAGATTTTAGAGACATAGAGAATGTTTGTTCTCACCATTTTATCTAGAGGCATTGGTTTGTTGATATTCAGATCTAAGACCCTCTGCCCTGAAAGAAGCTGTAGTAGCACTATTCCGAAACTGTAAACATCGCCTGAAGCACTTACATTGTGGTTTCTTCTGTACTCTGGATCGACGTAACCAAACGTTCCTCTCACTTCTGAGATCACACAGGACTGACCAACGTCCATGACTTTCGATAATCCAAAATCTGAGAGTTTTGCTTGAAAGTCAGCATCAATAAGAATGTTTGTTGGCTACATCACACATAACAACAAAATCAGATGAAGAAAAAAGGTGATTGAAAGGAACAAGGATATGCTTTTCCTACAAAACTTACCTTGATATCTCTGTGAACTATGCGGCCTTCTGGATAACTGTGGAGAAACCAAAGGCCTTTAGCACAATCAATTGCAATCTCTAGTCTTTGGATCCATGAAAGAACTCTATCTTTACCTGTTGTTCACGAGCTTTGTCAATTGGTTTCACGGATAAAGGAAATATAAAGGTAATATCAAGAATGGAAATAAAAACATACTATATAACCACTCTGAGAGATTCCCGTTGTGGCACAGCTCATACACTAAGAAACAGTCATCATTGTTCTCACAATGGCCTAGCAAAGCTACAAGATTCGGATGCTTGACATGAGATAGGCTTCTAACTTCCCTGCCAAATGTCTCTACATATCCATCATTAAAAATGTGCTTAACAGCAACATGTTGACCATTTGAGAGTATGCCTTTGTACACCTTTCCTGGTATGGTAACAGCATTAGATTTGAAATACAACTTTATCAAGTTGTCAAACTTTTCATTTTGTGTGTCCACTCCTATATAATAACTGTAGATAGGTTCTTACCAGCTACGCCTTGGCCAATGAAGTTTGATGTGCTGAGATTGTTTGTTGCTAAATAAACTTCTTTAATTGTTATCTTAGGACAACTAGATTCCTTAGAGAGCGATTCATTCAATGCTGTCAAGTAAAACAAGAATTTAAGCATTTGACAGGTCTAATCTACCTTGAGCTAGATCTATATACACAATTATGAATTACCATATTTTCCCGTCGAAAGACTATTTTTGGTCCTTCTTCTAAGTAAGATCAATGCTGCAATAAGTACTACTACTGACATTCCCACTAGACCGCCTACTGGGATTACAAGACCTGTTGTCATCAAAAAGTTACCCAAATCAATGTAAAATTTGGTGAGTAATAGAAAATGTTAAATGGACTCTTGATATATCATAATTTAAATTGGGTGGTGATGACCATTGTAGACAGGATTACATTACCTGTGCCTGTCTTGGTGCTACTAGTTTTGCCTTCTTTTTCATCAGCTAAAAGTAAAAGAAAGATATTGAGGCCAAATATATTAAGGTTGACATAAATTAGACCTATAATGCAATGAATCAACACAAAAAATGAAGGAACTGAATCCCACAAGCTCAAAATAAATTACCTATAACAAGAGGCTTTTGCCCGAGGCAATCGAAAACTGCCTGTTCCCATTTGGTATCATCAATTTGACTTCCTGTTAATGTTACCAAAACTGCATATTTACATACATCAGCTCTATCCTTTGCAGACTCTACTTCATCATCAGATGGACCTCCAATCTCTTCCCACCTTCTCAAACATGAAATGCAAGCCTGATCTGATCTACTATATGAGCTCAAATCCTTACAGCCTTCAGCTAACGTTTTCAATCTCCTTCCTAGCTTGTTAGAAACATCTGCAACAGTGTAGTCAGAGCATCCACCTGCTCCAGTAGTTAGCTTCTCAATGCCACAACCTAAAACATTAGTCTTGGATCCGTTCATTGATATCAAACAGCTTTTTTGCTCGGTAGCATTCAAGAATATGTCTCCACTCAGGTTGGTCCTCCTGCCTAGTGCATACAAGTAATCATGAAAAGCTCTTGTACAACAATTATCTTTGATAAAACCACCCCAGTTGCCTGATCCACAATCTAATTCATTTGCTGCAGATAATTGTATATCAAGAGTGCAATTAGTGCCTGAAGTTTGCAACAACATAAAATTTAGGCCACTCAGGAAGACTAGGACATAAATTGAGGAGGGTAGAAGTGACATGTTAGACTTGACAAATTCTAGATTGAAGAACATATGCACTAAATATCAATTACACAAAATTTGGCATGGATTAATATACAATTTTCCCTCTTAAATATCTCATAATGTATCTCCAAAAGAGAACCTTGGAATCTAAAATTTTGCAGAATCCAGTATAGACAAGATGTTGCACATAGTTCAGTTGTCAAGTTTATATAACAAATGATTATTTGATTGTGGTTTTTTGCAATTGTTGTTTCAATTCTAGCTGTAAGGTAGTTATAAAATTTTTATTTGATATGTTTTAAGAGGAGAGAAGTTCTTGAAGGCTTTAATGTATCGCCAATTGCCTTGTTTTACTTGATGGAAGGTTTTACAATATCATTGAAATTAACAAATAATTGGAATCTTAATCATTTGATAGTTTCAATTATTATATGGTGACGGCCGGTCTTGCAAATCTCTAATGAATGTGATGGATTGCCACTTTTGATTAATATATGCTCAAGAAGGTAGCAGACAAACAGAACGGATAAATGGGAATATTGTAGCATGATTGGGATTGGTTTTGACCTGAAAAAATATATCAGCACTACATTGAAAAAGCCTAAGTACCTTATCTTACAAGCAATTTAGAGTTTATATATGAGAGTAATTCTATTTAGTATTGGTGAAAGTCTTTTATTAGATCATTTATATTTATTTATAGGATTTTATTCATATAAATAAAAATTCTTAGAGAATCTTTATCTAACTTGATAATGATTCAGAATGACTATATTGCAAGTCATATTAAAAAACAATATTTTTTAAAAATGATAAGTAATTATTATTTTTTATATATAAAAAGTTTATTCTAGATTAATAGCGGAACATACTATATATATGCTTTTAATTAATAGAAATTCTTGTAAGTGATGGTGAAAAAAAAAATCATTTCTAATTTAATAAAGAAAAAGATCTGTATATTTCAAATGATATACAGTCCAAATACATATAAAAATATGTTATTTTTAACAAATTATCATAATTGCAATCTTATAGATGCTGATCTATAATTGCCATTACATAAGAAATGGTCGTCCCAAATATTATGCGGGACCAACAAATTTAGGAGATGAAAACTGTTTGAATATTAACATTATGAATATTTCAAAAAATAAATAAAAAAACAACAACAACGGCGAGAATATATTTTATTAATATTATATAATATGAACAATTAGTTATAAGTTATTTTGATAGTTGCATCATATTGACTTAGAGCTATCTCCAATACTATTATATATTTTAAAGTTTCTAATAATTTTTTTTATATGAATTTACTTTGGTAAAAGAAAAGATAGTAATAGATATTCTTTTTCTAATACAATTATTTAATGTAAAATATATATCAATTTTTGACAAATATATGTTTTTTCTCTATTACTTTATAATTTATAATTAAGAGGAGAGAGAATGAGACCAATTTTACTATTTTTAATCATTTAGAAAGAGTGAAAAATTAATATTCTCTAAAAAATCTTTTCATATTTGGATTAAATACTTGTTTAGAAATTCAAACTAAATAGATAATTATACTACAAATTCTCTTATGCGGGGTATATCTCATGTAAGGTAAAATGGGCTCGCGGCCTAAGCCCTACAAGGTCCGGTTACGGAAAAAAAAAATGAAGTCAAATCAAGACATGCATTCAGCTATTTGTCACGGTAAATTCGTCAAGCGTAGTCTGTAGATTCGCAGGCAGCTGTGCCTGTCGGAGTTCGAACACGTCATATCATTAACACATTTAATTTGGTGGTGCTGCAAAATTGACTGACCCTAGACACTAGATATTTTAGTAATGTTGCACTCTGCCTGTAATATTATTTCCATTCACGGAGTATAAATAAATCAACCATAATAATAATAATAATGATAAAACGTTTCACAATATTTCGATCAACGCGAGTCATAGTAAGTTAGTGTCTTTTAATTTTAGTTGCTTGGTCAAATGTAGTTTTAATACTAAAAATTTAGGTGAATATTGAAACTTTATCTTGAAAACAAAAATATTAGTTGGATTTAAAATCAAACAACATACAAAAAAATTGCACTTTTCATGTGATTACGTTTAACGCCAGTTAGGACAATTGAAAATCTTTTAATATTAGTTAAGGGGTCAAATAAAATTTCTAATACTTGAAACTCATATGAATATTAAAATTTTATCTTAAAAAAGATAATCTTTTTTGGATTTAAAATAGACAATTATATCAATTATAAGATTACAAAAATCACACTTCTCACATAATTTCGATTAATGCTAGTCGATGTAAGTTAACATTTAGGGGTCAAATCAAGTTTTTTTTTTTTTTTTAAAAAAAAAACATTCGAATCAAGTTTTTTAATCTCTAGATTTATATAAATATTGGATTTTAAACTTTACATATAGTATTTTAGTTGAATTTAATAATAAAAATAAATAAATCATCTATAAAATGAGAAAAATCACAAGTTTCACACGATTTTAGTTAGGTCGGTTAGCATAAATTGCCTATCTTTTTAGCATTAATTGAGGGGTCAAATGCAATTTTTAATATTTAAAATTTATGTGAATATTATAATTTTATTTTGAAAATGAGGATCTCAATTAGATTTGAAAAAAGATAACATAAATTAGCCATAAAATTAGAAAAATCATACTTTTTACATGACTTCGGTTAACATGATTTAGTGTCCTTCGATGTTAGTTGACTGGTTAAATAACGTTTTTAATGTTCAAAACCTATTTGAATATTAAAGTTTTAGTTTGGAAAAGATTATCTAAGTTGGATATATAAACAGACAAGAAAAATCAACTATAAACATAAAATATAACACTTATCATATAATTTCAGTCAGCATCGATATCAAAGTAAGTTAGCTTTTTTAGCGTTAATGAGTCGAATTAGTTTTTAACACTCGAAACTTATTGAATATTGAAATTTTATTTTGAAAATGAAAATATCGGTTGAATTTAAAATATGATAATGATAAATCAACCATAAAATAAAAAAAAAAAAAAAAACCACACTTATTGTATGATTTCAATCAATGCTAGTCAATGTAAGTTAGCATATTTTTAGTGATGGTTGAAAGGTCAAATCAAGTTCTTGAAGCTCAAAACTTGCATGAATACTACGTCTTAATCTTTATATATAACATCTTTTTATTGGATTTAATAACAAATAAGTAATTTCAAAAATAATAATAATAATAACAAATAAGTAAATCAACCATCAAACAAAAAAAATCACATGTTTCACACGATTTAACGTAAGTTAATGTCTTTTAATGTGAACCAATAGGTCAAATGCAGTTTTTAACCCTTGAAATTTGCATGAAAATTAAAACTTTATTTTGAAAATAAAGATTTCAATTGGATTTACATAAATTAACCATATAATCATAAAAATTACACTTTTTACATCACCATAAATAAGAAATCCAAAAAAAACTCCAAAAAAATGGTTAATTTGTTATATATATATCAATGAAAATCACTTTAAAATTAATCTAAATCTTTCATTTAAATGAAATCAAGTAAATTATTATTATTTTTTTAATACACCTAGATTTTATATAAATTCGAATTATATATATCTAAATTTTAATTCATTCCACATAAATCCGACCTAAATATATTTAGAATTTAATAGAATTTATTTAAATTTAAATTAAGTACATCTAAACTTTTCAAATGGTATAAAAATTTGAAACTTTATTTTGAAAATAAAGTTTCAATTGGATTTAAAATCAGACAACATAAATTAATCATAAAATCATAAAAATTACACATTTTACATCAACATAAATAAGAAATCCAAAAAAATGTACAGGAAAATGGTAATATTTGTTATAATTTTTTTTTCCTTAATGAAAATCACTTTAAAATTCATTCTAATCTTTAATTTAAATGAAATCTATTGAAATTACTAATTTTTTTAATACACATAAATTTTATTGAATTTTATATAAATTTAAATTGAATTCACATAAATTTTAATGGATTTCATCCAAATTTGAATTAAATATATTTAGAATTTAATAAAATCTACTTAAAATCTGAATTAAATACATCAAAACTTTTTAAATATTATAAATTTTAATAAATTTTAGATTAAATATACCTCCTAAGTTTTGATTTCAACGATAAAACGAGTGCAAAAAAAAAGTGCAATTATATTGTCGATAGATTACTGCAGCTGTGCATCTTTCTATTCACAGATTATTAGATCACAATGGTGTGTACTCTATCTAATTAAAAAGAAACCCGAATCTTAAACAAGTTGATAGGAATTCCATCTCAGCTAGCTGTCCATTCTAGCTTTCTTTAACCAAACTGGCCTCCTCATCTTAATACACTATAAAAATTCAATAAAATATATCTTTTTATTAAAAAACTAAAATATATCTTTTTTTTTACACTAATAAATAACTTTATCTTTTTTTTTTTTTTTTTACACTAATAAATAACTATAAACATTTATTCCACGTGACTAAAAGTTTCTAAAATGATTAGCATTGTTGTAACAATCGAACTAAAACGACGTCAGATCATCCGATCCCGAATATCTAAAAAAGTCCCCATCACCAACACAACCTACCAGACCAAACCAGTGCCCACAAATATCGCAAACAAGAAAAAAAAAGGTTGTAGCCGCAAGTCAAGACAGAGGCCCACCAACCGCCACCGATGGGTCTAACCGTCACGCCCGGACCGGAACCCGACTCCGAATCGTCTCTCCTCCTGGCTGCCTCTCCCCAGAAGGTACCGGAAGACACATTCCACTTGGCGTACATAATATACTTCACTCTCGGCCTCGGCTTCCTCCTCCCATGGAACGCCTTCATCACCGCTGTCGATTACTTCTCCTACCTCTACCCTGACGCCTCCGTCGACCGCGTCTTTGCCGTCTCCTACATGCTCGTCGGCCTCTTCTGCCTCCTCATCATCGTCTTCTACGCCCACAAGTCTGACGCCTACGTCCGAATCAACGTCGGTCTCGGCTTGTTCGTGGTGTCCATGTTAATTGTGCCAGTCATGGATGCGGTCTACATCAAGGGTCGGGTCGGGTTGTATGACGGGTTTTATGTCACTGTCGGGGCCGTTGCGCTTTCGGGTATGGCGGATGCGTTGGTGCAAGGTGGGTTGATTGGAGCTGCTGGAGAGTTGCCTGAAAGGTACATGCAGGCTATTGTTGCAGGGACTGCTGGTTCTGGTAATTTTTTTGTTTTTTGTTTTTTTAAATTTTTGTGTTATTACTAAGTAAAGGTTGATTAGAGCTTTTATTTTTATTTGAAGTTTTGTTTTGTTTTGTGGGTTGATGTTTTTGCTATTGATGACTTGTTATTTTGGCTAAAGTTTATATTTTTGAGTTTATTGGTTGTGGTCAGTGGGATTTCTCTGTTTAGATCATATTACAGTCTCTTACTTTTTCTGTGTTCATTTTCCTTTATGTTTTGTGCAGGAAACCGGATTTTGGTTTCCTTTTTCATCTTTATGGTTTTTTGTAACTGCGTGGTTTGATCATGAATCTAATCGGTTAAGCTGGTAGTTCATGTAGATTATAATGAACTCAATTTGCACATGGTGGCTTTGATTGTCTTTTGTTAGATGCGTCGTTGTTTAGATTTTGGTAAACTTTGAATGGAAAGTCTTTAAGTAAACTCTAACTTGATGAATACTTTGAGTCATTTTGAAGCGTCTTCTGCTCTCAATGCAGCTTAGAGATTAATTGGCCCTTTAATTTGAGGGTATTTGTGAATAATAGCTTTAGGGAAGCTCTATCTTAAAAGTATTATGTAGAGGATCGGGATGATTTTTTGTGTTTGGTAGAATAGCTACGAGCATACTTAATTAGGGGTATGGTACTTTTTAATATCTCAATTATGGGATGCTAACTCTTTAGATCGGGTGCCATCATTGCTGTGATATTTCTCCGGATTTCAAGTTTATATGCAATGTATGGTGTGCTTGTTATTAAACAGCTGTGGAGTAGCATTAGTTGCTGTATTTTGTGAGTTGAAGACGTGTGATATGGAAGAAACATAACTCTTGAAATTGTTGAATGCAGGGGTGCTTGTTTCAGTTCTACGGCTCTTAACCAAAGCTGTATACCCACAAGATGCTCATGGTCTAAGAAAAAGTGCAAACCTCTACTTTGCTGTTGGAATTGTGGTTATGGCCATATGCATCGTCCTTTACAATGTTGCACATAGACTTCCAGTTATTAAGTACCATCAAGACCTAAAGATTCAGGCTGTGAATGAGGAGAAAGAGGCACAAGGTTCCATAACTGGGGCTGTTTGGCGATCAACTGTTTGGCATGTTGTTGGGAGAGTCAAGTGGTATGGACTTGGGATCCTCCTTATCTATGTTGTGACATTGTCAATATTTCCAGGGTATATAACTGAGGATGTGTACTCTCCAACTCTTAAGGACTGGTACGGGATCATCCTGATTACTGGCTACAATGTGTTTGACCTGGTTGGCAAATGTTTGACTGCGGTTTATCTCCTTCAGAATGAAAAGGTTGCAATTGGCAGTTCTGTTGCGAGATTGTTGTTTTTCCCTCTATTCTTGGGGTGCTTGCATGGCCCCAAATTCTTCCAAACAGAAATTCCGGTGACAATATTAACCTGTCTTTTGGGGCTGACGAATGGCTACTTAACAAGCGTCTTAATGATTATGGCACCTAAAGCTGTACAGTTGCAGCATGCAGAGACTGCAGGAATTGTAATTGTATTGTTCTTAGTTATAGGTTTGGCTGCTGGGTCAGTAGTAGCATGGTTTTGGGTCATCTAATCCTCATGCAGTTTGTATGATATATCACACTATCAGACCTTCTTTTATTGTTTGAATCTTTCTATGTGGCTTTAGATTCTTGTCCTTGTATTTTCTATTTGTAAAGCTTTGTAAACTGAATTGTTGAATACATCATTTTCTCCAACTGCATATAGAAAACCTTGTTGATTTCAAAAGCTATCATTTCTAAGGCTGAAATGATTGTTAACTAGGTGGTTGCTGGATCTAGCTCTATCTAGGAGAAGAAGGTCAGTGAAGCTACCGGGTCTAGATGGAAGAAGCAGGTCACTGAACAGGTAAAGCTGCCAATTAAAATACTGTCTACTGAACTTTCTTTTGGTACGGTCGTACGGACTTTCTATTCCGCCAATATGTTTTAAACCCGGTTGATTGTCTGGGTCATATATTGTTAGCTTGGAAATGTAGCTCCACTCTGCTTCCTTTGCCTCGTCTTTTTAACGTAATGACCCACAGTCCTCCCTTAACTGAGCTTGGCCTCGCAAGATCTTTGGTAGATGCCAGCTTAAAAATGTTCCTTAATTGAGCTTGGGCTCGCGAGATATCTTTGGTAGATACCAGCTTAAAAATGTTGTTTTCCACATTCTAGCTACCGCTCAATCAGATAGAGCAATTACAATAGTCTTTGCATAATCTCATTTGTCGTAACCTTTAAACATGTTATGAATGGTCTTATAACGGACCCGTCACTTAAATGCTGGTATGTAATATAATTGGAAATTTTCAATTAATTATATATTAATTCTTTTTTTAGTGACGGGCCCACCGCAACAAGAACATCCTATCCAAAATTTTTGCACTAAAGCATGTTTAGCACGTGTGAAATGAAATTGATTGAATTAAAATGAAAAATTATTGTTTCATATTTGATAGAAATTGATATTATATTATATTTAGTGTACGTTGGAATTATAATGAAATAAAATTAATTTAAATATTTTATAATATACTCAAAATTAATTTTTATAAAATGCTTGAATTTTTTTTTTTTTTTTTTAAGAAAGTAAAGATGGAATGCTTATTTTCAAACTCATTAAATTCTTCCAATTTGGTTGAGAATGAGCAATCCTATGAGATAAGAATTTAAAGGAGTTTGAGATTGGGTTTAAAATTTCATTCATTGCTCTCCAAACATAAGATTTAAGAGTTTGAGGTATTTTGAATCTCAAATTCATTTCAAATCTTATGTTCCAAACATAACATTAGGCTACGTTTGGCATGCAAAATTGAATTAGAATAAAGCGGATTGAAAAATTATTATTTTATATTTGATATAAATTAAGATTATATTAAAATTATATTATATTAGGTTTGATGTAAGTTGGAATTGAATTAAAATAAAATTAATTTAAACTTTTTTATTAAAATTAAAAATTTTGAAAAAAAAATTGGGATGAAATGTTTATTTCCAAACCCATTAAATCCAACCATTTTGGTCGATAATGAGTATTCTTATGAGAAGAGAATTTGAGGGGGTTTGGGGTTGATTTTGGAATCCCCATCCATTACTCTTCAAATATAGAATTTGAAAGTTTGAGGTATTTTAAATTTCAAATTTATCTCAAATTTCATGTTCTAAATATAACTTCAAGAAAACTGTACATCTACTTATAAATATTACTTTAAAGGTCAAATTTTAAAAATTTTTTCCTTAATCGTTAATTGCACTAAAGTACTTCGAATTCTTCCCTTATGCCTATGTGCAAAATTTCTTTAACTTTCTGCCACTGCTTAATCAAATAAGCTTTTGCTACTTTCCCTATTTATTGTAACCTTAAAATACTTTGTGAGCCCTTTCATCATTAACCTGTCATTTAAGGTTGACACACAACAACTATGAATTTTCAATCAATTGTACATTAAACCCTTTTTTTAGTGATGGGCCCATGACTAAACCATTCTATCAAAAATTTACGCTAATTATAGAGTTATAGGTTGTCAACTTCCTTCAAAGGAATTGTACTTGTGCTTGTCAATTTTACTTTCCAAGTCAATTTTTTAATTTTTATATTGGAGGATAAATTGTATAAAATATCCTAGATTTTTTTCCTTCCGTGCAAAAATTCCCCAACTTTCCTGCTGCCATTCTGTCTATAGATCATTTGCTATATTCTTTACATAACTCAATTACTGTTGTTAACAAGTAAAATTGTTAACGAGGGCCAGTAACTCTTGTCCTGGACATGCATTTTCCTCGAAAGCTGGCCTAGGAAGGTACTCCTACGTGGGTCATTAAAAAAAGGAAAAATCTCAAAAAAGAGACTATGACATATGAAAATATATTCATTTTACAACTTGTTATTTTATATTTATCTAAGATATAATTTAACATTAATATAAATATCCAAAATATTTTCTGAAGATATACGAAAGAATGATAATATTTATGATAGTTATAAAATTCGTTAGATTAACATGGTTTACCATTTAACTCCAGGAATAAAAAGAGGAAAATAATAAAAAATTAATTAAAATATAAAAAAATATTAAATATTAAATATAAAATCATAAAATATATATAACCTTTTTCCTCTCAACTCTCTCTTGATAGCTTCTCCCTCCATCTCTCCTATTTTCTCTCTCTATCTCCAACGATCCCTTCTCTCTCTTCTCCATCTTTGGTTGATGATGATGGTAATGGAATCTTGATGGCCACGACATGACCTGGAGACCCTCCACTGCCATTTGTTTGATTGTTTGGGTTTTTTTTTTTTTCATTATTTGCCTTTATTGATCGATGTTTCATTGGCGGGTTTCCAACGGTGAATCCACCAGTGAAGACCTCCAACCACCTTTTTTTTTTTAATGATGTTTGCTGATGATTGTGGGAGTTTGATGATTGTATTTGTGGGAGATTATTGATAAAAAATTTGGGTTGATGTTGAAAGTTAATGGCTGATGATAAGAGGTTGAAGGTTGATGATGATGATGTTCATGACTTGTTCATTTGTTTCTCTATGAGATGTACGATAGAGATTAATTTTTATTAGAATATGATTTTTTATTTTAAAGTATTATTTTTTAAAATTTTTTAATTTTTAAATTTAGTGTATTGATCTCTACCGTCAATCTCAAGCAATATTGTTTTTATTGGACAGTGAAGATAAGTTTTTATTAATTTAGAATATTTTGTTTTAATATAATATTTTATAATTATTTTTTTTAATAAAAATCTTAGGGGTAAACAAGTCTTTTTACATTTTTTAAAACTTTTCTGTTAATTAGGTAATAAAATTGGGATTTTTGATAAAAAAGAAATAGTGGGTGATAAAACAGTATTGTTTCATAAGTCAGGTGATTTTTTGAGATTTTATTTTAAAAAAACCAATTAGATTAGGTAAAACGGAGGGTACGATTGTAATTTCATTAAGGGGAAACCGTAATGCAAACAACTTGAAGCGGGAAAGCAAGAATCAGCTGTCTCTGGGTTCAAAATATCCAGAACAAAGCCATCAGCTGTCTTAGCCCCCCAGTGGAACTAATTTAAGCCACTAGCTTGAAGACAAGTCAATTTGACAATGATGGTATTCTAACGGGAAAGCAGAATGAACGACTAAGATCATGAGAGAATATGGGCATGGAGAAGGCAAGAAATGGCGGCTCGAAGAGTGTTTGGGTTTGGGGAGTCATGAAAGCCCAACTTGATATTACCACCTATCCAGCTCTTTGGAAGTCACCAAGGAAAGCATATAAATACCAAGTTGTGTGACGGAAAAGGCTAAGTTCCTCTGCTCATTTTATTATTGGACTGTTCTAAATGTTCTCTCTTTAGAGATGTTTACTGGTGTAACCTTGACTTGGCCATCCAAGTGTGTTTGCCGATACCTCGTCGGCATCACTTTTGACTGGTTTGATTTCTTGCGCTGCATGTGAACAACATTTTCAGCAGAGAGGCACAGCTCCAACACACTTGCTGGGGCAATCTTGAGAGGAACATAATCGATTTTGGGCTTGTTAGTACTTGTTGATTTTCATTTTAAAAGGTGATCTAATTTTGATTGCTTTCCTTTATGGGCGGTCTTACTATAAATCTATCATTTAAAATTCGAGATACAATTTAATTACAGATTTTTAATTAATCATATATTACTTTTTTTAAAGAAGACAAAACCATTCTATCCAAAATTTACTGTAGTTACAGACTTGTCGGCCGTCAACTTTCCTTCATGTAAATTGTACTCGTGCTGTCGTGCAGTTGTGCTTGTTAATTTTTTAATATTTTATTTTATTTTTACGTATATTGTTTTGGCTTTTGGTTTCAAAATGATTTTACCGCTTTGTTCGGTAAATAAATACGGTGACTAGGACGGAGAGTGGGATAGAAGTTGGCAGATAATAAGACAAAAGTTGTTGGTTGAAACGTAATCTTGGCAGCCTAGCTTCCATATAAAAATTTTTCAGTCAAATTCAATCCATTTGTCGGATACTCCAGAGACGGTAGTTCAACAACACGAGAGACTTCACTGTCCTTAACCCAACCCAAGTACTTTTGACTTCAGGCTGTGGTCTGTTGACGCCTTCAACCTAGCCCTATCTTATTAATTAATTAATTTCTTTTTCATTTTTTTTGAAATGAATCAATTTCTTTTTCAAAAAATAGCACAAATAAACTTGTTCATTTTTACCACACAGCAATATATATATATATATATATATAATATTGAAAAAGAAGCATCTTATAAGGACGAGCAAGGGCATGGGCGTCTAGTTAAGGACAACATACCAGACTAGTCACGAGGAGAGAGAACAAAAGTCCTTATTTTTCAACTTGGGGAAGCGTGTTCCGTGCCCTTAACAAAAAGGCTCTCTTAAACCGGCAAAACAACGTCACGCACGCTCTCTAACAATAAACAGAACACTTTTCAGCGAAAAACGACACCGTTTCCCTACCCTTCTCCGTCGTCTTCTGAGGCCATTCGCGTCATTTCACTCTTCCAAAGACGGAAAAAATAAAAATACCACACTGCACACAGTCTTTCGAGAGTCCCGAGAACAGACCCAAATCAAATGTCTCGGCTTCGGTTCTTCTACACATACTCTCCCAATCAAAACCACTCCTCCTCCTCCTCCTCTTCCTTCTTCTTCTTCTTTATCTTCTTCTTCATTTGCTCATTCTCTCATTATCTTCTCTCTCGCTTACCAGAGCCTTCGATCTACCGTTGCTCCTGCCGTTGTTCGAGTCAATTTAGCTGCGTTGTCTTTGTATGATGCGGCTGGCGACACTAAATTGAAAACGCTTTCTTGTCACTTTATTTCGTTCGAGTTCGAGAAGACTGCGTTGATGGAGAACAGCAAAGGCGGCCGTGACGCCGACCTCGCTGAAGGCAGTCGCGCCAAGCCATTCGAAATCGATCTAAACGAGACTCCGGTCTGTTCTCCGAGAGAACTAGTCATTGTCGCCGCCGACAGGACGACAGCTGGCCGTGTCGGTCTTCTCGACATCAATGCGATGCCGCCTACCGACGAAGAAACTACTGAATTTGAAAGCTCTAGGTATGATTTTAACAGTTTATTTAATTTTGATCTTTCAAGTTTAAATTTTTATTGTTCACTTGTAAAGGATTTTTTAATTTTAATTTTAATTTTTTTGAATGTTTTGTGCATTTGAGCTGTTCTTCGTTTTGTTGTTATACATAATCCTGCTTGTCTAACACGGAAACTGAGACTTTGGTTTGTTTTGAGGGCAAGTAAATAAATGCTGTGATGGTACAATTCATTAGTTGTTGAATACTTGTTATCTATATATATTTTGGCAATGGAATGCTTTAGTTAGGTGATTAAATCTTTTCTTTTCCGTGAGGGAGTGTTTTGATTGTTTGGTCATCATATACAGTTTCAATTTTTTTTTCCCTGCCATTTGATTTTGATATATAGCTTAATTGTTTAGCATCAGAGTTCTGTAAGAAAATTATACTCTTCTGGCTTGTTTTAGGGTGTGTGCTTTGCGTGGTTCTGTAAATTACGGTTTGAACAAAGCCCTGGAGACAGGTTCAAATGTGTTGTATGAGTGGAATCGACTTAATGTTATGATGGCATCTGGCAGTATGATAGGTTTTGTTAGATCAGGGGTTGAAAATGTAGCACGAGAGAGAATGAATTTTGGTAGAAATTTGAGTGAGACAGATCCATGTTCTGTGGTCATGAACAGGCTGTGATCTACTGATACTTCAATGGCATCATATAAGAATTACCATCCTGTTGATGGAAATAAGTCTGATTCAGTGTTTGATGTTCCGTCCGATTGTAGGTTTGTGTCAAATTGCCATTCTCTGGAGCCTCAGAATAGAAGCGATGGGTTTGCTTTGATGCAGAAAGGTTTGGATTTAAACCAAATAAGAGAGGATTCCTTCATATTCTCACAAGTCAAGAACTACAAAGAATGTCCAGAAAGTTTGAACAGCAGTTTTGGGTTCAAAGAAAGTCAGGCATACAAGTTAAAGAGTAATCTGAGAGTCACACCGGCAAACTCAGAGGCAAATGGCAGTTGTGATCCTTTGCAAGTAAGTTTGTACTATTTTTATTAATTCTCATTTGTTTTTACTTTTATTGAATAATTTGCTAATATTAGGGATTACAGTTCCATATGTTGATTTTTACGATCAGTGCTTTAAACTTGCTTTTGGACTTGATATATTATTTAACTCTCGCCAGGTTGGACTTCCAGTTCAGTTTGAAGACTTTTGTATTCTAGCAGTGGGTGAAGTTGATCCACGACCCTCTTATCATAGCACTAGCCAGATCTGGCCTGTAGGTTACAGGTGCAGTTGGCATGATAAGATTACTGGTTCTCTTTTTGCATGTGAGGTCACTGATGGTGGTGATCATGGTCCACTTTTTAAAATTAAACGATACCCATGCTCTGCTCAGCCCATCCCTGTTGGGTCAACAGTACTCTTAAGGCCGAGTTTTAGTTCACATGATGGTAAATGCAAAGTAGATACGGATAATACAGTTTGTCTAGATGATGATGAATGTACAAATATTCATATGTTATTTTCAGATGACAGTCCTCCATACTTGGAATCTAATGCTTTATTAGATTTTAGAAACGATTTTGATGAGGCTCATACTTCTGAAACCAAGAGAAGTTTGCAACCAAAGTCTAACTGCCCTTCACACCATGGTAGACCTACAAGTACTTACAATGAGCCAGAGGATAATATTGGTGAATTCTTAGTGGAAGCGAGATCGTCATCTGCAGTATGGGGAATGGTGTCTCAAACTCTTGTACATGCTTGCCACAAAGCATACGAGCAAACCGGTGTGTGTAAATTTTATTGTAAGCACGATCAACTTAGAAGGTGGTCATCATGCTTTGTCTCTGTGAATGAGGAAGCAACTGAAGATTCGGATTCACTGGAAAAGTTTTGCTCTGTGTCTGGTCCTGTCAACATCCCACATGTTATCAGAAACAACGATGAGCTTGACACTTCTTGCAAAGCGCTGGTGAAATGGTTAGGGCAGGACAGATTTGGACTAGATGTTGAATTTGTCCAAGAAATCATTGAACAGCATCCTCGGGTTTACTTATGTGCAGAATATATATTCTTGAATAGAAGGAGTCACGAATCAATATCACAAACTGTTGGTAGTGGATTCCTTCGTGTTGCAAGGAAAGGTCGTTTGCATGAGAGAGAGGCAGATATTAGCGCACTCAGAGGTTGTAAAAGGCCAAAGGAGGTTGTAATTGAAGACCCTATGATGAAGTCTTGTTTCTTTCCTGGAAAACCATTAAGCTCAAAGCTTCCAACAGAGTTAATAGGAGACGTTCTTCAGGTATGGGAATTACTACTGTCAAGTATAATGAAAACTTATAGCAGTCTAATAGAATTTTTTTTTTGTCAGGTTATGCATTCTTACTCTTTCTATTTTGCTTGTTTAGTCCTGGGAAATACTGTGGCGTTTTTCTGAAGTTTTGGGACTGGAGGAACCTCTATCATTTAAGGAACTTGAAGAAGAACTGATATATGGTCATTCCTCTACACTTAGAAGTTCTTCATCTTCAACTGTTCCCCAGGAAAATGAACATGTATGTGTTGATATGGAAAATGAGTCTTTAAGGGAAGCTGCCTATGTTAAACAGGCATCTGACACCAACAGCAGAGGCAGAGGTGTAGCTTTGGTAACTGTTCTTTGCTCTCTGCTGAAAATTTTACTTGGTGAGCTTCAGTCCAAGGTAGCTGCTTTTGTTGATTCTAACTTTGATGGTGGAGAAACTAAGTCAAGGAGGAGAAGGAAGAAGGATGCAGACAACTTGTTTACTGCTAAGAAAGTTATGCTTGATTTGCTCCCAATAAATGGACTTACTTGGGCAGAATTAGCTCGGAGATATGTTTTGACTGTCTTATCAATGGAAGGCAACCTTGATTTTGGGGATTTTGTGAGCCATGAGAATGGTAAAGCATTTCAGTGTTTACAAGGTGAAGGTCGAACAACTCGCAGTTCGCTTCCTGGAGTGGCTGGAATGGAAGCTGATGCTCTGGTAGATTGACTTTCATTTCTAAAACTATATTGTTATAATGTCTTAATTCTTGAGTTTATGAGGTAAAATTTTTCTTATATTATCTGCAGATGCGACTGGCTAGATATTTAATGTTATTTTGCTATACTATCTTGTTCCAGTCTTAACCGTCTACATACTTAGCGTGCTGTATTCCATAATGGAAATTTTAATTTCACAAGCCACTTTGTCAATCCTATTCTGCAACCAAGGGAGCAGGAGATCAATGTGAAGAAATTTTCAGTTGCAGCAATATTGATGGTCGGATCAAATATTGATCAGAATGGGATAGTAACTTTCCAAATTATTGAAACAGATTGTGAAAATTGATAATAGCATTCTATCATATAAATCAAACATAGGCGTGCTTAGTAATATTTAGGTCTAAAATCAAACTATTAGATCTTGACTAATTACATCTTGTGGTTGATATGTTAACCCTTCTAAATGTGTGTAACGTACAAGTCCTCTTTAGAAAGGATGTCTTATTCTGTTATCCAGTTTAACATGGTTATTGAGTGATCATCTATGTTTGTGGCCAAGTGCTACTTGAAGCATTGATGATAGGTGAAGCTTGTGAGAAAAGGAGGATATGAGTGTGGAAGAGAGTTGGTGTTGGAGTCATCGGTGTTGGTTGGGAGAAGAGAGAGTTGACTTGGTGAGAGTTTGGTTGGAAGAAGAGAGAGTCGGCTGCTTGGGTTAGTTTGGTGTGCGATGAAGAGTGAACACTGTTGAACAACAGAGAGTCTGCTGTCCAACAGCTTCTTTGTTTTTTTTTTTTTTTTGTTTCTTTTTTAAGTAGTAATCACCAAAACAGAGTCGTTTTGGGTTCTCCAAAACAATGCCGCTTTAATTTATATTTAAAACTTAAAAAAATAACCAAAACGGAGCCGTTTTGGGGAGTCCAAAATGGCGCCCTTTTGGACAGAAGATAAAAAATAATAACAATAATCTTTGTGATGCCTAGCCGCTGACAATAATCTTTGTCAGCCTGCTGCCTATGCAGGACCCTCCTAGGACCCCGGATTAGGGGGTTTTGATGCCTAGGCAGCTTCCAAATCTGATTTTTAAACACTAAATCAAACTATCAGATCTTGACTAATTACTTCTTCTGATTGATATGTTAACTATTCAAAATGTGGTTACACATTAAGGTACAAGTTCTCTTTAGAAAGGATGTCTTATTCGGTTATCCAGTTTAACATGGTTATTGAGTGATCATCTATGTTTGTGGCCAAGTGCTACTTGAGGCATTGATGATAGGTGTAGCTTGTGAAAAAAGGAGATTACGAGTGTGGAGAGGGTAAATGTCGCCTAATTATATAGGTTATTATTGTCACTCTAAATCTCCTGATATTGTTAAGATATGGATGATTTATTAGTGATTTGAGAAAACACTGCACATTTCTGAAAGATTTGGCATCCTTTGTCTCTGTCAGATGTTTTCAGTATCATGTCTCACTTGAGATACTGACTGCAACTTTGCCTCGATCAGTTAAACAAATGGCTGTTATGTTTTATATATGTATTAGCTTTCTGTCCAAAAATTTAAATTGGTTGCGCGCCTGGATGTCTCAATTTCTGTGTTGACTGTTGAATTCTCTTAATTTCTTAATTTCTTTGCATGCTATGCCTTTCCTTTTTTCTCCTCATGTCGCAGCAATAAAGTTTTCTCTGTTTAGATTCTATTTTTTTATCCCTATGTTCCATAAGCGTTGGATTCAATGGGAATACACATTTAAAGGAGACTGCATTATAGGAGAAATACCTTGTGGCATTACAATGAGATGATCTTATACATTATTGGTAATGTATTTGGAAATTCAGTAGAGTTCTCTTCCTCAAAATCTGTACAAGCGGTCTAGTTTGTGGCATCCCAGTTTCTTAAAATCTTATTATTTCTTTTTCTAGTTGAATATTGGTTTAATCTCATGATCCTTTCCTCCAGTCCCATGGAAAAACAAGTTTATAAGGCCCATCGATCTTTGTGATTGTGATTTGTAATCAGAATGTCTGTGGGCTTGCCTTTGGCTTTTCCTTATAGTCCACAGCTCCATGCCTGATCTGGTCTTACTTTGATTGTATGCTGTTTCTTTATAAGTAACCACCTGGCAAGCTGCATATCTATGTGGTTGCTGAAAATTGGAGACAAATATAAATTAAGATAATGAGTTGAGCTCAAGTTTCATATTATATTCAGCTATTCTATCGAAGCTTGATCGGGTAGAGTAGAAAGATTGAAATGTCTCCAGAAGGCTAAGTATACCAATCTTATAGTCGAAAACAACCTCCATACATGTACCGGACATTACTTTTGCCTATAGTAAAATTAAATACAGCTCAATAGCAGTTGTAATATACTCACCAATTACATTATAGAACCACACTATTAGGATGAGTTTGGTATTTCCTCATACTATGCTATATAGGCAATCAAACATAAAGCTCCGGCTTCAGATTGGATCACTTTGGCTGGCAATCAAGTTTGAATAATCAATTGACAAGCATGTCATTATACTAGTCCTAATTTTATGTGAAACCAAATTTAATTTTATTAATTCCATGACTTGTTCTTGATCTAAAATTCAGTCAAAAGTCCCCATTTTTTTTCACATTGAATTTTTTCCCTTTCTCATATTGACCTTGCATCAAGTTGGATTTTTTGGCCTACAGCTCATATACCAGTTGTATCATTATATTCATAATATCTAATTCAGTAATTTCTTTTTTTTTCTTCAAGTGCTAACATTTATTGCTGCTTTCTCAATCATTTATTTGTATATAATTGTTATTAAAGTAATCATGTATTGCAATTTCTATCTCATTTACCCTCATAATTTCTGTACGGCTATTTAATTTTGATCTACAATTTACGTTCCTGAATTTTATTAATTTGGTAGTGGAAGCTTATTGAATTATGATTCTCTGATCGTTGTGATTCTCAGCTGCTTGCAGAGGCTACAAAGCAGATCTTTGGTGCATTAAAGAGTAAAAATGACATTGCAAGTGTTGATTACTATGAGTCTGATGCAATTGTTGGTCACCGAACAGTTAAGGTGAATGATAATGGAATTCCTGAGTGGGCGCAAGTTTTGGAACCTGTAAGAAAGCTACCCACTAATGTGGGAGCTAGAATCAGAAAGTGTGTCTACGAAGCTTTGGATAAACATCCGCCAGAATGGGCAAAAAAGAGATTGGAGCACTCGATCAGTAAAGAAGTTTACAAGGGAAATGCTTCAGGGCCTACCAAGGTGTGTACTGGCTGTATCTTTAAAGTCTAGAAAAGGAAAAAATATCGGTGTATAAATTTTCTACTAACTTATGTGGGGGTTCATGTTTGGATTTTTGTTCAGACTATCTGCTATATCTCAAGCATCCTGTAGATGCCAACTGATAGGACAATTCAGTCATGTTCTTAGATGTTTTCACTCAACATGTGACCGAACTTTATTGGGCTCCATTATGTGAAAGAACACATTTTAGCTGCTTAACTGGGTTTAATGAGTCTCTTTAATTTGCCATTTTATGCTGGCTTGTGGTTGGCAATGTTTTTTTCTTTATTCAGTAGCACATTTTGTCAAAATTTTGTTGAAACAGACTGCATCGCAGTCGCTGACATTTGTCTGTTTGATGATTTATTGAACTGTATATCTCAATAAATTAATATATATGTGCTGTCTTCTGTAATTTTGGCAATAATAAAATAACCTGTTAGTTGTTACCTTTATGATGCTTATAAAATGTTTGTTGCTCAAATATGTCTTGGAGCTGCAGAAGTGGATATATACATTTTACTTTATGTTATCTCCCAAAAAAAAAAAGAAAAAACAATTGCATCTACAATGACTGGAGAGTTGTATTCTCGCACAGTTGTGCTCATAACTCATTCTTGATTTGTTACAGAAAGCTGTTCTATCAGTGTTGGCAGACGTAAGTGGTGAACCTCAACTGCAGAAACCTAATCGGAAGAGAAGAAATAGAAGCTTTAGTTCTGTTTCTGATGTGATCATTAGGCAATGCCGAAAAGTGCTCCGTTGTGCAGTTGCTGCTGACGAAGAAAAAGTATTTTGTAATCTGCTTGGAAGAACACACCTAAATACTTCTGATAATGATGATGAAGGACTTATTGGATTTCCAGCCATGGTATCTCGTCCTTTAGACTTCAGAACTATTGATCTCAGATTGGCTTTTGGGGCATATGGTGGATCACATGAAGCTTTCCTAGAAGATGTTAGGGAGGTATGCTCTGTGTTACATAATATTTTCTATAAGTTGGCTTCAATGATTTATTTCAAGAGTTTACAAGATTCCTCGTTAACATTGCTGTATAAAACTTAAATCAATATTTCTGTTTGCTCTGATGCTTCGAGTTTGACAGTTGGAAAATTTTTTTATTTTCTTTTTTACTCGTGATGTTTGGCAGACATCTTATTACTTTGCCTATTTACTTGAAAGCATAAGCTAGTATGCTTATTTTTTGATAATGTTGTGTAATCAGATGATCAAATACGTTATCTTTCTCATGGTAGGTTTGGCATAATATACGCACTGCATATGGTGATCAGTCTGATTTGCTCCAGTTGGCTGAAAAATTATCTCAAGATTTTGAAGTTCTATATGAAAAAGAGGTTTGTTGGTACCGTTCTGCTTCCTTTAATTTCTCCTGAATACGTTTCCCCTTAGCTGCTATTTTTATTGTTACATTCTAAAGCCTCTTTCATAAAATTCCTTTATTGCTTCCTGTTATATGGGAGCTTCTGCAAACACCTCTATAGTATATACTATGGCTTGAAGCTTTCAACCAAGATATTGGGGGTTCTATACCACTTGAGGCTACATGTATAGGATAAATATTATGGTTCTCATTAATCATTGCATGTCAGGTTAAGAACTTTTGTACGATACCATAGAATCTTAATTCTTAACATAATTGATGTGTTAGTTTTTACATGATTAAAACTGGTGCAGGTTCTCAGCCTTGTCCAGAAATTTAGTAACTATCCCAACATAGACTCCTTAAACTCGGAGACCAAGAAGGAACTAGAAGATATATTTGAGTCAGCAAGTGAAATTCCCAAGGCTCCCTGGGATGAAGGTGTTTGCAAAGTGTGTGGTGTTGATAAGGACGATGACAATGTGTTATTGTGTGACACTTGTGATTCTGGGTATCATACATATTGCTTAACTCCCCCACTTGCGGGAGTGCCTGACGGAAACTGGTATTGTCCTTCCTGTGTTAGTGGTCATTGTAATGATCAGTACACTTCACAACTTCCTCAGGGCATTAGCCGTGGCCAGAAAAAGAAACATCATGGTGAGTTCAGTCATGGGTTTTTGGAGTCTCTATCCAATTTAGCTATGACCATGGAAGTGAGAGACTATTGGGAGTATACTGGCAGAGAGGTTTGTCCATGATCCTCTTCATTTGTATGTATAAATTTGATTGCATCTGTTACTAGTATATATGTGCGCTGTTATACCTTTGTTATGTATGATATATATTTTGCATTGTGCTGACAGTTTGGATCGTAATTCGTTCAAGCCTAAAGCTATTTGAGGAATACGTTCTTTTGTGTAGTTTATTTAAGTTTGACAATTATTTGTTGTTAAGTGGGGAAAAACAGTAGTATATGCCCCATCTTAAGTAATACATGAATATCTAAGCTCTTACCTCTGTTTCCATGAACTGTTGTTTCTCATTTTTTGTTTGCCCATAGTGTATGTGTCAAGGGACTCTTAAGTCTAAGCGCACTTCTTATTGATGATCTATACAATTCCTTAAGTCTTAAATCCCTTTGTTCTACTTTGTTCACTGTTTGCCATTATTATTGTGACATGCATTGGAATAAGTCTCACACTTAGTTTTATTTTCTTTTCCCATGTTCTTTTTTCGTTTATTTATTTTTATTTTCTTTTATGATGCAGAGGATATTCCTTCTAAAGTTTTTGTGTGATGAGTTGCTTAATTCAGCTGATATACGTGAACACCTAGAACAGTGTGCCTCCGTATCAGCTGATTTGCAGCAAAAACTGCGGTCACTGTATGTGGAATGGAGAAACTTGAAATTTAGAGAGGAAACCATTACTGGCAAAGTGGCAAGAATAAACTCAAGTGTCTTTGGTGGAGCTGGAAAATGTGGACCAGATGGGACAGCTAGTGTGCGTACAAACAATCGTAAATCTATGAGGCAGCCGCCTAGAGGAAGCAATCATTTTTCATCATTACCAAATGATCTGGTACTTCCAGAGGATCATCAGCAGTGGCATGGGGCAAATGATTCTAGAAAACAACCGTACTGCTTATATTCAGAAGGCAACTCAATGAAATATCCTTGTTATGTTGGAAATCGAGTTGGAGGGGCTCCTGACACTGATTTTCAATTACATCAGCAGTATGATAAGGACAACAGCTCAAGGATTGTTAATTCACCGAATGAGCTGCTTAGTTCTGCTGCTCAAACACTAAAGCATAACTGTGCAAGTGAGTTGTCTGACTGGAGTGACTTAAACAGAGAGCGAGAGTTACAGGAGGGTGCTAATAGTGGTTCTGTGCTGCCTAGTTGTGAGGTTCCACTAAGACATATTTCATCTGACACCATTAAAAGCCATGTGGCTGACCATATATGTGCTAAGGATGTAAATTGTGAAAATCAGCTTCCTAGCCATTGCAGCATTGTTCAGCCTGATATGAATGAATCACAAGGCCATGACATTGGGAGTGAACTTAAGAATTTGCAGGATGCAATTGCCTGCCTAGAATCACAACTAGCAGCAGTATCTCTGCGGAAGGAACCATTGGGACGAGATTGTGCTGGACAACTGTATTGGGCCTTCTCTAGGCCAGGTATAACTCCGTGGCTGGTGGTTGATGGGACTATGTTGCTAAAGGAAGGGAACATCACAGAAGAACATAGGGACTCGTTGGCTAATAATTCAACTTTGAATTATTCTCAATTTAAAATTGAGAATAAAGGCATTCCAGTATCATCTTCATGGTTTTCCTTTCAATCTGATGCAGAAATTGAAGAACTTGTAGAATGGTTGACAGATAGTGATGCAAAAGAGAGAGAACTGGTGGAGTCCATTTTGCAGTGGCGAAGAGTTGGAAATAAGGATTCGCATAAAGCTGGAAATTTTGTTCAAGATGAGAGTTCACTGGGTCTTTCAAATCACGTTAACAGTAGGACAACTGTAAATCCTAATGCTCTCACAACTAATGCTCTGGCTGCACTGGAAAAGAAGCATGGTCTATGCATGGAGCTGGAAGCCTCCAAAATCCCAATGAGGCAGTGTCAGTCTGCAGAATCGACTGGCATGGAAAGAATGTATCGTTGTGAGTGCTTAGAACCTGTATGGCCTTCTAGATGCCATTGCCGCAGGTGCCACCGGTCATTTTTATCTGGGCATGAACTCAAGGAGCATGATGATGGCATATGTAATTTGGGTGCATCTGCATCTCAGAACGGCAGGGATGGTGTGGGAAAGGAGAAGGGGATGGCAATGGGTGAATGTATATTCAAGAGAGTAAAGCATGAGAGTGGCATGAAGCTGTCTGAATTTTCTAAGGAGTTAGCATCTCCATATGACATTGAAGAGATAAGTGCTAAGTTTGTCACTGAAAGCTCTATTAAAGAGTTGGTTCAGGAAATAGGACTTATTGGTTCAAATGGTGTTCCATCATTTGTGCCAACCACATCTCCGTATCTCAGTGACCCTGCTTTGAAATTAGTTAGCTTGTGTAGGGGTGATGTGAATCAAGGTGATGAGTCCCCAGATTTGGAAAATTATTTGAAATGTCCAGTGCAGGGGAACAAGAATTCATGTATGAAACAAGATAGCATTTCCCATAATTCGATCAGGAGATGCATTGTGAGTGGCAATGATGAGGAAGTAGTAAAAATTAGAAGAATGAATCCAAATTTTTTACATGAAAAAAGAGATCTGTCTTCAAAATTTAGAAGTCCAAAACTGGGGATTGGTAATGATGCTTCCTTAAGACCCCTTATGGGAAAGAGTATTCAGATTCTTAGGCAACTGAAAATTAACTTGCTTGATATGGATGCTGCTATCCCGGAAGAAGCACTGAGATCTTCCAAGGCTTGCTGGGGAAAACGATGTGCCTGGCGGGCGTTTGTCAAATCTGCAAAGTCAATATTTCAGGTGTGTATGTTGTTTTTCTTTATATTTAAATACCCATTCCTGTTTCAAAGTGGGAGTCATAAAAACAAGGGTAGGGAATAGATTTTTGACTATACCTGTGCCTAAAAGATACATCACCAGATTGGGAATCAATAAAACAACTATATGAAAAGTTTCTGAATCGAATTACAATGTATTATCTTTCCAGAAAAAAAAAAAAAAAAACACCAAAAAACAGAGTCATGTGACAGAGCATTCATTTAATCAACTAATGATCCAAGTTCGAATCGTTTCCACTATAAGTGGTATAAAAAAAAATAATAAATACGATGCACTGAACTTGTGATGCTTCATTCTTTGTTACTCTTTTCCCCTCTGGTTGTGTTTTATGTAATCTAAGTAAAGTCAAGTCATATTTTTTAATCTTTTCACAGATGGTTCAAGCCACCATTGTCTTCGAGGACATGATCAAGACAGCGTTCTTGAAGAATGGATGGTGGTACTGGTCTTCACTCTCTGCTGCAGCCAACATTGCGACAGTGTCCTCTCTAGCACTTCGCTTGCACACCCTGGATGCTGCCATAGTGTATGAGAAGCCTTCTACCAACTCAGCTTCAGCAGAGATTTCTGAGCATGGCAGTAAGTCAGACACCGATACTCCACCGTGTAAAGAATCCACTGACCTGTCCAAACAGAAGAGCAAGTCAGGCAAAAGAAGGAAAGACTCGTAGGATAGTCATGTGGCAGCGTGTGCCTTCCTAGGCAAGAAACTTAAAACTGGAGTGACCTTACTTGTCGAAACTGTTAATGTGCCTGGGAAGGCGTGGCTGAAGATGAAACCTTGGTCCCTTGCTGCCTCCCTGTATTTATATAGAAGTTAGTCTTACATACTAGCCTAGATGTCCGATTGCAAATGAAGGGCATCTAGTTATAGAGGTTACAAATTATGCCGATAGTTCTGGTATAGTTGAACTTGTTAACTGACTGTCATTTTCTGGATAGTGTCAGTCAGTTAATGTAAGAAGCAGCTGTATATGAAGAGAATTTACCTGAAAGAAAAGAAATGGAAAGTTGAAAAGTTTATAAATGTAGTATTCTAATTTATTTCATTCCAATTTACAATACTAATTCAACCTCCTGCAAATTGTACATGTTTATATACAGGCTATGGTATTCATTTATTTAGAAGCTGAATCTGTGTGGTGGGGGGAAATAATAAGATAATGCTGGCTTTTTGCAATCTAAATTACTTCATTCTTCTACTGCAAAACATTGCAGTTAATTTAACTTGTACATCTAATTGAATTGAAAGGAAAACAAAGTGTATATATATATATATATATAGGTATGAATTTTCAACAAGGAATTGGACCAATTGGTTAACCTTCGTACCTTAATGGGGCTAAGGCATGATTGTAACCATAATCCACAATGCGAAAACAAAAATTAATTAAGATATTCACACGTAACTGATTGATCATGTGAGACTTGATTCAACCAAGATATTTCATAATTCAAATGACCAAACGATGTGATAACAGTACACAAAACTCTAGCAATCATAAATCACAACATATAACACCGCACGCAAACTAATATCAAAGATAGTTTAATCATACCTTGCAATTTTGGAAGAGGAACCAGGGGTGTTCCTTCAAGATTTTTCCCAAGTGATAATAGTTTTCCCATGCCACCCACTTTCAAGAATAGTTATCAACTTCGATAAATTCAAACTTTGGCCATGGATGATAAACCGTTTTAAGTTCATGGTAAAGAGGAGAAAAGTTGTCTCATCACTCTTGTGGCGCCTGCCTTATATAAGACAGATGGTAGAAATTGATAATCATAAAAGAGGTAGATGACGTAAGTGCATACTTCATTAATTTCGTCAATTATCATTAAAAAAATCTAACACGGTAAATTTCAGTATTAAAACCATTAAATCAATACTAACAACAGATACACCCAACAATAGCATTAACGAATCAATATGAAAACCGTTGAATTCGACTATACCATAA
Organism: Dimocarpus longan; assembly: GCA_022984855.1. Lineage (NCBI taxonomy): Eukaryota > Viridiplantae > Streptophyta > Magnoliopsida > Sapindales > Sapindaceae > Dimocarpus > Dimocarpus longan. Next base: position 20,908,864 of record CM041022.1, read on the forward strand.
GAGCATATTGAAACATAGTGAAAGAGATGTAAACCATGAAGTGTGGGATAAAATTACACTGATTACCAATACAATAATATCCACAGAGAACAAAATCAAGGGGTACATGGGAACTATGTGTACTACATCACAAACAAATAAGCCAACTACATGAGTAATCTTTACATCGAGGGACCGAGGTAAAGCCATATGCCATCCCCTCAAATTTTGAAAATTTTTACAGGTTTTGAAGATAATTAGCAAAGTACCATTCCATTTAAGTATTGTTTTCTCTTGTTCACTCTTCCACTTATCAAACATTTTAATTCCCAGCCTTCCAATTTCAAAGAAAAGAAAAATTCTTAACCTTCCAAATTATTATTATTATTATTATTATGTCATATGTTTACCATCACATCATATGTTTCTCTTCTACTTTCAACTTGTATTGGTTTGCTTTTATTTTTTATTTTTTTAACTAAATGACTGCTGTTTTTCAAAATATTTTATGACGGTATCCTACCCGAATTTCCTCTACAGGAACTCAAGCGATCCTACCTGGCATCCCACAAAATCCTTCTGGAATTTAGCTAGTATCACCAAAAGGATGACGTGGAGCAAACCCTTAAAATTTGAACATTTTCAAACATAAGAATTATAAATTCTTTAAACATTTATTATTTCTAAAATCACTGATTTTAAAAAAAAAAAATCTGGTAGCACAACGACTGTTTTTTTGAAATCCAACCTATAAAACACAAAACGCCTGTACACATTTAAAATCACATTTTCTTAACTTCTTAGTCTCAGAACCTCTTTCAATTTCACAATCAACTCAAACAGAATTCTAATTTAAAAGACGATCCAAAAACCATCGATTTACATAAAACAATTATGCATACATAATCACAAAACATAAGTGTATTAGTAGCTTCCAGAATAATATTTACAAAACATGCATAAAAACTTAAGAGATATGCATGTACATGATATTTTCAAACTAGAAACTAGTGTTGTGGCATCGCGTCTTCAGTCGATCTGAACGTCTGACGAAGCTCTTTCCGCTTAATGGTTCGTACCTGTACTTGGGGAGGATTTATATAAAACAGGAAAATGAGTGATGAGTATAAACTCAGTGGGTGAGTATACTTTAGGCTTTGAAATTTTCTTTCAAACTATATATTGATCCTCCCAAAATACTTGTGAAAACTATTAATTTATCTCAAACTGATAAAAATATAAATCAAACATATTTAATAAAAGTACTTTTGTTTTAAATTTATAATAATTTTTGTAACTTGTAAAAACTTTTTCTTTTTCTGATCTCACATCTAATGACATGCTTCTCTTTCCTAAAACTTGCATTACAAGGTAACCCAGGGAATCTCATCCTCATGTGACTGTACGTCTACACGTCACGAAACTCGAGCTATGGAATGCTACCTATATAGTCGCATGGATGCAAGGATTCTGGGGTCGTAATTCCCCCCCAAAAAGATATACGAATCTACACTACCGTATACATGCAGAGGGTGACACACTTACTCAAATTTCTTCCAAGTTAGTGACTCTCCCAACCAAATTACCATACATGCATACGGTACTACGGTCCAGTATAACTGGGGACTAAGGTAAACCAAAGGCATAAAAAATTACTTTTCAATATGCTTAAAACTTTCTTTTGTTTTAGTATAAACTTTATAATCGAAATATTTACGAAACAACTTTATCAAATCATTTCTATGCATGTATGTATATTATAAACTTGATAATTTACATTACTTTTGAATAGATACACTCCAACAAAACTTTAAAAATTATACATGCATGATAAAAATATAATGGTACGCTAGAAATTTAATTAAACATAATAACTTGGAATAATAAAAATAAACGTTGCATTAAAGTAACTTGAATACTAAAATGTACCTTTACAAATATCAATATTCAACTTATAAGTTCGTAAAAGTTTTGAAAATAAATCATACTCAGTACTTGCTTTCCAATTAGCAACCCACTCCTTTATGCTTTCCTTCCGATCACCGTTTCACCTATATTTTTAATACGAGTGAATTTTCAATTAGAACTTACACACGGATTAACATTTAACTTCAATTACGGAAGGATATCGAAATATCCGTTTTCAAGTCGTACTAACTTTAATAATTCGCACTTAATATCCATACGAAATCTTAACAACAACGCATCGGATTCACTTCAATTTAAGTCCAATTCTTATACTAATGCAACAAACGACGATTTGAAATCATTTTAACTATTTTAATCGAACTTAAACCAAACATTTTAACTATTTTAATCGAACTTAAACCAAACTTTTATACCATCAATCCTATTCAAATTTCTTATCGAATTTACATTCAAACATACTCACTATGGTGAAATTCCTAAATAACTTCATAAAACAATACACTTGTGAAATTTTAAAGAGTTTTGCTGCGAAATAACTTTTTAACAATCAATGAGCCTCCTATCAATTTCCATGCCAATTCTAACATCCAATCACTTCATGAAATTATACAAACCAACCAAAATAATTTTTTTGGCAGAAACATAGCATATTTATATACCAACTTTTGTTTTTCATTTCAACTTCAAAACTTGATATTTCAACACATTCAAATGCATGTAAATCATCTAAACAAATCAAACTCAAAACAACCATAAAACCTTTACTTTGACCGAAACCTTCATGCATCCTATAACAATTTTCTTTCAAGTTTAACCATTAAAATCCATCATAATCTCAACATATTTCATGGTGAAATCATCAAACAATATTTCAACCACAAACATCTCACTTTGGCCAAACTAATTCAAGCATATAACACCAAAATCTTCATCAATTATCTCACAAATTCACATACATCACAACCTCCATACTAATGAGGTTTCAAATCTTAAACCCAAACATAAATTCATAAGGAAGCTATAAATCCAAATTTTTTCATAAACCACTTCAAGAAAACTAATTTCTTACCTTATAAAATAAACTCCAAATGAATGGGTTTTGCTCCAAAACTTTTATGCAAGCTTGATGATCTTGAAATTCACATGAAAAGACTCTCAAAAGTTCAAGAAAATTTGCTACCTTCTTGGTTGATTCACGGTAGCACACACACATCTCTCACACTCTCTTATGACCGACCTCTTCTCTCCTTATCAAATATTTCTCTCTGTCCAAATACACCCCCCTTAGACCGACTGCCTTTTTTTTCCTTCTTGTGTTGACCGTTCAACATATGCTTATATCATTATTTTCTTATTTAATTTTTTCTTGTGTTTGATGTCTTGACCGAGTGAATAAACCTGGCCTCTCTTGCTTTACATTTTCTTCTCTTAGTTTTGTTTCCACTGTTGATCGAGTACAAGTTGTGTTCTCTTGCTTTCAATTCATCTCTTTTGATTTTCTTTTGTTTTGACCAAATGCTTATCATTTCTCTTGCTTTTCAATTGACTTTTCCAACTTATCCTTCACTTTTATCTTTTGGACCGACAGCTTTTGCAAATAACCATCTTGTTTCTTTTTTTTTTTTTTTTTTGGTACAAGACAAAAGCTTTAAAGCAAAGCTAAACTACTCTGACACTACGAGTCATTGCAAACCCAATTTTGTCATGCCACATAACATCTTCTAGCTCTTTCGGCATCTCGTCTAACCAATGGCTTCCAAGCAGAAACTTTTCAGCTAGGCTTGCTAACATATCTGCTACCTTGTTCGCTTCTCTGTAAACATGGCAGATGGACACCTCTCACTCTTGGTTCATCATCCTTTTGATACCCTTCACCAATTGAGAGTGACTATTAACATCATCACTCTTGTTGGTTATCATCTGTATTATGCAAGCACTATCAACTTCCACTTGCAATTTTCTTATACCCCCATCTCAAGCATACTGCAACCCCTTAAATAGCCCCTACAACTCCGCCTCCGTGATGGAACAAACTCCAATATTTATCACAAATCCACTTCTCTATCTACTTGTGTGGTCTCGAAGCAACCCCCTCAGCTTTGGCTCTCCTCGTACCCGAGCTAAAAGCCTCATCGATATTTAACTTGAAGTAGTCGCAATTTGGTGGAGACCAACTTATCCACTGTTCCTTCCTCTCACTTCGACTTTCCTTACGCAAAGTCTGAACTATCGTTGTTGCCATGCATCTTATATCTTGCACTATGCCATCAATTCTGCCCATTCTGTCGTTGAATAAAATCTCATTCCTCCATCTCCAAATTTTCCATATTGCCACTCCAAACAAAATGTCCAAATTTGGATTATCCATCTTGTTTCTTTCATTCAACTTTATATAATCCTTTTCTCTCGTCAACACTTGTCACTAATTGTTTTACACATGTCACTCTTTCAAGTTTTCTTTTTACCACTTGTCACTAATCTAATAATTCTTCCTCTCTTTGAATGTCAAGTGTCCTCTTTATCTCTATTTCATACATTCGTTTCATTCTTTTACGTTTTCGTGCTCGAAACTAATTCCGATCCATTTGAAAATTATACGAAAATTAAATTAACACTTCCGAAAATTCTACAAAAATTTCGATTAACACTTACGGTCACTCTAAAAGTTATTTTATATCACTTCAGAAATGAATCATTTCCGATCCTATTCGGAATTCTACTAAAATTCAATTTTCACATTCGGATATTCAAAATTATTTTATTTATCTACCAATACTATATACAGGACACTAATTGAATAGAGTACTTCTATCCAATATATTTCGAATCACTTAAAATCTTTTCGAATAGACTTATTTTCGCTCCGTTTTCGGTTCCATTAATTCTAATACTAATTTCGAAATTTTTTATTGTCAAGGTCTACTTTCCGCAAAATACTATTCATGCGGACACTTTTCGTCTGAAAATACTATTCACCAAAAGATACTATTCATCAAAATAATCGTTTCTAACAATTTCGAGGTCCGTCTTCAAAAAATCACTATTCACTCGAAAATACTATTCATCCGGAATTCACTATTCTAGAAATACTGGGTTTTACATTTATTTATATCATTTTAAATAGATTTGATAATTAATTAATAAATTAAAATTCTAAATTTTAATTTGTTTGCATCAAAATATTCATAATCAATTAATCCATTTTTTGTCTCATATTTACATAGTTTTAATTTATATAAAAAATCAATAAAACAACTTGAAAAGTATTAAAACAAAAATAAAAACTTTTGATATCTATGGTATATTGATTATTGAGTCATCTAGTACATGGTAACTCGTATTTACAGGACTTTGGTGCAACAAGATGAATCATCATCTTTTTAGAAGTTCGCATCTTTTTTCTTTTTATAAAGAATTCTCTTAATTTTAACCTTTTAATATGAATTTATAAATGTCATTCTTGTTTTTTGGTGAGGTACATCTCATCTATACTGACTTCACATGTTGCCCGTCCCTCAAACACTCACCCATTTTTTAATCAGATTGAGTTGCCAATTTTTCAACTTAACCTAGACTTAGAACAAAACAATTATGTGAAAACTTTTGGAATCGCCCCATATTGAACATGTAATACTACATTCTTTGTTACTCTTTTCCCCATTGGTTGTGTTGTATTTAAAGTAACTTAAATTTTTATTTCTTTCGCATACCATTGTATTGGAGGACATGATGGGGACAGAATCCTCGAGGAAGAGATGGTGGTACTGGTGCTCACTCTCTACTTGCAGCCAACATTGCTACACTCTGGATGCTGCCATTATTCATGAGAAGCCCTTCTGCCATTTCAGCTTCAACTGATATTCCTGACATGTTCGCAAGTTGGACACAGATCTTTTACATTGTAAAGTCTCCACCAAATGACACAAAAACCCATCAAGCCAGTTCCGAAGACTCCAGGTTTAGAACCAACTTACCTGTCCAAACATCAGGCAAAGACTTGGTGTGATAAATACGTGGCCGTGCATGCCTTCGTACGATACTAATTTCAATTTACCTTCCCTGACTTCTAATAGTAATTTCGACTTGTAATACATTAATTCCCTTTTTCATTCAAGAAAGAGACCTTGATTTCAAAAGTGAGGGAGATCCACCAGGAATTTTATTCTTATTTGTGTTAGTGCTCTATAAAATTTAGTAAATTGTGGAATCCACAAATCATGAATAGTATTCCTTTTCCTCCAAACTTTAATATAATTGTGGAATCCACAAAAATTAACTTTCACCACTAATATACTAAATTAAATCAATGTACAAGAGACATAAATGACAAAGGATTAGATAATGTCTAAAGAAAAATTTATAATCTGGAGGCAAACTTTTGCATCTGAAGAAACTCGATACTTCAAAAACTTGATGTGCATGAATATTAATCTGGAGGTAAACTTTTGCATCTGAAACTTGGTGCTTCATACTAGATAAAAAGAAAAAATGAAAAAGAAACTTGATACTTCAAAAACTTAATGTGCATTAATATTTTTAAAGTAATGGTGTTCTGAAAAATTGATTAGATGCGAAGAAAATTATATTTTTGAGACAATATGCGGTATTTGCATGTTTTATTCATTTTAATGTAATAAATATACATATTAATTCTATTTTTATGTATTTACAATTTTTTCTTCACTTTGTATAAAAAAATAAGAATGGAAATAAATAGAGATAGGTGGCTCCAAAATTGGTGAGTTAACTTTGTCATGATCAATTACTTCGAGATTCTAACGTATGATTTTTTCTTCACTTTATATATATATATAAAAAAAAGGTGGGGTAAAAATAAATATGAGATAGTTGGCTCCAGAATTAGTGAGTTAACCCTGTGATGATTAAGTATTTCGAGATTTTGACGTGTGAAACAGTATCTCCTAGTTACTAATTGACTCTAACTAACTCTACTTGGTTATATAAATTAAAAATCATTGTTGTGTTATAAAATTAAAATAAATGAATATAATAAAATTAATAATCATCAGGGGCTTAAAGAGAATTTATCACGGACTTGTGACAAATTTGCCAGCAAAAGTTGATAGCAGGAGATAACAGAGAGAGAGAGAGAGACGAGAGAAAACAAAAATAATAAATTAAACAAATACCAATAATTGAAAGAGAGATGAGAAGTCAGAAAAGCATTTAGTAAAGACACAAAAAGAAGGCAGAAGCATATTCATTATTGCTGAGGTTACACACGTATATATAGGCAAACTGAGTCGGTTTAACCGACTTAAACAAAATATTTTATATTATTATATTATTATAATGATGCATCCAGAAACTTTTATAACACTCCCCCTTGGATGATATCATTATAATATATTTAAAATTTTCTACCAATAAAATCTAAACAAAATATATTTTATGATCTGCTGGATCTAAAATATTATAATCTTCTGGATTTAATAATATTTGGATGTGCTTAAAATGACTGCCTCATTAAAAACCTTGTCAGGAAAACCCAATGGGATAAAACCTGATCGAAGGGAAAAAGAGTGCAGTGCACATATGTCCACATTGATTAATATACTCTCCCTGAAAAATGCTTCAGATATTTTAAATCCTTCAGGAATTTTCATATAGATATTAGTATCAAGTGACCCATATAAATATGCTGTCACTACGTCCATAAGCCGCATTTCGAGTCCTTCTGAGACTGCTAAACTGATCAAGAATCTAAAAGTAATTGTATCCATCACTGGTGAATACGTCTCATCATAATCAATCTCTAGTCTCTGCGAGAAACCTTGTGCAACAAGCCTTGCTTTATGTCTTACAATTTCATTCTTTTCATTACGTTTCCGTACAAATACCCATTTGTATCCAACAGGTTTGACATTTTCAGGCGTTTGGACTACAGGTCCAAAGACTTTACGTTTGGCTAAGGAACTTAATTCTGCTTGAATTGTATTTTTCCATTCAGGCCAATCGTGTCTTTGTCTACATTCATTAACAGTATGTGGTTCATAATCATCGTTCATAACTGTCAAAGCTACTGTATATGAAAATATATCATCGATGATTATTTCATTACGATTCCACATATCTTCGGCACAATTGATTGAAATTTCTTGATTTTCAGAATTTTGTGGCTCATCAATTGTTTGTACCTCTTTGGGGGTTTTAGTCTCTTCAGGGATTGACAACTCTTCTGGAGTTGATTTTTCAGAGATAATGAATTTTGTAGCTTGAGTATTATTTTCAGAAGAATCAGAATTTTTCATTCTCCGTTTTCGGGGAATACTATCTTTTGAGCCCATTGGTCTACCACGCTTCTGGCGTGCAGTAGATGATTCATTTGCTGCGTTCTGATTACATTGTTCTATAGGAACAATTATTCTAGTTGGTGTATTAGCAGCTGGTATGTGTGATTTTGTCACTTTAGCAGCATCAGTAAATGCATCTGGCAACTGATTCGCAATCATCTGAAGATTAACTATTCTTCGTACCTCACTTTCACATTGGGTAGTACGAGGATCCAAATGAGATATTGTTGTCATATTCCATGATAGCTCATTTTTCTCTCCAATAGTGACATTTTTCTTGTGCTTCTCTTCAGGAGAAATTTTTCCTCCCCCTAATGGTGGGAAAGTTGTTTCGTCAAAATGACAATCTGCAAAACGGGCAGTAAAAAGATCACCTGTCAATGGTTCAAGATATCTGATAATTGAAGGTGAATTAAAACCAACATATATTCCCAAACGACGTTGGGGTCCCATTTTGGTTCTTTGAGGAGGAGCAATAGGGACCTGGATACGTTTGATGAATGATTCTGCTAGACCATTCTGGGTATGTACATGTGAGACTGGATGTTCAACATCAATTCCGATTGATGTGCAATAATCATCAAATGTTTTTGATGTAAACTCACTAGCATTATCTAATCGTATGCTCTTGATTGGATAATCTGGGAATTGTGCTCGGAGTCTAATGATTTGAGCAAGCAATCTAGCAAAAGCAATGTTACGACTAGATAATAAACATACATGTGATCACCTTGCTGATGCATCAATTAATACCATGAAATAACGGAATGGTCCACTGGATGGATGAATGGGTCCACATATATCTCCTTGTATTCTCTGCAGGAAATATGGAGATTCAAAACCAACCTTAGAAATAGATGGTTTAATTACCAATTTTCCCTGTGAACAGACAGTGCATATATTGTCATTGGATAATAGAATCTTCAGGTTCTTTAATGGGTGCCCATGAGAATTTTCAATGATTCTACGCATCATCGTAGATCCTGGATGACCAAGACGGTCATGCCAAAGTCGAAATGTTATTGGTTTAAATAGCTTCTGGCTTGAAACTACATAAGTTTCAATTGATCTCATAATTGTATAATACAACCCAGATGAGAAAGCTCTGAGTTTTTCTACAATTAGCTTCTGGCCTGAGATAATTTTAGTGATGCATAAATATTCAACATTCTTCTCATTTGTAGTTTCAATATGATATCCGTTACTACGTATATCTTTGAAACTGAGTAGATTTTTTCTAGATCTACTAGAGTATAATGCACCATTTATATATAATTTAGTACCATTTCTCAATAAGATTATGGCTCTTCCAGAACCTTCAACCAGATCTGCAAGACCTGATATAGTATTTACCTTGACTTTGGCTACTATCAAATTTGAGAAATATTTCTTATTCTGAAGAATAGTATGTGTTGTTGCACTGTCCACAATACATATATCTGCACCTTCCTTTTTGAGAATAGATAATTCATCCATATCCGTCTTTCATCAGATAAATCATATGTTAGTACATCATATAAAGCAAAATAAGTTATCTTACTTCTGGAAGATTACAAAAATATGTACTAACATAACAAAAGTTAATATGACTATATTAACTAGGCAACTTTCTAATTGGTATGGATATCTCTATCACCAATTTAGTAATCCACTTTTCCATCCGCATTATCAAGAAAATCCGATAATTCCAGGCTTGTGATATCTACAGGATCATCACTTTGATCTGCAAAATTTGTATCAATTTTCTTTTCCTTCCCCTTTACAGAGGCTTGATATATATCAACCAAATGCTTAGTCGTACGATAGGTACGAGACCAGTGTCCAGACATACCACATCTGAAACAAACATCTTCATAATTTTTAGGGGCATGTTTCTCTACAATTTTGCCCTTGTTATGTTTAGCATTATAAACATTCCACTTTTGAGAGATGTTTTTTTGGTTTCGATTACCTGAAAATTTATACCCACCACGACCATGATTACCACGTTCGCATCCACATCAACGGCCTTTACTTGTGCTAGCATTTGCTTCTGGAAGTGCAACTGCGCCAGCAGGGCGAAGTTCATGATTTTTCATCAGAAGCTCATTATTTTGTTCTGCCACTAAGAGACATGAGATTAATTCAGAGTATTTTGTAAACCTGCGTTCTCTATATTGCTGCTGCAGGAGCACATTAGATGCATGGAAAGTAGTATATGTCTTTTCCAATAGATCTGCATCAGTCAGTATTTCACCACACAAGTTCAGCTGTGAGGTTATCTTAAACATGGCAGAATTATAATCAGCGACTGATTTGAAATCTTAGAGTCTTAAATTACTCCACTCATGCCGGGCTCTGGGAAGGACGACGGTTTTCTGATGGTCATACCTATCTTTTAGATTTTTCCACAGAGTCAGTGGATCTCTAATTGTGAGGTATTGAGTCTTCAGGCTCTCATGTAAATGGCGGCGGATAAAGATCATTGCAATTGCTTTATCCTGTAGAGATGTTTCATTATTATCTCTAATTGTATCAACTAAGCCCTTGGACTGCAGATACAGCTCTACATCAAGGATCCATGAAAGATAATTATTTCCTAATATATCCAGTAGAGCAAATTCTGGTTTTGTAATATTTGACATGGCTATATACATAAAATATCACAATTAGTGATATAATCAAAATGATATATTTGAAACTTCAGGTTGCAAAAAATTTCATTTATATTTTTAGAACTTCAGGTCAAAAATAATAACTTCAGGTTTTAACAATAAATATTTAGAACTTCAGATTCCATTGATTAAAATCCAGAACTTCAGGTTCTAGTACATTATAAATTTAAGAGAATAAAATACATAAAATATAAATATATAACAGAGATAACAAATCAATTAATTAATAATATATTGAGCCGGTATAGCCGTGCATGAAATACATAATAAAAATAGTAAATAATAATAACAGAGCTACACATATAGTATGTAACAATAAGTAAATAAATAAAATTAAATAGTTAGATCTGTAATGCATGATAATAATAATTGAGTCGGCAGAGCCGTATATTGGTTGAGTCGGCAGAGCCGTACATTGATTGAGTCGGCAGAGCCGTACATTGATTGAGTCGGCAGAGCCGTATATTGATTGAGTCGGTAGAGCCGTACATTGATTGAGTCGACAGAGCCATACATATATTGAGTCAGAATATCAAGAACTTCAGGTTTAAGATCGTACTGATAACGTGTTATAAAATTAAAATAAATGAATATAATAAAATTAATAATCATCAGGGGCTTAAAGAGAATTTACCAGGGACTTGTGACAAATTTGACAACAAAAGTTGATAGCAGGAGATAACAGAGAGAGAGAGAGAGGCGAGAGAAAACAAAAATAATAAATTAAACAAATACCAATAATTGAAAGAGAGATGAGAAGTCAGAAAAGCATTCAGTAAAGACACAAAAAGAAGGCAGAAGCATATTCATTATTGCTGAGGTTACACACGTATATATAGGCAAATTGAGTCGGTTTAACCGACTTAAACAAAATATTTTATATTATTATATTATTATAATGATGCATCCAGAAACTTTTATAACATGTTGTATATTGTTAATATATAAAGTTAATAACAGCTACAAAACTCAATCACCTTTAAAGAGTCAGAGAGATTGTTAGTTTTATTAGTTGAATTTTAGTGACAAAATATTATATTACATCATAGTCACGAGTTTAAATAATAACATACTTTTGTTTTTTCAAAAGTATAATTAATTAGCCAACACTATCTATATTTTATAAGACCCACAGTCTTAAAAACTTTAATTTATTTACCAATTTTAAAGTGATGATGAAGAGTTTCTCGTAAACTCATTAATAAAATTTCAGATTTAGTGCGTATATTTCTTTATTTATTTCTCAAATTTATAATAACTAAAGAAATAATTTTAGTATGTTAACTGTAATACGATGCTTTATACCTTGCAGGTTCATACAAAAATAACCTTTCCTAAAAATTGTTCCCACAAGTGATACTCGTTAAGTAATTATTGTACCCTCTCATGATTGTCCCAAGCCACCAACTCCCTGAAAGGGAAATGAGATATGATACAATGCCAAGTCCTAGCATTATACAAACCTTGTGATGCATCGGGACTGGTAACGGTACGCTGTACAATGCACACACATACACACGAATATGGAATATGTAGAGAAAGAGTCCTACAGCCAAAAAACTAATCTATATTAGATTATAAAGTATTATTGAATAGATTAGTTTAAAAGGGATTATTGCATTCATTGGTAAATATTATTCTCTTGGTTTTCATATTTTCCATATACGATTCATCAGAGTCTCATTGACTTCACAAGCTCTCTGTTTTCTAACACTCCTCTCCACATGTAAGCGGAATTGGGTTATTTATCAGAAGGAACCCCCTTTCTCTATGGAATTTTTTCTTTTCCCGAAAAACCATCTCTCTATGGATTTTGATAAATATTTTCAAATGGTCTACGTAAAGGCATACAACTCATGCCCCATCATTTAAATTCTTAACTACATTCATGTGTTAATATGTTGAGTTTTGAAAACAAATTTACCCTCACTTACTAAATGGAAACAAAAGCGAACAAACTGAAAACAGAATGCAACCTCAAAGATGACTGGAAAGGCTTTCAGAAAGCCTCATGGCAAATGACGAGGGAAGAAGATACAAAACATGGTATTGAAACTCAGGGAGTTATCAGTACAAAAATTGCTTCATTGCTTGATGATAAAAAAATTGTATTAGTAAGCAAAACAAACTAATGAACAAGGGCACGTTGGCTGTCAATGCCACCTTATGCTCTGTTCTACATCCACAAGGGGGACAAGGGCTAGGAAAGAAGATACTAACTTTATATCATGACAAATAACCAGAAACACAGGAACAACATAGAACAAGATCATTTTGTTTTCATTGCAAGGCCTGTCTCTATCTTCTTGATTTCAAAGATGAGCATCCTCCACATCTTGAGCACAAACATTTCTGCTTCGTCATCCAAAATCGTTTGCAACAACTCCAGCATTTGGGATGCCTTCACATGATCTTGGGTACTGTTTACAATATAATCTACTAGGGTGGGTTCTTCTTCTCCCAAGAACTCCGTTATCTTCTTTGAGATCCACGGTCTCATTCTCTCATGCAACTCATGCTAGCAAACATCATAACAACAGGGTAGCAATTTAGAACATTGGGAATAACACAACTACATTTAAACATAACATAAATACATAATACCATCATGAGATAATATCTAGTGTTTGTCATTAGACTACAAATAAAAAATATCATATGGGTAAAGCTGCTATCATCAAAGATTAATCCCATATTAAGGTTATTTGGAATATACTAAAATCTACTAGACAGTACACTTGGATGCTGAAATTCTGAAAAATGCAAGTTTGACTTACTTAGCTCTCAGCATTTTCCATCAGCTTCCCTCACACATGTACCTGAACATGTATAACAATCGTAGTATCTATTATCTAATAATTTTTCATGTAACAAGATCCTCAGCTATGGCTATGAAACCAGAACAACTTCAAGCCTAGAGCTTCACAAACTAACCAGTCAACAACCACGCCCAAAGGGGCAGAAAAAAAAGTAATGGTTCAATAGGAGTTAATTAAGGGGCAAAATAAGAACAGGGGATACCAAAATCATCTTCAAGTTGCCCACATGCCATCACATGAAACATAAAAACATTTATCCTTTGGTGTTGCCTACATCCATGGTTTTAAGTGAAATCCAACAGCCTCATTGCAATGAGTTGGAATCAGTCTAGCACCTACTTGACTGAAGAAGGTTTTGAATTGACACTAAGAGGTTTTTCTTTTAAACAATGGCTCTCAGCCTAAAATAAAACGCCTTATCAAGATAACCAAAATCTCCCAGAGGTTAACTGGCAGTACACAGCGGCCTATGGCATGAGACAAGGGGACAAAAATCTGCACTATTAAGGATGCAGCTTAAACTCACATCCAAATGTTAGCTCTTCAAATTACAGGTAAATAAGAAAAGTTGAGAGAAAAGGGTAGATAGTAGATTCAATTAATGAAGAGCATTTTCCTATAGCCTCTAGAATTTCTACTAAATAAAAATGGGCTCTTCTAAAACAAATTGTAGTCAGAATCTTCCACAAAAGCAAAAGCAATTATATCATTACACATCTACCATATCTTGAAACCAAGATTCAAAATTTAGAACTCAAAAGGTCAACAAAGAAAAGAGAATCAAAAGCACCTACTAGCTACTACTAAGAATTCAACGGCCAGTCACTTTATTTTAACCTTTCTAGGGGTAAAATGTTGCACAAAGCTTAAATAGTCAGCAACTTATAACAAGGTTCAATGAATAGTGCTTACCTTGTCATACACAGCCCAATTAATCTCATATGAGAACAACTCTTCCTTGGTCTTTGGGATCATATCAATCAATTGTTTTGCATCCAAAAGCTTTTTCTTGTCTGGCGTCTTCACCTTATCTAAACCATTCTCTCGATCTTTGTCCCGGTCAACAAGTCTCTCTTTGTTCTCATCTCTAGAGCGATTATTATCCTCATCACTACGATCTTTCTCCCGCTGGCTTGACCTATCGTGAGAACGTCTATTTCTTTCTCTTTCTGCATCAGACTTCTCTTCTTTGGGATTAACATTGGAAATACGCTTTGCAAATTCTGCTGCTGCAGCCAAGTTTGGAGGGTTTGCTCCAGAAACCATAGGTTGGGCTACCTGCAGTTCCTCAGTTGAGTAATCAATGGGAACCAGGGGCCTCATTTTTTTCTCCTTCTGTGCATCATCATCATCCTCCTCATGGAAGACAGAAGGGACAGCAGTTCGTTTCCCAGAGCCAACAAGACCAAAGCCCAATTTTTTTAATGGAGCATTGCTGCTCTGCCGAATCTCCGAAGAGGCACTTAATGCCATACTTGAATCATCCGCACCGCCATTTTGTAAAACGTCATCACCTGTCAGATGGAATCATAAAGCATTATAACGTGGTGAAGAGAAGCAGAGAGGGTGAGCAAAAATATATTTCCCAGGGAAAAAAGAGCTTACCTGTTGCATGATTTTCACGAATATCAACGCCCTCATAATCTTGCTCATCAGCCTTATCCTTGCTTTCAGCTGCAGATTCTACAGCTACCACAGTTTTTTCACTTCCATTCAATGCATCACCAGACAAAAGTTTTAATGCATCTCTTTGTTGCTGCTGCAACTCTTCCTCCTCCGCCCTCCTCTTGGCCTCAGCAATTTCTTCCTTTTCTCTCAGTCTGTCAGCCTCATCATCATCCTTTTCTCGTAGTCTCTTCCTTCTCCTCTCCTCTATTGCACTCCTACGCCACCTTTTTCGGTCATCATTATCATCTTCTTCATCATAAACTATCTCTTTCTTCCGTTTGCGTTCCCTCTCTTTCTCCTTCTCCTTCTCATACTGCCGTTCTTTCTCTCTTTCTCTCTCTCTATACTCCCAATCTTTAAGACACCTTTCATACTCACGCTCTGCATCCTCAATCTTCCTTCTTAACTCTCTCTCTTTCCTTACTCTTTCTCGTTCCGCTTCCCTTTCATATCTATCAATTTCCCGTTCCTTTTCTCGTTTTAGATCTCTCTCTCTATCTCTGCTTCTCCTATCATACATCCTACTCTTATCAGGTGAGCTTGTATCAGGCCTATCATGCTCACATGTTGCTTTAGTGTCACTAGCTGTCTCGTCATCAACTTTATCTTCAGCTGTATCTGAAAATTTATGAACTTCATAACATCATTTTTATGCATATTTAATAATTTAAAAACTGTAATCAAAGACGACCTATGATCTCAGCTGATTTAAATAACATTAATATCATAATATATGTACTACCAACACTGACATCTCAGCTGATGTCAGATAGCATTTGAACTACATATACCAACAATAAAACCTTACCATTTCTTGCCATATCTGCATCAGAATCCCCATCCCTTGTTTTAGCCAGCGAATCTGAGTTTGAAATTCCAGAATTATCAGCGGGTGCTTGAGCAGGGGGTGGAGGCAAGGGATTGGCCTTTAACCTCTCTTCGATCATACTAGTAAGTTTGTCCAGAGCCTCTCGGTCAGCTGCCCTATCCTCATCAGTCACAATCCCAAAATTAGCAGCATCATGAGGTTCTTTATTTTCAGTCTCATCATCCTTCTTCAAGTCCTCAGAGTGTTTTGAAGCCTCATTCTTCTCAACACCTTGTGCATTATCATCCTCTTTTGCTGCCTCTGCATCTTGAGATTCCTTGACTTTTTTTGTGTTCTCAGTTTTCTTTTCAACATACCGCTCCAAGTACTCTCTTGTTGCTTGATTAACATTCAGCTATTGATTATGCAATCAACTTCAAAATTAAAACTATTTTTGAAAAAAAGAAAATAACAAGAAACAAATTTTTGCATATAATAGGAAGAGGTGATGATCATTAACCAAAAGAAACAGTATCTCCAAGAACAGAAAACTCCTATACAGAAGCGATTAACACCTTGTCCCTCCCAACCTCTTCTTAGGTAAGGACATGGTGTTTCTCCAGGTCCACTGCGATATCCCAACTAGGTCCTACATTTAAAGGCTATTAACTACCTTCTTGTAGAAGTTTCTATATCATATTTTTGAAACAGATGACAATTTGCTTCTTGAAATTGTTTTCTAATCTTAGACATGGGACAGAAGCTATCCCAAACTAGAAAATGGAGCTTACGAATGAGTAAGAGAACTGTTGAACAAGAAGAAACTTCGTTCCACAATCACCATCACAGGATGACAACAGCCACTACTCGACACTCTAAAGTTTTCCCCAATCAGACAATGTCCACATAATGATGAAGCCAGATAAAAAATCACAACGGACTAAGTTCCTGCCATTTCGCTCGCTTAAAAGGCCTCAATTTAATTCAGCCAATATCCTACTACGTCTCTAATAAAAGACTGAACCTACCTTTTACATCTATTGGAACATGTGTTGCAAAACAGCAGTAATAATTGTTATCTTGCCTTCATCACCTCACAAATGATAGTGAATTCACTTAAAAAGGCATCTTCCAGAAGTTCCAGTAAAGCTTGTTTATTTTAATCTCAATTTTATTGCCCCGACAGAAACAAGCACTGAAAGACAATAATGGCAGTTAAAGGAAAACAATTTAAAATACAAACATACCACTAATTCTTGCCCATCTATGTTAAATTTACTGAGCAATCGCAGTGCACGCAGAACCCCTTCAGCAGACTCAAATTCACAAAATCCGAAGCCTTTAAGAGTCCCATTTGAGGGATATTGAGTGCGTTTCCAACTCTTGACAGGTCCACAAACCTTCCAAAAGCATACGATATCAGGTTGGCCAAATTCAAAATTCTACTATGTGCCTTGAACAATGCTTTAGGGCGCAAAACAAACAACGTTGTAACGTCAACAAGAATGAACAGAAATTACACAAATTGATAGCCTACCTTAAGAAGAGCAAGCATAAAATCATTATCTGCAGTTGGTGCTATCTTGCCAACATAAACTGTAGTTTGTGGTTTCTCTGTTGGTGTAACAACAGGAAATACAACTGGCCTAACAACAGGTGGAATAATTGGGCGAACACCAGGAATCCCTGGAAGAGGGGGCCGGGAAACTGCTGGGAGCACACCAACAGCTCCTGGTGGACGTGGAGGAAATACAGGTCGAACCATGGTCGGGTATGGAGCAGGATAACGAGGAAGTCCTGAATAAATCAAGAAAAAACATCTATGCAAATATGTAAGAGAAAGTTTACAAACCAAATACAGTGATGATTGGATTACCAAGCCACAAAGCACATATGCTAAAAACTTCAAAAAGCATAATTAAATGATGTTACCACACATTAAAAGCATATTAGAGATGGCACCACAGGAATGGCAACTATCACCAGCTGAACAGATAACCTGAAGGAACATTGAAAGAATAGCATCGAATTCATAATCATGGATATACAGAGACTCTTACCTTATACATCAATTTGTTAAGTAGCAGTCTCTCAAACTATCCATGCACCAAATGCAAAATTTCGAGATTGGATAATAAGATATTTCCAGCATCTCATGCTCATAGTTGAATTATTAATGAATACTATATTTGTATGCGTGGTCATTTAAATTAATCTCAACAGTTAGCAGCCCAGAGCCCAGTTTGCAGCATGAAAAAGACAAAGAAAGAGAAAACGAACAAGAAACTGTAAACGAAAGAATTTGCAATACCTCAGAATACAAGGTCAACGAGCATTCAGTTGCTAACATGGTCTGCCGCTGGCAATTCATAATCCCATGAAAGGGAAGGTATCCTTATAACTATGAGAAAGTAGCCTACTAAAACTGAACACGACACAACCACACATAATTTAGCATGACATATGTAACATCATTAATTCTTCGACATCTAATTTTTTTCTGAATCCGTCAATTCTCATTACACCAACGTTGAATAACAAAAACAAAAACCAAAAAAAAAACTTTCATCGAAAACTGTATTTAGTAGTATCATTTATTCTAAATACGATAAGGAAACCAAGCAAATTCGTGCATACCAAAACGGGAGTTGATGAAGTGGCTCTCTTAAGCAATATTGAAGCCTCCCAACCTTTCTCACCGTGTACTCAATCATAACTGATAACACTGTAGGAGAAAACATCCTGTCATCGATGCCCCTTTATCTAACTAACCAACACCAATACCTAAATCTCTCTCAATTCTTCTTTACATAAAAAAACTCTTCCCACTTACATACCAATACCATATCATACCGCTCTTCGTATTCAGTTATTGACAAGCCAACAACAATCATCCGTACATACATACATACATACAAAACCAGCATATGCAAATGAACACTAATTATCATCAGCTAATTAAACAATATGCAATTCAATAACTGACAGCTAGCTTTTGGCAACAAGCTATCAATGCTTACAAGAATGGAACAACACAATGTTATATAGATTTGAGAGAAAAAAGAAGCAAGAACCCACCCGGAGCAGGTGCAGGAACGGCGCCATATCCATTCGGCAGCGGGGCAAAAGGTCTGAGAGTCATATTCGGGGCCTGACCGGGCACACCCGAATAGGGCATCATAGGCGGCGGCACCGTACCCGGAACACCGCCGCTGACGCTGACGCCCGGTGGTTGCATGCCAGGAGCTTGGTAATTCTGTAACGGAGAGAACTGTGGCGCCCCTGGGATCGGAACCGGACGGTATGACGGCGCCGTGGGAGGCACCGAGATCGGCTGTGGCAGGCCGTAGGGTTGGATCGGTTGATTCGGTAACGTAACTGGCGGAGGAACCGCAGCCGTTTGGTTGGCGTTAGGGTTTGGCGTTGAGGATTGGTGTTCTTGACTGGAGGTGGAGGTAGAGGGAGCAGCGTCGGGTTGAGCAGTCGGGTTTTCGGGTTCGGGCTTGTGGGGATTCGGGTCTGTTGTCGCCGGAGACGACGGAGGGTCAGCCATGGACTCGGTTCTGGATTTGAGATTAAAGAAAAGGGGATGTAAAGATTCGCGGAGGTTACTGAGTGGGTTTATGTTTCTGTGCCCTAGAAAGACTCAAGATTGTTTTGGGGGGTTCTCATTTTTTAAGAGTAAGGACGCGTGTCGCTTTCTTGTTGGAATAGAGTATTATGAGCCGCCTGAACCAACCGGACTCAAGCCTGCTGCTGCCCACCAGTAGTTTAGTACTAGATCATCTAAACCTGGCTGTGTTTTTATCTTCTAATCTGTAATTGACATAAATCGGATGATTAATAGCGTGTATGAACCACGGTCCGATAGCTTAAATTTGGGTTATTATCAAGTAAATGAGCATTTTTAAATGTTAAATGATATAAGGACTTTGAACTTGGGATATGTAGTGATTAACTTAACAACTGTAGTTTTGAGGATTTTGACCTCATTTTTTATATTAAAAAATTCTATGATCCTAGAATTAAATAATATCAAGAACAAAATTGAATCAAGTACCCTTTTTTTTTAAAAAAAAAACACAAAAGATTAGAACAAGTTCATGATTCAATTGAGACCATACGAGATTTGATTCTAGAATGATCTGGAAAGCAGCTCGTATATAGGAGGGAGCATCCTATACAAGGATGGAAGGAAGAAATACACATTAAATGATGTGATATGTATTATTTGAATGTAGAATCGTGCATTTGCATAAGGACAGACATGAACCATTGAAGTCATTGTCTAGCTACGAACCAAGTAATTTTGGAAAATATCATCAAATTAATCTCATTTTGCTGATTTTTATATGCATAAGACATTTACTTTCATAATGAGGAAAATTATTTCTCAGAACATATGGTAAATTTAGTTAATCCTTTATCATATACGTTATAGAAAAGTTCATTGATCATTTAAACTATTCATAGATTTATATGAGTTTATGGTTAAAACTTCTTAAACAATTTTTTCTTCTATGACCAAGAACTCATTATAGGTCAAAAGTCTTTTTAAGACCTATCTTCCGATGGAAGACAACTATTTATACAATACTAGGGGAAAATAAGACAGTTATGATTATCCAAATCAATCACTTTTCCCATAATAATGGAGTTGCTAAAATCAATCATTGCTTGTGCTACTCCAATAACATTAGGATTTATGGAGGTCAATTACTGTTTAAATTACTCTCGTAACAGGCACATAAATGCTTTATTTTCGAAATCAATGATAAGTTACACTACCCTAATTGAATCAGGAGATATACAACTTTCTGTGTTGATAGTCTCTGGGTAGATGTATATTTTTAACTAATTATTATGTTTATTTTAAATATTATTTATTTGTTTTATCTTTTAATAATATTACTTTACGTTGTACACACTTCCCAATTGAACTCCAAAATAATTTTCAAGTAAGTACATAAATATTTCATTTACTGAGAAAAAAAAAAAAAAAGGAGCATAAATATTTCACATTTGTTAATAAAATTTTCTGAAGTAGATTAAGTAATAATTTCAATTTAATTAAAATAACACTCAAATATCCAATAAATTCATTGTATAACATTCAATTACAGCTAACGTCGTTGGTTAATGCACCAACTACCCCATGCCAAAATGCATAAGTCGACACCCTACGAGTTATCCCCCCACTCTTATGTGGATTTTTCATCCACCTCCGTGTGGATAGATTTCTTTCATATGAGAACAATATCCTAGACCGCGTTACCAATGTCTCTATCATAGTAGGTCCCGATTGTCCCCTGGATTAGTCATAATCCTTTAAAAAATATATATATCATCGTATAACAAGGAAAAAATAATAATAGTGGCACATGGGTTAACCTTCTTAAGTGCCAATTCCACTGTGTCCTTATTGATGTTGATCAACTCCACATGTTGAAAACAAAAAAACTGACTATTATAAGAGTGGTCGTGGTGAGTCGACCTCAAGATGGCCTACCTTTCCACGGAGGCATTGAGCCTTTGCTCTGATGCTAATCCTTTTGAAAGATTATCAAAGTTGCACTAGCTCATTCAAACACCTCTTTGTCTACCGACATTTGTTTATATGTTTGGTGTATTTTTTTTTCCCCAAAATTTGAATAGATTTGAGCAAGGCCCTTTGTGCAGGCATACCCACTTAGATATCATTGAGTGCCAGGTTCAAATGCTCACCAGTCCACTCTTCAGTGGTAGTTTTCCCCCCACTATATGTGGATCTTGAAAGTTGATTTTCGGGTAGCATCACAATGCCTATTATTGTTAATACCGATTGTACTCTGGACCAGTTTTAACAATTAAAAAAAAATGAATAGATTTGAATTTATTTTTTAAGTAGATTTAAATTTTATTTTTAAAATAAAGTAAGAACACAAAAATAATGCAAAGAACATCCAATTTATGAAGCTTTATATAACATTGCCTATCTATAAAAAAAATAAAATAAAAAAAATCCAAATATCATTCTAACATATGAATTATCTATAAACACAGTGTATATTTGAATGTAATGCTCCAAATATATATTCAAACATATCAAGGTCTCGTGATTTTATTTTTAGTTAAACATGATTATAACTCTCATCATTCTTAATATATAATTTTGAAGGTAAGGTATCAAAATGCATCGAATCCTTGTAATAAATTTAAAATAATATATTCAATTTGATAATGTGTTATATTCGAATAGTCACTAACACAATAGCATCTAAAAGTAAACATTTTAACAGTAATAATAAGTTTACTTTTCTTATTAATCATCAATGAATTTGAATATACTTAAATATATATCATCATCATTATCCAATATAATTCAATAATAAAAATTATGTTTAAATAATTCCCACCAAGTGACATTTATATGCAAAATTTTGTATGATGTCAATATGCACCGATGTTTAGAAGTTGTTTAACTTCTTTAAAAAAAAAAAATGAAAAACAACTGAATCGAGTGCCTTAAGCCATGTTTGGTAAGAGCATAGAATTGGAAAAACAAATTCTATCTCAACTTTTTATCTCATTTTGGTTGGTTAAATTAAACCCACTAGACACATGGGATAAATTGATCTCATGTTCAATTTGATTTTTCTTTTTCTTTCCAGATTATGGAATCAGCAGAAGAAGAATAAGCAAAGGAGCAAAAAGAGAAGGAGAGAGAATGGAGGTATTACCCATGGGCAGTGGAGGAGATAAATGTTTGAAGGTGGCATTGTGTGTGTGTGCAAAGAAATGGAGTGGAAGCATTGTATGTGCAGTTAAAATCGATGGCGTGGCCAGGTTCGAGCAAGGTAGAGACAGCGGTGGCGTTGGTGAGCTATATGCAGGAGGATTTGGTAAAGCGTCAGAGGAGAGGGAGAGAGACGATTTGGTTTGGGCTGAACTTGAGACTCACTTAATGTACCAACGATGGTGTGAGGGACTGAAGATGGGCATGGCGACGAAGCCACGACGAGTCGATGATGTTGATTTGGCTGAGAGGGAGAGAGTAAGAAGATCGAGACATCGTGAACGATTTATTATTTTTAAAAATAATTTAATTATTTAAAATTAATTTTATTCAATCTCATATTTCACTAAACACATCAAAATACTAATTTATCTAATCTCAATTGCACCAAGCACATCAAAGTACTAATTTATCCAATTCAATCCAATATCATCTTATCTAATTCAATCCTATGGAAACAATTTAATTCAATCTCGTATACCAAATAAGACTTTTGTGATGGCAATTGCAGTACATACACAGAATATACCCACGAATTTAAATTTGTTAACAAACTAAGGATTTTTTTTTCCTGAACTTTTAAAAACATACTATTGATTATTAAAAAAATAATTAAATCACAATCATTTATTAATTATATTATTTATGTATCATAATATTATAGAAAACTTAAGTAAAACTTAGTTCATCGGAGGATTCAAATCCCATGCCCACACCATCATCGTTATTTTCATACGACTGTGATCATCCACCATACTGGATACTCTTCGTCGCTAAACAAGTGTTACTGTCGCATTCTACGTACAATTACTATTTGTAATTGTATTATCGATGTTGCTGTCCCATAGTATTTCTTTTTTCTCATAATTATGATAGGTTGGCTGTTGTCAAAATCCATTTTATTTTCTAGAAACAATGTAGATATTAGATTTGAAACATTCTCTAATATCAAGATCGCCACTCTTATTGAAAATTTTTAATGTAATACAGATTACAATGCATTGAGATGTCTCTTTGATGACTAACTTCATTATGTCTCTTTGTGAGATTTGTTTCCGATTAAGCTTTAAAAGATTTTATCACTTTCACCTTAGCAGAGGATGATATTGTTATTTCATTAAAATCTGATCTTTTTGTCGATAAATGTGAAATTGTCATTGTTGATAAAATTTTAAGAAAATATGGATTATATATATTTATACAAAACCACAACAAAAATAAATAATGGTCAAATGATTTTAAATAAACTAAACTTCACAAATTTGTTTTGAAAGCTATAATTGTAAATAAATGAAATAGAAGAAATGAAACCTCACACATATAATAAGTTGTGGGTTGAAACTGCATCATTTTTTTGTTCAAATTATAAATTAATTGTAACAATTGAAAATATAATTGTAAACATACATGATAAAATTATACGAATAATTTAAGCAACTAATAATTCAATTTGACAAAAAAGAAAACCCCTAATGATTTGTCAAGTACTCGAAACAAAGTACTATTAGTCTTGGTTGTCATATTTAATTTAACGGTATATTCACTGTTTTGATTATATTATAATTTTAAACTTATAAATTTCAAAGATAAATTTAATTTACATATTTACTCATTGTTCAAGTACTTGATGTATTTCCCCTTCACTTGTGATAGAGTTTGCATTATTTCACAATATATATTTACAAATATGCACGAAATATAAATTTACGAATATGTATGAAATGGGTATTTACAAACATGTATTTAGAGGCTTTTTCAATTATAATTGGAGTTATACTCCCATGATATAGAATTAGGCTTTTGATACATAGTTTTTATAGTTGTAGAATAAAAACAATGAAGTTAATTATATTTTTTACTAATAAAAATAAAATACAATAATTTATAATTACAAATGTATTATTCTGTGAGATTAGTCTAATCGTGCAAGAGGATGCAAACACGTCCATTATCTTATTTTATGATTCTCGGACGATTTTATATTGTTAGTGGTTGGGTCATTTCTTTGGCACCTATTCCCTGCAGTACACTTTGGTCTAAGATTCTTAAAAGAAAAAGGAAAAAAAAAGGACAAAACTACAGATAAAATGGCACGTTACCTCTTTACACAAGTATTATGCTCCTTCCGATCCACCAAGTCATACGAATTTAATTCTTACGAATTTAATTTTAGAAGCTCTGTATCGTTATTTTATTTTTATCAAAAAAGAGAAAAAAGTTTCATAAAATAAGTTTTCTCTTTTTATAATGAAAATAATTATCCTTTAATTATAAAAATAAATATTTAGATCATATAAATAATACTTAATTTATATATATTTAATGGACTTCTAAAATCTAATTATGAAAGTTGATATTCGGATCAATCCAACTAATGATTGATACTTTGGGTGCCAAGAGACCTCGAATTTGGTCTAATGCCAACTTTTAAAAAATGAATAAGGTGGATTGGATAGAGTATGGTGACCAAAAGAATTAGAATATTCATTTAAAAAGCAAAATAATCAAAATATGTAAGACCTTTTATATAATGATAAAAAATCTATTAAAAATTATTTTATTTGAGATGGAAATCAAGTACAAATTTATATTTTAAAATAAAAATAATAAATAAAATTAAGTTTGTGCTGGTAAGTTTAAATTTGTAGCAATTAGTAACCATATTTTTGCTGTTCGAAATCAAATTAGCAACCACATTAATAACATAAATATGAAGCTAAAAATTTGAATTGGATTTAACACTTTTGTTGAAATATGATATCGAATGATTCCCGGTCTCAAATTATATGACATTAGACATTTGTATACTTGGTTTCAATATGTATTCTATTCTTATAACAATGAAAATAGCTTTCTCACACATAGCTATTTACGGTAAGACTTGAATTATACACCTTAAATCCCTCCTAAGTTGAAGAAAGATCGAGTAACCGAATGTGAAAATTATTAAAATTATCTCAAAAATAATAGAGATTTATTATTGACCAAAAAAAAAAAAAAATTATAACCTCTAACAAATTCTCAATTGTTTTTAGTCCAATCTTCTATTTTGATGCATTGTTTGTTGCATTTATCTCGAACTAACATTTTCAATACTATTTGAGAGTTGAGACGCCTTATTAACAACAACTCCGTAAGATATGTCTAAAACCAAGTTGAAAATACATTTGTCTTTTTATCACTCCACACCGTCAGTTTACTTCCGACAACTTTAATAATTGATCAGAATTTTTGATCAAATGATCATCTTGCTCATGAATAAAACAAAAAAATAAAAATGAATTGCATAAAACCCCCTATCGAGGTATACCTAAAATCAGACCAAAATTTATTTATCATTTTATTATACAACACCTCCATTGAGTTCGTCAAATTTTGTTAATGTTTGTCAAATAAATTTGACTTAAGGGTAATTTTGTCTTTTATATTGTGTTTATTTTCTTCTAAAATCTTTATAAAAAAATAAATAAGAATTCAAAATAATAAATGATTTTTTGAAAAAAGAGATATCCCGACAATGGGGATTAATTTAAAAATAAATTTTAATATTTATATATTTTTAAAAAATAAATTTTAATATTTTAATTTATATTTAAAAAATCAATATTTATTTTTTATCAAAGTTAACCAAGATGAACACATCTGGATTCTAACTGAACCCTTACAATCTTGATTCAATTGGAAACCAGATAATATGCATCATCTAGGTTTCGATTAGAATCCAACTGATGTTCAATTCCAATTGAACTCATATGAAGAATGGTGAGGTTGACGATTACATAGGTTGTTGGTTGGGGCTGATGGTGGGATTGAAATCGAAATATTAAATTTTATTTATAAATTAATCCTACTGTCCATTATATGATGGACCGTGAAGATTATTTTAATAAATCATTTAATATTTTTAATTCTTATTTATTTATTTTTTTATAGTTTTAAGATTTTTGAAGAAAATAAAAAATATAAATGAAGAAATTATCCTTAAATCAAATTTGTTTAATTAATCTTAATAAAATTTGACGAACTGAGTAAGATGTTGTATAATAAAGAGTAAATGTGTATCTATCTTATTTTAGACATACTTCACAAGGGTTTTCGTGCAATTTATTCTTATTTTGTCTTATTCACAGGTAACATGGATTGATAAAAAATCACCATCGACCATCAAAAATTGACGAAAATCAATCAATGGCTTGGGATTTGGTATAATAAAATAATAAATGTATTTCTGCCTAGTTTTAGACATGCCTCGGGAGTGTCAGTACAATTCATTTTTGTTCAAATATGAACCAAAATCCTAATAATCTATATGAAATGATTTCCAAACCAAACAAAAATAAAATTTTATTTAGGACAAAAACAATTAATTTATTTTGACTAAAAGCGAATTCACCTTTTATTTTCTTGTCCTCGGTGAAAGTTCTGGCTTCTGGGGGGGTCATCGGTCATATTAAATTTTCATTTTCCCCCAAATTTCCAGATACAAACTCCAGCTACAGAGTGGAGTGTAGAGAGACTAAATAAAAAAAAGAGAAATCAGTCTCTTCATGGAAGAACAAGTAGAGAATCGGAACAAGAGAAAAATAGACATAGACTGGGCCCAGGTACTTCCGGACCGAAACGACGATCCTCCGGCCGAGTTGATCGTCAAGAAGGGCGAACCATCGAAAGCGTCCAGCGATGACTCGGCCAGTGGCGATGAAAGCGATTTGAAGATGGCGGATAGCGAGCTGCAGAACAATCTCATTCGCATGAAAAGTTCCTACGACAAATACCGTTCGTCTTTGCCTGACAAAGGCGAGAAGTTTCTCCAACGTATCAAACGCCTGGAGCGCGAGTACGAGCGACGAAAGCTTCGTCAACCAGAGACGGTTTGCTTGGTAGAATCTACACTTCACTTTCTTTATTTTGTTGTATGCTGTTTTGTTACTGGAAGAATCTTTATGGAAAAAAGAAGAATGTTGTGTTTTCATTAGTTTTGATTAGGTCAATTGAGGTTGTTTTGTTTGGCATACAATGCAGATGCTGTTTAAACAGCTAGGAAAGTTTAGTTTTTTATTGGTTAAATATGCGAAAGTTTGGAGCTTTTCATTAGAAGTTGTATTTTATTTTCTATGATTCTATCTATGGAAGAGTGGTGGTGTCTGTTGTGTGTTGGATTTAGATTGACTTGTCAGTAGTATTAGGTCAGTTTACTGAAATATGAAAAGTCTGGGTTTTTTAAATTCTATTTTTGATGGTTAGAAGTTTCAACAAGTCTTTGTTGTTAAATTGTCGTCGTTGTTGTTCTTTTTAAAGTTTGGTGACTATTTGTAGTTTTTAAAATGATAAACTAGAAATATGTTATAATGCCTTGAAATCTTCAGTTGCATTTATGGAAAGCTCGCTTTTGTGGAAGAGCTATGTTGGCTTGTTGAGTTGGGTTGGGGTTCCTCTTTGTAGAGGAGGTTTTTGAAATTTGTCTGATTGGATGTTACTGTGTGTTACGAAATATGTATGCACCTTGCTTTGTATTATAAGATGTTGGTTGATGATTATTGGCTAACTTTTAAGGATTTAATGTTGATATTTTATGTTCTTGAGGAGCTTTGCTGCTCAAACAAATGTTGATATTTTAAGGATTTAATTTGTAAATGTTTTGCCTCTCAGCAATATAAGGGTTTCTGTTTGTTGCTTGATGTCCTAAAGCATTTTTGTGGATATTGATATAAAAATTTAGAGCAGAAGTTATTTTAATCTTACGTCAATCATGAATGCTGAGCATGGTTTGTTGTGCTTTCATGGACAGGATGTTGATGGATGTGAGAAGCCCACACAATCCTTGGTCTCAGGTATGTTATGCTGCTTATATTTATTAAACTGACAAGTTGTGACCTTATATAATGATAGTTCATTCACTGAAGTGAAGGATTTAGAAACCTTGAAATTTCTGAAGATAAGTTTTTGACCAATTTCCATCACACTTTTGAGTTTTAGGTGTGTAAGATACTAAGACTTAATTATTATGGCTGTTTGTTATTTCAATTATTACTAAAGGGAAATGATTATTTTGATAAAAATTGCCTCATGAGATAGGGAGAATGGAGTGATGCTATTCAACATAAAAAAAAAAGTGTGGCCCTAGATGGATGAAGTCACCAAGTAAAATTTTTTCCATTTGACAAATATTCTTTTTATTTTCAGTTGAAATCGAAATCGAACTTCACTTATGGTTGTTCACTTTTTGCTTGTATCAAATCTTCAGCTCAGTTTGAATTACCTTTCCCTATTTAATATCTGAAATTACAGTGAAAACATGTTGCCATTTTGTTTTCCCTGGCATATTGTATCTTTCCTCCAAAGAAAATGAAAATATAGTGGATTAATGTGGTATTTTCTGTTGAATAACATGTTATTTAACGATCTATGATATATCTAGGAAATATTATTTGCTTTTGATCGTATAGATTATGAAGTACTATTGTTAATTTTTAAATGCTTGCTAAGTGAATTTATCGTTGATTACGTTTCATTTGAAGATGCTTTGCTGCTGTAATTTGCAGTATCTGTAAAGCACACAATTTTAAGGATTTTAATTGTTTTCTATAGGTGCTTCTAATGCATTTAGAAAAGGGAGTGCATCATCTCAATTCCAATCACGACGAT
Organism: Dimocarpus longan; assembly: GCA_022984855.1. Classification (NCBI taxonomy): domain Eukaryota; kingdom Viridiplantae; phylum Streptophyta; class Magnoliopsida; order Sapindales; family Sapindaceae; genus Dimocarpus; species Dimocarpus longan. Next base: position 20,938,455 of record CM041022.1, read on the forward strand.
CATTTGCATCTGCTTTTACAGAAAAGATGGAAGAAACTGTACTCTGCTTTTCATATGACCTTTTTGTGATTATTTCATTGTTGATATATTTGCTTTATCTATTTTTAATTTACTTACAGAAAAATTGTAGGGCATTTGATCAAGAATTATTGATTATGGCTCCTTGTGAACACTGGAAGATAAAATCAAATGAAGAGTCATCACATGTGAAAGGACGAAAGAACCGTTCATCATCGAGACAATGGCCTTTTACTATCAGCCTCTCTAGTAAAGAAGACAAATCAGCTTTCTCTAATGTTGCTGAGGAAAACATCTCCAGCAGTTTGCCCAAGAAGTAAGAACTTTCTTTTTTTTCATGGGTGGATTCTTTACTATTTTATTTTTTCTCTTTTATTTTTTAAAATATGCTTATAAACGTTACTTGTTACTCTCGTTTAACATGTTGCTGCAATTGAAGTAAAAAAATTTCTTGTATTATCGATCTTATTTCCCATATTTTGTTAGACATCTATAATTTTGTTACAGGGTACATTTCATATTAATTTCGGGACAGGAAAAATAAAATAAATAAATGTTAATGCTTTCAAACAACAGCTGTGAACCCAGGAAGCTGAAATGCAACATCACTTTTTAAGTTTTTGTGGCAATATGATTCTGAGCACATCCAGTGGGTACACGGTTAGAACTAAAGTCATATATCTTTAATTAAATACTAACTCTAGGAAGACCTGAAAACAAGGCATGCTTTAAGCATAAAGTAGTTTCTATTCGTGCTTAACAGTACTACCATTTTAGCACTCTAGTTAATTGCTTTTTTCCTGTTTAGTTTCCTTGATATGGCTCCTAAAGTATCAAGATTATATATACATATATTTTGTGATAGGAAACAGAGACTTTATTATGATTATATTTTAGTTATGCAACTTGATTTAAGTTAACTTTGTTAGTTTAACTGGATGATTTATAACCTGATTTTTTCCTTCTACTGTAGGGAAGATGAATTTCAAGTACTACCCTCAAACAAGTCAAGGCAAAAGAAGGTACCTGTTTTGATTTATTCTTAATTTATTTTGCTTGCTCCCTTACTACTAATAAATTATTTATATGATTTTGTTCTGAGAGGACATTTAGTCCTTTTAAGGAAAATGGAGAATGTTTCAGAACCATTGAATTGGAAAAATATTTTTTGTATACTTAAAATTACAAGCCTCCCCTTGAACAGATTCCAGCAATGATAAAAAAATAGATTGCTTCAATAATCAATTTTTGTTGCTCAGAAGAAAAGTTTCGTATTTTTATTGGTAAATGCACATTCTGATATGAAGTTTTAGAAAATTAATTTCATTGAAACAGTCAATGCAAATGGTGAAAACTATTAAATTTACGTGAAAACTATTAAATTTACTGGATTAAATTAATCATCCACAGTTTAAACTCAGTAGATGGTTTTATTGCTAGAATTGTCAATGAAAATTTTGAAAAGAGATTCAGTTAACGCCCTTATAGTTTCTCCCTAAATTCTTTAAGCTAGTGCCCAAGTTATCAGTATGCTTTATGAGTAACTCTTTAAGACAACAGGAAAAAAAAAAAAAAAAAAAAAAAAAAAGGGAACAGATTTTGGGAGTATAATGTGCCCGACTTAGAGCCATTATAGGAGATTATACAGCTTCAATGATTCATTTTTCTAGTTAAAGCATAAATTGAATTTGATTGATCCTTATGTTGCATATGCTTTGCTTGCACAGATATTGGCTTAGATGTTACTATAGGTAGTTAAAATAAATCAATGAAACTGTTCTGGGAGTGAGTTTATGTTTCGTGACAGTGTATATCTAGTTTTTCACTTGAAGATGGAATGCCTTGAAGAACTTTTATCAAGACACCTCTAACCTTAGTTAATAGCTGGAGAAGTGGAAAGTACTCGCTTTTGTTTTAGAAACTTTAAATTGAGAGAATCAATCATAATGAAATCAGATTCGAACCCAACTGTGGATTTCCATGCTGTCAAAAACTGATTGAGAAATAGCTAAATTTTAGAATAACTAGAAGTGAGGATAGATAAAATGTGGTGATGCTCTGGTTGAAGTCTTTTACGTTCACGAACATATGTTATCATTGGTTGCTTCAAACCTAAAGAAATTGATGAATTGTCACAATTTTAACTTGAATCCACCATCACTATTAATTTGAATACTATCAACTGTTGATATTGAAAAAATATGGACATGTACGTCCCATCAAATCAAATATAGTTACATCCTAGATGAAAATGGAAAGTGGACAAGACATCATAAAAGAACCAATGTCTCTATCATGGAATTGTTTAAATATTGGGAATGCAGGCTAAATTTTCCTGGTCCGTACCCAGTACATTGTTTTGCTTGTTCTGCAGCAATGTATAAACTTTTATCACTTTGTCGGGCTTTCATCACTCTTCATTAACTGATCAAATACATGGTAATGATCTTCCAATAGGATCAGACTCTTGTTCTTATAGATGAGGATGAATATCCTCCTGAAAAGACACCAGAGAAAACTCAACATGTTGAGATGACAGAGCAAGAAGACAAACTTGATGAGTGGTAAGTGGAAATATTGATAGTGGTGATTAGTTATCCTACTGTGATCCAGCATGGTTGCAGAGTTTGAGTTCAGTAATTAATTTAATTTCTTTTATACTTTTAGCATGAAGGATGCCAAGATCTACTACCCATCAAGGTACGCCTCAATTATTCTTGAAAAAACTTTCACGTCTTCTTTAGAAAAAAGCATTTTTTGTTTGTTGCTTCCGGAATTAATTAAATATTATGTTGTTCCTTGACCCAGGGATGATCCTGAATCTGTTGAAATTCGTTACATGGATATAAATCACCTTGCCCCTGGGGCTTATTTGACGTCTCCTATCATGAATTTTTACATGCGGTAAGTGATTTGCATATAATCTACAGCTGATGCTAAGATTAGTAAGATTCTAGCTAATTGTATCACAAAGACAACCCTGGCTTTAGCTGTTGTTGTCTGGTGTAACCACATTGTGTACTGTGTTTTAAAGTGCAAGAAGACTGAATTTTAAATTTTGGGCTTTTCGTTTCTTCCAAGAGGTTTTATTGTGTGATTGGAATATTAGATGTGGCTTATTATATTTGTTTTTTGGTTGTTTCTTGCCAAGGGCCTGTTTGTCAGAGTGGTGGCTTCCAGTGAGTGCAGTTATGATTGGTGCTGGGCATTGAGAGGGTAAAAGATGTTTAGGAACTGTATTCTAAAAGTGGGTGATTGAATCATGTGAAGGAAGTTGGATGTCATTTCATTAATTTGAGGGGTATTTTATTAATCTAATATAGATTTTTTTTTTTTTTTTTTTTTTATGTCATGCAGAAACATCTTTTAATATCTGCTTCACAAGAAGCTGATATTGGCTGAACTTTGGTTATGGGGTTTTATTAGTTTGTGTCTCAATAGTGTTTTATCTTGTCAATCACCTTGAATTAAGTAAATAATTGACAGTAAAATAGATGAGATTGAGGAATTAATTTTCTCAATTTAGGATGTATGATGCATTGATAACAGAAAAGAGAATGCTAGGGCTCATACCTCAGTTCACTACTGGTGCAATCAAGACATGTGTAATGACCATTATGCTTGAGAACATCAAAATTTTGAAGATGGTGCAAAATTAATCATGATAAATTTGTGTGTTCTACTGTTCTTAGACTCACCTGCCCACTGGTGTTTTGTTTTTCCTTTTTAATTGTGAGTTGGTCCATCCTATTTCTTACTAGACAATTTAGTAATGTTTACTTTTTTCTTTCTGTTGGATTAAATTTTCTGCTTTCTTCATCTTTAGACATTATTGGAAAAATTAAAATCCTTATATAAGGATGTGTAGGTATGAGCTAAAGATAGGATGTTTGGCATTCTTAAAGAATTGAGATGAGCATAGTAAAATGGGGTCTCTGTTTTGTTCCACGTATATTTATTGTGCTAGGTAGTAGAGCTATATTTTCCTTATATTTTAAACTTTTAATGCAGCTGTCTTCAACATTTTGCAATTTACATATTGTGATTGAACTCTAAACGCACTAATCTGGGGGATCAATTTTCGTACTGTTATAGTCAATATGGACATTTTGGTGATGTATTGGTTCTAGAGTTTGCATAGTGAATTTACATTGGTTCATCTATCTAGGTATTTACAGCAGCAGGCTTCTCCAACAAATAGGGCCATTTCTGATTGTCATTTTTTCAATACATATTTTTACAAGAAGCTCACGGAGGCTGTGTCGTACAAGGTAGCGACTTTCTTGGTCATTATAAATGTTTGCTTATTATTCTTCAACATAAGAATTAATGGTTCCTATTTGGAATTCTGTAAGCTGTTTTGAAATGGCGTCCTGAGAAAATACTGAACTGTTAGAACCAGGTAATATTTTTTGATGGCTGCCACAGGCATTTAAATTCATTCATAAACTCAAGCTAATTTAGAGTGGCCGAGTAAAAATTTTTATGCTCAGGCAGCTTACTTTTTGTTGGTTGTTTATTTTACATCATGATATTAGTTGAAGAAATCAGGTTCATAGTACATAAAGACATACATGGCTGTACTTGAAAATATTAGGGATCGTTCAGCAGACATAATTGCTATTTTTCTGATAAATTTTGGACATTAAAATGTTATTCTTCCTGTATTCTTGAACATATACACTTGACCTTTCAATAATCTTACTTGGTCAAGTATTTTAACTACAATTTTCTGGATAGATTTTGGGCTATTATATATTATTCTTTGTGTTTTTCCATGAACAAGTTTGGTTGATTTTTGATCGGTAATCTTTTAGTTGCAATAAATAGTATTCTTCCTTTACTTTTGGTTCCCAATGATGACTGCTTGTAATTATCTTTCCTTTGTAATATTTAGGGGGTTGACAAGAATTCTTTCTTCATTAAGTTCCGAAGGTGGTGGAAGGGTGTCAATATATTTCAGAAGGCATATGTACTAATTCCGGTACATGAAGAGTAAGTATAATTTGATATTTAAAGATTTTCCGGTGGATGATTGTACAATCTACAATGCTTTGAGCAACATTTATTAATCTTATTGCTTATAGATAAACCATAATAACTAATTGTCATCAATGATCCTTAAGTGGTTTATCATTAATTGTGACTTTATCTTGCATTTGCAATTAAAATTATAGATGGTTATTAGTTTTTCCAGTAAGCTATCATCAGAAGGAATCTTTTAATTTCCGAGTGGAAATTTTAGCTAGTTTTTTATCATGTACCCAAATAATATTAATGCAAAAATGGAGCTTTTTTCTTTATTAAAGCAAGTTCTGAGCTTCTACTAAGTCATGATTGCTGATCACTAGGCTATAATCTTTTAGCCAAACCTTCCTGTATGTGTCATACCCTAGAAACGATCAAATTCACGCCACATACCCATTGCCTAGCCCTTTTGTTTGATCTTGTTCAGCAACCAGTTAGTCTAAAAACTTAATGGAGTTACAATCTTTAAACTGAGACAATTCAGCTTTGATTAATGTACTATATTTTAGCTCCCCATAGAGAACCTAAGTAATTTGATTATGTACCAAAGCTATGATCAAGATTGAGCTCTTAATGAGGGTTTGGTATTTGATCATTTCAACATAGTGTATTGTCATCATCTGGAAACAATTAACAAATAATCCAGCTGTTATATGGACATGAATCTGAATAATTAAAATGAGGAAATTTTAAAAGAAAGGATCATTGGAGCTGGAGGAAATTTGGCTCAGCTTATGAATTGTCCAGAATTTATTTATTTATTTTAATTTGTTATTATTTTTTTAATTTATTATTATTATTATTCTTATTTTTGTTGTGTGTATCAAGTAACAGTTTACATGACTTTGCTTTCATGTCTAGTGTTTGAGCGGTAAGAGTTTTACCATTATCTGCTTGGGGGTTCATTTAGCATGTGCATCCAATATAATTGTGTAAATTTTCCAGTTGGTTGTAGTCTCCTTTACTCTTCTTTTGTTTGGATTTAATCTCAATATTGTTGATTTATATATATGGTGCTGGTCTATTCAGTCTTCATTGGAGCTTGGTGATTATTTCTATCCCGAACAAGGAAGAAGAATCAGGACCAATTATATTACATTTGGATTCATTGGGTCTACACTCCAGCAGATCAGTTTTTGGTAACATCAGAAGGTGAGACACGAGGAGTCTGCAAAGTAATGAAGCAATGACTAAATTTATACTTTAAGATTTAGAAGCATGAAATTAGAATGATGAATCACTTTTAAATTAGGTGATCAAAGAGCTAGTGTGAGTATGAATGTAATTGGCTAATGGAATATGATGTAACCTACAAAATCCTTCATGATAGCAATAAACTATTGTGATAAGGTTTTAGTAGGAACAGTTGATCAGTCATTTCAAAAAGAAAACGTAACAGTTGATCAGTGGATGAATATTCTTTTTAGTTAATACTTTATCTCTTTAATTTGACATGGTACAGGGTAAATATTTTCTCTAAATGTTTTTATGCCTAGCATTCGACCTTTGTTAATAAATTGTTTCTCCATTTATGTTCTGCTAATGTCTATATCTTCTTCACTTTGACAACCTAACGTATTTATCATGAACATATTACAGTTGAAAATTTCAGTTTCATGAGGCCTTTGTTTGTGTTAAAATCAATCTCTGTAGTGTGTGTCTTAAAAGAGTTGAAGTGACAACTTCATATTTGTGGTTTATGCATGTGGACATGCTGGCTCCTTGAAACTTTTACAACCTTTCAGCATGTGGCTGCTAGAATAACGTTCTCCAAGTTTACCTTTTTATAAGTAGTTACATTATACAGAAACATGTCAGTTTTGAATCGTATAATCAATTTGTGGGGCGTATGATAGCATGATAGTGAATTTATGAATTGTCTCCTTTTCATTATCTGGAGAAATAGAGAGTAGATAGGGTCAGTCAGTTCTACACCCTTGCATTTTACACTGAATTAAACTGTATTCTGTTTTGGAGTCGGTGCTGAATTGGGTGACTGGAGACATAAGAGTCTAATGATATAGATTTGGACCTTCCCCTAGTTTGGATTCAATACTTTCAATTGATATCAAGCTTCTGTTTGCTTCATCCTTTTGTTTTACTTTCCTGGTCATTGGACTTTTTATTTGTCATAAAACTATAGTATCTTGTCAGATTTTAGTTCTCTCACCCAGTTCTCTATTTAAATGCTTTCATGCTGTTTTACTAATACCCTGCAATGATGTGAGTTGTGCTTTACAGATTTCTGAAAGAAGAATGGAACTATTTAAATGGAGAAGTTTCTCCTTCAGATATTCCAATTGCAGACAGAATATGGAAGCATCTTCCACGTAGAATTGATGAGAAAATAATTACGGTAAATGTTTTTCTCAAACCAGAGATTTTGTCCGTGCATGCTGTGGTGCTTCTTCCTTGATCTCTTTTTTCGGCCATCATAAAGAAAGCTAAAATAAAAACTTAAGCTTGCCTTATGCAGTAGAATTTCTTGAAATATACTGGAAGTTTGATATTCAATTGTCTCATTGATGTAGATCATATTTGTTATCCATACTGAGGGTTATTGATAGTAAGGAAGTTCCACATTTTATTATCTGTGAAGCTACATACCAAAATAATGCATCCAAGAAGTCACATCTTTAGATAGCAAGAGAGCAAATCTTTTCGTAATTCAATACTGTGATTCTTGAGCTTTAAATTCACTGCAGTGAGAGTGGTTGCAAACATTCCTCTATGTTTTACCATCTAAGTTTGCATTGAGAAGCTTATATATGTCTGAAGGATGCCAAACTATTTTATGGCTGTAGAAAAAAAATGTTTCACACTGTTGTCTGACATAAAGATGGGGGAGATATTGTATGACCAAGTCCATGCTCCATTGGATGCAATTGTTTAGGAAATCCCTGTCACGCATTTGGTGGGAGTCTCTTTCACTCTGAAGATATTGCCATTCTTGAGATGCATCTATGGAACTGATGCTGTAAAATGTGGTGTGGTGCCATGATGATTATTGGACCTTTACATGTGTGCTAACACTGATTTTCATCCTATATTAAAGTGATAGGTCCTTAGAGACTATGCAAAGGCAAGTGCATATAGTTGATCCAAGTAACAAATTCGATGATCATTGGGGTGAACAGACTTGGAGATATACTGATAGGAAGTAATATCACAGCCTTATGTAAAATCCAAACATCAAGATTGTTTGGTACTACTTTAATTGTGACAGATACACTACAAACCAAAAATTTGGAGCAAATTTACTGGGAGGTTATGAATTGAGAATTATGAGCAATACAAGAATAAGAAAACTTGAGTGATATGGTTTTACTACCATTTGGTTTATCTTTTAACTTCTTATATTTTTATATGAAGCTCTGAGTTCAAAGTTTTATTGAAGAGGGTGGCATGCTTATATTTATCGCCGAATTTTTTGTTTCAAACTTTGCTTAAAAGATTGCATTTCATTATATTCACAACCAGGTTCCCCAACAAAAGAATGATTATGATTGTGGTCTCTTTGTACTTTTTTTCATGGAGCGGTTCATTGAAGAGGCCCCAGAAAGGCTGAAAAAAGCAAATCTAGCTATGGTAACCATTATAATAAATCTCAGTAAGGTTTTACTATTTACTAGATTTCTCAAATTGTTGTCCTTGGTTAACATGTACTGGTTTTCAGTTTGGAAAGCGGTGGTTCAGACCTGAAGAGGCCTCTGGTTTGAGAGTGAAAATCCGAAATTTACTCAAGCAAGAATTCGAACTGGCAAAGGAAGTCATTTGTATCACAAAATCTCCCTAGTTTGAGGTCAGACACGAGCCTCTGGTGCTGTCATTACAGGTGTTATTCACAGTAGATTTTATGTACCATCATGTATAGCTCCGTAGTTGATTCAAGTACTTTTGCTTTTCACCTTGCGAATTAAAAGTGTGGAAATATAGGAAATTGAATTCTGCATCGACTACAAAATTGGTCGAATGCTATTTTGACGATGAGAGTAAACATCAAGGTCATTTCATTGTAACATCATAGTCATTTATACTGACGGGTTATGGCAAGATGGAAACACCCTTTTTAATTACTTCACCAGTTGTATAGGAGGTATCGAACGCTGCTGAATACTAGTGATGGTGGCTTTCCGCCATATAACTTTTTTTTTGAGCTATCCACGATGGAAGTTGTCGAGGGCTTTTGACATTTTATTTTTTATTTTTGTTCCTCCAGATCATGTAAGTAGTATTCAGCTGAATGGAATTCCTATGTACTGCCCTTGTGAAGATATCCAGGCAGAAAAATGAAATATTCTTATGACAAGATCAGAAGATCTTTTTATGATTGTTTTTTAACAACTATTATTATTATTTTTAGCGAGCCTCAATGGAAATTGAAATAATAATGAAATGATTACAAGATGACACAGAATTTTATTGAAAGAATGGTCGAAAGAAATCCAAGAGAAAACCATACAAAAACATACAAGCTCAGTTACATCGATAACAAGAAGTGTGTAAATGATGTTGAAAACCAGGCATTTAGTTTGGATTCTGTCTCTCTTATATATGATAGGATACTTGTACACTTAGCATAGCTGATTTTATGTCGAATTTGTAGGAATATGATGAAGCTGATCTCTCAGAAAGTATTATTAAAATATACCTTCTAAATGATGATTGAGCATCAAGAAAAAGTTGCTGCTTGGAAGGAACAATTCTGATTCTTGTGCAGCATTAAAGAAACAAGAAACAAGAAAATTGAATTTGTGGTTTAGATTATTCAACTTTTTCACTTACAGGCAGGCCACAGGAGGAAGAGGATTGGAGGAATTAATAAAAGCGAAAATAAATTTCTTGCATTTTTCCCACAAAAAAGATCAACTACATAATTACGTAAGCATATGAACACCTTGGCCTCTTGATGCTATAAAGCACTCACTGAATTTCCTGTGGTTTATAATCATGAACTTGCGTGCATATTTTAAATCCGGAAAGAACCAAAACAAAAGCAAACCTGAGTCTGTTATGTTATAGCACATTTACCATCAACAGCACATAGAAGAAAAATTTAACGAGTTTCAGTGTGGCAGGTTCGAACCGAATTGAATGGCATAACCCACCAAAACAAAACTAGCCTGGCACGGGAAAACCCACAACACCATCACAAGGGACACGCAAACAAGATTCTGAAGTTATTATTATCTCATTTGCTTTTATTTTGACGTAACCTATTTTAAGCAGAGTTTTTGATTATAGAAATTTTACAGAGTCCAATTGGTGATCAAAAAGTTTGCTGGACCGTAATTGTCCTTTGTTTTTAACTGTTCATCATAATATCATAAAAAACTTATTATACATTAATAATATTAAATAATTATATCCCATAAAGTTTATTGAAAATTTATAGTTTTAAATGAGTTCTTTTTCTCCTCAAAACTCATAAACTGAGAAACAAATAAATAAATAAATAAAATAAAATCAAACTTAAATTCCGCCCGTAACAATTTTGTAAGTAACGGGATAAATTGTCATTAATCCTAAAGCAAGGCTGCGGCAAGGCTCCTTGTTCCGCCCAGTGTGTTTAAATACGAGTGTTATTGCATACTTGAAAGTTGAAATGTTTCCATGTTGATACGAACGCATTTATCATCAAAATGTACAAATGAATTATGAAACTGTAAAATTTAAAGAGGAGAAACTGGCTCATGAACTTGCTTGTTATTATCATCAAACTTGGCATCGCACAAGGGGTCCAGCTATGAATTCACAACACTATTTACTACATTCCCTTGTCATCTTAAATTAAGTTGAAATTTCGATGTGATTATGGGATTTATTCATTTAAAAAAAAAAAAAAATTGGAGGCAAGGTTTTGTGTATTTTAATGCTTAAATGGTAATCCAGGCGGGCACAAAGGCACCCACAATTGCACATCGTTTCGTAAACCATAATTCTGATTTTCTGTGATGTTGCCTTTTGAATGTTCAAGGATTCAAGTGCACTATAAATGACAAAATAAAAAACATGCAATGTTACTTAGAACACTGGTCAGCTCAGAGGTAAGCACGGAAAAATTAAGCCAAGCATCCAATAAATGGAGAGGAAAATAGAGGCAGGATTATTTGCAGTCATTGATTAATGCAGCACTTGCACGTACAAGTCATGTAAGATGTATGTATGTATCTATACACTTGTAACCTTCCTTTAGCAGTTTAACAGTTTATACACTTGTACCCTTCCTTTAGCAGTTTAACAGTTTATACACTTGTAACCTTCCTTTAGCAGTTAAAACAGTTTTCTTTGAATAGAGTATGCATATTTTGCAATGAATAGCAAGGTGTAGGACCTGTTGGTACGATGAACAATTCAGAGATTACCTTCGGCGCTTCTTTTTCTCAGGAGTTGCATGCACTTGTGCTTTCTTACCATATGTCTTTAGCTGAAAAATCTCAAAGGCGTCAGAAACTGCTTCCACCTGTGTTTATCAAATCAGATTCATTTATGAGAACAAAGTATGAGATGCAAATTACGGTTTAACAATGACAATTGCAACTTTAGTACAAACCAGTTCAGGCTTCTTAGAGTAAACCCTCACAATCCTGTCTTGATAATATGCAGGTAGCATCTGACTGATACAATCATCTCGGATTGGGAATTTCTCATTGCAATCATAATCCTGGTAAAACCAAGCTGTTAAAATCTCCACTCTCACAGTAACACAAATCCTCCAAAAAGGAAACAATCACTTCAGAAATCAACTAATCTAAGTAATTCAACTTCATTTGATTAAGAGAGGCTTTAAGTACATCCTTGTCTGATCATTAAGGATGTTGGGATGTAGCATCGCTGCCATGGGATGTTTAAGTAACCAATTTGCTCGACAGAAAATAATCGAAATTTCATATATCCAATTCTTCGCTCTCAGGTGGCTGTAATTATTACATCATTTTCACTCGCTAATAAATCAGGCTATTATGTAAGAATAGTATATGCTGTAGAGAGGAAGTGTTCTTTGTACCTTGAAAAATTTGATGCTGTAAGAGAATATACATGCACAAAGAGAAGAGATCAGAATCAAATTAATGGATATGTATCCATTAGAAAGTTTAGCAATATTATTGTTTGATTCAATCTCATTTACCTTTCAAGAGGGTTATTCCTTCCACGAGTCAAATCAATTTTAACATTGGTCACAGCAACATCTTCTTCTTTCAGTGTGATGCCACCAGCTTTCTGATTGACAAATTACTCTTTAAGATATCACATGTCATTTTTCCAAGTGAAAACTATAACATAAACAGTAGGTTTTGGACCTGGGAACAAACAATATCTTGCGGAGTGATGTCTTTAAAGTGCTCAAGCTTATCCTTTGGTACAGAAATCTCATTGCAGAACTGCAATATATTATATAGCATGTTAAAAAGCTATTAAAAAAGGTCTGCTTCCGAAAAACAAAAAAAAAAGGCTATAAAAGATTCCTGATTTTAAAAAATTTTCTGATGCAGATAAAAGACTGAAAATTTTGTTGTCTAGATAAGTGTACAAGAATACCTGGTATATATCCCGTCTCCTAATACGAAGAATTAGGTCTCTTGCTTCCTTAAGCTCTTGTCGGGGATCAGTCAAAATGGTTTTTATTATTGAGTCATCTAACTGCAGTTTTGAGAAAGTAAAGATAATCATCTAACATGGAATCACAAGAAAAAATGTTAAGATAATCAAATTAAAAAAAAAAAACAAATGTTAAGATAATCATATACTGATGTTTCAATCAACCTTCCAAAACTCTTCTGGCTGTTGAATTGAAGATGAAATACCAAGACAATTATTTGCTTCTATCAGTGCATCTACAACCATAAGTTCTATTGCCTGAGAAAAGAAACACGGTCAAATCTAATCTATTTGATGTTCAAACACCAATTAAAATGGGCATGGACACTGATGCAATTACTCCAATTATTACTCACAGAAGAGATAACCATTTAGCAACTAGGCACCTTTACTTTTGCATGGGTATAGACTGTTCGATGCATATCAGCCCGTGTAGTGAATAACTTGTGTATGGTAAGATCTGACCAAAAGTATCAAATGTGAATTGACATTGTAAGTAAATGCGCAAGTCAAAGAAATTTTAACATATACTAACAATCCTTTGCTCGGTAACAGATTTCATCACCCATAACTCGCATAGTCTCCATTAACCTGTCAGTTGAATACAAGATGTGATTCTGTTAGAGACTATCTTTCTGTTTTTAATAATATTATTAACATTCTAGGAGCAATACAAATTAATGAATCAGCAAGATCAATTCAAACTCTCACCATTCAACAGCATCAAACAGACTTTAAAGTAATTCAAAAGTCTTAACTAACAGGTTAAAGTTGGTACATGTCAATACATACCTTTCAAACTGAAAATTGCAACCTAGACCACAGGCCCGGGAGTCACGAGTTATGTAATCAAACCTGTGAACATACAATTTATGATTACTTTCTAGTAAAAAGTTTATCAACTGATAAAAACAAAATAGCAGAAAAATGTGGAGATTTTAATTGACTCACTTGTCTACATCGATTCCATTCCGGCCATTTGCAACAATGTCATATAGAAATTGCTTTTCCTTTGTACTCTACATTTTTGGAAAGAATGCCAACAACAAAATAAGGCATTATGGAAATGAAATTTGGATCTACAAATTTAAATATAGGCTCTGAGCTTTCTTGTATTTAAATAATAAGCCAAATCAGTTCACTTACTTTAAGTGAAGCATCGCTAGCAAGTATCATTTCCTGTTAACAAGACAAAAATGTATTTACATATAAGATAGTATTCATGCACTAATATCTATAGATAAATCTTGTCGACTGTGAGATAAGCACAAGAAGGCATGCAGTTGGCTACTGTAAACAAGGGGGGTTATGTGCTTGGTGGGTGCACAGAGGATGGCAGAGAAGAGACCATCCCAAATAAAGAGAGTCCAAAACAGGTGCTCTTGAAGCTACAGGCTCCCACCATCTAAAGTCCTGCTGCATGTTGCAGAAAGTTTTGAAAAGTTGCATCTTTGTTTGGCATGATAGAATTCTAATAGCAAAACTCTAGGAGCACTGTCCAATGTACAGAAAAAGTAAGCTAAGAAGCATAGATGACCAAACAGTTTAACCTTCACTCTCTTAAGGTTTTCAGAATCAATTTCGATATTGTGCTCATCAACAATGTAGTCTATCATCTTTACAGACATGTCCTCATGAGACCTGAAAAATATTTAACAAGAGTAATCACCAAAGAAATGCATTAATACCTCTAACTGAAAGAAGACCGATTTCAAATTTCACAAGAATTTTACAGAATTGAAAAGATAATTATGTTTCATCACCTTAATTAAAACTAGTTAATTGCAAAGAAGAGTTACACTTGTGGTTAATATTTAATTGGAAATTAAACAGCTCTACATTTTATTCTCAATAAAGAAAGGTGTTCAAAAACCATTACATAATACAGCTGCAGAAAGGTTTAAACTTTTATAGAATATAGCAATGTAAAATACTATAGAAACATTAGAAGATATAATGCAACCAGAAAAAACATTAAAAGGTCAAACGATTAATTAATGGTCCTCTGTTTTATAAAGAATATGAAAGGTAAACTCTACTGAAGAAATGTTACTCACCATCGGGAGCCATTAAGAACTTGGGGAAGAAACTCGCGCTCAAACAGGTGGCTGAATGGTCCATGGCCAACATCATGCAGTAATCCTGTGCAGAAAATAATAAAAAAATCAGACAAACTCAACACAGATAGCAAAAGACACATAATATCAGCTGACAAGCACAATTTATCACCAGCAATTTTAACCGTCTGTATATCAGAGTGATCAATGTCAAGCTCCAAGCCCTGATGCCAAGCATTTAAAGAAAACATTTTCATTGGTCATAATAATACTCAGAGTGCGTATAACCAAAATAAGGACGATTCCTACTTGGTAAGCTTTAATTGTATTAACAGCAGCACCAGCCAACCAATAAACCCCTAGTGAGTGCTCAAAACGAGAATGTACAGCTCCTGGGTAAACCAAGTGTGCTAGACCTGGAGATAAGAAAATGGTAAAGCTTCACAAAAGTACTCTAAGAAAGCATCATATTCATACGAAACACATATAAAAATATAATTATGGAGCACCCGTTCTGGAGAAATGTAGTCAATGAGAGTGAGAATTGACAAGAGCTCAGATCTTTTGGTCAACTTGTTTCACATTTATTCTATATTACAATAACAGCTGTTGAAACCGGATTTAGGTATGCACTAATCTCAGGAAAGATACGAAATTCACTTTTAAAGTAATCATCATTCTAGTAAATCCTTCCACCACCTTTGCACTCTCTAAGCCACTGCACTAACCATGTAGAAATTTTCTAGCACAAACATTAATCCCGCTAAAGATATCATATACGTTCATCAAAATAATAAATAAAATAAATAAGTAAGTGAAGTTCTCTAGTCTGACTTTTACCAGCAGAAACAAAATCAAATCCAGCAGTCATAAGGAACGATATATCAGATCCATAAGCTACCGGTCATAAAGCTGATAAAGTCACAAGAGTTCGAAGGAAAATTAGGCCCTCTGTCCATATTAGACCATAATTTTCATATATTTTTTAGAATACAAATTTTTAGCTTTGCTGTTCTCTATCATTATAAACAATAAGGACCAACTTAGACCAAAAAAAAAATTCAAAAGTTATTCATTCACTTACTTCTCCAAGTCAATGATCCACAACCATTAGAACCATTAAACTTTTACTAGTTTTATAAGTTCGTGTGCTTGACATACCTTGATATAAATAAATTTTCAAAAACTATACAAGATAATCAGAATACCACATTTTTCAAATTGCATGATAATTACATCTGAAATCTTCAGTACTCATCAAATCAAAATATACTTAAATACTTGCTTTCTTATTAATCTAATCCAGGTCAGTACTAACCAAGTTGCTTTAGATCACGAAGCCTGCAACAAGTAATAAATTATCAGGCTTAATTCCACAGGAAAGCAAAAATAAAGACAATCTTTTCCAATACATCAAATCTATCAAACTTGCCTCTGAAACTGCTCAGTATCAATGAACTTCAACGACAACTGCATTAACAGAAGAGGCAAAATTAAGTTCAAATTTAGATCTATTAACATCTCCAATAAAATAGCAAACTGACTCTACATCATTGATTGACAAATATCTACGTTTAGACCTAAAAATGAATACAAAGCACGGTGACTATACTTTATCAATAAATGACCAATCAACAGTTCCAAAACCGAAACGAGCAATTATTACTAAGCTTATAAACAACGAATTTGTAACAAATTCTAGATAGAGTACTTGACATATCATGATTCAATCAAATAACAAGTACGACACTACTAAAATAGCATGATCAGTGCAAAAACAGTAATGCTCTGTTTTTTATTACTTCGTTTATAGATTTTTGTTTTAGTTTCAAATTTATGAAGTTATTATATCTCCATTTTTGTTCTGAAAAGAAGATCTAGAACTCAAAACAGAATCGAACTGTGAAAATCGAAATCTATTTCACTCCTTCAAATTCAGATTCAAGTGATTCGTGAATAATGTTTTGAGTCTAAAACAAGTTAAACAAAATTTTATGAATATGTTCTACATTTCACTAAAGCAACCGAAGCTAACACAAAGAAACGCATAAACAAACAGAATCAAATCGACATGTGTAAACGCAAAAGTGAAACGAAAAAATGCGATAAAATGTTGAATAGGAGCCAATACCGGGTCGAGATAGATGTTTCCGTGGACATTATCGTGAACGTGCTTCGATAATCGGCGACCATGCCAAGTGTAGAAGCTTGAGGACTCGTCATTCATCGTAGCTCCCATTGTTTTCTCGGTGAGCTCTGAACACACAGTGAATATAGAGAAAACGAGAACTTTCGAGAAAAAACAACAAAAAGGAAAAAAAAAAAAAAAGAGAACTACAGAAAAAGAAAAATTCAAATCACAAGAGCTAGGGTTTTTGGAATTTGAATTGAGAGAAAAAGTTAGTTAAGTGGAGAAATGTGAAAATGAGAGAGGGAAGGAAAGGAGCATATATACACAGTAATGCTGGAGGGGAAGCGGTGGTGAAGTGATGCCGCCAAAAAGGGTGAGAGGTAACCAACGTGCGAACATATCTACGTGAAATACACGGTCCAATCATGGACGGGGCCTTTCGTGGTGGTAAAATTTTAATTGATTTGGAGGGAAGCGGAATTGAAACCATCTTTTATTAATTATGTTTTTAAGAAAACGTTCAAGGCACCAAGCCAAAGAGAAAGAGTGAACGATTCCGTAACTGCCAAAAAAAAAACCGATCAAGAGTATTAATGTACCGTGATTCATTGTCAACAAATTTTTATCTAAATCCTTCCTCAAATAGTATGATGTATAAATTTTTGATAATACATCAATTATTAAATAAATGAATTATTAATATTATAAAATTTATAAGATCATAAATAATTAATATTGATCATTTATATGTAATATCGTTGAAAAATTAATATAATTATAATTTTTAAATGTTTAATATTACTAAAATGGATGTTAAATAACGTGATCCTGAGTAATGACACTGACGTGGCGTGCTCATGGGTAAAAGCATATTAAGAAAGAATAGAATATTATTCTTATTATTATTATTTTGAAAACAAGAACAGCTGTCTGGCTTTTTAGTCTACCAATCAATTTGGAGTGACTGGGGATCACACGCTTTAGTCTTTACGCTCTTCGTTGCGTGGAAAATCAAATTTGTGGTGTGGCAGCTTGGTCTGTCATTGACGGAACAAAAGTGAGCAATTAAATTGAAGTTCAATAATTATATCTGTAATTTATTAGGATGACGACTAGGGATATATTAGCTTTTCACAAGCAAGGCATTCAAAACGTGTTTTATATTATAATCTTAAATTATGGCATTTTTACTTGCATGAGAGGATGTCTACTGACAAATGCATCTGGATTTAACAATTGTTGTGCCCTTTTTTGCTTAAAGCTGACGCAGGCAATTCTAATATGAAGATCAGTGGTGACAGTAAATAGGGGCTTCTCTTGCTGGACTTTTAATTTGTAAAAAATTGTTAGGTTAAATGTGAGTGCGTGCACTTGTACGTGCATAATAAGGAGAATAATCGCGATGATTTTACTAACTCAGAACAATGTAGCTTGTGATTTATGGTGGTTGCAATTCGCCGATAATACGGAATATGCCTGGAAAAGAGAATAATCCCGATCATTTTAATCCCAGTCAGACAAGCAAAAGAAAACGGCGACAGTCAAATTGTAAGCAAGCAAGCAACTCTATCTCCGACCTGGTGTGCCGTGTATTAGATAAGAAGGGAATAACCGAATTTGCTTAGGAGATGCCGACCCTACATTGGTGATGCTCCTTGTCCTCGGCATTTAATTTAACAGCAAAGCCGTAACGATTAATAAAGTTCACATCCCATCCATAACAAAAAATATTAATTTTTTGTAACACAATTCATGGTTGAAATGCCTACAGTAAATAAATGATAATGTCTCATCATATGCGAATTTTATTTTATAGCATGGTTCTGTTATAAATAACTCACCCGTGCCGAAAACAATGTATGCCACCTTACTACACTTTATGTTTGGCTACAAGTGCAACTATGATCATAATCAAATTGGAACCCTAATCTTATCATTTTCACACAAGAAACTTGTGTGTCATCTTTGACAAAAGTTGTCACCAGTCTCGTGCATAATCCGTCGGTTGCTAATTATATTGATGCACTTAAGGCCGTTTGGAATTGCTCTGGAACACGAAGTAAGGGGACTTGTATTTGACCCTGTTTGCCAAGCTGACCACAGGCAGCCATCTGATCATCACCTCTACTGAGCCGCAGGAAAACAGTGCACCCTGCCTCCGCTAAAATATTTCGAAACTCAATCATCTTCTCTTCACTGGTTGGTCTAAATTGTGATCCACTATGAGGATTGAATGAAATGAGATTTATCTTACAGGGAATGCCCTGAACAAGATCAATAAGCCTCTTCGCATCATCAAAGCTGTGAACAATTAGATACAAACTTAGTAGTAGATCAAGGTCAAATTTCTCATATATTTTACATGCAGACCACCAACAAACCCATTCCCACCATGAAAATGCAAAAATAAAAGGGTGTAACTAACCTGTCATTAATTCCAGCAAGCATCACATATTCAAACAGAACTTTGTAATTGTGTTTGAAGCGAAGTTCTTCACGAAGAGTCTCAAGAAGAAAGCTTAGTTTGTACTTCCGGTTAATTGGCATGATCCAGTTTCTGACCTATGGTTCACAAAACGGAGGTCAGCCCGCTCTGTCACTCTGTATGTCCGCATACTTTGTGTCAATCAAAATAAAGCTGAAAGTATAATACCTCATCAGTTGTAGCGTTCAAACTAACAGCTAAAGCACAGTTAGATTCATGGAGAAAACGTTTCAGCTGAGGGACAAGCCCGCTTGTAGAAACAGTGACCTTGCGAGGACTAAAGTGAAGGCCCTGATCATGCACCATAATATCGGCAGCTTTTATGACATTCTCAACATTGTGAAGTGGTTCTCCCATTCCCTACAATAATATTGTTATCAGTAATCAGGAAATAAACATTATAGAAAACCATACTTTAGTCAACTTAGAATATAAGATAATTTAAAAGCTCCATGTCTAGCATACTCAGACAAGGAGGAATCCTCTAAAATTGGCACTCAACTGCATCTCATGACAACAAAATGCTAAAAAGATGACACAAATAAGATAAAAAAGCAAGGAAACTCCATTCAATTATAAGATTTTCTTTTTGGTTACTCGTAAGTGCATGTGCCTGCACTTGGAATGTACATAAACTCTCTTTTAAATATCAGATTAAAAAAGAAAAAGGAAAAAACAAAGGAGAACAAATGATTTTAAGCTAATTGATTATTGCAAAACACATATATGCCAGAAGTACAAAATTGATGTTCATCAGCACAGATTCATTGGAGAAAACAACCACAGGCTTTGTTAGGCACAGCAAACCAGAATAGGCATGCAAACAAGGTATAACTTATGGAACAATACAGATCCCACTACTAGAATAGTTCTAGTATAGGGGCAGTCTTTTTTTAATATGCTCATACCATAAATACAACATTTGTAATGGAACCAACTTCACTTGAAAGCAGACGACGTGCAAATACAGCCTGCTCTACAATCTCAGCTGCAGTCAGGTGTCTTGTTAAACCCATTCTGTAACATAAATTGACATCAGAATATGAACCTTATATAAGCGGACGAAACCACAAACGGCACAGAATGCAAAGCTCAGACGAGAAAAATTCACACCTACCTGCCAGTATAGCAGAATTGACAATTCATGGCACAGCCAACCTGACTTGACACACACACAGTAGTCCTGCCCCTATCACATGGAATGACAACCGTCTCTATCACTAGTCCATCACCTAGCGTAAATAAAATCTGAAACCTCCTGAGAGTTTCGAAATCAATGAGAAGATTCTCAATGTAACACAAGATATAAAGTTTTTACATAGACAACATCCAAGTCAAACCAACTGGTGTAGATAAAAGTTACTAAAACTGAAACTGATCAATACTGTGAAGATGTCCTCTCTACCTTTCTAGTTCCGTCAGATGCGGTGCGAATGTCTTTCAAAGATAAGGCTTTGAATTCAGCATGTCGACTCAACATTTTCTTGAAATCCTTGTTCAAACCTACAAAATCTACAGCTATTAAAAACCTGGCACTCGCATTACAAGCAGAAGAAATTCAAGAAAAGATCCAAATACAAAAGAATTGAAGACCAATCAACCAAATGACAGAACCTTCCATTTCATCGATAGTGTGTGCCCAGATGTTATTCCCATAAAGGCGTTTCCACAACATCAAAGCCTGACCCGGTCTGAATCCATGCGATTGAACCCATTGCTGCAGACAACAGACGCTCACTCTCATAATTAACCACAAAGTGAAGACACAGATGAGTACAATAAAAGGAGCGGTTAATAATAATAATACATACTTCAAGCTCGGAGTATTTCATCCCCTTCAGAAGCACATTAGATTTCTTCTCACGAAAAACGTTATCGTTGGAGCAACAATCATCGATTGGAGTCATGGGATTAGTTGGCGAACAAGCAGTGGTAGAGAAGGGCCGACGGGGTGAGAAAGTAGGATGATGATGATGATGGTAATATCTGACTGTGTATGGAGTGAGGGTTGCTGTTGCTGGCTTGAAGAGGAGAACTGAGGTGGCTCCCGCTCGCACCAGCCTCATCCAGACACAACCCACTTCCATTCTCTATATCCACGTTTTTACCCACCACCACTAAAACTAAAACCCACACTTTTATTAGGGGTTTCAGTCCAGCCACTTATACGACGTCGTTTCAACGTAGTCAATCATTTAGTTACATTATTTAATTCCTGAAAAATAAAAATCAATTCACTTTTTTGGTCTAATTTAATAGAGAATTTTATACTGATTTCTTATTTCACTTTCTTTCTACTTCTCTACTTTTGTATCCTATGAATCTCCCAAGCATTAGAAAAGAAATCAAAACTTCAAATTTCTTCCCCGATTATAATCATATGAATATTGTTTATAATTTAGCACATAGTACATACAAGATGCTCAGATAGAAAAGTGGGCTTGGCTTGCATGTAATCTACAGTATGTGCAAGAGAATATATTATACAAAGTACAGTTTCACCGCCAAAAATTAATGAAATAACAACCAATGAACTAAGTTGAGTGGTTTGTCCAGAACCGATGGAACAAATGTGGTTCCTCACCCGTATGCAGATTTAGTTTTCCAACTCAATCCACCTACATAACAGTGTAACTTCTAAGAGTACATGAGTATGTTTCTAGTCTTCTAGCTCCATGTCTCATATTAAAATGTTATCTGCACCTTGCCAACTGGAGTTTAATTAAGAACCTAGTCCCTGCAAGCCAGATATTTGAAAAGTCAGTTTTCCATAGTCTTGACCAGATTCATCAACTTGAAATTCCTCGCAGGTAGAACCAAAAACTAAATTTTGCTGAGGTGTTCTGATTTTAACTTAATCTAACACTTCATTAACACAAATGGATGCAAGGCAAAAATGGCATCAAGTAACATCGAGGACATAACAATAGTGCAATGGTGCCAATTTAGTTAACTACGCAGATCCTCATCAAGAATCTGAGCCTTATACAAACATGAGGACATTTAACTATGATATGTAACATTATATTTTTTAAAACAGGTTTGCAATATACAGTCAACTATATGATCAACTATTATGTCAACAGAGAAACAGGAAGGTGATGCAACATAGCATAGGTATGTTATGCAGTACAAAAATCCACCCGAGGATTATAATTGGAATAGGAGGAAACTTCAAATCTGGGAATTAGTCTAAAACGGGGAATTGGGAACATATCATTCTAGTCAGTCAACAGGTAGTCTATATGGTGCTTTCAACAACAGCTTCTTTTCAGATGCTACCCAACGTGTAGAAGAAACATAATTTTTTGCAAATTGACATATCTTAGATAGAATGTGTGGACTCTAAATGGTAAAAGGAAACATCTTTGTTCAATAATTTTGAGCTCAGATACATGATTAGTACTACAGAGAAATGCTGAATGGTTACTCCTTTATTGAAAGAGACTAAAGAATGGTGCCAAATAAATCCTAAGAAAATTTCGGTGTGGCCAAAAATGTCGTCCAAACTACTTAATTTATTTATTTTTAGCCTAGCTCCATGAGAAAACAATTAAAATGCTAAGTGCACAAACTAAAAAATTTCATCAGTCAATGTCTGGATGAATCCAGTGGAATGCATACACTCAAAAAGAATCCAGAAGGAAAGGTTTAACATCCATATAAGTATACAACTGTGGGATAAGAACATATTGTGCAAGTTTAAACATCAAACAGTTCATCAAATTCCTTCAGAAGAAAATGAGCAACAGAATTTGAATAAAAAAAAAAGTTATATTATACAGCTTAAGATTAACGATTCAGCTACAAACAGCAAAAAGAAAAAGATCCACAGACTAGAATCTCTTTGTACCAGACAATGAATTTCCTTTTTTTGAAAGAAAACTTCATTAGACAAACAGCATGTACGAAAAAGAGGAGGATAATATAACCCTGGGTTAAAAAAACTGACAAGGCCAGCAGCAAAAGTACACACAAAACCCAAAAGATGGGCCTATACTTAAAGCCCTTACAAGAAGAAGAAAAATACAGATATTAATTTACAGCCATCCCCCAGTTAACATTATACAAGAAAAAGGAACAAACTACACATCTTAATGCAAGCATTTGGCAAAGAACAAACTTATTAAGGCATGCACATCAGCAGATTAAAACGAGCGCACACATGAACAGGTGCAAAGAGAACAAGAAGTATAGCATGAGAAACAACTTACCAGTACTTAATCAAGCCGTCCCAACCACACGTTGCTACTTTACTTTGTTCCAACGGATGCCACTCACATCCAATGCAAACCCCTTCATGACATTTGATGGTCCTGAAAACTTTGCAACTCTTCCAGTCCCAAAACCAGCACTTACCCTCACCATCTCCTGACATGACAAACCGTCCATCTGGTGAAAAATTTACTTGGCATGCATACCCAGCCACAATGTGCCCAGCAAATCTCTTCTTCTTATTCAGCTGGAATCTCTCCCTAGTGCTATAAATAAGAATCTGATTGTCCAAACTCTGTGCTGCAAGCCAGTTGGTATTTGGATGAAGTGAAATTGATGGCATAGAGTGCATATGAGGCTCACTGATATACTTTATAACCACAGGGATTCCAAATTCCCACACACGAAGAGACTTGTCATCGCTTGAAGTAACAAATCTTCTGTTATTGTCCACAAACGTAATCGTATTAACTGCCCCCAAATGTTGGTCATACTCTTGTGTAATCTCTTTGGTATTCATATCCCATTGAACGATCTTCTTATCACTCATACCCGCCAACAAGATATTTTGCTTATCATCATCCGGATTAAGTTTAACGACATATGGAATCTTCCCAGTTGAGAAAGTCCTTATAACCTGCCCTGTTTCCGTATCCCAATACTTGATGTTCTTATCATACCCAGCAGTCAGAAATTTGGTTCCGTCATTACAAAATGATATATCACGAACTGCCTTTGAATGACCCATGTAGGTCCTCATACACTTACCTGAATTGAAAACATCCCATATCTTCACCTTAGTATCCATTCCTGCTGAGAGAATCAAATGCCCGTATTTGGGGATGAATTGAATTGCTGAAACACCTTTTGTATGCCCACTCCATGTATGAACCAACCTCTTCGGTATATAACAATGATCATTTGCTGCTTTAGCATCCTTGGGAGGTGCAATCCAGGATCGACCTTGATAATCCCTCTCTTCTTTGCCATGAAATGTAGTTTTATCCACCACAGCCTCCCCTTTGTCACCACTTGGATTACCTTTCTCTTCTTTCTTCTTTACATACTCTTCTGCATATTTCTTTTGCTCTTCAGTCAACTCCATTTGCACTTCCTCCTTCTTACCAGCCCAAGGGCTCTTTCGGTTCTTCATCAACCATGTATCACTTGCAGGATTATTAATCTCTTCAGAATCCATATCAACACCCATGTCATCATTCTCCTCAGTTTCCTTCTTTTTCTCCAACTTCCGTTTCTTCTGCTCATGTTGTGGTATGTTATACACAGACATGCCCTCATTTTTCTGCAAAGTATCCAAATCACCTATGTAATCGTTGCCTGATGGGTCAGCAGCATAGCCATACTTGTGGAAGGTGTTATACTGTTCATCAAAAACAAAGGAATCAATTGAGGCATCCTCAACAAAACCAAGCTTGTGGTTGCGCATGCCTTGGGCAATCCCATCCTTGGCATAGGGGTGAGCTGGACCATATATGGGGGTCCAAAGCTGGTCATAGGTGGGGTTGAAGGTGACAACATGCTGCGTAGGATCAAGTGGCCTGGATTGGGTCTGGCGAGCTTGCGCAACAGTTAGAGCTAGCATGGTATCGTCAACTTTAGGTGCAGCAGATTTGGATGGGAGGAGGCGTGGTGGTGATGATTCTGGGGATTCTGCTGCAGAGGAATTTTCATTCTGGGGATCCTGCTTTTCTGGTTCATCTAACTCATTATCTTCTTGGTCTCCATAGTTCAGAAGAAGATCCATGACCGGCTTTAGAAAGCAAGACAGAGGAAAAGACTTGATACGGACCTCCAATGAGATATCTCCAATGAGATGATAAGCTGAAGCTTAGATGCTTGTGGTTGCAAAGTGACAAGATAGTTACCGTAGTTGCTACTAATATACCTGCACTTACTCTGCATCAACACAAATGATCCACAAGTGTGACAGAAAATATTAATAATTACACAAACTATATCAACTTAGAATCATAAACAACTATCAAACAACCATCAACCTTATGATACTATTGAAAAAAAAAAAAAACAAGGTTTCCACCATACTTCATCTGCATTTCTTCTTAAATATTAAGACAGCAAAAATTTTGTTGCCCGCTTTCAAGCATACAACCAATCAAATGGAAAATTCCAAGTACGAGAACCCTAAACATATTATAAAGACCCTACCTAATGAACGAAAACTGATATACTAGTGTAAGAATGATCAGGTCTCCACAAAAACTTAGTCACAACTGTTCAAGATATAGAAATCAGGGGAAAAAAAAGAAAAGAGCAAGACGAAGGTAATAATCCAGGATCTTTAAACCCTTCATTTTTTTTTTTCTCAGGTTTTTGTTCACACAATAATTGAAGGCTAATACTCAAATTTCTCCAATTCCAAATCTACAGAATCAACTAATGATTTTTCTCAATTTTTTTTCCACAAACTCAAATCATCAGACTAAATGCATACAATTTTAAACAACATACCGAGAGGGAGGGAGGGAGAGTACCTTAGGGTTTCTCCGATTCAGAACTCAGAAGCGCAAAAGAGACGAGCCGAAAACGGTGCGTTTGGATTGTGACGAGTGCTGATGCTGTTTACTTTTTTATCTGGGCCCGAAAAGAACTTGGCCCAGCCCAATTCAACATTAGTAAGCTATATTCAAGCCCCATTTTGTTTTATAATATTATAAAGTATGAATAATGTTATACTTACAAAAAATTTATTTAAAAAATTTATCTAAATAATATGATAAACTGATTTATAGCTACCATTTTTATTTTGGGATAATATTATAATTATACATAAGATTGCTATATCATTTGGACAATAAACTTAGGTTATTTTTTGGATAGTATAGCATTCCTCATAAAAATTTAGGGAGATGCATTCCTCATAAAAATTTAGGGAGATGGATAACATATTATCTTTAATGAAAATATAGAGTCAAAGGGATGATGCCAAATGTTTTTACTGTCCAACCTTCCTATATAGATACTCGTAAATACATGCAACAGTTAAGACGATTTTATAAATGAAATTACAGTTACAAAATTATTTCATAAATGAATGCAAACCAGTTCAAAAATCAATTATAATTCAATAAGAGCTTAGTTAACTTCAGCTTCCAAGATCTACTAATCAGATGGATTAATTTTTATCAATTTACATATACACGTTCTATTTTTATTTTATTTTTTCTTTGTTTAGTGAGATATTTTTTGTCTCTAACCTGAGATTAAACAGATTCCTTAGATGATAAACATGTAAGGGCCACAGAGTTCAAAAAAATTGTCAATCTTAGGGGAATACGAATGACTCTGTTGTACATGATTTGATTTTCCATGAATTCTTCAAGATTTTTCATTACACGATTTTCCATGGATTTTCAAGATTTTTCATTACACAAGATGCACGCAAGTATACAAGTGACCAGTGGACAATAGTCTGAAAGACTCTTCATACAAAAGAGCTTATTTACACATACATGATACGTGCTAATCAACACAGCACAATCACCAAAAGAAAACCACTAAACAGAAATCAAGCCACAAATTCTTCGTGAATATTATCAAAAAAAGATTGATTAAAAAAAAAAACCTCTATTTCATTTCAATCCTTTACTGATTCCCAATCAAGGGTTCTTCATCTTAATTCTAAGCTTCCTGGCTATCTGCGCTGCTTTGGGATGAACCTGCCTCTTACTGCTATCACACTGTTCCACCTCGACCCAGTTAATGACTTTGAGTATCAGAGACTGAGGCACTTTCTTGACATCCATATCTGCTGCTCCTTTGGATTTCTTCATACCGGTTTCCAAAGCCTTTTCGAGGAAATCCATAAACCAATACCCGGCTTCAGTTTCAACCTGCTTCCCCAATTTGATTGTGTTGCTTAAGCTGCAAGTAACTGGTTTCTTGTTTTCATCGTTCTCTGAAAGCGCTTCAAGGTTCAGTTTTCCAAGTGGGGTTAATAGCCCTTTTCTCTCAGAACTCGGTTTTATGCAAGTGCTTGATCTCAGGAGTTTTTCAAAGTTTGTCTTCTGTTCTACTTTTCCAGGAAAGGATGCGACCGATTTGTACAATGCAGATCGCCTTTTGGAAGAATTTAGTTCGGAGCTCCGGCATTGATCCATGGAGTTGTGTACAATTTCATGTAAGATTGGTGAATCTTCAGCTTCTTCAGGCCTTCTGTCCTTTTGTTCTGCTTTTGCCATTTCAGAAGCTGAAATAGCTGCTTGAATGGACACCATATCAGTCACTGCTTGTGCAATCTGTTGTTGGAACTCCAAAAATTTCTCAAAGCATGCTGCTGGAGCATCTGCTTTCGCTGATTTGCTCAAGTTTGCAAACAATCTACGACAAAACGCAGATAACAATGATATTAGCAAACTCCTATGTTCAAACTTCAATACAAATTGAACATTGAGAATAGATTTAATACTTGAGAGAGCGAACTAAATTTTCAGTAGCTGAAGCCTCTCTTAGAGCTTGAAGGGCAATTTTCTGAGCTGTTGCTCGCTGCTGCACAGCTTCCTGTTTCAGCATAATATTAGCAAAGAGTATCTAAGTAAACAAGAACGCACAAGGCCAAAACGCAAAAGGGTAATATAAATGCTTTGAATTTTAGATTCACCTTGCCTAGCATGCTTAGCTTTCCTGGTAAATTCATATGTAGACTGGTACCACTGTCCGGGGCCACATTACCAAACTGAGATTGTGGTTGTGGATTCGCACTTAAGCTTGCACTTTCGGAATCTCCACCCATATTCAGAGAAGCTATGGCTCTTGCATTCCTTGAACGTGGTGGTGGAGTGCAACTTTTCTTTTCCTACAGAATAATTATTAAGGACACCCACGAGTTACAAATTTTCCAAAATTGAGAGTGAGCAAAACGAGCAGAACAGAGAACTGATCCTGAAACACAAGTACGCATGAAAAAATCAAATGGAAAAGAGGAAAATGTACCTACAGATGAGTTGAAGGGACTAATTGGGATTCTTGGCTCTCGTTCACAAACACTTTTGCTCCTCGAAAACTTGGAAGCAGAAGGTGCAACACAGCTTTTCCTTACCAATGCAGGGCTATCTCCTTTTGTGTCCACCATTTTAGCCAAAAGCCCCCCACCATAAGAACACCTAACACCAGCACTCACACTCCCATCCTTTGCCACCTTCCCTCTTATCATCGGTGACATGACTCTAACCGAACTAGGCCGTTCTTTCACAGGCGTACATTGATCAAAATCCAAAGGAACCGGCTTCAAAAGCAAGGGAGATGAAACCCCATCTGGCCCATTTTGTCCCCAAGAACCTCTTCTATGTCCCGAGACCTTTGAATTGGTTCTCTGCTCACTTTTCTGTCCCTTTTCTCTTAGACCCATTATTGGTTCTGGGGTACCCATTAGCGGGTGCCTTCCAGGAAGAGGCTTCGCACCCTTGATAACAGGAACCGGAGAACCTGGCTCCAACCTATCAACATAAATGAATTGGCCCAACTGCATTTTGTTGCTGAGAACAAAATCATTGTGTTCAGATGGAAGACTAACATAAATCGAGTGAGAAGAATCAGATACTTTGATGTAGAATCCTTGTTTAGGCCATAGATTCTTCTCATCAAGCTCAGCTGGGACAATATCCGTCACTTGAAGAAGCGAGCTGCGATGCTCACTTGTAGGCTTGACTCCTGTGTTCATTCCATTGAGCAGCTTCACCAGAATTCCAGGTGCCAGCGTTGCCATTGCCTTCTAAAAATCAAAGAATAACCCAAAAACAACCCAAGTTCTTTGCTCAAGACTTGAAAGGCATAAAAGCAGAAGCAATCCAAGAAAGAAAGAAGAACAACCCAGAATTTGTTTGGGCTTATATTTAAAGGAAATTCAAGAAAGATAAAAAAGAAAATGCATTCAATCAAGCTAAAGATTCAAGTAATTGAACAGGTCGAAAAGCGATTGGGATTTTCAGTTGTCAGATTCTTGCAGTTCTGATAGTTGAAGAAGAGTTGAAAAGAGAGAGCGTTGGTTGTGTATCGAGTGGCTGTTGGCAACGGTAAGTTTGCACAAAGATGGCCCCACCTTTTCAAATTTAGAAATTTAGATTTTTCTAACGTTGTGGCAACGGTCATTTCTGTAGTGTCACAATTTTGAATTATTAATGGGGATTAATGTGACGCTTTGCTCGACGTTCTGCCAGTGTCGTGACAAATACGACGTCGTTTCAGTTTATATTATAGGTTAATTTATTTAAATCGAATCGAGAAAAAGGGACGAGTGCAGAATTTATTGAGCCTGCTCTTGCATTTCTTTTGGGCTTGACATCTTCTTTTGGACCCAATACTATTTTACTGGGATTGCATTGCTGAAACCGGTATCCTTATTAGAATAAAAGACAATAATTGTAAAAAAAGCATTAATAAATTTTAAAATAAATAAATAAAAAAGATAAACCTTCTCATAAGTCATAACTACCTATTTACTTGCTGTTTCAGCTATACCTGGAAATTACAACAGTAAGAAAAATTACTTTTAATATCACTTATGGTTTTGGCACTCGTTATTGATTAACTTTATTAAAAATAAATGCATTATTATAATTTTTTGTAATTTATTAAAAGCCAGCCCCAGATTTACAAAAGCATGTAACGACATAGATTTTATTCCAGTTGTACAAAGTTCAATTTGTTAACCAACATTTTGTAACATTATTTTTGAAAAAGACTTTTAGTTAGTTTTTAATTTTTGACATGAAGTTTCAAGGTCATGCGATTGCTAGTTTATGGATAGTTGGGAAGATTAGTGGTAATTAGCTTTTAATCTAACGGTTCATTAAGAAAAAAGTTTGAAGACTATGAAAGAGTAAAATAATAAATAAATAAATAAAACTAACCCACTCTCATAATTCTAAATTTCTAACTTTATAGACCCCATATAATAGCTAGATTTTAAGTTTTGTTTATATGTTGTTGTTAGTTAGTCCAATTTTTCGTTCAAGGGTATGAGATTTGTACTTAAAAAACACTTAAGATTTTGGGTTTAAATTTCAAGACACCACGTGTTCTATAAAACAAAATGACCAAAATCCTAGGACGACTAATAAACTAGAAATTGGACCGAGGTCCCTACAAATATAAATAATAAACAACAAATTAAGATAGTTTAAGCATCTTAAGTTCTCTTTGAAAATAACATAAACACAGGCATTGATGGTCATGTTTTAACAGAAAAGAAGGAAAAAAAAAGACACTGCAGTGCGAGGGGGCACGGCCGGAGGGGCCAAGCCAACTCGGCGTGAACAGGAATTCTTTGATACCTGACCCGAGCCTAATGGTTGGTGGACGGGCTAGCGTGGGGGCAAATACTTTAGGTAGGCCAATATTGTTGTTCTCTAACCTGACCCATCCCATTGATATTTTAAAATTTTTTTAATATAGTATACCAAATAAATTATTTTTTATTTAAGATAACTGTTTTTATTTGCAAACAAATCTATGTGGAAAATGAACCAAATACAATAGATCCAAATTATTCTATATATCTGAAGTTAGTAAGATACTTAAGCTTTAATGTAAAACTACTGTTCTAAACGAGATCACTCTCAATTTATTTATTTTTTGCCGTTGCAAGATTAGAATACAGAAGCCAAAAAAAAAAGTGGGGGTGGTATACCTGGACCAGACATTCATATAAATGACTCTATGATCACCTAGATTATTCGTCTTCTTGCATTTGCAACTAATTGGGACTCTCCTAGTTGACGAACTGATAATTAGTGACGCTTCCATGTGTAATACGGGTCAAACGAAGAAACAGAAAAAACTTCCAGACTTGAACTCAACAATTCATGTATACTAGTAAACATTAGCTTCTTCTGTTTTTTGTCTCGATCAGATCACAATTACTAATGGATGCCTTCATTAGCTTTCTTACCATCTCATTAAAACCAACAGGAAACTGGAAAGAGACATTTTAATGAGCTGCATATATTACTGCTGAGTTCTAATTACGATAATTAATAGTTGGAATTTACAGATGGAGACGTCCAGATTCCGTTTAAGTAAGATAACATAATCTTGCAATAGAAAAATTGTTGTAACTGTAGAGTTTGCGGCAGGAACAATGCAATCTTTGACGAAAATTAACAACTCGTGCGACGTTTTCAACTGTCACTGTTGCCTTAAATCCTATAGGCCCCAGATACTCAATTACCGGGACAGCACGTAATTGTTTGATTTATTTGCCTGAGATGCGCTGCAACTCTGACATTCATGCGCATATATATATATATATATACACGCATATGTATACATATATATATATATACACACGTACGCATGTGCTCTATTTCACTAATCTCATTTCTTCACGTAATCACAATTATCTTTTATTCATAACTATTATTTTGAAATACTGAAAACTGCATTAATCTCCCAAATTCAGGAACAATAAATTACAAATATTGAACGCTAATATATATATGTATGTATGTATTTGTGCGCACATGCGCTTTATTTCACTAATCTCATTTCTTCACATAATCACAATTATCTTTTGTTCATAACTATTTTTTTGAAGTACTAAAAACTGCGTTACTCTCCCAAATTTAGGAACAACAAATTACAAATATTGAACGCCCCTATATATATATGTATGTGTATATATGTGTATTTGTGTACACGCACGCTCTATTTCACTAATCTCATTTCATCACATAATCACTACTATCTTTTATTCATAAGAATTTTTTTGAAACACTGAAAAATTCATTACTCCCCCAAATTCGGGAACAACAAATTACAAACATTAAACGCTCATGCAAATTTGGAAAAATACCAATTAAGCCCACAAAAAAAATCAAATCCCTCGTATGAAAGAGAAAACTGGGATGGTCTGATAGATTGTCAAATGTTTTCCTAATCGAAAAAAAACCCAACATATTTATATCCAGTCTATCCATAAATTAACTTGATAAAATAAACATAAACATGAAACAAAGAAAATATCGACAACAACAATTAAAATAAACTATACAGAACAACCTCCTTGCACCAAAAGAAATCATCTTCTTCAGCTACCTCCTAGATCATAGCCTCAACAAATTGGAAGAAACCTTTCTTTTAAACAAACGAAACTCCTACAACAATACACCAACCTTGAAGACTATTGGTTACTTTGCCATAGTGACAAGAGTGCATATAGGACACTCTGCTTCTTTTGAACAACAAGAAAGTTTGAGTTGAACAACAATCTACACCAAAAACCACGAGTCATCGATTGTCGAATCAACAAAGCAAAACCCAAAAAACCCTTATTGGAAACGAAGGAGGGGATCAAGACTCAACAGTAGACCCAAATTGTATAAATATGGATACTCCCCTTGAAACCACCAACCACCCCACCCACCACCCCCACCCCCCCCCCCCCCCCCCCCCCCCCCCCCATCCCCATCCCCAAAAAAAAAAACGAAGGCAAGGAGGAGAAGAAGAAAATGAGTAAAGTTTGGTTGGAAATCGGATGAAAAGCGATCGAATTCACCAGGAGATGAACCTTGAAAACGACACTTCTAGGCTTTCTCTGTCTTGAGAGTTGTAGAGAGAGAAATAAAATGTTGTTTATGTTGCTTTTATTCATAACTATTTTATCATACAACCTCATTATTTGTATATTAATCCCTTTTGTGTATTGTTGTATTCTACAGCTGCAGAGCATATTCCTTTTTAGTTCCAATCAAAAGCAAAAATGATCAGTAATTTTGATGATTCACGTGTTCATTCCATTAACTCGAATGATCAGATATGAAAAATTAAGCGCTAAACGACATACATAAATGAAACTAACGTTGTATATACGAAGTTTCGTTTGATTTGTAGTTGTCATGTCATCGATGAACTATCTTATAATTAACTATGATTACTAAATGTTAGCTGCAACATCATTTAAAAAAATAATAATAAAAATAAAAATAAATTTTTTACAGTGTGATATTGTTCTTTAAATATATATGAAGTCTACCCGTTATTTATATAAATTGAAATTTTTATTTTTGAAGTAACATATATTGAATGTTCGAATGATGAATAAAATGAACGTAAAACCTTCTCAGTCCAGTACAAATTCTATAGTGTCTGCCCTATATAACAACCATATATGCCTTTTTAGCAGAAAAATTTATAGATTAACTAGACGTTGATAACAAGTTGATTAAACAACATGTGCTAACATAAGTACTCAAGACTTCCCCTCATCAACAATTATGATTAGCAGTAATTTACACGTTCCAGAGAGGAAATTATAACGTGAGATCCATCGAAATACACGTAATAGTTTCACGACTAATTTATATCTACTTCAGAGTTATCTTGCGTACTGTAAATGCCCTAAACTTCTGATGTAGAAAGCAAATTTCAGCAATTCAGAAAATTAGATCTTTTATTCTCTCACGAACTCTTGTAGTTTCTATTCCAATTCTAGCACAGATAGCCTGCAAGCATTAAAGAAAAATTAAGTCAAGACTTGATGTATATTAGAGAACTTATACATGAAACTTGAGAAGATATATTGAAAATAAAACAGAAAATAGCACTGTAGAGTGCATGTATATATATACTACAATTCAATAAACTAATTTTATTATTTTATTATTATTATTTTGAGAATAATAAACTACTTTTATTTGAGTCGTTAAATTATCTATTTAGTAATATACGCACCACTTCTTATAAGCATAAAAAATACAATACATAGAGTACAAAAATTGAACAACACTATTTTTCACTTTTATATATATATATATATATATAGACACACATTAAAAGATTATTCTACCCGTTTCAAAAATAAATAAATAAACAAATAAAAAGATTATTCTATCACTTCAGTACTATATATGTTCTTAGTTAAATGTGATTAACAATGTTGGACATAAATTTTAATTGCGTATGACAAGCCAAAAGGCAATCAATTATGAGTGTTTATGGTCCGACCTGACGTTTGTAGTTATCAACTGCTTTCAAGCTTTAAAAAGGAGAGCTTCGGGTAGTTTCCTTATTATAAAGGACCTTTCATAGAAGTGATAATTTGTTGTTCGTCATTTAGCTAAAATTTTTCAACTCATTAAAACATTATTGTAGAAGTGTTTTTATTTTTTTTTTTAAGACGTAAATTATTGTAGAAGTTCTCAAAACTATTCCAAGTAAAACACTTACCTGGATAATTAAGCTTTTTATCTAACTATTATATCACCTAGCAATTACCATATCAAAAATATATTTGAGTTAACAATCAGAAACAAATAGACAAATATCATACCTGGGATCTAATTGTATAGATGACTCTGTCACCCGCATTATTCTGTGTGGCACTTATAACTTCAGCTCCTTCTTGCTGAAGAACACTGATAATTTCATGTAACCTGAAATTCTCGTTCAACCCACATATCAAATTAACTTCCAAACATGAATCCCAACTTTTTATGTTTAACACAGGCGAGCTGCTTGTGATCTTTTTATTTGGATGACATTTCTCTTTCAACAATGCCTGCCTTCCCTTTCGCTTTTCAACTCTTTCTTGCAAATGCTTTATGTAACTGGCTGCATGGTCCAACAACTCAGGCACTGAAGCCTTTAAAGAAAGATAAGGTTCACGTCAGAGACTTACACACCATGTAATCTTATGTGTACATATTTTTTGATAAAAGTAGTACTAGTTACTGTAGTAATTAATTTGCATAATTTAGAAATCTTATTTTGAACATTTACATTAAACTACTATAAATAGAAGAAATGATACATCTGTTTCATTAAAAATTACAATTGAAGGAGAGAAAGGAGACTATATATATACCTTAGAAGTTTGGGGAGGTGGAATGAGACAAGCAAGCTGGGAGAGAAGATTTCTCATCTGCTTTCTTCTAACTCTCTCTTTCATGTTTCTCTCAATTCTAGACGAGCTAGTGCCCGGTTCCATAAATTTCACTCTTTTCAAATTGGCTGTGCCGGCCACCGAAGAAATCAACATTCAAACTGAGATGACAAAAATGATTGATACAAGAAGAGAAATTCTTAGTAGATTGTTGGGTAAATGGGGACATTATGTTCTAGTATTTATAGGATTTAAAAGAGAGCGGGATGGTGGCTACAATCAGTAGCTATATTTTTTCAACATACAAAGACCATACGTTCTTAAATGCACCGAAATTGTAACATGAACGAATTAGACTAGGATGAAAAAGGCCATCCATAAAAGTGGAAGTCAATATAGAAACAGTAGTATTTAAGTATACTATTGGTTTTCTGGGTTAATAAGTTAAATAATGTGGTAGATAACTGTCATTAATTATTATGCAAATTCCCAGCAATAATTCTTTACGCATAGACTTGGACATGATCTCTTATTAGTGTAAGTCATGATTTGATCCATACGTAAAGTAATTCAAAAATAAATTAAGCTTATATTATTATGAAGTCACTTTGACTGAGAACAATTTCAAGATTATTTCTCTAAACTTGATAAATATTTTTATTTTTTCTGCTTTCGTTTCAATATATAGTTTTAATTCAATAAAAAAAAAATATATTAAATGAACTTCAATTGAACTGAAAAAAAAATTATAAATTGGAAAATATATATGCCTATTTTAAAAAAAAAATATATATATATATATATATGTTTATCTAGGTAGAAGACACATAACAAGTTTTATTCCTCAAAATTCATATTGTAAATAAAGATGTTAACTACATACAATCAAGCATCAACCAAACAGAATTTAACGATATTCAAATGATCAAACGTATCAATTATAACATCAATAATATAGATAAAATATATTTTAACAATCATAATTTACTTTTGTATTTTAGATTAGAAAATACAATATGAAAGATACCAACAATAAAAAATATTAAGTTTAAGCAATCTATGAAAGTAATACTGTGTAGTGAAGAACTTAAATGAAATTTAATGTTTGATGCATCGATAAAATTTTTACATATACAATATTTGAAGAGAAAAGTAAATATAAACTATATATATATATGATTGGTTAAATATATATATTTTTTATTTTGGTATGAAAAAGAATTAATAAATAAAAAGATATAAATAAACTTTCCTGTATACTATTTATATTTTACTATATACTATTATATATATTTATATATTCAAAGCAAGCTAGGCTAGGCCTTAGCCCACCCCAGCACATGCATTGTGCCGTCCCTATCTATCTTTGTTGTATGGTAAATTTAGACAAAGAGTTTTTTATTTTTATTTATTTAGTTTCTGAGATGTAGAGAAAGAGTTGGAGGTATTTTCATTTAATTCCTAGAATTATTACAAATTTGTTTTTTTAACATGTTTTTCCTTTATTAGCTTCTTTGTTTCTCGCGATATCATAAACATATTCAGATGGTTCCCCTGTTTATTAATTGTTAGTTAAAAGTAATTTGAATAAGGAAATTAACATCTATAGACAGTAATCATATATACAAGTGTAACACAAAAATTAAAGAAAAATAGTTAAAATTAATTAAAAAAATATGACCGCATACACCAAAGATGGAGGTAGTCTTTGGTTGTCAATCTTTAATAAAGATCATAGTTATTGTTGTTGATCTACTCTCCAGTTGAGAAGATCTATCAAAATAGATTGATGATCTCCTTGAATGTTAAGGAAACTCTCAATGGAGATCATTTCCATCGATGATGAAGCTAATCTCTATTGTTACTTTATCTTATTTTATTTTGTAAAATATATGTAATTTATTAAACAAACTATATATTTTTAGTTGAAAATATTTATTTTTAAAAATTTTACTCTTTTTTAAACAATGTTTCACTGTTAATATGAGGACAGTCTCCCAGTCAAATATTTTTTGTAAGTAAATGATATTTTAATAAGGGCAAAATAGTACTTTAGCCCATTATGTAATATTTGAATTTTAGAATTCTGCTCAAAGAGACCATTTTGATGTGCTTCCAAAAAGGAATTTTGCATAAACCTTCAAGAAGTTTGATATATATATATATATAACACAACCTTTTATGTTTAAATTTAGAGTTATTATCATTTTCCTTTATGACGATTAATAAATTATTATTTTTTCCTTAATAAATTTAAAATATAAAAAAAATCATTGAAATAATATTAATTCAAGTCAAAATAAAAGATACAATGATATTTCTTGAATAAATAGGAAAAAAATGACGATTCATTAGTCGTTAAGGGGAAAAATAATAATAACTTTTAAATTTAAGTAAAACACCTCTAAATAATGTATACCAAAATCACCTAAAACTGTCTACATTAATTTAGTTTAAAAAATTCTTAATTGCTTATCTAGAACCTCTTAAGAGGGATAACAAAAAGGTCATTTTTTTAGTATTAAAACGATTGTTTTTTAAAAGGGATCGAAACTTAAAGAATTTCTATAAATATGTTTTTAAAATGATAACAAAAAAAAAAAAAAAAAACTCAAACATGAAAATCATTTAGAAGCTCAGGGACTAAAGTAAAACTCCTGCCCTTTTTTTTATTGGGATATTTTAAAGAATATTTCACTTTCTAAATACTAATAAAAATATATAAATGCTTCAGGGTGCTGGAGCCAAGATGCTATATAAGTATATGACTACTATGTAACATGAGAATCACGTGATTGGGGGCTAACTGGAAAAAAAATGAAAAAGATGAGAGTTGAGTATTAAAGAGCTCCAGTAGCATGCTTTGATTTGACAATGACACCACATCTAATTTGTGGTGCCCCATTGCTATTATAGTAAGTCAAGAGTCGATATAGAAGCTTTGGAACGGCATACTTCACAAGACTGCCGGGATATATTTTCTTTGAATAGCATTTGTGATGTTGCCTTAAATGCCTCCTGGAACATTACTCCAGCCCTACTTATTTTAACGATACTCTTAAATAGTTTAAAAAGAAAAAGATAAAAAAACAACACTCTTAAATGAGTTAGTTTATGTTTGGCTGAATTCTTCACGTCGTGATGATTCCAATATTTATTTCTAGGGTTTGATATGGTTCAAAATGGACCAACCAGGAGATAAAGACTCATTATTTGGAAAACATTGTTTCTTCCATCCTGCCTGTCTTATATTTTATGCATGCTCAAACACAAATTGAGTTAAATTTTCTTCAAAATTTGATACTAGAGGAGTTAAACATCGAACCCGTTGACTCATGATAAGGGATCTAATTTGGAGGGGATGACATAAAAGTTTTGGACTATGGACTTATTAAACGGGCTTGACCTCAGCTCACCTCTGAGTCCAAGTTCAGATCCTACACGAGCCAAATTATTTAATTTATTATTATTATTTTGAAATATATTTAATTTTTATTATGAAAGCAACACAGGCAAACTTACTGATACAAGTATTCCTGGGTCGGTATTATTTTTATGCCAACAAGACCGTCATAGTAATAACTATATGATGATTTCGAAATATTCCGCGATCTTGATAACGTATAGTGCGACAACATTCAAACAAAATAAAAACTTAATCAGCTTACACAAAGTTGCTTTAGAAGGTGGTCAAACAAATCTGGTGCTTTCTCAACAAATCGATATCAAGTTCGAGTATAGTTGTCCATATACAGTGGACAATTTCAATTCGGCCCACCAATGAATGTGAGCAAATTTTGTATAAATCCCTTTAAATGAAGAACAGTTTTTCACTTCAACGTTAACTAGACTCCTCTCTCCGGTTAAAAAAAAAAAAAAAGCGCTTAGACAGATTAGAACCTTAGACACTAGAGAAAGATTTATAACTGATAACCCACTTCTTTATTTCGAATTAAAACTCACTAAATTGGTAAAACGAAAAATATAAAAAAGTTAGACTATAAAGAACCAAGTTGAGAACTCGGGGGATATTCCCAGTTGCAGTCTGCAAAACACGACTCCCAGCAAATTAAAGGAAATTAAAAATGGCAACTAGAAAATTCAGCAAAAATTTCCTAGTTCCTAATAAGTAATACCTACCAAATCAATAAAAAACTGATGTATTTGAAAAGTGATTTTGCAGTATATATTCAAAAGCCTTCCAACGCTGAACGGCCATTGTCATTTGTCACATTGTGGTCCAATTCACAAACTCCAGTCAATACTTTACTTGCTAGTATGTCCAAGTTTGATTTACCAATTGCTTTTCACGTTTTCTTTGACAAGTTTGTGAATTCATTCATTCAAATTCTACTTTGAATTTTTAGGTTTGAACGCCATTGACTCGACAAGACTCTTTATATCTTACCTTATAAATCATTTTCTGTCTATGATTTTTCATTTAGTTTTTTGTAACAAGATATAATTTTCTCCTATACGATATCAAAATATAATCATTTGAAAGAATTTGAAGTGATTGAGATAAAAAAAAAGGAGAACTCAAAACGATTATGTAAATATCGTTACTTTATATAGCAGGCACTATCATGGAACATTTTATAACTTACTTCATTTTAATATTCTTTGGTTGGTTTTACAATATTATGGCTGATTTTTTTTTTGAGTATATGAATTGTAACTGGAACAGATCTAAATGATTACCAAGATCAACAGAGATAGGATATTAGTGGCACGGTTCGAATGACTATTTTCAATTGGAAAGGATTCACCCACACGGATGTGACTGATTATATTTTGTTTAGACTTTAAATTTATACTATAATGAGAAAAAATGGAGTGGCGAAGTAACATAGTCATCTCCCTTTTGTCCATCAATCAAAGTGGTAGATCTCCCTTTTATCCACCAATCAAAGTAGTAGATCTAACTCTTATTCATTTTTATCATTTATATGAATAGTTCTCTCTCGATTTCTAAAAATAGAAATCTAAGTTATGTTTTAGAGTTCTATCTCAATTGTTATACGTAGAAATTCGATCGAGTGTAAGACAACCAAAATGAAAAGATTATAAAACACTGCGATAAAGGTGATTAAATTATGAAACAAAAAGGTCAATCTGTC
Source organism: Dimocarpus longan (assembly GCA_022984855.1). NCBI lineage: Eukaryota > Viridiplantae > Streptophyta > Magnoliopsida > Sapindales > Sapindaceae > Dimocarpus > Dimocarpus longan. The sequence continues at coordinate 20,978,965 of CM041022.1, forward strand.
ATATGTTAATTGGAAGTTCGTGCCAAGTGTCTGCGTGACGACTGACGACTCACATGGCGGTTGCAAAGAAATGCATGTTATTACAGCTCTGATTTTGAAACGCATTCGGTGCACATCCATGCGTTTCACGGAACACCAATTGGAACACAGATGACCCTATTCAGAGGATTAGAAAATAAAGACAGTTAAGTAGAAAATAAAATCATTTGCATTAATTAATTAAATTTTTGTTTCTTTGTTTAATTTTCAAGGTTGGACTACTATACACAACAGTTATAGTAGTAGTTACCAAGAGTTGAATTCTGATAGAATGATTCATAAGAAATTAAAATTTTGAAAAATAAAAAATCTTGATTCTCTCTTAATTGCAATAAATGGTCAAATTTGTTTGAATATAATTATGTTTATTGAGATTTTATTATATATAAATGCAGTTGTATATATCGAAACTATATTTTATATGAATACAGTTGTATCTATTGTGATTCTTCTTAAAAGTAACAAGAAAAAGGCTAAGTACAGTTGTTTTATACCATGACAAGTTAGGTCATTAACCGTAGGCTCCTGTTCCCACATATCCTCTACTTTTTTTTTGGATTCTATGTCATTAGGTCAAATTATTGTCCATAAACCGGGATAGAATTTTAAAACATTGTTTGAATCTATACTTTTAAACTAAAAAAAAAAAGTTGAATTCACCGTTTAAAAGTATGTGATAGGTGGATAAAGTTTTACCACTAAATTAAGTAAATCACTCGCACCTCCTCTACTTTTACTTTTAAATTCATCTGCAAAAGTATCACTTGTCTAAATGAAAACCATCTTTTGTCTTTATATGACTGTATTCCAATTCATGGATCTCTTTGTTAAAGAGATTACTTGAAAAAAAGAATTTGAACTTTGCATACCTCAAAGTTTATTAAGAGGTGGAGCTACCAACCCGTTATATCAACAACCGACAATAAGATTGACACAAAATTTAACCAAATTTATTATATTGACAATCGATGTATATATATTGAAATTAAGAGACTCCCATTAAAGCAAGGAAGAGATAGTTTACAAATGGATATTTTATGGAATTTTAATATTACAAACGAATTTAGCCAAGCAAAGATTAGTCAATTGATAATCTTTTATAGAATTTTAATAGTATAAAAATATTTAGTTAATTAAGAAAGAACAACGTTTCTCTTTTGATCACGACGTTCCTCTGTTGATCATTTTTTATGAAAAATTAATTTTAAATATTTTGATTCAAAATCAATACACAAGCTCGTTAAAATGAAGCAGGTTTTCGACAATTTAACAACATGTAGTTGGTAAAATGACGATTTAAAGTTTAAATAATTCAAACATTTACTTTGTGGATAAATTATTAATAAATCTTTTTAGTTGAAAGATAATTTTTTTATTGAGCAAATTACAATTTAGCTACCCGGTTTAAACGCTTTCACAGGCGGAGCAAATGTTTCCATGTTATTGCAATTTACCCTCCTACCGTTAATGAATTCAATTACACTTAACTGAGCGATGGGTAAAATTATCTTTTGATATTAATTTGTTTTTATTTTAAATTTTATCCCAAACATCATCAACCGTAAAATGATTCCAAACATCATCAATCAACTAGCTAACATCATAATCCACTTCTGAAAACCCAAAAAATGACCTCAAACATCATCCATCAAACCCAACATTATCAATCTCCCACAAAACCATCAAACCTAACATCATCTAAAATCAAAACCATTAAACTGGAAAAAATATATATATACCTGAATTCTGGGTTCATCGTGAACCCAGAATCTGGGTTCACGAACGAACCCAGCTGGATTCGTCACGAACCCAGATCTGGGTTCATCAACGAACCCAGAATGGGTTCATTGATGAACCCAGATTCTGGGTTCGCTGATGAACCAAGGAACCCAGATCTGGGTTCATGAGAACCCAGATCTGGATTCGTGATGAACCTAGCTGGGTTCGTCAGCGAACCCAGATCGGAGTGAACCCGATCTGGGTTCACTCCGAGGACGAACCTCAGCAAACCCAGCTGGGTTCGTCAGGAACCCAGATCTGGGTTCGTCAGGAACCCAGATCTGGGTTCGTGATGAACCCAGCTGGGTTCGTCAGCGAACCCAGGAAGAAGAATAACAGAAGAAGAAGAAAAAGAAGTGGAAGAAGAGGAGAAGAAGAAGAAGAATGAGAGGAAGAAAGAGAACAACAGAATGAGTGAGTGAGGAGTTGACCGGACTATATATTTGGTCAACTGGTAAACTTCAATCAAAGGATAATTTCGTCTTTTTATCATTTTGGTATCGTTTATCGTTAAATGTAACGAATTTTACTAACGGTAGGGGGGTAAATTGTAATAACATGGAAACATTTGCTCCGCCTGTGAAAGCGTTTAAACCGGGTAGCTAAATTGTAATTTGTTCTTTTTTATTTAATATGAGTTGTACTCTTTCTATTATCATCATGAAATAGAATGAAAATAATATTATATTTCGGATCAGTTTATAGGGTATTATGAAATTTTTTTTTTTTTTAAGTGTAAAATCTGTATCTTAAAATGAATTTAAAGAGCTATCAAAATCAATCGAGATAGGATCAATTTATATTGTTATGAAATTGGTTATTATAAATATAATTGTTTATATAATTATATTTGTAATTAAAAAAAAAATGACGCTACTGAAATTGTATTTTCTGTTCGGAAAAGTCAAGAGTCGCACTGCGTACCGTCACTGAGATTTTTTAACGCATTCAAATCCTAATTAATGTGATTGATACTAATAAGGAGGTTACGTGCTGCATTAGAACACAATTGGAGACTAAAATGTCAAATTAGGGCCCTCGTTGTCCACTGACTGAGAACAGGTACATAAGTCGCTTTCAATTGAGCATACGAAAATAAATTTATTCATTTAAGGATCATAAAAATATCGTAAGGAATTTGTCTTGGCCGTGCATCCTCTGATTTTATTAAGTACATCTTCGATATAAATACAAATTATTATAAAATAGAGTGTCATATAAAATAAATAAATAAATAATTAAAATTAATTTTTTTATGATTATTAAATTGATATGATAAAAAAGAATAATATCAACCTAAGTGATTGAAACTTTCATCAAATAATATTTTATCATAATATTTTTTAATGATATATTCTTATTTGATTATTTATCATTCAAATGAATTGAAAATCATTAGAAAGCTCTTTTAAACTTAAATGTTTATCAATTCATATTTATATCACGTAGGATGTATATTTAATTGATATTGATAATATATCCATTTTTTTAAAAGATAATACATGTTTACATCAGATATACTCTAAGTTACAAATTATTTTTGTCTTTCAATAAAATATTGAGACATGTTAGAAGAGTATATCATATAAATGCCTAAGCACTCCTAACATCTTAGGTCTCTTTTACTTTTTAATATCTATTTATCTTTTAAAGTAAGGTCCCAAATTGGCTTTTAAATATTTATTTTAAGTTTACATATGAGAAAAAAAAATTCCTATTTAAAAGTATCTTTAAATATTTCATCCTAAGTTTAGATCAAATTTTTACGAATAAATTATTTTTCTAATTTTAAAATATTTATTCTATACCCGTCAACATTTTAAACATTATAATCAAGTTTTTTTCACTAGTTTTCTACTGAATGATATTCCTTACCCTAATAAAACTATTTTTTTTTCTTTTCTTTATCAAACTCTAAATTACAAATTATAGTGGATACTACCTACATCTATTAACAATAAGTTGAGGACCACAGGTCATGGTTCAAATTCCTATTCCTCCCTTTTTAACAAACAAAAGAAGCCATTTCTTTGTTAATTTGCGCTTTATAAACATGTTGTAAGTGCATCTTATAATATCACGTTCTATTGTTTCATAATTTTAATGTATTATTTGCTATTTTTAAATTAGTAACATACTTGTTTTTGTTGTTTTTTATTCTTACTAAAATAATTTTATCGCATTATGTTGATTTTTTACACAGTAATTATGTGAGGTAGAAAACTTAAATATAAATAAAAAATAAAAAATAATTGAAGGAGAAGAAGACTAGTTCAATTTCAGAAACGAGCTTTTAATAAATTTGTTGCTGACAATAAAAAATAATATTCAAAACTATTAACTTTTACAATAAATATATAAAATGTCTCGACTAGCTTTTATAGCGGCCTCAAAGTTGTTAAGATTAAAATTTTATGTTAAAAGTTAAAAAAGAAAAAAAAAATGTTAAAAATCATTTTATGATGAAAGTACATAACCTTGTAAAGTTAAAACGTGAACATCATATTCCAACCAATTAACCTTGTAAAGTTAAAACATAAACACCAGATTACTATCTATTTTCCCATATCAGTACCACGAATTTTACAAGTCTATAACCTTAAAGTCTTCAAACCAAGGATTAAGGTAGATCCAATGACGATAACCAATGTGCATTCAATATAGGGTTAATTGCACAAACTCGCCAAATTTGGACCTAATTACTATTGAATAAACCTTTTACTTCAATTACATAAACCACCTATGTTTTTATTTATCATATGTGAAAGGAGATAACAGCACAAAAGTAAAACTATTCATTTTATTCCTAATCATCTAAGCAATGTATAACTATTAACTCTCCTCCATTATTTAATTTTGAAGAAAAAAATCTAATTAAAAACATAAAGAATCTCTATTTTTGAAATATAGTTAGGAGATCCCATATTGCTTCATTTGATTTTGGACTTGCTCATACATGGAGCAAATTGCTTTAGACGAAGGAGCAAATCACTCCTCGACATCCAGCTATCTGCTCTTCCACAAGGAGTTCTCTGAACTGACATGTGGAAGAGCAGTTTGCTCCTTGGCGAAGCACAGATATGCCCCTTGCGGAGTTGATCTGCCCATTCAAGCGGAGGTGCAGATTCTCCTCTACCAATAGAATTGCTTTTTATCTTCAATGTATTAAAAAATCATTGTTTAATAGTTTTTCACCGATGTTTACCTTGTGATGGAGTTAGAAAAGGATGCTTTGCTGATTTGGATGATGGAGATTTTAATTTGAGTCATGAATGGAGAGATGCAAACTAACGAATCTATTGTGTTTGGGTGATGAAAAGATAAGTGAAAACTAACAGATTTCTAGTTTGATGATGAATAGAGAGATGAAAACCACATATTCAATAAATTTTTGACTTGGTTTCGATGATTGACGAAACTGATAAAGTAAAATTTGTATCATATTTGGTAGATTGTTTATTTGATAGTGATGATATAAAGTGTAAAATAATTTAAATATGGGTATTTCAAGCATTTCACATTAAAACTTTGGTTAAAGATTAAATTTAACCACCCAACGATGTAAGAGGATTGTATTATTTTTAGCAAAATGTTCATCCACTTTTAATTAGTCTAATCTTAGGGGGATTATGCAATTAACCCTTTAATGTAAGAAAATATCAAGAATTTTAATCAAATGACGGTGAGAGCTAGCCACGATAAACTATGTGCATTTAATATAAGAAAACCTAAGTTTAAGTGCATTTAATATAAGAAAACCTAACTCGTAGAGTCTAAATTAAGTGATAGAGAAAGGAAGAGAAATGGGGACTGAAGAGAGTTTTTGAAGTCATACCTATGAGACTATGTTTTGTAGGCTTCATGGTCAAGGTTTGATTGAACTGATTGTGTTTTGTGTATGTATCAATGTTCTTATAAATGTGTAGATACGAAGTAAACATTTTATCGATTCTTATCATCAAGTCTAAATAATTATTTGATCATATTTGTGTAAGAGATAAAGTTTTAAAATTTCTATCATATTTGTTAAATTATTAATTTGATAGTGATAATATAAAACGTACATATTAAAACTTTGATCAATGATTAAATCTAACCTGATGATATATTAGAGGATTGTATTATTTTGAGCAAAATGTTCATTCACTTGTAATTAGTCTAAATTTAGGGGGTTTTGTAATTTACCCTTGATATAAGGAAATCCAATTCCATCAAGAATTTTAATCAAATGATGGAGAGAGCTAGCCACGATAAACAATGTGCATTTAATATAAGAAAACCTAACTCACCGTAGAATTTTAATCAAATGGTAGAAGGAAGAGAGATAGGGACTGGGTAGAGTTTTTGAAAGCGCATCCATGAGGCTACGTTTTGTAGGCTTCCTAGACTCCAGTCAATGTTTGATTGAATTGATTTTGTCTTGTGTATCTAGCGATGTTCATGTTAATGCGTGGATGCAATGTACACAGTTACAGTATTGATTCTTATCATCAAGTCCAAGTGTGATTAAGCAATTCGATTTCAGTTTTTTCGTTTCAAGAATTGAAACATTTAAATATATTTTTAATTACTTGTTGGATCCAATTAAGCAAGAAAAAAATTTTCATTACTCAACAGAAACAATAGTATTTACATCATCCATGACAAATGACAAACTTAACAGTAGGAAGGATTTTCAAATCACACAAATAGCAACCATCATAATTCATATCTCCTTTCCTTTTCACTCCATGTGCCCAATTACAGATACTATGATATTTTCAAAGTCATGTTGGAATCTCTTTCAGGAAAAAATGAAAAAACAAAAAATGTCATGTTGGAATCCTTCTCATCCATTTTGGCAAGTTATTTGACCATATGCAATTTATACTTTATACAACAATTTAATCACAGAAAATCAATGTTACTTATATTATTAGCGTCACATTGATAGTGCATTATATATACTGATTTGCATATTACAAAATGCAATTTATACCCGGGAACATAGTCAGGATTTAAGACTAGGGTGGGCTAGGAAATTTGTTTTTTTAATTGAACCTCTATGCATGATAAATTTTTCGAATGTGTGATTAATTAATTGAAAAATAAGCTACATTTGATGAAATGCATTATAAATCTTAATCTTCGTAATGCATATTTCAAAACAATTACATCATAATAATTTTATATATGTTGACGTGGTAAACCAGCCAACCAGATTCTTGAACCCAATGCCGCACAGATGAGGAGACCTGCAACAAACAGACCAGATAATGGCAAAGGAAAGAAGAAAAACACACAATGTTTGAAGTGGTTCAGCCTTTTTAAGAATGGCCTACGTCCACTTTTCTGGTATTAATGACAGTATCCCTCTTTAGTATTTGCTCTCTCTATGTTTCGACAGAGTAACAGCCCTCTCAACCTCTCAATTTCTGGATCCGGATACAATAAATGTCTCTCTCTATTTATAGAGAAGATGAGACTACAGATGGAACTAACAGACAAAAAGGACTGATCTTGTCGTAATTAATGCTGCTGGAATGCATTTAATGCTTCTGACTTGTGCCAGGTTAACTCTGACATTACGTGGGCCGACTGCTAACCCATGCTGGTTTGGTGAGATTTCCCGAAATTAAGCTGTCATTAGGTGAGAAACTCTTACTTATCGTGCAAGACACGCCATTTTACTGTCTTGCACTGAAACTGGGGCGAACTTAACAGAAAACGAACTGAATCTTCGTTGTGACGATCTTGACTTCGGTCCGTCATGGCGATCTTGACGTCGCAATGAATGGTATGCGATCTCAACGTCGCTGTGAGGACGATCTGACATTGTCTTCGTTAGTCTTCTGGCGAGCTGGATCTCGTCGATCCTAATGGAGCGATCTAGCGAGCTGAGGAATAGTGCCTTATAATTGATCATGGCTACTTGGGCCACCATCTTGATGGGCCTTTACTGGCCCATTTGGGAAATCCAAAAATACTCATAACAATATACATATTTAAAATGATGGACTATATTTATTATTTGAAATTATGATCGATATATAAGTCATATATAATGGATTAAAATAATGATCGATATAAATTATAATAATGAATTATGACCATTAAAAACATTAAAATATCTAAGAACTTAAACAATACAATAATGATAATTTACATCACAAGAATTCTATAAATTTATCAACAAAGACCTAATTTTTAATGAAGGTAAAAATTAGTAAAAGCTCGATTTTAACTCTAAAATAATGTGGAACCAAAGTAAAAAAAAAATAATAATAAACATGTTTTATTTTCATAATTGATCATATTTTACAACCAACAATATTTTCAATAAAACAATATTGTATTATATATATATATCTATGCGTACGTGTTCACTCTATTTCAATATACATATATATATATCTATGCGTATGTGTTCACTCTAAATTGTATATGATGATATAAAGTTGAGTACAATTTTAAAAAATAAAGGGTATTAAATTTGAATAAAAGAAAATAAAAATAAAAGTTACTTTAATAAATTTAATTAAAAAAATTGTTTAAAAGTTTTTGTAAAACAATTTTTTAAGATTGGACTAGAATAGGCTCCCAAACTATTCTACCTCCTTGGTTATGCCGATACAAATTAAACTTTCTCAACTAAATGGGATCCTTAAATTAACACTCATAAACACCTTCATAAAATTTAATGTCATTTCTTTGAATGATGAGTTAACAAAATATACTAGTGGTAACAAGTTTGAAATTTCTTTCAATCCTAGAACCATATTTTTTCTTCATTTTCCTTTCAATTCGCCCTCTTTTTTCAGTTTTATATTCAAAAAGAATTTCACAATCATTGAATTTATCAGTGAAAAAAAACACATCAAACTCTTTAAAATTAATTAGACTAAATTCTTAAGAATATTAATGTAAGAGATTCCTTCAGAGAAAACCGATGTATATACAACACACGGCTGGAAGAAATGAAAGTTTTAAATACAAGAATATATCTTCTTTATTTCTTGGGAATAGCACATATCATTCAATTGGCAGCAAAAGTGACTATGGTGTTCTTATGCAAAATGTAAACACATAAAAAAAATGTCAGAGTCGATCAAAAGCAATAGAGATAGACCAACTCCTTTCTGGAGCTCCCGGGCTCTGATGGCATGTAGTAAATGTTAGGTGACCTTCATTATAGTCTACAAAACTTAACCGAGAAAGAATAAATCAAGAAAACGTATCTTTTGTGTTTCTGGAGACTAACAAAGTAAAATGAGCATCGAAACATTTTCTTGTGCTAATGGTAACCTGGTTGGTTGCTAAAATTGAAGCTTTTAGGCCTTGCTATAGAGTTGTTGCAAATCCTGCAAACACAAAATTAAATACAAGGGCAACAAGTCATTCTAACCAGTCATATTTTGGAAGACTAGAATTACTTTTAGAAGGTGATCGATCTCCTCTACTTTTTTTTTTATGAAGTTGAACAACAACCAACAGGTCATTCCAACAGAAGAAAGAGAAAACCACACTGAGCCTTTTGCACGATAACATTCACACTGACAATATTCCAAAACAAAATAAAATTGCTCCTAATCTATGTGAGACTTACTGAAAACATAAGAATTTTAAAGAGACTTAAAGTAATCCTCTCCTACCACCAAAATTTCCAATTTTCAGCTCAAAAGGTTATACTCCAAACAACTAGTTTGAAGAAACAAACAATTTAAACCAAGCATCCGCTCTTTTGTGTAGATAAATTGCCTCATCCTAGCCCAGAAGGCGAGCTAAGTGACAATAGCGGTATGCATTGAAACAGTTTTAGAAGAATACTGATATATGCACTAACAATAAATCGTTGATGCAACTCCATGCTTAACTTAATAACAATCTCGATGGTTTGCAGTAAATCATTATAGTAGAATACTACTCATCAGTGTTCTAAAAATTGGTCTAGGTGGCAGCCTAAGCACCAGCAGCACTGAAATCGGCCAAGACATTGCCAATAGGCAGCAACCCACCTAATCAGGCCTAGGTGGCATCTAGGACCACCTAGGCATGCGCCTAGATTTTTTCTTTCCCCCACACCCAGAACGGTGCTGTTATGGGTGTCACTTCCACCTTTTTGTTTAAATAAAAAAAAAAATCCCAATAACGATGCCATTTCAGATATTTTTTTTTATTATAAAAATAAAAAATAAAAAATAAAAAAAGCCTAAAGCTTGAACTCTCACCAATCACCAATTCCAGTGGCTATCTTGACCGCCAAGGAAAGTATTAGACACGAGGTGCTGGGCCACTGGGCCACTGTCTGACTAATGCCTTTTAGAACACTGCTACTCATATGCAACAAAAAAACCAAAAGCAACCTATAACATCTAAACAAAATTCTTAATAGATGATTGCAAATGTTGAGTCTCCTACTAACGCAGATCTACAAAGGTTACTTTCTCACAGCAAATGAAGTTTCAGATCTTACTCCAGTAATTTTATTCCATGGCTATCGTTCATATCATTAAGCAGTAATGGGGGATTGCTTGACACATCAATTAAGTAAATTTTAAGTAAAATATGGCCCACCCCAGCACAAAGAAATTGAAGCACATTGAAAGCATAATTTTGAAAAATCAACGGAAGCAAACATCCCAGAATAATATTATTCAGACACACCAATAAAGCACAAACAAAGAACGGCGTGCTTGATCCTCTCTTGTCTTCCTCGTAATTTAAGGGTTCATTACAGCAGTCAAGGGAATTTATTTTATCTTTCAGAAACAAAATTCAGTTCAATTTTTAACGAAGTCACTCATACAGCAACTTCACTTAACGAGATAGCTCTCCCAGTTAGGCTGAAAGAACAAAGTAAACCTAATTCAGTTCTCTAAGAACTAGAGTAAAAAAGGTCAGTGATTTTTTCTACTCTCAACACCAAGAATTCAAAAAATTCCCATGTCCTAATAGAACAATGTTATCAGGCAATTCTCCTATTCTCTATATTACACAAGTAAATGCACCTACTTTAAAACAGCGCTCTTACCTCCAATCAACCCAAATTTATAATCAATATTCACTAATCACCTACCTTCAGACAGTCGCTAAATTTGTGAAGTAACAATAACAAACAAGGTTAAATTAGGCAAATAAGAGAAAATATAACACGACAGTACTGATTACAAGCCACTACAAAATTACAAAAGCAGAGTACCTTCTGATAGACATCCCCAGTTTTGATTATTCAAAGACAGCAATGAAGTGAACAAAGCAGAGGCAGTGACACTATGCAATGGCATCAACGAAAGCCCACCACCCAACTCCACAGGCAGCCTAAAACCACACCAAGAAACAATCCCAATTAAAGCTTGACATATGCCCACTTTCAGTGCCCAAAAATAGAAACAATAACATCACGAAACATCAACACCTAAAAAAACAAAAAAGACCCAGATACACAATCATTAAGAAATGAATCTGAGAACTTGATTCTCGGACTTTGATCGCTACTTACGTCCAAACTCTATAAAGAAAAACAGGTGCACCAACACGTTATAAAGACATAATATTCGCGGAAGATCACCTGGAGAGAGTGAGTTTGTGGAGAGATGACAAGCGAGAAGCAGAAGCGGCCCTGGTAGGAGAAGCAAATCCAGTCAACATGGTAGCCGTTGAGGCTGGTGAGGAGCGACCGAGAAGGGTTTTAGCTGAAGTAGAAGCGACTTGCAGGGTTCGTCTCCCACAAGTAGCCGCCATGTTTTTTCAGCTTCACCGAAACCAGAACTATTGCCGCATACCTCGAAGGAAGGATTCCGCTTTAGGGCTGGCTCTGAGTTCCAAACGTTCAGCAACGTATTGGGCTACCACCGCTATGCTTGGGCTTTTTCTGCTCCTTCTTATGATGATCCAGCCTTGTCTTTTTTGGGCTTTTAGTGGGCTTAAGTAGCATGATTCCGCTTGTGAGCTTGGGCTGTTTTCTAATCTACTCCACCCATTTTCTAAACACACAACTGTTTTTTTGAACAATTTTAAACGCACAACTTTTCCCCATAGGGTTTTTTTTTTTTTTTTAAAACCCAACTTTTCTCCAAAGTTACCTTCTAAATTCGCGACATAATTTTCATTCTTCCAGTAAAGTATTTAGATGTCGTGCTATTATACTACATCGGTATAACCATCGGGTATTGGATAATTATTTTGATTGGATTGTGATATCTTGAAAAGGTTATTTTAATATTTAATTATTTATTTTCATTCTATTGAAGAATTGTTATTTACCTTCAATTTATTTATTTTTTTAAATATTTGATTGAGCGAAAGTAAATTATTGGATGTTAAAGTCATATTTATAAATTAAAATTTTAATTTAATATAGACTAACCCATTTTTTATTTTAAATAAAAGAAAATTTTACTCAATTAGTATGGTAGTAAGACCATAAATTCTATTATTTTGAAAATTGAGTGTGTTCGAGGAACACGTATATTCTTACCCTCAGTCTTACTTCAATCTGCCATGTTCTCACTTATATTTCCAACTCTATAAATTGCTTTAAATTAATTTTTGTCTCCTATTATATAAATGTTAAATCCAAATTATGTCCATAAACCACCACTTTTTGGTTCTAAAAAAGTATTTTTGACTTTTTATGTGTATTATAGTCAAATTAAATTATTTATTGTCAGTTACATTGTGACTGTAAGGTAGTCATTGGCTCGAGCTTGACAACTTCCTTTTTATATATATATTTGAAATATTCTTTTCTCCATATATATCTATATACACATATATCCATAAATATATTTGAAATATTGTTTTCTACATATTTGGGATCTAAAAACGACAGGATGTCAATAATTTGAGACATGAAAGTATGATTAGGATAAGAACATAACAGAAACTCTTTAAGCAGCACTTGGCATTTTTATGACATGATAATATAATTTATTTTGGACATGGACAAGTCATGGGAACAGCGATGCCTGACCTTACCATTTACACCTGAACTGTCACTCTTTAACATTTTATTTCGACCCACGTTTGGACTCTCGACTATTAATAGGTTTGATTAATACATTATTTGGTACATGTTGTTCATGTAACCCGAGGGCGTTAATGATTTGGTAGTATTCAATCTTAATAATCTTTCTAAACTTAGCCAAACCATGATCCAAATCCAATGATCAAAATTATCAAAATAGAAATTTGATTTTCTTGACTATTTGGAAAACCCGAACTTTGAGCATTGCAATTGCAAATTAAATGACCAGCTGTGGGTATACTATGCTAATTTTTTATTGAGTGTTTCGAGAATTTCAATTTCAAACCAAAAGTTGCAGCAAGCCGGGAAATGCTAGCTTAACTTATAAAAGAAAGAAACACCAAAATTGCAAACTTGTGATTTCTATTTTCTGCAATAAAAAAAAAAAAAATCATCACTTCGACAAAATTGTAGCAGTTGACAGAATCGTGGCAGTCAGATATAATAGCCATTGCCTTTATTTTTGACAAGAATTGACTCAACTAACAATAGACAAATCTACGAGTGCAGACCTAGCAGACATTAATGAGAATGGCACCGTCATCACAATCTCCAAAGCAAGAAGCCCTGACGTCAAACGTTTCGTGTCAAATTAAAGGCCATGTCCAAATTCAGGTCAGATAGATCTATGTTTTTTAATGATGAAACTGATTACCTTGAGTTGTCTATATATTTAAACAGATTGACCTCGTAAACGCTCCCGCATTGATTATTATTTTTTTCTTGAAAAATAGGATGTGAAAAGAACTTCTATTACTGATATTGCACATTTAAAATTTCAACAGAACAGAGAACGTTATTTGGCAGGGTGTTTGACTGTATATTAGCTGCATACTAGTAAAAAAAAAATGCAGTGGTAATTACCCTCGTCAGAGATCCTTTTTAATGGCTTCCCAGCTACCAAATGTATGATGAGGGATGGCATGTCAAAATATGTCAGTGGTCCATTTAGTTGGTTGAGAGATTCGCAGAGAGAGATCCTGTAGGTAGGTTCCCACTAAAGAGCCTTCTTTAATATACCCAAAGTTGTTCAATATTTTGACATATAAAGTGATGACAACCAGGTTCTTGACCTACAAAGAAAAAGACAATTCAATATTGCTATATTGCTGATGATATATGTCTCACGTTTTCCCTCTTTTAAGCATTCAACTATTGAAGTTTAAATTTAGGCTAAACCCAGAAGAATGATCCCCTTTAAACTTTATCTTTCTGTATTGAAAAATTCCTCTCTGTGGACTGTGATCAGCATTTTATACATCATGAAGAGGCAGTGAAACTTGAAATGGTAGAATTTTTTTCATTCTATAGATGTGAGAAGCTAGTGTAGCTGCAGCTAAATAATTAAATCATGTCAAACCAGAAAACCGGCTTTGTGTAGCTACTAACAATACTGAAGTTCTTTCTTTTTCTTTTTCATTCAATCAAGGCTGCTATCAACATTGTCGGGTGAAAGACTAAAAAAACAGTTCTGATAAACCTCTATATTAGTACTGTTTGAGTAATTATTTTACTTTGTTGAAGGCATAAATGTGATCGTGACTTTTTTGGATCCTTTTGATTACTTAGTTAATAGTACAAGCAGTGATTACTGTTGATACATATCTCAAGAACATGGCACGTTACCATAAATTATCCGTGCATCAGATCAGATTCAGAAGTCAGAACCGACTAATTAAATTGAAGGTCCAGCTTGTTTTGACCATACTTTGTGGCCGCCATGAAATTGCTATTGGTATGATATTTACCTTTAACTGATGCATATGTCTATGGAAAACATGTTTCAAATTCACATGGATGTGTCTCTTTTTCCATTCTAGTGTTTCCTCATTATAATGGGATTTAATTTTTGTTGCAACAGACAATTGTCTCGTTCGCTTTCATTTCCAGCATTTACAAACCTTGGCAGTATCATGATAAATATACAGTTATTTCATATTTGTATGTACCCAGAAGATCACATTTGGACATTAATTTCCAATGCGGTATGACCAAAAGGTTGCATAATCTGATTTATTAACAAAACTGAACAGGAAATGAGAAAACCGGTCCGCTAGAAGTAAAGCAGACTAGAATATATAACTGACCAGGAAATGGGGTACCGATGGAATAAGTTAAAATCAATGCCCCAGGAAATGAAGCTTGAGTGAGCAGTGATGATGGCCTCCCAGGTAGTATTGTAGTATTATAACTCTGTCCGTACAGCGCTTTCAAAGCTAGCATGGAAGCTTAGAGTCCAAGGCACTGAGTCTCCTCATGATCAGTTTAGGAAAGAAGGGAACATCATTTTTTCCCTTCCCGAGTTGATCCAGGTTAATGTGTAGATATCTTTACAGCAATTGCAATGAAACAATAATCGAGGCAGAAATCAATTGATCATTAGCTGGAGTATCCAGATCAATGTTCTTCAAATTGAATTATATAATTATATGGCTACTAGTGATACAGAAATAATTGTTGCCATTGAATTGCAACCCAAGGACCTATAAAATTCAAGAATTAAAAAAAAAAAAAAAAAAAAAAAAAAAAGAAAGAAAAGAAAAACTCCATCAGTATCCCTAAAGTATTATAAAATGTCTAATTTTTAATTACATTTGGCGGAGCTTGATGAGTGGTCCCTAGTGTTGCTGGAAATATATCAATTTACTTTATCTATTAATTGACTGTTAATCAAACTTACAAATTTTAGAGTTCTTATTGTCTTGAAACAAGTGCACCTATTAATGCCAAATAAAACATACATGCCATTAATAAATAATTACTAAAAATAAAATTTGAACATTTCTTTTAAAAAGTAAAATTTTAAAGTTATAAAGAAATAAAAAATAATGATTTTAAAAAAATAAAAATAAAAAATTTTGGATCTCAATCGTTCATCTTGGATGGACGATACGGTTGACATCATTTTTAAAAACACAAAAAAATATATATAAAATAAAAACTGATTTTAAAAAAATAAAAATGATTTAAATATATATATGGTCAAGATCTATACTTGGATCTCCTCCAAATGAAGTTCAATCAGGTTACCCAGCAAATCGAGTTCAATATGGTTTTTGAACCAAATCGAGTGGTCGCATCCGCTCGCCTCTCTTCCATTCGTTTTCTCCACTACTCTCTTCAAGGTTTCGGGTTGCAACAAACAAATCCAATTCTTCGAAGTTGAAGATTTGGGTTCGTTCATTGTTTAAACCAAAATATGGTTTTATATTCAACTAAAATCAGACTGCCTCTCTGCCACAACAATATGTTTTGTTAAACACTAGATCGAATTCGATATGGTTTCCAATAAAACTAAAGTTGGAGATGAAGGTTCAAACCTCCATCTCTGCAAAATAATCTGGTTTTGTTGGAGACTACATCATTTCCAATGAAACTAGAGATGGAGATAAAGTTTCAAACCTCCATCTCTGCCATGACAAAACGTAGATGAATGGCTTTTATCTCCACACCATAATGGGAAGGTTTGCACCAGATCCTCCCAGGGGAGGATTTAGATTTTTTTTTCTCTAATTTTTTTAATAATAATTTATAAATAAATATAAATTTGACTTGTTGACGAAAGACAAAGTTGATATTTTTGCTTTCAGTTATGTTTGATCATTAAAATATTGGTCAAATATATCAAATTGATGTATTTTCTAAAATTTTAGTTGGAGCCTATGCATCACATTTCGACATTCATTGATAACAAGATGACAATTTTTGAAACTTCAAAGGTTAAAATGAAATTATCCCAAAAATAAAAAGAATTTAAAAAAAAAAAACATTTATCGCTTATACGGACTAATTCTATCACATGAATATAAATTTAACAATATATCGAAGACTTTTCTAAATCCTTAGGGTTCATTTTCATGTATATATTCAGAACAAGGCCATTAATAATTGATTGTTTGATTAAGGTGGTCTTGATGTTGTAACCCAGAATTAACAATATGTGTTTTCCATTACACACATTATATGAGTGGGCATAGAATTTAAGGTTTTTCATTTTTTTTTTTTTAACTTTTTTAAAAATCATCTCTTATAGGAATCATTCGAACATGAGATATTGTTAGACTGAATTAATATTATTTGCCACCAAATTATATTAGGTATAATTTTTTATTTTAATTTTTTTTATATTTTGAGAAATCTAACATTATACTTTAAGTCATATATAACGTAGACAAATAACAGATGTTAGAAACATGCTAAACGTTCCCTATCATATAACATATATAACGAAAATGTAACAAGAAGATTTTTAAATAAAGAGGAGATAAAGGATTTGAACCAGAAACCTTCATGACTCTAATACCATGTTAGTAACCATTAGACTTAAAATTTTAATAAGCTGATAAGAAGTTATTCAACTATAGTATTTAAGACTTAAGATTAGACACGTGACGATCACAAATGCTCATTTATATTTAATATTAATCCAAATTAATGGGTTAGTTAAGAAGAGTTTTCTAAATTTTATCATTGAATCATATAACGGAATTAGTTAAGACATGTAGAGAACTTTTTCACATAATAATGCTAAATATTTTAGAAGAACATATCTGACAAGACCCGATCTGCATTCCTATTAATGAATCCAACGATCCTATCGGGCACCCCACAAGACCTGCCTGAAGCCCTACTAATAAGGCCCAAAAGGGTATTTGGGGAGCGAACCCAAAATCTAAAATGATTTTCTAAACATATAATTTAAAATATTATCATAAATCATTAAATCAGGGTCTAATGCATTCATAAAAGTGTCGTAATGTTTGTTCATGAGTCTAATTATATGTAAATTACATGATCTCAATCTGAACTATAAACTTTACACAAGAAAGTTAAATTGCGTCGTCAGTCGGGACCCACCTATTCCTCACGTGACGTTCTGGTACTTGGGTCTCTTATACCTGGGGAGATTTTTGACATAAAACATAATGAGCTATAAA
This sequence comes from Dimocarpus longan, assembly GCA_022984855.1. Taxonomy (NCBI): domain Eukaryota; kingdom Viridiplantae; phylum Streptophyta; class Magnoliopsida; order Sapindales; family Sapindaceae; genus Dimocarpus; species Dimocarpus longan. Next base: position 20,996,725 of record CM041022.1, read on the forward strand.
GCTCAGTGAGTGCATATATATATATATGTGTGTGTGTGTGTGTGTGTGTGTTTAGAATCATTTCTCAAAAAAAAAAAAATCTATTAAAAGCATTTTGTTTCCAAAAGTTTGTTAAAAAGGGTTTATAATTTCCAAAAAAATATTTTCTTCCGAAATTCTATTTCGAATGGTATGCTAAATGTTCACAAATTCTCCAATGGCCACCCAAGCAAGTTAAAACCACAAAGGCGGTCGAACCAGTTCCGCTCAATGTGGAGGGTCACGAGACGCAAAGGCTAGTATCGCTCGCTGTGACAAAGTTACTAAGATCTCTTGTATACACGTGTGACATAACTATTATCGCTCATTGTACATCGAGAAGTACTCCACAAGTGTAGAGGGCGACCGATAAATTTATCAGACTCGATTCCTCCCGATGTTAGTTGGACTACCCTCCCAACATATGTCATACACTGTAGGATATACTGGCCGGGTTTGAAGCTAGAAGATCACGCTATAAAGGCTTGGGGCGTCTACTAAGTTTGAAAACATTTTCTATTTTTCTGTTATTGAAAATCATTTCTTAATCATGCTATAAAATAAATAATACATTTATTCTTATGCCAAAATAATATTGTGAGAAATAAATAAGGTAAAATACATATTATATCAAAATAAGTTATTATTTCCTTCTATGCTAAAGTATGAATTGTTGAGGCTTGATAAAACAATAATTGAATAAACAGAAATAAATGGAAATATAATAGTTACTAGATAAAATGAATTAAAAAAAAATTAAAATAATTTTACACTCACAACTTGTTTCCCAACTTGTTTGAATTACTTCAGCCTTTGCTCAACAACTCCCTTAGCTTGTTATGTCCACCTACACTTATCCATACCAAAGAATCTCACTTAGCTTATGAATTATTTTAAACTTCCTTTACTTATCGCGAACTGCAGCAGACTATACTGCCCCTTCAGCTCGAGCTGCAAGCTACAGCTTGCTCTCCGCTTAGCCCACGAGTTTCTTCTTTACTCAACTCTATCTAAGCGAGCTTATACTTGACTCAGCCTAAACTCGTCTTACTCGAGCTCTTACTCAGTCCAGCTCAAAACGAGCTTGTGCTTAGCTAAACTCAAACGAGATTCTTCACTCATTTTAGTTCACCCCTTCAGTGAGCTGTTACTCTCTTACTCAGCTACTCGTTGCAGCTTATACCTTTAATAAGCTCGTCCTAACAAGTTTCTGCCTTAGTCTAACTCGGACAGGACGCAAAATAAGCTGTGATCCTACTCCACGCTCTAGGTCAGCTTAACCAGCGCTGAAGGGGTTAAGGTTATTCACCTAGCCCACACCTCGCGAATTCTCTCTTAGCTCATATACTTAGACATTGACACCACTCTGACTTCTAACAATTCTTCAACATAAAATCAACAGCACTTCACCAGCATTTGCACATCTCGACTTCAATCACAACAAACCTATTTTCAACAACTCTATACTAATTATCAACTCCACCCAGGTCGTGACCTTACAGGTCTCACGATTAGACTTCAATCATTCTAAACCATAAACAATATTATTTAACAGCCACTTCACTTACCGAGCTCGCCTCAGTCTCTTGCCTTGCTTCCATCAGCTCGTTGCTTCAGCTTCAAATCTACACAAACATGTCACGTTAGTTTCATTTGAAAACCCAAAAACTGACCTTCAACGTATTTTCACCAAAACAACGCCACAACCACCATCTTACTACTTGAATCCCACCAGATTTGACTCTATTGCCCCCTTTAGACTTGTTCTTCACGCTTCCTCCGCCTGATCTCCTATTCCAAAGGCAGCAAGACTTCACTTTTTAGTGACGGCAATAGTTTCTCCCTTCATCTGCCAGGCTTACCTCTTACTCTCTTTCTCCTTTTCCTTCAACAACTTCTCTCTCTCCAAAGGCAGTTTCTCCTTCTCTCTTGTGCCCCTCACTCGGATTTCTTTCCTCCATCGACACCACCCACTCACACCTATTTATAGGCGTGAGTCAAGCTTGCTTTTCGTCCTTAAACTTTCTTCAAATTACGGTTTTACCAAACTTCTAGAGAATTCTCTTAAAATATCTGAAAATTTTTTCTTATGTCTCTCAACTTTTAAAATTTATATTTATTTCCAAATAGTTTCAAAATTCCACAAATAATAAATTTTACCACTAAATACATAAAAATCCTTTTTATTACTTCTCCAAATGAGTATTTTAGTATATTCCGCTATTCCATACAAAAGAACAGTAATATTTTCGGGAGAAAGTATTACACTATCAGCAGCTTAAGTTAACTAAGCACGAAACAAGTTTAGAAGTTGTGTACTCAATCTAAGCACCTATAATGGAATAAGAAACCATGCATGCCAAAAAAAACATGTAATTGTAAGACATTCCATTTTTATATTGCTAAAGGTTATGTCAATAATTATAACGAACCATACTTTAAAAATTGACCACCAAAATGTTACATATGGGAGTACAAGAACCCAACAAGAACATCAGAATCTGTTAAATACCATTTTAAGACTAATTGCAAGGGTGAATTATTTAGTTATTTCATTAAAAGAAAATAAAAAGAGAGAGCAGTGCCCAAATAATATAGCTGTCCCATATGGCCTATCTCATGAAACTGTAGAGTGAACATTTGGGTGTTCTATGGACCACCTTATCTTTTTAGCAAAACATCTCATAAATTTGTGGATGCTTCAATTTGTGACATTTCTTGGTTGGTGATTTTTTTTTTTTTTTTTCATTATTTTGTCATATGATCCTATATTTTGATCCTCTTTTTAGCTAGGAATCTCATTATTGAATTAAAGAATCAAAATTATTAGCATTAGAAAGGATAATAGTTAGTCACGGCTAAGAGAAATTAACCTCTCTAAATAGTTATCAAAAGCAAATATGGTATCGTATATTCTGCATGCCCTATAACGATGGACAGTTTTACATCCAATGAAATTGAATATTTATGAGACTTTATTGTACGTGTGCATATATGCATTAATATCATTTTTGGCTAGCAATAACATCTGATGTACTAAATATTTGGTGAATTCATATCCTCACATTATGTTCGAGTGACATTATACAACACAGACTTCTAAGATTCTATCTCGAATAATATGAATTGTAATCTATAATATTTAGATAAAATATAAACTAGTATGTAAAATGACATAGTGATACAAATGAGATAAACACTTATTAAATTGTTTAAGATGAATAATTTATAATAATCATAGGATATACAATTTTTTAAAATATAAATATACAATTTCTGGGCATGGTTTTTTTCTCTCATTCTGATATAATAATATTTTCAATTTCTTTTATTATAAAAAAAAAAATGACAGTATACTATGACTGCTCAATTAATTTGAAGATCCAAATTCTAATTTTGTTATGATAATAAAAAAGCATACCACACAGTTAATGTTAAAACCTTTTTTTTTTAATGGTGGGAAGGGGGATTAATTTTTTTTTTTAAAAAAAAAATACCTACACTTTATATTTTAAGACAAATGTAAAATTTGAACTATTGACCTTTTAGAATTAAGAAAAATGTTCAACCACTCCTAAGAATGAGTATAAACAAGTTGAATTAAATTAATACAACTAATTTCATCAAATCAAGAAAATTTTATATCTATAATCACCCAACATAATTTGATGTTAGAGAGCATTCATTTAAGCAAACTGACAATGACACAAATTTTAATTACTATAAATAAATAATATTGTAAAAAAAAAAAAAAAGACTATAAACAAATCAATATATTATATCGTATCTTAAGAATTCATTAAATAAGATACTTGTTAATATGTATAAACAACAAATGTATAAATACGAGGGGGGGAAATTAAAATAAAGAAATAAATAGATAAATTTATTTATTGTTTGTGATTTAAATCCCAACTATATCTAAGTATTAATCAAAAAAGAATTTTGTAGCCTGACACAACCCTCAGGTAAGGGTAAAGCTAAAGCGATTAACAAACAGAAGAGAAATATTCCTACGAAGTCTTAAAGAATGTTTGGGAAGACGATAGAAATCTTCTGGGAAACTGAATTGTTGGCGGGAAATGAAGTAACAAATTCTAATTATTAAAGAGGCACTAAATTTCATGAAGAAAAATAGTTACAGTACTTGTAAGTTGGAGAATCCACCCGTGACGTATACGTGTCACTTCCTGAATGGCCTTTCGAATAGCTATTGGAATGGATGTGACGCGTTTTGGCCGCCGAGTTTTTGTCTGGTGTTGTATCAAAGATTTTAGACTCATTAATCCGTGACTTGCCTTTTAACGACCACTTTTTTGAATGATTTAAAACCAGCTTCGTCGTTTTAAGGGAGTTGAGAAGTCTCGTGAGAATGGCATAGTTTGTAATTTTTCTCGCAAATATATTTGTTGAAGATTAAAGACTTGATATGTTTAATGTCGGTGTCTCCGTGATGATTTGAGACAAAACTTTATTCTTTTTACACGTAAAAATCTTTAAAAAGCATTGGTCTGTGCCAACTCTGTTATTAAATTTTAGATTTTTGGCTCAGTACATATTTGATTTTATGGTCATATTATTAATATTGTATACAAGAATTGATGATTCAAATCAATATCAAAATGTAAATCAATGAAATTAATCAAAACATTTCATTTCAAAATTTCTAGTAACGTTCTAACTTTTTGATTTGAGTCAGGAATATACATTAAACTGTATAGTCTATTTTACATAGTAATTTTCATCAAATGATAAAATTATATGTTAAAAAAATGTAATTTGTATTAAACTAATCTATTTAGATAGTATAATATATTTCAATTGTCCTAACAACACAGAGAATATCTCAAAAAACATAAACATAAAGAGCTGTATATTCCATTTACTTCACTTGATGATTGGAATAAATGATTGGAATCTTGTGGGTCTTTCGATTCTTGAAGAAATGAAGCTGGGCGAGGATTCAACTTGATATTATTTTAGTTTGTGAAATCATGCAAGACAATTGCTTTTATTACAGATGAAAAATTAAAAGGTTCCTTTTTGTGCTACCCACCCAATGCTATCCCATTATCAAATTTGGTTGCTTTGTCAGCTCAATACTGATTAGTTCCCAAAAGCTCATTACCTGCTAACTAACAAAAGTTCACCAATTTGTATGCCCCAAAAACAAAACGTTAGAATAATACTGACCAATTTGGTAGCTCATAACTCCTGCATGAAAAAGCACAACTGCCCGGAGAATAAAATAGGTAAAAAAGGCCATTAACCAGAAGCCCATTTGCAACTGACAATCTTACGCTTCAATACTGTTCTTCTTTTTCACTTTCCGCTTATTTTTATAATCAATTTTGGAATAACACCATTGGGAAAAAACCAAAGAGAATAAAAAAAAAAAAAGAAACCACAAAAACAAATAAATAATAGAGAATCGATCCAGCCAAACTTCAAATTGGGTTTCTTCCCATCCAGCCAAACTTCATTTCCTTGTTAACATTTGTACACTTCTTGTTTGGAACTGAATTGACAAATATGAGATGTGAATAATAATAAAATTTGCATTACCAAAAGGACTAAATAAAAGTTTTCGAAAAAAAGAAAAAAGTACTAAATAAATACTCTCTGTAATGTTTAAGGTAGTACTAATAGACCAGCTAACTTGGGTTCGAACCGGCTAAGTTATCTTAGCTAATGGTTAGAACCCAAATTATCCAAATTGACTAACCCACTTAATCAGCAGTGGTCCAGGTCAGATCATTCTCGAAAATCCAGTGGCAAACCTCGATTCGACCCGGACCCGATCCCAAAGCCAAAAATGCTCCGTGACTCGGGCTCCAGGCCGAGGTATCCAAATGACAGATGGCAACGCCATGATTGATCTTGGCCTTGCCGTTGGGATCCAAGATATCCGCTTCGTAGACCCGCACTTTTGGAACAGAGTGGCAGTAATAAAGCAAGTAAGGGAACAAACTCTGGTGGCAAGACACTGACTTAGTGACTTTACCACTGTTGATTTTTGTGATGGATCCGACCATGATGTTCTTGTTTGACCCATTGACGTTCTCTGTGGTTCGAACCACCACGTTCCGGCCCAGTATTGAGGTGGCAAAGTCGATCATGTCCTCCACCGCACCCACACACCGCTTGGTCTCGCCAGGGCTCGGTGCCCGCTCGCATTCGCTCAACGTATCCTTGATTATACTCTCCATGGAAGAATTATCACTCGCGTGAAATATCTGCTTCAACTCACCGAGTTTAGAAGTCGAAAACGGTAATTTCGACACGATATTGCGGGGCAAAAACGACCTTTTAGGCATTTTATCTTTAATGTCCGGCATTGGCATGACTGTCCCTTTCTTCAGCATAGACTCCCTGAAGAATTTACCCGGCTCTACCCATCTTTTTACCAAACTGCCACTGACCGCCTTTTTAGCAGTGCCAGTGCCACCACCACTTGCAGGACCAGAGCTGACATTGGTGTACTTGGCAAAAGTGACGCCGTTTTTGGAGTAATCTTTGAAAGTGTTGTTAGCTCCATAGATCTTGAAGCCTACAGCGTGGCCTTTAGCTCCCTCGCCATATCCTTTGAAAACGTCCGTACCTTCGTTGAAAGAATTCCCGTAATTAACGAAATTTACCTTGGCAGAATTCGAATTCTTTCCATAAGATTGAAACGAATCATCCCCCACATTGGCCTGGTCCCGGTAACTCGAAAAGCTATCGACCGCCGCATTGCCACCGTCCCCGTAATTGCTGAACCTGTTGGTCGGATTATTACCTTCCTCGCCGTAAGTGGTGAAACTGTCGTTGGCTGCATTGGCCCGCTCGCCGTAGCCCGAAAAACCCGAACCCAACACATTGGTTGCTTTCCCGTAACCCGAGAACCCGTTCGGGACTCCGTTTCCGTTCCTCCCGTAGCTGGCGAACTCCTGACTGCCCGCGTTCGCATCCTCCGTGTATCCAGTGAATGAGTGGGCCCGGCCGTTCCCTTCCGCCCCGTAAGTCGTGAACCGGAGATTAGGGATGTTGACATCGCCATTGTAATTCTCGAAATCGCCGGACCCACCGGTGGTGCCGGAGCCGTAGGTGTTGAAGCTCTGGCCCACCACGTTACCTTCCGGGGCATAATTGGAAAACCGATCCTTGTGGCCGGCCGAGTCACGGCTGTACCGACGGAACGAGTCGACCGGGAGATTATCGCCATCCGAGTAATTCTTGAACGAGTCTGCCCCACCGACCCGACCCGTACTGTAATTGGTAAAGTTCTTGTCTGAATAACTGGCGAAGTTGGAGTCCTTGTCGTGCTTCTCGAGACTGGGCGATAAATCGGTCAAGCAAAAGAGCTGGGCCGAGGAGCAAAAAGACGGGAAGGCAGTAGACAGCGTGTTTTGCGCCGCGAGTTTGGCAAAACTTGCCGAGTCGACGGCGTTCAACGGGGACGCCTTGGAGAGAAGAAATTCAGATTTGGGTAAAGCGTTGCGGATCTCTTTGTTCCAGTATCGAATCACAGACGCTTTGGGTGTGAAGGGGTTCTCTTTAGCGTTAATGTCGCCAGAAATCCCGCTAGAGGTGGACAAATTGACCTGCATTGCCCCCACAACATCGAATCGAATTTACTAAAAAGATAACAAAACACATCACAAAAATTCTGACAAAGATAAAGAACAGACAATAATATAATACATACAACTATAAAAACAAAGAGAGAGTGCAATGGTAATGGAGAGGAAGATGTGCTTACATGGAGAGACGAGAGGAGGCAGAGAGATAGGAGAAAGAGAGAAGAAGACATTATCTTACTGGGAGAGAGAATGTTGGTGTGCTTGTTGGTCTTCAAGATAGGAAGAAGAAATTAGAGTTTATAAGAGAGAGTGAGCGTGTGTGTGCGTGCTTTTTTTAAATTGGAAATTTCGGTTTTTGAACGTGATTATGTGAGCTTTGCTGGCAAACTGTATGAGTTTCGAAGATTTTAATTATGGAAATATATTAAACAGAGCACACTTGCTCTGTATTAACTAACAAAGTGAATCTGATAGTATCCGCAGCAAAAAGAGAATTTCTTTCTTTTTTTTTAAATAAAATGAGAATTTCTTTTAAGGAAATATTTTTATTGCAATTTTTTTTTTCATGTAAGTTTATATATATATTTTTATAGAATTTTATTTTAACCCTATATTTTTAGAAAACTTCTCGTTTTTAAAATGTGAATCCGTTTATAATGTTAATGATCCCTTACAATTCAAAAAATCATCAAATTAGTTCATCTGATGTGATCTTTAATGATCTATATTAAAACAAAATGGTAAAAGATTGTTTTGTATTTAACTTTGTTTATATTTTTAATTTTTTTTTTAAAAAAAAATCTATCTAACACATGTCCTTATATCATAAATTAGTATTAAAAGACAAAATCATCCCCACATGTATAATGTTTAACCGTATGTTAACCAACAATATGAACTAATTTGATGAGTTTTTGAAATATAAAAAATTATAAAGGCTGTAAATTGATTCGTATTTAAAAATTAGAAATTTTTATAAAATATAGAAATAAAAAAAAAAAAAAAATTAAGGGATATAAAGAATCTACCAAAAACGAAAAATATGTGAGGAAGCGAAAAGTAGAGTCAAAGAAGAAAATATGGAAAAGTAGAAATAGGTAGTGAAAAGTCTAGACCGCGTACTCTAATTTCCTCAACTATGAAAAATTATCATAGATTCGTTGTTCTTTTTTTCTTTTTTTCTTTTTTTGGAAAAAAATATTCATTGTTATTATCATAATTAAATTATTGAATGTAGAAAGTTCTATCACTGTATTAGTCTTTTTCCAAATACTATTTATTGAAGTTTACTATAATGTATTCAATTTCAAATTTAATTGGAATTTGAAAAATTTTAAAAATTCATCAAAATTTAGATGTATTCAATACAAATTTCTTAAGAGTTCATCAAAATTTATGTGTATTCAATTTAAATTTATATGAAATCTATTGAAATTCATATAAAGTTAGGTGTATTCAATTCAGATTTATTTAGATTTTATTGAAATTCATATAAATTTAAGTGAATTTAATTCAGACGCTTAAAAGCTCTAAACAAATGTAGGTGTTTTCAAAACGTTATTAATTTTATAAATTTGAGATGAAATTCGATAGATTTAGATGAATTTGAAAATAAAATTTTTATAAGGCAAATAGCAATGCTAATAGGAGGTTTGCATCCTAAAAAAACTTAGGGTATGTTTACTTCATGGATTGGGGAATGGAAATGAGGAATGAGATTGATTGATAGTATTTACTTGTTTAAAATTCATTTCGTAATGGGAATGAAAGTGTGGATACTGCATCAATTTGGAGTTGTGGAATAGGAATCTCATTTTTCCCAACCTACTTGGGAATCTCATTCTCATTTCCCTTATCAAGACAAAAAATCTCTTATACCATTCTTTAAAAAATAGAGAAAAATCAAATTTTTTATATTAAAAAAATAAAAAAATTGTATATTATAATAAAAAACTATACATCATTTATTTTTTATCACCAATTTCTTAATTATCATAGTGGACAATTAAAATAATATACATTTTTTCTTTAATTGTAATGTACAATTTTTTATTTGATATTAAAAAAAAACTATATATTATAATAAAAAATTGTATACCATTTGTTTTTCATCACCAATTTTTTAATTATCATAGTGAACTATTAAAATAATATGCAGTTTTTTTTTTTAATTGTAATGTATAATTTTTTATTTGATATTAATAAAAACTACATATTATAATAAAAAACTGCATACTATTATAATTAATCTATTTAATTAAAGTTATCTTTATAATTTATAATTAATTATTCCGATTCTAAAGTAAAGTAAACAACTTAATGGAAATACTGCTGATTCCGATTCTGATTCCTGCAGTTGAAATAAATAATTTATTCTGATTCTGATACTTCATTTCGATTTCAAATCATTTCGATTCTCATTCTGATTCCTCTAAGTGAAGTAAACGCACCATTAAAGTTTTAGGTTTAAACTTTAAAACGCTACCTATCTATGAGACAAAAAGGTTAAAACCTTGCGGGGACAAATGAGCGAATTATTGGGTTGAGTTCCATTGAATATATTGAAAAGTTTTGCAGTATGCATCAAAGAAGAAAGTATTATAGACAATAGGAATGGGATGTATACTTATTAGGGGGACAAAGAAGCATGCAATTTAAATGCATTAGCACGGTAGCAATGTGAAGTTTTAATTTCGAAATTAATTGTATTTATTGAAGAATCTCAATTTAGTAATGTTCGAAAATAATTAAATTTTCGAAGATCGACATAACTCCAACACATATATATATATTTGAGTAAACACTCAAATCTAATTAAATTATCAATAAAAGAATAAAAAGTCTTTTAATTGCATTCCTTGAAAACTTATTTTTTTCTCATCTTACAATTGTAAAGGCATCTATACTTATTTATTGTTTTTACTTAAAATGTATAATAATACAATTTTTTTTTTTTTAACTCCAACTACTCTTCATATAGTTAGATATTTTTAAAAGTTGAATCACAGTAACTAAAAATAGAGAGCAAGAAATCAAAGTAAAACTCTCTCTCATATTATTTTAATATGCAATCCGTAACAAAACAAACACTTTATTTAGTTAAAATACAGAGAATGGTTAAATTGACTTAATAAAAAATTACCAACCAAAATGGTTTTCTTATTATTTTAAGCTTTTAACAAAAATTTAATTAACATTTAGAGACTATGAATCACTAACTCACCAATCACAATTCGTTAGTTTTATTGTTTCAAATTTATCAAATTTCATTAAAATTATTCAAGTTTAATTAAAATACAGATAAATTCTATTAATTTTAAAATGTTTGCATAAATCTCCTTTATTTTAGAATAAAATGTTATAAATTACTCTTAAGAAAACCATAACATTCTTTTAAGTGAGCACGAATAAAATCTGTTGAATGAAAACTTGGAGTTATGTTGAAAAACAAATCACATGAGCCACGTCTGAATTGAAGAAAAGAAGAAACAAAACAAAAAAAATGGTGGGCAGAATTCAATGGCAGCAAAGCAAGCTCTGACTCCTTAGTTAAAAGCTTTTGCTCAAAATTAGATAGAGACCACGAGAGTGTAATTTGTAAAGCGTGTACCTTTTTAGTTTTTCCTATTTATTGATTGACAGGTAATTCATCGCAGCCGCGCATTTTTTTTTTACTCGTGGCAAACAACCATTGGCTCTTGTAAAAATATATAAAATTTTAGACGCGTTTGGCTACTGAGTTATCTTGTTTTTTGTTGTGCGAAGTTTGTAGATTCTTTTTTCGTGAGCCCTTTCTTTCAAACACGAATTATTCTTTGTATGATTACAATTTATGTGCAGGGTAATGACAAAAGTCCATGAAAATGACTTCTTGATAAATCTTAGTCAGGATTGTAGATGAATTAAACCATGATAAAAATACCCCACTTCGATTTTATAATATTCGGGTTAGGTTAATCTCATCAAGCTTTTGTCTTGTTTGATCAATGTCAGGAGACAATCACAAAAAACCTTCTTTGCTTACATGCATTTGTTCGAAGAAGGTAGGAGATTAACCTAATATTTGATCTTTAAATGTTTATCGGTGATTACCACGTCTTAAAAAAAAAAAAAAATAGTTTAAGCATGTGTAGGGACGTTGTTTGATTATATACTGATGAGAGATTGAAACACAAACCCAATTGCTGGACTACATGAAGTGATTGGCTGCTTGCAGATAAATTGTACAAAATACCAAGCAAAATTTAGAGGGCATCATATGCTTCGTTAAAATAGCAAGTAAGATAATTCTTAAAAACAAGACACGCAAAACTCAATTATTGTATAAGTCATCTTGTTACTTGTTAGATGTGACAAAAATAAAAAAAAAATAAAAGAAAAGTTTATCATTTAAATACAATTAATTCTAATTACACATTGTGACCTTGTATATTTTGTTCACTCGCTCTTTTAGGGGTCAAGACAAGCTATGTCCCAGCCATTTTAGTATCACGTTCACCATCAAATGAAAATGTTTCTAACCTTCAACAATAAGTCTAAAGATAAAAATTAAGATTACCTGATGATAAATTTTTCAAAATTATAATAATAAAAGGATAATGCAATATTTCCTAAAATTTTATCAAATTTTTTTGTCAAAATAATATGACAAGATGATTTACCACCTTATTTATTAGGATGATGTATTAATAATATACCGATTGTAAATAAGTTTGTTATATTATTTGAATAATGAATCAGAGTAAAATTTTGAATTATATAGTATTATTTATAATAAAATTATGGGTACATGTCATATATCCTGGCTAAATTTTTGAATATATCCGACATAGGGGTTGAGCTGCATGTACATCACCCGTCGGAGTTCCAAATTCGAGTGAGAAAGCCCATTGCAAATGGAGCTGGCACGGATGGGTCCAACAAAAAACAATTGAAGCCAAGCAGCCCGACCTACACACCCGGTTTGGTCTAAGAAATATGGTTTGACCCGGCGCTCCCATTTGACATCCACTGATCCACAATTATAATATGAGAAGTATTTAGAAATGGAAGAATGTCCATTCTGTCGGATGACTCGGCCCAACGGCCACAACACATAGTTAATAGTTACACAACATGCCAATATTAATTTGTTAGAATATGGACGGGACAAGAAACGCTTGTTTTTGTGTAGACGTGACTGGAGGCTGCGTAATGCTGGGGCTCTACCATTCCATGACAAAAGTAAGGAGGTGCCAAATATTATTAATTGTAGCACTCTCTCTTCACTACCATCTGACCCTCCTTATCAATTATTAACGCATACCCTTTCCACATGATAGGTGACAAGACCACAAATTCAATCAACAATAATATCGATAATTTGATTGTCAACTAACACCAAAGAAAATGAAGCTGCACTGCTGGAGATGTATGTATTGAAAATCGGGTGACAAGATCGGCTACTAGTGAAGGTCCTGATTTAATTGGTTGCTCTTTTTCAATTTTAAGTGGGCATATGGTTTGTGATCAGACATCCCTGCAAATGTCATGGTTGCAGCGTTTTTGATACATGAATGATTAATTTTCTTTTAGTCTTTTAATTTTTTTTTTTAATTTTTGAATCGTAAATTTTTATATATCATCTAATTTAAATTAAGAGTTAAATACACAATACCCCTCTGAGATTAAGCTAAATATAAACGCATTCATATTTTGTTTTTTGTAACACAATACCCCTAAGTTAACAATAGACGTTGGATGTCATTAAGAGCGGGAATGATAAAACGGTAACTTTATAATTATTTAAAAAAATAAAAAATATATAAATTTACAATCGATATTTTATAAAAAATAATTTATATATATATTTTTTGAAGAAGTAAACTTATATTAATAAAAATAAAGAATATGATTTAGATTGGTATTCGACCAGACCATCTCCTGATTGGAGGACGACACTAGGTTAGCTAGAAAGTGGGCAGCCTTATTGCCTCTCCGAGGAATATGGCTACATTTACGATGATCTAGCTCAAAACATAAAATTTTAATGTCTGAAACTAAGCAACTAGCATCATCTACATAGTTTATATTAGAGGAGATCCGAAATGGGACATTGCTTGCATCTACTTTCGCGTTCCAAATCTGCAGGGCCAACGATTTGGCAAACCGAAGGCGTTCATAAAGGGTGAGTAGTTCACCTATTTCTACTGTAAAATTACCAAAAAATTGTTTAGACAGAATTGCAATAACCCAACATTTGCTGTCTCTAATGATAGCTCCCACACCTGCCTTAAGTTGCTCTGGTTTCAAAGCCACATCTATGTTGATCTTCAGAAGATTTGTAGGAGGAAGGTACCAAGAGGGAATATTTTGAGGTTGAATTATTGAGGAGTTCGAGTTAGATGACAAAGCTAACTTTGCTTTTTGGTAATCTTTCAGATGGACAATAGACCAATTTACTAGGTCTTGAGTAGGTTTCGGATTACCTTAATGAAGAAAGATATTCCTGTTCTACAAAATGCATCAAAGTATTATTCAAAAATAATTCAGGCATTCTTTTTGTGCAACTTGAAGAACCTTTTGGAGAAGATCCTGTATCGAGGGGTTTCCTTTCTTTCGTAACAAGCAATCAAAAGGGGTTAAGGACCAGACTTCTTTGACGCATTTGCACCAGATCAGAGCATGTGGGATTGCTTCAGCTTCGTCTTCACAGGTCTGGCATTTCCATTGATTTTTTATCTTCCTCTCAGAAAAGTTGACAAGGGTTGGAATAGCATTTTGTTGACATTTCCAAGCAAAAATTTTGATTTTGGGAGGGATTTCATGGCTCCGAAAGACATGCCACTAACGTTGAAGGGGTTTCCACTGTCTATATCTAAGATGGACAGTTGAGATGAAAGTAATTAAAAACCATATGAAAAAAGAAAAAAAAAATCTGAAAATCAAAAAATTCATCATCACAACCAAAACCATAATCTTTATTATCATAACCAAATTAAAACCATTATCTCTATTCTCACAACCAAATCGAAACCGCCATCTTTAACATCTTCATCTTTTTCATGATCATCTCTCACCATCAACTTCATGTTCTAAATTCTTATTCAAACCAGAACTTCATGTTCTAGGTTTTCGATCGAACCTAGAGTAATTTCATGTCAAACCTCAAACCGTATCTTCCAAAATCATCAAAGCCCAAATCAAACCTAGCATATTCAAAAATCATCAAACCCCAAATCACACCTAACATCTTCTAACCTAAAATTGCATCTTCAAAAATCATCAAAAACCATACAATGAAACCAAAAAAAATTGAAAAATTAAATGTTAAAAAATCATCTGGGTTCGAATCCACAAACCATAGGAAGGTTTATCTGGGTTCATCTATTCGAATCCAAATGAATTTTCATCTGGGCTCTCCGATGCGATGATTAGCTGATGTGAGAGAGTAGGAAAGATGTGATGATGAAGGGTATTAGATCTATGGTGTGTGAGAGAGAGAGAGGTTGTTGAAGCAAGCAGGTAGAGAGAGAGAAATGGTGGGAGAAGTAAGAAAGAGAGAGAAAAATAATTTGTTTTTTAAGATTCCTTTCAAGTTTTTTTTTTTTTTTTCATTCTTATATCTCCACCGTCCATCCAAATCCAATTTGATTGAGATTTTTTTATATTTTATATTTTATTAAGTTTTTAAAATATATTATTTTTCATTTTTTTTAAATAATAATCTCCACCATCCATCAATAATGATGGACAGTAGAAATTCAATAATTTTTTTTTTAATTTATATTTTTTACCTTTTTTGAAATAATTTTCATTTTAAATTTTTAATATAAAAATTTTGTCTTTATTCATGGATATTTTCGTCATTACGCAACATTCCAAAGTCAAATGTCAACTTTAACCACGTTTGACCCTTAGCATGGAGGTTTTATGTTATAAAAATGAAAAAGTGTTTCTGTCTGTATTTAAGTTAACCTCAGAAGGGTTTTATGTATTTAACTCTTAAATTAATAATCAATAACCGCCTTATGAAATATATCGAACCATACCAAAATAGGGACTTCGAAGCTAAGCTACCTTATTTTAAAACGTGGTTTGGTCTGACAAATATGGTTTGACTCAACCCTTCCATTTTTTTTTATTTTTTTAATTTACAAATACAAGTTACAACCGCGGGTTCTCTAAATACTAGTTTTTATAAAATAGTTCGGAACGTAATACTTGATTAAACTTTATTCTCTAAATTGGTAAGGAGAGAGAGAGATCCTACATTGAATGAGGAAATTGACCCTCTTAACTAGAGTGACTATCTTGTACTTTGCCCTCTCATACTCCATTTGACTTCCCCTACCATTAGACATTGAAGAATGTCCATTTTGTTGGATGACCCAGATCGAACAATACCCATATGGGGGTCATCAGTACAGGAAATGCTTGTATAGACGAGGCTTAGAGAGTGAGAGGCATCTTAATGATGGGCAATCCACATGACAAGAGTGAAGAGATGACAATATTAATTGTTGCATTCTCTTTACTCCCTTCATACCCACCTTATCAGTTAGTAACCCAATGAACACGTATATTCTTTCCACATTATCAGGTGACAAAGATCAGAATCTTAATCCCCAATAATATTTGAGAATCTAATTGTTCTGTTAACTAACACAAAGAAGGAGAAGGAATAGTATATTTTGAAATTAATTTGACAAGGTCAATTTGTTTTGAATTAAAAAGATTAATTATAGGCAAAGCTCTTGAATAATTTGGTTACTGTTTTTCATTTTTAATTTGTGCGTGTCAAAAGTAGGTGATTTGCTTTATCCTCTGATGGTTTTATATGCGTAATAGTTGAAATATTTTTTCTTTCTCCCTCTCATATTGGTAAAAGTAAGCTATTGTTTAAAGACTATGATACTATTAATTTTTTATTTTTTATTTTTTTCAAATTGATCAGAGCAACAGGGTAAAAAGGTCATAGTAAATGAGAAAAGAAGAAAAGAATTTGTGTCGAGTAAATTCTTTAAACTCTGGAGCTGGTTTGAACCATTCAAACTTCTTCGATCTAAAGGTCACAAACCTATGTTAGAAATTAGAACGAGTAAGAGAAATTGTGGCTTGTGGCTGTTGATCTAGCTACAAAATTAACTAATATAACATAAAAGTTCAAAATATTAAAATATTTATAATTTTTCAATAAATGTTTATATTACTTAATTTAATTTTACATCATTGATCAAATATCTAGATCACAATTTTGTATCACAACATGGTTTTTTTTTTTTTTTTTTTTTTTTTTTTTTTTTTTTTTTTTTTTTTAAAGAAAAGAGAGAATAAATAAATAAATGAAAGTAAAGAACAAGGCCAATGACCATAGGCAATAGGAGCCTGTAGTAGGAAGTTTAGAGAAAAATCAAAAACATCACAAGCACTAGAGAAACATATTCTCATGATCTCATCAAATTAATATTGCATTGATGTGAAACGATAATAAATATATAATAATGTTAGATTATCCAAATTATATATCTAAAATTTACAGCCCAATAATTTGGCATGTAAATTTTAATTAATACATCATCCATCTTATTATTTTATAATTGTCATGATTGTAACAACTCATATAACATATTATTTAAATATGAATTTGAATAAATAAATCGACAATATTATATCCATAAAATTTTGATGATTTTACTGCATTAATGTTGCAGTGAGTTGTACATAAAAATCTTAGGATGTGCTTACTAATTTAGAATCACTATGAGAAAATGAAATTTAATTTCTATTTTGTGATTCAATGTTAACTAAAAATTATTCAAAATCAAATTAAGTAACACAAAATTATTAATTAAATTTATTTTGGAAAGGGGAGTTAATTCTCTCTTTCCGCCAAGTTCGTTTTCTTCATTTCCTTTTTAATTAAACTTATTTCTCTTTGATTTTTATAACGTGCCTTTAAAGCAACTGTTATTGTGATTAAATAATTTATATCATCGTATTTACAATAATAATATACATCTTGCATCTTATTTGCATTCCAATTAATAACCTATCATTCAATAAATATATACATATATATTAATTATAATTTCTTTAACTTGAAAAATATATTCAATAACAATTGTTACATTGTTTTGAGATGTAAATGAGATACATGTTTTATATTACTGTTGTATTTTATAAGGGCCAAACTGAATGTTTATGTTTAGGATATGATTGTACATGACATTAATTTAACATTTTTTATTTAGATTATGATGTATTAATTAAAATTTGATTCAAAACAAAAGTATTCAATTATTGGCTCAAAGGAACAGTATCAACAGATAACTCTAGACTCAAATGAACAAACTCTAACTGAATAGTTATTCAGTTTTCTGCTCAAAGTAACTGAACAAACAAATTAATCAAGGCCCAAATGACGAACAAACTCTAATTCAAAACGAAAAAATAACTCAAGGCTTAAATGAACAAATACTTATTCAACATGAACAAATAACCCAAACTCACATGAACTAGTAACTTATACGGCGCACATTAACAAACTCTGATCCAACAACAATCCAGTTCTTGGCTAAATCTTTAGAAACTAATCACTTCAATAATGATCGGCTTTGGTCCAGATCAGATCATGCTCGAAAATCCAATGACACACCTCAATCTGCCCCGGCTCCGAACCCAAGGCCTTAAAAGCTGCATGATCCGGGCTCCACGTAGAAGTATCCAAGTGACAGATGGCCACACCGTGATTGATCTTCTCCTTGGTTTTTTGATCCAAGATATCAGCTTCGTACACCCGAACATTTGGAACGGAGTGGCAATAGTAGAGCAAGTAAGGATACAACATTCGGTGGCAAGAAACAGTTTCGGTTACCTTACCACCGTTGACTCCGGTCACTGATCCTATCAAAATGTTCTGCTTTGACCCCTTGTTATTCTCAGTTTTGCGGAGAGCCACGCGAGGTCCAAGAGTTAACTTAGCAAACTCCTTCATGTCCTCTGCTGTTGCAACGCACCGTTTGATCTCGCCAGGGTTTGGTTTCCTCCCACAGTTTTCTAGTGCTTGCTTGAGTATAAACTCCATTGCTGATCCATCTTTAGCACGAAACATTTGTTTCATAGCACTCAATTTCGAGGATGAAAATGGTATTTTGGAAACAAATTTCTGGCGCAAGAACTTCGCATCTGGCATTTTGTCTGTAATATTAGGCATTGGCATGACAGTACCTTTCTTGAGCTTGGACTCACGGAAGAACGCACCTGGTACCACCCTTTCAGTTGCCGAACTATCATGACTAGGCTTCACTGTTTTAGTTACCAACTTTTTTTTATTCACCAAACTATTAGTAGTACCCGGGGCAGCAGGCGGAGCAGGCGCATCAGGTTCAGAGATCTCAGTTCCATTGCTGTTGCTAAAATAATTAATGTAATTTATATCGTTTTTTAAAATATCTTCGTATGGCCCATAGTTGCCAAAGTATACAAACTCTGCAGTTGTAGTAACCTGTTTTGTTGAAAGAACGAGAAAGTAATACAGAACCAACATATCAAAGACTGGTAATGAAAATTATAAATATATATATATATATATAAAGTCAATTAAATTGGCTCACATTGAGAGTTGAAATTAGCAAGAAGAAGAAGAGGAGGAGGAGAGATGTGGCGGGCTTAAACATTGTTGCTGTGTGAATACAAATAGATTTGTGGGTGGCAAGATGTGTCTATCTATATATACAGTCGAGAGGAGTGAGAGGATTTTCACTCCGTGCCAAATTAAGTGATTGTTTAATGAAAAAGACATGCTAACAAGTTGGCAACCACATGGTGGCATTACTGATTAATATTAATATATTCGCATGTGGATTGCACGACAAGGAATTTTTGGATAGTTAATGAGATTTCAGTATAATTCACACCTAATTACGTGCCACACAAATGAGGAAATAGATTGATTAATCATTAGAGGGTATTTACTCTGACTTCAACTTAATATTATAACACTTAAATCTCTCAAAATATATATATATATAACTCTCAATTACCTCCTTACAAACATTTGTTCGAAGAAATTAGGATTATAATAATATAACCTTTGATCTTATCATGTTTGTATGTACGAATCATTAGATCTTAATAATGATTATTATATGCTAATGACAGATGGAAGCAAGAAACGAATTTCGTTCACTAAAACGAACTATCTATACATGTTGATATTTGTACACAAATTTACATCTGGCAAAACAAAACAAGAAACGCATGAAACAAGCTAGGTTAGGTATTCAAAAGTCGAGTGATAGCAAGTGATTACAAAGAAAGCTGGCAACAATGGTGCAAACAGAAAATTTATTTGAAGCCAAGTCTACCGACCTACAAAATCCGGTTTGGTTTAAGAAATATGGTTTGACCCGCCGGGGGGCATCCGTTTGACATCGCTGCTGCTTTACTTCCAAATTAGAAATTGAAAATGTTTAATTTTATTGGATGACCGACCCAGCTATCAACAAGAGTAGTAGTTGCATAAAAATATAACATGCATGCCATTATTAATTTGTTAGAATATCGACCGGACAAGAAATAATTGTGTACTGTAGACGATGACTTGGGAGGATGTTTAATGTCGAAAAGTTGTTGCTCTTCTATGAGAAGAGTCAAAATAGCCAATATTATTGATTGTACTACACTCTCTTCACTACCTTTTAACTATTATTAACAGATGATACCCTTCACGAGGTGACAAGATCTCAAACATAATCTACAAATATATTTAGTAATCTAATTGTCAACTATTCACAACGAAAATGAAGCTGCTGAAGAATTAAAATTAGATGACAAGACATCAATTATTGATAAGCTCTCGAATAAATTGGTAGTTGTTTTTCATTTTTAATTTGTGCATCTTATGAGTTGGACAAATATCTTGCGTTCAGATGGTTGTGAATATAGTAATAATTGAAATGTTTGTTTTCTTATTTTTTTCATCCTTTTATATTAATGAGGTATTGAAGATGGTTATAATATTTAGAATTTGTGTATAATATGTTTAATGGCATTCATTTATGTCCTTAATTTAGACATGCAATAATACAAAATAAGTGCATAAAAAAGGAAAAATAAATGATTGATAAGAGATGTATATAATTATGATAAGATGACAAGAGATCAATTATTGATAAGCTCTCAAATAAATTGGTAGTTGTTTTTCATTTTTAATTTGTGCATCTTACGAGTTGGACAAGTATCATGTTTTAAGATGATTGTGAACATTTCAATCTTTTCGTCATTTTATATTAATAAGGTGTTGAAGACGGTGATAATATTTAGAATATGTATATAATTAATATATTTGATGGTATTAATTTATGTCCTTAAGACATACAATAATATGAAAGAATGCACAAAAAAAGAAAATAAATCAATGAATATATTCATTGATTTTTCTCAAAACTCCAAGAACCACGAAATCACATTAGAATTTGCATAAGAGAAATTATCTTGCACCAAATCATACAATATGAAAGTTGTAAAAAAAAAAGAATAAAAAAAAAGTTTTATAATTTTTCAATAAATGCATGGATATCTAAATTTGATTGCATGTCATTGATCAAACATTCACTAGATGTGAATTTTGCATCAAAACTATAGTTTAAATTTACTTCAAATAAATAGAAAAAAGAGAGTTTTTAAGACTAAGTAATACAAAAGATGCAGTACGATGCTTTGAAAAATGGTAATATTGCACACAAAAGGAGAAACGACTACTCTAACTCGACCTAAATAATGTGTTACACAATTAAATTTTCTGTTATAAATGATGGTGAATAACAATATTAATGATAATTCACTTGTTACATTACTTTGGTTGATTTTTCAGCTAATTTCTTGGATTGTATAACATAAATAATGTTTGAGAAAAATGTAATCACCAAGCACTAAGCTATATATTCTCATAAATTTTTGTATTGGTGTGAAAGCTATGAGATTAAACCATTCAACAATAACAAAACGAGATTAATCCGTGATGTCTCTTATATCTATACCGCTGAAATTGAGGGTTTGATTTATAATTCTCTCCCTTTCAATCTTAGATAAATTGTATAAGCTTTTTTTAAAAGAACCTAATTATAAGTTACAACAAATAAATTTAAACTAATATTTCAATGAATTGTTCATCAAAAACTAAAGTAACCTTCATAATGTTTCGATCATTTAACTTATTTCTTTGATAAATTTACGTTGTTTGCTCGAGGCTTTTGGGAAAGAAATTAGTCAAATTAACCAATAAATTTAAGATTTTTTCCATGATGGAATTAATTTGACATTTTTTATTATAACTATTTTATATATACGAAAGATTCTCTGATTCAACAATTATTTAGTTCTTGTCTCAAACAAACAGACAAAGCCCGTGACTAAAATGAAGAAACAAAGTAAGGCTGAATTGAACAAACTCATATTTAAAATTAATAAATAATCCAAGTTTCAAATGAACATAACCCTTATTTAAAATTAACAATTAACCGAGAGCTCAAATGAACAAACGGCCTAAGGCTCAAAATAACAAACTCTAATTGAACAATTATTCATTTATAGGGTTAGTCACTTTAATAATGATCAGCTTTGGTCCAGATCAAATCACCCTCGAAAATCCAATGACACACCTCAATCTGCCCTGGACCGGAACCTAAGGTATGAAAAGCTTCATGACCCGCACTCCATGTAGAAGTATCCAAGTGACAGATGGCTACACCGTGATTGATCTTCTCCTTGGTTTTTGGATCCAAGATATCGGCTTCGTACACCCGAACGTTTGGAACGGAATGGCAATAGTAAAGCAAGTAAGGATACAACTTTTGGTGACAAGAAACAGTTTCGGTTGCCTTACCATCATTGACTCCTTTGACTCGTCCGATCACGATGTTTTGCTTTGACCCCTTGTTGTTCTTAGTTTTACGTAGAGTCACGTTACGTCCAAGATCTGACGTGGCAAAGTCAATCATGTCCTCCGCCGACGCAACGCACTGTTTGATCTCTCCCTTGTTTGGTTTCCTCTCACAGTCTTTCAATGCGGTCTGGATTACACGCTCCTTTGCCGGATTATTACTGATATTGAAGAATTTTTTCATGGCACTCCATTTCGAGGACGAAAATGGTATTTGGGAAACAACAGTCCGGGGTAAAAACTTCCTATTAGGCATTTTATCTTCAATATCAGGCATTGCCATGATATTTCCTTCCCTCAGGTTGGACTCACGGAAAAACCTACCCGGTCCCTCCCTTTGACTAGGTTTATTTGCCATCTTGTTTTTATTTACCAGACTATTACTAACCTCACCAGGCTCAGGAGCCGCAGCACCCCCAGACTCGGATCCAGAGCTGTTACTATTGTAATTCACAAAATTTATGTCGTTTTTTAAATAATCTTCATATGGCCCGTAGTTATTAAAGAATGCCCCAAACAATGACGAGGATGGAGGTGGGGGAGTTTCTGGGCTGGCGAGTTTGGAAAAGCTGGCAACATTTACAGCATTTAATGGGGATGCCTTTGAGAGAAGAAAATGAGATTTTGGTAATTTGTTGTTGATCTTCCTATTCCAGTATCGGGTCAGGTATGCTTTTGGTGTGAACGGGTTCTTTTTGGCCTTCAAGTTTCCAGCAGCTACGAATGTAATCTGTATTTTTAGAACAAAGAGAAATAAAAAGCACAATCAACATAAAAGGACCGGTAATGAAGATTATATATATAAATGAAAATAAAAAACATCAAATTCGCTTACACTGAGAGATGAAAATAGCAAGAAGAAGAAAAAGAAGAGAGATGTCACAGGCTTAGCCTTGAGCATTTTTGTTTTGTGGATACTATAATTTTGTGGGATAATTATGCTGGCGGCAAGATACATATATATATACTCACAAAAGTTGAGAGGAGTGAGAGGATTTTGACTAATTAATTGCTTAATGAATAAAATACGCTACACGTTGGTAGCCATCTGGCGGCATTATAGTAATAAAAAATAATAGGTTAGTTTTTTTTATTGCACATTGAATTTCTAATGAGATTTCAGCACAAAATACGCCTAATGACTTACCACGTTTTAGTCACGTCACAATATTTGGTCGGTGAATTAGAAATCGAAGCAATAGCTAAACCACTAGGAGTTACGTTTGACAAGTGTCCAACCTAGCTTAATGTCTTCTCGTGCTCATTTGTTGAGTGTTGAACATGATGGTGTTCCATAAATAATTAAGGATTTTGACGCATTCAATATACAGCTAAGGATTCCAGTTCGGTAAATAGCTAGCAGTAGACAGGCATTCAGTTCATGTGTTTTTGTGTTTCTTTTTACATTTGTTTTAGAACCAAGTTGCATGCAGCATTTTGCGACAGAACAAAGGGCAAAGATTTCTGATTCGATATTTGGTTACTTTTTCTTCAACTACCTACCCGTGAAGCCAAAAGGAGACTCAATTACACGTTATTGCTCAGCCGCTGAATTAGGTTAAAGACTCCATTATACGTTATTGCTCAGCCGCTAAATTAGTTTAAGATTAATTGGAGAATGGTCAGTTAAGTTTGGTGGGAGAGGTCCCCTCTTACAGGCAAGTACAGAACAGTACTACAGGAACTCCACAGTGTGTCAGGATCAAAGAGTTCTCTCCTGAATTTCAAGAACCAAAAACTATAAGGGCCCTTTTTAATAGTGTCTATATTTAATTGGAAATGAGAAATTAATTTTTATATTTAGAAATATTGAAAAATGATCTTTTAGATATCATTAAAAGTGTGGTGACTGGTGAGATAAGTTAAGTGATATGACACTCATATTTATACTATGAGGATGGAGTTAGAGTTACATACATATGTTTTAAATATTAAATTTATTATTAAAAGAAAAAGAGAAATCACAAAAAGTATTATCTAGAAAAAAAGGATAAGCATTAATATGTGAAGGTAAGGTGATCATTTTTGAGTTAGATTGGGTTGGAAATCTTTCAACCTAACCCAGTAAATTCTTTAACCCAACTCAACCTAACCTAATAATAATCGGGTTAGGTTGGATTTGGTTGATTAAATTGGATTTAATTCACCACAAAAGTACAAAAGGTCTAGTTGATAATTTTTATGATCTTAAAAATTTAATTACAAATAAAAATGAGCACAAATAAAAATTCAATAATTATGAATAAAAGATTAATTTCATCATAAAGGTTAACCATAATCCTTATTTCTAGCGGGTGTTCTTCTAGAAGGAGAGAAAATCATAGATTTAAAACTAGAGATAAGTATTTGTCATTTTAACCCAACTCAATCCATCTTTTTTTTTTTTTAATATTTAACCCAACTCAAGGCAATAAAAAATTGTCGGGTTTGATTGGGCTTATCGGGTTAGGTTGGAGATGCCCACCCTTATATAATATGTATTTGGTAAAAATGCTTTAGATTTTTTTGTTCTTCAAAATCAACTTAAACTAAATTGCTTAATATAAATTATTATTTCTTCTAATACTTATTTTTAAGGGAAAAAAAAACATAGGACAGGAAAATAAAAAAAAAAAAAATGTTTTATAATATTTTTAGAAAGTAATATATTCATCAATAATCTAAAGAATACATATATTTTTTTTTATTCCTTTCTTTTTTTAATAATATTTTTTTCTGAGAGGTTTTTTTATCTACATTTGCTTAATAATAACAATAATAATCTAAACAATACATGTAGTTATTTCCATGGACAGGTCCCACTTTCCACTTGCTCCAATGTTTGGATCCCTACCCAACTAGTGGAAACAAAAGCAAAACAATGGAAATGTCAATTTGGAATTTCTGCCTTCCCCATTTATAAACTTTAAAAATGTAAATTCCGTTTTCTTCCATTTTGCTGCCTAACAAACCCGTCTTGCTCTTGCATCGATTATTCAATTTGAAATTTGAAAAACCTATTTGCAAAACGTCACCGATCACGCCCTACTAATACACGGTCAATTCACCTCATAATTTAATTATTATCTACATAGCAAAAATGTTGGACTGCGAAGGTTCCCATCTTTTCTTTCTGAGCTACTCTTGACCATGCTTAATGTTTTTTAAGTTTGTACATAAATATGCGTATAAGACATGTAAGAAATAGTGAAAATTCAGAAGGCAAATAGTTGAAAATGAATATCTAATGCTACATTACTGTCTTGTCCTTTACGGTTGAAAAAATGATAGGAAACAGAACTATTTTATACCACAATTGTGAGAAGGACGCCAACTTAATAATTTTAGGTTTTATAGCATCTAAGTATGTGAACCCAAAATATATTCCTTTCATTAACGATATAAAAAATGTTTTCTCATCTTTTACTTTTTTCTTTTCTCTTTTTCACCCTTCTCTTTTCTCATTCTCTCATCATTTTTATCATTCAATTCTCATATTCTTTCTCAAAAACTTGAAAATAAGAAGAAAATAATAAAGCAGTTAAAAAGAAGAAGAAGAAAATAATAAAAACAAACTTAAAATAATAATTAAAAAAAAAACTTAAAATCATTTTTTTTAAGAAATAAAGTATTTCTCAGCTGAGAAAAGATTTGCCTTCGTCAATATTTTTTTTTTTTCAAAAAAAAAAAAATTATGATGGAGAGATTAAATTTAAAAAAAATATATTTATATATTGTATTTTAGAATAAGGATGAGACTTTCTTATAATCAAGAAAAGTATTCAATCACTCCTATTAAATTGTTTTGTGCAAGAATAAATACATTATCTTCATTAAGACTTAATAAATCATGGAATATATAAAAAAACTTGGCTTTCACATTAACTCGTTAAATCGAGGAAGAGACAAATTATTCCTCCACTAGGACTCAGTCTTGGTGAGGGAAAACTTTACCTCTTCCGCAACTTATTAAGTCCCACCTTGACTTATCAAGTCTTGGAGGCGGCAAAGTTCCTCCATGACTTAATGGCCTATTTTGTCTATTAATGTTTTTTAAGTCTATTTCTTTTGGTTATTTCCATTTGATTTCATTTTTTCAATTAAAGTTGATTTGTCATTTGTAAGTGAGATTTACAAATTACAAGAGGGAGAAGAAATCCAAGAAGAACGAAAGAGAGAGAGAAGCGATAAAACCTACCGTTATTAAGGTGCAAAACATGACTTATAAGGCTATATCTGTCTTTAGGTGCTATAAAACCTACAGTTAATTAAGTTGGTGCTAGTTTCGCATGTCAAGACTCTAGAGGCGTACAAAATTTAAAGAGACCCTTACGGTTATCGTCATAAATAAAATGTTAATGAGTAAGTCGATAGTGTTATATTTAGAGAATTGGGACTTGGGAGGGATGACTCATTTCTTTCTCTTTTTCTCGTTTGTAGTGTCAATCTCTATATCCCCTAAATTTAAATTTAATTAGAAGTTGAATGAAAGTTAACTAAAGATCATTGAGGAAAAATAATATAAAGTTTAGATTGCTAGGAATATTTTTTTCAATAATTTACAAAAAAAAAAAATCATTTGATGAGAGATATAAGGTTTTATTAGGCTAATTCTGACGTGAGAGAAAAAGTTCAACGAAATTCAATTATTTGTGGGCCCCAGAGCCCAACATGAACATGGGCTTGTCCTCTACGACATAAGCATGGGCTTGTCCTTTTCTAATTTTTATAAATTATTGTCGGCACTTGACGAGCGGTGATATTTGCACCACTCAAAAATTGCATATACAAATCCAAATTAGTATTTTTTAAAAAATAATTAATATCGTTTTTAAGTAAAATTATTAAAAGGATAAATAATTTATAAATATATCCATAAATTATTAATTAAAATATTTTATATATATATCAACCATAAAACCCTTTATTTTCTCTCAAATCCTAACTTTTCCTCTTTCTCTAACTATATAAAATTTACTCAAATATTACAAATTTTAATCTAAAATAGATTTCCACGAATGATATTAAAATAAAAAAGATTGATTCGAGTACAAAATCTTCATTGTAAAATATCTGCAAATCTGATGAAGTGTATCTGATTCAATACACTTTAGGTGCAACTAGTATCCCAAAATCAGTGCTTGTGACCATAGGTTCTGCGACTCACAACGTTAGAACAGCGAGGAAGGCCTATCATCTTCATCCGATTAATATCATCGTCTCGTGGTTGACTCGGTAACATGATTGTGGCCTCATGTTTCTGTTATTGACTATTCTGTTTTGACATTACCTAACGCACTTGTTGCAAAAACAAGACCGTGACTCAAACTGTCACTAAATTCATGGCTACTTGCACCTGTTCCATCATTTATATTGCCACTTCTTGTTAGGGGAGGTGGGATTGATAAAGGCACTTCATTAATCAATCTATGGAGTTTGAGAAACTTGACCTTCATTAACCAACCCAATTAAAAACAATCAGTGGAAGAATTAATTGATAATAAAATAGATACAGATGGGATGTATTTATTAAAATCGAGTATGATAAAATCAAAAAAAAAGCAAAAAAAGTGTATTCTTGGTATTAAGTAGAGTTTAAAAACAAATTAGAAAATATTTAAATTTTTTATGGATTATGCAAACAAAAGAGGTGTATGTACAATTTTTGAGGGTTTGAAATATCACCATCCTTCGTTCACTTTTGATAGTGTCCAAAACTCGTGATGAGCCTGGTTATTCGATAAGATAAATTATAAAATATAAATGTTTACAAATAATTGCTAGAAAATACTCAAACCTGATTACATATTTAAATATTTTAAGAGAAAATTATAGAAATAATCATTTTTTTATACTGAAGTTGAACAATAACTCTTTTTTGAGATTCTGTATTGTTATCAAGTATATTTTTGTTTAAAAACAATTATTCTTACAAGATTTTTTTTTAAAAAAATTAATGTTCAATTTGGACCATAAAAAGGTCATTTATAAAAAAAAATATCATTTTAATTAATAATTTATGAATGTATTTATAAAATATTTATTTTTTAATAATTTTATTTAAAGATAATATTGGTTATTTAAAAAAATACCAATTCTGGTTAAACATTTAATTTCTGATGGGACAAATATCGGGACTCGTGAATGAATGAGAATAGCGCCAACATATTATTGTAGTTATACAACGTGTCGACATCAATTTATAAAAATTAACAACGGACAGGCCCATGCTCATGTAGTGCAGAGATGACTTAAAAAGTAGCTTTTGGCCCCGTATATAATTGAACTTGGTTGAACTTCTCTTCCATATCATAATTAGCCGAATAAAACCTTACCAGAATTCGTATTCTCTGCATAACCAGCGAATAGCGATCGAGTAGTATCTTATCTTCGAAACAGTTCATATTATCCTGTATGTAGAATAAGTAGGCCGAAAATGAAAACATCATTGGAGTTGTTCTGTAGAGGAGGTAAGCCCAAAAGGAAAGTATCATCTGCCCCCCATTCGCAGTCTCGCGGTAGGCTCGGTCCAGCGGCTGCCAAACTAACCTGCATTATTGTTGCATGAAAGAAAGTTAGAACTTAGAAACATACGTAGTCAACAACATTAAAAGAATGGTACTAAAAATTATAAAAGGTCTTTTTTTTTTGACAAAGTAAAAAGCCTTGTTAAATACTGTATGAGAATGGGATATGACCAATCGTTGATGAACACATGGATTTTAGGAAGCTACACCCATGGTAGAAGGATGAATTTTAGACCAACGGATTGATGTACAAATGGCAACCTTCGGGCGAAGGGACCAATGAAGTGAGACACATGTCTCACATGTGGAGGATCGTTGTCGACAAAATTTGAAGAAAATTGACGGATAGAAAACAATTTGCATGCGTAATGACATATGGAAAGTACACTTTGTTCTCTTATAAAAGATAACTTTTCTTCACTTTAGAGTGGCAGTGACTTTTTACCATGATCTTTTGTGAGAGAAACTTATTAAGAGAAAGAAGTTACTGACTTGAATATAGGAGGGTGTTTTTAGAGACAACTTTCCGATCACCTTAATGTAAGATTTTTCTATTTTACAGGTTAACTTGCATACTCATTTGGCCTCTCATACAGAGTAATTTTGCTCCCACATCTTCTTTTACTGTTGAAGTTATAATTTCCACCATGACCACAACAAGCTATTAAGGGGTCCTCAACTGTAATCCAAAGTAATGGGGTGTCATACAATGAATTATATTACATTCATAACAATGTGCACATGACATGATTTTATTAAATGCACATACAGTGACATTCCTCTTTATAATGCACATACAGTGACCTTTATAATCTAAATATGAGCTGTTCATGGAGGGTTAATTTACCTAGTTTCTCGGCTCAAGTGAATAAAGAATACTTGAGAGAGTAAACATCTACATATATAAGTAATGGCAGATAAAGATAGATCTTTCCTTAGTCAAAACACAACCTCTTTCAATCTATGGTTGAAGAACTGAGCCACCTTATTGAAAGAAGTGGCACATCCATATTTGTTTATTTGAGCTGCAGTG
The DNA here is from genome assembly GCA_022984855.1 of Dimocarpus longan. NCBI lineage: Eukaryota > Viridiplantae > Streptophyta > Magnoliopsida > Sapindales > Sapindaceae > Dimocarpus > Dimocarpus longan. The sequence goes on from CM041022.1 coordinate 21,026,767, forward strand.
AGCAGGAAGCGATCCAAAGTATATGGCAGGCAGCCAAGCGGACCTGTGTTGTGTATCTAAAATGATTTTCCTCCTTGAGCATATATAACCTGTAATGAATCCAGCCACAACCTGTGCAGTTCAGTAATACTCGTATGAACAACAAAATCTTTAAAAAATGTCTTTCATTGTAGAATAACACATAATCACATGATTCATCATTAACATGGAGGGATATAGTCTGGTAACATAATGTGATGAACAAACCATCTAAAAGACAACACTACATGATCCAATTAGGACTAACATACGTATATATATATATATATATATATATATATATATATATATATATATTACCTTAATGACATTGGAGAATTGGTGAAGGACAACAGGAATGTAGGCCTTAACTTGATCAGAGGTCGCGTTGAGTTTGTACCCAACTGTCATGTCATTTTGGCCAATGTCAAAGTGTATACAATGCTCGCGAAAAATAATCCTCCTTGGGCAGCAATTTCTCAAACACCCTTCTTGAAATTTGGTGAATATGAGTCCCGTGTCACAGTGTCAGTGATTCCATATAGAAATCATCCACCTACATATATAAAATGAAAGGGAAAAATCATTCACCTTGTTTACGAAGAAGTGATGATCTTTGATGGAAATCAGAGTACTGAACAAACTGGATATTCAATGAAATAAGGCTGACTCGACTTTGAGTGATGGTTGCATTTTGAGGCCTAATGGTTGACCCAGCTATGGCAAAATTAGCTCCATGATTGAAGTTTAAAACCATAGAATCCAGATAAGCACTCACATATGGTACTCTCAATTCTTCAGTTGAATATCCAACAAATTATTAGTATAAAATATTATAAATTATAATACTTGCAAGTCCTTAAAGTTTCATTCCATATATATAAAAACATCCAAAATTTAATATTAAGATATTAGTAAGTTTTTCATTTGAATTCAATGTTTAAGCGTGAATACAATGACAATTTTCATACAACTATCTCATGACTGATGTGGTGAGATAACTAATAAAAAAGATAAGAAAAAAAACTTATTATTTCATTGGTTTGTCATGTTATATCAATCATGAGGTAGTTGCATAAAATATTATGTTTTGGATATGTACTGTTAAAATGAAATAGAAACGTAATTTCAAAAAAAAAATAGAAACGTTGCAGGAGACTCTTGGTTATAAACTTATAGTTACTATTTGGTCAGCTTCAACATAATGACGTGGCAAGACTTGCTGATTTCAACTACAAAATCGATAAGTAGAGGAAGTGGGTGAGTACCTATAAAATTGATAAGAAGGTGGCCGTCACAGAAGCGGCCAACAGAGTAGTGGAATTGAGTGATGCTAGGAGATAAGGTACTTGACCAAGATTCGCTGAGAGATCGCTCGTGTCAAAGTTGGAGTCTCCAAAGTTGAAGATGGCAAGAAATTCCCAGGTGGGCAAACTTACTGTTGATGTCAACGAAATTAAGATGCATAAAAGGATTGTATTTGCATTTGCATGCTCCATGAGATAAAGTGTGAGAGAGATTTGTGTGTGGACGGGGGTCAATGGAAATTGTAGACACCTTGTTGAATAAACTTGGGATTTTTTTGGATCTTGTCTTATTCTTATTGGTTCTAAAATTAGAAGCTACCAGAATCTGATCCCAACTTTCACTGGAATGTCAACATTGTTGCCAAGCTTACTTCTAAAACATATATATCAAGTCCTTGTTCGACCGTCCGTATATATGATGTTTTTAATGAACTACCTATTCGATACAAAACTTTGCATTCTTATCATACATCAGTCTTTGGTACGAGTGATTAAGTATTTCTCTCGACCCTAAAAAGATAAGAATTCGAGTTCCACCTTTATTTATTAAAACATAAGATGTGAATATGAGTCTTTTTTTTGTTTGAGTTGTTATCTCCTAGTCGTACAAGTAGTGATCCAGACCACATTATTAGTGATCAATTTAAGTAAGTCCTGATAATCTTTAAATCTGTAAAATATCAGTGTTAAGGGAAAAAAAAAACTTTGCATTCTAATCGATATCAATATAAGTGTATTTAATTTAGAATTTACTTGAGTTTAAAACATTTTAAAAGTTTTGGTATATTCAATCTAGATTTAAATGAATTCTATTGAAATTGAGATAAATCTATATGTAATTCATTAAAATTTAGGTGTATTCAAATTAAATTTATATAAAATCTAAAAAAATCGAGGTATATTAAAACAATTATTAATTTTATAAATGTTATTTAAGTGATGTATTTTGATTAATTTTAAAGTGAATTTTGTGGAATACAATTGCATGGCTCTTAGGGAAAAAAAAAAAAATCAAATTGCATGACCTATGCCCATATATTTTATTAAAAAACACTGATTCATCAAATGAATTCAGTGTACACATGGGTTCAACTAATGGCCTACCACCTTGAATTGGACAGAGGTGGCAGCTCAGTTATCCTAGTCAGATCACACAACCCAAGCGGGTATTGGCTATAACCCACTTTAATGGTCAGCAATGGTCCATGTCAGATCATTCTCAAAAATCCAATGACACACTTCAATCCGCCCGGGACCCGACCCCAAGGCTACAAAAGCTCCATGACCTTCACTCCATGCAGAAGTATCCAAGTGACAAATGGCTACACCGTGATTAATCTTCTTTTTTGGATTTCGGATCTAATATATCTGCTTCGTACACCCGAACTTTTGGAACGGAGTGACAGTAATATAGCAAATAAGGATACAAGCTTTGGTGACAAGACACAGATTTGGTCACCCGACCGCCGTCGATGCCTTTCACTGATCCGATCAAGATGTTTTGCTTTGACCCCTTTGTGTTCTCAGTTGTACGTAGAGCCACGTCGTGTCCAAGAACTGAAACGGCAAAGTCAATCATGTCCTCAGCTGATTCCACGCACCGTTTGGTCTCGCCTGGGCTCGGTGCCCTCTCACAGTCACTCAACGCGTCCTTTATTATACGCTCCATAACGGAATCATCACTAGCATGGAAAACCTCTTTCATCGAACTCATTTGCGAGGTTGAAAACGGCAATTTAGACACAATAGCCCGCGGCAAAAACGTCCTTACGGGCATTTTATCCCTAATGTCAGGCATCGGCATCACAGTTCCCTCCTTCAGCATGAACTCACGGAAGAACTTACCCGGCTCCACCTGTTTATTTATGGAACTGCCACTATGCTGCATGTGGGAGGTGTTACCAGCGTAAGTAGCAAAAGTTACAGTAGTACCATTTTTGGCATAATCTTTAAAACTCGGATCCTCGTCATAGTTTTTAAATCCAACGCTGGTTTTTGTAGCACCCTGACCGTACCTGGAAAAATCATTAGTATTTGCTGTCGGGTATTCATAATTGGCAAAATTAACCTTACCTGAATTCATATCCCTGTCATAAGTTTCAAAAGAATTAACAGAACCGGAAAACAGAGTGTAATTTTTGAAACTTTCAACACCATCAACGCCTCCTTCTCCATAGCTCTTGAAGTTATTTCGAGGCACATTCCCATTTTCACTATAAGATGCAAATGTATCGATGGCACCTTGACCGCTCTCGCTGTAGCCTTTGAAATTGGATTCCATAAAATTGGTTCCATTTGTATAACCCACGAACTCATTCTTAGTTCCATCCTGCGTTGGTGTTGTTATTGTAAGAAGAGAACGACTGCGTCCTACCGTGAGAGTCGCCCGAGTATTTATTGAATCGAATATTCATTAAATTGGAATCTAAAGTGTAATTCTTGAAATCACCAGAGCCACCGGTGGCGCTGTCTCCGTAGGTATGGAAGGTTTGTAGCACGGTGTTAGCATTAGAGCCATAACTGGAAAATTTGTCTTTTTGATTGGCGGAGCCACCGCTGTATTGACGGAAATTGTCGGTTGGTTCGGCCCCATTATCTGAGTAGTGCTTGAACGAGTTAACCCCACCATTTTTGCCAGTACCGTAGCTGGTGAAGTTCTTATCCTCTTGGTATACTGCAAAGTTGGTGTCTGCAGAGTTTTCTTTCAGGCTCGGAGATGCATCGGGGAAACAGAAGAGTTTTGCGGAAAAGCAAAATGACGGGAGGACTGAAGAAAGGGTGTTTTGCGCCGCAAGTTTGGTGAAAGTGGAAGCCTCTACAGCATTTAATGGGGACGCCTTTGAGAGAAGAAACGAAGAAGTTGGTGATTTGTTGTTGATCTGCTTATTCCAGTATCGGATCAGGTACGCTTTTGGTGAGAACGGGCTCTCTTTTGCCTTCAAGTCATCAGCAATCGCAAAATTAACCTGTATATACGTTGTCCGATGGAAAGAACAAGTTAGAAAACTCTTATCTACTAGAAAAAATTGGTAAATTTATAAATATTGCAAGTGAAAAAAGCATAAAATTTGCTTACATTGAGAAATGAAAGTAGCAAGAGGAACAAGAAGAGAAGAGATGTCATGGGCTTCGGCATTGTTGTTTGTGGATGCTGATTCTGTTTTATAGATGTAAGATTTATTGGTGGCAGCACATATAGATACAAATTGAGTGGAGTGGAACTTTTTTGACTAAATTCCAATTTAAGTAATTATTTAATGGAAAAAATGATGAAACAAGTTGGCAACCACATAGTGGCACTGGTATAAGTAATATATTACTCAAAACGTGATAATGGAATTTTAAAAACAGCTTGCAGTCTCACTTGATCTTAAATGTGGTTTCTGTATAATTAAGCTTAATCAAATTACCGCGTTATAGTCTGTGAAGAACAGATTAACCAATTAATTAATGAATTAGTGGGCACGAGGGCATGTGACATGATGTATGTTATAGGTAATAATATTAAATAGGTGAATTAAACAACAAAGATAGGGTCAAAGATTTCTCTTCAGAATTCAAGGAACAGAAAAAATATAATATCCACCGTCAATTCACTTCATTATTATTATATAATCTAATAGCAGAAAATAGAAATTTGTTGGACATACACTGCAGCAAGGGCGAAAGGTCCATCCCAGTCCCTTGCTTCTCACTTCTTAGTTACTAATGCAAGCTCATGCTTAATCTTTATTATGGTTTTTGTACGCTGGTGATATACGAATAAAAAATGCGGAAAAATCAGATGGCAAACACTTAGAAGTAACTTAATTAGGAGGACAGTTTTCAATTTAACAGAAGGGGCTTCATCAGAAGTTATTGACTCTCATCATTTTACTGGTTGCGGAACAAATGTGAATATGGATTATTGAATTTCTGTATAAATTGAAAGTTTAGGATTTACATTTTTCATTTATTTGCAAAAATTAGATGATCCCTTAAAACTCGTGAAGATCATAGGTTTTTAAACAGATCTATACCTAGTTTCCTATTGTCAACTTTTTGACCCAAATCACTTAATTAAATGGGCCGGGGTGATCTGGATCTAAGACTTTAATTTTACCATTGAGTGGCGGTATTTTCTTAAAAATTATACGTACACCCCAAATTAACATTTTATTAGGTAAACAATATTATTCTTAAGTAAAATTACTAAAAATGTGATATTTTATAAGTATATCTTGATAGCCAATGATTATTAATTAAACTTTATTTATATCTTAATTTTTTTCCTCTTTTAGTATCTAATTTTATTTTTGTTACTATTTCAAATTCTAATTTTTCTCCATAATTGAAAAGTTTCAAATCATTCGTATAATCTTAATTTAATCATTAAAAATATTGTCAAACATTCAGTCACCGTATCAGCATTTTCCATTCTCTTATTAGATCTTCTCACAAATCAAACAAAAATGTCACTATTTTCTTTTAATTTTTCCATTATATCAACAAACAAGTAAAAGACTATCTTTCAAATCATTAAAAAACTACAGATCTAAATCGATATTCACAATTCATTATTACAAAAATGTTACTTAATGTTCTATAAAATTAGTTAATAATCATTCATTCAAATTTTATTATATAAATAAAAAATTAGGGCTTGATAGAGGGAAAATGATTTATGACTTTAATCATAAAAACTAAAAAGGGTTTTTCATCAAACCTTAACTTCAATCATCTTCAATAATTCATGCAATCGTAATTTAATTAAAAATTTGTTGGAAATCATTCATGTAAATCTTATGATTTAAATGAAAAATTAGGATTTGAAAGAGTAAAATAATAAAATATATATTATTTTATATACAAATCTATAATTAAACAAAAAAATAATGGGTTCAATGAATTTGTATTACATTATTTGCTAATATAGATTTTGTTTCATGTACAATGAATGTGTTTAAAAAAAATTACATGGTAAAATAGAAATTTCTTAACAAGTGATAATAAAATAATTTATATTGGATCTACTTTAAATATATTTTATAGTTTATTTGTGTTTGACTTAAGGCTATATATATCTATGAAATTATATACAATAAATTTGTTTTTTTTTAAAAAAAAAAAACGCTACTCTTGATATTGAGTAAGATTTAAAAATAAATTAAAAAATTTTTAAATTTTTTAATTGGATGTACAAATAAAAGGGATGTACATAAGTTTCGAGGGACAGAAACATAGCCACTCTTTAACAGTTATGAGTAAATTATATTAAAAAATTGCTAAATGGATCCAACGTTTAAAGTGATACGTCCAATTTGCTATGGATATTGAATTTGTAATCGAATGATACATTAGGTAAAATATTTTGACCCTGAGATTGAAGAAAAGAAAAACATATTATCCTCGTATCCATAGTCAATCCACAATCATCACTGTTATGAGTGGCCCATGGCCATCCAGAAAAAGTTGTATCCGCATTCAATTATTTCTATACCTATATTAAAAGTTTACAAGTGGATCTTTTATTTACAACACCTTATAAAATACCAAAACTAACCTTAACTAATCTTAATCACTTTAAAATAAAAATAAGAGTAAATCTTACTAGATGCAATTTTTAGTTTCTTTATATGACAAATAATTAACGGCAAAAAGGATTAAAATTTGCCAGATGCAATTTGTAATTTCCTTATATGACAAATAATCAACCATAAGAAATATTAAAATTAATTTATGGTTCAGTAATAATTTTTAATGATTATAATATAATATTAAATTATGAAAGTTATTTGAATATAATTTTATTAAAAAATTGTATGAATTATTTTGATTAGATTTTTTTTATATGCATCATAAAAAAAATAAAATAATACATCTACAAAAAAAAAATCTCAATTTATGAACCATTGTTCTCGTTTTTTCCTTTGTTTTTTAAAAATTTGAAAATTTATATAAATGCATATATAGACATCTTCCAATTAGGATTTTTAAGAATACGCACTTTAAGCACGTTTGGTAGAATTAAATTGAATTTAATAAATTTTGATATGATTTTTGTATAATGATAAACATAATGAAATAATTTGCATTTTTTTTTTTTAAAAAAAAGATAGGATCTATGAACTATTTTTCTAATTTTGTTTAGAAATAAAATTTCTAAAATAGAGGAAGCTTCCTTATTCCTCAGTTGTACTTTTAGTTATTGAAAGGCTCCGATACATGTACTAATGGTTCTTATGATGTGATTCATTTCTCTAATTAAATTCGTACTCTATAATAATAATGAAGCAGAGTACTCAAAATTATCCTTCAAAATAATGACATGCAAGGCTGCAAATTTAAGTCCATCCGTATCGATTACTCGTATTGAGAGTAAATCAAATTCAAAAGGGAAAACTTGATTTTAGCTACTGAGATTTTAAAAAATATTAGATTTTTAAAATTTTTTTGAAAACAGTTTTTTTCATCTTTAACTTTTCTAAAACTCTTTAAAAAAATTTAAACTATCAATAAACTATTGTTTAACGGTGACAGATTGTTTAGATGAGGAAGGTAAGATAGTTTTTCATTTGAAAGATCAGGATCGTGACATGTAAATGACTACGATTTTAAATATATAAAAGAAAAAAAAAATAATAAAAATATTTAAATATTTAAATAATTAAAATTTAAAATATATATATAGCTTCATTAGAGAAAACATTCTTACTAGTCGAACCCAGATTTGAAGGGTATCACCAACGACAATGAGGGCTACGACTCTAGCAAGCTCATTAGAAGACCATCTCCGACAAGCTCGACTACGGCTCCATCACTGATTTGAAGGGCATCACCGACGAGACTCTATCTCTGGTTTGATGAACAATGAAAGCCCAACTTGGTGGTGACGGTGGCAATTCGAACTAGGTAAAAAATCATATGGAAACCCTACCCTATCTCTTTCTCTCTTTCTGCCTTTATTTGTCTTCCATCACCATTCTTCTCTCTCATCGTCGCTTCTTGCTAGGCATTGTTAGTTGTTTGGGGTGTGGGTTTGATGGGGTGTGTTTGTGTTGGTGTAAGGTTGTTGGGGATGGTTGTGTTTGTGGTGGTGGTCTGATAGATTGTGGGTGGCATTGGGTTGTTGGGGTTATTGTCTTTGTGTTGGCGGTATATGGTGGCAGTGATGTGGTTATGTTTGTGGTGATGTTCAAACAGATTGTGGGTGGTGTTGGGGTGTTAATGATTATTGTCTTTGTGTTGGTGGTGTGGATGGTGGCGGTGATCTACCAAGTCTTCCAATTCAGGTGTTCTCAGAGATTATCAGCTCGATGCTAGGACACTGCCACCGCCACAGTTTCTCCTTCAACTCCACATGTTTACTGGATCCATATTTTTTTATGCTCAAAATGCAAAGGAGGAAGAACAAGATTAAGCAAATGGTGGCAAATGAGATTTTGATGGTGTAAAAGGTCAACTGAACCAAACCCAATTAACCCAGCCTCCATCGACACAAACTATCACGAAGTCAGATTGACGACGATGTTCATCTGGGTTTATTATGATGAAGAAGACGATAAAGATAGGTGGAAGAAGAAAGAACAATGAAGAAAAAAATAGCAAATTACCGGATGATTGCGTCATCCCTATCTGAGATTTGAGTTTTTCCTTCTTTGTTTGTTTTTAAATCTATTTTTTAGTTGAATTTCCTTGATATTTTAATAGGTTGGTTTTGATTTAGGTTGTTCTGTTAATGAATTGTTGATTGTCGATGATAAAGAAGTTGTTCTAGGTTTTTATTTTATGGGTTCTAGATCTTCAAGTTGAAAATATGCTCTTGAATTCTATTATTATTATTTTTTTGTAATTCTTTTTGTAACATTTGTTTTTTAATTTTTATTTTCTATGCTTAATTTTTTTTAATTTTTAACTTATAAATTGATTGTTTCAGGGGTCATATAGTAATTTAAAGTGTTATTAATCACCACCAAGGGTAAAAAAGTCTTTTTTAATACATTTTGTTTAGTTTGATTGTTAGGTGATTGATGGTTTAAATATTTTTAAAGAGTTTTTAAAAAGTTAAAGATGAAAAAATTATTTTTAAAAAAACTTTAAAAACTTGATAGTATGAGAAATCTTAATGGTTAAAATGAAATTTTTTCAATTGAAAAAATCAGTTACAGTCTATCCTGTCCATCTTCGTATTTTAGCCAATATCATAAAAGACACTAGCATTAGTCGGGCGATTGTCTAACGGCCAATACATAGGGCGTCCAGGTGCTACCTAAGTGGTCAACCGAAAAAGCCACTCTCTCTATATGTATATGTATATATATATATATATATATATATATAAAATTGGCTATCAAGACCAATTAATCGTCCTAGGTGGCATTAAAAATACCTTAAAAAAATTAATTGATCATCTAGACTGATCAATCGGCCTAAGCAATCTTAAGCGGAGACTATCTAGTAATAATATTATGTACCCGACAAGGATGACAATTTGCATCTTTTACATGTATAGTGGTAACCTAATGAAGGGTTGCCGTCTTAAGGTTGAATAATATTGATAAAGATAAAAAATTAAATAGTTATTAAAATTTGAAATCTAAATGATATATATATTTTTTCTGTTTTTATTACCTTTAAATGTATAGTAATTTCGTTTATTTTTTAAAATTAAAATTATCTGATTAATATAATATAAATAATTATAGTAAATTATTTAACAAATAATAAAACATTTTTATGTATATATTAATAATATTTTTATTCATAATAAAATATGATTAATTATTATAGTAAAGTAATTTTTTTTAAAAAAAAATTATATATACATAAACAAATTATTATGGTAAAGTAAATTAAATTTATATATTTAAATAAAACTAAATAAAATATTCTTAAGTTGAATTAGTATTACAATAAAAGTTGAAATTGTAAAGTTATATGTATTTTAGCCATTACAATATTTTATTATGGGTAAATTACAAAAACCCATCTAAGGTTTGACATAATTATATAAAAAATGATCATGTTTAGAAAACTTATACTTACCTCCCCTAAGGTTCAAAAAAATTAAAAAAAAACATCATTTATCATCAGTCAATAACTGTTGAATCATCACAGTTAATAATCAAAGATGCAAAAGACTAAAATACCATCCAATAATTTAATTAATATAATATATATTCTTAATTTAATTAAAAAATAAAACATAAAAAAAACCTTGTTCTCCATGGAAGACCAAAGTTGGTTTTCCATGGAGACCAAAAGGAGTCAATCGCTAGAGACGACATCTCTAATGATGGACGGTTTCCATCACTAAAGATAGTGTCGTCTCTAGTAATAGAGATGGAACCTCTATCATCGAAGCATTGTCTTTAGCAATGAAGACGTAATCTCTATTGTTAGAGATTCCTTCAATGATGGAGACGATCTCCATCGATAGAGACCTCTAGCAATGGAGACGGAATTTCCATTGCATGGACACCAGGGTTTTTTTAATTCTTTTATGTTTTATTCTTTTTTTAAAAAAAAATTATGACTTTTATTTTTTTTATTTTTTGTTTGATTTGGATGATATTTGGATTGATGATGATGAATGATTTGATTATTTTGATAAATGTAGACGATAAAAATGGAGATGAGGAAGATGATGATGAAGATATTTTTCTTTTTTAAAAAATATTATATTGTTATTTTAGTAACTAAATATAGTACTTTTAATTCAAATATCTATTTGTTGTGAATTAATCATTTTACCCTTCGTAATTTTGATTTGACGGTGGTTGACTAAAGTTAGAAGAGATTTGGATTGAGTTTTTTACTCAAAGTAGATTAATCCGAGTTTTCTAAATATTATTATTTTTGTGCAATTATGCCAAACCTTAAAAGGGTTTATATAATTTGCTATTTCATTAATTACAATTAAAAGGAATACGTATAATGTACAATTAAGATAAATTTAAAATTATATAATTTTGAGAGTGATATATTTAAAATATCATTAAGTGATTTCCTATTCAGTTAAAAATAAAAAATTATAGTAATTTTTTTAGTAATATTAAATAGTTTGCTCGCTTAAAAAAAAAACTAAAATTCGCTTAATAGGTGTATAATGACGCTGTTTCCGTAGGCATGTACGGGGTTAGCATCAGAGCCATAACTGGAAAATTTGTCTTTCTGATTGGTGGCGAGTAGTGCTTGAACGAGTTAACCCCACCATTTTTGCCGGTGCCGTCACTGGTGAAGTTCTTATCCCCTTGGTATACTGCAAAGTTGGCGTACTTTCACGCTCGGAGATACATCGGGGAAACAGAAGAGTTTTGCAGAGGAGTAAAATGATGGGAGGACTGAAGAAAGGGTGTTTTGCGCTGCAAGTTTGGTGAAAGTGGTAGCCTCAACAGCATTTAATGGGGACGCCTTTGAGAGAAGAAACGAAGATGTTGGTAATTTGTTGTTGATCTGCTTATTCCAGTATCCGATCAGGTATGCTTTTGGTGAGAACGGCTCTCTTTGGCTTTCAAGTCATCGGCAGCTGCAAAATTAAACTGTATATACGTTGTCCGATGGAAGGAACAAATTAGAAAACTCTTATCAACTGGTAACCAACGAATTTATAAATATTGTAAGTGAAAAAAGCATAGAATTTGCTTACATTGAGAAATGAATATAGCAAGAGGAACAAGAAGAGGAGCGATGTCATGGGCTTCAGCATTGTTGTAATATGCATGGATGCTGATGCTGTTTTATGGATACAAGATTCGGGATCGGTCTTGAGCACGTGCGAGAGGTGAAACCGTCCGGAACCTCAAAATTTATAAATGTTCTATTCTATAATTAGCTTGTAAAGTAGATATATAATTTATGTTCTAAACTATACCCAGTATACCGGAACAGCGTGCGTGGTGAAAGGTGCCCTTTTTGTTTTCGCCAACCAAAGTTCCATCCCCAGTCCCAGCGACCCCGGCATTTATGATTTTCTTGTCTTTCTTATTTTGAAAAGAAGGTAACGGTGTCCCAACATTTATTGTTTCCTTCTTGTTTTTTGAAAAATAGGTAATGGTGTCCATTTCCCAGACTTGGATTGTAGAATGTCTCAGATGTAGTCTTGTCATTGAGGTTACCAACTGTGCTACTTATTTTTATTGTTTTTATTATTTACTTTAAAAATTACTGAATTATGATATTTTATGGTTATTTATTTTTTTATGATCCTTCGTCTATCTTTTTTTTTATTATTATTATTATTTAATGTGTTATTGGATCTTGAATTAAAAAATATTTAAAAAATAGGGGAATACCTTATTGGTGTACAGTATGCATAGTTTGACAATTTTGGATAGCAAAAAGAGGTATAACAAAGGTTTTGAAAAAAAAAGTAAAAAACAAGGAAATATCTTTTTGTCATTATATAATGGATTTGTCTTCTATGAATATATTTGTTTTATAATATCATTTTGTTTTTTATTTTTTTAATAAAATTATTATGTATATACCAAAAACATAATAAAATAAGTGATATATATAGTTTTAAAATGTTGTTTATATGAATAAAACGGTTCATTTTAATTTTTTGCTCGGGATCTCTAAAATATCTGGACCGCATTGGCAAGATTTATTGGTGTCAGCACATATATATACAAGTTGAGTGGAGTGGAACTTTTTTTACTACAGTCTAGTTGAGTGGAGTGGAACCTTTTTGACTGCATTCTAGTTTAACTAATTATTTAATGGAAAAAATGATGCGGCATTGGTGTAAGTAATATATTACTCGAAACGTGATAATGGTTTTTAAAAAAACACTTGATCTTAAATGTGGTTTCTGTATAATTAAGCTTAATCAAATTACCGCGTTATAGTCTGTGAAGAACAAATTAACCAATTAATTAATGAATTAATGGCTACCTGGGCGTGTGACATGATGCAAGTTATATGTAATAATATTAAATTGGTGAATTAAACATTGAAGATAGGGTCAAAGATTTCTCTTCAGAATTTCAAGGAACAGAAAAATATAATATCCAACGTCAATTCACTTCATTATTATTATATAATCTAATAGCAGAAATTGTTGGACATCCATTGCAGCAAGAGCGAAAGGTCGATCCCAGTCTCTTGCTTTCTTACTTCTCAGTTACTAATGCAAGCTCATGCTTAACCTTTATTATGGCTTTTGTACACTGGCGATATACGAATAAAAAATGCTGAAAAATCAGATTGCAAACACTTAGAAGTAACTTAATTAGGAGGACAGTTTTCAATTTAACAGGAAAGAAACACTTGCTCAGAAGTTATTGATTCTCATCATTTTACTGGTTGTGGAACAAATGTGAATATGGGTGACTGAATTTCCATATAAATTGAAAGTTTAGGAGATGTACATTTTTCATTTATTTGCAAAAATTAGATGATCCCTTAAACGCGTGAAGATTACATGCTTTTTAACAGATCTTATGCCTAGTTTCCTATTGTCAGTTTTTTTACCCAAATCATTTAGGAATATTATGAAAAAATCCCTTGAAAAGTAAACTAATCGGGATTTACCCCAGTTGATTTTTATTAGATGAACTGCCTCCTGCCGTTAACTTTTCATCAAAAAAGTTAATATTTTCCATTCAAAACTATGAAATTACCAAAATACCTTTATCAAGATTATATAAAATGTTCATCATACCTTTCACATTTATAAAATGACTGAAATACCCTTTACATTAAGTCATCTTTTCAAGCTAGCCAGATTTTTGGATTTTCTAGCAACTTGGAAACCTAGAGAGATAGGTTTTAAGGTTATTGGAAACCCACCTTTTTTTAGGTTTTTAGTTACTTTCCAACAATCTAGAAACAAACTTCAGGTTTCCAACAACACACAAACACACCAAAGAGGAGAGGAGAGTAAGGAGTTGTCTCTCCACCCACCCATCACCACAACAAACCACCAAGAACAACTCTAAACCACCCACCTAACACCTAAAACAACCCTAAACCGACCATCCATACAATCTTAAACCAATCACCCACTACCACAAACCATCCAAAATAGCCATAAACTACCCACCCACAGGCCACAACCCAGAATTGTTTGGTTATGGGTTCAAAACTCAAAATTAGATAACAAAAAAAAAAAAAAGATAAAGGAGAAAGGTATGGGTTGGTCGCTGGCGATGGAGGAGGATGCGAGGGGCGAGAGAAAGAGAGAGATGGATGAGTATGAGAGAAAAGAAAATGGTAGAGTGAGAGAGAACTGGTAAAGCGGGAGATGAAGGAGTGAGAGAGAATGGTAGAGAGAGAGTTTTCAAAATTATTTATTTATTTTAATTTTTTTTCAAATTTTATTTAATTTTATTAATACAAATAAAATTATTCATTCAATTACTATTATACCTTTCAAATTTAATACCAATCAATTTTTTTGACCACTAAAAGGCGGTTAATCTAATAAAAAAATTAGGAGTAAATCTTAATTAGTTTACTTTTTAGCGGAATTTTTCATAATATCTCAATCATTTAATTAAATGGGCTAGGGTGATCCGTGATCTGGGTCAATGACTTTAATTTCATTATTTATGAGTAAATCATGTTAAAAAATGCTGTATGGATCCTACATATAACGTAATACATCCAATTTACCATGATATTGAATTAGTAATTGAAGGATAGAATAGCTCAAATAGTTTGACCCTGAGATTCGAGAAAAGAGAAATACAATACCACAGTCAATCCTGAAGCATCACTTTGTTAAGGAGGCTCATGGCCATCCAAAAAACAGTTGCATCCGCATTCAATTATTTCTATTTCTATACCTATATTAAAAGTTTAGAAGTTGATTTTCTATTTACAACACCTTATAGAATACCAAAATTAACCTTAACAAATCTTAATCACTTTAAAATGAAAATAAGAGTAAATCTTACTAGATGCAATTTGTAGTTTCTTTATATGACAAATAATTCACGGCCAGAAAAAAATTAGAGTTTGCTAGATGCAATTAGTAATTTCCTTATGACAAATAATCAACCATAAAAAATATATTAAAAATTAATTTATGGTTCAATGATAATTTTTAATTATTCTAATATAATATTAAATTATGAAAGTTATTTCAAAATAATTTTACTAGAAGATTATTGAAATTATTTCGATGAGATTTTTTATATGCATCATAAAAAAGTAAAATAATAAATCTACAAAAAATAAAAATTTTGTGGATATATGAGCTATTTTTTCGACATTTCCTTTATATATATATGTTTTTTTTTAAAATTTGAAAATTTATATATATATCGACATTTTTCAATTAGGATTTTTCACGATACATACTTTAAGCACCTTTGGCAAAATTAAATTGAATTCATTGAATTGTGATATGATTTTTGAATGAATGATAAAAATAATGAAATAACTTGCATTTTTTTAATGAAAATTTTAGGACCTATGAACTGATTTTTATAATTTTTTTAAATAAAATTTCTAAAATAGAGGAAGCTTCCTTATTCCTCAGCTGTTCTACTTTTAATTATTGACAAGGCTCCGATACATGTACTAATGACTTTTATGATGTGATTAATTTCCCTAATTAAAGTTATTCTCATTTTCATGATGGAGGTTTGCTAGTAGATCTCTATTATACGATAAAGGTTTGCTAGTAGACCACCGTCATGATGGAGGTCCATTTCCATCGACCTAATTCATTGTAACGATGGAGGTCCGCTGGTGCTGCTTCATCACTAATCATTTTTTCAAATTTTTTAATTAATTTAATTATTTATGATCTACATTGTCTTTTTTTTTTCTTTTAAAAAAATTGAGATAAAGACAGATGGTGGAGATCCATCTTTTTTAATTTTTAATTTTTTATATCATTTTTTAATTTATTTTTATCTATTTATTTTTTAACTTTAATTTAATTTAGTTTTAATTAAAATGACCATATTAAAATGATAAAATTACTTCTGCCTTTCTTAATTTTGACTAACATCTAACACATGATATGAGATGGGCTAGATCAATGCATTTATGAATTTTAGGGATAGAGAATTCGTATTTAAATTTTAATGTTAATAATTTTGATAAGTATAAGGACCAAATTGAAGTTTGCTATTATATTTAAAGTACTGGACACGTCACACTAAACCGTTGCAATTGAATCCCTCGTGACTCGTTAGTGACTTTAGCCAATCTCTTGAACAACAACTCACATCAAATAAGTATTGAGAGTGAACCAAATTAATTACACTCGTCTACCCAAAATTAAATTCTATCTAATTTACTACTATGAATAACTTAATTCCAAAACTTCAACAAGACAGTCCAACATCTATAAAAGGAACTTGTCTTATTTGTTTGTGCGTAACATCAACTTGAAGATGAGTTTAATTAGCCTTCTTCAGTGCAGAACCAGCTCGACCATGGGCAATGGCAACTTTAAAGGATCTTGTGGGCCTGATATTCCACATACTGCACTATCCACTGGACCTTTATCTCCAAATGGTTGTGCTGGGTGTCTGGACTTTTCATTAATTGTGTGCCATTTTAAGATATACCTCTGTGCAAATTAAGACAGTTTGTATATAATAATATAATAAAACTACAAAATCATGTAACTGCATGTATGAAACAAAAACGTCAATGCCCATTCTTTTGTGTCATGATAATTTTTAAAATAAATAAATTACATCTTAAAATTTAAAAGAGTGAATAAAAAATTTATGTAGTATAATTAGTTGTATATTAATTTATTGGACGAACAAATATTAATTTTTCTTATAAATTTTTTAGATTCTTAATATCTATTTTAAAGTCACTGGTCGAGACAAATATTAAATAAATCATTCTCAAGACAAGTGTAATGAGCAAGCTTAAAAAAGTGCTCTCTGGAAGTGCCACTTTTTTTGGAAGCTATTATTAGCTGTAGTACATTTTCCTGCATTTCCTATATATTTGCTGCACTATGCAATATGCTTCGCAAGGATCCCGAAAACGAGTGTTATTTTTGTACTTTGAATTTGGAAGTATTCTTATTGAATGCTTTTTTAGACCAAGTTATTTCGTACGCTTTCACTAGTTAAGTTGTATCATCACTTTTCACCGACATTATTCTCAAATCATGAATTAAAGCTCCTTATTAAATAATACTCCATTTGTTAGCTCACAAATTTGGCATGAGAGAGAAATATAGTTTATAAAAACTTCATTTTTATTAACAATGACATGATATTCCAGGACGCAGATAAGATAAGTGCCTCTACCGACTTTAATGATCAGCAATAGTCCAAGTCAAATCATTCTCGAAAATCCAATGACACACCTCGATCCGGCCGGGACTCGAGCCCAAAGCCAAAAATGCTCCGTGGGTGGGGCTCCATGCAGAAGTGTCCAAGTGACAGATGGCAGTCCCGTGGTTGATCTTGGCCTTGGTTTTGGAATCCAAGATCTCAGCTTCGTAAACTCGGACTTTGGGAACAGAGTGGCAGTAATAGAGCAAGTACGGGAACAAACTTTGGTGACAAGAGACTGATTTGGTGACATTACCACCGTTGATTCCTTTCACTGATCCGATCAAGATGTTTTGCTTTGACCCCTTGACGTTCTCAGTTGTTCGAAGACACACATCGCGTCCAAGAACTGACCTGGCAAAGTCAATCATATCCTCTCCTGATGCAATGCATCGTTTTGTCTCACCCCGGCTGGGTGCCCTCTCGCAGTCATTCAACGCAGCCTTCATTATATGCTCCATCGTGGAATTATCACCCGCATGGAAAACCTGTTTCATGTCACTCATTTTGGAGGATGAAAATGGTAATTTAGAAACAATATTCCGGGGTAAAAACGACCTTTCAGGCATTTTGTCTCTAATATCAGGCATTGGCATGACAGTACCCTCTTTGAGCATTGACTCACGGAAAAACTTACCCGGCTCCACCCATTTATTCACAGAAGTACCACCGCTCTGCTTCACGTCAGAGTTGGTTTTCTTCCCGTAAGCAGTAAAAGTCACACCTTCTTTGGCGTATTCTTTGAAATCACGATCTGGTCCGTACTTCTTGAACCCAATTTGTTGAGCATTGCCTTTCTGACCATACCCAGAAAAGCTATGCGAAACTGGATTGAAGTCCTCCTCATAGTTGGCGAAGTTGACCTCAGCAGCATTGGAATCCTTCGCGTAAGATTTGAAAGTATTGTCACCAACATTGGACTCCTTATTGTAGCTGATAAAATTATCAACTACAGAGTTGCCACCATCTCCATAGCTCGTGAACTTGTTCTCAGGAACATTACCGTTGTTTCCATATGAAACGAATGTATCGTTTTGGCCATTACCAGTCTCGCCGTAGTTTTTGAATTGCGATTCGATCACATTTGAATTCGTTGAATAACCCACGAACTCATTCTCAACCCCGTTCCCGTTTTTGCCGTAGCTTGTGAACGACTCGTTCCCGGCGTTGGTGTTTTGCGTGTAAGCCTTGAACGACTGCTCTCTGCCGTTACCTTGGTCGGAGTATGTAGTGAATCGGAGGTCAGGCACGTTCACCCCATCGTTGTAGTTCTTGAAATCACCTTGGCCTCCGGTGGCTTGGGTTCCATAGGTGTTGAAGCTTTGGTCCACGACGTTGCCGTTAGTGCCGTAAGAGGAAAATTCATCATCCTGGCTGGTTGAGTCACGGCTGTATCGACGGAAAGAGTCGATCGGGATATTTTGACCGTCGTCTGAGTAGTTCTTGAATGAGTTGACTGAACCAAGTCCGTCCGAGCCGTAATTGGTGAAGTTCTTGTTTTGGTAGACTGCGAAGTTGGCGTCCGCATCGTGTTTCTCGAGACTCGGCGATAAATCGGGGAAGCAGAAGAGTTTGGCTGCGGAGCAGAAGGATGGTAGGACTGAAGAAAGGGTATTTTGCGCTGCGAATTTGGCATAACTCGCTGCGTCCGCAGCGTTTAGCGGGGAGGCCTTGGATATTAGAAAGAGAGATTTTGGTGAATTTTGGTTGATCTGTTGGTTCCAGTATCGAATCAGGTAGGCTTTTGGTGTTAATGGGTTCTCTTTGGCTTTCAAGTCACGGGTAGCTGCGAAATCAACCTACATTGTCGCATGAAAGAAAATAAAACACATTAGTAGTATATTAGTAAAGTTAAAATATATGTATATTGATAAAATATAAAGAGAGCAGAACGTAATTTTCTTACATTGAGAAACGAAAGCAAAAGAAAGAAGAAGAGGGAAAGCAGAGAGCTGAAGGGGTTGAGTTGTTTAGTCATTGCTCTTGTACTGAGACGAAGAGAGAGTGTTGTTATGGGATTGTTAGGTTTCAGGAAGATAATATATATATATATATATGTATGTATGTATGTATGTATGTATGTATGTATAGACGTTTGATGGCTGGCTGCGTAGTTGGATGGAAACGTTTATATCAGGATGTGATATCAACATTGATCCGTAGTCCCACTTGATTCTCAAATGTCAAAAAAATTAACACCAAATCACGTTGCTAATTCATACTATAAGAAGAAAAAGCTTAAACTTGCTAGTGGGTTCCATGGACTTAAAACTCTGTCGGTGGATGGACTTTGATTTGAAAAACGAGACCATGGGAGCCGAGAAATCAAGCAAGTTTTCAAATCAAAGAGGCCGTTTGATGTTATTAATCAATGGATAGGTTAGTCGTGAACGCCACATATTGCGATAGGCATGTTATGTCTCTGTTATAACATATTTGAGGCGTGGAAGCTGCGTATCATGTCTATTTTTGGGCTTTCATGTCGCATGAAGCTTTTATAGATCCTTTTCGTAGCTGATCTTATGTCATGCATGTTTTTAACACATCATTATCGGCTAGTAGATCTACTTCTTGAACCAAATGACAAATCTCATGAAGGTGGGCATTTCTGTTGATGCAACCATATGGTAATCCAAGGAAAATATAAATCTGACCGTATGCTTCAGCAGATTTTAAATATTGTCATCCAAAAAATAAATCTACTTATTGAAGCAAATTATGGGTCAGATGACCATCGGTAATTATCAAGATAGATCATTGAGAGCGGGGTCTAGATAACTATTCTTATAACTTGAGAGTGTAACTCCTACGGTCCTATTAAGATAAAACTCACTATTCACATCTTTTAAAAGATAACAGTGAAACTTAAACATTTGATCTCCTAGGATAAAAATGAGTACTTAACCGGTCCTACTAAAAGACAATATTATGTTTTTTTCACATTTGGATTTTATTTTTTACAAATGAAATTATTAAATTTTGATATGTCCAAGTATTAATAAATTATTAGTAATCTTGATATATGTGTACCTTAAAAATATTAACCCATTCTATAAATTTATGTTATAAAGCCCACTTTCATCTAAGATTTTACTTTTGAATATTTTGTAATGACATAATTTAAGGGTTATTATTCATAGATACACGCAGTCAAATCCATTTTTAAATATACATGAGATTAGATGAAAGTCTTAATTGTATAAGGGGACTAGATAAATAAATTTAGGACTAGATAAATAAATTTAATCATAAAATTTTATTTTATTTTATTTTTTTTAAGAGAATTTATTTTATTTTTCTTTGTTAATTTATGTAAGACTGAATCCAAATTAATAGGTGTCATTCAGGTTACCGTTTATCCCACGGTACATTTATCATTAAATTTGTTGTATAAGTTAGCCCTAGCAAATCAATATGCTCGTTGTACTGGGAAATTCTAAAGCATTCAATTTAAAGAACAGACGACTTTAATGTCGGCATAAGAGAATTACTATGAGTTTGTTACTTACGGGGTTGGTTTTCTTTTCAAGTTCTAAAACGATCGCTTTGCCTAACTCTAATATTAACGGCTCGTTTGGATAGCCGTATTGGATTTGTTATTGTATTAATGTAATCCATATATAATTTTATTGAATTACGTACGATTTTGTATTTGATGCATTATTTGATTGGATAGATTGAATTGAATATATGATTAGGCATTATTAGATTAGATGGATTGAATTAAAAATATGATAAGGAATAGTTGCATTAAAAAGTTTTTAATTAAATAAAATTATTTCTAAATAAGATAAAAATAGTCTAAATATAAAATTTAAAGAATTTAAAAATAAAATTATAAAAAAATTAAATTTAAATTTAAAATTAAATATAAAAATAATATCAATAAAATATAATTACTTTATAGTTATAAATGAAATAATTAAGATTTATTAGTTAAAAATTAATTAAAAAAATGGCTATATATAATGTTTTTATAATCAAATATATTCGATTTTAAAAAGTAAGGACCAACCAATCAAATTCATTGTATTTAAATTAAATATGAAAGATAATTTGTTTTAAGAAAGAGAATGCAGTAAATAAATTTGATGGTTTTTATTTTTTAAAATCTGGTATACTTGATTATAAAAACGCTTTCTTTCTCTATATATAAATATATATATATAAACACTGTAGTGGACAAAGTATACAAGAAAATACCAAAACATCTGTTTGAAAATTTGAATCCCACACTTTACTATCCAATCCCTTCTCATATACAGTCAACCAAATATAGCGTAAAAGTTTGAGATTTGTAGTCTTATTTACAAAATAAATAAATAAATAAGGATGGTATTTATCCTTGCATACATGGTAACGTTAAAAATTAGAAAGAGAAAGTAAATAATCAATAAATGAATTCAGAAAAAGAAGGAAAGAAAAAAAGAATTCACGAAGGGTGCCTTTGCTACATGAGATTGAATTATTTTAAAAAATATGATTAATTTGAATATGATTTAACTGAATTAGATTAAATTATTATTATAATATATATATATATAAATATATATGATGCGAATAGAATTCGACTAAAAATAATACCAGTTTGATGGTGATTGGTGTGATGGCGGTGACCAGTCTGGCGTAGTGGTGACTGGTCGAGTGGAGTTGCCGCTGTAGGCGGACTGCCGTCTAAAGCTCCCGAATTAGATATTTTTGGATCCTAGGCCGATTTTTAAAACAATGGTTGTATGTAGTACGCATACACCATTTGATTTTCGTCTTCTCTTATAAGCAGTTCTTTTGTTAAGTTTCCATTTACCGTATAAATTCATTTATTGCAACGCCCAACTGCCATAGGTCTAATAAATATGTGTAGTTGATTACTTTTTTATTTCTTTTCTTAAACGTGGTACGATCATGTCCTTCCTTCACCCATACTATGTCGAATTTTGGTCTTGGAACATGTCATTTAATTACCTTTACTAGATTTTTGCGCTTTTACTAGGATTTTCTAAAAAGAATTTATTTGACTGCTAGCTTTTAATGGAAAATCGACTTCATTAACAATTTTAAACTATATTTTGAAAAAAAAAAAAAAAACTATAAATTAGATAATATCAAATGGGTCCATATAACTTTGTGATCAAATCATGACGTCTGATTACATCCTTAGTGGACCTCCTCCCCAAACTGGCCAGTTAAACGTCCAGTCTGCTTATAGTGTCCCAATTAAAGAAACTGAGTTTAGAGCACTCGATGACTTTATGCATTGTCCTCTTTCTTGTTTGTTTCGTTTTTTTTTTTTTTTCCTTTCTTTCTGTGAATCCTTGTCCTCTTGTTTGTTGCGTGTGTTTTTAAATTAATAAAATTAATTGTTGGGAAGTGGCCCATCTCTTGTAAAGTGATCTAATTTGAAGTCTGAAAGTGGATGTGGTCACTAAATTGACAATAATCGAATCGTAAATTTTTTGGACTTATATATAACTTATTTTTAGTATAAAAAAATATAATTCTATGGTTGATTGGAATTGTAATAACAAAAAACATAATTCCACTGTAGATTAGTGGTAAGTTGAGATCCTTCGAAGTTCAAATCAACAACAAACTTTTTATCTTAACCACTTTTTTCAAAATTCGTGCCCTGTTCCTCAAGTCTATTTTGCAGTATCATTTAAAATGCAGTTTGGTATTCCCAACGTTATTATTATGTGTTTTTTACACTCGCAACGTTATTATTTTGAAAAATTGACTTTTACCTAATTCATAGAACTCACTTGATTGTCTTAGGCCCAGCTTCAAGCTTTTCTCCATTGTCATAGAATTTAAACCTCACCAAACTTTGACCCAAAAACATGCTAGAATTTAATAACGGGTAATTATAAAGTCGTTAGAACATTTTTTTTTTAATATTTACCATCAAAATTTTAAATTTTATCATTTATTTTTGTCCATATATATAGGGATTTTCCTTTCTTTATTGTGATAATAGATTTTTTTTTTATATCAAATCTTTTTAAAATTTTTTATTTAAATTTATTTTTAAATGATATGATATATGAATTATTGATATCATATTAATCATCATATCATTTTATAATTATAAAAATAAAAAATTAATTTGTCCAGTTCAACTTGGGTGGGGCCTTCACTCTTTATTTGCTGTTTTTGTTTTTTTAAACTCTTTATTCATTTGCGGCATTTGCTTTACTGTTTCTCCGCACATCTTTAACAATTCTATTCAACACAAATTCCTGACCGTTTGAAGCTATTTTCACAGAACATATGATAAATCTTTTTTAAGATGTTTTTATAATTTATAAGTACTTTATTATAAGAATTTCAACTTTTTATAAGAAGATAACTATCTAGGATTCTCTCAAATAAACTGTATCAGTATTCTGCTGAATTTATTTTTTTTTCTTTTGAAAGTACTCCTAATGCACACAAAACTCTGTATGCAAAACACACTCAGTTTTTTGAAACTTTCAGTGGCATCAATTATTCGAATTCTCAAATTCAAGATCACAATTCACATCCCGTATTTAAGAAAAATCTTGCGTGTCCCGGTTCATTTCCAAAGTCTCTCTCATTCTCCCCACCAACCCCATTAATGGAAAAGAAAAGAAAAGAAAAGAAAAGCCAATTAAAAAGGAGAACATGATTCTTGTTTTTGAATATTTGATATTTTAAAGTCTTCAACGGGATTTGGGGAATCATATCATATAGGGGCTTATTGGCGGATGCTTTGCTTTTATAAATTGTTGGACGACAGATTTCATGTCTGTAAACCATGTGTGGTTAACAAAAATAAATAATTTTTTCAAATCTGCATCGATAGATTTCACTTTAGTAGACCCACAAAAAGGATGTATCAAGATCCATGGCAAATTCTTTAGACTCGGTGCAAATTCATGTTCTTTCTGATTAGTCTCCAGAATTTGTCCCAATTTTGCTTGGTGTAAAATGATGCAACTTGTTAGACTCCCAACTACTCCAGGAATCATCCATTAAACTGATGTAGTTGTGTTCTGTGAACCCAATAGCTGAAATTGATAATGAGATTAGAGAAAAGGATTTTGCATGCAAAAGTAAATTAAAAAAGGTAAAATACATGTGGGACTACATTTGTAATCATTAAAACGCCGTCAAGTACTCGGTATGTTTTTGAAAAAACAAAAATTTGTTGTGTTTAATTGAGTTGCTTATGCTTATACGTGGCTTTTTTTTTTTTTCGACTTCTAACTTCTAAGTGTGCAGATATACATTAACTTTTGTTTATACGCAGGTTAACTTTCGCTAACTTTTAAGGTTTTATGTATGCACCTATTAACATTTGAGCATTGATCACAGTTATTATTTTTTTATTTATAAATCATACATATGTCTTGGTGAAAAAAAAAATGTACAAGTAAAAACGTAAAGTTGTTTTACAATCAATAAATATTTATTTATTGATAAATTAATAAGTTATTTATTTATTAATAAATAAACGAATTTTTAAAATAATACGTCTTTATAAGAATATATCTAATTTTTTAAAATATATCTTATAAGAATTTTATATATTTATAGTAATTTCTCACTCAGTACAAGAAACACAAACCTCACAGCCCAGCGCACAGAGTCATATAGTATGTAGCTAGGCACCGCCCCTTCAGTGTTTCTACTTAGATCAACATGAAAGAACTAAAACTTGATTTTGTGTACCGTGTCCATGTGGTGTTTAATTATATAATATACTAAACAGACTGGTTTCTGACTCTGCTTGCATTTTGATGGGCAATTAATAACTCTCTCTTTTGACCTCGTAACACTTAAATATTGTTTCTTGCAGACACATGTTCTCAGGTCAATAAATTATAGGGTTATTATCATTTCGAAGCCTAGAATTAAAGATAATAGCAAACCACCCTTAACATTGAAAATACTAACTAAAATAGTCTAACCGTTAATGGTATAGTAAATCTATCAATAAAATAACGGATCTGTTAATTTTGAGGTTATAATAATCAATGTTTTTACATTCTGAAATAGGGACAACTGGATTGAATGCAAAAAACAAATAAATAAAAAAAAATTACAAGAAGTCTTCCTTCGCACCGTAAAATAACTCTCTCTTTCTCTCTCTACCATTACTCTCCCATCGCCATCACTCTCTCTATCTCTCTTTCTCTCACATCTCACCAATCATCATCACCATTCAACTTCATCACCTGTGAAAACCTAACCCATTACCACTCAACACACTTAACCTATCTCCGTCATCGCTCATTTCCACCCTTCACTGTAGCTCTCTCGTCCCCTCTGCCCTTCGTTGTCGCTCTCTTTCCTTTCCACCCTCCGCCGTTGCCATCTTTTGGATGCTTATCAGATGGAGATCTAGATCCAAAAGGTGGAGAGTGTCAAAAAGTTTTTTCATTGAAAATGGTTAGTTGGCGATGGATGGACCAACTGGTGTGAGGGTGTTTATGGTTGGTATTGGATGATGGACAATAGGTGTGTGATGAATAGTGATGGAGAGTGGCTTGTGTGTGATGTCTATCCAATTTGAATGGTGCCTAGGTTCATCCTTCAAACAAACCTAGACATTCTCAGGGTTTTTTTTTTTTAACTTTACTTTTTTTAGTTTGCCAAATTTTTTATTTTTTATTTTTTGAATTTTGATTTTGGATGATGATTTTGGTTGAATATATAGCCCTTGATGATATTTTAGTCGAGACCCGATGGAAATTTTTTTTATGTAATAATAACTATTATTTCAATTATTTAAAATTGTATACTTGCAAAGAATTATTTAAAAATGTAATATGTTATTTTGATCAAAAAATTGTAATATGTTTATTTTTTTATATAAATTTAATAGTAAATTGCAAAGGATTTTATTTTTTATTTATTTTTTGGTTATGAAGGGTAGTTTGGTAATTGATTAATTTGTTTTGTTTTTTTTTTTTTATATACCAAGGGTATTTTAATCTTTTATTGTTTTTATCATAAAATCAGTAAAATTTTGGATGAAAACCGTTTTTGACGGATGGTAGGACTGTTTTGGCTAATATTTTAAAAATTTAGGGTAAATTGAGATTATTTATCATTTTAGGAGTTTTTAGAATTTTTGTATTATAATATCATGAGAAATTAAGAAATTTAAACACACATATTTTATGAAAAATAAGAGAAAACATTCTAGTTGTCTCAATGTGAAAGGGAGTTCTTAAAACGATTTTAAGGTTCCATTAATTTGTCAACCTCATGTGCTCCCACGTGTGCTGCCGTTTCTTGCTAAATAATTGCCTTGTTAATAATTAGCTTTTAAGTCAGATTTTGTAGTTGAATTCAGAAAGATTCGACTGACTTCAAGACTCTCTTCCCAGTTCCTACGTATCCATATAATTTATACATTATTATTATTGTTTTCACTCGCTGCAGAGAATCTCTGTGAGGTACTTTTGTCGTATGTTGAAGAGAAAAAAAAAACGTAAAATAGATACTTGATTCTTTAAAGGCTATGCGCCGTAAACAAGATTATCTTTCCATTAGTGAACATATTGAAAAAAGTAATTTCCCTATACCGTTTCAAGATATAACAAGTACAATAAATTTCCATTTCTAAAAAGGAGGGTTTGATTAGTGAACATATTGAAAAGAGTAATAAGTTTTCTACGTTTTGCATGAACTCTTTTTGGTTGTCTTATTTTGATTCCAGAAACTAGAGTGATGTATATCGGTCCAAAATCCGATATTTACTCCAATAAAGGGAAAGAACAACTGCTACTATTGGAATTAAGCAGTTTATAAATGTGAAAGAGTATTGGTTTTATGTGATAGAATATAATTTTATTACAATAGAACTAGCTTTTGTCCTTTGCTGCCGAAATGACCCTACGTGCCATGAAACTCAAAAAAGCTGTTTTAATAGATAAGACTACAAATCTAATTTACTGCTTTGTAATATAAAATTTAAAGAATTAAAAGTTATGGATATACATGACCCAACTTTGATTGTCGCAGAACCTCCTTTTTGCGTCATATTATGGTTTGCAGAGGCTCTGCTCAATAAATTATGATGTCTAAAAGCGTGAATGTTGGTCTCTGTAAATAAGTATTGCCAAAGGAACTCAAGCATTCCAACGTGAGTGCGTAAGAAGTTTTTGTGCTTTTACAAGGCCCACAAATGCAGTTACTCAAATCATAGAAATTTCACAAGCAAGTGAGCCAACCCACGATCATGATCATGATCAGTCCGCTTGGACATCCACCAACATTCAGAGCATCGTTAAAGCAAGTAATCATCAAACCACTAGAGCACTCAAAGAGTAGCAAAAAAGCAAGCACTACATATAATTCAGGCTAATTAGCCCACTTATTAATTTACTTCAGCAAAACCTTAAACATTTGATTGTCAATTAAAGGCCAATAAGGGGAGAAAAACTAATAATTTTTACAAGTACCACGGAGCAAAAGAAGACAACAACATGAGAACATAATACACATGTATACAAAGTCCGTTACGCGAAAATCACAACAAACTCAATTATATATGTAGTTTCCATTGTTGAGTTTGCATCCAGTCACTTATAACAAGCATTGTCCACTAAGCATACACTCCTCTGACGTCAGACAATCGTAAAGTCACGCACCATTAACATTTCTTATTTTGTTTTTTATTGTATTATTGTCATGATTCCTTATCATGTTTTTGGCTAGCAGTCATGTGGGGGGTCCTTCCAGTATAGTTTACGAGAGCAAGATAATAAAGGAGCCAGCGTCCCACTTATGCACCGACAAATTGATATGGTGGAATGAGTAGGTCCTATAGCTGCCAAACCGGATACAAAAGTAACAAAACATACGTTCCACTTGGTTTTCATGGTGTCAAGAGAAGGCGTGATATACAGATGTGGTTTCTGTTCTTCTTGGTACGTTAGTTTTTGTTTTTCTTGTGCAATTGAACGCAGTAGACCCTCACTATAAAAATTGGGCCTAACTGTCTGCGTATATTCGTCACTTACGACGGGCTTATTTGGGTGATGCATCTACTTCTTATCCCATATGCAATTATATATAAATATCCCCACATAATGGAATCTAAATTTATAACATCATGAATGCAAAATTGATATAAATAAATTCAATATAGGAGAAATTTTTTTGAAATAAATTTACTGATAGTTCAAAACATAACATACCTTATTTTCATTTTAATTTGAATAATAGTTTTTAAAAATAATATGTCAATATGTGTATGATCTTAAAAATTGATTAATCAATCCATAAATTGGATAGTTTAAATTAATCTAAATGGGTGGAAACTTTTATTAGGATGCATGAAACTTCTTATGGATTTGACTTTGTGTTTCAAGTTTTCTTTTAGCTTTTATGAAAAGTAATTTATTTGTTAAAAAAAAATATATTGAAAACATTTTGTTTTTGAATGACGAAAATGTAAGGTGGAGTCTTATCTCTTGTATATTTCATAGTGGAAGTGACCCGCTGAGGCTTCTTAATATATCTACCATATTTGGGAAGAAACAAATGGCAGATATCAGCAATATATTCGTCCTTACTCGCACAGTTAAGGGTGAGCATAAAAAGTAAAAACCGAAAGCTAATGAAGCAAATTGAACCGAACCGGTCCAAATAAAAAATATTGATTTTCCACTTGTATTTAATTCCGTTAAGTTTTTTATGTCAAAATCCAAATTTTTTTTTGTCCAGTTCGGTTTTAGATGTGAAAAACCAAATCGATTTTTTTTTTTTTTTTTTTAAAAAAAAAGTATAAAAAATGATGTGCAATTACTTTTGCTTTTAATAGCTTATATATAGGATAAATATTATATACTGTTGATGTGCAATTAATGTTGCAAATTATTGCTATTAAGAAGTTGCACCAACAACATGTGGTATACAATATATTCGAAACCTAAAATATTATTCCTGAAATACGTGTTAGGTATATAGATTTACTTGAGGTATTTGAAATTTCATTTTCAAGATTTAAAGTGCTTATTTTGATTATAATAGCAAAGAAAAAAAGAAACTTAGAAGCTAAATTTTGGGTGATTTCTATCATTGAAAAATTTGGTTTATAAAAATTGATATTATAAAAACCGAGAATTAATCCCCCAAAAATTTGGTTTATAAAAGCTCATTTATAAAAGCCAAGGATTAACACCCAAAAATTTGGTTTATAAAAACTAAATTTGATCTTACAAAAACTGATATTCTGATTCTCTTAATCTCTACTTGTATTTGTCAAAAATTAACCCCTAAAAATTCAATTTGTATTGGTAAAATTTTCTTAATCTCTACTAGATTATTTATTTTTCAAGGCTCAAATTGAATGACTCAAATTGAACCAAACAAAATTACATCAATTCAGTGCCTTTCGGTTCGATTTATATATTACATTCAGTTCAATTCAATTTGCTATTTAAAAAACCGAATTTTTTTCACTTCGGTTCAGTTTCCACCCATACGTACAGTATCCCAGCTCTCACACTCCTACAGTCCTACTCATTCTCACACGTCATCCACCACATTGCCTCGTTACGAGTTGCTGTTAAAACTAGCCCATTTCAACACAATACAAGAACAGGACTACAATACAAGAACAGGACGGGCGATAAGCGCATAATGCCGATGAAAAGTACCTAATAAAGGGTACAGATTCAACCTATATTTCAGACAAAAAAAATAAAGGAGTACAAGGTCAAATTGTATGGGTACATTCATCTACAAAGGAAAGGGGAAAACAAAAACCTGTACATGACATGGTACATTTTGACTTTTGAACTAGTTAAAATGCCGTGGCAATGACCAGTAACCACTTTAACAAAGCATTCAGGCCATCATCAAAATGACTGATAAACCTAGTTTTGACTTTTGACAGCGCTTATCTTTAAACTAGAGTATTACTAAACCACTGCTAACATCTGTCACAAAATTATCAAGTCCTTGAATTCTCCAAATTGGTTATCCAACAATCAAACCAATGTAAGTATATCCCTTAATTATCTTACGCAGTATTATCAGAAAAAAGTTAAACTAGTAAAAATGTTATTCCCTGCAGCAGTAACTTCCAAACAGCATCGACCTTGTCAAATCTGCAAAGCACTAGGCAACTAGCCAGTAAACATATCCAAATTCACAGATACACAAACATTAGAATTGGCCAAAAGACAGATATATAGATAGAAAGATCAAACAGGCCAAAACCACACCGAGTTACAATAGTATAGAACATACATTTCATAATATAAAATCGGTTTTTAAGTATGATCTTATACCCAAAGAAGAGTCAATTTTCCAAAATAAATTAGGTCGTAAACAAACCGAAGCCAGTTCCAAAAGCCAGCTGCTTTAACTCATCAACTTACAGTCATCACCATCTGTTTGGAGGTCCAATCAAAAGGTTTCACTGGATCTGCTGCAAAGGTAGAAAGCAACTCGGGTAGTACTAGCTTCCAGATTTCTTCCTAAAACGAAAGCATTTTGGACATGTGATGTTGCGTACTATGATATGCTGGAGTTGTTTTTATTCTTGGTCACAATGTTGTAAGTGAATACTGTTCAGTAAAGTCACTCTTCCACAACATTCACAAGTTCATATTCAATTAGTGAGAGATTGTTATCTTCCTTCACGGTGAAACTGGCAGGTTCAGTCACTTCAACCCGACCCCACTTGTCCACAGCAAGTCTCATTGATCCCTTAAACATGTCAATTTTTGCATTTCGCAGAGTTACAGTAGTGCCCTCTTTCATCAGGTCCACTAAGAAAAAGAATAAACTTATATTAGAAATAAACCAAAATTCATTAGTCTCAAACAACACCATTTCATATAATGCTTGCAACTTATAGATTAGCACGTTATAGATTTGAAAGACATTTCCCACCTTTGGATTGGAATATCAAAACTTACTATAAAGATAATCCCAAACCATAGAAAAAAAAATTACAGCAGCAATGACTCAGAATATAAATGCATTTGAAATAATGAATATATCACAGAGAACATACAAAAACCTAAACTTGAAAATCAAACATGGAAGTGGAGACAATATGACAGAGTAAATTGTTACCTAGAAGAGAATATTTGAAAAGAATATTTAACACATCCAAGTCCACCACCCAAAACTACAAAATATGGACCATGCATACTCTGGACGTTTCAACGATCAGCATGAGTCCAAATGCTGTTAACTTTCGATAGCTTTAGAACAGTCAACCCAATTTGATTCAAAGAAAGATCAAAACTCTAGGTCTAACTCCAAAATTAATAACAAGAATTCATACAGGTCTTCAAAATCCTTGAACGTTTAACTTTAAAGATTGTACTTAATCCATTCCAGAATAGTAGTATTACTTAATCCATTCCAGAATGAAATCACTGCATGCACTCAAAAATCCCTAAACATGTTCCCAAATGGAAACTAAATATTCCAGACACAGCTTGAGGTACAAATATTCATTAGATGGGATCTGTTAGAACTCAAACAGCATTTCACATATGAATTGCCAATTGTATCTCCAATGCATTCATCATATATTCAAAAGAATTGAGGAAAAACAACCAGTAATGACATTAAATTAATGAAACACAAACACAGCAAATGTAAGTATGTAACAACATAATATTGCAATAGCTAAACAACACAAACATTTGCTAACTAAAACAAACATAACCATAATGCAAATATATTACCTTGATCATTTCTAGCAGTAAATATAATCATTCCTGTCTCATCTCCAACCAAGCATTCAGCAATTCGCATCTGACGTACTTGAGGACCATCAGCACGACCCTTCTGCAATACCATTTTTGTACTAACAACTTTCACTGTGAGAGTATGCCCACTAGTACCAGGGCGGAGCTGATCAACCTTGGTGAAAA
The DNA here is from genome assembly GCA_022984855.1 of Dimocarpus longan. Classification (NCBI taxonomy): domain Eukaryota; kingdom Viridiplantae; phylum Streptophyta; class Magnoliopsida; order Sapindales; family Sapindaceae; genus Dimocarpus; species Dimocarpus longan. The sequence goes on from CM041022.1 coordinate 21,059,212, forward strand.
CTGGTTTCCTCAAACTTGATTTTGAATCCGCCATCTTCAAGAAGCAACAAAAACCTAAGCAATAAAACTCTTTAGTCTGATAACTGAAAGCAGAAACAAGAAACTACAAAACAACAAGGTAGAAGGATATCTCTTAACTAAATGATAAGGACACAATTATATGCAGCAGATACTATGATAACATCATTCATGGTATTGTAACCAGGTTATAATAGCTACATCTTAATAAACAGCTATGATTATTCTAATAGTTTCAGAGCATACTTAACTTATCAAATACTAGCTATGTAAAGACAACAGACTTCAATTATCAATCAATTTTAGCCTTTTTCTCCATAAGCAGCATGAAAAGCTTGAGATTTGTCACAATTTTCAACACACAAAACACAGTTCTTCCTTTGTTTCCCTCTGAGAAACTAATTTTTGATGGAAAGTTAAAAGTTTCAATCCAACTAATCCAGCTTCAAGTTCAATGCACCAGTAAGCAGGAGGGTGGGTGAGGCAAAGCAAGAAGAATTAAATTCCAAAAAACCAACTCAGTCAATTTGTAAGCAAACAAATGAAAAATTAGACAAAGAGCTCTCAAAGGTTGAAAAAAATCAGAATAAAAAGTTCAACGGTTGAACGTTAGTATATTCTGACAACAAATAAAACTTGCGACTGCAAAACACAATTATCTTACGCCAATTGACTACTTGTTTTAAAAAACCAAAAGTAGCTAAAACAATAGATGCTTTACGGCTGCTAGCTTCTTCCTTTCTCATATTTACATTCTCTAAGCAACCATATGATGACCATATAAAATTAGATACAATTAGTTACACAACACAGAAGTAATCACCAATTTTTTTTTTTTTTTTTTATCCTGCTTTTACTCCAATTTTCTCATCGTCCAAACACTGAATAAAGAAATCGATATATTTAGGGATGGCACATAGTATTTTAAAAGAAATAAAAAAAAACGCATAAAAATACAACAAATCTCAAAGAAAAAAAATCTATTAATTAACAAGTATACATTGCCGATCAAAATCAATTATATACCACAAAAACGAGAAAAAAAATAAGTTGACTATCCATATATTCACTAATTAATTATCAAAATAACCAGATCGGAGAGGTAAAAAAATAAAAAGAAAAATTGCTTATAAGAAACATAATATCGCAAATCAAAGTTAACATTTCAAACAAATAAAAAAAATATAAAAGTAACGCTAAAATGATATGATATAATAAAACGAGATCGAGAAAAACTAGGGTTTTGGGGGCACCTGCGTTGCGGAGGCGAGAGGATTTGGGAATTGAATAGAGAGAAAGTGAGAGACACGGAGAGAGATCTGATGATTGAGAAACGTAGCCGTCAGTGTCGCCTCTAGATGGAAGAAACTTCCCTACAATCGCACGGTACACGTGGCTGTCAGAGATCTCTCACTGACCCAAAACCAATCCCAGGGTACACGTGGCTGTCACATTAAACCTACTAAAACGGTGCGTTTTGAGCTCCAGATATTTTCGGACACGTGGCGCCACACGAATCAGAGAAGAGAAGACGCGATTGCATGATAAGGAGACAAGCCGTCAAAAGCCAGAAACATTTTGAAGCCATGGAAACACTGGCATCTACAACTAGTAAACCCACGTTGTCAGTCTCGGGTTTTCACTCTCCCTCCTCCACTCCATCTCAGACATTATTTTCTCTTAAATTTTCCTTCACTGTCCGGGAAAACAAACAGTGGAAAAACACAGCCACTCTTAAACGAGCCCCGTTGTCTCTGAGAGTCAGAGCAAGTTCACAAGCTGCTTCTGCCGCCACTGAAGCCACGAAAGCGGGTGCAATACCCAGCGGAATGAAGGCTTGGGTTTATGGAGAATATGGAGGGGTTGATGTGTTGAAGTTTGATGAGAAAGTGACAGTGCCTCAAGTGAAGGAGGACCAGGTACTGATCAAGGTTGTTGCTGCTGCTCTCAACCCCGTTGACTGCAAGAGAAGGCAGGGCAAGTTCAAGGCCACTGATTCTCCTCTCCCGGTATGTTTTGTTTTCTTCCTTCTGTTCTGCAAAAACTTATCCATGTATTGGTGCAAGAGTGATAGTGGGTATGATTTTACTGCAAATGATGTGAAATAGTGATGGTTCGTTATAAAGTTAGCGGTGGCGGTTTAATTTGGTTTGTTTATAGACTGTTCCAGGCTATGATGTTGCTGGGGTGGTGGTGAAGGTGGGTAGTCAAGTGAAGGAGTTCAAGGAGGGGGATGAAGTATATGGAGACGTAAATGAGAAAGCATTGGAAGGCCCCAAACAGTTTGGCTCTCTGGCGGAGTATACTGCAGTTGAAGAGAAGCTGCTGGCGTTAAAGCCCAAGAATTTGGATTTTGCACAGGCTGCCAGCCTTCCACTTGCTATTGAGACAGCCTATGAAGGTTTAGAGAGGACTGGCTTCTCTGCTGGTAAATCTATTCTCGTTTTGAATGGTTCTGGTGGTGTTGGAAGCTTGGTGATTCAGGTAATTAGCTAGTATGTCATGATAATTTTGAATTGCAAATGCCAAGTAATCAGTTTTTAGATATGCGAGGACAATTGAACAATGAGTTGATAAATAATTCATTTGTGTTCTGTAAATAGCATGAATTTGTTTAGATGATGCTTTTTTCTCATGTATTATTGGAAACCCTTCTAATGAGATGAAGGTCTTAGTTTGTTGAGAATTGAGATATATGATGTAAATCAAATACAAAGCAAAAAATAGAAGAGACGCAAGATTTTTATGTAGTCCAACGATCTATGTAATTCCTACGTCCACAGAGCCGCCAGCACTCAATTCACAGGCATGCTAGCACCCAACTCACCATGGAACAATTGTTTAGAGTCTCTCAATTTGGCTCTCTCACTACGCTGTCTCATGTTCAGGAAGCCTAAATACAAAATATTAAATAGTATAACCTTAGGGTTAAAACAGAAAACTATCACTCCTAGACAAATCGGGAAAATAAGGTTTCTACATAAAAATGAAAACATATTTCCTAAACAGAACTCGATTTGTATGCGTAGTCATAGCACCACATTACTAATTCAAGTTCACAATTTAACATAGTTTTCAATAAATGCAGGATTGAATTAATTCAGCTCATTTATCCTTGATAGGTTCAATACGTGTTCCATTTGTCTTTATCAATTTATCATGGGGAAGGTCAACCACAATTATCACTGTCTATAATAGTACTAGAAACAATATTTCTGCTGATGGGTTTGTTTTCTCTAATTTGTCTATCGATTTCCTGCCAACTATATTTATTAATTTGGAGTACATGTTATTGTTCCTGTCTCTTGGTTCCTTTCACTGAACCAATTCTAATTGCTCTTAGTTATTGTTGAAGTTAAATTACAAGTAGCTGGAGGTTGGAGGTACAACTATAACCCCTTTATACTTAAGAAAAAGATGAATGAAGATGAAACCTTCATAGACTAGGCGGTTGATTAAATTGATGATGTGATAGATTCTATAGATGTAGAAGGTATTGTTAGTTATAACTAAACTAATGAAAGCAATGAAGAATGGATTTCTTATGTTTCCTCCATGCTTTACCGAACTAGTAATATTTTTCTGGTTGGTGTAGCTCGCAAAACAAGTGTTTGGAGCTTCAAAAGTAGCAGCAACAACAGGTACCAGAAATTTAGAGTTCGTGAAGAGTTTGGGTGCTGATTTGGCTATTGACTACACCAAAGAGAATTTCGAAGATCTGCCAGAAAAATTTGACGTAGTCTATGATGCTATTGGTAAGATTTTGTACGGATAGCTTTTTTTCAGTTGGTGATGGAAATAATTTTTTTGCAAGAAATTTTCAAACTGTTTGCCTAAAACTGTATGTGGTTTTTGCTTGCCTTCACCTGGAAGTAGTTTGCTCATACAGATCATGATTTTGCTCTGTAGTTGGTTTTGAACTAATATGGGTGTATAACAAATATGTGAAACTAATCAAGCACGATGCGAAAGATTTTAAGTTACGGAAAAGGAAGTGTAGGATAAAAAAAAAAAAAAAACCTTCAGGCAGTCATTCAGAGAAGTGATAGCTTAAACCGACTAGAATGCTTGTTTGATATGAAATAAATCAACAAACTTCTTGTTAATATGCTTTCGTTATTGCAGTCGATGGACAGAAAATATTTTAACTTTTTTTCACAACGACAGGGCAATGTGATAGGGCAGTGAAGGCAATAAAAGAGGGGGGTGCTGTGGTGGCGCTAACAGGTGCAGTGACACCCCCAGGTTTCAGATTTGTAGTCACTTCAAATGGTGCTGTATTGAAGAAATTAAATCCATATTTAGAGAGTGGAAAGGTAAAGCCACTGATAGATCCCAGGGGCCCATTCCCTTTCAGCAAGGTTGACGAGGCTTTCTCTTACATTGAAACAAATAGAGCCACAGGAAAGGTGGTTATACACCCAATTCCATGAAAAGAATGACGAAAATTAAATATATTAATAAATAAATTCAAGGCTAGGGTATCCTGTCATGTATATTATCCGTAACCTGAACTAAAGATGTATAAGTGTATTAATGTATATGAGGTACTTTATTATCCATTCACATCCATAAATATATTGATTGTGAACTCTTTTTAATGGTTACGGGTTGCCTTTTGCAAGTGAACTGTGCTTTTGAAGCTTCTTGGGGAGGAAGTGGGGATGTATATATCCACTTTAGTGAAGGAGTAAAAATAGTTTAATGTAATCAGCTTTATGTTCTCTAGGTAAAAAGTGAAGTGGTTCAAGTTCAAAAAACATTTACATGATGAAAGGCCTGTGATTCCCATAAAATGCCCCGAAAGCACAAGTTCTTTGTGTGAAATGGTGAAAAGTTAAGGGCTATTTGAATTGTTCTTGTTTATGTCCGATGTTGACCTGCAATTTGGAGTTGGAAATGCGTCACAAGCACGAATTCAAGTCTACCTAATTTGGTTTCTCAACATGGCTCATTAGTCTTGGTTTATTTTAACTTAAATACCGATTATATAGTTCAAAATTGAATTTGGATGTCAAAAGAATGATCTGTAACTAAACTTATAATTCACCTTGTCGTGAATGTTAGAAGATTACTATTAAATCGATTCAATCTAAAGCCCTTGTTACATTAGAAAGTCAAATTGACATTGCAGACACAATAAGGGGTATCTAAATGGATCGTACTACAAGGCTCAGTCTTGTGCACAGGTCATGCCTGAAAAGGACTTGGCGTCTCAGAAGTCATGATTGAGTGTCAAAGGAGCTTTGGCCTGGCTTGTTTCATTTGTTTTCATCTTCAAATTCCTTTTTTTTGGGGTCCATTTTCTTGCCCTTCCTGCAGCTTTGCTTGGGCCGCTCAGTCTGTTTGACACCTTCGAAATCGAAATTTTCGAGAAAACTGCCAAAAGATCGCATTCGAAAGTTGAATATCTAATATGCGAAATGCGAATGTTGCACAGGGTGCAAGTAATTATGGTCTGACCAATTCGCATCCCTTTGTTGTGCTAGTGGTCCAATACATATACGGTCTACAGGAGAGTGGTCCTGTAACATAATTGCAGTTTCCTGTTAGCCTGCTGCAACTCTGTCTGAACGGTGATTATTCCGCATTTACACGCACCTTGGTGCTAGGCTGCATGACCCGTTGTACACAACCACAAATTTTTACTGCCAATCCAATTACAGACTTGTACACTCCTTTCTCTTCATTGCCATCCTGATTAGACCCTTGATGTTTCACTATTTACAGTAAAAATTTGTAGTGCCAATGGAGTTCACTTCCAGATTGTAGTTAAAGCATAGCCAGAAGGCTTTCAACTGAACACCCGGAAGAAAGCTACGTTCAAAATATAAACTTTATTCAATAGAACTCTGTGTAATATTTATCAATTTTAAATGCATTTTTTATTTTTTTTATTTTTTCATTTCTTGTTATATGGAGCTGGATTTGTAAAACATACAAAATCCTTTTCGAAGACTATACAAACATAAATAAATTGTAAGTCTTGTGTCTTAAATCACTATCCTTCATAAGTTGACTAAGAGCTTAAATTTTTAGATTATATGGTAATTAACGTAATATATAAAACTAATGAGATCTCAAGTTATTTCCTGTTTGTTTTTACGTTGATGTGTTTTCGGAATTGGCTTGTAAATTTAGCCAATACTTCAGTCGATTTCATTAAAAATATATGAAGTTGATTTCATTAAAGTCTATTGGCTCTCTACTTTATAATCTACAGATAGTGGGAGCTTTGTTTGTGAGATTTTCTCGTATGGGTGTGCCAGGAAGATATCTGAAAATCCATCCCCTATTGTTAGAAGAGTGAAGGCAAGTTCTGTTGGTCTTTCACAAGGGAATTCTAGTGCTTCAACCTGTGGAGGTTTATTGAGAGATTTCTTTTGACAATTTTCTTGGTAGTTTTGGCTGACATTATCTTAACGTTAATATGTACGACTTATTATATCGAATTGATGGTAATTATTATGATTTTTTATGGAACTTGAGAAAGCGGTTGGCATAGCCTTTCGTCTGAAAGTGATTATATGTTGGTTGTAAATCTAACAAGAAATCATGAGCAGAGACCTCTTGGATCCTTCGTAATAAATGTATTAATTGCTGGAGCTGAAGCATATGTAAGACTGTGCCACAGTTTTCAATACAGTAGGGCAGTGGATAACTAAACTGATAGGATTCAGACCCTCTCAAGGATGTTAAAAATCCCCACGGGCATGTGCCCCATGGTTACCCGTCCTGTTTGGACGAGTTTGACGTATGATAATCGGGGGAGGGGACAAGAATTGAATGTTAAAACCCACTTTGTTTTGGGACGGGGGAACGGTTTTTTGATCCCGCCCCGTTTCGACCTGTAGAACCCCCATAATTTTATGATCTTATATTAACATGTCAAATAATCAAGTTTTGTACACTTCAATCGATGCATGTCATGAGACTATATACACTACAACCAATATATGAAATGAGTTTCAATTCAACCAATGCATGCTAGAGATTCAATTCAACCAATATATGATATGAAGGATCAAGACACATGCAAACTTATCATGAGAATTTTCATTTTATTAAAATAGAACAATATGTTTTTCATATATTTTGTGGTTTATTTTACAATAGACTATTTTATTATGAATAAAACATTATTCATATTTTTTAATATTGTTTCACACATAAAGATTGACAATTATTGTTTTTTATTAAAAAAAAAAGAAAAAAGAAAAAAGCTTAATCATAATATTGTTGTAAAAAAATGAAATAGATAGGATAGGGTAGGATGGGCCCTCTCCCTAAACATAGATTTCTTGTCCCTACCCCAAGTGGGAAATAGGTGGGGATGAGAATTCTAATTACCTTCGGGTTTAATGAATGGGAATAATGTCCCCACCTTACACTTGTCCCATTGACATTGCTATATCCTCTCTCGATGTGAGCTTTTTCATGACTTTTTTAAAATATGTAATTAGTAATTAAAAAAATAAATATAAAAAATAATCACATCCCAATCATTACTTGTTAATAATGCTAACGAATCATGATATTAGATTAGATTAATAAAAATGTATAACCTAGCATAATGTCATGACACATAAGCAACACAAGCAATGAGTGGTTAGGATATAATTGTTTTTTATATTTACGTTTTCAATTACCAATCAGATAATTAAAAAAATTAAGAAAAAGTTCAACTGATATTGGTGCCTATGCAAACTTTGTCCAGTGGAGTAGTACTTAAGCATATCTTAGTAAATTCCTTATTGCTATGATTTTTCCAATTATATATTTAGATGAAGCATTGTTATTTTGCACCACTACTCACACTTTTCTTTGTCTTTTTTTTTTTACTATGATTGAATTAGAAAACTATTGAGATTAATCGAAATAAAATATTAATGATGCGGTTCGATGAGCTACTCTCATATGGAAGGGATCGCTCCACACGAAAGTAGGGGCGCAGCCCACACAAATTGATGGGTAGGATGTTTTTCAAGTTGTTTGAGGTTTCGTGCTGGATATATATGTGATATCTCTTTTCATTAGGTATAGCTTTCTTATATTAAGGGTAAATTGCACACACCCCTGTACTCAATGGTGAACAGTTAAACTTAAATATTGACTTCAAATGATAGGAGTAAATTGATCATTTACTAGATAAATAAAGAAGTAGCCTTTAAATTTTATTTTATTATTATTTTTTTTAAATTACAAATCTACAAAAATAAAAATTCTTAAAACCCCTAATTCTAAGTAACTCTAAATAGACCCCAAGAAAATCGATTCCTCCAAAGGAAATCAATGATTTCCCTTGGAGGTAGTTCATTTCCCATCTTCACGGAGAGAGTCACTGAAAATACCCATCCCGACTACTCTCTCAAGTCTGAGAGGATCCAGTGAAAACTGGGGTCTCTTTGATTGAAATCTAGAATTTAGTGAAAATCGTTTAGAAAATTCATAATCAATTTTATAATTTCTTTATAAATATGAATTGAACAAATTAAAAATCTTTATATTTCTCATGTTAGACCCATATACTAGATATATAAAATATATTCATAAAATATATGGAAAGATATTTCATTTTCAAAACTATTTTCAAAATACATTACAAAATTTGATTAATTAAAATTAATATACACTTATGTAAAATATTTTTACTTAAAAAAAATATGAATGCATTTGATCATCATCATGTGATTTTTCTTACGATAAACACTAATCTGCATGAACCCGTGACGGATACTTGAAAAAATAAGTTTTATAAAAGAGTGAGCATTAATATCCGGTGAGTGAATATAACTTTTCTAAAATATTTATATTAAAACTAAACATATTATTGGTAATGATAAATAATTCTTATATCATAATAAAAATATAACTTCTATATAAATTATTTTTATAATAATATAATCTATAAAAAAATTTTGAAATCTCTTTATATAAATATGATTTTCTGTAAATTTTTATCTGTACCGATCTAACTTAGTAAATAACATCTATAATCTGAAAATCTATACTAACTAGTACTTAGAAAAATCTATCATACCTTGTGGAGATATTCACCACACACGCAGAACGAGAAATAACATCTTTCATACACGTGCTGGACGACTCTTTCGAACTTACACATATGAAATCTGTTTGACCGTTACAAGGGAGAGTACAACCTTAATATTCTAAAAACATTTTTATTTTTTTCTCTCGTATCTTTTCGTACTATACATATAATTATGAATAAATATTTTTCTCAAAACTTTATTAATATTATATTTTTTAAAATATAAATCTTATTATTTAAAGAATAAATCATTGATTTTCAATAAATAATAACACTGAAATATAAATAATTAAGATTTAATAAATTAATTTACAATAAAAACAATCCATTTAACAAATAATTCATTTATACTAATCTATAAATAACAAAATCTAAAAATATAGATAACTATAAACGATTAATTGAATTTAAATAAAAACAATCAACTCATATAACTTCTTTGCTCATATTTGGATCTAAAGCAAATTTTCATTGGATTTCTCATAATTCTGGATTTACCCTAAAATCATTAAAACTCAATTTAGAACTTATTGTAAAACTTACTAATTTCCTGGATTTCAAATTTTATTGAAATAAAAATTACTTATCTAGATAAATTAGATATCAAAATATTCAAATCACTCATACGAAATTTCTTCTATCTTTTTTTGTTCACGGCCTTCTTCTTCTTCTTTTCTTTTCTTTCTTTTGTTTTGATATATGATTTGATTTCTATGTGATTTGTTTCTAGTTTTCATAATTCCTATATATACACTAGCTTAATACCTGCCTCTTTCTTTTAAAAAGCATTATCACAGTCACTAAATACCTGCCTCTTTCTAAAAATATTGTCTCCATTCTCTTTCTCACAACCACCCCACATTTTTTTTTTGTTCAATTTTCAATGGTAACGGTCTACCACATTTATCAACTTATAAATTTACATTTTGTACTCCTATAACATTTTTCTTTTACATCCCATTTTCTTGAATTCTTTTAAAAATGTTTTCAAAAGGGATATTTATCCATATACCTTTTTATTTCTAAAATTTGGGCAAAGTCAAATCAATAACAATAACTAGATTTTAATTAATCTATTGGGTCTACTTGGATTGGAGCCTTATAGTCACAACCTCCATATATATGTATATTAATTTTGATCTTTTGTGATAAACCATTAATTCTAAAGAATTGTTTTTTTTTTTTTAACACCTTATGAGTTAAAGAATTGTCAGAATTGTCATGATGAATCACTGGTAGAGTGATTCATATAACTATTTTCATAATTGAGAGTTGATGACTACTTCTATAATTGAGAGATGATAACACCTAAAAAAAAAAATACTTACATTCATATATTGTGTTTTAAAGAATAAGAGTGAGACTTATTAAACTATTGATATCTTAGAGTCAATGATTAAAAGAGGTACTCAATCATTCTTATTAAGAAGTTGTGTGTTTTTAAATATAATGGTTGACAATTAAAAACGAGGGATCTAAAATAATTATGCACAAACTTTACGAATTTTGTCTTATTCCTTAAATATAGAGGGGAAATTTGTGCAATATATTGTGATATTAATAAACATTTGTCAGTATATCATCTCTAGTAGAAGTGATTGAATATTTTCTTTAATCTTAAGAGGTTAAAAGTTAAAGTATCATCTTTATTATAAAACAAATGACGTAGATAATTTTTTTTTTATTTTTTAATTTAATTCCCCTCTGCCGTCATAAAAAAAATTAAAATAAACATTTGTCATGTGCATACTAATATGCGCGAGTCAACCGAGAAGATGTTAAAATATATAGTTATGTATTCTCACGAGTCCGACGAAGAGAGTAAGATGAAAGGGACATTACAGTTTTGATCAGCATGGGCAGAGGATAGATGATGATCCATCGTACGCCACTACATGGGGCCTGATCATTACACCACCAATGCTGTAACCATTAATACCCTAGGCATGTCCTCTTGATTTCTGTGCTGACAAACTGATTAGAACTGCTTTGATAAAATGTATCAAGTATTCCTCCATTTCAGTGCACTGTAACACAATACATACTACATCCACGACTCGGCAATGAACATCGCCTGAATTTCAGATTTTCTAAAGTCCTATCCGATCTTGATATTTAAAAAACGACAACATTCAATCTGGACGAACTGTGTTTTGTGAAATCTGATCAGCTTGGTGATCTTATTTGGAGTCAATTGACAGCTCAATTTATGACTTAAGGATCATTATTTTTGACAATTCAACAAATTCAATATTGTTTAAATTTATAATGAAAATTTGGATGATTAAAAATAACAAAATGGTCCATAGTAATAAGTGCTTATATGATGATCTTATGCTGAGTTTAGTGGCATCCACCCCACATTGATGGTGAAAGGCCAACAAAATGGTCAACAGAGGTAACAGTCAAAGACAGAAAGCGAGGCAGCACAAATTAAATGAATAAACGGTAGAACAGCCTGTCCATTAAAGACCATTTAACAATCCACTCTTATAATACATATTATTAACAAATTTGGTTGCTTTGCATTTAATGCTACACTAAATATAAATAAAATTTTGTGTGATCTATATTGCATACAATGAAGAAATTGGAAAAGTCAATAAATTTACATGTTTGGAGCTTGTAAAAAATGATATAAAAGAGGTGATAATAGTGTCATTGAAAAAAGGTCAAGTTAAAAACAGGACCGATACAGAAAACAGAAGAACCAAAAAACGGTTGGTGGACAGCCGTTTTCACTTACACGTGTTTGAATGACTCCAGATCCATCCACTTTCAGGTCCTTGTCATAAATACTTAAATGCATTGTCTCTACTAGTAAAATCTTTCCAAATAAGTCGCTACTAGAAACTGAAGATAAAATGTAGCAAAAAATAAAATCATTACATAATAAGACAGCCTTTCCAAAGAGTCCAAACGTTATCCAGAAATCTCTCTTTCTCTGTGTGTAACAATGAAAGCAGAACACGGATACAAAAAAGGGCTATGGACACAGGAAGAAGATATGATTCTGATTGAATACGTAAGGGTGCATGGAAGAGGTCAGTGGAATCGCATTTCCAAGGTGACAGGTAATGCAATGATAAGATATCGTGATCAAACAAGTTAAATTTCATATACATATGTTAATGCAACTGTTGAATGCAAGATGGTTTCTGATGCTTTGTGTTGTGTAATTTATATGGGGTACTACTATAGGTTTGAGAAGGTGTGGGAAGAGCTGCAGATTAAGGTGGTTGAATTATCTCAGCCCCAGTGTCAAACATGGAGATTTCTCTCAAGAAGAAGAAGACCTCATTATTAGGCTCCACAATCTTCTTGGAAACAGGTCCTTCTCTTCTTTATCTTCTATTTGTTTGAGCAAAGTAGAAAAGTTTTTGAATGTCACATTTTCAGTGAATGTATTGCATATTATAGACTGCTAATGTTGGTTCATTAATTATCCATCTTTTGTAGGTGGTCTCTAATTGCTGGTAGAGTACCAGGACGTACAGATAACCAAGTAAAGAACCACTGGAACACTCATCTCTGCAAGAAACTTGGCATCAAGAAGCAGAAAAAAGCTGTGATCTCCTCAAAAACACACTCAACACGTATAGAAGATGGTTGCAGGATGGGTGAGACCCTGAGTTTTGAGCATGTTCGAGATGGCGAAATGGTAGATAATGAAGACCCTGGTGAGAAATCTAGTGGGGAAGCAGATTCGTTGTACCATCTGTGTGATGGACCACTTCTGCTTTCCTCTGATTATCACTTCAATCTGTGTAGTCCAGGATTAATTGAGTTTCTAGATGGGTTCCCTCTTGATGATCTAATTTGGCAAAATAACTAGTCTCTTTTTCTGTAATTATACCGAATAACTGATAGAGTAGTGATTATCATTTTGTCCGGCCAAAGTGTAAGATGTTTGCATTATATCTAGTGGCTTGATGACTTCGGGTTTAGCAATGCAGAGCACAGATGTGTTCAAGGTCCAATTTCAAGTGATAGTGCCAGTATTACAAGAATAATTTAAATGTCTTTTTAATATGAATTAATTTGTGTTATTATCTCAATTGAGTGAACATGATAATACAGTAAGAAGAACAATTCAAATATGTAAACATAGAAAAGGACGGCAAGAATCCCTAGTACATTTAAAGAATATTCTTTTTTGTGCTCTTTTTGTTCTGAACCATGACTATATGGTGATGTTTAAATTAAGAAAATTAAATAATTAATGTGGGACAGAATACAGTAGTGTCTTCGAATTAGATTATCCACTTGCATTGCACCATATGGCCTAACAGTGGAAGGAGCACCAAAACGCTTATTTTCAATAGATCTTGAGAAACATCTGTTCAAAACACTTATCTTTGTATAGATTTAGGGAAACACCCACTCTTGAGTCGTGTAGATCATATTTTCCCCTAGGTTCTTGGTAAAGTTTTGCAGAGAGATGCTGTAGTCATTGGATGATCCAGACAATTAATCCGTGCCTATTTACTCGATAAATATTAAAAATTTCTATTGGATTTCAAGCACTGATGGGAAACATACATGGGTATAAATACGTAGTCAATTTGTGATGATACAACCTTTGAAGAAATTTGTTCATGACACCCTACAAGAAACAGATCATGGGCGTCTTTAATTGTTTTACAGGGGATATTACCATCTTGAGGATCAATTGTATTGAGCAGTCAAAAAGAGAAATGTGCACGTTAGCTTGCGTCCATGGGAAATAATTGACACGGAATGCAATTAGCATTTGCTGTGTTAGCTTTTAGTTAAATAGTGATATTTAAAAAGGAGGCTATTGGCCAAATCCATAGAATCCATCAAATTAATTGGTCCGGATTAGAGTAAGATTTGATATGTTGAATACGATTTCACAGGCTATAAGAGGATTATATCTTCCTAAATTATAAAATGCGAACTTGACGTCTTGACCTAATAAGTATAAAGCCTGGGCATTTAGAACAATCCTAGTGGTCTTACAATCAACCCACAAAATTAATCTATTGGATGGTAACCAAAATTAATCTACTGGATGGTAACCTTCATGGTATATACATGAAATAAGTTATATTTATTTGATTGTGACATCAAACATTTTATATGACATGATACCTTTTTTAAGATACCATATAATATAAGGAGAGAGCAACTTTAAACTGAATATTTTTTACCACCAAATTACAATTAGACGTTGGTTAATATAACACATTCAAATAATATAGAATTTAAGAAATTTTATTACTGACATGATAGGCAAACTTATCCTCTGACAGATAACAAAGTTGGGCCGGCCCAAACACAGCCACATAACAGATTGATCGCACGGCAAGTCCAACTGGTATTTGATGATAGCCAGGTGGCATTCTTATTTTGCAGAACATTGTTTATAACTAGCGTGGACATGTACAGCACCCACTGTAACCGAAAGATAAAAGGTATAAAACAAAGGAGGGACATAAGAAAGCTAAATGCTTATAGAGCTAAAGCAGGTGAAATTTTGAAGTCAAGATCCCAGAGCTCGAAGTTTCCTCCATCCAGAAAATCATAATGTGCCCCCTTCAAAGCCAATGTCCTCTTCACCACGCTCTCTCTCACAAAAGGATATGTCAATAGGTTGCCTAGGGATACATTCACAGCCTCCTGCATTAGGGTCTCAAACATCATTATTATATTCATTTTTCATGGCCACATCAAAAAAAACAAAGTATATATAAATTTGGATTTGTTTGGTTAACATAAATCTGAATTCTGATTGTTATGCGAAACAAACAAGAAGATATTGTTTGTAGAATATATATGTAACTTGCCTTTTCACAGTTTTTGCACTGCTCCTCGAAGGTTAAGAAATCGCATTCTGCCTTCACCTTGGTCCTTGCGGGTGCACAGATTTTGACCCATTGCTCTATGAAATCACTGAAGGTTCAATGCACAAACACAACTTATATTAGTAGGTTCACTAATTTATCTTAGGCACAAACTTTCATGTTCGAACGATGCGTACATCGCATGTATGTTTTTGGTTTAATAAAATATTAAACGCAAGAAAAAAAGAGAAAGGATGATCATCAAATACTACATTTTTCTACATCAAAATTTCACATTTGCTTTGTTTGAATTTTTTTACAATCTTATAATACTTTGATGTAGTTTCAAGTTTAACTTTAAAGTTACAACTTTAATAGGATATTCTTTTAGTTTTTAATAATTTCATCAATTCATAAATTAATGAGCTTTTAATTTTAACTTTTTAAATATATATATTGTTTATTTTAGGCTTTACTTGTTACGTCGACTTAAAATTTTAATTTGGTCCAAACATATCTAAAATCAACAGCTCTAAGTTTTATTTTAATTCACATATTTATATGTATATGTATACATGTATGTATGTATATATATTTCTTTTCATCTACATAGTTAACATAGCTGATACTGGTATATGTTTCTCTTATAATAACACAGCTTCTAATAGTAATATATCCATTATGCGTTCATCACTTCAATTAGTTTATGTTTTGGACAAAGCTAAACTGCAACCACCTAACAAATTGAAATATTAATTACCCTTTACAATTTTTTTTTTTTTTTTTTTTTGAGAGAAACCCTTTACAATATTTTAAAGGCCACTACAACGTACCAAAAAGAAATCTAAATAGGTGACAAGGTGTCTCCTTGCTTTTTAGTAGGCTTTTGGGATTCCTCCCTCTAAGAATATGGTAGGTTCCACCATTAAAAAAAATGGTACTTCATATTTCAGATTATTCAACCAAAACAAAATAATTTGAAAGATACCAATCAAATATATAATTAGCAGTCATAAAAAAGTGCAACACCGTCACATGGGAAGTCGGGAAGTACTTCCTGATGATTAACATATAAAATTTTTGTATAATAGCTTTGCACGTAAATTTACCTTTATAGCGAAGGAGTTTAACAGATTAATTTAATAAAAAATGTGTCCTACCTAGAGGTAGTCCCATCATCAGGGATGGACATGAGCCCTTTTATACCGCCACAGCAGCTGTGTCCAATCACCACAATATTCTCCACCTAAATTACAACATCTTTTTTAATAAACTCCGGTTCCAAACAAAACAATAAAAATAAATAAGAAGAAGAAAAAGTTAGTGGGAATATTCACACACTGCTTGTGGATAGCATTATAAGCCAATGTACCTTTCATGCTCCATTACTCCATTTCAATATAAAAGTGAGAATAGGTAAAAAAAAATCAAATTGGAATTATTAAAGACTGGATTCGATAACATTCATAATAATTCTTCTTTAAGTTGCAACAGCTTCCAAAACGGATCGCGTAAGATATGCCTAACAGACTATTGACAGGAGACCAACGTTGCATCCTCCACAATCACCGACAATATTGCAAAGGCCAAAAAGCCAACACTAATATAAAATTAAAAGAAAAATAAAAATGCCATATCATGCGTGTAAAACTAAAATTATTAAATTGTAAAATTAATCACCTTGAGATGTAACACGGCATATTCAATGGCTGCCCCCACTCCAGAGTTTTTTGTCTGCATTAACCAATGCCAAGTCAACCAAACACATAATTAATAGATCACGCCTAACTAACGCATGATCATGGATTTGGAAACTTTATAGGTGACATTTTGGTATTTAATTAGTTAAACCTTGTCATAGGGAGGGACCATGTTGGCGATGTTTCGGACCATAAACGCCTCCCCTGGTTGAAAATTCAAGATATGTGAAGGGCAGACTCTAGAGTCCGAGCAAGCAAATACCAAAAACTGCATTAATATTCAAATTCAACTTCAGTTAGGTTGATATATGTGTCACGGCAGCACACCATTTCAAAGTCTAAAATGGCTATCATGTTATTTCAAAAATATGGATATCAAATTTAAAGTCACACGACATGCGCCATCAGGAGTGACTCTCTCTTTTTCTTAAAAGCAGCATTGCATTTTCATCGCTAACCATACAAGTAGTTGACAACTTGACTTGTACGTGTATGGTATTGATTAATCTGGCTATATAGAAAAAAAAAAATTAAACAAGGTGCAGCGTCCTTAAAACGGACGTCAGATATCCAAGGGGATTCGGTTGGCTTTTAAATCTGTTAACATTGTTTGGTGAAGTGGAAAGAGAAAGAAAATGAAAAGAAGAGAAAATAATTGTAGCCATTCAAGTCAATGTGACAATCTGGAAACCATTTAAATGAGAATCAAGTTTCCAACCTTGGGGCTCTGGCCTTTGGCAAGTTGACCGTACAAGTCGGGATTCACGCTGTGAAAAGAAAAAAGTAACGCACACCGTCAGGTCCATTAATCAGCTCCGACAAAAGTAAATTACACGTGGCACTGATCTACATGACTTGATTACGTGTTTTTTAAACTTGTTTATTATATCTTTTATTTTATTTTCTGATCTAAAACTACCAATCAGATAGCGAAGCGAAAAGATACGTCCGGCAAATATAAGAACTAAGAATCGAGGAATTTCACCTAATTACCCTTGTAAATTAGTGGGCATATGGTCATTTGGAGGACAAGCAGAAAGGGCAGTTACAGTAGCTAAAATAAAGAAAAGAGGGCATATTCTGGTACTGCCGGAGAAGGTTCCAGTACCTGAAAAAACGATAAATCATTAATCATAATTGATATGTATACTCACTCGAATTTCTGCGTCTTGAAGTGGAGGAATCCGGCTCTTATCTTCCCAACCGGGTCGAACTTTTCAGGATCCGCGGCCTCCAACTCGGCTGTTAGTTTCTTTATTTTCTCGGCGGCTACTCCTTCCAGGTCACTTCTCTCACTGAAATTCAGGAAACAATCGGTTAACAATAACAGTTGACTAAGTGGAAGTGAAATCAATCAAGCCTGAGAGATAATTGATGATCTACAGGCTGTAAGTGCTGCATGGAGTGGTCTGCCTCAAGTAAAAATGACACAAACGGCCAGGATTTACAAGAAACAGAGTAGTCGTTATACGGTACCTGAGAAGCCTGCTCAGTTTTGCTATTGCCTCCTCGTATGACTCCATGTCTTCTTTCTGCTAGTCACAAAAATTCAATCAAAAGCAGATTATCAATATACATATTAACATCCAGATTGCATGAAAATTTGAATAATTAAAAAGATTAATTTTAAAAACAATCATGTCAAGACAGAGAACTCATCAAATTCAACTCGTGCAAGTAAACCAACTAATTCTTCGATTCATTCACCATAAATACAATAATTTAGTCAAACTGATGAAGATTTCCAGGAGATATTAGAAAAAAACAAAGAGAGAGAGAACGAAATCAAAATCAAAACCAAAACTAAAAGTTATAGCAGTACAAGAATGTCTAAGATCTATATCGGGATCGGTGCAAAGGAATTTCTATGAACCTTTTTTGTTTGAGATTGCACCGGTTCTGACTTTTGGATGAGAAAATGATAAGCGCCTAAACACACACCTTTTCACGAGCTTATAATTCAAGTGCTGCGTTAACTATGCTACAGAGTAGCCATATATACAGTAGCGAAATTGAACCAACTATGACCAAATTTTCCATTCATGGAAGTAAATTGAATAAATAATCTGCTGAGTTAGTGTGGTCCAAATCAGGACAAAGAATGTGAATATGGACCGCCTTGTCTTACGTTTGCATGTGGTAAATGACTTGTCTTTTAACTGGTAGCCGACGCGGTGTTGGTAAATGTACCGTTTTTGGGTTTAAGAAGATCATGACCGTTGGGTTGCCTGGTTCCTTCTTGATCATTAGTAAGGGAGAGTGGTTCAATTCAATAATGGAAAGCAAATAAAAAAATAATATTAATAGAAAGAAACAAATAGTTGACGGTGACGGCGTTTGAAAAAGAGGTTAGCGGGAGTCACGGTAAGCTGTGGGGAAGTCAAATAAGGAAGACGTATGACGTTGAACGTGGTGGGCGCTGAGAGGGCGCATGTGATGATTGACGTTGATTACCCTACATATGGCTTGCCTTATCCCATAATTTTTTTAAATATATAAAATTATGGAAAAATATATATATTTTTTAAATATATATAAAAGAAAAGGAACCAAATAGAAAAATAGAGTTGACTGACAGTCGGGTTTCTGGATTAGCCACGCTTGTGAAAGGGGGTTGATTTACCATCCCAAATCCTAAGTAGGTGTTTGCGTGGAACTAATTTGGGGTGGGCAGTGGCATATAATTTGTGCTTTATGTTACGAGGGTTCTATAATTTTTTTTTTTTTTTAATACAAGAGGGTTCTATAATTTAAAATTCTTAGGTCACGACTATCCCGGTTTAACAAAATTCTAAATAAGAATGTACACTTTTATAATTAATTAAAATAGTGAAAAGTTTGATCCAATCGTTTGCATCGTCTGTGAAAATTAAAATAGTAAATGAGTTTGTAATTACCGACTAAGAACGGCATTTGTAATTATCGACATTTATAAAAAATTGGAAAATTTAGTCTAAGATTTTCAAATTTTTTATTTAATTAATGTGACATAAGAAATCAATATCTTTGTAAACCAAGAGATAATGTGATAATAAGTATAGTGTTAATAACTCATATATTATGTCATTTGAATATAGAATTTAAAAAGTTTAACATTACTTTCTAAATTTTTTACTTAAATCTATACCTAAATGATGTAGCATATTAGTTGTCAATATCTTATAAATCAAAAGATGTCATAATTAATACGATTTTAACAACTCACATACTATGTTATTTAGATAAAAAAAATTCAAAAGTTTAGCATTACTTTTATAGTAGGCTTCCCAAATTTTTTTTCTCAAATTATGTGACATATGATTTGACAACTCACACATTATATTGTTTGAACATGAATTTTGATAAAAAAATTTAGGAAGTCTAACATTACTATAGATAAAAAATTTATGAAGTTTAACATTAATAATGTTAGACTTCCCAATTTTTTTACCTAAATTCATGTCTAAATTATATGGTATGTTAGTTGTCAACATATCATAGATCAAGAGATGATCTAATAATTAATATGTTATTGATAACTGACATGTCATATCATTTGTGCATATATTTTGGATAAAAAAATTAGGAAGCCTAACATTACATATCACGTCATCGATAAAAAATTTAGGAAGCCTAGTAAAATTGCTTACGACACCTTTACTTGAAAGTTAAGACATGAATTAACATACTATCAAATAACTTCTGAAAATTCAATAAAATGTATTTATAAATAAATACAACCATCAAAGTTGTTAAAACACACTAAATAAGTTCTTAAGAATATTCTAATGATATATAAACTTATATTCTAAGGAATCAATAACCACTACTGAAATGTCAATTCATCCTATACATAATAAGAATCTCAATCATTTGAAATCACAATCTACTAAATGAGTTTGAAAACTCAGTAAGCATATTAAACAGTATTAATTTTTCTTTTCCATATAACATATATAAAACAAATATACATTACGCAAATATGAAAACTATAAATTTCATATTCACAATTAAATTTATCAAATCAGAAACTTATCGAATATAAAAATAAATTTCTAGGTTCTTTTTACGTTTTACTATACAGTAGGACTTAGATAGCACATAACACATAATAGAGCCAAAGTCACCCATTGATAACTAATATATACATGATAAGTGCAAGTAAGGATTTAATTTTAAAAAAATAGAACACTTATGCCCGAAGGATAAGAGCCAAACCCTTGTTGTGATCATCTACGAGACCGCCCATATGCACTGATTCGTCTAGACACGAATGTGAAGACTCATTAGTCCATAGGGTACCCCGGAGACACTTTCTATATATTTGCATAACAAATCATATATCACATAAAACTCCATAGAGGTGTTTACTGATAGCAAAAAATAAAAGTATGGACAAAATATATTTTATAATACCATTTTATCACGTATTTCTATATCATAATAATTGTCTAAACATAATTTCAAAAATATACATACCGTTGTGATTCATGTTTTAATAATAGTATGGTGTATTTACCTTCCAACAATCCATGACAAACAAACTCTTCGCAAGTCAAACAATTCAAATCTTAGATTAAATTAACACAATCACGTATAAATCAAACTCAAAATAATGTCTTAGGACTGAAATTAGGGCTATCAGACATCCACCTAACTGATAACCTATAATTATAGCTAACCAGTACTGTATTGAAATTTGTACAATGTTCAGTTTATGATTTTTATTAAATTATAAACAATCTCAAAAGTTTTGAAATTTTCCAAAAACATATTATACATACATATCTCACACTACAAAAATTTTTAGAATTAAATAAAATTTGGAAGCGCCCTAACAAAATTTACTTATTAAAGTATTTTTGTCTGTCTTTCAAAGGACAACCTATAATATAATTCAATTTGGAATTTTTGTAATACTCTACATACATCTATTTCATTTAAAATTTTGCGAAAGTAACATACACTTATGCAAGAGTCCAAAATAAAATTTTGATAAGAAAGTAACTTGAATAGATATTTTTAAAATCTTTTCGTATTCAGATTTACGTATACTGTTTAGTGCTAAATAGATTCAATACTTTAAATAAGAAAAATCATAACTTTTAAAATACAACTTCAAAAACTCTAAAACTTTACAAGATAATATGTAATATGTTTATAAATAACTGCCTAAAATTTGAGAATTTTCGGAGAGGTAAAATGTAATAAAACATATTTCATAATGAAATTATATTGAATATTACAAAATTTCAGCATTTTTTTCTCAAAAAGAAAAATTTTAAAAACTTATGTACTTGTGATATTTTTACGAAACCAATTTTTTTAAAAGGTCAAAGCCGTAACATCAAAATCAAATACACACACAACCTATAATTTTCGAAGCAAGCACTAGTTAGTCTATACTTACCTAAAATTTATAAAACAACACTAGCATTAAATAATAATAATAAAAAAACTAATATACTTAGGGTTTCTTTTCTTCCTAAAGAATCTTAATTGAGGTTTAATTAAAATACATTAAAAAAATGACAACAAATCTTGTAAAACCTTCTTGATTTCCAAACCAACTTTCTGAAAAAATCCAATAGGAGTTATTTATCAAGAGCAAAGAATTTTTTTTTTTTTTTAAAAAAAAAAAAAAAATTGTGTCGAACAATAGAAAAGTGTTTTTCATAGATTGTAGTTTCCTACTCTTATTAAATCACTTTACCTTTTATTTTGTTTAAATAAAATAAATTTAAAAGATTAATCTAGTTAGAATACTTTATCAAATATAAATTTTTATAAAAATAAAACTCCTAGGAATTTAAATATAATTTTTTTTAACAAAATATCAATAATTTAGTTTTACTTAAAGTCTCATAAAATAATTTGAACAAAATATTTAAGAACACTAGTCAAGTTGCTAGACTTTCCAATTTTTTTATGCAAATCTATATCCAAATATTGTAGCATATGAGTTGTCAATATCTTATAAATCAATAGTTGATATGATAATTAATATAATATTGACAACTCATATATTATATCAGTTGAACATGAATTGAGATAACAAATTTGAGAAGTCTATCAATATTCAACTGAAAAATGAAAATAAAATCCTGATAGGTTGGATAAATGAAATCTATGAAATATAACAGTTATAAAAGTGGCAATCTACACAATTCATGACTTCCTCCTGGAGCTCGGTGCAATTGAGCTTTCAAGGCAGATCTACAGAATATGAACTAAAATGTATAGATCGACCAAAAATTTATGGGGAATCATTCAAGATGATAGATTACTTATATATAGGACATACAATATGTATTTGTAAGTTATTACGGAAAAAATCTTTGTAAGATATGAATAATTTATATTTTGCAATGGGAAACATTATGGAAACAATCATTCTAGTAATAAGAAAAAAAATTATTCATACTCCAGTGTTGAACCCAGAAATTTATATGAGTGGAGGTGCTATAATAATACAATAATGTTAAAGTTCCAACTATAATGTAACTATTATTAACTATCATGTCAATATATATTAAACATATATATAATCATGAGTTAATCATACTAATGATACGTTAAAACTTACCAAGCTTAAATAATATATAATTAGAAAATTAATTCTTATAATATTATGAGACTTTGAGAGAAAATTCCCTACACATACTCGTAAATATAAATGGTTGAGAAGTTTATTAGTTACCTGAGCTATAAATAAATGTAATTTTTTAGTGAATAAATAAGTTATATTATGATTGAGTTCCATAGTATCACTATTTACTACAAATAATAATTATAATATTGAAAAGTTGTTATCACATCATAATACATATAATTTTATTAAAAAAAAAATAATTGAATGGAAAAGTTTATATCAAATCAAAATAACTCACCTGACCAATTAGCTTGGATAATGTTACACTTATATTGTAATTAAAATATTTTTAAAAATTAAATCAATAAAATAACAAAATCAACACAGTGGTACCCAAAAAAATAAATAAATAAAAGAGAGATAAAAAATAATAGAAACATCCAAATAGGATAATTTTGATGTTATAAATTTAGTAGAAGAAAGTTCATAAATTAAAAGTTGATTAAATTAAAAAATATTACAATTTTCAAAAACAAAAAATTCGAAAAAATATAATAATAGGGTGTAATAATTTAATAAAAAAATTAAGAATTCATTAAATTGTATCAATAAAAATGTAAATACGTTATTGTACAGAAGAAAAAAATGGAGAATAAAAGTATAATATGTACATTAAAAAAAATATTTAAAAAGGTCAAAATAACAATTGTTTTTTAATATTTGGGATAGGCCATGGGCTTCACCTGGACCCCATCTGGGTACGCCGCTACGGCATACTCGGTCATCTAAGGTGGATGGGTAAGTTGCTTAGAAGGTGATGTACTGTACAATGGTACATGTACTTTTACAAGAAACAAATCCACAAAACACACTAATATGATTATTGATTTTATATGTTGTTGTTATTTATTACATCACTGTATAAGCGATGCATAAGAATACTTAATTAGCTAATGTATTATTTGATACTAAAAAATCAATAACATTTAAGAGCAAGAACATCATTCAACAACACTCAACCAATTCATTTTATTTGGGTAACTCAAATTTCAGAACAATGTTGTAGCTCATGTCCAATTTACAGTAGGAATTTCTTCCTTTATACTTTCTCAAATTAAACTGTTGGAACTAATTGTTTAAATTCCCAATTTCAAAGTAAAAGGTCGTGAACCATAAGCTACAGAGAGTTGACGAGCATGACCACTGGGACCAAAACGACAGATTCCAAATAGAAATCAAATAAATTCTAGTTAAAGTCTAGTAGGTCCGTTGTCGCCTTGTTGGTCATTCTATTTACGGATTAAGACAGGTTTAAATGTTATATGTGAATGGGTTGCGACATACAAGTTGTTGATGTAAACGACTGCTTACAACCTGGCAAGATGTCGACGGCCTAGGCGGCTAGACGTTGAAGATTTTAGTGTTCAAAAACTTGGGGAACAACAAGAAAATGTATATAAAAACATGACACGCTAATTTGAAATAATAACATTCCCAGAGTAATTTTGTGTTTATATAGTCAAACATTCCTACTACCGGTGAAGAATAATGAAACTGTTATGCGAACTGAGGTTGACTTACAACTGGACCAAAATGCCCACAAGTCTCACCACGAAAGGAAGTTTCCTTGTGCGACAAATGAAAGGAAGCTGGGTCCTGCCCCGCTATACAAAACAAGCCTCTCCTTCCCAGTCCCAACTGGCACAAGACGGGGACTAGGGGAGGCTCGCCTCCCTCAGCAATAGTGTGACTGTGAGGGTGGTTGTGTGACCCTCTCCATTTTTGGACTGTCAAGTCTAAGAGCAAGGTCGTGAATTTCTTTTATACAATTGTTTTAATCTTATATTCTAATTAATCTTTCATTAAAAAGGTTTGAAATAGTCTCCCAACCCGAGCAAAGATTCCCTTCCAGCATTAATCATTAACAAATTTACGTCAACAAAATCTTAGGTTCAACTATATAAATGCAAACTCACTCTCTAATTATGTTAACTTCAGGGTTTCAGTGTACTTACTTAAAAAGTATTTGCGAGGTTACAAAGGATACATTTCAAAGGAAGTTTAAATGTAGGCCAACAATCACTTTGGTTTGACTAGCTAGTACTGCCTAGTAAGTTAGCAACTTCACTTTTTAGCCATCCATTGTCCAGAAAGAGTTCTATCAATGCACAAAAAGGAAGCCATATGCAAACTTTACACATCTCTTCATTTAAAATAATATTGTTATAGCATTTTATACCTTATAACACACTTTCACCATTCATTTATCAATAATTTGTATAATATGTTATTTGAGAATATATAAAGATGGCAGATTACGAGTCCTCAATTTATACAATGGAGTGACATAAAAAAAACCATAGTTGACCAGTGACTGGAATGCCATTATCATTAAAAATAAGTTAAAGTATCAGTGACAGATCTTTCCTCAGAAAAAAAAAAAAAAACCAGTGACAGATCTTACCGGGATTTTTCTTACACAGCAGAGCATCAAACACTTGCTAAATTTTGTAGCCATGTCTCTTTACTGTTCCTCCTTTTCCACCTGATTATAACACTACAGAAAATTAGAAAAAGAGAGAGAGAAAGAGAGGGAAGAGAATCAGCAGTAATGGATTTAAATGTGATTATTCAATATAATGTCTTTTAAAGAGTCTGTGTGATTTTAATTGCTATTATTTTGGGCCAACTTTTGGAGTGTGATTATTTACTCTATAAAGGGATTTATAATTCATGACTGCAACAAGATTGAAAACATCAATCATATCTAGATAAAAAGTTTTGCCTAGTTTGTTGGAGCTGACTAAGCATCTCTACTTAATTGTATATCTCACTCACATAGGTCATAAAATGCACAAAGGCAACAAAGAGTATAATAACAGCTATAACAACAGGTGACTCTTGCAACTGCCGGTAGGACAAAACCAAATTAGGAACATAAAAATCTCAAAAACTAGTGAAAGAAATGACTTTGAACAATTCAAACTACAACTTCTACGCGATGCGGAATGTAATGAAAGACAGAGAGTTAGAGAATGGATACCAAGTGGGGAGCCAAAAATGGCTTTTGGTCTGCAAAAATAGACTCTTTTTCGTTTCCTCCAAGAGCTGTTGTGAAAAATTGTGGGACGTTGGGATATGAGTAACTGGTGAGTTTGGATGGGACTAATCTTGCGAACTAAGAAAGTGAGGCAGCCAATTGAAATCGTGGCCATCCGAAATGGGAAGAAACCAGAGGAACAGAATGAATGTGTACAAGCATCGGATTATTAGGATAAAGAAAGCGAAAGGAGTCTCAACAAGGGCTTTTAACTTGTAGATTGGAATCTCTTGTTCACCTCGTTACATCTATCCAAGTAATCTAATTTTTATTTCTTTTGAAATCTAACACTCAAAGTCATGCATCTATCACAATCTCTTAAAAATACAAATTTTATTTCCATAATATAGGGGTGTTATTTTTTCGCATATTTTAATAAATATGTAAAATAAAATTTAAGTCTCACTGTAAATATAGAGAAAGAGGTTCACACCACTAATTAAGCTAGATGTGCAATATACTAACAGTTTGTTTAATAATAAAAATACTTATTCAATTTAATAATATCTCATATTCGAATCGTTAGATCACATATAGTATCTAGAAAATATTGTGTTAACAATAGTAAAGTAGCATAGATAGTATGTTTTTAAAAATTTTTATATATGTTTATATATCTTTCAAAGTAGGCGGACATTTATAACCTGAGAACAATACATTACATGTGACAATATCACATAATATTGGCCCAAAGAAAACAATTTTAGGCCTTCCGTAAATCCAAAACATCAACTTTTGTTGGGCCCATGCAGATTCTATTCAGAACAGAGGCCGAAGCAGCCCATTTTTCAGCCCAAATTTGAATCAATAATTTATTGTTATTATTATTTTTTTACTTTTCCTTGCCTACATTTTCTTGTCGCGATGATTGATCATCTCCTCGTCGATCCATCTCCGATTTTCGTTTACTGTTGCCAAAAAAACGAAGCGTATGTTTGAGTGGAAAATATCACTACGATGAAGGAGCTCACGACGGCAATCGAATCCACGGCTCCTTCAAATTCCTCAGACGACGAGAAGCCGAAAACTGCACGTAAACTTTTTATTTGTTCAATATATTGCTATTAATTATATCTGTTTTAATGATTTTTTACTTATCAAGAATTCGTTTACTTCCATGTACGGATCGTATTCTTACTCTGTTTTCTGTTATTGTTGTTGAAATATATAGAAGTTTCGTTATTGCAATGATTTGTTCAGCTCGATTACCTTGTGATGTTGTCATGTCAAATAGTTATAAACTCATTCTCTTAACCGTCTGATTGTTTATTTTATTTTTTTTTTAATTCCAGTATTCAGCTACTTTGCTTGTGGTATACGTTTTTCATGTTCACTGAGCTGGACAATGTGACTGAATTTTGATTGTTTTAATTTATATTTTTCGTTGATTTTTTTCTAGGATTAAGTATCATTGGGAGAATTAAATTTCAAGTGTTAATTTTCTTGTATAATAGAAATGTTAAATAAAATGTTACAACTTATTTGCAACAACTTTTGTGAGTTATATATATTGTTGAGGAATGTATAATGTGGAAACACTTGGTTTTGTTAACGGTGCAAGCATCTGCGAATCCAGAACAAATGCGGGAGGAGCTAGTGCAAATGGCTGTGAAGTTTCTATCACATGCTACGGTTAAAAACTCCCCGGTGGTCTCTAGGCGATCCTTTCTTGAGAAAAAGGGACTTTCAACAGAGGAGATAGATGAAGCTTTTCGCCGTATCCCTGTAAGCTTATCATTTTATTTTTCCTTTTCTAATTTTCCACTTGTTGCATGTCAACTAAATATGTACTCGGAACATTGCATCGTATAATTATTAGCGCTTTATTTTTTGTATTTTTAATGGTTGCAAATTTCAGGAGCCACCTCCTAATGTCACAGTTGGACAGAGTCTTGCATCAAATCAAGGTGAGAATTGAGAAATGAATTTTGATTGGCATTAATGTTCCAGATATTGGATATATAAGCCAGCAGCGTAATTGTGGCTACATACCAAACTAGGTTGTAGTCACACACAGCAGACGCTTAGAGTTGAATTGATCATATTTGATTATTTTTTCCATTCTAACATCCTCGTATATCTTTACATAATCAAAAACAGATATACAGTCAAATTCAGTTGTGAATATTCAGCCACAAGCCACACCACAATCACCGACTGCTCTTCCTACTGGAATAATTTCCACATTAGCAATGTCTTCGCCATCCCAGTTTTACTGGTCACATGCTTTTTTGGTTGTGGGTTTACTTACTGCTTCATTTGCTGGGACTGCGATATTTGCAAAGGTACTTAAAAACGATTTTGTTATTCATAGGTCATGCAAAAATATGCCTTCAATGTTTCTTGTGTATCCAAAAATATTAATCTGTTTTCCATTCAATGGTGTATGCTTTGTTTTAGAAATTTGTTTTGCCCAGGTTGAAGTGTTGGATTCGTAAGGTTGTTTTAGAAGAAGATGATGGCTCTGCAAAAAATTCAAAATTAATTTTGTTTGAAGAAGTAACAGCAGCTGCAAAGACAGCAAGCATTGCTGCCACCAGTGCGGCAAAAGCAAGCATGGAAATTTTGAACTCAAAAACTGAAGGTAGTTTTATTTAAATTAGGTTTAAATTGAAAATCTAACATAGCCATCTTCTACCATTCTCTGAAACTTTTTCTCCACTTCATGTATTTTAACATTTATTCTCACTTTATTTTGTCAGAGAGGCAGTATTTTGAGGCCTTGGTTAAACGTTTGGATGTCCAAGTAACAGAAATGAGGTCAATAAGTAGTACAATCAAGAAACTGGAAGGCACAGGAGAGGCTGCTTCATCATCGTACAACCAGCCTGATAAATATTTTCAGCAGTTATCTAGGATTGGTGGGTTGTTATGTTGTTTAATGGCATGGTAACTGGTTCTTAAATTGTTGCCTACTTCTATATATTGTGCTGGATCTTATTTGATTTAATATTCTGACATGTTATCAAAGTTTTCCTAGCATAGTATAAAATATTTGGTCCACAAGTTGCTTATTATTCTGTCTTTGGTTTTCACCTCCAAGAACAAGTCAGAAATGCCTTAAAAATCATTGTTTTTCATTTACCCATTTTTGTACTTATTACTTTACAGTTAGGGGTGGTTGACATTGTATTGAATTTTTTTCCTGACTTTTTCTATCTATGAAATCAGAACCAAATTACACAGCACAAGAAAGCTCTTTATTTGACAGTGAAGATCCCATAAGCTATCTTGCAAGTTCAATGGTAAACTGAGAACTGTTCCACTTAAAAAGTTTTTAAAGTAATCTATGCTTTGAGTGTTGCTGTTTCTCATGACTTTATTTCTTTCTTTTTCATTCAGAAAGTTAAAGCGAATGGTGCATCAACGTTTGATGCAACAGGTACTCATTTGGAGATGCATAATGTTTTCCATTTTTTTTTTCTTGGTAATTTTCTGTTCCACCTTTTTGTTTATTCTGATGATTGAGATACCTTCTACAGTGAGACCTTCATCAGTGCCTGCATCTAGAAGGCCCTCTGTTGGTCAGCATCCAAAGTCTTATATGGAGGTAATAGCTTGCATGAGTAGTGGATGCCGTTCAGTGGTGATTTACTGCATTCTTGTCTGCAGCATCTTCACATGGCACTGTATTCTTTTCAGCAGTTATAAACATGAAGCTTGCTTCCTGAAAATAGGTGTATGAGTGGTTATATTACTAGAGGCGGCTTGATCTTTTTCTTTCTTTCATTTTTTTTTTTCACAGATCGATGCACAATATCCTTTTTCAGCTAACTTTGGATCTTAGTGAGTTAGAACCTACAAATGGAGCACTAGAGACAGCTTGTTTATTGTGAGATTAATATATGATATACAAATGCTTGTGTAAAAGATGCTGAGTAATAGGCTTTTAGATCTTGGGCACCTTCATCACCTTCAGGGTGTGGCAGAAAAATAATATCTAGGAGTTTTAGATAGCTAAGTAAACATCATTAGATAGCTGTCCTTATATGTAGATTACATCCATATATGGCCTGTTGAAGGAGAAAAGTTTTACTTGTATGCTCTGCTACTACTTTCTGTCTGGCACACACACAACACACACATTTATTGATTTTTCAAAGCACTATTTTGAGTATCAAAGCCAGTTATTTTGCAGATTATGGCTATGATACAAAGAGGGGAGATACCTCCAGGCATAAAAGTAAGCTTACTCGTTCTAGTTTCTGATTTTGAACTTTAGATTATTTTGAGGGTTGACATTAATGTTATTTTCCTTGATGTTAATTTAGGATATTAATGATTCGCCTCCAAACCCTGACCAACCTCTACCAAAGCCCTGCATGGCTCCTAGATCTAAGGTAGACATTTTTTATCTTTGTAAATGTCATCTGAGACTTCTATACTTGAGCGTGTTATTTGAAAGGGATTTAGAATACGTCAAAATGGATTAATATCTCCTTTTTAAGGAGAAACTCTTCAGTACACATAGTGCTTGCATTTAACCAGTAAATGATGCTTTGCAACTTAAAAAATTTATTTAATTGGTTATGCATATTACATGGCATGATATCATTGATTAGATGCATGCACAAGAGGGCCTTGAAGACTTTCTTGGTCGCCAAATTGATATTTTTCTATTTAGTTGTATCTTTCTGAATTCAGTTTGTTTCTTTGCTTGTTGAACAGCCTTGGGAGGTTGCTCAGCCCTATAATAACGGTACCCTTGCTCAGGGCCTCGGGTCTACTTCTAGATTGAATAACTCCGTGGTGCCGTGGTGGCATCCTAAAAATGCCAGAGCAACGGAGTTAGAAACAGCAAATGGAACAAGGGCAAACTTCAGTGATGCAATGACTGATAAGCAGCAAGTCCAACATCCATGGATGCATTCAGAGCCATCATCCTTTGCCATGTCAAAAGCAGTTGATGCCGTCTGACATCCAAAACGTTGATTCTGGAAAGATCTGGCGATGACCAATGAAGAATTGAAGTCACTAACTAGAAAGGGCACTGATGAGTTGCAGAGGATCAGCAAAATGTCAAAATCAGGTGCTGGCATGGTCAGAGATTAACGATGAAAGTTTTGAATCGATGAAACCAACTTCTTCAATATTACATGCTTGTGATTGTATAATTAGTGTGGAATTCCACTAGAAGTTTGCGGTTGCATGGTTTGCTCTGGAAATGAAATTGAGCGGTGTGCATTAGTTCTGTAATTAAAGAAAATTGAAATTTTGTTAAATGAATTATAGAAACCTTTAATTTCAATTTTTGTAAAATGTATTATGAACTACTTTTTGCTATTGGTATAAGGTTACTCTATATCATGATATTGTAATATTTTTATAAATTAATACCCACCAATTGCATATTATAGTTGAGGTGGATAGTATATATATATATTTTTAATAGTGGAAGTTATTGTCTATTTATGAGAGTAAATATTTGGATGTGTAGGTGTAATTAACAGTACAATTATGGTGGGCCTGCTTTGGGCCCAACAATTCCAAAATTGGCATTTGGGAAATGGGTTTGACCGGTTAGCTGGTGGAATTAGCGCCAACACGAGTAACCGAAGCGGAACGCGAACCTCAAAAACGGAACTCGGATTCAACGTGTGAACTGAAAAGTAAAAAGGTGAAGTAGGAGGTACTCACACCCGATTCCAGCTCATATTCTGCTACAGATTGCCATGAACCAACTAACGTAAGTGGTGTCTTTATCTGAAAAACAATGATCCATTCATCAGGAATCAGACTTCATACTTATCAAAAGCAAACGTTTTAGGTGCAAGTTTCTTTCAACCCTTGCTTGATCTTTTTTCATGGTAATTATTGATGATGATTTTATCCTTCTGTGTTTTTGTGATTGTTATTGTTTTCCTTGGAGGGTAGCTGATTTTTTGTTATCATCATCATCATTATTAACTTGGTTTAGTCCTCTTGTTTTTGTCAACACCGTCTTCATGTTTATCATATGTATGTGTTATTGTCTTGTTGTTAGATGTCTTTTTTGCCAAGCAGTTGAACCTATCCCAAAATATTGTCACTGATTTTAATTGAATTTTTAAGAGGTCAGCTTTTCTTTATTTAAAAGAAATATAAGTGAAAATATTAAAATGAACCTACAAATGGAATCTGTTGCTTAATCTTGAATTCTGACCTCGGCTTTTACATATTAGTTTGGATTCATTTAACTTCTCGTTTTTCCTGTCTAGGTCAGGGCTCAATCACTTAACCAGTTCAATAGAAGTGAAGCATACTTATTATAAGGTATAGTAACCCATGTAAATGTTCTTTCTTTAGATATTACTTATTATTAAATTGAAGAAATGAGAGATCCGAAGTTTAATAGCAAGAAATGAGGTTGCTGAATTGAAATTCAAGGCAGAAAGAAACTGCAGAAAAGAGCTCATGTTAATATTAACTAGTCTTCAGTCATGAACGTGAGCAATTTTGACTCGGAAATTAGAATCACTGCTACTGGATTAATTTGCAATATGATGAATGATGGTTTGTCTAAATTTTTGTTCATTGCATCGCTGGTTCTAATTTCATTTGATTTGATTTTTTCCATTTTGGTTAGTGCTCTAGAAAAATGGGACTACTAACGTAAGTGCAATTGTATAATCTTTCTCAGATGAACCACTCTGTTGAAGATGAGGAAACATATAAACTGTTACTTGGACATCATTCAAGATCTCAAAAAGTCCACACCTATTGTAATGAAAGTAAAAGAAAGGTAAAAGTGAATGCTATTGCCGTTGAAAAATTTCAAATGAAATATTACTGCTGTTACAAGTGATGAATTTCTTTCTTCAACCTTCATTCAGACAATAAGCAAACAGCAGCGTGTTATTGGTCATACTGTTACCCGGTATCCTTCACCAGTAGATTCCTATATAATGAGTGCACCGCAAAATACACATGTTACACGTATTACAGTAGCTGAATCAGATCAATGGTTGTACAATGGGCCATCAACATCTAAAGTCTTGCAGGATGTACATATAGTAAGAACTCAGGAACTATATCTCCATTCTGCAATATCACATATTCTAGTTCTCATAACGATCGGTCTCATCCCAAGCATATTGGTTTTCAAAAAATAAAAGGTTTTTAATCCTTGAATAGCTCTATTTTGGAATTTTTAGATTTTTATTTTTTTATTTTTTTAAAGTGATGGCTGATAAGTGAATATTGGTTTTTAGTCGGCTGGTTTAATGGAAGATTTTCTTGATATTGCTAAGGACAACACAGATAAAGATCTGGAAACTTGTGGGGTTCTTGGTGCCTTTCTTGTAAGATTCATCCTTTCTTTCATGCAATCTGGTACTCAAATACATTGTTGTGAGCAGTCTGATTAATTTAAGAGGATTATTTTTTGAGCTCATACACATTCCTCTCTTTCATCTAACAGGAAAACAGTACTTTTTATGTGACCACTCTGATAATACCCAAACAGGATTCAACTTCCAGTTCGGTTAGTTTATGGGAGTCTTCTTACATGTCCAGAATAAGAGTCTCTGAGTGCTATTTTATTTACCAAATCACTGTACTGCTAGCTGCTATCTTACTTCTACCAAATGGCAGTGTCAAGCTATAAATGAGGAGGATGTTTTTGCCATACAAAATGAACGGTCTCTTTATCCTGTCGGATGGATTCATGTATGCTTGTTTTTAACTTTTCTGAACCTTTTATTCTTTCTCTCAAATGTGGGTTTAGAAGACATCACCTTCAAACTTGCTTTGACACTTTTGTTTTTTCCTTCCTATATTCAGACACATCCTTCACAAAGTTGTTTTATGTCATCAGTAGATCTGCATACTCACTATTCGTATCAGGTAACTAACCAATTTATGAATTGTCCTTATCATTGTTTAAGGAAATTTGTTTCTTCATTTTATTCTATCTTCTGTTTTTCTAATAATAAATTATCTTGTTACTCTATAACACGTGTAATATAACAGCAAATTGAATGTCAATTATTACAGAAAGTATAACTCTGTTTCTGAATGGAAGTATTAGTACCGATTAAATTGAGTTTGGGATCGCGTTACTAGTTATTCTACAGTATAGCATTTCTTAGAATGATTTCTACCATTTGGTTCGTACGGCTTCATTTGATGAGCAGGTATTGAGTCACAATGAAACAACCATTTAATATATGTTAATTCACAAGTGACTTAGTTCGTCTGTCTTCATATTTTAGTGGAGAATCACATACCTACTTATTGAATGAATAATAGCAATACACTACCTCCAAAAAGTTGGCCCAAATTGAATGCATATGAGAAGTGAGTGAGAGTTTAAATTTATATATTCACAATCTCCTAAGTGTCCTTGCCAAATTGTTCATCATCAATCTGTCTGTCAGTCAAGCCCCATTTTTGGATAAACTTAAGATTGAAAAGTTTCAAGTGTCATTTTTGTTCTAACATACTTATACCCACACTCTTTTTCCCCCAAATTAACAAATTGCTGCCGATGCAAATCAAAGATAAGGAAGCAATAGTAAAAGCAAGATAGTTGGTTAACTTTATTATAAGTTAACAAGATTAAAGTGATAATTTCCCATTTTTCTTTTCATTTGTTACTGTTTACAAATTTTTCCAATTTGCTTGTTCCAGGTAATGGTACCTGAGGCTTTTGCCATCGTAATGGCTCCAACTGATCCTTCAAGGTGTGCAACCCTTACACTGCAGTTCAACTTGAACTTTGAAACTGTTTGTGCTCGTTATAGGTCAAATTGTCAATGCTCATGTCATCATATTTAGGATCAATTATATGTCATTTATCTATCTTCTTCTCTTTTAAGCTATAATTATGATAGAAATTGAAAGCTAAGAGAGAAAAGTATTGAAACCAGGTCAATTCGTTATGTATATTCTTTATACACAATCCTTAAAATCAGTTATATATAATAATAATGTGAAACATACAGGACGATATACAAAGAATGATTTAGGGAGGTGAATCAAGAATATTGACTTTAGAGATCGGTGAAGATTGTTTCCTAGTAATTATGAATTGTTATCAAGCGTGCTTTTTCTATTTTTCCTTTATCAGTCTGACGTATGTCTTGTTTGGGTCTCCTTCAAACTTTGAAATTGTTTAATGTTAATCATGTCATAGCGTACTAATTCTATCATTTAACACGAGGGATGTTTCTATCATATCGTAATATAAATATAAATATTGTAATATAAATACAACTTGACCCCTCAAATACACACAAATATCTGTGAGGCAACAGCAGATTTTTTCGAAGTATTGTTAAATCATTTTTCATGTTCATATTGAAGTTTACATGTGAACATCTCTCAGATCCCATGGAATATTTCGGCTAACAGATCCTGGTGGAATGAGTGTACTGAAAGAGTGCCAAGAGACAGGATTTCATCCCCACAAAGAGACAGCAGATGGGAGCCCCATTTATGAGCACTGCTCTAATGTCTTCAAAAACTCAAATCTGCGGTTTGAAATCTTTGATTTGCGCTGATTTGTCATCTATGTCAACGTATGCAGGTCATATGCAAAAGAGAAGATTAATCAGTACAAGTGAACAGTGATGTTTCCATAAGTTGCACCTGACAGAGTTTATGGGTTATTGGTGTTCCATAACATTGAAGTATAAATTGTTGATTAGAAAACTGCTTTTTTCAAGTATACCTGCATTACATTCGGTACTTATAATAAACTGGAGGATAGTCCCCTACTATTGTTCAACAATCTATGCTAAGATTTGGCTTGTATTTGATGTATATGTGCTTGGAGTGATGTCCATGTCTGAATGCTTTACATTGCATTCTGACTTATTTTAGGTTCTCTTTCTCTGCAAAGCCTTCTGAGTTTACATTGTAGTGCAAGTGTACGGATCTGGGCGAATATTGTGGAGTAGTATAACGGTCATCGACAGATAATAACTGAGCCCTCCGAAACTCAAAAGGTAAAATAGCAGATTTTTGTTAAAACTGCGAGTTAACACTCCAAGA
Organism: Dimocarpus longan; assembly: GCA_022984855.1. Classification (NCBI taxonomy): domain Eukaryota; kingdom Viridiplantae; phylum Streptophyta; class Magnoliopsida; order Sapindales; family Sapindaceae; genus Dimocarpus; species Dimocarpus longan. The sequence continues at coordinate 21,095,435 of CM041022.1, forward strand.
TGTGTGAATGTTGCCACTAATGCTGATTTAGAAGTCAGGAGGCTGTTGATAAATGTTGCGTTTTTCTCAATGTTCATTGCTTTGCCTGCTTGTATGGTCACGCAAATCCTTATTTTGGTCATGTTCATATGGTCCTCTATTCCTTCTCTGGTCCTAGAAGAGGCTGCCATCCCGTCTCAAAGAAGATTGAGAAGAGCAAAATAAAAAAAAATTATTTATCTCATAAATTGATAGCTTCAGAGGATGGAGACATCATACAATTTTAAGATATCTCTGTTTCACAGAAAACTTCTTCACTCTGTCTCTTTCTTGTTTCTGTTTTCTTGTTTCATTGAGAACCATAAACCACAATGACAAACAAAGTGGTGGAGGAACATTTGATTTACATATTATATGTTCAAATTTTATTTTTGGTTTCTATTACTGAAATTTGTCGAAGAGAATGGGTCAACGTGAAGTGTTCAAAACCTTTGTAAGATTCAAGAACCTAATGTTTATAAATTTCATGGTGGAAATTAAAAAATGTGTACAATTAATTAATATTAACATTACTTAAAACAGTTTTTATGTAAAATAATTTTGTCGAAGAAAGCAAAAACATATCAATCTGAATTCTAACCTAACATAGCTGACACACAAAATCTTCAATGTCATCGGGAGCAAATTGAACTATAAATCATATAAACGTTACTACACTTTTATAGTTCAAAAAGTTAAAATAATAATAATCAATAAAAGAACCCAAAATTATCCCCCAATCAGAGAATTAAAAAAAGAGTAGTATACAAAATTCATATTACAAATAATTAAAACGGATGGACGTTTCTGCTCATGCCGTTAACGTTAGTGAAGAAGCCAAGGAGGTCTTGTCTGTACGGCGAATACGTTTTCCGCTTATCACTGTCCCTCATTTCTCTGTTCTTCACGTAATGCCGTGCGTAGGCAGACGACACCGTTTCGGCCTTCACTTTCTTTTCTCCCGTCACTTTGACTTTTTCAACGCTCGTACTCGTTTTCTCGGCCGCCGTCGTCTTTTCGTTCTTGCTAGGCCTCTCCGTCGTCGTCGTTTTGCCGTGCGTCGACAACTTCTCTCTCTGACCAATGCTTTCGCTGTTGTTGTTCAAGAAAACGAACGCGTCTTTTCCATCGCTGTTGCTTCGCAGAACCAGCTCCCGAAACCTCCACAGCTTCGAGAACCCCGTCGAGTTGCTCTTCTTGCACGTCTCAGGCGAAACCTCCTTCACTGTTTTCCCCGACGTCCACTCGCAGTACGGCCCCGCCGGTTCCTCCTGCTTCGTTTTCTCTTCCGCGAAAAGCTTCCTCAGAGGAGGCCTTACCGTCCCCTGCCTCCGTTCAACGTTCTCGTTGTCATATATCAAAGTCTGATCAAATAACGGAAAAATTGGACGGATCTGTCCGTTTTGAAAAACCGCGTCCGCAGCAATCGGAGATCCGTTCGGATTCGCACAAGCGAAAGAGAAATCCTCTTCGTTTTCCTCCTCTTCTCTGTTTTTCGCTACGTTGTCACGATCAGGATCAGTCACCTTTAACTTTTCCTCGAACTTCTCCGATATGTCACCGGCGATTTCCGGTTCTTCTCTTCTGGAAACCGGCACCTGCATTTTCTTCGAGAAGAGACGATGCCGTTTTTCGAACTCCCCCACTGGTGGCTCTGGTGTGTTGGTTTTCAAGAAAAACAAAAGCTGGTTTTCAAGATAAACAAAAGCAACCGATATTTTTCAACTTACAAACTAAAACTGAGTTTTATTAAGCTGGCGGCGTTTTATATGGAGTAACAAATCTGTGACAAAGCGCGTTACGGGCCGAAATCTTAGTAACACATTTTATATGGACCTTTCAATTCTGAGGTGCTTGAACGACAAGGTACACGTGTTTATACATGGGAGACAAGCCCTGTACGTTGAACACGTGCACATGTGGAGGTTTATTCTAGAGGGTCTAGTTCTTCGTTTTGGTGGGGTTGACTTGTTTTTTTAAAAGTGCCAAGTCAATTCTGATTATCCACTTGTTCATTAATTTGTATTGATTTTGTTTAGTTTATGGGAATTGATTGATGCCACTGTTTAATGTCCGATGCATCATGAGTGATGTAATGCCTGCTTTGGGCCGCAAGGAATTGAAGATTTGAAGTCAATTTGATGATTTCATCAAGATACCAACTGTGTGCTACAAGTATGACTTGGAATGTCATTTTTGCATGAGAGAGTTTAAAATATATTTTAGAGAAATGTTTGGTAGTTTTTTTTACTTTCCTAATAATACTCTAAATTACTATTCTAATAGAGGGGCACCCTTGATAAATAGTTATATTCTATAACTAATTATTTGTTAAAGCAATCTTATATCCTCGAATATGTCAAAAATAAAAAAAAAAATGATAAAAAGTTGTCATCTCTCTATTAAGTTACTAGAAGAAGCCCACCGACTCCAGTTTATAGTGATAGAATTTTTATTTGTTGGTAGAATCATTATTTGTATTTTACAGTATATCACTCTGAATTTTATATCTTTATATTTGTTTTCATTCAAGTATGACAATATAAACGTAAGAAAACAATAAATAAACATGGGATTGTATAAAATAAATAGCGGTAGATAGCCAGCCAATAATTTTGGTCTTTTCATTAAATGGAGTAATTGTGATTGTTGGCAAAGGATATGCTTGTATAATAATTATGATAGTGAGTTTGGTAGCGGTTGTGTATTTATAAAACTACCTAATTAATTTGCTCATATTATGGTCGGACTCATTGCTCCTTTCTCACTCTTAGCTCTTCATATTTTTTCATTGCGGTAGTTGTGCTGCAATTATGTTAAAATATAATGCTTTACTGGCATTGGCCTCATACGTGTACGTCGGAGGAAATGGAGGCGGCGTTGTGGGCACGATGGCAATAAATCTGGATATTAATAAATAAATAAAGGTTCATTTTATGAATCCGTGTTAAGTTATAACAAAATAATAATTATAAATATTTAATTTTTATATTCATCTTTTCAAAAATATATATATATTCGTAAAATAAAGTATACAATTGACATTCAGTTGTGCTACAATGTAACCCAGTTCAGTATGTTATTGGACAATTAAATTCTACTGAATTTTATTTCAATTAATTGATAACTAACAAGTAATCACCAAGCACTTAACACTAATTAAATAATAATAAGCGATTGACTGGGTCAACAGCCGTAATGGGGGAGATCTGCAATGGAAATTTCAATGTAAGGTCGTTGACAAATCCAATGTGCGTGCATGGAAATTTTAAAAAAGAACTGGTGTTGGGTTGGTAGAAAGCAGCGAACGGACGTGCCAGAAATTCAGCCCAAGCTTCGTGTTTTTTGGACTGGAATTGGTGTAAGTTAGCGCCGATGGAGAATCCTATGATGGTCAGAGTTAGGGGTGTTGACCTAACCTATTGATGCAAATTGCCATTGTAACGAACTTGTATGATTTCAGTTTCAACTTGCCTTCAAAACAATGCTTCTCTTTTGATGTGATTTTTTTTTTTTTTTATTTAAAAAAAAAACCTATGGGGACAAATAAAAGAAGAGATAAGACCATGGCTGCTTAAACAATATTTCAACCATAAGTACGAAGTGAAAAGCATTCTTTTAATTTTGCATATTAAGCTAATAAGTTTTTGAAATCATTTCATTTCTATTTACTTAAGTCCTAAGAAATTTATTAATTTAATTGGTATCAATTTTAAGAAGTAGATAAATGTTACGTATGATTTAAGCTGTTTATTTGAGTATAATGAACTTTTAATTAGTTGTATAAATTTATTAAAGATTGAAATTCATCAAAAGAAAAAAATGTCAACTTGTCACCAATTTAACATTTTCATTAATGTTTAATGTAGAGTTTTTTTAGGTGTGAATTATTTTCATTCAAACCAAAACTAACTATATGCTTCCATTTTAACTTGATTTAGAAGATTAGATGATTATCTTATTTGATAGAATTTGGTGACTTAAATATGCAATATTTACTGCACCTTAGGGATCTCATCATTCTCGATTGGATTATGGAGTATAATTTCTCTTCTCTACTAATAATACATAAATAATGAATTAATGATTTATTTTAAAGTGATCGATGCTTAGCCGTCAACAACTCAACATTACGTGGCATTGAAATATTAGTGATAGGCTTACATGCACAACAGTGACATAAGGTGTATGGTGCACCATTACGGACGTTATTTTCCAATTGGCATCCGTCGCTGTTGCTGTAAGGTATGTAATTACCCCAGCTAGCTCCAGAACATAGTATTTTAGTTCGATTTGCCACAATGGTATCTCGTAGAATCCGAACATTAAACAAGCAACTTAGTGGATATTTGTTTGTTTGTTTTTTATTTTCTTATTTTTTCTTTTGGGCTTGTGGCCCAGTAAAATTCAAGAGTTCAAACTGCTTTTTTGGGTTTTGGATTGGACCGGCTGGAATGCGTTTGCACATTTTTTAATAAAATTTTTGTACTTGATTCTAAACCTCGATCTTCACTTTAAATAAAGTTTTTATGGCTATAAGTGAAAATATTTTTTTTAAAAAAAAATTGTCATGAACCAGAGAGAGACACACCATAAGATAAATTGGAAAAAATGTATTTAAAAAAAAAAAGGATAGTATTAATTTCTGCTCTTAAGATAAAAGTTAAGATCACAAATAACTATTGAATGATTAAAAGAAAAGTAGAATGAAAATAAAATAATATAGTCATTTAATGATTAATTAAGACTTTATTTCAATTTCCTAAATGTTAACTTATGCCCCAACCCAAAATGAAATAGAGAAAAGAAGAGAACCCTTTTAAGTAGAGTTGGGCATCTGCAACCTAACTTGACAGACTCGACCCAACTTGACTATTTTTGGTTGAGTTGGATCATGTTAAATCTTAAAAAGGACTGTGACTGATTGAATTAAAAAAATTCTAACTCAGCCTACAAATATTTATTTCTAGTTTTAAATCTAAGATTTTCTCATTCTTTTAGAATAATACCAACAAAGGATGATGATCAAGTACAGTTACATGTGTTCTTAGTGTTTTTTTTTTGGTCTTCATGGTTCATGAATTAACCTTTTATTTGTAATGTTTAATAGGTTAAACTTTTATTTATATTCACTTTATGAATTATCGTTTTTATAAATCGAACCTAATTTGTGATATTTAAATTTATATATGATAATGTAATATCATGAATGTTATTTATAATCATTATGAACATTTTGATATTTTAACTAATGTCCAACTCGATCAACTGAATTTAACCCCAGCTATTACAAGGTTATATTGGATTAGGTTGAAATATTATATTGGATTGAAAAATTTTCAATCTGATTTATATTGTATGAGGAGATTTTCAACCAAATCCAACAAACATTCATCCATACATTCAAGTTTTAATGAAGTTTTGAAGGTGAATTGTGAAGAATTGTTTATATTATTATAGAATAATATTACATTTCTCAAAAATCAATTTAAAATTTTTGTCCAAATAATGTGACATGATGATCAGTAACAACCCCATTGATATGTTGATGATGTGGTTACTACAAATAAGCTTGCCACATCACATAATCAATAAATTTGAATAAAATTTTAGGTAGTGTAACATTATTCATTATTATATGATATAACTTCAATAAATTAATACCGAATAAATTAATAATCTCTTATATGTAATAAATTTTATCTGTATTAACTTGAGTTAAAAGTGATAAATTAATAATTTAAATTAAAATTATAAGGAAATATATTTTTTAAATCCCCTTGTAACAATATGCGGTGTTAGTCACTTAATAAATTAATAATTTACCAAATGTACATATAGTATTGATTTAATTATGATACTTCTTGAATTACAGAATTTTTTACTTAGTTAGATTAAGATTAGTACACAATAAAGTTTAAGTTGGTTTAATTAAATGAATAATATGAACTAAAAATGTACTCAAAGTCAAGTTAGACTGGGCCAGACAAAAAATTTAGCCCAGTATATGTCACAAGATGGTTGGTGTTGTTGGTCCCCAACACATCACTCATAGGGCCCTTGTTAAGGACACTTTACAAGTTTTATAAGGACACTCCATTAATTCTTTGATCATTCAAAATCCTTTTTTACACACGCATCATAAATATTTCCTCGGGTTCATCCGTCCGCCAATTATTGTATTACTGAAATACATATAATAATTTTACCGATAAGACTTAAGAGTATAATGAGTTTCTCATCAAGTCAAAAGATGCAGATACAGACAGTGATAGCTGACGGATGGTAGATGAAATTATTCTAACTTCACGCTGATCCACGTTGTACAACAGTACCAAGTAATCGCAAGATTCTACTGTAATGGACCCTTTTATTCTTGTATTTAATTCCTTAAGGCAGTTAAGCATAAAAGGTAAAATTTACAACATGCCCTTTCTCTGAACTACATTGTTGTTCACAGTTTCAAGATTAGAGTCAAAAGAAGTCCATCTACACGCAACTCCATCACTACAGTAAAGTCAGTGGTACTAAGCATGGGCAATTGCCAAGTATTCCTTCTTCTATTTGCCTCCTCTGCTATAGCTGCTGGGTCTATATGTTCTTACTTCTTGTAGCTGCACAGCATCAAGTTTTGAATTAGAAATCAGTTGTCTTATCTATGAGAATACAAACATTATTGCAGCAACTGATCAATTTTACAAGGGTGCCTATCGGTATTGTGCAAGCGGTATTTTATGTTGAGAGATGTATGCAAATTGCAAAGCATTGGTCTGTGTAATAAAGGGCTAACACTCCATATGCTATTAGGTTGTTGTCAATGATTCAAAAATAGAAAAACACTTCTGTTTTCTCTGAGGTTTCTGATTCATTGTTGAGGCATTGCAACACTACAATCCTAAAGTGCCTTTAAACAAATATGAAATAGTTTCTTTAGACCAAAAATAGAAAACCTGTTAGTTGTTGACAAATCTTCTCCAGTAGCAACCATAAAATATTAATGAACGTTGAAAAGCATTTTTGCATCTGTTTTTCTGTTCACCAAGAAAAGTCAAAACAATTGATATGGCAACTATACAGGACGGCTGCAAGATATCTTCATTTGCAAGAAAACACGAGATCACGGCACACCCATATATGTTCTGATTTCAACAAAGAAAGCATAGACAGCCACAACTAAAAACTATTCAAAGACAACTTCCAATCTGAAAATTAAGACATCCTTGAGAGAGAATTTATTGCCATAACACCAAACAATATGTCAAGGAAGATATTCAACAGTTCATACCTAGTGACCATGAAGTTTGAGTATAGCACTAAACAGCTTGCGCCCAGACACTTGCACCACTTTCTGTGTAAATTCTCTCCATGCAATCCTATTACACTATCAATCAAACATATTGCATTGATTATTAGTCTTGAAACTGAAGGTTAAAATGGTGGTACAGTGGATCATAAAAAGAAATTAAACAAGATATCAAAAACAATTATGATGCAAGTATAACTTACTTGAAAATCATGAAACAACACGGCAATGACATTCATCTGAGAAGGATTCAGAAACATTGAAAGGATTCTGATTATTATCGAAACCCTTAACCGTGTTGAGCTTGGTTGTACTGTGGGAGCACCTGAACATTTGAACATCCAAACCAAATAATAACCAGATATATATGAACAGAGAAACTCCATACATGATATGTATACAATACAAAACCAAAAGATGGAGTTCATGGAAGTTGAAAAATTGGTTTCACCTTCAAAGCAGGGGAACCTGAAACTGAGAATGTGACTAAGAAGTATGTGGGAATTCATAGAACAACTCCACACAATGTATCTTCTCGGCGCTGCAAGATTGTCCACACCAGAATCAAATTCCCTAGAACTTGGATGAAATTGCCTGGAACCAGCAGGAACCACTTCCATCTTCCCCAATATAACGCGACAGAACAATACATGCCTCAACCCATTTTCATCCACCTCTGAAGATAACACACTGTAAAAAAAAAAAAAAAATGTAAAATAAAACAAATAACTGCTAATTAGAAAAAATAAAATATAAAAATTCTTCAGTTTTATTTTCCTTTTGCTTGCTCTTCAAGAAATCCAACAAAGGTCAACAATGACTTACAAAAATTCAAACAGCAACAAAAAATCTATCATACATTCTAGAAAGAACTACCTACCTGTCAATAGAAAACTTAGCATTGGACAAATGAATGCCGTGGCCATACGTTTCACCGTCTCCAGCGAGCTTACCAAGCCGAGTGAACCCATGACACAGAATCTCGGGAATTTCGTCCCTGGCAGTACCATACCAGGAGAGCCTGACATTAGCGTCGCCTCCGTGTTTGTTGGCCATGGCATTCTTGAATATCTTGAAAGAATCCAGGCGAGCTTTTCCTGTCAAACTACAATTCAAGTTCTTGTGTATAGCTACAACACATGTTTCGTCTGCTAAAGATCCCATGCCCAAAAGGAAGCATTTCTTCATTACGCTATGCTCGTTGTTCTCTTCGTTGATCTTCACCATCCCATTGTCCGTGAAAAACCGAAAACGGTTCAAACCGGAGTCACACTCGTGAGCGGCAGAACCGGCGTCCGGGATTTCGTCATAGTCAATGCTGATTGAGATCTGTTCTTCATTGTTAACTCGCTCCATCTGTTACGTTCAATATGAAAACAACAAACAAAGAAAAATAAAAAAAAGATTCGCGTTAAAAGCTAACCTTTTATAGCAAAAAGAAACTTAGCGAAGAAGAAAGTGAAGATATAAAAAAGAAACAGAATCGGTCACATGAAAAGGATTTATTAGAAGAAAGTAACAAAAACCATAAAAAGAAAAACCTATTGATGAAGCTGGTAGGTGTGAATAGTGACTTGTGAGTGAAATTGCTTAGAGAAGGAATCCAGGGACCATAGAAGCTGTTATACGTATGTATATGTATATATAGATGTAGATGTGTGTCAATTGTGATTTATGACGGTTGATGTGAGGCTTATTCGTATATATGAAATTAGAATGATATCATGATATGGCATTTGTTAAGCTAAGATGCAATTGTTTCTGAAAACGGTTTTACTATATTCTGTAACCCTTTTTAGGAAGGTTTTGTGGAGGTTTTAAGGTGGGAGGCGGAGTTTTCGTGCCGCAGTTAAACAACAAAGTTGGCAGGTGGTCAAACCGTCAAACTTTTCTTCGTCATGTCATCATGTGGATCTTGATTTGCAAATATGAACTTACTAGCATACGCTCGGTTGTTTGCGGAAAAGCAATGGAAACTGACCTCTTGATCTGAGTGATCTGTTATCAGACGGACAGATGGAATTTGACATTTTGTTGAAGATGTTTGTTTTGGATATTATCTTAGCGATTACTTTCGAAACAAGTTATAGGTAGACGCTAGGCATGCAAGGACATGAACCACGGATCAATTTATTTTATATGGATTAAATTTATAATCTAAATTCATCCGTACATCATCCATAATTAATATATATTTTTTAAAGCTTAATCAATGTGGTCTGTCAAGAACATGAAGTTACATAAAAATATCTTATTTTAATCACGCCTTAGATTTCGATTGATACTCTTGATGTCTTCTTGGTATATTTTATTCTTGAATATTGTTTGTTGAACTTGACAAGTAAATAGGGGACAAATTAAAATTTTTATTCACTTTAAGATTCAAATAACCTATTCTTTATTGGAGGAAGAAATCTAATTTAATAAACATTACAAATTATAACTATACTAGACATCTTTAGCTTTGGTGGTTGTATATTTTTTTCATTCATCTAATGGTAGGGTTCAAATCTCAATTTATATGGTTATGCAACTTCTTATTCATTTTAGTAAAAATCTGATTGAAACTAAAGCTAAAATTATGAATTGATTTTTTTTAGCACCATTAATCTACGTGCAAACTATTTATTGGTTAGCACAGAAGGAAATACTTCGCGAGCAAACCATTTGTTGGGTTGGGTTCCCTCTTATGTAGAGGTCCAACAAGTCTCAATAGATTAAATTGAGCCCATTTGGAATTCCTAATGGATTTAGGAATCATAACCCTAGTTAAATCTTATTTCCTTGATCAATATAAATAAGAAAAAAGAGGCTTTGGTGGCTGGTGAGAGTTTAGGGTTTTTGGTGGCAGAAAACAACACAAAATCAAGTGTGAAGAGAGAAAATCGTGTGGAAGAGAGGAAGAAAGAAAAGAGTGAATTTTCTACACAGAAATTCACCCGTGCAGTTTCGGAGTTGTTGCGATATTTTTTTCGTTAACCGTTGGATCGTGCTGAAATTTGGATAACACATTTATCTCTTCTGGATCTTGATTCTGAACGGTGGAGATCGGAAACGGAGTTGTCATTTGTGAGATATACAGCCCGTAACAGAGCTATCACGTTTTGCGGTCATTGTCAGTGCAGCAGTTTTGTAAGACCGATATCTCTTTCGTTCACCGTTGGATCGAGCTCAAATTTGGACAGTATACTCAGCACCCGTGATTCTAAATTCTGGACGGTGAAGATCGGATTTCGAGATCCCAGTAGAGAGCGATACAGTTCAAAACGTTCTGCTGAGTTTGTGATTTTTCTCTTCACTTGTTATTTAAACTTGAATTTGTGTTATTAGGGAACCTTGATAATTGTTGCTCGGTTTTGGTTCCTATTTAATGTTAAAACAGTTTGTTACTCTCACATTTGATTATTAGTGGAGATTTTTGGGTGGACTACGGTCCCGTGGTTTTTACTCCTCGCATTGGGGAGGTTTTCCACGTAAAAATTGGCTTGTGTTATTGATGCATGTGGTTGTGATTTAATTGCTTATTATTTGATCGTTGGTGGTATTTCTATTGTGGTGAATTTATGCATTACTTAGTGGTTTTCCATAAGATTCATTCAGGGGGAGAAAAAGTTCCGCTGTGGAATTTGCTTATATTTGGTTTTTCTCCCATCACCATTAGCATTAAAAAAAAACTCAATTTACAATTTCGATGCTCGTTTCAAAATTCGGACTTTCTTTAAAAGCAAAAGCTCTTCATCTTAATGGTAGAGGTTTTGAAATTACCTATTTGTTGTAGACTACCCAATTTTTATAATTGTAGATTAACCAATATTATGGCACTAACTTTAGTGTTGTAATAGAATGAACATGACATAACATACAATTCATATAATGCAACATGATCAACACAAAAAATAAAAATGAACACAAGAATATTTTTAATGTGGTTCGGTTTTACTATACGTCTATAAGGTCACACTTAGAGATATCAACTTATTAATGAACTTTATCAAAGTACAACCTAATATTATCCAATTCAATCAAATTCAAGACTTCCTTTTAGTGTTGACACAATATGAGTACTCGTCCACCTAATAAGTTACATGAAAATCCCTCTGCTTTCAATGGCTAATAGCTATTTGAACTCCTTACAACAGCCGTAAATTTGCTTTCTCCCAAAAACGAATTTGTTCTTCCTCCCGAATAAAACTTGTTGCTTGAACTTTTTTCAAGACTTTATAAATCGCCCCTTCTCGAGAACGAAAATGTTTTTTCTTTCGAAGAACTTACGCTTTTTGAAATCCCTTCAAAAACTGTAAACTAGTCTTCTCCGAAAAACCTAATGTAATGCAAGCCTTATATACTGATATGTCACCCATAATCAAATTAGATAATAATCCCAAGAAAGATTACAATAGATTTATAAACAAAAAAAAAAAAAAAATTGACTTGTTGATTATATGTTAATTAAGAATCAAAGTTACAAAGAACTTTAACCCAATTATTAAAATTTAATTAAAAACCAAAATTATCAAAGAAGATATTTATACCACTCTATAAGAACAAGATCAGAAGGTGGAAGATAAATCATATTTGATCGCTATAAGAATTAACTTGATAAGATCACATATTCATAAGATTACGTATGAGATACTGATACCACTCCAAGAACAAGATGAGAATGTGGAAGATAAGTCATGTTTGATCACCATAAGAATTAACTTGATAAGATCACATATTCATGAAAAACAAAAGAGAAACAAAATCCTCATTATATAATCAATAGTTAACTGTCTTATCATGGATATATTTTTTTAGGGTTACAAGGCTTTTTATAGACAAATAAACAAAACTTTAACATGAAACATTAGCTCCCTAACAATTGGGCTTAAATAAATGTACTCACTTGAACTTAAATTAAATTAAATATCTCAGCCCAAATAATATTAATTAAAATATAACATAAAATTAAATAAACTAAAATTGATTAAAGCTCAATTGCTTCAATAAGTCTCCAATAAAGTCCAATTGCTTCAATGAGTCCCCATTAAAACCCAATTGCCTTAAAAAATCAGTCCAATTGTCTTTAATTGTCTCGTTGTCTAGTTGTCTCATTGTTTTCCATGACTGTTATTTTGGTTTCCATCATAATGACTTGTCATTCCATCAAACCTCTAAATGACAAACTAGATCTAGTAAACTCACACTTTCTAAGTCTCACATGCAACTCAAAGAACAAACTCTCTAAGGTTTATACAAGCACTCTCTTTATATTTCACACTTTAAGTTTTGATTGCTTATCTTTCTGCATTGTAAAGTATGTATTTATAGTTGATATATGCAACTAATAACCAGTAAAGGAAACACAAAAAATCAGTTCATTAGAGATAAAATACAGTAGATAAAATCTGCTAAAAATCATAAATAAATCTAAAATAAAATCAACTAAAAAATAATAAGTCAACTCCTATTTTTTAGGATTGGTCAATTCACTTAAATTCCAAGTTTCTTACCTAATCGAATCTGGTTCATAATTAGAGATAAAAATCAGCAGATAATATCTCTAAAATCAGAAATAAAACTAGCTAAAAAATAGTGAGTCAACTCTTAACATTGACCAAACGTCTTCAACTCTAATTATGAACCAGTTTTGGCTCCACCGAAATTTGGTCTATAAGAAGTCTTGATTCATTTTACACCTACGTACATTAGTTGACCAAAAAATATTTCCAAATAAACAAAAATATTTTTCCAGATTTGTTACTCAAGAATAAGTTAAATAATCAATGTATTTCTTTATAAAAAATTATCATCATTAATCCCGAAGAATAAGGAAAATTAATACTTTATTTTTGGCAAACTCTTTGTAAATTAAGCACAACAATATTTCAACAAATCAGACAAATTTCATTAAATACCAAATTGAATCAATCATGAAAAGATATGTAATCCTCTATTGAGTACAGTCAGCAAAATTATTGTAACATCATTATTGATGTTCCAACATTGATTTAAATGTTATAACACAGACAATAAGATATAATACTTAAGAACTTGCAATCTATAAACTTTATTGAACATACTTGCTTTCTTAGTGCCATAAAATGTCAATATCAGTACACTCCATACCTGTGCACTAACAGGATCAATTTCTGGTACGCATTTTAAAAGTATGTGTGAAGAGTTTTCTTCTACTAACGATTACCGAAACAACCTTTAATTTAATTCAACTTGAATACTACAAATTAACTTGTGAGATTATTTAGATAAGGTTTTGCACAATGTATTATAATTCATTTTATATATTTGACATTATGAAGCATAATGGCATTGGATAGTTCTCTTCTTTCTTGTCTCTTTCTTTTCTTTTCTTTTTCTTTTTTTTTTTAGGAGGAAATTTGAACTTGAAAAATTAAGGTTTCGCCGAGAGATCTGATTATCACCCAATCTATACCTATAGTCACAACATTGGATTGTTCTCTTAATTTGTAATTAATGTCGAAATAAATATTAAAGGACGATATCCCAAGGATTCACTAATATTGGTAGTTTTAAATTTGTATTACAATAATAATAATAATAACAGCATGCCATATTTGATGCTATTTTTATATATTTGATGCATGTTAATTTATAAACTTTAATGAGATCGTGGCTCAGTCGGCACATACATAATTGACGAATACCATAATTTTGTTGGGATTCTGTAATTAATTTAAACAATTTAAGTTTTTTGAAATAATTTTCAACTCTATAAAATAAAAAATAAAAAAATCATTTTAAAATTAGCACAATGATCAAATATTTTCTTTTATTGAAATCCCAATAATATAAAAATTAAAAAAGTTCTGAATCGTTTATAGATTTTTAGGAAATTATCTGAGAATAAATGACTAAAATATGTCTCTGATTTTCAAAAATTTATTTGAAAGCTATATTTTAAAAGACTTGATCAAACATCAAAATCTTAAATGACTAGAATATTTTGGTTGAAAAAGAAAAAAAAAAAAAAAAAAACTGAAGACAAAATAGCAAGGACAGCTCACAGCGAGGCTTTAACAGAGAATATATCAACGTGGCAAAACCGAAGCGGGTTATGGGCTTTGCCCGAAAAGAGAGACACTGCCTATGTTGCGCGGTAACCCGAATTTTGAGGAGAGGGACACGAACAAAAAAGAAGCGCGGTAGTTAATTAACGGAAATCGTGCGTACAAGTATTAGCATGACGATGATAGAGAGAGATGACAACAACCAAACATATAAACCTCAAGACGCTAAGATTTTTGAGAAATTTTAGGGCTGTTATTGTTATCTACTACCATGTCTCCTCTCCATTCGCGTCGTGGTTCCAAGTAACTCTTTCCTTGCAGTTTTGTCTGAAATTGGGTCACCATCATTTTTTGCCTTCTCAGCTAGCCTACCTCCCTCTGATTTTGTCTCTCAATAAGGTTTTGTTAATTTCTCTCTTTCTTTTTTCTTTTCTTTTTTGATTCGATGTGATTGTGTTACATTGTCATTTTTGATCAATTGATGTATGGTTAATTTGTTACTCTGTTTCATTTTCTAGTGATAGGATTTTTTTTTTTGGTTTGGTTATATAAAATATTGTTAACAGTGGGAGAAATTGAATTTTTCCGAAGAAATAAAAGAAGTAAAGGAATTTAGAGTGGTTTGAAGGGAAAATAAGTAAAGAAAACAGGAGGCAAAGAATTAAAGTAGAGAGAAAGAGGAAGGGGATTGTAATTAGAGAAGAAGAAAAATGTCAGACTCGGCGTCACCGCCGAGTCCCGCATCAAACTCAACAACGTGGTCGGTGACAAATTCGACTACGTTGCCTGGGCTGTCAGAGTCCAAAGCTCCTGCACCATTTGGTGATAACAAAAGTAATGCATCAGAAGCACCCCCACCAAGCTCAACCCCTTCATCACCACCACCGTCAAGCCCCCCTCCATCAGCACCACCTCCTGACAAAGAACCACCACCAGCATCACCACCACCATCATCACCCCCACCATCTTCACCACCTCCATCATCACCCTCACCTAGCTCCCCTCCTCCAGCTTCTTCCAACAATTCCCCACCACATTCATCTGATAATAACAATAATAACAATGGTAACAACAACAATCAACCATCCCAATCTCCTAGTCCTCCTCCTCCGCCTGACAAATCAGGTTCACCACCCTCAGATGGTGGTGGTAGCAAAGCAAGCCCCCCCACATGGTCTCCACCACCACCTGCTGGCACACCACAAACTGGTGCCGCTTCTCCGCCCCCACCAACTGGTGTTGGCGGTCAATCACCACCTGTTAATGCAACATCAAATGTACTTACCCGTCCAACAGCTTCTGCAGAGTCCTCTCCTAAATCTTCATCTAGTGGAAACACCACTAGCACAACTCCAACCAAGTCAACCTCATCATCATCTTCGTCATCATCTAGTACAGCTCAACACGCGACTATCGTTGGTGCAGCTGCAGCAGGTGCTTTAGTCATTGCATTTATTGCAATATTTTTTGTGGTGAGGGGGAGAAGAAAGAAAAGAGATGCCTACTCTTCACATTACATGCCTCCTATAAACAACTATTCCGGGAATTCAGGTACCATCCGTGCCTATTTTGAGGTTCTAATCGGTTAGCATCATATGTTTTATTTTATATATTTTTTTCCTCTGATCTTCAATGTGTAGGTGGATATTACTATAGTCATAGTGGTCAAATGGGACAATCTGGTCCAGTGGATCCCTTCTACGGTTCAGGGCAGCCATCTACAATGGGAAACAGCTATGGGAGTCAAAGATATGGAGGACAAGAATCTGGCATTAGCAGTTCTAAAATCCATTTTAGCTATGAAGATTTGATGGAAATAACCAGTGGATTTGCTCGTGAGAACGTTATTGGTGAGGGAGGATTCGGATGTGTTTATAAGGGGAAGATGTCGGATGGGAAACTAGTGGCCATCAAGCAGCTCAAGGCAGGTAGTGGACAAGGGGAGCGAGAGTTCAGGGCTGAAGTTGAGATTATCAGTCGTGTTCATCATCGACATTTGGTGTCTTTGGTGGGTTATTGCATTTCCGAGCAACAAAGATTGCTCATATATGAATTTGTTCCAAATAACACTCTAGAGCATCACTTGCATGGTAAGGCAACTTCCTTTTCCTTTCTTTTTTCTTTCAAAATTTAGGGTCTCCTTGTAATATGTCACTTATAGATGTATGTTATCAACTAAAGGATTGCCGGTGCTGGATTGGTCCAAAAGAGTCAAAATTGCTATAGGGTCTGCAAAGGGTTTGGCATATTTACATGAAGATTGTACGTATCTCTTCTTCTTGTTTTTTCATATAATATGGTGCTGTGCTGTGACTAATTGAAGAATTGTCCCTTTCTTTCACTTTATTCTACATTTTATAGTAACATAATCTTTGAATATGGCCTACAATTTTAACCATGCTTTTTAACTTACTCAAGGATATTATATACAAGTTTTGTATATGTTTTGTCAACCACTGATTAAATCAAACACAGAAAATTTGAAAATAAATTAAACTGATACCTAGGCTTATTTGGTAATCAGTACATCAAGTAGTAAGAAATCAATTATTTTTCTTCCCATACTTGGCTGTGTTTAACACTCATAGCAGTGGACTCGTGGATGAATTATGGTTCATCAGTGGCGATAATTGTTCAAAGATAAAACAAAAAAGATTGAATTTCTTTTTGTTTTATATATATGAAGTAATGCTTGAAAATTTCAAGTTCTGGTTGACTATAGTTATATATCTGAATCACCAAATTTATTTTCTTCTTGTCATTTGATTTATTTGTAGGTCATCCAAAAATTATTCATAGGGACATCAAATCGGCAAACATTCTGTTGGATGAATCCTTTGAAGCACGGGTTGGTGCTTGCTGATTTCGAATTCAAAATCTGGTCGCTTTAAGTGCCGCTCAAGATGCCTTCTTTTTACCTTTTCTGTTTGTGAATTGTGTGATTATAATAAGTGAATTGCTTCGAATATAGGTTGCAGACTTTGGACTTGCCAGGCTAAACGACACTACTCAGACTCATGTATCAACCAGAGTCATGGGGACATTCGGGTAGGTTTGAAATGTCTACAAAATTGGAGCTCCATTGCAGACTTCTCCTCTGTCTTGAGGGTCCTCAAAAGTTATTAGAATTCCTATAGATGCCTATGGAGGATACACTTAATAGCAATGTGGAATGGACTTGATTGGACCTTCGACCTTTCAAGTGTCCCAAGAAGTTTTCAAATCCAAAGAAGCTAATTAGATCATGTAATTGTGGTCGGTCTTTCAATTTAATACCTTCTCTGCGAAGGGAAAAAGGAAGTTGTAAACTTCTTAGAGATTGTGACCTACAGCCGTATGTTCATATTAACAGCTTCAAATATTCAAAACCAATAATCACTTTATCAATGTTAAATTCGCTTTCAGGTACTTGGCACCGGAGTATGCATCCAGTGGAAAGTTGACTGATCGGTCGGATGTATTCTCATTCGGGGTTGTGCTGCTAGAGCTTATAACTGGACGCAAACCAGTTGATGCAAGTCAGCCTTTGGGAGATGAGAGTTTGGTTGAATGGGTATGAATTAAGATTGTTATCCTTGCTTCTTTCCTCAGCTCAAAATATTCTCCACTGCATTGCAATTATATCTGCTCCTCTATTTGTTCTTCACGAACAATGTATTCTCTGTGATTTTGGCAGGCTCGTCCACTCCTTGTTCAGGCCCTTGAAACCGGTGATGTTAGTGCATTAGTTGACTCAAGGCTTGAAAACCGATATGTGGAGAACGAAATGTTTAGAATGATTGAGGCAGCTGCTGCCTGTGTTCGCCATTCTGCTCCAAAGAGGCCTCGCATGGTTAAGGTGATATCGATAATCAAGTTTTTTTTTTTTGCATACATAAGAGTCCATGGCTCTATAGAGTTGTTGATCTTGAGAGTTGAATACTGAACTTTGCCTTGTTTATCCTCTTATAGGTGGTGAGAGCATTGGACTGTGAAGGAGATATATCTGATCTTAGCAATGGAGTGAAATATGGTCAGAGCACCATTTATGATTCCGGTCAATACAATCAAGACATTATGAAATTTAGGAGGATGGCACTTGGCATGGACGACAGCTCTGAATTCAGTGGAGATTACACTTCCAGGGAAATGTCACAAGGGCCTCCATCCGGTAGACAATCTCGACAAGTTTCAAAGGATTTCACCAGCGGTGATTCAGAAACGCTAGCCATCAACCAAAGCCGCTTTAAAAGCCAGTATTAGCCAAAAGAGATTCCAGGACGTGTCCAATCAAGATTCTTCTTCACATTATCCTACGTTTGCAGTACTGAGCAAATTTCAAATCTGACTGAGGTCCATTGCTTAACTTGATCCAAATTAATTAGAGCACCTCAAAAATAAAAATATTATTTTTATGTTAAACTAGTGGATGCATTCTTTAGTTCCCTCAGTGATTTAGCAGAACATGGGGAAGCTTGCTTGTAAAATGTGAACTCTACTCCTGTTCCTTTTTTTTTTTTTTTTGGGTGATTAAATCTGTCGAAGCTAAGATAGAAAATCACTCAGTTTTGCGTGCAAAACTATGAGAAATTTCTGATCATGGTGTAAAGTTTAAACTAACAGAAAAATGAGCCTATATCTATTATCTCAATCAACTTGCTTTCTTTACTCTTTTTAGACCTTTTATTTATGTCTTTTGAGCGCTGACACTTGATGGTTTAAATAACTATCAAGACCTATCGCGATGAATTATTGATAGCACAGTCCGGAAGAGTATTCTCACAACCGGAGAGAGGGCAACTCCTACTAAAAGGAGACTTATAACTCATACCTTGTGTTTTAAAGGACAAAGGTAAGATTCGAACCCTTAATTTTTTATAGTAAAATAAGTACTCAATCACTCTTACTAAAGAGTGATATGTTTTTTAGATATTTTCTTATTTGAAGAGTTTTAACTTTATTTGTACTTCAAGAATCGATAATTATAGGTCAATGGCACTTGAGCTGGCTATTCATGTATGTAGCAATTAAAATTCTTTCTTCACACAATTAGGACATTGATAATTGCTTTTTACACATATAAAATAAAAGCCAGATGCTGATGAAACTACACCCTTTAAGAAACCCACAAAAAAGGGAATATAACGCCAAGTTGATCAATAGTCAGTAATTTTCATGTTTCGACAATGAAAAGTCAAATTTTATGCAAACATTATAGGGGCGCCTTCAACAATTTGAGTTGATCCCTTTTAGTTATCTGAGATCTGAATACTCTCTCTCAGCTTCTTTGTTTCTGTCGAATTAATCTGCTATCTGATTTTGTCTACCCTGTTAGCGCCATCAATGAATCTCTCAGTTTCTTCAATTGAATGTCCTCCTTATGTGACTAACAAGAAACCGAAAAAAAAAAAATAAATTAGATATTTGATCCAATGAACTACTTTTTGTATAAAGAAGAGGGTGCTGGCAACCTAGTACTTAAAAAATTCTGTACGGATTGAAATTTATTGGTTCAGGGTCTCATTGACATTGACTATTTTTTATAGTTACAAAAAGAGCAAGCACATTAATAGTAATACCCCCTACATCTATTAGGATCCATTGCTACCAATTTTACCTCAACCTTGAGAATGTTCAGGACCTTGCCATCAAATGTGGTAATATTGGCATCAACAACTTGCACCCCTAAAGAATTTAGAGACTCCATCAACCTAGAAAACCCACCTCGCTTTTGCTCACTTAAGAACTTAATCAAGAAATCACCTTTGCCAATCTGGTTCACTTCTAAAAGCACCTAGAAAAATGTTCAATGCAAATTAATCAAAAGTTAGTGTTTCAAAATGTATCTTTCATGGTCCTAAAGTAAATAATGTAACATCAGAACCAGCAAAATTAGAGCTTCTGCTAGTGAATCTTTGTACCTCTGTCTTTCTTTCTGCAGTGTGTCCGGACCTTTTATTGTGCTCAGCAGGAGGCAAGTATGTTTTGCCTTCATATAACCCATCTAAATTTGAAGACTTCAATCGTGCTTTCTCTTTAGATTCATCTTCTTCAATTTCCTTGAGCTCATCTTTAAGATTCTTCAACTCCTGATGCAACTCCCCTATATATTCAATTGCATCCCCAATAATGGCAGCTCTATCCATCTACAAAAATTCATTAACAACAACATATAGATTAAAAAATTACAATAGAGAAATCAGATTCCTATCATAGTATCTGAAATATATATCGTGTTAACCTTGCTTATCTTGGGGACTAGTGCCCGTAAAGTGAAGAGCCCGTCTTTGATCCTGTTCCTCCTATTCCTTTCCGTGATAAGATTCTTTGCTTGGTAGTTTTCTCTGCCTGGCTTCTGAATAGCTTTCTTACTGCTTGTCACAGCCTCATTGTGACAACCCAAAACCAACTCTGTTTGTTCCTTCAACATGTGGTTGTCGTCATCCTTCGTTTGTTCACAGCCAGCAGATTGAATAATGGATTGCATTGGAGGCTCAATTTGAGCAACGTAGCTATAGTTTGACTCGAATGATGGATGTTCACTTGAAGGATTGGAACCAATGGAGGATCCTTCATAGCTAAGATGCGTGTTAAATTGGGTTACTGGGTCAAGAATTTGCATATTAGGCATCAGAGACAAAAGCTGAATTGGAGGGGGACAATTCTGTAAGTCATCTACAACCGAAAGATCAAGACTTTGTTCATTAAGGCTTGCAATGGCATAGCTTGGTGCAGTCATGATTGGTTGAGTAGAGGCATTACATTGAGCTACAACAAAGTCTATGATATTCTGATCTTTTGGCATCTAAAGAAAAAAAGATAAAAAGAAAATTTACTTTGTCATCAAGTGAAGAATAAAATCTCAATCGCATAGTTGAAATGCTTACATGCTTACAAGCAAAGAGCTCGATAAGACCTCCGAAAACTGGGATAAGCACTCGGGTTCCATTTGATTCCTGATTCATCAAAGTTAAGACGCATTTTGAATTAAATCAAAAGAATTTCATTGTGAAAAAAGAGGAAGATAGCTAGAACACAGTGCTTACATGTGGAAAATTTATGTCCAAGGCATTGTCATGTATAAGCCACCTGGGTTGGTTTGTTATCACCACCTCTCCATGAATTCTGCTTCAACTCACTCACGTGATCAAAAAGTCAAGAAACTGATCGAAGAAATGAGTAAGTGAAAATGAAAGAGAAGCTGTACCCGGAATAAAGAGCCATGAAAAATGGAAAATGTTGAAGAGCCTCGCAAGCCTTGGTCCTTATAGAGTGCTTCAAGTGACCATCCCTGCAAAGAAGAGTAGCCAAATGTTCCTCTTTTAAGCTTTCTTCTATGACCTTGGCATCTCTATAATGCCCGCCACCTCCACTACAACAGCAACCCACCCACTCTATAAACCTACAAAAACAAACAAAATTAAAAAAAAAAAAAAAAAAATAGCGACGCAAAACAAGGTCAAATATACACAACCTTGTAGGATCATCACCCAACTTCCAGACGACACAGTAATCCCAAGCGTCTTTTGCATCAACAAGAGGTCTAAGCCACTCCACTGCTCTCTCCAAACCTCCTCTCATGTCCCCTATTCCTAAAACAATGCAAATTACACTTCACAGTTCACTCTATGTGGGTGGGGAGCTTTCTTCTGGGTATATAATATCAATTACCTTTAGACAAAGATACCTCTCATGTCTCCCTTTTGTTTTAAAATTTGTTTTGCATTAGAAACAAACAGGCAAATGGTGGTACTTGTACAAGACAACAGTAACCAACTTTGTGGTAAGAGAGAGGGAGAGAGAGTGTGTGTATATCATATTAATCAGTAGCAAATCTGCCACAGCGAGGAATCTGATCTGGTAGCTGCAGAGAGAGTGGGGCAGAGAAACAGTTTTTTTTTTTTTTTTGACTGACTACGTACCGTGCGTACCTGAATGATCCTGCAGTGTCCAAAACGGCCATCGAATGGTTCAAAAATGGCTCCATTGATAGCTACCCGTAACTGCTTGCAATCATCAAGTTTGATTGTTTGGGCTAAAAAGAATGTCGATGTTTTCTTACTCTCTATTCATTTGGGGTGAGTGCACGCTCCAGCAATTTGTTTGGGGCATCATGGACTTGATTTTGGTACCCTATCTTCACATTATGATTTATGAATTTAAATGTGTTTTTGGTTTTGTAAAAAAGTATTACCATGGTTACTCAGATTTTATATTCAAGTTTTGGTTTTACTTATAAAAAGTGGTGGGATATAGCTCTGTATTTTGAAAATGGATAGAATAATAGTATATAATATTATTAACTTCAATAATTTTATGTAAAGCCAAATTTTAGACTACTTATCATGTTTTAAGATAATAAAACTTACTTTTATCTCTAAAATCGTTAACTTTTCATTATTGAATGCTGCAAGGACGATCTTATTATAAGATTCTACTTCAAACAATTATACATAATATAAAATAATATATATGATTAGTTGAGAAAGTTTTATATCATTTTTCAAGTGAAAACCTCTTAGTGTCACAGCCCAATCAAATAATTTTTTAAAAAATGAATATTAATAAGACCATGTTAACAATAATCTTTTTAAAAATATTTTTATAGAATGAAAAATTAAGATATTTCCTAAAATACATTTGAAAAATAGATTTAGCATGAAAACAATTTTTTCATTGAGTGTAAGATGCTTTTATGTATTATAATGTAGATAATATTCGCCATGTTTGTTTAAGTAAGTATTGTTAAATGCATATTTAGTCTTAACCAATTGCAAGCTTGGACGTGCAGATCAAATTAAAACGGCGTACAAATTTTGTGTGGTGCTGTATAATCACAGTGGCGCGTGCGGTGAAAATGCATCAAGGGAGGATATCGAGAAAGGGAACATCGCACGGCTTCAGTTTCTTGTACTCTGCTTTTTCAAAATAATACAATGATACCTGCGGGTACAACTTGCTACAAAAGGTCCTTCAAAAAGGAGCAGTGGTTCGCTTTTATTTTTTAACGTATCAAACTTTAATTTTGCGATTTTAATATTAGTTGGTATCAAATCTATTACATGTCTCAAATTTTAATCAATAAATAGAGATTATATGTCAGAATCTTTTAAATCAAACGTAATTTGAGAGATGTTGACGTGGTAAACCAGTCAACCAGATTCTTGAGCCCAATGCCGCACAGATAAGGAGACCTACAACAAACGAACCCAATAATAGTAAAAAAGAAGAGAAGAATGAAGAAGAACACACAATATTTAAAGTGGTTCGACCTTTTTAGAAGTGCCTACGTCCACTGTTTCTGTTATTAATGACAGTCTCTCTCTCTCTAAACGTTTACTCTCTCGGTATTTTGACAGAATGATAGCACTCTCAATTTGTGGATGCTCAACAATAAATGTCCTCCTCTATTTATAGAGGAAATGAGGCTACAAATGGAATAAACAGAGACAAGAGATTAATCTTGTCGTAATTAATACTGCTGGAGAGCATTTAATGTCTCTGACTCTTGTCAGGTCAACTCTGGCTTCACGTGGGCTGACTGCTAACCCATGCCGGTTTGGTGAGATTTTCCGAAATTAAGTTGTCATTAGGTGAAATAACCTTGCTTATCGTGTAAGATACGCCATCTTACTGTCTTGCACTGAAACTGGACGAACTGGGGTGGAAAACGGACTGAAACGTTGTCGTGACGATCTTGACTTCGTGACGGCCTGACGATCTCAACGTCGCAATGACCGGTACGTGACCTCAACGTCGCTACGAAGGCAATTGGTGCATCCGACCTTGTCTTCGCTAATCTTCCCACGGGCTCGATTTCGTCGACTACTGGAGCGATCTCGCGAGCTGATGAATAGTGCTTCATACCTGGTCTTGGTAGCTTGGGCCATTATCTTGATGGGCCTTTGCCAGCCCATTTGAGGAATCCAAAAATACCCATAACAATAGATTTTTATTAATTAAACTAGATAATATTGCATCAAATTCCTTCTTATCATAATTGTACATTTTTCTAAGTATAAATATAAATTTGAAGGAGACAGTCTTAAGGATATCATTTGAACCCACAACTTCAAGGTATGAGTATGATGCATTTGCCATCCAGTTGCCTCAACTTTTGTCTATCAAATTTTATGTTAACTTTTGGATTTTGAATAATTTTCTTATGTGCAATTACAAGTTAATCAACTAGCTATTAATATCATTGTTCAGAAATCTACTAGAACCTCACCAAGATTAAACATTATTTGTGGTTAGAAAATATATTCTCTTAATATCGAGAGAAATTTACTCCTACAATAAGTGAACAATATTTTCCACACATATTGATAAATCCGTATTATGAGACTCAAACCTTGATTAAACATTATTTGTGGTTCAAAAATATATTCTCCTAGTATTGAAAGAAATTTACTCTTACGATGAGTGAATAATATTTCCCACATATATTGATAAATACACATTATGAGACTCAAACCTTGATTTCAAATGTGAATAAGAAGTTCAATATATTCACTAGAGTTATGTGTATATGAGTTTGGATTTTAAATGTACTATTGATTATAGTGAAGTCTATCCTATCGTCACTTATAAGAAACTGCGTTAGTAGAGAAATTAATAGGTTAATAAAAAGTCATACTGGTAAGTGTACTAAAATTAACAACGGTACAAGAAAAGGGTTCTTTCGGTGCACACAAGATTCAAGAACTCCTTATCTATTCTTTCAATATAAAAATAAAGTCTCTCAAAATATACGTACACATTATCTCGTGTGTGTTTATCTTAAAACAAAAATGTATCTTCATTTACCCGTTAGGTAGCACTCTCTCAAATTTTGATAAAATAGATATGTCTTTTAAATTTTAATACAATTAATTCAGAATTAGAGAAAGATATTGTTGTGGGTGAATTTAGGGCTACATGTATGGGCTAGTAAAAACCCAGCAAATTAATCCAGTGGACCGACCCAATTGACAATGTCCCAGCTCGTTAACATCCAATTGGTAAAAACAAGTTCTCAGATCATAGAACATTTAGCTTGCAGACAAACTTTCAGCTTGCAGACATTCAGCTCAAGGCACTTAGCTCGCATAGAGAAATTTATTGTTTGCTGACTTCAGGACGCCCAACTCGTAAAAAATAGTCCTCTCTCAGATCGTTGCTCAGTTACAGTTAGAACTGTTTAATATCTAGCTCCAACTCGCCCAGAACAAAATCTAGCCCGTGATTTAACGTGCAAGTTGAGTTTTTCACAAAAGGGTAACAATGCAATTTAATAAACACTCAACCATCAAATCTAAAGATACGATCAGACCTCTGACTTCGCGGAGTCAAATCCCTAAAATCAAGGATACAGTTTTGGAAAAGTGTAATTAATGTTAAATTATATTTAATTTGCATTGTACACAAACTGTAGTACCTCCCTCTATAAATAGGGGTTGAAAATCACTTGTAAAATGGGACACACATAAATAACATATGGTCACTCTGCCAAATGGAGGAGCGGCAGTTGTGGACGTAAAAACCTTTGTCTTTAGTTCTTCCTCTTTGTCTCTTCTCTTTTTTTTTGCTTTGCTTTTACTTTGATTGCAGTATTGGATTTCAAGAACCCGGGTCGACCAGATTTGAATATCAACAGATACTATTCAAATCGGTAAATTTACAATCTTAATATGATAGTGTTAACCATTTGTTGAAGGGCTCAAGTTACCACCTAAGAATTTATGAGAGAGGTTTGCAGCAAACAAAGACTAAATTTATTTACTTATTTATTTTGACATATTAAGTTACAAATACTTATACAAATAAGATTGTCAAACCCTTTTAATCAGACTACTGAAACGGTCTAAAACTGGAGTGTAACACCCTTACCCCAAATTCCCGTCTGTACGAGGATCGAGGCGTGGGATGTTACTCTTTTTCTTATATTCATACCTTTATTCCGATATATATATATTCGGTCAAGGTACTCAACTTATTCATTTCTTTCCGTTTCATTTCGCTTTCTTTTTCGTTTTCAATATTTACAGTACCAACAAAATGCACACAACATGACTGTGGCCAAAATAAGATATTCCTACAACACAACAATGATGATTACCAAAATGATGAGGGCGGATGTGACTTGAGGGAAACTGCAGCTATTTTTGTCTTTGTCTTTACTTCAAGCCCTATTCAACTACCTGCGCGCGGTAAATCCAACGCGTTAAGTCTTTCGACTTAGTGGGTGTACTCACATAATATTGAAATCATAATTATATTAAAACAATATGCACGATCATAATTTATTTATCAATAAAACACACGGTACCCAATTTCACAAAATAAATCATAATTCTGTGACTTTCCAATACATTTTTATTGCAAGCACAATCACAATCTAATTTTCACAAATGTCATTATCAAATAAAATCACAAGATTTTCTTTATTCAATTTATTTTAGCCCTTCGTAAAGTCTATCACGATACCATGGATCGGTAACGGGTTTACTGGCATCAGCCAGACTAAACGGCAACCCCGGCAACGGCCGCTCGGTGTCTATCCACCAGGTCGCATATCACAATCTGTTTCCGTTTCAGGACCGGGCATTCGGTGCCTCTCACAGTCCGTCATACAACGTCTATAAGCAATCATAACAGTGCAGTACTGCTAAAAATCACCCTATTGGCTAGCCAACTACCAATCCCCACCTACCGGTGATTAGTTTTATTTGGGCCTTTTAAATTTTTCAAAAATACAGAATTTAACAAGACTTTAATCACATAAACATTTTATTTCATATTTAAATCTGTTATTCCAGATTCTTCGGGGTACCACTCGTGATCATTTCAAATGACCATTTCGCCCCTAATCTCATTATCACATCTTAATAAAATTATTATCTCATTTCTCTTATTTTTGGGACGATCCCAAAATAGGATATTCTCAAAATTTTTCATTTCAAATATTAAATCCATCAAACATACCACCAATACGTCACATAATTAACATCTCAAGGCAAACAAAATGACGAAAATACCCCTATAATAATTTATACATCAATTTCGACTATAGGGGATTTTAATTGCGAAAATTGTTTCGAAATCATTTTTCTTCAAATAATTTCATCAAATAACATATAATTAATACCCAAAACAATTTAATATCTCAAACAAACAATTAAATCAACTATCACAATAATAAATATATATTAAAATTCGGAATTAATAAGCAAAATTTTTAAAAAAATATGAGTACACCAACCTTTGGACTTTCTACTAGCCTCTAACAGCTCCCAATTGATCCCTAAAATCTTTAATTGAAATTTCTGGGATCAGAATCACGTATTTCTCTACCTAGGGTTTAAAAAATTAAAGAAAATCATGCTTGAGAGGTGATTAAGCTATTATATAATGTTATTGATACTTCCTAAATATTCTAGCATGCTTCTACATGAATTTTTACACGATTTGAGCTCTCAATGGGATAAAAAAATTAACTTACCCGAATTTCACTTCACTGACAATTTTTCAAGTCTAGATTTAGACACCCAATAGCTTGAATAAGGTTAGATCTAGGTGTTTTGGCTAAGAAATGGGTTAAAAAGGGTTATTAAATTAAAAGAAATAAAGAAAATAGGAAATAAAATAAAAAAAAATCAAAAATTCGCACCAGAGACGCAGCCGGCTGAGGAGAGAAGAAAATGAATAATGCCGGTTACTATGCTTGTCTTTTTATATAATTTTTTTATGTCAAATTATAATTTAGTCCCTCAAAAATTTAAAATACTAAATCGACCCCTAAACTTTTTAAAATTCTCATTTAAACCCCTCGAATAATAAATATTCCTAACTTGATATTTTCTTTCATTTCTTATTCCATCTTAACCCCAAGATCAACTACTTTATTACCTTTATGCCACTCATTGAATTTTTATTTTAATCCCACTTGAAAATAAAATTCAATATATATAAAAAAAAATTTTAAAAATTTTGGGACGTTACATGGAGGCTCTCATTAGCAAGTGGAAGGCTCCCTAGAAAAGGGAGGAGAAGCACCACAAATAAGGGAAAATCAACCCCCATTTTGGTGGCAAGGGGTGTCAAACTCAATATCAAGTATGGTCACGAAGGTACGGCTGTCACTACATCTACACACCCAAAAACAGATTTATTTATTTTTTAATCTTTATATTTTTCTTACATTCATATATTGATTGTTAACGAGCTTAATATATGCCGAGGGCATAGGATATAACTACTAAACTACCCTTATTGGGAAAGAAAACATTATGATTTAACTGCAAGAATTGAGCCCAGTTTTTTTTTTTGCGGGCGTGGGGAGGTGACTTGCTTCCCAGGGTAATACTTAATTAGGTTTGGGCTTTTGCTTCAGATTCGACCAATATATGAAGTTTGGGCTAGAAACATGAATCAACAAGAATGTCCATATTTACACCTCTCAAAGACTTTTGTCCGCCCATCATAAAGTGAATCATAATTATAACTTATAATTTTTTTTGAAACAATCTTTAATGGGGCATCTGTATAAAAGGAGTGTACATACAACTTTAGTGGGATGGAAATATGGATACTCAAATGACAATGTCACCTCTCCAATTAATTACATTTGCCACATTTGTTTTTACTTCTTTTTTTTTTTTTCATAATATCTTACTTTTAAGGTTTGACTACCTTATGGTCAAATAAACTTGCCTACTAATAACAATCCTTAAAAATATCTATTAAATTCTTAAGCTTATAAAAATATAGTGACTTCGTGATTTAATAAACCAACTATATATATGTGTATGTATATATGTATGTATGTATGTATTTATTTATTTTATGAAAAAATAAATCTAATAGTATTCCCAAATTCTCTTAAAACCAACTTCTGATAATCTTCACTAGTTTTAAATCAGGTGGAAAAATTTCGATTTTATGAACTGTTGATGTTAAAAGTTTTGAATGTACTGAAACAGGTTCGATGGTGAAGATCTCGTATACATTTGCGTCATGATTTTACTCTATCTTACGATAAATAAGGCAGATACAACGTCAGAGTACCATGCATAATTACATAATTGAAGTTGCATGTGGAAATATAAGAAACCAAGAAGACCCAAGGAAAAATTGAAAATAAAAGCAGAATGGTGAGTTGATTTGTCATAGAAATGCAGAGGAGACAAAAGAAAAGAAAATATGAGATGAGAGACAGAGAAAGAGGTCGTTCATGCACTGGTCTTGGCATCAGCAAATCTAACAAACTTGGGATCAAACTTGATATCCCCATTATCAGACATCTTGAACCCTCTTGGTGGTGGTGGTGGTCCATTGACTACAGGTTTTGATGCTGCGATGTTCTTGTCAAACCCGAATTCAAGGTCCCTCTCCCTTTCTCTTGGACGGAAGTTGTGGTTCATGTGGCTTTGTTTGTTGGCCTCAAATTCCATGTCCCTTTCTCTTTCTCTGCCTCGAGAGCCATGCCCATGGCTCTGCTTTGCAGGCCTCTGCTTGTGGAACCGTCGGTTGCAGAGTCGTCCAAGGCAGCAGGATATGCCTGATATGACTACGATCACTGCCAAGACAATAAAAACTGTCCCAAATGATCCATCCGAGTGGTGGGTAGATGACGAAGGCGGTGGCCTGGTGACAGTTGGGTACATCATAGAGGGCGGTTGTTGTGGTTGAGTTGACATGGACATGGTTTTTTTGGTTTGTTTGTTTGGTTGGAGAGGAGAAATGGAGGGGGAAGGTGGCAGTGGTGGTGTTGGATTTAGTAGGAGTCTGCAGCTGCTCCGGTTCTTTGAGTGCAGACGAAGGGAGGCTTTGGAGAAAAACTCATGAAACAAGCCAGGAACCAATGTGTTGCCTGGGAGCAAAGCATTTAATGTTATGTTCGTACTGGGTGTTTTAAGTATTAATTAGTTGTGGTTTTTTCAATTCAAAAAAGGCAGAAGGTTCTTTAATAAAGAGACAACTAAAGATATTCCTTGTGTTTCTTTACTGCACAAGAACGGGCACTTGCACTTGCTTTGTAATGAGAGAAAGTAAGATTTTGGAGCCTTTGGACAAGCACAATCTCTTGGCCCCCAACAAAAAGCAACAATTAGGTACATATAACCAAGCACTTGCAAACATATAACCAAGCACTAACAATTTAATCATTTGACTGGGATTTTATCTTGTGCGAAACATGCATACAACCTATAAGTCTATATGCATTTATCTGACGTTTATCTGTTCACGTCAACAATGATCTACAGGAATTGGGAGTTGTTGCACAACAAAAGTGCACTTTCCTTCTACCGTATTAGTATAAGATCCAATCACAAATTTTAAATTCTGTTGTGGGGTTGTTTAAACCTTTATTAACAGAATATGCCAATGGACACTCGAAAATGATATGATTGTGTGATTATTATTGTAATGAATTATAAAATCTTTGTGGAGACACTCATGAATCATGGTCCTTTTTCAGTCGGAATTAGATCTTTTAATGGTCCAAGTTGGGGGTTTGCGGTGACTGTGAAAAGAAAGATATTTGGGTTCAACTTAGGGATTTGTGTAACTAATGCCATGCTTTATTTTCCCATGAAGAAGCTTATCTGCTAAATGGGGTCACCCTCTGCTTGATTGTCATCTTTATTCCTTTCTTTTACAAAGAAGATTCTGCTAGAATGGACTGAGCTTTGATGAAATGTTTTTTAATGATTGGAGAAATGATAATTACTATGCAATTATCTATACTATTAGAGGACAATATAGTAATTAACATACAAGAGACCTAACATAATCTGAAAGCTTTTAGTTCAAAACCACAGGTGTTCAGGCCACGTTATGGTGTGTACGGGTAATCTGCTACTTGACAGCAATTAGATGCTGCTAACCAAAAGTGCCAGAATAAAGCCATTTTAAAATTGGCCATACTGGTCACTTGTTAGCTTGACATTTGGTCACCAATACAGTATCTATGATTGTGATCTCAGTGCTTTCTCCTGATTAACATTTAACTTTTCCATACACCTACGGCATAGGTTCACACTTTCATACGGTAGTAGGTGACCATATTTCCTTATGTTCTTCAATTTTTGTGCAAAATCTGAAACATGATTTGGCTTGACCCATTTTCATTTACTCTTTTACAAGAAACAACACTCAGGACAAATTTTAATTAAGTAGCCTCTTGTAGATTATGAATGACATGGCAGAGTAAAATGATGTCGGATCAAATTATACCCTTGACCAAGTTTGTAACATTTACATTTTTAAAAAGTATACATATATTTTTGCTTTTAAACTTAATCGATCATAATATGATCTTCCTCAATTGCAGTGTAATCGAGTTCCTTATTTGACTCTGATTAATGAGTTTTCACAATAAATAGCAGCAAGAAAACTAGAAGTTTAGACAAGCATGTGGAGAAAATTGGACACGATCATGTTATGAGTCTTATGACCATCACACAGATGTCTTAACTGATTCAGAACACTGAAAGTACACCTCGGGTTTCACAGAATTTGTGTCTGAACAGTGATTAAGATCAGTGCAAACACTGCTTAGCTAACTCCAGAGACAAATGTTTACCATTTGAACCCAGAACTAACTTTAGGCTCCAAGAAATAGTATATTTCATGGCGAGTTTTGGCTATCCAAATTATGAAAGATTTTAACTAAATGAATACATGTCTATATGCAAATTGAAAATAGCAAAGCATAAGAGAGCAGTAAACCTAAATTAAACCAAGCAAAAGAACAAATTTGAACCATAAATAAACCTGCCATTTACCTTCCATTCCTGCAACACTTATATAACTTATTCAATTGAACGCATGAAAATTCTCAAGCCAATCTGAATTAGTATTTTTAATTCAATTGTTCATATTTCAATGCTGATGTTTGTATTTCTCCTTTTTATTCTTCTATCTCCAACACGTACGTACATTCAACTCTTTCAATACTCTCTTTCATTTCATACAAATTTCAGTGCTAATAACAAGGAATTCTTTTATGATTTCTACACCAATAACCATTCTTTATTTCTCTAAACTGCAGTTGCTGCACCTGTTGGTGTATGTTATGGCCGACTAGCCAACAACCTTCCACCACCAACTGATGTGATCAACCTTCTCCAATCTAATGGCATCTCAAACGTACGATTGTTCGATCCTGATCCAACTACTTTGCAATCCTTCTCTGGCTCCGGAATCAGCCTCATGATTGGCGTTCCTAACGAAATCCTCCCTTCCCTTGCCACCGCGGACCTCACCTTCTCCCTCCAATGGCTTCAATCCCGCATCTTCTCTCACATTCCCCCCAACCAAATCCGTTACATTGCTGTTGGTAATGAAATTCTTCTTCAAGATCCACATTACACTCCCTATGTAGTGCCTGCCATGGTAAGTCTCTACCAAGCTCTACAAACACTCAACCTGGCAGATTTTATCAAGCTGTCTTCACCGCAAGCAGCTTCAGTTCTCTCAGCCTCATATCCACCATCATCTGGGGTATTTGATCCATATCTAAAATCTGCTATCCTGCCCCTCCTTCACTTCCTACATGATAGCAAATCACCTTTCATGGTTAATATTTATCCATACCTCAGCTACACTAGGAACTCAATGTACATAACATTAGACTACACATTGTTTAGAGGTGAAAATGCGGTCCAAGATGGACCTCTAACATATAGTAATCTTTTTGATGCAAGCGTTGATGCGTTTGTGCATGCAATGGAAAAAGAAGGATTTGTAGACATTCCAGTGGTGGTGACTGAGACAGGGTGGCCAACGGGTGGTGGTGTGGCCACCAGCGTTGGAAATGCATTGGCATATAATGCGAATGTGGCCAGAAGAACTGTGCGTGGTGTTGGGACACCAAAGAGGCCTGGTGAGGGTGTGTAGGTTTACTTGTTTGATCTTTTCGATGAGAATAGCAAGGGTGGAGAGGAGTATGAGAAGCATTTTGGGATTTTTGGAGTTGATGGATTCAAATTATATGATATTAGCTTTAATTGAGAGTTGGTTTTCTTTAAATTAATTGTTATGTATTGGCTTGGTATAGCAATATATAGTCATGGAGCTGCAGTTCTTTGCGGCTGCTGAATGTTCAATTCCCACTGTGACACGTTGCGATTTCATAATTGTGACATGCTGCTATTTCTTCATTTCTGAAAATAAATTCCTTGCTTATTTTATTTTAAAATTAAGAATTTTTTTTTTTTTTTTTTTTGTCAAGCTCTAAAAAATATATATGAAAAAAAAAGAGAGATTTTTAGCATCAATCAGTACTTATACTAAACATTAATTTGCGAATAAAGTTTATACTAGGAGAAACTCAATTCTTTTTAGGAGTTAGTAGTTTCAGTACTGACCATTTTCTTGTATCACTTACCGGAATTTACATTTATATATTCCTCTTGTAAACTAATTAGTATTATGTAACTATATGGACGACTTGTAATAACTAATTAAGCGAAATAATGTTTTCAAAAAAAATAAAATCCTCTTTGATTAAAAAAGAGGTGACAAGATGTGATTCATTTTAAGCAATGTTATGAATTTGGGCAGGATATTTAAAAAAAAAAAAAAAATCAAAATTATTTCCATTATTTGGACAATTATCAAGACAGTCATTCTTATTTTAATTTGTATCAAGCTAGTTCCTCTACGTTATTACCTTAGCATTCCAATTAATTTTTGTTAAGAAAGATAAATATATCCTTATATGTAATACTGTAAAATAAAATTGATTATATTATTAATTGAAAATTACAAAAAATACCTTAAAATATTACAATAAAAACTCCTAAAAATTACAAAAACTTCTTCAAATTATAAAATGTTTCTTTGAAATTACTATAAAAGTTATTCTTTAAAACTATTGAGATTTGAAAGTGCCAAAGTATCCATTGACACAAAACTTAATAGGAAAAAAAAAATCTTGAGAGTATTTTAATCCAATTATAAAGATTTGCTTTATAGTCAAATGATACTACAAGAAACTTTTTTATTTGAAAAATATTAAGGATTAATTTGATAATTATTTCAAAAATAGGGTTGATCGTGAAATTATCCTGATTTTTAAAAAACTCAATGTTGCAATAATTAAAAATTTTAAAAAGTAATTATGCATCAAATTTTCAAAAAACCATATGTTTTTAGATAATTTTAAAATATTTATATACTTTTGGTTTTGGATAATATATGCTTTATGGTTCATGGCATGTTGATTGCTCCATGAAATGTGATCTCTTTTGAGTTTCCGATAAGCTTGGACTTATTAGCCACATTTCAATTTCAAAGCAAATGTTGTCCATTTATATTTTATTGCTACCTAGTCTAGACATATGCAAAGTAAAACAAGTTGCCTGACCGTGACTTGAGGCTAATAAAGAATAGAGAGTATGTTTTTAACGTCTGTTTATGTAGTTTAAAAAAATTCATTTATATTATTCGGTTACTATAAAGAGAGAGAGTAACATAGACTCCTTGGCTATTTGCTTGAGTCTGAATTTTTTTTTTTTTTTTTTTTTTTTGTTTTAAAAGGCACTTGGGTTGAGTTGAAGGATGCATTTTTTTTTTTAAAAAGTAAGAGATTTTTGTGATTGTTTTATGAATAACTCTGTTAAAATATATGTATATATATATGATCAAACTGTAAGGATGTTAGTAAAATTTTCTTTAATTTTTAAGTTACTAATTGTTTTTAGCCTTTTTCTTTTTTTATGTAAATTAAAGACCCATTATCTACGTAATCCTCTTTTGTTAAATTTCAAACCTAATCGTATATATCACCGATATTGTCAAGAATGTACACTAGAATTAATCCATAGACTTTAATGTGGGGGTGTTGAAAGTTATTTTTAACAGAGCAAAGATTTTCTTCAATATTGATATGATATTAAGTTTTTTATAAGAAGAATTTAAGTTTGAGTAATGTATGAAAGTGAAAAAAATATAATAATCTTGATTATCTATTATTTTATATATTGATGTATCAATAAATTAATAAAAGTTTAATAAAATAAAATAAGAAACACAGAGAATTCTTACTTTTCCTAATAATCTGTTTTTATTTAAAAAGTAATAATAGTGTGAGTATTGAAACATAATATAAAAATGGGATAATGGTAAAATTCAAGACCCATGATCTATATAATATTTTTTTGTTTAAGTTCAAAGTGTCCTAATCATAGATTGGAATCACCAATGTCAAGAATGTATGCTAGGAATTAATACATAGACTTTAATGTCAGGGTGTTGGGAGTTAATTTTCAACAACCAGTTTTTATTTAAAAGTAATAATGTGACTATTGAAAAGAAATATAAAAATGAGAAAATGGTAAAATTAAAGACCTATTATCTACTAATCTACATAATCTTCTTTTATTTAAGTTCAGAGTGTCCTAATCATATATTAGAATCACAAATGTCAAAAATGTACGCTAGAATTAAAACATGGACTTTAATGTGGGGCTAATGGGAGTTATTTTTCAACAACTAGTTTTTATTTAGGAAAAATTTCAATTTCATTTATTTAATCCTTCACCTTTTTAGCGGTGAATAGGTTTATGATTTATCATTCCTAAAGTTTTAAAAAACTAAAATTTTAGAAAATTCATCTTGATGTCGGTTTACCGTTGATCGGATTTAATGGTGATAAGAGTATTTTACAAACCCAATTTCTGATATGAGACACGTGGCAACAAGATCAAATTTCAATCAAAAAATAATAATAAAAATGATAAGTGAAAAGACGAATGTACCCCTAAAAGACACCTAATTATATATTTTTTTTTAAAAAAAAGAAAATTAATAAAAGAATGAATTTGCCCTTGACTATTTAATCAGAGCATTAAATGCCTTATCTACCCTCTGAAAATATTAAAAATTAAATTTTTTAAAAAAAAAAAGATCCCAGAAGATCTGAAAAATTCAAGATCTCATGAGATGTGGAAGAATAATGGAGCAGATGATTAATATGCTCCATTGCAAACCGTTGCTTCATATGAGATGATGGCTCCATCTCAAATGGACGGAGGTCGGTCTTCAAGTCGTCTCTGATGATCGTTAACGCGATTCGGAGCTTTGCATGTCGGTGGAGGATGGATCCGGCGAGGAACAGATCTCCTCTGCCTTCACACCCTCGTGAATCAAGAGGGTGGCGTAACCACTGTCGCTGACGATGAGATCAGGACCACCACCGAGAGAGCCTCGAGACCCCATTCGAGGGCTCTCTCGGTGCACCGCCAGTACTCCTGGAGAGTCTCGCCTTTCCCAGGGGAAGACTGCGGCGAGGTCACGAGCGATGGCGACGACGTGGTGGTCCTGGTTGGAGAAGGTGTTGCAGGAGCACTTGAGATTTTTGGTTGGTGGGTTCATGTCGGATTTGTATGTTGGGAACACTTGATTGATATGTATGTGAAATGCAGATATTTGGGTTAGGTGTTCTATGAGATGCTTGAGGAGGATGTGATTCATCGATTGGGTTGATCGATGAAGAACCCATGTCGATAAAGAACGATGAGAATTTTTGTTGTTTGCTTTAGTGAAGCGGTTTGAAATTCTGGGTTCCATTTTTTTGTTTTTTTAATTTTTGTTTTATTTTGTTTTTCCTTCAATTTTTTTTTTTTTTTTTTTACTTTAAAATTGTATGGACACCCCTTTAATAAAGACGCCCTACTAAAATTTTGAAGACTCTATAATTTATAAATAACCCCACCTATTTCGGTGGAGGAAGCTTTGGTCCATTCCTATTCCGGGCAA